>JAFJYJ010000001.1:22882500-24132500 GCA_019022615.1 Acacia melanoxylon | reverse complement strand
ATTATGTACATTTAATTGCATGGTCCGCTTTTAACATGTGACCTACTGTTATGGAGTACATTTTGATTCCATTCTGCATGAACAGGTGTGAAATGGGTAATCAACGCTGACAAGGACAAAAAGATTAAGTTCTGTTGTGTTCAATCCAAGGCTGCTGAGCCATATTTGACAGCGTGTGGTCTTGAGAGAAAGGATGTTCTCCGTCGCCTTTTATTTGTTGAAGGCCTCGGTTCATACAGTCAAGGATCTACTGGTTAGGACTCCTTCACCAATTAAATTCAGTTGTGTCCGATCAGTCTTTTTGGCTTTCTTGAAACAAATATAATCCATGCACTTGGATTTGATCAGTTCCATGTTTACTTTAAGTTTCACATAAAATCTATCAGATCTTTAGGAATTTGAGAAGAACCAGTTTAAAATTGGCATTGATGTTGACTGTTTTAACATTCTGCATTTGCATACAAATTCAATCTGGCATGAACAGGTTTACAATGCTGAAGTGACCAAATCATAATGTTTTTAAGAAGTATTTCTTTGTTGTCTGTTTTGGCCTGTTCAGATGGCAGAAAAAATTTATTTTCAAAATCCTTGTGAAAAAAGGTCAGGCCTGCTACCATAGTTCTCCTCCTATGTTTCTTGGTCAAAGTTAGAGCCTCTTTATGCTTGGAGCACATGGACAATTTTGTTGTTGTTGTTGGGTAAAAGGGCCTAGTACATTACTCAGGAGATTATGGGGGTGAAAATCCCGTCTCCTTGAGTCTACAAAATGACAACACTCAACAAGTGGCTCTTGCATGATGTCTGTCTCCTCACTCAACGTCTACCCTTTCCTTTCTAGTCAATTAGCAGAGTGATTAGCTTCTCTAAGTATATCGTTCAAACTAATGTTAACTATTGCAAACATTGACATGTCCTGCAAATTGGATTTTTGTGATCCTCTTTGCCTCTCTTGTAGACGGTGAAGGTTAACAAATGGTTTTTTAATTCATGCCAGGCGATTGTGCCTCTTGTTTTTCACTTGACAAGGATCCAGTGTATGTAACATTCTGGTCCTCCACTTTTCTAGTAGTAATTGTTTTGGTTGTCAGCAACATTCGAACCCCCTGTTCTGCTTGTTTTCCAATTTACACACGGATCCAGGTGTTGGTATTATGCAGACATGCTTCTTTTCTGTAGCCATGTTGCCTGCAGCCAAAACGTTAGGTTTATACTTCGTACTCCACTTGGTAGACTTGGTTGCGAACAATCAAAATCCTGAATGAGTTTTTTCATAAGATCCTCTTCAACACTAATCCTTGCCAAACAGCCCCTCAATTCTTGCATTTTCATTTTGTGTCTGGTTCATGTGTTTGTATCTGCTTCAATAATCTTATTGCACCGCTTTCTATGAGAAGTTTCTATTGTAGCAAGGTATTGGGAAGTTAGGATCCTTATATAAACAGCTATCTCGCCTAGAATATTGTTATTGGGGGTGAAATTTGGAGTCCAATGATGAACAACTATGCAGTGTTCCAATAGAACCCCTGATACCTGGTTGAGAACATGACTATAATCACTATCCTTCAAAACAACGAACCAGAGGAGGCTGTTCTGCTAGTCTATCACCATGAACTCTAGGATTCCCTACAGTTTCAGTAGTTTGGTCTTTTAGAATCTGGGACTCATTCTTCCCCAATAGGGTTGAAATTGAGGCTCCTTTCCATGGCTATAACTACCTACATGATCGGGTAGAGTTTCGTAAGCTTCTTTTTTTGGTTTTTGGTTCAAATAAGCTTATTTTTCTCTTCCATGAGGACCAACTCCTCTTCATTTCTAAGCATCATCCCATCCTTAGGCATTTGGTATCACATTCTCTAATGGAGAGAGTACGAATCTCCTAGACTCTCCTCCAGGTTTCCAACGAGGTCTTTGATTGCTTTCTCCTCTGAATTCCCCTCCTTGACGGTAGTTACCGGTTGGAACTCATTATCTCCCTTTTGAAGTTTCTTGATACTTTAGTCATTATGTCCTCTTCCTACTTTGAAGCCTCACGAAGGTCTTGTTTGCTCTCTTCTTGCTGCACCATCCCTCAGGTATCCTCTGGGTCATGACCCACTTATTTTTGAATCTGTTGGACAGCATACTTTAACTGGCAATATTTTTAGATTAACACATGCTATAGTATCCATTTGTCTATGATATTTTTGTCATTCTTTCTGCTTTCCCTATGAGCTTGAATATGCCAAATAATCGTTCACAAATGACTGTATGCAGCTGCATTGCGGGTTCTTTCATACTTGCCACCGCCTTACTCTGCTTTGAGTATACTGCTGGTGGTTCCGACGCCAATCAGGGACAGTGTCTATGATTATATAGCAAAGAATCGCTATAAATGGCTCGGGAAGGCTGAAACTTGCTTGGTTTTGCGAGAGAAAGAGCTGCTTGAGCGTTTCATCGATTGGGATGAATTGAGTCGCAAATGAGAATTCATGCATGGGTTTGAACTGCCTTAGGAAAATGCCATTATACACTTTCCACACTAACTCTTCAGCTTCTTGTTGCCTTGGGCAGCACAATTTTGTAAATGTATGGTGCTGTCATGAAGCTCATAGGTAGAATTTTACGGCTACAGAGTTAATGGAATGCGATTTTTTTGTCACATACAATCAATGGTTTAAAAGGAAGTTGAATGGGAAAGATTAGCGAGTTACGGTTTCAACGGTTGGAACAGTTTGTTCGTTCGATCGAGCCCGAGCTGGTGACGTAATAATTTAATTAAAAATATTATTATATAACTATATAATAATATGTGTGTAAGAAATTTGTCTAAAAAAATGTGTGAGAAATAAAATATTTGATTATTAATTATTTTTAGAAAATTAAATAGTGTAGGTGTATGTATATATATATATATATATATTTGGCGAACAGAATTATATTTAAACTAGTCATTTGCTATTTTGGCCAAAGTATCATTTTATACAAAAGTATTAAATTAATGGAACATAACAATAAAATTTAAAAGATAAAAGATAATTCTGGCAAAGAAAATTATAAAAGATAATTAAATTGAAAACGAGAAAAAAAATGGAAGAAACGATTAAAAGTCTATTTACACGAAGAAGAAGTAAAGTGAATTTAAATGCTACTTCCATTGTTCTGCATTCGTTAACCATTGATAACTTTAACTCTTTAGCAGTGGTTTAAGCAATTACATAAAGATAAGCTTTTAATGGAATTTTGATTGATGATCAAAATTCTCAGTAGTCAGTATCATATGGATAAAGAGAAACTAGGTTAGTCATCAGTTACTAGGATCCATAAAATATGAAGCAGTCATTAAAGAAATTCATTGTGCAATTTCTTTATGCAATTTAGCATACTCTGATTTGAGGACTTCAGGAACAACTACAACAATGGCAACTCAGTATTCATCGATCTCTGTAGGTTAAATTCCAAATGCAAGGTGGTCTATCCTCATAGAGAAATATAAGAATGGAAGAAAAACTATTTGCACATCATGGATATACTTTGAAGGACAAGCTATTCAATCTTTCTAGAGAAAATCCATATCAAGGCCCTTTTAGCCCAAAAAATCCCAAAAAAGTCCCATAGAATCTGTAAATCCTAGAAAAGGCCCTAGGGCCTTCATAGGTATTAAGTTCAAACAGCAAATTACATTGTTGCCCCTATTTCCTTCCCTTCTCTTCATTACTCAATGGACCTTTTCTCTCACAAATAGACCTTTTCTAATTTCATTTCCTGGAAGACGATTCCGCCGGAGCCGAGAAGGAAGAATCATTAGCAGTGGAGCGAATAGTAGACGATTCCGCCGAAGCTGAGAAGGAAGAATCATCAGCCGGTGGAGGTAAGAGTAGACGATTCTGATGGAGCCAAGAAAGAAGAATCATCGGCGACGGTGAGAAAGTGGAGAAGCAAGGAGATATCGTTCGAGACGACGGCTGCGCGTCTTCCAAGCTACCGGCCGCGATGTTTCGGCAGCCTCATCCACTTAAGCATTCTTGGACCTTCTGTTTCGATATCCCCTCAGGTATTTCTTCTGCCTGCAATCTTTCCTGTACCTACTCTTTCGATTTATCAAAGTATTATGTTTTCCTACCCTAAACAAATGTGATTTGTTTTGGTTTAACTTGTTGAGGATTTCCTTTTTGTTTACCTCTCCCCTATTCCTTATTCTTCATCTCCATTCCCCATCGGGAAAAAGCCTTAGCGAATTTTGGTTTTTGTATTGATTTAGAGCCAACAGTGATCGTATTTAGGAATTAGGTTTTGGTCTGAGTTTTTGGTCTTTTGGATCATAAATTGCAGTTTCATTACTGAGAATCTGACCTTGTGGTTGTATATTGTGGTCACATGTGCTAATCTCATTAGTAGACGTCAACTGAATTTTCTTTACTCTAACTTGCATGAAATGTGCATTTTAGCTTTGCATTTGCAATTATAATTGGTTTAGTCCTAAACTTGCATCCTACCATTGCATAGTCATTGTTGCTACATGCCTCATGTAATGGAAATGAACTCTTGAACTTGCACCACATAATCTTGCAGAACCTTGAGATGCATGATGCCATTGCAGAATTGGGCTTCTTTGGTGTTTGTTTCCATGCATAAGCCTACTGCATATACCTCTGTCTTGAATTCATTCCATACTTGTTCTGATTCATTTGACTAGGCAAATTGAGTGTATTTTCTGAATTCTAAAAATTAAGCTAAGGAAAATTCATTTGTGACTTGTACTCAATATTCAAGCAAGAAATATGACCATTGGCTGATTGAACTTAGGAAGAATTTCACTGTCTCTCAAATTTCACTCATGATACAGATATGATTGAATGGTTTGGGTGATGAAATACAGAACCTTGACATGGTTTTTTAAAAAATTGTTTTTTGCATGGCAACAGGCATATATGTTGGTGAGGGAATGGTGATCCACTTTACTAGAGGAGCTCAAGAAATTGGCACAGGAACTATCTTGGACCATCTCCTTTCAAGTTCATCTCCCACTCATTCTCGCTAACAATCCATGTCCAAAATGTGGCGACCAATCAAACCTTAATGGTGTCATTTCTACATGCTTGGATTGTATTTAAGACACATTTTAGTGGGTTCTTTGTTGTGTACACATGAATTTGTACTTGTGACAAAGTTGTGAAGAATTTGTTTTTGTGAAACGGTTCATTTGTATTAATGAAAATAACCTTTTGGTTTTCTATAAATGTTCTCATGATGGTAACTTAACAATTTAATTTCAATTACAAGAAATATGTATTTATGAGAATGACCTTCACCATTTGTTCCTTTGTAAATTGTCTACTGATGCTAACTTCACAATTTTTATTAAATGACAACAGAAATTTTTTGCTTATGTTTTGATATTTGTTCATGGAATGAGAACGGCAAAAGAATGGACAACTAAATCAGACATTTGTATCAGCAATATCAGTAATTTGTATAAGCCATATCAGTCATTTGTATCAGCGGGCGTTAACAACAATATTAGTACCCATTAACAACAATATCAGTCTCCCACTAACAACAATATCAGTTCCCACTAACAACAACTATATTCATATATCTAAATTGTGTTATTAGTGTCCAATCAAGTTTTGGAAAGTGTTGTTAACACATATTAACATCATCCCCCATTAACAACTACATCTGTCCCTATTAACAACTACATTAGCCCCCTCTAACAACTAAAACGACCCCCTATTAACAACTACATCATTCCCTACTAACAACTACATCAGCCCCCTAACAACTAAAACAACCCCTATTAACAACTACATCATTCCCTACTAACAACTACATCAGCCCCCTAACAA
This sequence comes from Acacia melanoxylon, assembly GCA_019022615.1. Taxonomy (NCBI): domain Eukaryota; kingdom Viridiplantae; phylum Streptophyta; class Magnoliopsida; order Fabales; family Fabaceae; genus Acacia; species Acacia melanoxylon. The sequence continues at coordinate 24,126,675 of JAFJYJ010000001.1, read as the reverse complement.
CTAAAACAACCCCCTCTAACAACTACATCAGCCCCCTTTAACAATAATATCAGTAACCACTAACAACTACATCAGCCCCCACTAACAACAATATTAGTAACCAGTAAAAACTACATCAGCCCCCTTTAACAACAATATCAGTAACCACTAACAACTACATCAGCCCCCTCTAACAACTAAAACAACCCCCATTAACAACCACATCAGCCCCCATTAACAACCACATCAGCCCCCTCTAACAACTACATCTGCCCCCATTAACAACTACATCAGTCCCTTTTAACAACAATACCAACAAAAAATCTAAATGAGACCCCTTTAACATCAATATCAACAACAACAACAAATAACAAAAACATCAGCAAAAAATAACAAGTACATCAGCCCCCATTAACAAGTACATCAACCTCCATTAACAACTACATCAACCCCCATTAACAACTACATCAGCCTCCTTCAACAATAATATCAATAACCACTAACAACCATGGGGGATGATGTAGTTGTTAGTGGTTACTGATATTATTGTTAATGGGGGCTAATGTAGTTGTTAGTGGTTCCTGATATTGTTGTTAAAGGGGGCTGATGTGGTTGTTAATGGGGGTTAATGTAGTTGTTAGTGGTTACTGATATTGTTGTTAATGGGGGATGATGTAGTTGTTAATGGGGGCTGATGTAGTTGTTAGTGGTTACTAATATTGTTGTTAAAGGGGGCTGATGTAGTTGTTAATAGGGGTTGATGTAGTTGTTAAAGGGGGCTGATGTCGTTATTTTTTGCTGATGTAGTTATTTTTTTGCTGATATTGATGTTAAAAGGATCTGATTTGGTTGTAAAATGGGCTGATATTGTTGTTAATGGGGGCTGATGTAGTTGTTAATGAGAGCTTATGTAGTTGTTAGGGTTACTGATATTGTTGTTAATGGGGCTAATGTAGTTATTAATAGGGGCTGATAATGTTGATAAACGAGTACCTTATTATATCTCATTTTCCTGCTTCTGCACACATAACTCACATTGACCAAAGATGCAGGAAACCATTGTCGTTCTCATTCATATTAAAAATGTCATGTCACCTACATCATAAAATTTACAAAACTTTGTCCTAAATATGAACTCAAATGTTTTGCACAATTGCTACAATAAAATATGTCTTACAACCATTGAAATTTAGATACACTTAAAAACAAGTCAGCCTATATACATAAAAGGATTGTTTCCTAAAGGCACATCTTTGCACAACAAATTTGATGGACAAAACATGTGTCCTAAATAAAATCAGTATGTTAGCGCACATAACAAGATAGGATGTATGCTGAAGCCATCACACAATCTGCCGCAAGAAACCGTCCTCCAAGCATGAAATTATACTCTTGTGAGAAAAGTTGCTGTGTAGAGGAGTTTGCAGGAGATACTAGCCAGAAGTGGAAAGCCTTTGTATAGAGTTGCAACAAAATGCACCAGCAATTGATACTGTGGTTCCAAGTGATTTAGCTAGGCTACTATAGCTTCTCCAATCTAACCTCTCCATCCTGAAACCACCAAGCTCAATCAATTTAGTTTAGCTAAATGAAGTTTCTTAAATGACTAATTGAAAACACAATCAATTCAGTTTATATCAATATCAACAATTTTACTATCAAAACATTTACAAAGACAACTTTATAACTACTCAATATTTTCATGTGAAGTATAGTGAGGATACACTAAAAAGTATACCATTACTTACTAACGTCATAATAATTTAACAGATGGCTTGAGCATATTGAAGGGATTAAAAATATCTGATGATATACAAAAATGTCACAATCAATTTTGAAAAAAGAAACTACATTTGTAAAGCCTTGTGAATACAATTTTTTCCACAGCACATCAAAAATCCTTTTTAATATACAAAATACGATTTGTATGAAAAGAAAGAGAGCAATGAGAATAATATGGATGATGAATGTCCAACAAAAGATGAATAAGTGCAAGTCCATTTGTGATGCACAAATTAGGAAATAGAGCATTAACAGATCAAGGATCAAGCACGTTGTGTAGCATTTACATGGAAGTGCCTTAATATGAGATTGTTAGCTTTTTCAACCAATATGACATGGTACAATCTAAAAGGCAAGAAGAGAGAAGTACATCAACCAAATGAACGCAAAGGTGACTAGTAATCTTTGAATTGACATCCAAATTTGAGATTCAGGAATAGCATAATGTTCGCAATTGCACAAGCATTAAAGACAATTGAAATGTTGGACAGTGATAATAATTTAAGGCAACAGATTTCTACCAAGCCAAATTTTCAATCAAAACAGTGAAAAATATGGAAGTTCAAAGAAGATAGTTCCGACACTTTAGGTTCCCGAAAACAAAAAACACATCCAAACAAGATGCCAATTGGAGGGGGAACCCAACTCAGAGACTGAGTTTGTGTCCTGCACACCTTCCCTGGACCCCACAAAATCGTTAGATCATTAGGCATGTGATGATCTATACATCAGAGATCTCATGCACTGGTTTCTCATAATGCCTAACTCTTCTCAAGTTATGGATTTCATTTCCCACCTAATTCCTAAATACTATCACTGTTGGTTCTAAATCAATACAAAAACCAAAATTTGCTGAGGCTTTTTCCCGATGGGGAACGGAGATGAAGAATAAGGGATAGGGGAGAGGTAAACAAAAAGGAAATCCTCAAGTTAAACCAAAACAAATCACATTTGTTTAGGGTAGGAAAACATAATACTATGATAAATAGAAAGAGTAGGTACATGAAAGATTGCAGGCAGAAGAAACACCTGAGGGGATATCGAAACAGAAGGTCCAAGAATGCTCAAGTGGATGAGGCTGCCGGAACATCGCGGCCGGTAGCTTGGAAGACGTGCAGCCGTCGTCTTGAACGATATCTCCTTGCTTCTCCACTTTCTCGCCGCCACCGGTGATTCTTCTTTCTTGGCTCCATCGGAATCGTCTACTCTTACCTTCACCGGATGATGATTCTTCCTTCTCAGCTTTGGCGGAATCGTCTACTATTCGCTCCACCACTAATGATTCTTCCTTCTCGACTCCGGCGGAATCGTCTTCCAGGAAATGAAATTAGAAAAGGTCTATTTGTGAGAGAAAACGTCCATTGAGTAATGAAGGGAAGGGAAGGAAATAGGGGCAACAATGTAATTTGCTGTTTGAACTTAATACCTATGAAGGCCCTAGGGCCTTTTCTAGGATTTACAGATTCTATGGGCCTTTTTTGGGATTTTTTGGGCTAAAAGGGCCTTGATATGGATTTTCCCATCTTTCTATTATAGAAGATTTTGTGGCGAACATTTCCTTTCTCTCCATTACTTCAGAGCATCCTTTTATGGATTTCCAAGGCTTCGTTATTCCAATCAGAATCTAACATAGGGTTGCAAGTCTTTTGCATTGTAAAGCAAATTTTGCCACCATTGGAGATAAAATCTAACTCTGCCAATATCCTTTTCAGTGACATTGAAAGTTGTCTTCATTTATTTGATTTTGATAGGGTCTATAAAGTAGATAATATTAACCGAACTTTATTTCTTTCTCTGCAATCAACATGATTGTAGAATTGTGATGTATAATCATTTTACTTTCAATGATAATTGCTATTTATTAAAAAAAAAATGCTACTTCATTCTTTCAATTTGATCAGATTTTTCAGAACGTTGGAAAAAAGAGTGAACAAAAAACTTTTCCTTGCTTGTAGAACCATCTTTCCTTCCTACTCTTTTAATCTTCTCAGCATCTGAACTCTGAGACATTTTTTTTAACCCGTGAGTCTGCAACCTCTCAAATTCCATGACCGAACGACGAGCATCTGTGGAGAAAAGGGGAGCACATTGCTTCTCCCTTATATGTTTTTTATGCCCTCATTCCTCTAATTTTGGAGTGTGGGCATGTTTTTTATTTATTCAGTCATGTATTCAGAAATATTTTGCCTCTAACACTAATATCCTGGAAATTAATTAATTAGAGATACTGGGTGCAAGAAATATTTCAGGATATAACATATAATTTAATCTAAATAAATAAAAAATAAAAAAATGCCCCCACCCTAAAATTAGAAGGATGAGTACATAAAGAGCACGTAAGGGAGAAACACCTAATGTGAGCTTCAAAAAAAGAACCGAAAGAAAATGTGGTGGGTATGGTTTATTTGGCATCATTTTTTATTTTTCTCCTTCATCTGTGTTATTTTCTCCCTCTTCTCTTTTTCTTCATGGCTGTTCCTTCTGCAACTGTGGAAGGGGAGTGGCAAATGAAGAATTTTTCTTTGCTCCAGAAATTTTTAGATCCTTCCGGTTTTCTTAAATCTGCTCCGGGTTCCGGCTTAATCCTCAGTTCTAGGAGGCTTAAAAAGGATCAACCCTTCAAGTGGTCTGAACATGATAAACAAGCCAGGTAAGTGAACGGGTGCTGGTTGGACCGTCTGGTTTGATCCGGTTTTCAAAACCGTGCATACAAGGATGCTATATGATTAGGCCATTGTTGGCTGATTATATATAGTCTATTTCTCAAGGAACTTGTGTTAATATATAAATATATCATGTATCTTAACTTATTATAGCGAGAATATCAAATATTCCCTTTTGTTAATGTTACTTCTCATAATATTGTGTATCTTGATATTAAAAGTAGACTTGATGATTCAAGTCACTCAAGTGATAGAATTGTATTTGAAATAAACTTGAATCAACAATATACTTGAATCAATGTTATTCACTTCAAGTGATATGATATAATCACTCGAGTGACAGTGAATGCACATGAGTGGTGCATGCTCACTTCCAGAGTTTCTGCAAGTCACTAGCCCAAATTCAGAAGTGATGCAAGATCACTCGAGTGATTGGGTAAGCACTTGAGTGATTCCACATTACTTGCAAGGATTTGCAAGTGACTTGCAATGTTTTGGAAGTTTGAGTAGATCACTTGAGTGATGGATTCCAGCACTCGAGTGGATGAGTAATCACTCAAGTGATGGTGTTAACTTGCAAGTTTCAACAGTCACTCGTAGATTGACCTAGAGTGACATGATCTTAATTGAAGATCACTTGCAAACAAATGCAAGTGATCCAAAATTCACTCGAGTCACTATTAGTGTTGAAAGTTTTTCCAAACAATAGAAGATCACTTGAGTGATAAGTTTTGCTACAACACTTCACTACTAGACTCAAAGTTCATCTAGCATTCAAGTTACACTACAAGCACTTGAGTGATAAGTCATCAATCGAGTGATCCTGAATCACACTCGAGTGTATGTTCATAGTCTTTTAAAATTAACATCTCGATAAATTCGATTTTCATGATTTACATCTGATTACACTTATACTACTTCGATGTTACTAATCTTGTTTATGTATAAGCTTGATATGATTAAACCTTGGATTAACTTTAAAAAGAACAACAGAATTTTTTTGTCAAAACATTAAATGCAAAAGCAGAGTACACAGAGAAGACTAGAGGGACCGCGTTTGAAGCATTTGTTAAAGCAAAGACGAAAGTGACTGAACATTGAATTCCCTCAATGGCTACAATTTATATCTAACGAACAAATTTAAATGCTCACAATAGTTATTAATGGCGATTGCCTATAAATAGCAAAGCATTCAAGACAAAGCAACCAACGAAGCGAACTACAAACCATATGTACATTTATTGCTCAGTTTATTCTCTAATAACTTCTGAAATTTGATTTGCACTTGAGTGTTTATCTATTTACTTTGTGAGAGTTTACAAACCTTATTCAATTCTGTAAAATCTCAAGGTAGTGAAACCTTGAGTGATGTTGTTCAATTACAAAATGTAAGGGGGAGTGAGTGTCATGTTGAGAAATTTTCTTTGTAGTGTGGTATCAAGAACCCGTCGAATCTTGGGAATATAATGAAAATCTTAGAGGCATTCTGAGGACTGGACTTAGGTCAAGATTGTAAATGGAGAAAATCACCAAGAGGGGGTGAATTGGGGATTTTAAAAAATTCTTTTTAAAATACAATATAAATAGATAGGAAAACAGAGAAAAACAGAGGAGAAGAAGAAAGCATTGACACAAGAGGATTTATACTGGAAGATCCAGTGGCCAACATTGATAGGGACCTTGTTAACAATCGCAGCAAAGAGAGTATAATCCTTATTTGCGAAATGTGTGAAATTGCCACCCTTTTGAATGAGGTTCCTAGAATAGATATACCAGAGTGCTTTATGAACCGGGGGCATGGAAACAGGAGGAAAGGATAGAGAAACCAATTGATCCTTAGGGATTGGTTCATTGGGCCTTAAAATTTCAAAAATTTCCCTATTATTGAAATTAAAAGAGGGAACAGGAGGAGGATTTTCAATTTTCAGAATGGAATTGATAATAGAGGCAGACAGTGTGATCTTTACTCCTTTAACATAGGTAGAAATTCTTTTTTCTACTAGAATTTTGTCACAGTCTTCTAGATTGTCCCACTCCATATTAAAATAGAACAATTTGACAATATTTGGAGTGAAAGGGGCAGATATAGAAAGAAAAGATTCAAACTGATTAAGCCAAGGAGAAAGATCTAAATTACACTCTTCCTTTAGCTTAGATAGATTGACTGAGACAATAGGGCAGAATTCTTTCTTAAGGAAAGATTCTTTGAATTTAGCAGCAATCTCATTTGATATAATGGAAGTAGCAGTGGCAAAACCTTGAGGAGCAGAGGTATGAAGGTAAATCTCATTGATTGCATCTGGTACTATAAAAGGTTCCTTAGGAGGTTGAGAAGCAGCAAGGTAGCCCTCGAGGAAGCTTGTCCCTTTTCATTTTCTTTGGATTCAGAAGTCGTTCTTTTCCTCTTGGGTGGTTTAGAAGCCTCAGCTTGCTTTTGCTTACACTTTCCCGTATCAGCTTCTGGTTCAGGTCGCTTCTCTTGTTGATCTTTAGAAGGTTCTTGAATGTTGACCCCCTTTGCTCTGGGCTAGGAATTTTCTTGTCAACTCCATAGCGAAACCTTCTGGGTGTGTGCTTTACATGTAGAGATCGCTTCAAAAGAAGAGGATAAGGTGAGCCTGAATCTTCATAGTCAGAATCAGCATGTTAGGCGGTTCTGGCGGGTCTTTTGGAAGCCATTTTAGGGTTTGGGAGGTCGAAATTGGAGAAAGGAGATGAGAGGTCGAGAGAAACTCTAGGGCAAACTTGAGTTTTGAAGAGAGTGGAAACGAACAGACAAGACCCACATATATAAATAGGGCGTAACAAACTTGAGTTTCTACTAACTAACTCGAGTTTGTATTAAATACAAACTTACCTGGACTTCAAGGGTGTATGTGTGAACCCTTGAACTTCTACGACAAAACTCAAGTTTATACTTACCAACTTGAGTTTGCACTTCTTTTCAACAGGATAGTTGCTCTTTGTCTGATGGAAACTCGAGTTATTCACTTAATGACTCAAGTTTTATTTTCTTTCAAAACCATAGCTTGCTCTCTATCCTTGATAAACTCAGGTTTGTATGCTTCTTTTGACAGCAAACTTTCTACATCTCATCAGATTGATCAAGCATCCTGCATAAAGCATAACTAGATACTCCGATGCTTAAGTTAGTATCTTATAATCATCAAAACCATAACTAACATTGAGTAAAAAAAATACTTACAACTCATTGGGATTTACCATTTCCAATTCTCTTCTTATAAAATTGAATTGTTCCTTAGCCAATGGTTTGGTGAAGATATCAGCAAGTTGAAGATAAGTTGGGATAAACATCACTTTGACATCCTTATTCTAAATATGATCTCTTATGAAGTGATGTCTCACATCAATATGCTTGGTTCTTGTATGCTGAACTGGGTTCTTCGCCAAGCTTATTGTATTGGTGTTGTCACACAGAATTGGCATCTCCTTCATGTTGATTCCCAAGTCAGAGAGTTGTTGCTTGAGCCATAGGACTTGAGCACAACAACTTGATGTAGCAATGTACTCAACTTCAGTTGATGATACAGAGACAATTGTTTGCTTATTGCTGAACCAAGAGACAAGTGAGCCACCAGGGAATTGATATTGGCCACTTGTACTCTTTCTATCCATCTTGTATCCAGCATGATTTGAATCTAAATATGCCACCAGATGCTCAGGTTGACTTTTGGGAAACCACAATCAAAGAGTCTTTGTGTCAGCAAGATATCTGAAGATTCTCTTCTCATTTTCAGCATGAGACTCCTTGGGAGTGGATTGAAATCTTGCACACATTCCCATACTGATTTGGATGTCAGGACGACTTGCAGTAAGGTAGAGCAATGATCCTATCATTTCTCTATATTTAGTGATGTTGAAGTCCTTGCCCTATTCATCAGCATCCAATGAAGTGGTTGAGCTCATTGGAGTATCAGCTCCATTGCACTAGTCCATCCCAAACTTCTTCAGTGGATCATTAAGATACTTGGTCTGAGATATGAAGATTTCATTCTTCTTTTGCTTCTCAAATTTTCCCTGCATATTCTTAGTAAAATCTTCACACAAAGCATTATTAGAAGCAAAAAATACAATATCATCAACATATATTTGAACAATTAAAATTTTATTAAGCTTATTACTCTTTATGAAGAGAGTTGTATCTGCTTTTCCTCTAACAAAGCCTTGATCAAGAAGGAATTTGCTTAATCGCTCATACCAAGCTCTATGAGCTTGCTTAAGGCCATAAAGGGATTTCTTGAGACGATAAACATGATCTGGATGATGATAATTTTGAAAACCAATAAGTTGTTCAACATAAACTTCCTCCTGAATAAAATCATTTAGAAAAGCACTTTTCACATCCATTTAATAAAGCTTGAATCCTTTGACACAAGCAAAGGCAAGAAGAACTTTTATAGCTTCCAATCTTGCCATTGGAGTATAAGTTTCTTCATAATCAATTACTTCTTCTTGATTATAGCCTTTTGCAACCAATCTTGCTTTGTTACAGACAATGATTGTAGATTCATCTCATTTGTTCTTGAATACTCATTTAGTGCCAATGACCAGATGGTCTTTAGGCCTAGATACCAAATCTCAAACTTGATTTCTATCAAATTGATGTAATTCCTCTTGCATTACTATCACCCAATCATTGTCTGAAAGAGCTTCATCAATCTTAGAGGGTTCAATCTCTGATATAAAGGCAGAAAATGTAACTTCATTCAAAGTACTTTTTTTGGTCCTTACACCTTGATTTACATCACCTATTATTTAGTCCAAAGGATGATTCCTAATGAACTTCCAAGCTCTAGGCTGAGATTGATCAGAATTTTCGCAAGAGTTTTGAGGATCGACCTTAAAAACATTTTCAGGATTTTCAATAGAGGCATGAGTAGTTTTCGAAAAGAATTGATTTTTGAAACCAATTTCCTCATCATCGTCCAAAGGCATATCAGATTTGGATTCACATAACACAACATGCAAAGACTCTTCAACAATACGAGTACAAGTATTAAAGACTCTATAAGCTTTACTCCTATTCGAGTAACCCAGAAATATACCTTCATCCGCCTTGGGATCAAATTTCCCAAGTTATCCTTACCATTCTTGTGGATGAAACACTTACAGCCAAAAACATGCAGATGAGTCAAATTGGGTTTTCTTCCTTTGTATAGCTCATAAGGAGTTTTGTTCAACTTCTTCCGGAGATATGCTCGATTCGAGATGTAGCAAGCTGTACTCATAGCATCAACCCAAAACACTTAGGAGGTATGATTCTCGTTCAACATTGTTCTTGCCATCTCGGTGAGGACTCGATTCTTTCTCTCCACAACACCATTTTGCTGAGGAGTCCTTGGGGCTGAGAAGTTGTGATCGATGCCCATATTATCACAAAACTCACCAAAGGCATGATTTTCAAACTCTCCACCATGATCAGTTCTAATTCCTGCAATAGAGAAACCTTTCTCGTTTTGGACCTTCTTGGCCAAAACAACAAACTGATCAAATGTTTCATCTTTAGAAGATAAAAATATAGTCCATGCAAAACTAGAGAAATCATCAACTATGATTAAAGTATAAAGATTGCCACCAAGGCTTTTTACTCTAGCCAGTCCAACTAGATCCATATAGAGTAGTTGAAGAGGTCTATTAGTTGAAATTTCATTTTTAGATTTGAAAGATGATTTGGTTTGTTTACCTTTTCGACAAGCATCACAAATCATGTCATTTTTAAAGCGAAGTTTTGGTAAACCAATAACCAAATTCTTTTTCAGCAACTTGTCAAGTTGGATCATATTGACATGAGCTAATCACTTGTGCCATAGCCAACTTTCATCCAAGTTACCAATAAAATACTTTTCAGAAATAGGACCATTTCTAGAGAGATCAAGAGTATAACAATTACCTTCTCTAGGAGCCCTGAATAAGGCTTTAGATTTTGCACTATCTAACGAGAGAGCTTCCTTGCTTATGATCAAGCACTCCTCAGAATCAAAGATAACTAAGTTACCTTTATCAGTGCTTTGGCTCACACTGAGTAGATTGTGACAAAGGCCTTCCACGAGGTAGACATCTTTGATTTGTGGTCCTTCGTTGTTTCCAACTTCTCCAATACCAGCAATCCTTCCAGAATTGTTTCCACCGAAGGTCACCTTGCCACCATCCTTGGGCTTGATTAAAGCAAATTTGGATTGGTCTCTTGTCTTATGTCTAGAGCATCCACTATCAATGTATCACTTGTTGGATTTCGATGCTCTTAGACAAACCTACAAGACATGAAAGATCAAGTCTTAGGTACCCATCTTTTTTTAGGTTCTTTTGGGTTAGTTCGTGTCTTAGGAACCTTATAAGATCCCTTAGGCATCCATTGATAATTCCCTACAGGTTTACTCTTTCTTTTCTTCTTATGAAAGCAAGAAGAAGTAGTATGACATTTACGATTGCACTAATTGCAATGAGCAAAAGGATTTGAAGAATGAACTGTTTTTCGAAAGTAGTTCATATAAGATTTTTCTCCAAATTTCTTTTTATTTTTATTTTTTTATCAAAGTCAGGTTTATAGCCAATTCCTAATCTGTCATTTGTAAACCTTTTCTGTTTTATAATGACATTGAACATTTCACTACCTTGAGTGAACTTCTCAAGTGGTTTCGTGAGATAAGCATTTCTTTTCTCCAAAACACAGCAATTGCTACAAACCTTTTTGGAAATATTTTCACAATCTTTTTCAAAAGTGTTTTCGCAAGTAGGAGTAGAAGTGGAAGAAGAAGAATTTTGAACTTGTTGTTCTAAAGATTTTATTTTTCTTTTCGAAACCAAAAGCTCTTTCGCAATTTTTCAAAATTCAGAATGAAGAGAATTGTATTAAGATAACAACTCATCAAAGGTTGGTTCAAAATTGTTTACCTCTTCATTCTCAAATTCCTCTTCTTGAGCCACAAGACAAATGTTGGCTCTATCCTCTTCTTCAACTTCATCTTCATTAGATGAGCCGTCTCCCCATATAGCTGAGACATAAGCTTTCTTCCTATACTTATTGAATTTCTTCTTTTCTTTGCTTTTGTTCTTCAGCTGGGGGCATTATGGCTTGATGTGGCCAGACTTTTCACATTCGTAGCAAATGATTGGGTTTTTTGGCTCAGTACTGGAGCTACCCTTGTGAAACTTTCTGAATCCTTGGTCCTTCTTGTAGAATTTCTTGAATCTCTAGACCATCATGCCTAGCTCTTTATCTTCGTCTTCTTCATCATCATCATCATCATCTGATTCTTTAGCTTCTTTGACAGTCTTGAGAGAAATTCCCTTGCTCTTGCCACCAATCTCATCAAGTCCCTTTCTGAAATTGATCTTTCCTTCATATTCAGAGAGACTGCCGAATAGAGCTACTACCGAAGCCATTGATTCTCCACGAGCTTCTTTAATCGCAATGACCTTGGCTTCCTATTCCTTACTGAGAACGTTCAAGATTTTTCTCACTTGAACAGGTTGATCATAGACTTTACCCAAAGTAGCAAGTTGGTTGATCAAATGAGTGAATCTAAGTTGGAAATCACCAATGGATTCCCCGGACTTCATACGAAGAAGATCGTACTCTGTCATGAGGGTATTGACTCTATTTTCTTTGATTTCAGTAGTTCCTTCATGAGCTATCTCTAGAGCATCTCACATAGCTTTAGCGGAAGATAATGTGCAGATGCGAAAGTACTCTTGTTGACTTAGAGCACTCTAGAGCATAAGTACAGCTTTACTGTTGAGAGTGACTAGCTTCTTGTCATTCTCATCATACTCCTCTTCAAGCTTTGGAGTTCTTACTCCATCTTCAATAGTTGAAGGAGCATAATCTCCTCTCTCGAACACCCTCCAAAGACCATATTTAGAAGCAAATACAAAGACTTTGAATTTGACTTTCTAGAAGGAGTAGTGCTCTCCATTGAAACTCGATGGTCTGTTGATCGAAGCTCCATCAGATATAATACCATCCATAATGATCCTTCTCGAGATGTTAAGCTCTTTAGAGAAGACCTTGCTTTGATACCAAATGTAAATGGAGCAAATCACCAAGAGGGGGGTGAATTAGGGATTTAAAAAATTCTTTTTAAAATACTCTGTAAATAGATAGGAAAACAGAGCAGAACAGATGATAAGAAGAAAGGCTTGCCACAAGAGGATTTATACTGGTTCGGTCTAAATCATTGACCTACGTCCAGTCCCCAGACACTCTGGGATTTTCACTAGCTCACAAAATCAGTTACACACTCTGCACTCGAAAGTTATCCTCTCAATAGGATACACTCCCCCTTACAAGTGATACACTGATATTCCCAATCTCCAAGTCCCCTTGACTTGAGATTCTTACAATAAATGATTTCAATAAATGAAACTCTCTCTAAGAGCAGATAATAATGAACACTGAAATACAAGAGTATCAACAGATACTTTACAAGTAGAAAACACTAAGAGTAGTTGAAACTTTGAATGTTTTTCGTTTTCTGCAGATTAGTTGTTGAGAAGACTTGAATGCAACTCCTTATATATGAAGAGAGCAGTAAATGACCGTTGGATTCATTAATGTGACTGTTGCCAACATTAATGAGTTGATTAGGTTGAAGCTTGGTCCAGTCTTTCTCTTAATTAGTGTTAATCTAAGTGCATAGAAGTTTATGGTTGACTTCCCTTAAAATAAATCTGTTGGAAGAGAAACTTCTTGATAGGGAAAGAAAACATTAATCCCTTAGCAACGTGCATAGAATGATTATCCAAGAGCATATAAGGTTTTTTTGGACTTTGCAATAAATGTGCTTACGTCACTTTTTACTTTAAGCTAAATCTTCATTTAACACTCTTTAAATCATCTGAAACTCACTAACAAACTGATTAAACATAGTTAAGAATAGTAATGAGTGATGAAAAGAAGTAGCTAGATCAAACATGAAGATTTTGTTGGAAATTATGCCCTAGGGGCAAGTCATTGTACAATGAACGTTTAGGATATTTATAGTATTCTCCTTTTGTTATCATTTTCGTTTGCATGTTTGTATTGATAACTGCATCCCTGGATATATCTTATAGATTATCCTAAATGTCCTCGGTCGGTCATCTACGCGGAGCGAAGATGAGTTAAGACCAATATGACTTTGATGAGATATGGAGATACAATCGTAGTCATGGGCACTTGTAAGAGTACAAGGCTTTGGACCGACCCACTATGAGAAAGCTCGTGGATCTAGTCATTAGCTTGTCTCATGTATAACCGCGTCACAACGCCCTATGACTGAGATCATCATGGATTCCTACATGATGAATCATTAATCTTTGACCTAGTCAAAAGTCACCTTTGACCGGGTGATGATAAAGGCCGGATCGGGATCGGTGGTTTTCATGCGAGAGGAATGTGAATGGTCAAGATGGAATTTGTCCCTCACATTTGTAGAGAGATAATACTGGGCCCCTCGATGAGTGAGTCTAAGAAATGTATGGCCATACTATGTTGGAAAGGATTTTCCATTTCACTTATTAGACTACTCGAGAATCGAGAAAGTAATGGACAAGAATAGGAAGTTGACATTGTCCATGCTTCATCCTTGACCAAATTATCGCGTGACAAAAGGGACGTGACATGGTTGTATGATAAGGTTGTATCGTGATATCGATCCCCATGTGAGTTGGGTAGTCGCAATGTCTTGCTAGAGGCCGCTTGCGACTTGTGGGGCGATACGCTTTGGCCCACTGCCAATCTCATATGAGCATGCAGGGTCGCACACAAGAATAACCCAACACGAGCATTTGTGTCCAGGTTCATTGAATCTCAGATTAATCTGGAATTAATGAATACTAAATTTAATCTAGGATATATATATATATTTATATATATTTATTAAAATTCAAAATTAATATATATATATATATATATATATTAATATTATTAATGGAGATTATAATATTATTATATATAATATTTGTTTTGTATTTTATTTATTTGATAAATTAAATATCTAAAACAAATAGAGATATTGTATCTCGTTTAATATTCGAATAAGAATATCAGATATCTGTTTAGATTAAATTGAGATATGGTATCTCATAATTAATTAAATAGATGGATATTATTTCTGGATTTGATTTATAGAGATAAATTAAATCGAAGGCTTTTAGTTTGCATTAAATAAATACATTAGATTAGATCTATCAGATAGATTTAATTAATATTTTTTTAATTCAAGAATTCAAAATTCAGATTTCAAAAATCAGTTTTTGAAATTCGAAATTCAAACTTAATGCGTATTGATTGTACATTAATGCAGATTAATTGTACATTAATACGTATTAATACGTATTGATGCACACAAAAACGGACAGAAGCTTTTGAGGCTTTTGATGGTTGTGTGTGTGCATAAGCCAAAAAAAACGAGAAACAAACTGATCTGGTGGTGAAGAACCTAGAGAGACACATAAGAAGCGCTAGCACACTGCCGTAGCCGTGTTCGGGAAATTGTTCGTGTGGATACCGGTAAGAGGAAGCCGATTCAACGAGTCGTCTTCTATTGATCGAGGAGGTAGCCCACCGGTTCAAAGGAAACGAGACGCGAACGGGTTCACCAAAGGTAATTTCAGATTCCCTTAGTCTTGATTTAAACGCACCCGAGTGATCCACGGGACGGGATTCTTAAAATTTTAATCCGCTGCGTTGTAAGAATTCCTACAGATTTCACTAATTCAAGCAATTTGATTTTCAAACTGCGCGACACAAACTCGAGTTTGTTCATCCTAACTTGAGTTTGCAACTTTCCTTCATAGGCCTAAACTCGAGTTTACAAATCCTAACTCGAGTTTACTTCATCCAGAGAAGAATGTCGCGATTTGATCTTTGAAACATATTTTGAACAAGAGACAAACTCGAGTTAATAAGTGACCAACTTGAGTTTTGGACTTTTATAATGAAAAATATGTTTAAGACCAAAAGCTTAAAACTGGAGTTTCCAAATATAAACTATAGTTTTCATAAGTTCAAAATAGAGCAAAGCTCTCTGCTTGGTACAAACTCGAGTTAACAAAACTAAACTGAAGTTTCCACAAATGTTTGGAAAATTGGAAAAACTCTTTGTATAGTGCAAACTGGAGTTTTCAAAGCTTCAGAAATATTGAGATGCTCTCTGTAAGTTCTAAACTCGAGTTTGCAAAATCAAACTCGAGTTTCCTCAAAAGAGAGAAAACTTTCTGCCAAACACAAACTGGAGTTCACAGACAAACCGGAGTTTTCTTAAGTTTAAAAATAGAGCAAAGCTCTCTGCTTGTCACGAACTCGAGTTAGTAAAACCAAACTCGAGTTTCCTTGAAAGCTTGGGAAACTTGATAACTCTTTGTCAAGCACAAACTGGAGTTTGCAAAAGCAAACTAGAGTTTGGCTTAGTTCAAAAATATTGAAAAGCTCTCTGTCTTGAACAAACTCGAGTTTATAAATGCAAACTCAAGTTTGCCTTAACTTGAAAAACTTTGAGTACTCTCTATATCACACAAACTCAAGTTTGCTAAAGCAAACTGGAGTTTGGCCAAGTTCATAAAGTTTGAGCTACTCTCTGTCAAGTACAAACTCGAATTTGACGTCTCAAACTCGAGTTTGCCTTTGACAATAAGTTTTTCAACTTACCAAAGACAAACTTAAACTTGAGTTTACAATTGTCAGTTATCATCAAAACACAGAGAACTAACGAAGAAGTTAAGGCCGAACCAGTATAATCTCATGTGTACACTTCGGTGAGATTTCTCTAACTCTTATTTTTTGATTTATTTATTGATTACATTCGTTTTAAAATTTTTATGTCACCCAATTCACTTCTCCTCTTGGGTGAAATGTTGGCACTAACAGTTAAAACCAGTAGGAATCACAATGTAAGATAAGTCGTTAATATAAAACTCAGTTGACTTTTTTAGAGAGATTAAGAAAGTTAAATAAATTATATTAAAATATTTATATTTAATTTTGTATACCAAATTAATTTGTCTGACTTATAAACTAAGGATATATGCTATTATTAATTAATTTATTTAGCTTCCTTAATCTTTAAAAAAAAATGAGCTAAAGTATATTTTTAGTCCTTTAAGTTTACGTGAAGTATACTTTTAGTCCCTTAACTTTAAGTATACTTTTAATCCTATAATTTTAACACCGTTAATTTTATTAAAGGAAAATACAAACTCAAGTGATAACAGTGTAGACATAAGTGATGACTGTGTAATTAAATGTTATTAAGCTTAAATTTAAAATATGGGTAAATTGAAGAATATATAAATTTTATGTAATTAAATGTTATTAGTCATCACTTGAATTCGTTGCGTTAACGTTTTCCGTTGGCAACATTAATGGTGTTAGAATTTTAGGACAAAAAATATGCCTTATATAAAATTTAAAGAACTAAAAATATACTTAATCAATTGGTCTTATGTTAAGAGGTAGAGGGGTATCTAACTAGGCTATTGTAGACATTACAGGGAATAAAGAGCAAGTGAATGAATAGAATGAAGATCAGATATTATTATTACACGAATTATAGTTGCAACATTTCTAAACCATTCCACTCGATTGGCATCTTTATCAAAGAGATTCCAAGCTCACAAATTATACTATCAACAATATTTACTTCTTCTTCTTTTCTTTCTTTTTTTAGAGAGAGAGAGAGAGAAGAAGAAGATAAGCAAAAATCATGCTGTGACATGATAACACTGTAATTAATATCTGCGTTAGAATAAGCAAACAATCATGCCTCCATTCCTAATTTATCCAACAAATTTTCCGTCATTAAAAGTTCAGAACTTAGGATTACACTCATTGCCAATGGATTTACTACCACTAGCCCATCTTACAAGAGACATAACTAACGTCAAAATTGCTCAATCAGCTATTACAACCATGAATCATGACACCTGACAACTTGTTTGTAGTTAAAAATTAATATACAAAAAAAAGGGTTCTACTTGTTTGTTTAATGAATCAGTTGGTATCAGAAGCAGTCCATTCTTTCCAGTCCTTATCAACATGACTTTGAGCCCACTTGATCGCAGCACGTGCAGCTTGAGGCCCTCCGGGTAATCCCCTCTCATTTACAGTATCAGCCATGTCTATGAATGGTAACACCAAGAGTGTCCCAGGTCCTCCATATTCTGAGTGTAAGAAAGTACTGAATACCTGTTCAATATGCCACTGGTAAGTTCATCTAACTATATTATTTGCAATGCGCAAGACAAGTTACAACCAATAAAGCTGAGTGAGAATTTTCCACGATTACATACAATGTCAACAAAAGCGGTAGATTTGGAGAGACAGACAACATTTAATTTGAATTTGAAAATCAAATATGAACCAACTTCAAGCAAAAAAACATATTTATGGAGGCCTGGTCTAGAAGAGATGAATCACAGGATGTCAGTATTTCAAAACATGTTTTTCAATTGGACTCACTTCTTATTCATATTAGTCTAGTTTAATAATCATATACTACCTCTAGTCTTAAAATGTAGGAGCCAATTAGGAGGATGTCTTTGGTCCTAAATGTAAAACCTCAACTTAATTGTCTCAAAAATTTATAATTTTTCCCCAGATTATCTTTATTGATGGCACATATTAAGAAAGTTCCCATAAAGGGTAGTTCCAATGTAAAGGATTAAAGAGGGTATTTTAGGAACTAACTAAATTAATTTCCTTAGCCTCTGTAAATTGGCTGGCTAGCTCTTATATTAAAAACTAGGGATGTTAATTTAGCCTATTTAAGAATCTCTCTCTGATAAGCAATCAGGCATAAAAATTGCTGATTTACCAGTTCAACAACTAAAATGTGCAAATATTGATATGATAGACAGATGCATATAGTTTCTGCTTATACTTTTCCTCCTATTTCTATCTCATCCTTGTCCCATACTTTTAAGGCTAATTTTTAACATAAGGTTCATAGAATCTGCCTCTGCACATCAGTGACAGAATGTGCAAACTACAAGCTCTGCAAATCAAATCGAAACAAAATCCTCTTTTACTCTGCATCTTCTTTTTCCCCAGCCAATCTCTTATCCCCCATCTTATAATGTTCAATATCGTTATTCTCAAGATTTTCATGAGCTCTTTCATTTTCAGGATTGCATTACACATTTCTCTATTACAGACACAATGTTTTCCAAGTTTAGTTCTATTCCATACCAGATTTCAGATGTCAAGCTCAATCTGAAGATAATAGTTCTACATCACTCATCATAACAAACGTCAGAAAGATTATGAACTAAACCAGTAAACACAGTTGAAGATAATTTTTCCTAGTAAAGTTGAACACATTCATAGCAGGGTGACACTAGAAGCTTTTTATCAAAGTTTGTCACACTAATAAATCAGAAGAATCATAACACATGCTATAATCCCTAGCTTCATTCTAAGTCCCTATCTATGTCTCATCTTTCATAAGTCAGAAATGACATTTTTCACATGACTGGTACAAAACCAAAGGGGTCAAATAAAACAATCACTTCAGCCACAATATTGTTTTAGCATCACTTATATCCAACATGAAAATTTTGTCGCTGAACTCAACAAGTATATCATCTGAGACAACTTTGCTATATTTTGGAACAAAAGAGCAGAGAGAATAAGTACGGTAACTCACTTCGGTGCAAACCTCAACAACTTCTTGAACTGATTCTCCATACATATCTTTCTTCGAAAGTTTCTTCAAAAGATGGTTTCTGAACTTTTCCGTCTCCTGAAAGCAGCATAAGGAGGAGATTAAGTAACTTTCTTCATTAAGAGACAGTGAACCCCCCACCCCCCAAAAAAAAAAAAAAAAGAATAAATTGAAACACAAACTCACAGCATCAGCGAATTCAGGAATTGGGTCGGGAAATTTGTATTCGGTGGCCCTAGTAATGAGCCCTTTGGTGGATGAGGAGGGACGAAATCTGTGTTCCTTCGATGAAGGAAATGAGGAAGTTTTTTTGTAAGTTGTTCCATATGAAGGTCCGTGTGAGAAGCATAATGAACGAACATAGAGCAATGAAGAAGCAGAAGGAGGAGGAGGAGGAGGGATTGAATCGCGTATTGAAGCGGCAAAACACGAAGCAGAAGAGGCACACCAAGACATTTTTGTGTTTTATCCAATCTCCTTTTCCGCTACCACCCCAGCTGCGATTTTTAATGTAAACTTAGGCTAACTACAGTGGTACACTGTGCATCTCGCCCCAATAAATTTTAGGAAAAATCTAACCGCAAAAATTTAAAAATACAAAAAATGATAAAATGATGTTATGAATATTCATAATATGAGTGACATGTTAATACCTAATTTATTTTAAAAACAATTAAAGAAAATGACACCAATACCCTTATGTATTTAAAAAAATATTACCCCCAATGGCCTAGCGTTAGCGAGGAGCTCTGTAGCCGGTGGGAATGATTATTTGACAGAGTGGTGGGCGTGAGATTTGAACCCCCACCACTTATTTGCCAAAAAAACATTGTTGGTAATACTTATGAATGACTTGATCGTGTGACTTTTTCTTACTAGGTCAACGAATGTTAAAATCTAACAAAATATCATAAATTCCTTGATAAATTTGTGAATGATCTATTAGTGAGAAATTTGTACTTGGTAAACAAAAGTTATTAAAACATAATAAAATATCTTGAATTCCTAATAAAATATGTAAATGAGCTTGAGAAAGATAAAAATGAACTTATACATATTTGTTTGCATAGTATATATTGGAATTCGCCACTAATTCTTTTTGGCAACTAAATAGTGGAGGTTCAAATCCCACCTCACCATTTTGCCAAATAATTATTCCTGTCAGAGTTCCAGCCAGCTGCTAGCTAGTAGGGGAGGTCGGTAGTGGCTAGTTGGCCGACCGCTGGAGCTCTAACCACGAGTAATATTTTTTCTTAAAAAATATATAAGGGTAATCATATTATTTCCTTTAAATTAAAAAAAAATACAAATTAAGTATTAACAGTTTTATTATGAATATTCAAAACATTATTTTGTATCCTTTCCTATTTTTTCAAGTTCTTTTTGTGGGATGTTTGCTAAATTTTATATTACATTTTAATATTAATTTTTTTGTCGGAAAAAAAAAATCTTAGTTTTTATAAAATAGATAGGTTAGAAAATTCTAAAATTTTACTAAGAAATTCTTACAGATATAATTTAATTGGTGTAAATCTCATATAGGTGCTTTTGTCTCGCTCCAATTTTTATCTGGTAAAAGATGATATTAAAAATATTAACTAATTTGACATAAACTAAGATTTTCAACCGTAACACGAAACTGCCAAATAAATCTTAAACTTCATTGTCTTGTATAAGCATTGCCATTGTAAAGTTGCAGACTTCCAAAGGGTTAATAGCAAATCTATTCGGAAGTATGTGTCCAGGAGTAATGTTGATTTGAAAGTTTTTTTAGGTTTAAAGTAGTCTAAGAAGTCTAAAAATGCAGCAATGTTGTTCTTTTCCGTTAAAAAACTAACGTTGACCGTTAAAAAATAAACATTGGCCGTTAACTTTTTTACCAAAAAGGACAACAATGCACCGTTTTTAGACTTCCGGGGCAACATTGAGACAAAAAAATACTTTTAGGGCAACATTGCTTTTAAGCGTATACTTCTGGGGCGGATTTGTTACTTAACCCACTTCCAAATACCATCAAATTCGTAGCAAATTAAATATTTTAGATTTGATTAAATGTTGAACCTAGTTTGTAACGCAAATTTTATTCCATATTGATACTGCTATTATAATATTTCCTCAATGTAGGATCTAAAACGTAATAGTAATTATATGATTAATCATTGTTAGATTTTATAATAGGAAAATTCTAGAAAAAGAACCTAGAAATTAGTAAGGGACATAGAGGGACTCCAAATATTCATAATGCCACATAAGTATGAGGACTTCAATTATCCTTTTTTTGAAATCATAGCGAAATGACAAAATTAACCTTCAGTGACTTTCAATTCTCCATTGTTGAAGCTAAAATTGTGAGTTGAGATTTCCATTTCCAAATTTGGTAAAATGAACTGCAAAAATTGTTAATCTCTTTTTAAGTTTAAGAATTAATCATTTCCCAAAATATGCTTTCTTCTCATTTTTCCCGTGTGTTAAAGGTGAAATCGCGAGTTGAGAATTCCAATTCCGAATTTGGTAAAATGGACTGCACAGTTGTTCGTCTCTTTTCAATTTTAAAGATTAATCATTTCCTACAACATGTATTCTTCTCATTTTTGCCAAGTGTTTAAGCTCATTTTTGTCATTTTGTTTTAATTTCAAAAAGGACAATTGAAGTCCTCACTCTTCTGTGACATTATGAATATTGGGAGCACCTCTCTGCCATTTACTAATTTTCAGGTTTTTTTAGGATTCTTCCTTTATAAATATATAGAAAAAATGTCTAATCTTTCAAACTACTTTGGACAAAAATTTCAAGACCGCATATAATAAAGGCAGTGTTAGTGCTTAATAAAGAACGTAGAATAGGATTTCACCAAAAAAAGAACGTAGAATAGGAATCAAGAACCAATGATAATAGTAATGAGGTCAAATTCATTTCTAAACATAACAATAGGTCTTTATATAATAATCTCTGTTTCTCCTCGTACTCTCATCTTAGTGTCAACTGTACATTTTGCAAATCAAGGGAGTTTAAGGACAAAAATTCAACACATAACAAGAAGATGAAGCTTAGTGTTATGGACTGATATATGAGGCCCAGTTGTTGTGCGGCCCAACAAGGGCAATAAGTTTTAGGATTTGCGTACAATGAAGGAAGATCCTAATCAAGGTATTTCCTAGTCAAGGGCCTCAACCCTAAGGTGCAGCGGTTGATGTATGGGCCAGGAGGCGCACAAAGCCCAAGAGTCCAAGCCCTAAAGGTAATCTCTATAAATAGAAGGTAAACCTAAAAGGTACACATTCTCTATTCATCTTCATTTACTATTCAACCTCATTGTACACACACCCCACCCCTTTTTGGCTAAACGTCATATACGTGAACATTGATCCAACATTCTCCTCGGTATCTTCCTCATAGATATCTTGAAGTAATCATCCTTTCTTTGGTATCTGCCTTATAGATATCTTGGAGAGACTATCTGATCCAATATCAATACACTAGCCCATCAGCTAGACATATGTGTTCTATACAGTACATTGTCACCGTCCATGGGGAACTATAAACTTTGATTCTCATGACCAACGATGGTTGAAACAAGAAGCAGTAGTCAGATCTCTCTGCCCAGGAATCCAAATCGGGTGGAGGCGAATCAATTGCAACACAATCACGAGCAACAGCCCCAGCATCAGTTGCAACCGGAGAATGCAGTCGTCCCATACTTTAATGTTGTGCCTCTTGCTTAGGACGTGTTTGATACATCTTCTTCTCCAGCAGTAGCGGCAAATACCCAGAACCCGGTGATCCAACAAGTTCTGCCGAATCTGCCTCGGCAAATACCACAACAAATACCAGTCGAGAATCCAAACATTTGTCTCTTGCAAAACACTATGGGTGCTATGTTAAGACGGATGGAGGAGATGGAGCACTGTAATGATCTCCAAAGGCAAGAAAATGCCATAATAATACAGTTGTTGGAAGAACGTCTGAGACAAGTTGAAACCCCGGCTCATATAACAGTCCAGGGTGAGCAGAGCAGGGGGAAGGAAAAGGTGGTTGATGCACCAGAGTCTGGTCAAACTGGTACCGAAGGACCTACTCGAAACAAAGAAAAGTAAGTCCAGGGTTCGGATTCCTTGCCACTGAATCCGCATGTTGAGAACAACCTGACCACAGGAGATCAGAGCCAGGAGAGGATACCCTGAACGACAAACTTTTCGAGAAAATATAAGATGAAGTACACTAGGGGGCACAACAACAGTCCTTTCTTTGTCAAAATCACGAACGCGCCTTATCCAGAAGATTTCGATCTGGTAGACCTGCTGAAGTACAATGGAAGTCAGGATCCAAGATCCCATCTTGATACTTTCGAATTGGTCATGTCCATGAGAGGATTTCAAGGGTCCATTGTTCCTCAGATTTTTGTCGGAACACTGGCGGGAGCTGCATAAAAATGGCTCCATACTCTGCCGGCAAATTCCATCCAGAGTTTTGAAGATATGGGAGAAAAGTTTGAATTGAACTTTGCGACTAGCAAGAAGCGTTCGGAGTCTGAGTACGCTCTCGAAAATATTAAGCAGCAACCAAGAGAAACGCTCCAAAAATATTTGGATCGATTTAAAGACGTGGCTATGCAAGTGCGAGGACTATCAGAGAGGTGCATGTGCACTTACTCATAACCGGCCTGGATGCATCATCTCGGTTGCCACAGTCATTCTTCAAAAATCTCGTCAAGAGTTTGGTTGACTTTAGAACTCGGTCAAAGAAATATTTAGAGATGAAGCAAATGGAGATAGTTAACGCTCTAGGAAAGGAGAGGGGGAAGAGCCCACCTCCGAGAGGCAAATCCGAAAGCCATAATCCAGACATCTATGGAGGAAACTTGGATATTAAAACCTAGGTGGAAGGTATGAAGTAAAAGGGAAGTATGATAAGTACACTCCCCTGAATAATTCGTGATCCCAAGTTTGCAAGGAGGTAGCCTTGACCGAGATAAAGAAAATAGAACGACCTCGGTCCTCTTATAATAGAGCCGGCACAGACCAATCTTGGTATTGTGCATTTCATGATGGACTAGGACACACTATGGACGCATGCTGGGATCTCCAGGACGCTATTGAGAAATTAGTTCGAGAGGGGAAATTATGACAATACGTAATAGAAACTCAAGGATGGAAGAACAACAAGCGCAAACAAGGAGGCCATAGTAGGAGCCCGGTCCCGAAACAGAAAGAGAGATAAGAAGCAGAAAAAACTAGCTAGTGATGATGTCGAGTTTCTAGAAGCCAATTTCGATAGCAATTAAAACTGAGTTCATGTTGAGATTGTTAATTCAATTTTCCTTTTATGGGATCTTGTAAGGTCGACTATTCCAGCATTTGATTAACTTTGTTACCATTTGATTTCAAATAAATGAAGAAATTCTTAGTTGAGAGTTACTTTCCAAATTGTGCCAATGATGAATAAATGAATCCAGGGTAATGAAACTCAGTTTCAAATAAAGCATGGAGCGATGGATAAGTGAATCCAAGGTAACGAAACCCAGTTTCAAATAAAGCGTGGAGTGATGGATAAGTGAACCTAGGGTAATGAAACCCGGTTTCAAATAAAGCGTGGAGTGATGGATAAATGAATCCAGGATAGCGAAACCCGGTTTCAAGTAAAGCTGTGATGCATCGAAGCTTGTATTCTGGGGTAATGAGGTGAATCGTCATGCTAACCCTGATCAGGTCGAAATGTTTAAAACGTTGGTTAAAAACTGAGTTTGAAAATGTGACAGATTGCCATTACTTCGAATAAAATTTTGTTCTAATGGGCCGGAATGTAATGTGTTGATTTAATTAAAAATCCTCACAAAATATGATACATGGTCTTAGTACCGGATGAATATTCAAGCAGACTATGCACAAATATTTTTGACTTTGGCCCAGTCATTGAAAAAAACTTGAAAATATATCCAGGTTAAATCATAAATGCACCCTGAGACCTTGATTATCGGGCTGGGGGTGACAAAGTGTACAGCTGTCATGTGGTCATGATGAAATAGGAAGTTTGAAATGGAAGTCCATTCGGGTATATATGACTCCTCAAATTTTACTTCGGCTCATTGAGCGTACATCGTCAAAAACCGAGATCAGCGTAGAAGAGATCGGGTAGTACATGAAAGACAATCAATGGAGCCATTTCCAGCTCATGATATTCCAGATTGGGGGAATATTGGGTGCTAGAGTATATGAATCTTGAAGCCTAGATGACTGAGGTGCTAGAGTATATGAATCTTGAAGCTCGGATGATTGATGCATGAGAAATCTGAACAATCATGAACAGGAACGAAGCTCGAAGGAAATTAACCCGAATTATATATATCTCGGGGCAATTCAAAACTTCCACGCAAATGAATCCGAAGATCATCAGAACTCAGACGAAGACTCAACTTAGATTTTGAACCTGGATAAACTGATAAATCTCGGTTAAATCTAAGTTCCATGTCAATTAATCAATGCACCCCGGCAGCCCAGAGACCTGAACTACTGAGCTGAGGGGCAACTGCTATGAACTGATATATGAGGCCCAGTTGTTGTGCGGCCCAACAAGGGCAATAAGTTCCAAGATTTGCCTACAATGAAGGAAGATCCTAATAAACCTGTAATCAAGGCTATAATCAAGGGATTTCCTAGTCAAGGGCCTCAACCCTAAGTTACAGCGGCTAATGCATGGGCCAGGAGGCGCACAAAGCCCAAGAGTCCAAACCCTAAAGATAATCTCTATAAATAGGAGGTAAACCTAAAAGGTACACATTCTCTATTCATCCTCATTTACTATTTAGCCTGACTGTGCACACACCCCACCCCTTTTTGGCTAAACGCCATATACGTGCACAGTGATCCAACATTCTCCTCTGTATCTTCCTCATAGATATCTTGGAGTAATCATCCTTTCTTTGGTATCTACCTTATAGATATCTTGGAGAGACTATCTGATCCAATATCAATACACTAGCCCATCAGCTAGACATCTGTGTTCTATACAGAACACTTAGCAATATTGTACGTGAGACAAGTCCCTCCCTCTATTTCATATCTCTTATTGCATCTTATAAAAAATCAAGATAGTTAAAGTATACACTTGGTATTCTAAATTTACAAGTTTCTGTCTAGTCCCTTAAAATTATAAGACTAGTAAATGGAACAATTACCAGCAACTTACTCTCTCTTCTAAGCTTTCAAACTCGTTGCATCATATTTATTTGTTTCTTTTGGCTCATTTTTCCCTTGTTATGTGTCATTTTCTCATGTTACTTGCTTATGCTTACAATAGTAGTATGTGTTGTTTTTTTCGGCCACTCGTGATGGTAGCTTACTTCATTCTTGTCTTTCTTCGTGCCTGTTCATTGATAAATGAGTTTTTGGTACAAACTATTTTTTTCAACTTGCGTTCTGGAGTTAATTAATTTGATGTTTTAAACATCTAAAGTAGGCTGAATATTTTGCATGCGAGCAATCAAGATTGATGGTTACATATCACATGAACCTTACTCACGAAGAAATAAATCTGCAAAAGCAGTTACTAAAGATTGTGGGAAATCACTCCAAGATATTGTGGGTTATAGAAGTAATGTGGACCCTAAATGGACCACATCAAATGTTAATACATATTTGTTTTCTTTATGAACTTGTTCAATAAGTTGTGCTCTATACAGTTTTATTGGTGTCATGTTCCTTTTTTGAGTCATAAGCAACCACCATGTCTAACTTATGTAGCTTTTTTATATATATAATAACTTTTTAAGAAAGGGGTTGGGCTCACCCACAATCCAAGGGCAGGGTGCTTGGAGCCCATTTCTCAAGGAATTTAGGACTAAGAGTACACATGCATCCACCTTAACCTGGGTTACCATTGCTTCATAGACCCCTAGGATGCCTCCCCAGCACCTTGACCAACTCTAGGATCGAACCCCCCCTCCCTTTTGGTGAGAGTGTCTGACACCTTCGCCAGTTGAACCCAAGGATCAAACCCCCTCCAACTTATGTAGCTTTGCTTTAATGTTATGAGAAACATATTTAATATTATGATTGATACAACCTATGGTTTTTAAAGTTTGCCTTCATTTTGGTTTTAGTCCTTCAAGTTTCAAATCAAAGGTTTTGATCCCTCAAGTTGCATTTTATTTAAAATATTGGTCCCTATAACTTAATTAAAACACGGACCATTTTGCTCCTAAAGGGACCAAAATCAAAATGAGGCCAAACTTGAAATACCAATGATGGTATTAACCCTTAATATTATCGCCTTAGACATGACTGAATTTATTCAAGAGGTAAATGTATATTTTCTTTAAAAAAAATTGTATTGTCTAGCTTTGATGTTATAGATGTTTGTTTGATCTTGCCGATCTCTTTCCTGAAGAAGATATTGACTTTATTCGCGAATGTTGTGCTAAATTCATTTATGAGCTTTTACAACAATAGTAGATTTAGGTCTTGTGTAGTTGTTAAGACACATAGTGTTATTTATTTCCGTTTCATTTTATATGTATTTTGCCTCATCTTAGTTCATGTATGTAGTTCATGAATCTTTGAATGATGAATAGTTTGATTAAATTTGTGCCCACTTGAATTGGAAGATTGTTGGTTTTATATTTCATTTTGAAACTTTTGAATTGTGGGAATTCAATTTGTAACTCATATTGAGTTGAGACCTTGTAGATTGAATTGTATTATTTTAGACACGAGTTCCTTTTAGGTGCTGGTTGAAAAGGTGGGTTAGAGGAAGAAATATGGTATAGACATTTTAAAAAAACAAGAAAAATTTAGACTGGATATAAGAAATATAAGGTCTAAAAAGTATATCTTTTAAGACCCGAGGTAGAAAATATGAGGTCCAAAAAATATTTTTCAGAAAATAACCGGTCTAAAAGTCATACATTTTAGACCTGATATAATAAGCCAAGTGAAGTCTAAAAAGTTAGATTTCTTAAACTTCTTCTGCAACGAGACAAACATTTGCAACTTCTTCTTCCTCACTTTCTTCTTCATTTGAGGAACTGCCTCCCCATATGGAAGACACATAGGCCTTTTTCTTGAAGTGATTGAACTTCTTCTCCTCCTCCTTATCTTTGCCTTTCAATTGAGGGCATTCGGATTTAATGTGACCAGGCTTCTTGCACTCATAACAGATGATTTGATCTTTATCTTTGAATTCACGTCTGTTATTGCTTGTACTTCCTTTTTGAAATCGATTTCTGAAGCCTTGATCCTTCTTGTAAAATTTCTTGAATCTTCTTACGAACAACCCCATTTCATCATCGTCATCATCATCATCTTCGTCTTTTGTTTCCTTCTCTTTCACAGCATTAAGAGCAACACCTTTGCTTTTGTTGGTGTTGATTTCGTCTAAGCCTTTCTTGAATTTCAGTTTACTTTCGTATTCAGATAGACTTCTGAATAGAGCAACTACTGATTGCATTGATTCTCCACAGGCTTCTTCAATTGCTGTGACTTTGGCTTCCCAATCTTTTGTTAAGACATTGAGGATTTTTCTGACTTGAGGGGCTTGTTCGTATGTTTTACCCAAAGCTGCTAGTTGATTAATCCAGTGGGTAAAGCGAAGTTGAAATTTACCAATGGATTCTCCAGTCTTCATTCGAAGAAGATCATACTCGGTTGTCAAAGTATTGATGCGATTCTCCTTGATGCCCGAAGTTCCTTCATAAGCTATCTCTAACGCTTTCCACATCTCCTTAGCAGTTGGCAAATTGCATATATGAAAGTATTCTTATTGGCTAAGAGCACTTTGAAGCATTAAGATAGCTTTGCTATTGAGAGTGACAAGTCTTCTATCATTCTCATCATACTCTTCTTCAAGCTTTGTGATTCGAATTCCATCTTCAATTGAAGTAGGTTGATAGTTTCCTCTTTCGAACACGTTCCATAGACCAAATTCAGTAGCCATAACAAACACTCTAAATTTGGCTTTCCAAGGCGCAGTGTTCTTAGTGAATTTAGAGATTCGAACACGGTGTTTTTCAAACTGAGAGTAATTGGCTCGAGTCAATATTATCCTGGCTCGAGTCAACTTGATTTTAAAAACACAGAGAAGAGAAGAATCAAGGTAACAAACTCGAGTCAACATACCCTGGCTCGAGTCTAGGCTCTAACTCGAGGCGCAGAAATGGTGGCTCGAGTCAATATCTAATTGATCTCTTAGCTCTTGAAGGTTCTTCAACTTGAGGCAGAAAACACATGGCTCGAGTCTAAGTCAAAACTCGAGACAACACTATCCTAGCTCGAGTCAGATGCAATAAATCACTTTGAGTTTTTTTTGAAAGAGACCTTTCTGGCTCGAGGTGATAAGTGATGGCTCGAGTCAAATTCATTTTAAATATAACGGTCAAGATTGGCTAGAGTTAATTGTCTCTGGCTCAAGTCATGTGAAATATCATTTTGAAATTATTTTTAAGTTCACAGACTATTGGCTCGAGTTTAGACTTAAACTCGAGGCTAACTTTTGGTGGCTCGAGGCAATATTTGATATAGATGCAAAGGGGATTGACTCGAGTCATCAAGCCTTGGCTCGAGTCATTCTGATAGCAAAAAGGTTCAATTGATATGACTCAATTTTTTGACTAAGTTAAAGCATTTTGCCTAGATCATAAGTCTTACATTGTTTACAATGGTTAATCATAATCAAAACACATATAGGGAACTAACACCTTCGACATCCACCTCAAATCCGGTGGAATGCGAAGACGACAGTCGGGGGTTCCCTTGGTCTCGCTCATTCTCACGGTCAATAAATCACTCCGCCTCGTCGATGGGAAAGTCAATCTCTATCTCAGCATTTTCATCGAGGTCGTTGACGAAAAGACTTGCGCCCTGTTCTCCCCCTACGGTCTCTAGGGTTTCCGACATTAGGATTGGGATAGTTCATTCCCATCGGTGAACCCCCCAGGTGGGGATCGAGTTTGATCAGCTGACGAGTTTGAACGAACTATCTCGCCTTGAATGATGAGATCTGCAGATAGTTCATTAAGTGATAATGCAGATCTAACTATTTTTATATAACGGATTGTACAGATGATGTCACGAGTGTTTTCACGTCAAACAAATAATTAAATCTGGATTGTCACTGAAGGAACTATCTCGACTTCAAGGATGACAGCTGCAAATAGTTCATTCAGTAACAATGCAGATCTAATAATTTATTTATAACTGATGTACGGATTGAGTCACACGTGCAACTATAGAAAGTTGATGTACAGATTGAGTCATTGACTATATATAGCTTGAATATTTGTAGCGGTTTTATTAATAACCGCTACAAATAGATAAGATTTGTTGCGATTAACGCGTCTCTTTCCCCTGACCGTGACAAATATGGTGTTATTTCACATTCTGTAGTAGTTATTTTCATATAACCTCGACAACGTTTGCGCAATTAAGTGCCAAAGCTGGCGCCAATTGTGTAGCGGTTAGTTCCTTATAACCGCTACAAACTAACTACCACAAACCTTCGCGTCATTATGTGCCAAACTGGCGCCTCATTTTATGGTAACCATTACAAAGGTCATCGCAAACAAGCCTGCACTTTGGCGCCATTGCATTCGCTACATATTTGTTGCAATTTGGTCTAAAACCGCTACGAATTTAGGTATTTATAGCGGTTATTTTGGACCGCTACATATTAACCGCTACAAACGATGGTTTTTTTTTGTAGTAGTAGAGCTTGGATAGCTTCTAATTGATTCGGGAGTCTGTGCGAACAGCAAGTGATCATGAAGAGTCATGATCCGTTATAGAGTTAATATAAGAAGATTTCTAGTTCTGTGAATTAGCTACATTTAGTCAATCAAGAGATATGATACTCTATCTTTACTCCTGACTAAATGTGAATGACGTTGTGAATGATGATGCCTGCACGATATCCAAATTTGAAAGGTAGATCACTTGATGACCAACTCAATTAGTTCTGGGGCCGCAAAGCATTGCTAATGTCTTATGTAGTCATTAGATAATTTGGGCCCGTTAAAGAAGTTTTAATTAGTCCAAGTTTATTTATGTTAGTAACTAATTGACCCAAATGGGTCACACACAAAAGTTATTCCCGATTACTTAAAATTAGCAAGCTTGGGCCAATAATTATTATTGGGTTTTATCAAGAGCAAATGTGTAATAAATTGGAGTAGAACTCCAAGCCCAAATAGTAAAATGGCGCCACATTGGAGACCCTAGTGGTAAATAAGTTTCTTCACAAAAAGACCCAAATGTGTCTAGACCAAACAGGGTCTTAGGCCAAGTTGAATTTGGAATTCGAATTTTGATTTTAAGTTTGAAATTTAAATTTGAATTTTAAATTCAAGAGGTGAGGTTAATATATATATATAAAGATTGGATAGGAGAAATAATGAATAAAGATTAAATTAAAAGGATGATCTTAAATTTTAATTCAAGATATAAATTAATGATATGGATATTATCCATAATCTTGAATTTTAATTAAAGATATGGATGTGATCCATCATCTTAAATTTTGATTCAATCAAATAATCAAGATATGGATGTGATCAATCATCTTAAATTTTTGATTCAATCAAGTAATTAATCATCTTAAATTTTTTATACAATCAAATAATCAATATATGAATATGATCCAACATCTTAAAATTTTGATTCAATCAAATAATCAAGATATGGATTTAATTCATTATCTTAATGATTTGGATAACACCATGTAATGAGACTATTATCTAAAACCCTATTTTAGTATGATGGCCGAAATACACAAGACAATTAGGGTTTGGAATTTTTAGCCTACCAATGCTATTTAAAGAGGAGTTGGCCGAAATTCATGGACTCATGCTAGAATTTCGGCCAACTACCAAGAGGTAGAGAAAGAGGCATCGAAATCTCAACCTTGTCATCGCCTAACAAGCATAAGGGGTATCAAGAGAAAGAACATCAAAGACATTAAAGTCTTCGAGTAATCTAAGGTAATTCTAATCCCCAATAGTTGTTTTAACGAGTAATCCTAAAACTCATGAGTAACGTAAAGTGTTACAAGTTCTCATGAGTACCGTAAAAAGTTACGAATTAATGAATATAATAATAATAACTAATTAGTCTAAGAGATTAAGGTTATTATGAGGATCGTAAGCAAGGCGGACCTACATGGGGGGCGAGGGGTGGCCCCCGCCCCCCTCTATTTTTTTTTTAAAAAAAATATAAAACATTTTTTGAGCAATAACAATTGTATCCTTGGATAGCGTACTTTGGATTGATCACAATCTTGAAGATAAAACCACGTCTCTACCACAAAACAAATAAATAAATAAGTAGTAGTAGTAGTAGTAATAATATTTTTTTAAAAATAGGTACAAGCCATTTAATAGTGACGATATTTGTAAACTTGTTGATAAATTTTATTATAGAGATTTCACAAAACAGGAAAAATTGCATTTAAAGATGAAGTTATAACATTTTGAGCTTGTCATTCCTAAGCATACAACTTTCATTAATTTATCAACTATATCTGAATTATGTCAAGGATTAGCAAGAACTGAAAAAACCACCATTTACCCTCTTATTGACAGAGTGATTAGCCTTGTACTCACTCTTCCAGTTTCTACAGCAACTATTGAAAGGTCTTTCTTTGCTATGAAGATATCAAGAACTGGCTTCAAAATAGAATGGAAAATCAATTTCTTGATGATTATTTGATTACATACATTGAAAAAGAAATTGTTTTGAGTTTTAGCACGGATTCAATTATAAATGAGTTTAACAATATGAAAACACATAGAGTAAGAGTTAAATGAAGTAATCTTAATTTCTGTAATAGATTTTTTTTTCTTCAATTTTTTATATATTAGGTCGTATCATATTTCAAGTACTTTTATTTATGATATAACATTTTTTATTTTCACATTTCAAGTACTTTTATTTATGATATAACATTTTTTATTTTCACTCCCATCAGTAAAATTCCTGGGTCCGCCCAGGATCGTAAGGAGTTATGGGTTGCCACAATGATTAATAAAATTTTTGTTTTCAATTTCATTAGAGTTTGCATGAAAGTAGTGCAATAGTCTAAATTTAACCAACACAAAATGCATCTCAATGCATTGCTGATCTCAATGCATCGTCCCAAAAAGTCGTTGAGCACCTCAACCTTGACAAGTTGAGGGCGTCTTGATAGGGCAAAATTTTAAACCTAAAACTCCGCAAGTATACGGGCAATATCTGCAGTAATAAAGAGTAAGTAAGATATTGTTCCCACGAGTACTTTAGTATCAAAACTTTAGTTAAGCATTAATTTTACACTTTCATTTAAGTTGAGCAAACCAAATTAAATTTAATTAATAGTAAAGAAAATCAAAATAAACTAACTACTAAAAATATTAAATTAGTAACCCAGAGTCAGCTTCATAAACCTTGATTTCACTACTTTAATTAACCTTAATATCAATTTTGTTAATCTCGAGTATAAATAGCTATAAGTGCCTGTCAATCCACTTATAATCCTCTCTTGAGTCTTGAGTATAACTTGTTATGTCTAACATAGTTACTCAAGAGGCAACAAAACTCAGACACACTGTTCAACAACTATATGGGGCCATCAGGTATATGTCTATAGCAAATTAAATCGTAATCTAATCACATATCTCAAAGCCTACTTAAAATTCTCTTCGTCAATGTAAATTCTAATTTTTAAATTCATATTCAATGATAAAGCTAAATAGATAAAGCTAAACAAGATTAAATAACCAAAATTAACTAAACAATGAAAACAAAATCTAATTTACTCATTAAGTTCATAGCTCCTCTAGATTGCAAAGAAATTAGCCACACATGACTATATTAAAATCCATGACAAAAAGATAAGAATTTAGATTCAAAGAATAGAGAGAGAAAGGAAAGAAAGCTTCTCCATCGTCTCTATAGTCCTCTTGTCCTTCCATGAAGATGATCAATATACCACCGCTGCTCCTCTCACTGCTCCGTGCGCGTCCGAATTAGTGCATGTTCAAAGCCGTACACCTCCTGATTTGTTCTGCTATTTGGCCGTCTCCGTCTTTTTGCTGATCTTCTTTTAATATATATTACTTAGCTATGCGTGTTGGGCCGCGTCTTTTGCTTGAGTCTCTGATTATATAATTTTGTAATCCATGTAATATATCCTCTCCCTGACTCTTGCTAGCTTGCTGTGGGACCTACGCGATTGATTTCAAAATATATATATATATATATATATATATATATATATATATATATATTTATTGTTTCCTTCTATTTGATATTTTCTTTCCTACTAAATCATATAATATCTCTTTACAATAAACTAGGATATCAATAAATTTTCTCGTTATAATATTCTTTTATCCTATATTTAATTAAAAGATAGATAAATATATAAAAGATAATTAAATAGGTATAAAATATTAATAAATCCAATCCAATATATATCAGAATCCATACTTATTTAATTATAAAATATATACTTATCATGTCCCCTCCGTATTGTCCAAAAGGACAAGATATTGACATCTTAGCGCTTCCTTTTTGATATTTTTCATTTAGGATCTCATTATCCCTCGTGTTTTTTTTTTTTAAAAAAAATCCATAATTTAATAAGGAATATTTCTTTTCCTCCCCAGATAATGTGAGACATCCTAGTATACACATAATCTATCCACACACACCAAAAAAAAAAAAAAAAAAAAAAATCTTTGATGTTGGTTTTAAATCTAATCTTCATATAAGTAGTTAGTGATTTATTAATTTACTAATATGTTGATAAATCTCAAATGTGGTCTTGAATAATGAATTTTTTTTGCAACAGGTAATATTACACTTTGAACATTAGATTGATATTTTTGACCAGATCATTACATTGATTTCAAAGGTTAGTTTTGTCTAATATCGAAAATTAACGGATGTGCCATTAATATTTGTTATTGGTTGTTGTTGTTATTGTTATCATGAAGGCATATGCCAAGAGAGATAAAATAAGATGCCAAAAATTGAGATAACGAGATAGTGCCACGTGGGACACTACATGGTTGATATTATGTTTATTTTCTCCTTTTCAAATTTGTATGCTCATTAGGTAATGAAAGAGATTTTTTTTTTTTAAAAAAAAAAGGTTATTAAATAGTTTAGTTTAGTTTTTTTTTTTTTTTTTTTTTTTTTCAAACTTATCTTCTCTTCTTTAGTACGAAAGTGAAGATGCTTACTATATCAATTCAATCAACAGTTTAGATTGTTAGACCTTTTATGAAATATCTAAATTGTAAAGCTTTATCTTTTATGTAAAAACCAATATTTTAAAAGCCAGACGTTAACTAGAGTTAGCGGCATAGATATATATACTGCAAAAAAAATTGATTAGGTCTATTTTTGCATCCCAAAATAGTAAATTGTTCTCATAGGAAAATAATTTATTGCTAAATTTACACATCCACAGAAAAAAATTATACACTTGAACAAAAGCAAACTCCTCCTTGGTTTGTGATTAAGTTAGGTCATGGTTATGGAATACTACCTTTAATCTTAAATATAAGATTTAATTGACTTTTTTTTTAAGAGATTAAACAAGCTAAATAAGTTACTCAATCATATTATATGTTGTGTATGATTAGATTATGAGGTTTAAACTTCTCATGTTGCATGAGAAGAAGAAGATTCCTACACACATGAAATAGTGTGACTCACACACACACATATATAATGCTAATTATATATATATATATATATATATATATATATATATATATATATATATATATATATATAAAATTAGCATTATATATATATGTGTGTGTGTGGGTCCCTACCATTTCACGTGTGTGTGTACATTTTAATACATTTCTCCTACAACACGGTAAAAATGTTTTTTCCTTAGATTATATATCGCTTTATAAGTAAGTCAAATTAATTTAAAGAAAAAACAATAAATATAATGGTGAGATATTGAATAAGGAATATTTATGGTTTAATTAGGACATCTAAGATTATCCATTAGAGATATTAAATAAGGATATGTTTCCATTAGATTGTCATTTCTTAGATTTATAATTTTAATATATGTAGTAAATGTTGTCAAACTTGTGAGTTTAAGCAACTCATAACATAATATAAACTTGCATCGTAAATTCGAATAAGCATTTTACTTTTATCATCAAATAAGCATTAAAAGTGTATACTTAAATAATTAAAAAAATTAAAAATAAAACAATTTGATTTAAATTATTTTAAATCCAAATAATTGAAATTAAATCCATCAACATTTATAATTTCTTATATTTAATAAAGAAATTTCATAAAATTAATATATAAAGCCGCGAATATGGTCAAGTAGAAAAATGTTAACATGAGTTTAAGAGTGAGTTAACATAGTTTTGTAAACTAAAAATCGGAAACTTGGTATGTAAACTCAGTTTAATTGAGTTTTACAACCGACATGTTTTTATCTCGCAACTTCGACTTAAAAATTTTGGATGGGCTTTTAAAAAAAGTGCTTTTCTTTTAAGCTCCAAATTGAAGCTTTAAAAAAAAAGCAGTATTTTAGCTTTTTTTTGTGACTTTTACTTTTTTTTAAAAATATCATCGAAACACATAAATTAATATTGTTAAAAAAAACACATAAATTAATAAAACAAGTATTTATTTTGCATTAAAAAAGTGTTTTTTTTAATCAAAAAAACCCATCCAAATGGGCCTTTAATTTAATAAGGTAGGAACGTAAAAACGATAAACTCGGAGAGTCAATTCATGAGTTTAACAACAATAATATCTACAGTATCTTTAGTATTTCAATAAAATAAGATATCTATTATCCTATGATCTTACCTAGGATTTAGATTTGAATTTTAAATTTAGGATTTACATATAAATTTTGAATTATTATTATTATTATTATTTTATTTCTTAAGCCCTATAAATTGAGGTAGAGTTCACTTTTTTGGACAAATATTAGAGAATAGAATAAGAATTATTTTTCCTCTTAATATTATGATTTCTTTAAATCTCCCGTAAAACTGAACTAATCCTATATTTAGTACATGCGATAATCATCCTCTCGTCACGTCGCCAGTGGTTCGGCTTCGGGAGGCCTCTCCTTTTCGGTTGCGCATCAAACTGTCTCCACGATCCACAGACTCTGCGGCCAGCTGCGCCATACACACGCACTAGACCACGGCTTGGACCTGCGGCGGCGATATATGGAAGCCGCAATCAGGGTTTGACGGCGGCGGTTCCTCTCCGCTCACTATCCCTTCAGCTGTAAGAACAATTTTTCTTCATATTCTTCTTTCGAAGCTTTGAGGAATATATGAAACAGATCACCGGAGATTCTTCTTGTAGCTATAAGAATTATTTATATTTGTCTCCCCCCGTCTTGCCCCCTGGAACATTCTTTATTTGAGCTTATTTCTCTTAGTTTTTCGATTTCGATGTGGTTGCTTCTATAGAGATTTACGGATGGCCACTACCTTGGAATTTGGTCGAGCATCTGAGGCATTTGAGTTCCTTCATTTTTCATATGATATTTGGCTTTATTATATCTGTTATTTGTTTGAGAACTTTTTCTACAGAGCATTGACACAATTTCATTTGATATTATGCTCCTGTCCATAAACTTGTGGAGCTTATAAGCCCTGGGGCTTCAAGTAGTTATTACAGGAAGATCTTTCTTTTCTGTTGGCATGGTTGCTTTTTTAGAGGCAAGAGAATCTAATGGGTTGTAGGTTCATCAGTGCTTTGAACATGTTTTTGCACTCTGCCCATCACTCTTCCGTTTTGTTTTGTTTTAAAAGGTTCTTTTTTATTTATGCCCACCTCTTTCCTCTTCCAGATCAGTAGCTTTGAACTCCACTACCCCAATCTCCAAATGATCAGCTGTAGTTCGAGAATCAGAGATCAGAGCTGCAAATTTTCATGAAAGTGTCGGAATAGATTCCGTTGATTAACTCTTTTTGACTTCGGGACTTTGGAATTCCGGCCTCCTGGTGTTATCAAATTGGCCTATTCAGGTATTTGACATAGCCGAGATCGGTTGACACTTCTGTGTTCTAGTCTGTATTTGTCAAAATTGCAAGTTGTATATCATGAGTTGTGTTCATGTTTAATAAAGGAGCCCAATGCTTAAGTAAGTCAGAATCAAATTGATTGTGGACAGTTCGTTATGGATAGTCCTACTGCAATTCGGCCTTCTACACCTGGTTCTGGTTCTGTACCAGGTTTGGCGCCTGGTTGCAATGATGATAGCCAGCGGGTTAAATTCTTATGTAGCTTTCTAGGTAATATAATGCCTCGTCCCCTAGATGGCAAGCTTCGCTATGTTGGCGGAGAGACACGAATTGTGAGTGTTCCACGAGATATTGGCTATGAGGAGTTGATGAGTAAGATGAGGGAGCTGTATGATGGGGCAGCAATCTTAAAGTACCAGCAACCTGACGAGGATCTTGATGCCCTTGTCTCTGTTGTGAATGATGACGACGTGGTTAATATGATGGAAGAGTATGACAAATTAGATTCAAGTGATGGATTCACTAGGCTCAGAATCTTTTTATTCTCACAAGCTGAACAAGATATTTCTTCACATTTCATTGATGGGGACGAGAGGGATACTGAGAGAAGGTATGTTGATGCATTGAATAATTTAAACGATGCTTCGGATTTTATGAAGCAGCAACTAGGTGAATTTCCTATGCTTGGTTCGGTTGAGGATATGCATGGAGCTGACCAGTTCTTTAATCCAATCAGCATGGATGCTGGCCTTCATAGCCAGAGAAGTGGTGAGGTGCCCATGACACATTTTAACTTGCATCATCCCACACTACCTCACATTGCATCAGGGCAACACCAGCAACCTGTATCCCAGAGGTATAGTGACGTAGATGCACCATGGAGTCCTGCATATTACTCTCCTAGGCATCATGGTCACCATGACTCTAGATCAGTGGTAGAATTTCCATCTTCTCCTTCTTCTGCAAGGTATCAGATGCCATTTTCAGAGCTGCCAGATAAATGTCTTGATAGAATGCCAGAAGAATATATGCGACATCAGGTAAATCACCATTCTGCGTATGACAATCAACCACAGTATTCTGATAATGTTGTGTGGTATCCAACTGGACCTACATCTAGCGAGAAATCAGGTTTTCCTGGAAATATTATTCATGGCCCTCATGCTATTGATGGGAATGGTATTTGTGAGTACTGCCGGATGAATTTTCAGAGAAGTCAATCTCCTTTTGAGCACCCAAATATTAGTAATGGACTTCCCCCAGTTGCTAATCCAGATGTGAAGTTGCATCCGGTTATGTATCCTAATGAGCCAAATTTGGCACATCAAACAAATAATCGGGTTGGGGAAGCAAGGAGCCATGTTTCTGGGTCAGGAAGACTGAATGATCATTATGTTCATGATGGTCCTGGCATAAGTTTCTCTCTTGGGCACGGTGGTGTGGCTGATGGACATCATTTGCCTTCAAATTACGTTCACCAAAGAGTTGGACCTGAATTGGGGCCTGAGCTGTTTCATGATCAAGCTATGGCTACTACAACCCATCCACAAATTCCACCTTTGGAAGAGCGCAGTGGGTGGTATGGGAACTCACCTCCTTGTGTAGGTGATAGTCATTACCCTGTGACACATGGACATGTACCTGGGCTTGCTTTTTGGAGAAATACTCCAGCTCCACTTCACATTGGACCATCTTATGAGGCATCCAGTCCACCTCAACAGTTAAATGGTATGGTGAATGCAGGACTAAGGGGTGAGAGTAGTCCAAGAATTTACGGTGGACCAGATAGTCAAAGTCCTCGGGTTGATTCCTCACACAAAATGCCAGGTCATGATGGATTACCCATCCCAGAATTCCCTTATACTCATGCTGTGAAGTTCAATCCAAGGACTCTTGGTCAAGAAAATCAACACCCAGTTGCTGTGGACGCTCGTTCCCCACATGACATGAATGTTGGCATTCGATTGGAACCAGTGCGGCTACCAAAATCACCTTTTAATATGGCTCACAACAATGAAGTTTCAAACAATGGCTCTCATATTTCTGAAGCAATGGGGTCGCTAAGTTTGCATGAGGATAAAGGGGCAGAAAATGCAGACAAGGTTCAGAACTCTAATGCTCAGAGTATATCTTTTTCAGAGCAAAACAAAATCACTGAAAATAATAGTGAAGCCGCTGCTTTTGTTGAGTCTAAAAATGAAAAATCAAAACCTATTGAAGAATGTGGTGATGTTACAACACTAGTAGATGGGGATCTAACTGCTCCTGAAGATTCCAAGCGTCTAGCTACTCAATTCAGTTTCTTGCCTGAGTTGTTTGCTTCTGTAAAAAAGGCTGCGTTGGAAGGAGCTGAAGAGGTGAAAGCTAGAGCTAAGGAGCACACCACTTCTCAGAGTGACAATTCAGCAATCAAAGATGACACAGCAAATGATGGAGAGTCAGGGGTATAGATAGTGAATTTGTTTTCTTCTATTTAGGGATTGGTGTGGTAAAGGTTAATTTATGCTGTCTCCTAATGTCAGTTTTCCTATCTGCAATGTAGAATGCTCATGGTGATTTAGAATTGGACTCTGATAATGATAACGTGGTTACTTCTAAAATTGAGCCTACAAAAGCTGAGGCAGAAGCTATTGCTAGAGGATTGCAGGTTTTTGTGCTATACTAATTGAGTCTACAATTTTTTAATCTCGCCAATTTCTTAGGTCTTTCTTGGCTTGTGCTGATTCGTTTTCCAGACAATTAAAAATGATGATTTGGAAGAGATCCGCGAACTAGGTTCAGGAACTTATGGAGCTGTCTATCATGGGAAATGGAAAGGTTCTGATGTGGCAATTAAGAGGATAAAAGCTAGCTGTTTTGCTGGAAGGCCCTCGGAAAGAGAAAGATTGGTAATATCTTTATTCAGTACATTTTCCTTCTTTTTAACTCATCATTTCACATATTGAAATCCATCATCTTTTCTGTTTTGCATGCCACAAAATGTTTGACCCCTGGCCCAGAAGCTCATTGATGTATTAAATGTTATCCTGTATCACATGATGGGTCTCATCAATAAGCAGCAATTTTTGGTACCCATAAATATTTTTATAAGTTAGATAAAATATTGAATTTGCTTTGTGTTTGGAAAAATCCAATTGAGAAGGTCGTTATTTGATTGTCCAATTATAGAGGTTAGTGTCACTATTCTTGTTCTATATAAACATAACTTGCTTTAAGTAGATTAATTTATATGATTTTTCCCCAAGTATAAAAATGTTTAAGAGAAATATGAATAGTGGAGCATATTTGTGTATATGCTAGTACTATTATTTTATATTGCAACAACTTTTTAGAGCCAACTATTTATAGGTATCTCTCATCTGTTGTCACAGATTGCAGATTTCTGGAAAGAGGCATTAATACTAAGTTCACTTCATCACCCAAATGTTGTGTCCTTCTATGGTATTGTCCGTGATGGCCCTGACAGTTCTTTAGCAACTGTGACAGAGTTCATGATTAATGGATCCCTGAAACAGTTCTTGCATAAGAAAGATAGGTAATTCTATAATTAGTTCACTCTTAATCAATCTTCTAACATCCTTGCCACGCTGGAATGTGTGCCATATATGTGAGTTATTATATATTAGTTACATAATGTGAGTAATTCCACAGAACTATAGATCGTCGTAAGAGGCTCATTATAGCTATGGATGCGGCATTTGGG
This sequence comes from Acacia melanoxylon, assembly GCA_019022615.1. NCBI lineage: Eukaryota > Viridiplantae > Streptophyta > Magnoliopsida > Fabales > Fabaceae > Acacia > Acacia melanoxylon. The sequence goes on along the minus strand of JAFJYJ010000001.1, from coordinate 24,084,884 downwards.
ATGGAGTATTTACATGGAAAGAACATTGTGCATTTTGATTTGAAATGTGAGAATCTATTAGTCAATATGAGAGACCCGCAGCGGCCTGTCTGCAAGGTAAGCATAAGTTACCATATATTACCCCACAACTCAACTCTTAGGTACTCCCTCCCGTCCTAAATATAAGACGAAGTTGATTTTTTTGGAGAGATTATTGAAGCTAATTAAATTATTTGAGTATTTATAGTGTTATTTTTTTCTCCAAACTAATTAATTTGAATAATAAACTGATATATAATCTAAGGATATACAACATATGATATAATTAAGTAATTTATTTAGCTTCCTTAATCTTTCTAAAAAAAGTCAACTTTGTCTTATATTTAGGATTAGAGGGAGTAGTTAATATTGAAATCATTCCAAAATTATCATGTTGTAAGAAAGTAGGTGGCTTCAATTCGGTCTAGACAATTTTTTTTTTTTTCCTTTTCTATTCTGAAAAAAAAAAGAAAACTTGCTTTGGATGCGTTAAATTTAACGGAATTCATATATTTCTTTTTAGATTGGTGATTTGGGTTTATCAAAGGTAAAACAACACACTCTAGTATCTGGAGGGGTGCGGGGAACATTGCCATGGATGGCACCTGAACTCCTAAGTGGGAAAAGCAATATGGTGTCTGAGAAGGTATTACTAGCATTTGTGTTTGCCTTTGCCTATATGTTGTTAATATTGTTTTTCATCTTTTCACATGATCTTGTTGGGTCTATTCTTACCTGTGTTGTAGATCGATGTTTATTCATTCGGGATTGTTATGTGGGAACTGCTCACTGGGGATGAACCCTATGCTGATATGCATTGTGCTTCAATAATAGGTGAGCGCTATGTAAGAGCCAAAGTGCTCGTGCTATTCGTTTTGCTGCATGATATGCTTTCATTTTGATGTTTGAAATGTTTCTCTCACATCATTAGAATTTAGAATATCAGCTTGTAGCCCTGGTTGAAAACATGCTATTAATATTGATGTCTCCAGATTTAGAAGACTTGGAAATTGTTCCATTATAATGTAAGGGATTTGCATACCATATTTGTGGTTTTGCCTTGTGGTAGTGGTTTTGCCTTTAGATAAATCACGTTACCATGAGTTCAATCTTCTTTTAGGACCCGTTTGATACATGAAAGATATGCCGAAGGAAAGGGAAGATTACAGATTTTCCATCTATGAACGTGTTTGGTAGCACTAGCTCCTGGGAAGCCATCTTCCAACAGCGGTCCTTCTTCCCTCATGCTTGGGAAGATTGCTTCCTTCCATTTTCAGTGGGAACTGATCTTCCCATGGGAGGAAATTCCCAAATAAGCCTCTTCTTCTTCTTCTTCAATCCATCCGTGTCTTCCTTTGTCGTTGCAGCCGCCGCCGCCTCCTTTTGCAAATCCCGCCGTTCCTTCTTCTGCGTGTCGCCATGTCGTTGTGTCTGTGTCGCTATGTCGCCGCCTCCGCCTTCGCTGTGTCGCCGCCTCCTCCTTCTCTGTGTCACTATCGGTCGTTTCTGGTTCAGTATCGTGCTGGTCACTGTGTTTGTGTGGGTGGGTTGGGGATGTGAGGGATGAAGAAGGAGGGAGGGTATTTTTTTAAAGGGGCATTTTGGACATTGTAAATATTATATTATATTTTTATTTCTTAAAAAAATTATCATCTTCTATCCCCATTTCATGTCTATCAAACAAAACACCCCTTTTAAGTTCCCTCCCAATCTTCCTTTCCATTCAGTTTCCTGTCTTTCCTTTTCCTTTTCAAACTTTCTGTGTACCAAACAGGGCCTTAGTTGTGAAAGATGGTTTTTGCATTCACTATTATTGTGGGTTCTTAAGGTGTAGTAAGATAGTACCTCTGGTTTGATATTCTTCAGCTAGTATCTAAGGCTATTTTGCCTTGGAAAATTTGAATAATACTCTATATTCTAACTTATCTCTTGGTTTCCTCTTTGTTGGCTTTTATGTTCCTGAGGGAGATGTTGGTTTTGAAGATCGTTACTTTAAAAATAATGAATTTTTGGTTGTTATATGGGTATACCAATGTATGAATTGAACTTGCTTTTTATAAACGAGAGGTCATGGTTGATTACCTTTTAATACTTAGAATATAAAATGTTTTCTTTTCCATGTGTTCATTACTCCAAATGCTGAGTTTAGAAATTTGGACTACATATATTGTCTTTAATTTACAGGAGGAATCGTAAACAACACATTACGTCCCCAAATCCCGACATGGTGTGATCCTGAGTGGAAGTCTCTGATGGAAAGTTGCTGGGCTTCTGATCCAGCAGAGAGGCCATCCTTCTCAGAAATTTCCAAGAAGCTAAGGAGTATGGCTGCACAAATGAATGTGAAGTAGTCTCATTTGATCTTAAAACGCTGATTGTTCCTTCATGTGCTCTTCATGCATTCTATGCTGCCTGGAAGTGAGAAGGGATAAGGTGAAGCATGATTTCATCAATTCAATGGCCCCTTCTAGCGTAGCTTTCAAGAGAAGGAAAAAACAGAAAAAGAAAAAAGGAAAAAGGAAAAAGAAAAAAAAATGGTAGGGGCGGAGGGGAAGGTTTAGCATGTGGCATTGGCTCTGGTAGCTGTATAAATAAAGGTCATTTTTATGAAGACCTACTTTTTATGTTCAGCATGGAATGTAGCTTTGAAGAGGGAAAATAACAGAAAAATAGTAACAAAAGAAAAAATAGTAGGGGTGGAGGGGAAGGTTTAGCATGTGCGTTGGCTCTGGGAGCTGTATAAATAAAGGTCATTTTTATGACGACCTACTTCTTTTTATGTTCAGCATGGAAACGTACCTTTGAAGAGAGAAAAAACAAAAAAACAAAAATAGAAAAAAAGCAACAAAAGAAAAAAAAAATAGGAAAAAAAATGGTAGGGGTGGAGGGGAAGGTTAAGCATGTGCATTGGTTTTGGGAGCTGTATAAATAAAGGTCATTTTTATGACGACCTGCTTCTTTTTATGTTCAGCATGAAACATTCAATTAATTATAATGAACGTATTTCTTTCTCACCTGACCAGAATTTCAGCGCCTTCATGGCCATGGTTAAAGAATTTGTGCTTGGGAAGGAAAATGCTTGTACATATATACAGATTGTGATGTTTATTCGAAAGGAAAAATACTATAATCCTATTGGGATTTGTAGGCCAGGAAAAATAATCCACTTCAAATAAGTTGTTATAGTTAAAACGCAATATAGCAGCATCAGCAAGAAATATACATTGAATTCATGTTATATGGCATGCTCTGTTTAATCCTCTGCCATTTGAGTCAATCCATTTAAACTTTGATGGTTTTGGTTACATGATTTAGTGGCAGATAGATGAAGCCACAAATTCAATGCCTCGTTGACTTTATCATTAAATTAATGGTTTCTTGTTTTGTTCATGAAAGATGCTATCCAATTGGTTAACACTTGACACCACCAACTCTGATTTGTAGAACTAGAAGAAATTATACGAGGTCAAGTTCTGTTGGATCCTTGGACGGTGAACCTTTTGGTTTAGAAGTCGAAGTGGTCTCGTGCCTGTTCGATCCTTACAAGTGTCTAAATCACCATTAGCATTTTCCATATAAGTGGGGTTTAAGATTTTCGCACTGGCATGGTAATGTAAAAAAACAATATAGATTACTTCAAATGATGTAATTTCATTAGATTGTGCATGTTAATAAATGTATGGTTAGGAGCCTATTGAAATTGATCAAAACCACGTTTGGTTAATACTTCTAAGCTCTTTAAATGTAAGATCTAGTTTGGCGGTATACTACAATCTTTAATGTAATACATTTTTCTATCTTATCTATTATATTTATAATTTTTTTTAAACTAATTTGTCTAACTTATAAACTGACATATAATACTCCTTTTGGTATCATTAATATATAACATATTTGAGAAGTTGATCTTGATCTTAAATATAAGATTTTTCTTTTTTGTCATTATTTTCCTAACCCCTATTGATGCTCCCTCAAGAATAATTAAAAGAGGAGATGAAATGAGAGAGTTAAAGAAGATGATTGAGGTGTTTAAAAAATACATATCATATTAACTAACTTAATTACTTTATTAATTAAATTAAATTAGATAAATATATCTTATGTTAGAACCGATGGAGTATAATGTTATAAAAAAGAACTTTAAAGAGATCATATGTCATATGTTATAATTAAGTAATTTATTTAGCATACTTAATCTCTTCAAAGTTGATAAATGGATTTTAAATTAACGATGAGAAAAATATAATATAAAAGTAATTTATCTCAGAAATTGAAAAATCATCTTTTCAATTAGTTATCAAATAAGCATTAAATAAAGTTGGATTTTCTCCTTTCCCCTCCTTTTTGGACCAGTTAAGAGTAAAGTTGGAACATATATCCAATTATGCATTGAAATTGTACACTGTTAAAGTGGGACACACAATTTTTGCTAAAATAACACTTAATATAAGATGGATGGAGTACAAAACTTGGGATTAAAATAAGAAATGTTTAGTAAATAACTAGCATCAAGTTAATGAGGGTAGCTTTAAAGCATCAATAATTAAGTGCATTGTTAAAAAAAAAAAATTTGGGATGTGATTTAGGTCAAATTACGGTTGAGTGCTGGATTAGTATGAGTTTGTTAAAAGTACTGTTTAAACAAGTACTACTACAAGTAGTGATTAATTAAAATATTTCTCCCTATAATTAAATAAAAATTTGAACCAATTTGCTCCTTGAAAGACTAAAACCCCTTATTTAAAACTTAGGGGACTAAAACCAAATTAGGGCAAACTTTAGGAACTAAAAGTTATATTAACCCTATAACTTTTTACTAAATGTATATAAATTTATTGAGTATAGATTGCCAAGGAAGGTTGATTATCTAATTATTAGGATCTTGTCTTTTTTTTTTTTTAACTGATCTGGTTTCATGCTCTAATTCTTCTCTATTTAGGAGCTAATAGGTTCTAATATTTGTACTATTGGTTTCCGTCAGTTATGAACAGTTGTGGATTAATATATACTCCCTCCAATCCTTTTTATAAAGAATATTTTTTTAACGATGATTGTCCTTAATATAAAGAACAACTCCCTTTTGTATGAACTTTTAAATTTGTCTTTCCATTTTTACCCCCGTTAAATATAAGCCACTTATTATCTTTTTATAATAAATGTTTAATCATTATCTCTCATATACATAAGTACATCCTTTATAAATAAGGGTATAAAAAACAAAATAAATATGTTTATTACTTTTAACTAATAGATTTTGGTAGCTATTCTTTGTAAAAAGAACTAGAGGGAGTTTTTTTGTTTTTGTTTTTTTTTTGAAATAACAAAAACTCAATACATTTTAAGTAAGGTCCCAATTTTAAGCTTAGTTCAGGTAAAAAAAGGTTTAACTTTTGTGAAAGGGGAAAAAACTCCATTGAAAATACTTGCCCATCAGAGCAAGTTTATTCAAATCTGAATTAACAAGTAATGTAATACTCCCCCCGGACTCCACAAGAATTAAGAAGTGGTTAATTTATTAAATTTGTTTGAAAATTTAACCATACTTAAAACCATCCTCCGGACTTCACAAGAAGTAAGAAGTGGTTAACTAATTAAATTTGTTTGAAAATTTAAGAAATAAATTTAGCCATAGATAAAACTATGAATTATATTTTAAGAAATGAAAATGTAAAATTGTATCAAAATTTAAATAGGAACTGTTACGGTCCGGCCAGACGGCCCATATGTGTGGACGGCCCAATGCTAGTCATATCATATGGCCTGGAACACCTACAATCCAGGAGAATCTATCATACCCAATATCAATAAGATATGATAGATCACACGGTTAGGATATCAAAGCCAGCCCTATATATACAAAAAGCATGACGCTAAGGTGCACACGTTCTAACTTTACCCTATTTACATTAAGCATCACTGCGCACGATCCCCACTGAACACATCCCCCATCCCCCTTTTTGTGGCGGATAGCCTATAGTGTCCAGTGATCCCGACCCTTCCTGAATATCTCTTCCATAGACGATCCTAAGCAGGTCATCCGATCCAAGATCAAAGCACTAGCCCAACGGGCTAGACATCCGTTCCATACCGTAACATTGGCGCCGACCGTGGGGACCGTAAATTTCGATCCCCGTGACCACCGATGGCAAACACGAGAAGTTGCAGTCGGAACACTCAACCCACAAATCCGCAACAGGTTGAGGCTACTGGAAAGAATCAGGCTCAACAGCCACCAGTGGAAGTCCAGGAGGGGAACGTCTCAGATACGGCCTCCTCCCCTCCGATAGGTCAAAAAACCCTTAATGTAACAACGACGCCGGCTATGGTCCAGAATCCTGACGTCGTCCTCCTGCAGAAAACGCAGGAGTCAATTCTGAGACACATCGAGAACAATGAGAAGCGCACCAACCTCCAGCGCCAAGAAGACCTCAGAATTATGCAGCAGATGGTGGAGGATCGGTTTAACAAACTCGAGTCGTTAGTCAGAAACCGAGAGCGAGGGGACCCGCGGGAAAGCCGGGAGAGGGAATCTACCGATACAAGTAGTCAGTCCCCTGGTAAACATTCGAGGCATGGACGCCGGGATACCAGCCGAGTTTCTTGCGGGACAGGTTCACCTCGGACTTGTCCTTCAGCGTCAGATGCAAAAAGGTTACGCCTAGAAAAGATCACGCAAGACCGAGACCGTGGTAGGAGGAAGGAACCCCGGTCTCGGGGGTCCCTAGAAGAATATAAGATGAAATATTTGACTGACCTCAACCGAGGCCCCTTTTCTGAAGAAATTGCCAATGCCTCATATCCAAGGAAGCTGGACTTGATGCATCTCCCTAAATATATGATGGGACCCAGGACCCACGTACCCATCTCGACATGTTCGAGCTCGGAATGTTTGTCCGTTTAATTAAGGGCCCGGTCATATCAAGAATCTTTGCTGCAATGCTTACTGGACCGGCCCAGAGGTGGTTTCATACCTTACCTACTGATTCAATCCACAACTTTGAAGAACTCGGTCGGAAATTTGAGTTGAATTTCGCGACCAGTAAAAAGCAACCGAAGTCTCAATTCACGTTGAGCAAAATCAAGCAGAGAAAGGGGGAGACCCTCCAGAAATACCTAGACCGGTTCAAAGAAGTAGCATTGCAAGTTTGCTCGCTCCCTGATGACGTCCACATACACTGTATAGTAGATGGCTTGGATCCCTCGTCCCGATTGTCTAAGAATATCTTCAAGAATCAAGTCCGCACGCTCACTGAATTCCACACCCGAGCTAAGCAATACTTAGACATTGAATAGATGGAGATAGCTAACGAAGCCGGGGCTGAGAAACGAGGAAATATATCGCCAGAGCAGAAACGCCAACCGCGTAGGTTGAGGGGAGAAGCCCCCCAACGAACTTGGAACCGAGATGGACGCAATCAGGAATGACGACTTGAGGCAAAAGGACTATATGAAAAGTATACCCCCTTAAACGCCTCCCGTTCACAGATCTGGAAGGAGGTGGCCCATACCGAGATGAAGAGATTGAATAGACCTCGTCCTCCCAGAGTTCGATTCGCGACCGATCAGTCCAAGTTTTGCGAGTTTCACAATGGACCGGGGCACAATACGGATCAGTGCTTTGAACTCCGAGATGCCATAGAACGATTCATCAGAGAAGGCAAGCTACGACAATACCTAATACAAACTCAAGGTCGTAAAGGTCCCAAACGAAAGCAAGGAGTCCGAAGTAGGAGTCCAGACAAAAGCCTGAAGAAAGATGAGAAGCGACGGAGGCCGGTTGAAGAGGAAGATGAGTACCCGGAAGCCCAATTCCACCGTAATGTAGTTAGCGGCAGAGGTTTTGGCGGGGAGGGACACGGTCGGCCAGCGCAAGAAATATTTGAGGGAAGTACTTTCTCGTCGAAATACCCCAAAGTTCAAAGACGATCCAACGAAACCGACACCACCCCTTTAGTCTTCACCACCGAAGAACTAAAAGACGTGGTGCCGGGACACCGGGATGGATTGGTTATTACAAAGAACCGTGGCCCAATGCTTGGTGAAAAGGGTATTTGTCGATGCAGGAAGCTCGGCAGACATTATTAGCTGGGATGCTTATAAAAGAATGAATATGGATGTAGAAGATTTAAAGCCGTGCAAAACAACCCTTATAGGATTCAACGGGGAACATTCACCTCCCAAAGGATATATCGACCTAAGACTGACCTTGGGAACCAGGGAGGCATTCAAATCCGAACGGGTAAGATTCATAGTCGCTGAGTTCCCCTCGCCATACAACGTCATACTCGGCCGGCCGACCATTCATAGTTGGGATATGATAGTATCCACGAAGCACCAGAGGTTGAAGATGATAAACAACAAAAATAAGGTTGTGGTTGTTAAGGGAGATCAGAAGGAATCTCGTCAATGTTATTTCGAGACAATCCGAGCTGGAGAAGGAGGACCGTCGTCCCCACCCCAGATCCCAAGAGGCGAACAAATCCAGAATCCCGAAAATCGGAGAAGAGACGGACGACCCGTCAGCATGGTAGAGCTCGACCTTAGGGACGAGCCCGAGATCCCACGTCCTGAACTAGAAGGTGAATTGGAAGAGCTAATCCTCGGAGGAAATCCAGCCAAAACAACGAAGATCAGAGGGGCAATGGATCAGGATTTAAAAGATAGGTTGGTCAAATTCTTAAGACAGAACCAGGATGTATTTGCATGGACGTCATCCGAGGTCCCAGGTATCGATCCTGGCCTACAGTCGGGGTCTAAACCGATAGCACAGAAAAAGAGAAATATCGGGGCCGACAGGCGAAAGGCGTTGGAGCAGCATATAGAGGAGCTCCTGGAAGCCGGGTTCATCAGAGAAATACAATATACTACGTGGCTTTCTAACGTAGTTATGGTAAAAAAGCCAAGCGGAAAGTGGAGAGTATGCACAGATTATACTAATTTGAATAAAGCCTGCCCAAAAGATTCATACCCGATGCCTAACATCGATCAGCTGGTCGGCAACTCGTCGGGTTTTCAATTGTTATCCTTCATGGACGCTTACTCCGGGTACAATCAAATACCCATGCATCCGAGTGATCAAGAGAAGACAGCCTTCATGACCGACAAGGTAAATTACTGCTACAACGTGATGCCCTTCGGTCTAAAAAATGTCGGGGCAACTTACCAACGGATGATGAACAAGGTATTTGCCGATCAGATTGGACGAAACATTGAGGTTTACATCGATGATATGATTATGAAGACAACCGATCCACAAAACCATATCCGTGATCTAGAGCAGACATTCGATAAGTTGAGAAGGTTTCAGATTCGATTGAACCCGGCCAAGTGCGCATTCGGAGTCCCGGCCGGCAAGTTCTTGGGTTTTATGTTGACAAACCGAGGGATTGAGGCCAATCCAGATAAATGCAAGTCCATCCTCGATATGTAGCCGCCGAGGACGAAGAAGGAAGTACAGCAGCTCACTGGCCAACTGGCTACGCTAACCAGGTTTCTACCGAGATCAGCCGAGAACGCGCTCCCTTTCTTCCGGTTGCTAAAGAAGGAAACACAAGTAGGATGGAACACAGAATGCAAGGCGGCATTTGAAAAGATCAAACTCTGTCTCGCAACCCCACCAGTTCTATCAAAACCCGATCCGGGTGACTCGTTGTTCTTATATTTATCGGTGGGAGAGGAAGCAGTGAGTGCGGCCTTAGTAAGAGAAACCGAGGCCGGGCAGTCCCCGATTTATTTTATCAGTAAGGCGTTACAGGGCTCGGAATTGAGATATCAGAAGCTAGAAAAAGTGGCTTTTGCCTTGCTAATCTCGGCAAGAAGATTGAGGCCGTACTTCCAGGGGCATCGTATTATTGTCCGGACTAGCCAACCGCTCTGGCAGATCTTACACAAACCAGATTTGGTAGGGAGGATGACTAGTTGGGCCGTCCAGCTATTTGAATTCGACATCTCCTACGAGGCCTGACATGCAATCAAATCCCAAGCATTAGCAGATTTCGTTAGGGAACTCACCACAACGGGCAGAGCCGAGGGCGTTCAAAACAAAGTATGGAGGGTATATGTGGATGGTTCTTCGAATGCAAAGGGAAGTGGAGCCAGAATCATAGTTGAGAGCCCAGAAGGTATTGCTATTGAACATTCCGTCCAACTAAAGTTCCCGACCTCAAATAACCAGGCCGAATATGAAGCTCTACTGGCCAGATTAGTGCAAGCCAAAGAAAATGGAGCGCAGAGAGTAAGAGTTTTTACCGACTCGCAGCTCGTAGCCGCACAGATAGAAGTCACTTATCAGACGAAAGGCCCGTTACTGGCTAAGTATCTCAATAAAGCAAAAGAGGTGATCTCCGACTTCGATGAGGTTATAGTCACCCACATCCCAAGAGAAGAAAACAGCCGCGCCGACGTCCTATCCAAACTCGCCACCAAGGGCCCGGAAGTTTCCGAACCGTCGTCCAACAAGATTTGACCGAGCCGAGTTGTGTCCTGACAATATCGACTACTACAGATTGGAGAAAACCATTAGAAGATTACCTTGAAAGAGGAATTATACCGACGGATTCAGTCGAGGCAAAAAAGTTAATACGGGAAGTAGCCGTCTACACAATGATTGATGACCAACTCTACCGGAAAGGTTTACACTCTCCGATGATGAGATGTGTGGATTCATCCGAGGCCAGATATGTGTTGGCCGAAATACATCATGGTGTGAATGGCCATCACATGGGAGGCAAGGCCCTTGCCAGAAAAGCTTTGCGGTCCGGATTCTATTGGCCGACAATGAAGATTGACGCTATGGAAACAGTCAAAAAGTTTGATAGTTGCCAGAAACATGCCAAGATTATATGGACTCCGCCGTCCGAATTAAACGGCATCTCGGCCCCGTGGCCCTTTTACAAATGGGGAATGGATCTCTTAGGGCCATTTAAGGCAGCCCCGAGCCAATTTAGGTGGCTCATCGTAGCGGTAGATTATTTTACTAAATGGATCGAAGCCGATTTGTTAACCTCTATTACCTCGGCACGAGTTCAAAGGTTTTTTCGACACAATATTGTCTCTCGATTCGGAATTCTGGCTGAAATAGTCACAGATAACGGGACCCAATTTCTAGACAAAGGATTCCAGACCATGGTCTCGGATCTGGATATTGTACAACACTTCGCCTCAGTAGAACATCCACAGTCAAACGCCCAGGCCGAAGCCGCCAACAAAGTCGTCCTAGACGGCCTAAAGAAGCGGATGCACGACGCATAATCCAACTGGGTCGAACAGCTCTACAGCGTACTTTGGGGGTATAGGACCAGCGTGCAGACCTCGACCCAGGAAACCTCTTTCAGGCTGACCTATGGATGCGAGGCGATGATCCCGGTGGAGATAGGGCTTTCATCGTGGAGGGTGGCCAAAGTAATGCAGGAAGAAGAGGAATCGAACGAGGATGCCTTAAGGACCGAACTGGATTTGATTGACGAAATAAGAGTCAGGGCGCACTGTAAGGAACTAGCGGCCAAGCAACTCATCGCGGCAAAGTATAATCGGAAAGTAAGACCCCGTTCTATCAATAGGGGCAACCTAGTACTCCGACGTGCGGACATCAGAAATAAAAACGCCAGACAGGGCAAGCTGGCAGCGAATTGGGAAGGTCCGTACCGTGTCAAAGAAAAGCTGAGCAATGGGGCGTACATACTGGAAACCCTTGGAAGGAAGCCCGTCAAAAGAACCTGGAATGTCGATAAGCTGAGGGCCTACCATAGCTAGACCTCGGTTCGGAAGACGCCCGCAATGGAACTTGTTTTAGCTTTCTTTATTTAAATTTGTGTCGTTTATATTTGGCTATTGTTGTTTAACTCCATCAACTCTTTGAAGTTTTATCTTAAGGAAGGAACCCACATCGGAGTTCTTATTTCAAGTACATACTGTTTATAACTTAAGTTTGTGACACCGAGGTCCATACACCCGGTTACACCGCGGTCCTAGAACCCGGTTTATATTGACATATCTAGATGGCTGACCCACCTGTAAAGGTCTTCACAAAATTGACGCGTCAACGCTCGCTCCTTGATAAGAAGATGAATTGTCATAACCGACCCTGATCAGGCCCAAATGTTTGGCTTGGAGTTAGGATAATTCGGCCAAACATGTGACATTTTGCCCTTATCTTGGTGATTGAACCCGGACGAGGGAGCCGGAACTCGGTAGTGCGTTAAATAAACACCCGATGTGGTTAACTAAGAAAACCCTACCAAACTTCCCCAGATGGCAAGTCTGGACGATAAAACGCAGATCTGCATTATAACGACCCTGGCCCGGTCAATTAAGGTTAGCATTTTAAACGATGCTCAATCAAATGGAACAAGTTAATTTATATAAATTAACAAGCCGAGCCATAGCGGCAACAGTCAACAATTACAAAAAAAGGGCATTAATGCCCAAAGATGATAAAAGAAAAATGAAAAATTAAGCATCCGGGGCAGGTGGGTTGGAAGGTTCCTTTGTTAGGACAACGGCTGAAGAGTGCACCTCCCCATCACCCGGTTGTTCTCCATCATCAAGAAGCGACGCCGAGGTCAGTTCGGGAGAAGCAGGAGGGGGGACGAGCTGGTTGCCTTGTATGTATGCCAGATGGTGAAATCCCTCGATGTTAAGTGTAACGTCAGGGTTCAAATGGCGAATTTGAGCCAGGGCCATTGTGAAGGCATCCTTAGCTGTTTCCTGAACAGTATCGAAGCAATCGGCATAAGCCTTCTGTGACTCTGCAAGGGCCACCCTGGTCTCCTCCAACTCGTCCGCCAGGACCCCACGCTGAGACTGCAGTAGCCGAAGGGCCTCGATGTCCTGCGCGTCGGCCTTTTGTAGCTTGACCAGCTCTTGATTAGCTTGGTCAAGAGCTTCGCGAGTCATCAGGAGCTCCTCTGCGAGCTTACCCTTCTCGCTTCCATCCCCGGCGCAGCATCCTCGGCTTTCTTTTCGCCCGTCGGCTTCCTCAAGAGCCTCCTCGATTTTTTTCCCGGCTTCTACAAATGTGGTCCCTCTCCTCCCGAACCTTGGTCGAGCAAGACTAGCGTTCACATAATTTCTTTTTACAATCTCGAACGCCTGCACCATCCCGGCAAACTTGAGAGTAGCCTTTTGGATGCTCCAAAGCTCGGCCTCATCAACCTCAGTAAGAGGAACAACATCAGTATAACGCCGAGGTGGAAGGAGAGAGACCGCTAATTCATCAGTCCGCCCTTTACTCCAAGTAAGCCCGCGAGGAAGCTTTGGCAGCGGTGGAGGAGGAGGTAGAGTCAGAGATGAAGGCTCAGGAGTAGTCTTTGATGCAACAGGAGGCGAAGTAGAGCCAAAAGGCGCAGAAATGGCTGAAGGTCCAGAGGGGGGGACATCAGTCGATACAGGAGGGCTTTCTTTCACCCTTTTTGCCTTTTCCAAGGCATCTGCCACCGTTCGGGATCTACGGGGCTCCGGGGCCGATCTCTTCTTCTGACCTTGGGTTGCCTTCTGACCTTGAGTCGCGTGAGTAAGATAACGAGGCAGAGGCTCCATCGCGCGGGCTGCATAAAAGAAATCAAGCTATCATTAGCAAAACCATCCAAAAATAAAAGACTTGTTTGAAAAAGTAGTACATGGTCAACAAAAATTTATATACGTGGAGACAGATGAAGCTCGGCGGGACGGGCTGAGAGAATGGAAGCAACAGTCCGCACTCCATGGCGCAGGATGTACGACGCCAGCTGAGTGACATTAATGACGTCCTCGGGGAAATATCGTCGGATCCACCCGATAGCTAGACGAAACGTTATTGTGGTGATCGTAAGTCCAAGAAAGAGGAATTTCCACTCCACCTCTTTGGATTCTCGGCCCTAGAAGGAACCACGGTTGCTCACCGGATTTGGCAAAGAACCTTGAAGAAAGAATTTTTGAAGTGCTTAAAAGAATCGGAATAGGCGTGAAAAAGTTTCCTACCAGGGACACCCCGGATAGAAGTCAGACCTTTTAAGTCCGAAGAGTTTTTTCCAGAACTCGACGTAAAGGGGACAAAGAAGTAAAAGAAGACCGTGGCGGAACAAGGAAGGGGCTCTGGAAAGGATTTACAAAGTTTCTCGAAGGCTAGCATGAAGCCCCACCCGTTAGGATGGAGCTGAGAGGGGGCCAGACGGAGGTAGTTCAGGACCGAGAGTTGGAAGTCGGTAAAGGGAAAGCGAATACCGAGGCGGGTGTGGTATTCGCGATAGAAGAAAAAGAAGGAAGTATTGTTTCCCTCACGGGTAGAGCATATTGGTTCCTCATCTGACGGAGGACTCAACTGGCAGTTATCAGTATCACCCAGCTCAAGCTTATCAATGTCGACCTGAGACATTAGGGAGTGCGTAGCCAAGACGCTATGAGCAACCCAGGCATATTTGCGAACCAGGACAGGGTCAAGACTCCCAGAAGTCGACTCCCCAGTGGCGGAGGGTATTCGGTTGGAAGACGCAGGTGAACCCATCTATACCTAAAAACATAAATAAAGAAGGTCGAAGTCAGAAGTCTATAAATCATACCTGAAGAATGCAAGTCAGGCCGAGGAGATAAATTGACAAGATCAGGAGGATAGGTGTTCTGAACGGGCGATGCTGGAACTAAGTTGGACCGATGTTGGCACGTGCCAAGGGTAGTATTCGCCAGGGAATCCCAGCCGTTAGCAATAAAATACGAGCTGTCGGCGAGACAATCCCAACAGGGGCCGAGGTATCCCTCAGGCATAGATTCTACCCTGGCACGTAGTCTGGACGCGTAGAAATTAAGAGGCTCAATTTGAAGGGCTTGAGGTAGATCTCAGGCTACGGGGTTCGACGATCCACTCAGGAAAGGACGAAGGGACGGACTGCTAACAGAGGCAGGACGAGACCCTCGGGAACTTCCCCCTCTCGACCCACCATGGAGTAATCGGTTGGACCGTTCTCCCTCAGGCAAAGGGGAACCCAATATCCAATGACTCATCAAAGTACGCGCCTCTTCATCATCTGGGTTTGGGGTTTGGGTCGGGAAGGATGGAGGAGTAGGCCTAACCATCGTAAACAGACGATGAACCTAGAATGGGTAGGAAAAACAGGCAATGAGGAATAGAGTTGGCAAAAGCAAACCAAACATAGACAAAGGAAAATCTAGCACAATGGGGGACACGAACCTAACGGGAGAAACTCAGAACCCCATGAATACCCAAACCTCTCACCAGAACTCACCAAAACAAAACTAGACAGAAGTATACGCAGAATAAAAGTAGGAATGACTGATCAAAGCCATAAAAGCTGTAGAAAGAAATAAATACGGCAATCCAGAAGAGGAGAATATACCTGATTAGAAGGGAGGCTTGAAGAGACTTGAAGAACGGAGAAAGGAGCGAAAGAGGCTTGGTCGCAAGAAAACCGCCGAATCGAAGAATAGAGGGAGATGGGAAAGCAGAAGGCCAAGTAATTTGAAAGGTTTAAAGAAAAAAATGGGGGTAACGGAGGGAAGAGCAGAGCAAGAAGTTCAAATGACCAGGGTAAAAGGGGAAATTTACCATAGGCGAAGGAATGACGTGTGACGCGCACTGAGCGAAGTTAATGCGCACGGAATCCAAAGACGGCGGATCAGGGCGGTTAAAATCCCCTGCTAGTCCAGGGACGCCACATGGCAAGGGGCAATGATGGGGAAGGCGGAAGGTTTTTTCACCTCGAAACACGCCCCAACTCTTAGCCTTGTCTCAGGTCCCGGCCCAAGGACAAAGCGCTGGTTATAAGAATGACGGGATGATGTCATGAACCCGATAAACCGCAAGGCATGATCGCGAACGGCCAGAATGCGGACCTCGGATTAATAACATGAAACGACCAAAGCTAATTGGGAACGGGCTCAGGCTTTCGTCATACGCCACCCGGTTAAAAGATTAACAAACATCTCGAACTACGGAAGCTTTGATCCCTTTATAGGGTACGTAGGCCCTAAGTGGAAATCCTAGGTCAGGCACAATCAAATCACAAATCCAACATGTTAGGCCAACAGATCCAATCAACCTGGGTATCGCACCTCGGACAGAAAAAGCCGGGATACATCTCGCTTTTAAACACTTAAGCTACCGAGCCGGGGGCAATCACATCCCGGCCAGGCGGCCCATATGTGTGGACGGCCCAATGCTAGTCATATCATATGGCCTGGAACACCTACAATCCAGAGAATCTATCATACCCAATATCAATAAGATATGATAGATCACACGGTTAGGATATCAAAGCCAGCCCTATATATACAGGGGCATGACGCTAAGGTGCACACTTTCTAACTTTACCCTATTTACATTAAGCATCACTGCGTACGATCCCCACTGAACACATCCCCCATCCCCCCTTTTGTGGCGGATAGCCTATAGTGTCCAATGATCCCGACCCTTCCTGAATATCTCTTCCATAGACGATCCGGCAGGGTCATCCGATCCAAGATCAAAGCACTAGCCCAACGGGCTAGACATCTGGTTCCATACCAGAACATGAACAATCCTGAAAAATGTAATTAATATTCCATTTGATGACTTGCAATAAAGACCACTCATTTGTTCCAAAGAATGCCTTGTAAATTGGAACATGGTGGAGCACACTGTAAAAATGCCAATTATTTTGAGAAACTAAACTTATTGTGTAATATCCTGAATTTTGGGCCTAGAGACTTGAGGATAAGCTTGTATCAGGCAGACGACTAGACCCAGTTTAGAAAGTGTGACAATATTATGAAAGGAATTTTCTTGATATTCTAGTAGAATGAAATAGTGGAATTTACCCGAACATTTAGTTTCTTCGAAATTTTAAATTTTAGGATATAATGTACAAATATTTGGCATGGAATAAATATTCCAATGACCAATTAAGGTCATAATTTTTGATAAAAGAAGGTTATTTGAATTTCTTCTTGATTACTATAATTAAGGAAAATGAAATGGAAATTAAGGCTATTATTTGTCAATTTAGGGAATTATTTGTTGATTTTGGTTAATAAGTAAATTTTTAAAGATTTTTGTGGTTATTTTGGGATTATTTAACAATAGAGTTTGTATACTCTATTATTATTGTCATTTTCGAAATAATAGGAGGAAGGAGACAAAGTGAAGCATATGCACATGTGTATGGTTTATAGTACTCCAAGTAGTCAAGAGAGAAATACAAGGAATTGTCAAAGTTGATGACATAGCCAAGGAATTAGCCATTATTTTTTGCTCTACGTGGAAGCATGGAAAAGGGAGAAGATACAATAAAAGGATAGGATTAAAAGATCAATCAAAGAACCATAGAATGCCTGTGGAACATGGAAGAACCAAGGCAAGGAAAAAGGGAGCAAAAAATGATGATTTCATCCTCCCTTTCACCACATAATTTCAGCACATATCAAGGAGACATGTGGACTAAGATTTTATCACATGTAAGGTAAATTTTGAAGTGTCAAGGAAGGCTAGATGTAAGGAAAGGATAAGAGAGATGTAAGACAAGTAAAATTAAGAGCTAAGCAAGGCCAAGAATTTGGCCAACAACAAGAGAAGAAGGGAAAGTATTAAACAAAGCCAAAAGGGACCCTTAAGCAAGGGTAAAATAGACAATTAACAAGTGGGTCATTTGGGTCATTTGTTATCAATTATAAAATACTATTTCACCCCTCTTATTATGTAAATTTCATTCAAGGGTCCCAAGAGGAAGAGAAGACCATAAAAACTTAAGGAAAAGAAACCCAAGGAACCTAAGGTAAGGCATGTTGGATTGAGTTTCTACTTCTCTTCTTCATAGTTTAACTTCAATAATTATGAGTTTCATAAGGGAAACTAATGTTCATGATGCTTGCTAAAGGAAGGCTGAAAGGTTAGGAGGAAAAGAAGAAAGGCAAAGGACTTCACAAGTGCAAGTAAGTGTGTACATGACTTTGTGCACTTGTATACATTGTTATTTTGAATTAATCTACTCTTCTTTTGCAGATTTGAAGAATTATGATTTGAAGATGAGGATGCCATACAAAGACTTGATAAATATATTTAAGAATAAATTAGGCCTCAATATGGAGTAAAAAGGCCAAATCTCATATAAAATCATAAGGATTCAAAAGATGAAATAAGTTTCCTTTCCTTTGGTAAATTCGGTTAGACCCTAAGCACAAAGGAGTAGTTGGATTTTGACAATTCTAACCATCCCAAGGTGTTCAAAATGGAAATTAGTATAGGATTAAGATTGAGCAATAATTTATGGAAGCTTAATGGTTAAATTAATGAAGTTACAAAAATTATCCAGTAAAAATCGTGTCGGAGCAGCAAGCTTGAGATGTGTTTTTGGTGAAGCAAATGAGGTCCAATAATTATTAAATTTTCCAGAATTGAAGTAGACATCATAAGTTTTAATTTGATAGGTAATTTTGTAATTTTTGGAGTTATATACAGAATTATGAATTTTTGAAGTTGACCCTTAATTCTAGAATTGAAATCTAGACAGCAAAGGTATTTTGGTAAAACTGGAAAAGCACGAAATTTTTGTAGTTAATGGTGATATGTTTATTTGAAAATAGACATATCAAGGGTAATTTAGGCTTTGGAAGCATTTGATTTTGATACGTGGATAATTAATTATGATTTTTTCAAGATTAGTGATACATTTTAGAAATTATGGGAAAGAGCTGAAAATGAAAGTGACAAGGGCAAAAATGAAAATTTTGGCGTTTTTTGAAATTAATAAAGGACTTTTAGCCAAAGGAAGGCTAAATGATAATTAATTTAAGCATTATTTAAACTTTGGAGAGTTTACATAAGTAATGAATATTATTTAATATTTTAGAAAGTGACACCACCGAAGGATTTAAGGACACGAGTAAATTGTCGAATTAAAAATCAACTAGATAGTAACTCTAATCTCATGTACTCTATATATCTATGTATGCTTGTTTGTACCATAATTGTGGATTTATGTTTGGGACACGTGTTATTGTATTCAGTTGTTGTTTTCTAGCGTTATGAATCTGAAACTTGCTGTGTGCTCTGCAGTCATCGCTGTGTGCATATATGTTTGCTAGTTCCAGAAATTGTTGTGTGCATTAGGGGCCTTGCAGTCAACGTTGTGTGCATTATGTGACTGCGCATATACTAAATGCTCTATTATTTATTTTCATGATTGTGGTTGACTATCATGCACTTTTTATACATTGTACTTGAAATTAATATGTTACTTTGAGATCCTTCGGAATTCCAGCCCATGTTGCTACCTATGAATTATAGGTATATTAGATGTAACTCCAAGGACAAAGTGGCGAATGTCAGCAAATGAAGGTGCCAGACTGATTTTAGATTGTTCGAGGAGTATTTGCAGAAAAATTTATGTAATTACATCTAGAATTTATGACCAAGATTTGTAATATATTATCAGTATATTACGCCCAAACTGTTTTCCCGCTGTACTGCGCTATAATACTCTAATGTATAATATATTATTGGAAGGGTCTGACATGTTGCCTTTGAAAAGATAGCAATCCGCAAAAGCCCAAGAATTTTCATTTTAGATTCATGAGAAAGGGCTCCTGGAAGGCGTTGTTATAAAGTTCATGGAAGAGCAATACTGAAATGATACAAAAAGTTGGGAAAAAAAAAAAGAGCTTTGTACATATGTATCCACACACATAAGCAAAACTGATTCACTAACTTTCACTCCCAAAAAGGGGGGGAAACTGATTTACTTACAAGATGGTGGGGTCCTCCTAATGCCTAACCTCCCAGTTTCTCATAGTTAAAGATTTCTTTCATGTGGTTCAAGCCAAGGAAATCCCAGGAAATCGAACACTTCCTTTTCTGTGTGAAATTTCAAACTTGCTGTTCCTTTTCCACCCTGAAACATAAAGATGCATGATAAATGAACTTTTAATGCATAGGAGAATACATGATTAGAGCTCAGGATGAAGTCATACCCGTTTACCACCTGAACCCTGAATAGCCGGGAACAAACCGGTGTCATCGAGCCGGAATCCTTTAGATTCTGCCAGCAGTCTCAACCTGTTCTCGCATCATTTCAAGTGGTGACTCTTTAACTTAGAAGATCGATAAGGGACGAAAAGAGAACAATTTGAACACTCCAACTATAGCAATGTGTATATATATAAGCTGATGGGAATGTCCATTTTATTCCAAGGGAAGAGAAACAGTAAGCCAAATATTTGTACCAAGGTTGGTCCTTTCATAATGGTTACCAAATTGACAAGTTATAAAATTTATACAGATGGAAAATACAATTTTGAAGTTCACATCAACATCATTGACAGTCAATTAGCCAAGTCAGCGTCAAAGATCAGGGTCATAGTAGACCCAAAGTAAAATCATTGAGGATTGAATTGAAACCACCAATGAATTGTAAGGTCGGAAAAAGATGGACAAAATATAAGGACCACCTTCAAATTCTTAAGGTATTCAAAATGTTTCAGCAAGTAAAATTGATAGACTAACGGGAGAAAATACTAGCACGGTGATTGAAATTAATGAGAAATAAATAAGTCAAACACTTAAATCCCTGAAGAGTACAATGCATAGTAAAGCAAACATACCTCCTATTTAACACATCATTTCCTGTCCAAGCTATAAGTCCAAAAGCATATATGTCTCTTGGGTATACCTGCCAAAACATTAACATTTAAACTAAGATATGGAGGGAGGGAATGTGAGCAGACTACTTAAATATATGCATCCCAGCATCAGTTGATTTAGTAATCTATAATTGCACCAGAGGAATAGAAACAGAAATTAAAGACGTCAAATTTCAAAACCCTAAGAACGTCATGCTGAAAATATGGCACTACATTGCACATACAAATAAATTCATAACATAACACCAAGTCAAAAAGAGAAATCAGGAAACTCCATAATTTTTCCTGAACTCTCACAGAATCTTCATTAGGCATTCAATAAAAAGATAGATTACCATCTCTCACCTTTAAATCTATCCGATGCCGCAGCTCCCGTCCAGGGTAGGTACATAAACCAAAGTATGTGTCAACACCAGAATCAGTACCCTGAGTATATTTGTACTAGTTAACAAGGAAAGATTTTGCAAACACGAACTCTGAATAGCATGACCAAGGCAAGATTTTGTATACACAAATCACAATTTGAAGAATAGGGTTCATAGTTCATACTGCCATTTAAAAATCAAGGACAAATTTTCATCTTACATAATGGACAAGATAACTCCACATGCACACAAAACCATTGTGACAGTAATAAGATATACAAGGTATATGTAACCTCTGGCAAAAAGTAATTGGTTTTATGGGAAAAGAAAACGGCCTTTAACCTGCCAAGCAAAAAGAATACTAAAAAATAGGAAAAAGCCAATAGTACCTCTTCACTATGGGTACTGAAAATCAAATCTTCTCTAAGGAAATTCATATCCTTTAAACGCTTCACAAATTTTGTCAAAAATCCTTTGTGACTGCAAGACAAAAGCAAATCAACTGTGTTATGATCTTGCAGAATATAAGAGAAGAAATGTAGAAAAAGGAAATCTAGAGCCAGAATCTATAACCCTAGCCAATACACAAAACACAATAATCTCAGATAATATTCTTCACACCTCTTCATAAAACATATTACACATATTTATAAACTCATAACTTCCTATAATAACTGTTACTTAAAAAGATAAGATAATAACAACTTCTCTAAACTGTCATAAACTAACCATAACTGCTTCCTAATATCTAAACATGTGTCTAGGACACATGGAACCCTAACAAACTGAGCCTTCAAACACAAACATAGCAATTTTCAAAAACAAGAGATATAGAGGAATACAAATAATTAGTCAGTCACTTTCTCTTTTAACAGAATGAGCAAAAGGATGGTCATGGATGCTGCATTCCTCCTCCTTTTTCCAATACCATAACAAGAGGAAAATATGGAAAGTAAAACTTCAGGCATCTCATTAATAGGTAAAAATGTAAAGACTAAGTGACTTGTTTAATAGTTCAACAAACACATTCAAGTAACAAAAAGAATAACAAAAGCGCACATCCTTAGTTATAATTCAATGAAAATCTTTATACAAGGAATTTTTTTTGTATGTGATACCAATTGAAAAATGTCACTGCGCTAATAAAATTATTTATTTAATTATATTTTCTGTTAAAAGAATATAACCAGAAAGCACTAAAAACTGAAATATATGTGATGTATAAAATACACTACGTATCTTTTTATTGAAAACGCCTCAATTTAATTATATTGTTTCTTCAAAGTTGAATTTAGGAATGAAAGATATCAAACTCACCTTTTTCCATCAGGATGTGTAATGACAATGTCCATATCTCCACATGTAGCTTTTCCACGTCTATATGATCCTCCACAAACAATCTCAACCTAAATAATATATCAGTGACGTAACCAAGATTTCAATTCACATTTTGCTTAAAAAAGCACAGCACCAACAAAAGTTGAAATTGTGAGTTGTCTTAAATAACATCATGGATTGAAATTCTGATATGTAAAGATAATAATTAGTTAAAAGTTAGAGTCAGTTAGTAGAGTTAACCGTTAGAATTAGTTAGAGTCAGTTGAAGAGAAATAGCCATTTGGCTTTAGTTAGAGGAGGTGACTGTTAGCCAATCCTATAAATAGAGATAGTGTATTTCCAGGTGATGTGTTGTTGTATTGTGATAAACCTAATGGATTGAGTTCCCTTTTCTCTATTGCTCTTTTCTCTCTGATCTCTTCTTGTTTCTCTTCTCTCTCTTGAAACCTCTATGCTTCTCTGCTTTTCTCACTCTTTTCCACTTCTCTCTCAATTCTTTGGTTAATACCATAACAGTGGTATCAGATCGGATGATTCTCGGCCCTCCCACTGCGATTCTAACTCAAAGTTACCGGTATTTCATAGGCTCCTTAGAAGCAATTCTACCAAACATGGCTGAAAGAAGATCACACGTTGTCATCATCACGGATATGCAGCAGCAACTTCAAAGTATGACAATGATGGTTGAAAAGATGGTGGCAATTCTACAAAAGATTCTGCCCATGAAAAAAAGATGTGGCAGAGTTACGAGAATTGTTGTAGAAGGAAAAGATTCAGCTGGAAGATTCCCAAGACATTTCTGCTGATCAAGAACATGGTCGGGTTCCTCTGCCATCAATTCCAGAGCCGCCCACAATTATTCAATAAGTCTCCAAAGTTCAAGAAAGTGGTAGGTCTTGTTCGGACTCCACCCACGAGTGTAGCAAGGTACAAGAAGCCAAGGAGATACCAACGATGGCTGACATACGCAAGCAGACATTCGAAGACACATGGTCGAAATCCAAGAAGGCATCTTTAAGGAGTGGGTCATCAAGTCTCAACTTCGGAGGGTGTTTTCTTACTGGGTCGCACACCGCAAGGGTCTCTACATCCTTGTTGGAGTCTCCGAATCTCCAAAATGCAGGAAGTTGGGTGCGACAACACAAACTGAAGCAGTTTTCAGAAGTTTCCTGGCTCAGTTTTTGTAAATCTTTGAAATTGACTTTTGTTGTTTAGCATCCTTGAGGGTAAGGATGTTTTGGGGAGGGTGTATTGATATGTGAAGATAATAATTAGTTAAAAGATAGTTAGAGTCAGTTAGTAGAGTTAATCGTTAGAACTAGTTAGAGTCAATTGAAGAGAAATAGCCGTTTGGCATTAGTTAGAGGAGGTGACTGTCAGCCAATGCTATAAGTAGAGATAGTGTATTTCCAGGTGATGTGTTGTTGTATTGTGATAAACCTAATGGATTGATTTCCCTCCTGAACATCCCACTGCAGTGCATCAAGACTAGTAGTGAGCCTCAAGACTGCTTCTTGCAGAGCATTGATAGATTGTAGCTTGTTTTCAATGGTCTGGAGGTGTTCTTCAGACATTCGTGTGTATTCTTGTGAGCGCATTTCGACCATGTAAGCAAAGTGGGTCAGGGCCAAGGATACTTGAAGATCTGATACCACTGATTCACACCACAGAAGGTACTTAAAAAGAAATAAGAGCCTATAAAAATCTTTTTCTATCTATATTTACATGCATCTCTCTCTCTCTCTCACACACATATTTTTTCTGTATATTCTTCCAACATTAAATATCTTAAATTATTTTTTGGAGAGGTAATGAGAATAAGAAATGAGGATGAAATGGGGTATAAAATAAGTGTGAATATAAAGTTTGAAGAGTAAATGTGATACTGACTGTGAGAATGCGCATGATTATGAAGGAAGAATGAGAGGAAGAAACAGGTTGTGCTGTGTAGATACAGATAAGGGTAGAGATATAAAGAAGTGGCTTATAAGCTTATGGGAACACTGAAGCACGAAAATGTTATCATAATCCTAGTTCTCAACATTAATTTAAGATTTCAAATCCAACAGCAAATCTAAACAGCTTATCAAAGATCCTTGAGCTTGGCAAAAGTGTTTTCAGAACTCATGGTGATGAGCTACCTACTAAACTTCAATGGAAAATCTGTCTTTGCTCAAAGAAGATGCTCAACTACAACTGAAAGATGGAGGAAGTGAAACAAGAGAAGACCATGTGGCCAAAAAAACAGCTCTAACATCACCCTATTACATCAATAAATTTCCCTATTTATAGAGTATTCTGTTCTTACCAACTAAGAAATTATTAATGCCCTAACCTTCGTTGTAATACTTTAGAAATATAAGAATGCATAAACAGAAAATATATCCATGCAGTGTTTATAGAAAATAAACTAACGATTTTACAGGCTCCGAAAGATCAAACATTTATGACAAGATAAAAAAAACTCATGCATTCCAACCAAACTAGAGTTGTGCTCACCCCAGGCAATATATCCTCACCAACTTTCTGCAATAAGTTCTCCATCTCTTGTACCTGTCAAATCAGAAAGGGTGTCAAAAGCTTTTGGGTAAAACAAAACAAGTTGTTTGCAATAAATATCATGCAAAAAGTATAACCAGACCTCATTGCGTGGAATCCTTTGCCTAATATCATCAAAGTATTTCAACCCTAATTTCTGTGCATTTGTTAGCGAATCATCATTCCTCAGCTCATCTAATGTATGATGTCCTTTCTCATACAATTTTAGTGCTGTGGCTGGACCTATTCCCCACACTTCTTCAAATAAGGATATAGTTCGCACCTATAGTTAAGGGACGAATGAGTAGGCGGTAAATTCACAATAAAGCATCCAAGATGTTATTATTTAGCAGCACATCTTAGCACTTTGTATTTCATGTGCATCAAACAGAAAAAATTAAAATTAAAAAGCACATTCAGACAAGGGCAATGGGAAGGATAAAAATCTAAGTTATCAGACTAAAAAAAGTTAAATCATGAAAAAAGTTCTCAAAGGTCTCAAATTGAGCCATTGTAATACCTTCTCATCAGTTTCAAAGTGCTCCAACTTAGATAACCTGCCAGTGGTTATTATCTCCTGAATCTGAACACAGTAAAATTAATTGCTTCAGCTGTTTTAGGACCCAATGAGAAAGAGAAGTCTTGAATGAATATAGGAAGATGCACAAATGTCGTATGTATTCCATATTCTGATAGTTGTATGATCAAGAGTTCTATTGCCTTCAGAATGGGAAAAAAATAAATAAATCAATTCATCAGCTTCAAAGGATCGTATGATTAATACAAACAAGTAGAATTGAAGAGAATTATTTCATAAGACAGAAACAAAAAGAAGCTAATAGTAGGAAGCAATTATTATTAATATATTAAAAGAAAGATTATATCGAGGTCAAAGTAATAAATAAATCCATATGTATAACAGCCTAAGATAGCAGTTTCTTTAGCTCACTCACATGATCTTTCATTGATTTTCCAATTGATGGCAGGTTTTTGATCTGGTCCAAGCTTTCAATCTTAAATGGCAACTTCTCAATCACTGCAATAGCTTTGTGATAGCTAAAGGACCTCCGATCATCACCCAATGCTTTAAAACAGCATTAGCACAATAAACAAGTGTTCAAGAAAAAAGTATAAAATAATCTGCCGGAGTTATTTGGGGCTTACCTCTGTATATGTTCACAAGTTTCCCAAATATCTCTGTTATGTTCTTGTTTAGATCAGGTGGACAGTAAGGCAAGGATGACTGTAATGTTATACCCCGTTAGAATACTTTCCAGAAAGAACAAGGCAAAAAACTTAGATGCCATAT
Organism: Acacia melanoxylon; assembly: GCA_019022615.1. NCBI lineage: Eukaryota > Viridiplantae > Streptophyta > Magnoliopsida > Fabales > Fabaceae > Acacia > Acacia melanoxylon. The sequence continues at coordinate 24,058,715 of JAFJYJ010000001.1, read as the reverse complement.
TTGAATTAAATGACCTTTTCGGACTATGGTTCCTTTTAATAGCAAATTCTACAATTTTAGTAGTTTCTAAAAACCACATATGCTTTTGGAGAAAGCTTTTCAATCAGCTCAAAATTCTGAGGTGGTCTTTGAAAATTTACATGGCACTACATGAATTTACTTGGTAAAGCTTATACTTCCAAATTAAGTCCAAAAAATTTAGGGAAGAAAATATTTTATAATATACTTCAATTGTAGGCTTGTAGATCTTACTGCCTCATTTTCAGCATCAAGGCTTTGAGGTCTTGTGTTTGCATAATTTAAACAGCCAATTGAATCATCATGACTGCTTGCTGTACTTGGTGATGAATATACTTCATTTTCTCTTTTATCTTCAGTAGCGTCAAGATTTACAATTCCAGTATCCTCAGAAGAGGATTTGATCTTTTTGTTGGGTAATCCTTTATCATCACTGGAACTGCTTCCATTAACTGGTTTAGGACTCGAAGAATTATTGGCTACATTTTCATCATCCGGGGCCACCTTCAGTACGTACATATCCTCAGATACCTTTTCCCCTGATTTCAAGCTGTCTTCCAACCATTGATAAAGGAGAACTCTCTGCAGCAATAATCATTGAAGCACTGTCTGAGAATATATATACAAACCCACATTACGAAGTTTGAAGATGGGAAGCAGGTTCACCAAAGGACTGAACAACGTGCACAAAGTTCTTTAGAAAAACCAATCATGTAATACATTATCTTCTTTCATACAATGGTTCGGAAAAACCAAAGAATCATGCTTTCATAGAAAAATTAACAGTAAAGAAATAATATCTGTCATTTAAGGTTTTTCTTTCCCAAACAGCAACTTTCAGCTGCCACAAGATACACTAGATAAGCAACTCACACTTCGGTTTTGATAATATAACAATTTCTTCAAGCAGAAGAAGTGAAGTAAATTCGTCAATAAACAACCCCAGCAAGTTCGAAAATTAAGATTATAAAAAAAATAAAGTTAATTAAAGCAAAAGTAGGAAAAATCCGCTGACCCTTTTAAAACGTGACAAACGCTCACTATCCAATTGCTGGAAAAGGGAATCAGAGTCCATGGCTAAAATGTGAGTAACCCTTTTGGACAAACGCTCTTCTATGACAGCCCCCATTTGCGCCAATTTCTGCTTCCAAATCTTCAATAACAGCAGAAAAGAGAAACCAAAAGAAATTACCAAAAAGGAAGAAGCATGGAACAAACAGATATGTGGGTAAGAACAAAAAAAACACACACACAAGTACACATTGACCATGCATAATTGTAGGCAGTGAAACCTGCAATCGACGAGCTTGAACTCCCTTTTCAACTAAGAAAACGATCATTCCCGAGAATAAGCCATGTGGATGAGATGAACTTGAATTCTTCGTTGCTTTAGACATTGGCGCCATTGTGAGGGGCTCGTTTCTTCAAAGAGGGTCGCTAGTCGTCTATTTTTTTTTTTTGCTCATACGCTGGTCGTCTATTACACAATGCTCGAAGAGTCAAAAAAAAAAAAAAAAAGCGTAGCCGGTTATCAAATGAGACGGGTGGGCACCACCATGGAAACCTTATACGTGTCCTTTTTTTTTGGTTCAAATATACGTGTCCTATGGAGGAAAAGCCAAATGAAATTTATGTTGGATTTTCGTGCCCAAAAACCCTAAACCCCGATGATTCACCGCAAAGAAAAATACTTGGATCGGCTCCACTACGGGTCGAACCCGGAAATTCTGGGATCTCCAATAAAATTGGAACTAGCATGACCCCTGTAAGGATGACACGCATAAATGAAGGAATTAGTTTATCCTAGAGCTGAGGGCCCGCCCGGTCGACAAGCGCTGCAGTAAGCGAAAACATCTGTTTTTCAAAAGTCAAAATTTGATAAGATTTGAAAATAAAATTACTATTTCAAATTTTAACTATTTCTCCTTCGATTTTTTTTAAAGAAATATAATTAGTAAATTCGCAATCATTAAAGTTCTAATATATCAAATAAATGTTATCAACATTAATATTTAAACAATATAAATCATTCAACAAATAAACACATTCATTAATTCGTAATAAAAAACAAATAAACACAAAGAATATGTTTTTCCTTTTTTTTTTCAAAAAATATTAAACAAAAGAATTGCTTTACGTATCGCCCACAACAAAATACAACCTTTCCCTCTCATAATTTTGTGTGTGTCTCGCAGATTCTTTCGGTTCATGCATGATTTTACTTGATGGTAAAAATAATTATACTTATTTTACACAAAATATATTTATAATTTATTACTTATATAATATTGTAATACCAAAGTATGTGTTTATTTAATATGAAAACATCACTTCTTTAAAATTTATAATAACTAATTATGTGTTTTAATACGAATAATAATAAACATAAAAAAAGGGTTATAGTTTAAACTAAAAAAATCTAAGTAATTACAAATAAACACATTCATTAAGTAGAAGTCTAAGTAAATAAATTTTTTTTTTAAAAAAAAGCTACAGTTAAACGGGTCGGCCCGATTAAGCCCGAGGCCCTGCAGGGCCAATTTCAAATTTTTAGCCTATTTTTTAAGCCCGAGCCCTGCAGGTCCTGGGCTTAAACGGGCTCGGCTCGATTTCCCGGCTCTAGTTTATCCTGAGGGACTTTGGGTTATAGCAGATAAATATGCAAGGGTCAATATATTTTTGGGAAAATTTCATTTAAATATCAAATGAATTTGCAAAACCCCCAAAAGTCCTCCGAATTTGTAAAAAGACTCAGAGGTGATTAGGACTTTTGAGGGTTATGCAATTTCGTGAGAAAAGACCAGATTGCCCCTCTCTTTATTCTCATTCACTTTAACACAATCGACACTTCTTCATTCTCTAAACTCTAGCGACAATTTCGACCAAAAAAAAAGAACCCTAGCGTCAGCGTCACTGCCGTCTGAACCTCCGCCGTCGCCGTGTACGCTGCGCTCGCCACCGCCGTCAAGTATCTTCCACATCTCATTAGTTTTGAGCCCTAATTCGTCGTCTGTGGTTTTGCTGTGGTGCGTTTTCTCCGGCGTCGGGATTTTGATTTGTAGAATCCACCAAATTTGGGGCTCTGTCTGGATTTTCTCTGGCTTCAGTTTCTATTGCGTTGCCTGTTTTTTGAATTCACCTAATGACCGTAGATTACATTCTTTCGTTTTTGCCCTGCATCCCCTTTTTGGTCCATTTATGGAAATTTCAAACTTTAGAATGATGGAAAAGCAAACGTAGGGGTCTTTTTGTTCACTTTGTCACATGTTTTAAACATTCTTGATGTAACGCCCCAAAATCCAACACCCAAAACACTTGAAATATCTCCAATAAGGATGATTGTCATCCAAATCATTAAAATACATAACTAATTCAATTCAAAATGTATTTTAAAGTCAACATAAATTCCCAAAATATTTAATAATAAAATACAAAGCGGAAGTCTTATAGTCATGGTAAATATAATAACATAACATAAATTCTAGAAGCACAACCGAGCCTTCAAGGCTCACTCCATAGATTCTTTCCCTCGCTCCCTACTAGAACAATCACATGAAAATTGTTAATATAGAGTGAGATTTGACATCCCAGTAACTACTGAAAGTTTCTACTGTACACAAACAAATCACATATGACAAAAAAAGGAGCTGATTACATATATATTTGTATACACCATAATTTCATACAACATTAATTATCATGATATCAATGTGAACCATACAATTATACAATATGCAATATGCAGCCTCCCTTATATCACTGTCCATCCTCAACCGCTGACTGGAGCCATAGGCTAACACATAGTCCAATAGCAACTTATCCATTTGACTAGATTGTTCCAAGCTCACCAAAACTTAAGATACACCCGGCCAAAGGTGTAGAGCTTAAGTATGGACTATGGCTCCCCTCCTTAAAAGATCACAACTAAGGAGGTGTCACATGTCCCACAGCTCCAATGCAATCCCAGCCAAAGGAAAACATGGAAAAAGGGGCCCTGACAAGTGTCATCCACTGTGCACAGAGTGATGACATACCATGTGGTAAAAGATCTCAACATACAAATCCCTCATTACTCCAACCCATCACAAATACAGCCGCCATGACAAATATGTTCAGTAACAATAAATCATGCTTCAATTCATATAAAATATCAATTTATAACACATACACATATACATATGATTCAGTCCTTTAATTTTTAAATAAAAGATAGTTACTCACAATCACATACAATTTACAAGTATATGGAAGAATATTCAGGGTTATCTGTTACTCCCTAGTGTACAAGCAATCACACAAGTGTTACTCCAAAGCTCTCAATGAGAGTCTACAAAGTCACAATATATATATCTATTAATGTTACTCAAACTATTCTCAAACCTTAAGCTACCTTCTAAAAATTAATATTATAGAGATACATATTTATTAGTTACCACATATTAGCTTTTATACGAAGATATTTTATATTAGTTAAAATTTAGAAATAGAAATTCTCCACGGTATGAAACTTTAACATATATATATATATATATATATATATATATATATATATTTGAAATGACATACGCACCTAAAGAAAGATGGCACTGCACAAATGGTTACAATTGTATAAATGAAGAAAAGGAAAGATGACACAATAGGTGGCGTTGACAATTTAGAGGGGAGTATGGAAGAATGGAGAATAATGTTGAAGAACCAAAGAACACACACACTCACACACACACATATATATATGCACACACACATACAAGTACGGGAAGGCGGGTGGGGGTCTTTGAAGGATATTGATTTTATTTTATTATTTTTAAATGTGCATGTGGGTGTACAGAAAAAAAGAAAGAACAAAATAAGGGATTATGTGAAGAGGTGATAAAGACAAACACACACAAAGGACGAAAAAGGATTAAAACAAGGGAAAATCTGTACACAGGCCCATTTAAGCAAAAAAAAGACAAAAAGGGCCCAAGCATTCTGAAATTCCCAAAACAGGCCCTAGGGCCCTGATTGGGATTGAAGTTACTAAAGGAAATGACAGTAATACCCTTGACTGAAAAATCAAAAAAGAACTCTGGATATTATAAAGTAAACAGATGACATTGCAAACGTAACTCTGTTTTGGCGCCTTCAGGAAGAACAGAAGAGACGTTCACAACACAAGAGAACACAGTTTTTTTCTCGAAGCTTTATATTTGCTCGGACAAATGAGGGAGAGAATGTTTATATTCCCAATCATCTACTGCATTATAGGCTAAACTCAGAAATATTCACACTTTGCTGCTCTTGAACGTTTTTTTCATTTAGAAGGTTGGGTGGCTGAAAGGTTGGAGCTTGGCCAATTTTATGTTATTAACAGATAGGAAATAGGTAAGAGATACTAAGATTTTGCTCAAGATATCATTATCACCATTCAAGTTGGTCTTTAATCATTGGAGGGTTGGGTGGGAAAGATGTTGCTCGCTTTTTGGCATGAAAACAGAGGGGAAGGTGTGTTTTTAAGTGGGAATGGGTGAATGGGATGAAGCCACATTTGGTTCAAAAACGTTGAAATGGGTAGTTGTTAATACATACTTGTTTTAGTTGTTAATTGACTGTTTTAGTTGTAAATATGACTCATTATAGTTGTTAATACGAGCTGAATGTTAAAACATCGTAGGTTGCTCTGTTTTTGGGCATGGAAACGAGAGAGGTTTGTTTGTTAGGGGAATGACTGAATGTGAAAATGAGGAAATGAGATTGTTGTTAATGTGATCATTGAAGTTGTTAATTTGACTCATTGAAGTTGTTAAATGAGATTGTTGTTAATGTGACTTGTTGAAGTTGTTAATTTGACTGTTGATGCTTAAAATACTAACTTTATGTTGCGTATAATTAAAGATGGCTAGTACTTCGGGGAAGAACATATTATGTTTCTTCCATGTGGGGGGTTTCTTTGAACATGGGGGAGGACAACAAAGTGATTATCTTGGTGGAACGATAAGAACAAGAGATATCAAGGAAGGAACTACATACGAGGAGATGCAAAGAATCATAGCATCTTTAATTGGGGAAGAAAATACTGAAATTTGTGTTAAGTTCAAACTTAGCATGGATACATCTACATTCGTTGATCTTGTAGATGATGAAGGGGTTGAACATTTAATAAGGTATAATGAAACATATTGTCATGTGTACGTTGAAGAAAATGGGAATAATGACAATAGTCCACAACGAATGAATGCTCAAATGGAAGAACAAGAAGTGTAAGTGTTGTTGTGTTAAGAAATGTAATTTGTTCCTATATAAATTTTCATTACTTGGTTCTCATTACTTACACTAATAATTGTTGTTTGTCGCGGGAGGGATGAAGTCTATCAAGGCGCAGTGGGTTGTCAATTTCTCCCCTCAAGTGTTGAATGAAACGCAAGCCTTGCAATCATTGCCGTGTTCTTCGCAAAGTGTACCATTAAGCATGCCGAAAATGAATCATTCAAAATGGAAGGATTTGATAATGGGAGAAGGACAAATTTTTGCGAATCGCGTGACCCTCTCAGAAACGTTGTACAAATTCAGCATTGCACACAAGTTTTCATACAAATTTGTGAAGAACAAGGCAAAGAAGATAATAGTTAAGTGCAAGGTTGACGGTTGTCCCTGGTACATGGGTGCATATTCAGCGGGAGAACGTCAAGATACAGAGTTCCTAACCATCAAAACATACAGAGGAGCACACAAACACCATGCACAGGATTGCCTTATTGTATCTCATCCACCCAAGTGTAGGTTGACATCATCCCTTGTAATTGATGGTTTGAGAAATAATATTGAGAAGACAAATAAATGAAATCCGAACCGATATGTACAAAGAGTTTGGGGTACGCCCGAACTACAAACAACATCATATAGGGCGAAAGAAAGAGCGGTGACGCTACTACATGGACGAGTAGAGGACTCTTACAAGGTCATTCCTTGGATGTGTCAAAGACTCATAGAGAGTGATCCCAACACAAGGCAAAATGGGAAGGGTCACCGATAATAGATTTGTCCGACTATTTATTGCATATGGTTGCTCCATTAAAGGTTTTGTAGATGCTTGTCGACCAATCCTTTATATAGATGGATGTCATCGAGTGGCCCTTATAGGGGTACAATGTTGTCGGCTTGTGCGTATGATGCACAACCAAATGTTTCCCGTAGCATATGGCATTGTTGGCGGTGAGACCTATGATGATTGGGCTTGGTTTCTAAACAATGTAAAACAGTTACAGGATCAATGATGATAACAATTGTGTCTCGATCGAAACAATTCCATTATTGGGGTCGTAAGAGATATATTTGGCACCGAGAGACATGCATTTTGTTACGGGCATGTGAAGGAAAATTATGGTGCGAGTTCCTCAAAATCATGAAAGGGATGCCACGTACATGGGAATTGCAAGGATATTGCATTGCACCTCCTCGATGGAATTGCGTACGCAAGGATGGTTGGGGAATTCACTATTGCGATGGGAAAATTAAAATTGTTCAATCCACCATTGGCACAATGGGTTGAGACTCATGGGGACGTTGATCGATGGGCTATGAGTAAGTTTCCTTTCAAAAGGTGGGATAACATAACCACTAACATTGCTGAATCATTCAACGCATGGATGGTGAAAGAGAGGAAACACACGGTGTCAATGTTAATACATGAGCATAGGGAGAAGTTGGCTGCCAAGTTGCTTGCAAGCAAGATTGCTTTGGTGAATTGGAAAAATGGTGTAGGACCTAACATTGAAAAAAAATTGTTGCAACATGTGAACTATGCGGAAAATATGCATGCCACATATTATGGGGAGAACCGGTATGGTTGAAACTAGACGCGTGATGCCTTAAGTTATGTTGTTGTTGATATGGTTGCAAAAGAGTGCTCTTGTTTAGCATGGCAAATGAGTGGACTACCTTGCCTGCATGCATGTGCATCAATTAAGTTACTTAATGGTAATGTGTACACATTTGTGGATGATTGCTTTACACTTTCATCACAAGAGAAAATATATGCACAAAGCATGCGGCCAGTTGCAACACATGATTGTCCACTTGTTGATGCGCCCACGGTGACACAAATGCTAACAGAGACTTTCTTGGAGCCCCCAATTACTACAAGGGCGCCGGTAGACCGCCAAAAAAAGACGAGAATCTCGCCCAAAACAAGCAAATTTATCATTGTGGTAGATGCCACGAGCCGGGACACTCCGTCAAGACTTGCAAGAATCCAAATCCAAGTTGATCATCGATGGTCCCTTGGGTGTTTCTTTTTGGGCATTGCGTCTCACACTCTTTTTGTTATATATGGCTTTATGGCTTTAAATAGAAATCCACACCATATTATTTTTGGAAATGGTGTGTGATGTTGACATTATGAATTTGTAGATGCATTTGGTGTTGTAAATGAAGGTTGGATATTGTTGTCACAATTGTATCCAAGTGTCATTTATGTACACATATTCATATTTTGTTCCAAATGTAAATGACGTTGAAAAATATATGCAAATGGATTTTGTTGTAATTAGGTGGTGTTGTTGTTGTAATTAGGTGCGATATTGTTGTTATTAGTTGTCATTATTGTTGTCATTATGTCTTGATATTGTTGTTATTAGTTGCTGATATTGTTGTCATTATGTCTTTGATATTGTTGTAATTAGGTGCTTGATATTGTTGTCATTATGTCTTGATATTGTTGTAATTATGTGCTGATATTGTTGTCATTATGTGCTGATATTGTTGTCATTATGTGCTGATATTGTTGTAAGTGGCCCCTGTTATTGTTGTAAATGACCCCTGATATTGTTGTAAATGACCCCTGATATTGTTGTAAATGACCCATGTTATTGTTGTAAATGACCCCTGATATTGTTGTAAATGACCCCTGTTATTATTGTAAATGACCCCTGATATTGTTGTAAATTACCCATGTTATTGTTGTAAATGACCCCTGATATTGTTGTAAATGACCCCTGTTATTGTTGTAAATGACCCCTGTTATTGTTGTAAATGACCCCTGTTATTGTTGTAAATGACCACTGATATTGTTGTAAATGACCCCTGATATTGTTGTAAATTACCCCTGTTATTGTTGTAAATGACCCCTGTTATTGTTGTAAATGACCCCTGATATTGTTGTAAATTACCCCTGTTATTGTTGTAAATGACCCCTGATATTGTTGTAAATGACCCCTGATATTGTTGTAAATGACCCCTGATATTGTTGTAAATGACCCCTGTTGAAGTTGTAAGTGACCCCTGTTGAAGTTGTAAGTGACCCCTGATATTGTTGTAAGTGACCCCTGATATTGTGGTAATCGCCCCCTGTTATTGTTGTAAATGACCCTGTTCTTGTTGTAAATGACCCATGTTATTGTTGTAAATGACCTCTGTTATTGTTGTAAATGACCCCTGTTGAAGTTGTAAATGACCCCTGTTGAAGTTGTTAATCTTGTCCATTATTTCTGCAATTCTCATTCCATGACCACATCAAAACAGAATCAAAACATTCTTGTTATCATTCCATGACAACATCATAACAGAATCAAAACATTCTTCTTCTAATCCATGACCACATCAAAACAGAATCAAAACATTCTTGTTATCATTCCATGACAACATCAAAACATAATCAAAACATTCTTCTTCTCATCCATGACTATATCAAAACATAATCAAAACATTTCTGTTGTCATTGAATAAAGGTTATCAAGTTAGCATCAGTAGACAATTTACAAAATAACAAGGTGTAATGTCATCCAAATGAATACAAATGAGTCATAAATACATATGTGTCCTAACAACTATGCTCCCTAATGTCTCTTCAATTTCTTGTTGTAGTCCTCCATTAGCCCCAATACTTTTTCCCGATGGTTGTTGCGAGGATGGGTGACGAGCCACCATAATAAGCCCACCTTCAATTCACGAAGTTCTTCCTCAGTGAAGTGTGGCATTGTATACCCATCCCCCCATTCTCACGAGCCATCCCATTGTTGTAGCCAAGATATGACATGAAGCCCACATGAGTGCCTCGAAATAAAATAGACAAAGAGTTCTAGTAAAATCGATATCAAACTTAACAAGACACCACAAAAAAATAAACCATCTAAGAAACATACGTGTCCCTTTGGACATGGACTTTAGCCCATGTAACATCCTTGGGGATTTTGGCCTCATCTTCTAACAACTCGGCTTGATTGTTCGGAGTATTTCCAACAAACGATGGCGCTGAAAACAAAGTTCACACATTTAGAAATGTTTACAAGTTTACAAACTAAACAGACATTGAATTTCGCTTGCACTTACCACTTTATTTGCCATCATTTCCTCGTTCTTTTTGGACTTGTTTCTTTGTTGGCTTTTTCTTGGTTGGTCAGTATGTTTGAATGTTCCTTTTCATATTTCATCCGATAATATGTATTTATGTCAACCAAGGAGTTAAGGGCATAGAAAGTCATTGTAGACGTATCGAGAACATAACAAAACCAAAGATTTACATAAAGACATGGGCCAAAAATGAAATGACAAATCACCAATGTTGTAACCTAAATGTTAAGGAGCAATTTGCGGAAGAATGGATTGGACTGTCCATTTCAGTGCTAGGACTAATCATTTTATCCATTAATTCAACCGAGAAAATGTATCTTTGGACTACACCATCATTCTCTAATTGATCGGCAACCAAAGTCCTTGCCACCATAGTCATCAGCTACATTTGGGATAAATAAGCCAACAAAAAAATATGGTCATGTGCATGCAAACATATGGTCAGTTGATGCAAATATGGATGGAAAGGAAAGTCACATTGCATCCATCGCCGAAATAACGATGATATAGGTTGATTACTAAACGTCACGTACCCGATCACCTAACCAAGATCGTGCATCAAGACATTGAAGGTCTCTCCTTGTGAGAAAATAGCGATGCATGTCCACAAATTCCCTAAATTACAGCATATGAAGATCTTAATCGTAATGTGCATTTTGTGTACGAGACAAGTGATTCAATGGGAAACAAGAAATGAAACTTACTCCTCGGCCTCATCTTCACTGACGGTCTTTGTGCACAAGTCATAAAGAGTGTCCTTCTCGTCGTATGTCCTCTTCCCCTTGGACTTCCGCTTTGGATCGATCCACGGGGATTTTAACACGCTACTAGGGTTTACGACCCGTTGAGATCTCCTCAATTCAACCCCTTGTCCGGTCACCTCTTCTTGTACATGTTCCTTCACATGTTTTGGAACAAGAACGTGTTCAAATATTTCCACTGCACGACCAGCGTCCACATTGGGTGTCTCCTCTCCATGTCCAGGGATATCATCGACATCAATAATATTTTCAGGTTCATCTTCCTCGTCTACGTCATCTCCTTCCTCTGTGTCATGTCCATTGTCATCGTCAGAGTCCCCGATGTAGATGGCGTTTGCTTGGTGCATCACCTTCATGCCGGCCTTCTTCAACCAACGTATTTTGAAGCGCCAACATTTCTTGTTGCAAGTTCAATAGCAACCGTGCATATGTCGTGCGCACTACCCGGAAAAAAATATATCGTTACTACAACATTTATCACATCATCAATTTGTACTTGAAACAAATGTACCGCCGGATTAATTTGTCACACATTACCGGGTGTGTAAGCATCGTATCAGGATCAAACGATGTTGACGGACTGACTGATGGATGTGGCTGATGAGGCTTGACGCGATGCAAGAGGCCTTTTTTGCTTCGTTTCTCAATTGACACTTTGCTCTTCACCTTTTTGTCGGTCCAAAAAGCCATGGCCGACTCATGTTGACAGCCTATACTGTCACCGATCGGGAAATTTTGGAAACAAAACAACAAGCTCATAAAACAAAATCAAACAATTATTAACAACAAGTTGACCATTAATGAGTCGCATCACATGCAAACATAAGTAAAGACAACTTACCATGAGGAAGTATAGGCATCCGCCTACGCTTTGCTCTTTTTTCTGTTGGACTTTTGGGAATCCTTCTTGAACTCATGTATCTCTTCACAGAGTTCTTGAAGGACGAAGGAGGACCAATCGGAATCAACAAGTGCATCCTTAGTCACCGTCATCACCTTCAAAAGACGGTCACTGACAAGAATTGATGCACCGGGCGCCAATAGGGTACCCAAGGCGAATAAGACGAATAAAAACTCAAAATTTTCATCTAATTCTTCTCCCAACATATCTCCAATTTTTTTGTAAGGAACGTCCTTGTATACTTTCCTATAGTCGTTGAGAGTGGTGTCTTGGTCGTTGATATTAACTTTTATGGCCTTCCTCCCAACAGGAAGACCCATCAATTGATTGACGTGTTTTGCCCCTATCACTTGGGTTTCCCCTAATGCACACTTCCTTTGTAGGGGGATCAAAATAGGTCATATATTGAGCACATAAAGAACGGTTGATCTGTCGGCAACTTATACTAACCAACCTATCAAACCCGATCTCCTTTAGCCTTCTCATCGCCTCAGGTCTTCCCTTCAAGTTTTTGCAAACTTGGATGAATGTCTTTGGCGCACATCTAGTTTGGAAGGGCACCACATACTTCTTCGGTTTCACCGGGGCTCTCGCTTGTTTAGCCCTCTTTGTGTATTCAGCTTTTTCATTAGAAGTTAGCCTTTTCCAGGCTTCTGTTATTTCTATACTCAATCCGCCTCTTAACTTGCCCTTGCCCTTGCCCTTGCCCTTACCCTTGTGGCGTTCCTCATATTTCTTGTAGAATTCCTCTCGTGAATAGGTTGTATCCGTAAAACCTTGGATCCCTTTGTGAGGATTTAGACATGATGTTTCTTCTTGTATTATAGACAAATGCTAGTGTACCTACAACAATTGTAAATGAAGTTCATTTAAAATTACCCTTGATCATAATTCCCATAGCTCAATTCATCATAAAAATCAACACTAATAGAAACAGAAAAAAATTAGAGCGAAAAAAAAATGTTGAACAATATAAATTTTGGTTTTTCATACAACATAATGAAGTTAAGCAATCCTAAATACTACTATTGCTTTGTAACAATGTTTTTTAAACTTTCTTGAAGAGGTTAAACTTTCCAAAATACTACTTGTTGGTGGCTTTAATTTCTGCACCACTCGTACAAGTTTTGGATCGCAGAAAACCGCATTCATGTCGATTAACTAGCTAGCAAGGCAAGCTTTTGATTAAACCAAAATGAGTAGTGTATGCAACATGATCCTTGATTAGAATGGAGCTATGTGTAATTCTGTTATGGACATAAGTTGGAATAAATTATTATGACTCAGAGTGGGTGGCTTGTTCAAATGCATTAGGCAATTTTGGAACACTTGGAAGCCATGTATTTCGACGATGAGGAGGTTACCCAGTTGTTTATGAGAGGCAAGTGTTGTGATGCGTAGGGCAATTTTAAGAAAAGTGCAAAATCTCTCAATAATTCCTCCCTAAAGTTTGTAAGGGCATGTGACAAAAAACTCTTTCAAATATGTAGAAATTCATGCGTAAATAAGTTTAGACCAAAATGCACTTGGCAACCAAAGAAGACCACGCTTGAACATAGCAGCTTATGAAATCCGTGAGATGAAGTTCCAAAATGCAGCAGAAAATTTTCGAGTATAATGCGAAAATTCGCCAATTTAATGTTTTCAAGTAATGCACAATTAAGGAGCATTGACAACAAAGTAGAGTTTTAAAATTCAGCAAAGAAAGTGACCAACAACTTCTCGAACTTTAGTTTCTAAACTTTTGTAATAACGATGGTTACAACAATGACGAATTCCAACCTCTAAAGCCACATTGTCAACACTTCAATGATAGCATATGACATGAACCATATCATTCAAAGTTCAATACAACACAAGATAGTAACTCTCCTAAAATTAATTCAATTTTTCAATATCACATTTAAGCGAATTTGGCTGAAATTACCGCACAATGTCAAAAACAAATTATTACTCAAACTGACCAAAAACAAAGATCACACCAGCAGCAAAACTCTAAATGATTCATATGATTTGCAGGGCTATTAACAAATATGAGTTATCAAATCTTCAGTAACCAAGAGCATCAAAGGGTAATGCAGAGATGCACAACATAATTGGCTCTTTAATTCCAAAGAAGAATTACTCAACTTCCAAGGTTTTCAAATCAATTCATTTCAGAATTTAACACTCTCTCGATGTCACTAAGCCTACCTTTTTAGGTATTAATGATTGGACCCCTTTGTGATAATGCACGCAAGAAAGAATGCACAATTAAACAAGAATTTCAAGAACAAGATGTCCAAAGATGCCACGTAGTTGAGTAAGCGAGACTCGGTAATAGTGAAAAGCATCCTAAAATAGCATGTTCCACCAAGACCTATTGCAAAGAAAACAAAACAAATCACACAAATTCACATAGCTTTACTCGCTAGACATCTACACAAATCTCTAAAAGCTTGAAAACATGATAATTTACCTCTAAAAGAAGAAAATGAACTTGTACTCATGCAGACCCAAAGAACAAACGAACTTGTTCTTCAACCGAAACTCGAACACCCAAAGAACTTGTACTCGCAGGATCGATGCTTGGCTTTGATAGACGAAAGATAGTGGGAGACGTATGAATGCACACAAAAATTAAACAAAGTTCATAAAAAATAAACCGGCATATTATACATTTCTTAAAAAAAAAAAGAAAAACCCTAATCCCCAAAATTTTACCTACAAAAAACCACGACGGCGACGGCAACACACACGGGAGTTTCGGAAGGTCGACGGAGCACGAGAAGACCGTGAGTGAGCTTCGAAGGTCGACGAGCACAGCCAAGAGTCGAGCGAGCGAGGAGTTTGATTACGGACGATTTCAACCGGTGCCGGCGACGCTATCCGCTTTAGAGGGTCGACAGTGGCTGACGGGGACGAGATCGACGGTCCTGACGAAGACGAGAGCGAGGGACGAGAGTGAGAGTGAGCGTGAGTGTGAGTGTGAGAGTGATAGAGACCGTGCGGAGGTTCAGAGTGCCAATTCGAGAGGGAGAGAACTGATTTCAATTCTTTTTCCTTCTAGGCTTTTTGGTCATTTCACACAACAATTGAATTCCAAAAAAGGCCCTAGGGCCTTTTCTGGTAATTGCAGAATGATAGGGCCCTGTTTGTCTTTTTTTTTTGCTTAAATGGGCCTCTACAGTGATTTTCCCTTAAAACAAAATCTGGATGTAGTAAAAAGGAAATGGGTTTCATGTTTGATATGTTTGTAAAAGAAAAGGAAGGGGTTGTGGGACGTGGGTCATGAAAGTAAATCTGCATATAAAACAAATGGAAGTTGAAGACTTGAAGCCATGCCTCTTGTGCTACAGAAAACGTAATACCAAAAAAAAAGTTGACAAGACAAGAGATAAGACATGCTACAAAGCAAAATATGAGTAGTAAATGAATGAAGAGAGGCGAGAGATGTGAAAATACTGACAAGGTTATTGTGGAATAAAAACATGGAAACAGGGGACGGCAGAGAATGAAACAGGGAGAGTACCTGAGGTAGAGAACAGTGATGCGGCGCTGGAGTCTACGAAGGTATGAGAAGTAAAAGGGATTTTATAGGAATAGGGTTAGGGTTTAGCTCTCTTATTAAAATAATATTATTTTAAAAGATATAAATATATATTATTATCTTCTTTCTTATATCTTTCTTTTTATTTAGATATAGATCGATTATTTTATGAAGATATTTCTTCTCCATATTTTCTTTTCCCTATTATTCTCATCAATATCATTTATCATTGTTAATTAATCATCTTAAAAAAAATTGATAATATATTTATTATTACTGTTATTTTCAAACTCTTAATTTTATACTTCTAGATTTTCTCTAAACCCATATTACTTAATAAATCATATCCTAATGCACTTAATTACTATTAGAAAAATTGGGATGTTACACTTGATCTGGTTTAATATTTTGTTCAGTGTCAATGGAAGTGGCCTTCTGGTTGTGCAATTGTGGTTGTACTTAATGCTGGCTTATTTCACCTATGTAAATGCTTATAGCTTTTCTACCATTGGCATCTGAGGCTCATGTATGGTGTCAAAGCTTTAGTTTTCTTGATCTTGTACTATTTTGTAGGTAAATTGCTCAATCTTTCATGATCATGCTGAATGTGGTTGGGTGAAACATTGTTAATAATCCATTGCTATGAACCTTATATTTCTGAAGTTGAGTTAGCCAAGGACCTTTTTTATTGCATGGTTTGCTGGAATTTTTGAAATGTGCAAGTTTTCTTGTGAGGACATTATCAGGAAGGTCTATACGTTTTAGGTGTATGGAAATCAAAGGCATCTCATTGACTTACATATTAGATTATCATAGATCTTAAATATTATCAGGTTGAATCATGGAACAATGTAACCATGTCTTCAATGGATATTATTTTTAGTACTTTCTCGACTAGGTAATTTCTCAAGAAAACCTCTCTCTGTGGCAACCAATTATGTGGACTTCTCTTAATCACATTGTGCTTGATCACATTACACCATGGGAATTACAAATATGCTCAAGTTGTATTCCTTTTCATAGATCTTCCTTGATAGCTTTAATGTTCACTTACTATGATAGCTATCCTGGGTACTTCTGAACTATAAAAGAATTTTCAGATTCTGGCAAATCATGATCGTTGAGTTTTCTGCTTCATTTGTTAGGTTCTTCTTTGCCATCAGCTTATATGCTCTGGATTATCAGAGAATTGCCACCTCCAAAGTCACATCATAAACAAGAACAACCAAGTTCGTTTGCTTACATTAGCCAAGGGCTTCCCATCACAAATCCGCCTCGATCGACTACCGCAACAAGTTCAACTAATCAGGTTTGCGTATTGCTTTGCTTCCTCCTTTAAATTTGCTATTGTGAATTTAAGTTTCCAAATATGGATGGTGTTTTAATTCTTTTCATGCACCAGTAATTCATATATCTGTTTTGTCAAAGCCACTTGGTTGCTTAAACTTCCAATCAGCAATTGCTCTCTCCCAAGCTTTTTTAGGCTTGAAGGGTGAATAAAATACAAACTCATGGTTATATATTAAAAAAAAACTCACCATCGACCATATCTGGTGCTGAAATGTGTCAAGGATTGGACTTGAATCTTGCTGACTTGGTCATAATGATACCTATAAGCTTGAGATTTAAATGCAGGTTCTTAAGTAGTTCTATGAGAATCTGACAGGCCCAAGGGTTTTAAGAGTTTATTGTGAGTTATTGGATTTTATGGAAGAGGGTGTGCTAGTGTTTCTTAACCAGGGTTGCAAATAATCATTAAACTCAATGGTCGTACTTGTGCATATTATTTTGTTATTCAAATTGTTGATACAAATTGAATATAGCTTCTGCATATCAGTGAAAGAGGAAGAAAACTGATTTCTTGGAAATAAAGCACAATAAGTATAGCCTTTTAAGCTCTTTGTGGCTACTTCAGATGAACTATTTGTAAACAATACTAGAAATGTTCCAAATAGCATGTAAGTAGAGAATTGTTTAGTTCAATGGACAATCTTGGGCTATTCACAGTATGTTATTCTTTTTCTTTGGTATTGGTTTCTTCCTTAAATCCCACGTGTCCATATTATTACCTTGATTTTTATCAGTTATAGAGTGTCGTGCCTGAAGCTTTTGCCCTGTTGCTAATGTCAGGTAACTTCATATTAAATTATTGGCCAAAAAAAAAGAAAAAACTTAAAATTAAAGTCAGTGTCTTTGTTAAATTATCCTTTATCCTTAATTTCTTTTCCTTCCCCAAAAAAGATTATAATACTAAAAGGGTCAAAGTCAAATGGAATTGAAATACCAAAGAGTGCGAATGTGTCAAAAAGTGTCCCACATATTTTGGTGAGTCTATGCTTATTAGTCCTTCTGAATGTTTCTGGTCCAAAGTCTTAATGTATCATTGTTTTTCTGCATAATTTCTCTTGTTTTCAGGTTTAGCAAAGCAATAGTGTAGCACAATGTCCACTAAAAATGCGTACTTTATGTTTCGCAAGGAGTTTATGGAAGAGAATAAAGTTGCTGCCTTTACTGACATCAATAGGGAGTCCGCAAAAGCGTGGAAGGCTTTTAGTGTCGATGAGAGGAATGAATACATTGATAGAGCCAAAGTAGGAAGGCTCGAGAAGAAGAAGGGCAGCTCCACCTCCGCTTTTCCATCACGATACTCGTTGAACAAATTTTCGAAGCTTGTAGCATTTGTGAACTCCGATGAAACATTAAAAAGAAAGGTCCAAAGCGCTTAGGGTTTGGACAGTTGCTTGAAATTCAAAGTATGAGACTTCCAAGGGAAATATTAGTCCCTATAATGAGATCTTATGATCCCCCAACCAATCAACTCCGAATAAGGGGGAAGACACTTAAAATAGAAGCAACAGATGTGGCTCAACTACTTGGGGTGCCACATAGTGGGGTTGAGGTACCAGTGAAAGTGGCTGACACAGATCCAGGATTTCAAGAACTCAGAAAGGTCTATGGTAAAATGAAGTATGACGACATACTACAAGTCATAACTTCAGGGGAGTCCGGTGAACAATTTGAGTTGTTATTTATGATGCACATGTTGGGGACTTTTCTCGCTCCAACGTCAAGCACAACTCCTAGTTAGCAGTTGCTGAAGGTATTAACATCGACCATAAAAGGATTTGGCGACTTTGACTGGGCTACATATATTGCCAATGACCTCCGAAGAGAACTCTCAGAATATGTGAAAGCGATAAGAGGAAACAATGATTGCAACTCCTATGTCGGGGGGTGCATATATATGTTATTGGTAAGTGTTATGATTGTGATTTGTGTTAACACTATTTTGACATCACATATAAATGTTTAACCTTGTTGTTGTAGTTATTGCTCGGAGAGCGGTTCCCATTGGGAAAGGCAATTGATCACAAAGGGAAGAGTCCAATCCAGTTTTGGACAAAAGAGAAGGTGAAGGAGATGATTGAGAAAGAGAAGAAGAGCGACATAGGGATGTTGTATACCATGAAGGCCGGTAAAGACAAGGCTAAGAAGCACACTGTAGAAACGAATTTTGCGGCCTCTTTAGACCCCATAAGTGCTTCCTCATGTGACGTTTAATTCATGATTGGCTATTATGGTAATGACCTGTGATAAATGTGTCTTATTTAGGTTTTAAAGGATTTACATGGCACGTTGATGGGTATAATCAACGATAGCCACATAAGGCTGGTTGCTACTGTCGAATATGAGTTGCGAAAGGCACAAGACAACATTGGAAGGCAGCGGAAGCAAGAAGACGGTGAAGCTGATGATGATAGTGATGATGCTGATGATAAGGACCAAGAAGGTGATGGTCATGATGATGGCGACTGGTTATGAGGATGATGCATCTGTCGGAACGCCAATCAACATTGATGATCACATTGATGATGACGAAGTGGAACAATCAATTGTTCCCTTCCACATTCAACAAGAGGATGCACCACGGAGGTCACAGAGGCCGAAGAAGCCCAAAAACATGTCGCCTTGGACGTTGACGAAGCCATTAAAGCGGCCTAGGAAGGCAAAAGAACAGAGGCAATTATTCTTCAACCTTATCTCTGGATCCTGCACAGAAGAAGAGGGTGATCAGTAAGTGATAAAAAAGTGTTTTTAAATGAATATTCATTATTAAAAGCCATTCTGTTTGGACTAGTTTATGTCTGTTGACATTGTTTCTCCTTCACAGGATTCTCATAAAAATAGACGATGGAAACATAACCCGGAAGCAATTGCAAACACTAGGCCGGAGGAATAGATTAAGTAACCGGGTAGGTACTAGAACCTAATTTGGCATATCAATACAACGTGTTGAACCCCGCTTATCAAAGTGTTCACACATGCAGGTTATGTCTCTTGTATGTAAAACATTGATGCGAGATATGCAAAAACAGGGCGAAGTGAGGAGAAACATTTTCAATGCTGATCATATGGTAAGGCTGCATTTATGGAATTTGATAATTTATTTCCCATTTGCATACGTATATTTGACTGCATGGCTTGTTGATGGTGAAAAAATTATTGGCCATAAAGCCCCCGTAATGGAAAGTGTCCCAGTGGAAAGAACAATTGTTGCCTAAATATATAGGTTACAATATCGGTGACTGTGATTTGATCATGGGACCGGTATTGGTTGACGGGCACTGGTTTTGCATTGCCATTGATCCAGGCACGAAGAATTTTTTTTGTCCTGGATTCAATGAAGACAACCGTCGCCATGAGCCAGAATGAATCCGGTAAAAAGAAGAAAACTGCATGTGTAAATCCCCAGGCAACGACGATTAAACAAATTGTATGTTACATGTTATATTGTTCTAGTTACGATTGAGTGGGGTGTACACCTATGTAATGCATGTGTGTTATTTACAGAGGGCTCGTTTTGAAGAGATGATTGCACTGGTGAAACCAAGTGATAGAGCCAAGATGCGAAGAACAGACATTATTTGGCCACCCGTTCCACAACAACCTAATTTGTTAGTTTCATTTTGTGACATATAATGAAAAATTATTAATTGATGTATATTTGTTAATTTGTGTGTTTATGTGTTCTATAGGCAAGATTGTGGCGTTCATGTGTTGATCTGGTTGCACAATTGGAAACCAAACGAAGTGCTGCAGTTTGGTGAGGATGAGCTGAATGAGTATAAGTGCAACCTGATGTGGTGGCTGGTCAACCATGATTTGAATGAGGTCATAAACGTTGCATTGGGACTATTGACTCCTCCATCAACGAAGAGGAAGAGAAGGAAGACATGATCGGAATGGTTAAATTGTGATTTTTTCAAGTATTTGGACACTTTTGTTACTTAGGATTGAACCCAATTTGGATGTGTTGTATGTTTGTAAAGCATGGATTAACTCAAAATCATTTGTTACTGGCTGTTTTTTGAATTGCCAATTGCCATCTTTTACTCTTTCATGTGTGTTATTGAAATCCAAAAAAATGAGACTTTAACCATTCCACAAACACCATTTACCATTCCGTAAACGCCAATTACCATTCCATAAACGCCAGTTACCATTGTTTTCGCAGGGGTCCAAAAAATTACTCTTCCATGCATGTTTTGTAAATCCAAAAAAATGAGACTTTAACCATTCCGTAAACGCCATTTACCATTCCGTAAACGCCAATTACCATTCCATAAACGCCAGTTACCATTGTTTTCGCAGGGGTCCAAAAAATTACTATTTCATGCATGTTTTATAAATCCAAAAAAATGAGACTTTAACCATTCCACAAACGCCATTTACCATTCCGTAAACGCCAATTACCATTCCATAAACGCCAATTACCATTGTTTTCGCAGGGGTCCAAAAAATTACTATTCCATGCATGTTTTGTAAATCCAAAAAAATGAGACTTTAACCATTCCGTAAACGTCATTTACCATTCCATAAACTCTAATTACCATTCCATAAACGCCAATTACCATTGTTTTCGCAGGGGGTCCAAAAAATTACTCTTCCATGCATGTTTTATAAATCCAAAAAAATGAGACTTTAACCATTCTGTAAACGCCATTTACCATTCCGTAAACGCCAATTACCATTCCATAAACGCCAATTACCATTGTTTTCGCAGGGGTCCAAAAAATTACTCTTCCATGCATGTTTTGTAAATCCAAAAAAATGAGACTTTAACCATTCCATAAACACCATTTACCATTCTGTAAACGCCATTTACCATTCTATAAACGCCAATTACCATTGTTTTTCCTAGGGTTCAAAAAATTACTATTTCATGCATGTTTTGTAAATCAAAAAATATGATACTTTAACCATTCCGTAAACGCCATTTACCATTCTATAAAAGCCAATTACCATTGTTTTCGCATGGGTCCAAAAAATTACTCTTCCATGCATGTTTTGTACATCCAAAAAAATGAGACTTTAACCATTCTGTAAACGCCATTTACCATTCCGTAAATGCCAATTACCATTCCATAAACACCAATTACCATTGTTTTTCCCAGGGTTCCAAAAAATTACTATTTCATGCATGTTTTGTAAATCCAAAAAAATGAGACTTAAACCATTCCGTAAACGTCATTTACCATTCCGTAAACGCCAATTACCATTCCATAAACGCCAATTACCATTGTTTTTCCCAGGGTTCCATTTTTAACTCTTCCATGCATGTTTTGTAAATCCAAAAAAATGAGACTTTCACAAAGCCACGAATGAAAATTACCATTCCTGATATGAGAATTACCATTCCTGATATGACAACAGATAGTCATTTACAAATCCTGATACAACATTTCCAAATGATCTCCCCATAAATGTAACTACCATTACATAGTCTCCACCAACAGATAGTCATTTTTGTGTTGATAAGTACACACTTACAAAAGTTATAATGGGATGACAACATGTACAAAATTAAGTAAACACTTAAAAAAAGTTATAATGGAATGACAACATGTACAAAATAAAGTAAAATGAAAAGTGAACATTACGATCCACATAGACGTAATGTTTACGTGTCATTCCCACGCAAGAACATATTCTGTGCCATTTACACCAATTACATATTGAGTGATCTTATAAGTATTATAGCCCTTCTAGCCAAAAATATGTGAAGGGATCCAAGTCATTGAATATATACCAAAAGATGACTTGTCAAATATTTACCCCACGACCCCAACCGATTAGCAAGTTAAGTTGGGTTTGGATTTTTGCAGGTTCTTCTTGTGTGTCCTTCTTCGTGGCATGAGTTGCAATGGTAAATCTTCTTGTTGCGAAATTGTGACTCTATCCTTTCAACTCTTGGCCTTCCCGGTGGACGAATGTGTTAATTCCTATATTTTGATGATCACAATTCTTAGTAAATTAAAATAAGCATTATTAGATTCTTAGTAATCATGCCCGAGCACAGATAGAACCTTGCCCGAGCAACATCGGACTTCGATAAAGAAAGAAAAGCAAGGTAACGTAATCATGCCCGAAGCAACCTTCAAAAGCATTCGAAAGCATGACCTTGCCCGAGCAAGGTCATAGTCTTGCCCGAGCAATGTCGGGGTCTCTCGAAGGAAAAATGAAGCTCAAAGTGATCATGCCCAAGCAACGTCTGAAAGCGTCAGAAAGCATGACCTTGCCCGAGCAAGGTCATAATCCTGCCCGAGCAACCTCATGGCAAAAGCAAAAGAAGTTTGCTCAAGCAACACCCGAAAGCGTCAGAAAGCACGAGCTTGCCCGAGCAAGGCCACAAGTCCGCCCGAGCAACATCGAGACGAAGCAAAAATCATCGTACTAAATAGTCTTGCCCAAGCAAAGGAAATGCTTGCCCGAGCAAGTTGCCCGAGCAAACAAAAAACTTGCCCGAGCATACCCGAGACAACGTTGATCAAGAAGCTTGCCCGAGCAAGGCCGGGTTCATGCTCGAGCAACATCATCATAACTCAGTATTTCGCAAGCATGCTTTCGCGTTGCCTCAAGCAACAAATGCGATGCGCTTTAATCTTTCCGCCTCTGTCTATGTCTTGCCCAAGCAAGACTATCACCATGCTCGAGCAACATCGAAGCAGAGCACTTCCAAGCTTTTGTAAAGGAGCTTGCCCGAGCATGATTATATTCATGCTCGAGCACCATGCTCGAGCAGCAAAATACTTTGCCCGAGCATCGCGAGCGAAGACACCTTTAACTTCATTTCAAGAGGTTTGCTCGAGCAAGCCAATAATCTTGCCCAAGCAAATTAGCCTCTGTTTTTGAAAACTCCGTATGCGTAATTCTTCAAATCTCTACTTCTTGTTTATCACATCTGATTATTACCTATTAAGTCTATCAAATACTTTTAACCAAAGGTGTTGATAAGTTTTAGCTTAATTAGACACAAGTTACCAGCAGATTTTGAAAAAGCATTTTGGACTGACAAGGCATTAAATGAAGCTGCCTAAACCAGAGGTAAATTGTTCTGATCGAAGTAAAGCTTCTTCGACATTCTCATTGCACATTAAATGCTATCTCACAACGGCTATGCAAAAAGAATGAAAGAGAATGTCAACTCTGTTGAATTAAATTGAAAGACAGACGAACAACCTACGACGAGAATTTCTTCTGTCTAAACGGCAACATTCATAAGTCTCAACGGCTACTTGAAGAACTTCACCAACGGACATTAATTGGGTGTCTATAAATAGCCGTAGTATTGAATTCGAACACCCACCCCGAAACGCTGAGCAATTAATTTAATTCCAGATTCATTCACTGTCTCATCTGTCACATTAAATTCTGAGTGTTCTTCAGTGTTCATTATTATCTGCTCGTGAGGAGTCTTGTAAACACTTATTAATTCAGTGAGTTATACTTAAGGTTGAGGAACCTTAAGTGAGGGTGTACTAACTACAACTTGTAAGGGGAGTGGAGCGACCATCCTTCGTTCGAGTGTGTAATTATTTGAAAGAGTAGTGGAATCCCGGTGTTCGGGACCGGACGTAGGTCGCTGATTTGAGACCGAACCAAGATAAAGTGTTTTGTGTCCATCTTCTCTTCTCTGTCTCATTCGTGTATTCTATATCATCACGTGTGTTTCAAAAAGAATTAGTTTTATTTTTAAAATCACCTATTCACCCCCCCTCTAGGTGATATTCCACCTTCATTATGGTATCAGAGCCAGGTTATCTCAGTTGGGCTTAACATCCCGAGATTGATCATGGAAGGAATATTGCACGATGGTGCCTCAATCAATCGTCCACCGGCTTCAACGGAGAACATTACACCTTCCGGAAAGGAAAATTCAGAGTGTTTGTACTAGCAACAGAATATGGTCTCGGCGAGTAATAGAAAAAGGAGACTATGTTCCCACAAAGATTGAAGGCGGCATCTCGGTTCCTAAGTCGAAGAGGAGTTTGATGAAAATGATAAGAGAAATATTACTCTTAACAAAGAAGGCCATTCTAATGTTGCAAAGTGCTCTCGAGTCAAAAGGAGTACTTTCGAATAAGCAACTTGTCGATCGCAAAGGAAATGTGGAAAGCTCGGAGGTAGCATATGAAGGAACCACTGGTACTAAAGAAAATCGCATCGCATGTTAACCACCGAGTATGATCTTCTTCGGATGAAACATGGAGAAACTATTGCTGAATTTCAACTTCGCTATACTCATCTTGTCAATCAACTGGTGGCTTTGGGAAAAACACATGAACAACGCTCTCAAGTCAGAAAGATTCTCAATGTTCTAACAAAAGATTGGGAAGCAAAGGTTACTGCAATAGAGGAGACTCGTGGAGAGTCAATGGTGTCTGTTGCTGCACTATTCGGAAGCCTATCTGAATATGAAAGCAAGATGAAATTTAAGAAGGAGGTAGAAGAAGTCAATCCTACTCGGAGCAAAGGTGTTGCTCTAAATGCGGAAAAAGAAAAGAAAGATAGAGACGAAGTCGAAAATGATGATGATGATGAAATCGGGTTGTTCGTAAGAAAGTTCAAGAAGTTCTATAGAAAAGGTCAAGGCTTCGAAACAAGTTCCGAAAAGGCGGTTCGAGTAGCAAAAGAGAGTTCAAAGATAGAGATCAAATTATCTGCTATGAATGCGAGAAGCCGGACACTACAAGTCGAGTGCCCGAGTTGAAGGATAACGATAAAGAAAAGAAGAAGAGGTTCAATCACTTCAAGAAGAAGGCCTACGTATCGTGGCATATAGGGAGATAGCTCTTCGATGAAGAAAGTGAAGAAGAAAAAGAGATGGCAAATGTCTGTCTTGTAGCGAGAGGAAGAACAACCTGATCATGATAAAGAGGTATATGATTCTCATCCTACCTATGATGAATTATTTGATGAATATAACGAAGTGCAAGCTGAATTTGAAAAGGTGGTTGAGGAATGCATAAATTTGAAAAGAGAAAACATAACCCTCAAATTACAAGTTGAAAATCTCTCTTGCAAAAATTTAATTTGTGATGACTTGCCTGGATTTGGAGAAAAGAAATTTGTCTCTTACAAAAGCACTTGAGAAATTCACTAAAGGAAGTGAAATGCTCAATGTTATTTTAAAAGCTCAAAAATTTACTAAACGATCGATCAGGCATTGGTTACAATCCAGTTTTTGATAAAAAGAAAGGGAAAAAGAAAAGAGGAGGAAAGTCGTATTTAAATTACTTTCAAAAATCTGTACACTCCTCAAATCCCTTTGCACACCGCAGCTATTGTAATCGAAAAGGGCATAACACTTCATCATGTTTTCACAAGAAAGATAGAAGGGATAGACCTGTTGGTAATTATATGTGGGTACCTAAGGGAACTTATGTTCCTAAGGGCCAAACTAACCCCAAAGGACCCAAGAAAAACTGGGTACCTAAAGTTTAATTCCTTCCTATCCGCAGGTGTGTCTAAGAGCTTCAAGAATCAACAAATGGTATATTGACAGTGGATGCTCAAGACACATGACAGAGACGCAGACAAATTTGTGGCAATGAGATCAAAGGATGGTGGTAAAGTTACCTTTGGAGGAGATCAATCCGGAAAGATCACCGGGATTGGTGAGATTGGTACAAAGAACGGACCTCTAATCAAGGATGTCTATCTCGTCGAAGGCCTCGCCATAACCTCCTGAGTGTGAGTCAAAGTGCTGATAAGAACAATTGGATCATTTTTGACTCAGAAGAATGTCTCATTGTCAACAAAGATGATCTTCCAATTGATAAAGGTAAACTTAAGACATTGTTTAAGGCTCCTAGAGAGGGTAACCGCTATACACTTGAATTACCTAAAGATAGCACTTTGAAAAATGTTTTGTTAGCAACTTGGATGAAAGTTGGTCATGTGGCATAAGTGTTTGGCTCATGTAAACATGTTTCAACTAGACAAGTTGGTAAGAAAGGATTTAGTGGTTGGTTTACCTAAACTACGTTTTAAAAATGATATGATCTGTGACTCTTGTCAAAAGGGTAAACAAACTAAATCATCTTTCAAAAACAAACCCGAAATCTCGACCAATCGACCACTCCAACTACTTCACATGGATTTAGTTGGTCCCGCAAGAGTAAAAAGCCTTGGTGGCAATTTGTATACTCGGTAATTGTCGATGATTTCTCACGATACACATGGACCATATTTTTATCTTCTAAGGATGAAACATTTGATCTGTTTGTTATATTTGCCAAAAAGGTGCAAAATGAGAAGGGTATATGCATTTCAAAGAATCCGAACAGATCATGGTGGTGAATTTGAGAATCAAGCATTTGGAGAGTTCTGTGATGCCCATGGGATCAATCACAATTTCTCAGCTCCAAGAACACCACAACAGAATGGTGTAGTTGAAAGAAAGAATCGTGTACTAACGGAGATGGCTCGTGCAATGCTAAACGAAAATCAGACATCACAAGTCTTCTAGGCAGATGCTATGAGCACCGCAAGCTATATTTCTAATAGAGCCTATCTCCTAAGAAAAACTCGACAAGACTCCATATGAGTTATACAAAGGAAGGAAACCGAATCTGCTCATCTTCATATCTTCGGATGTAAATGTTATGTTCATAACAATGGTAAGGATAACTGGGAAAATTTGATCCCAGATCCGATGAAGGTATATTCCTTGGTTATTCAAGTAGAAGTAAAGCATATAGAGTTTTTAATAAACGCACTCGCGTAGTAGAAGAATCAATTCATGTCGTATTCTGTGAATCTAAGATAGATGATCCTGATGATGAAGAAAATATTTTCAAAAATCAATTCTTTTCAAAAACCACCTCTGCTTCTTTTGAAAATCCAGAAAACGCTTTCGAAAGTGACCCTCAAAACAATTTTGAAAATCCTGGTCAATCACAACCTAAAGCTTGGAAATTTATCAGGAATCATCCCCTGGACCAAGTGATAGGTGAGATTAATCAGGGAGTGAGGACCGTAAATAGCACTCTCAATGAAGTAACCTTCTCTCGCTTTTATCTCTCACATTGAGCCCTCTAAGATTGACGAAGCCCTCTCGGACAATGATTGGGTGATAGCAATGCAAGAGGAGCTGCATCGTTTGATAGAAATCAAGTTTGGGATTTGGTACCTAGGCCTAAAGACCATCCGGTCATTGGCACTAAATGGGTATTCAAAAACAAACGAGATGAATCTGCAATTATAGTCCGTAACAAGGCTAGACTGGTCGCCAAAGGCTATAATCAGGAAGAGGGTATTGATTATGAGGAAACGTTTGCTCCAAAGGCAAGATTGGAAGCAATACGTGTACTCTTAGCCTTTGCGTGTATCAAAGGATTCGACTCTATCAAATGGATGTAAAGAGTGCCTTCTTAAATGGTTTTATTCAGAGGAAGTATATGTTGAACAACCTCCCGGTTTTGAAAATGAGCATCATCCGGATCATGTCTATCATCTTAAGAAAGCCTTGTATGGTCTCAAACAAGCTCCTAGAGCTTGGTATGAACGATTAAGCAAATTTCTTTTAGAACAAGGCTTTGTTAGAGGAAAGGCGAGATACAACATTATTTATTCGAACTAATAAAGTTAATGAAATTTTAGTTGTGCAAATATATGTAGACGATATTATATTTGGAGCTACTAATGACTCTCTTTGTGAGGAATTTTCTAAAAAGATGCAGGGAGAATTTGAAATGTCAATGATGGGAGAGCTAAATTATTTTCTTGGACCGCAAATAAAACAACGGAAGGATGGAATATTTATCTCTCGACAAAGTATCTCCAGGACTTGCTCAAGAAATTTGGATTGGAGCATTGCAATGGTGCGCAGATACACCAATGAGCTCAACGGCCTCGTTGGATGCTTTGATGAAGAAAAGGGAAAAGACTTCAACATAACGAAGTACGTAGGAAATGATAGGCTCACTTCTCTATTTAACCGCTAGTCGGCCGGATATACAATTTAGTGTGGGAATGTGCGCGAGATTCCAATCAGCTCCTAAAGAATCACATGCGAGCACGTAAAAAGAATTTTTCGGTATCTTTCGGACACAAAGGAATTGGGTCTCGGTTCCCAAAAGGTCAACAAGAGTTCCTGGTTGCATACTCGGATGCTGATCATGCCGGATACAAGACGATAGAAAAAGCACCAAAGTGGACGGTGTGAATTCTTCGGAGGCTCACTCGTATCCCGGTTCGGCAAGAAATGCAGAACCACCAATGTGATATCATCAACCGAAGCCGAGTATGTTGCAGCTTCAAGCTCAGCCGTGCACAAGTCTTGTGGTTGAAACAACAATTATCCGACTTGGGAGTTCATCTGAAAGAGATTCCAATCCTATGTGATAACACCAAAGACGATCGGCTGGCGAAAAATCCAGTTCAAAGATACAAGAACCAAGCACATCGATGTGAGACACCACTTCATCGTAGATCACGTGCAAAAGAAGGATGTGAAAGTGATGTTCATTCCTACTCAACTTCAGTTAGCTGACATTTTTACCAAACCCTTAGCGAAGGAACAATTCAATTTCATTAGAAGAGAATTGGGAATGGTAAATCCCAACGAATTGTAAGTAAAATGTTGATTCAGTTCTATTA
Organism: Acacia melanoxylon; assembly: GCA_019022615.1. Lineage (NCBI taxonomy): Eukaryota > Viridiplantae > Streptophyta > Magnoliopsida > Fabales > Fabaceae > Acacia > Acacia melanoxylon. The sequence continues at coordinate 24,029,236 of JAFJYJ010000001.1, read as the reverse complement.
TTTTTAAATCATAAATACTGACTTTAGCATCGGAGGTTTTTATTAATGTTTTGCAGGATGCTCTGTTCATAAGAAGAAAAACAGAGGTCATATAAGAAAACGTTGCTCGAGCATATCAGTACACCTTGCTCGAGCAAACCAACAAAAGTCGTTAAAAAAAAAAAAGGGGGGCCAAGAGAGTAAGTTTGCTCGAGCAAACTTAGGAACCTTGCTCGAGCAAGATCGGGCCTCGCCCAAAATTTTGGGCCTTCATATTCTTGCTCAAGCAATACAAAAAGTCTGCTCAAGCAAGGACTTTGCCCGAGCAAACTAGAAACTTTGCTCGAGCAAAGTCGGGCATCAGAAGTTCAAATAAGGAGCGACGTTTCATTTCAACGGAAAATTAATTTTTCCCCAAATTCTCCGTCCAAAACCCTAATCCCCTCATCTTCGATTCCTCTTCCGTTACTTCCGTTTTCGAATCGTTACTCCAAATCAAACCGTTTCGACTATTCAATCCATTAATCCCAACGTTTTTGACCGATCACATTCTCAAATTTCCCTCCATTTTTTTTTTCTCTCCTTCTTCTCATCGTCGGCATCGTCATCATCGTCCTCGACCAATCTTCCTCAAATCTTCCGTGTCCTCTTCAAAATGGCTGGTACGAGTGATAAATCACCGTCCAAATCCTCCCTGGCAAAGAAATCAAGACACTTCCGGCCTAAAGTCGCTACTTCCGGCAAGCCTCCAAAACGAGCCTCTCCAAATCTTCGACAAACGAAATCTTCCACCAAGACGAAGGTATCTGAGAAGTCGAAGGGAAGTGTGGATGCTCCGACATCACCAACGACAAGAATGAAGACTGGGTCTCTACCTACTGGAAAATCCAAACGAGACAGGTCTCCATCTCCACCCTCTCCTAAGTCAGTTGGATCACCAGTCCATTTGATGAAGTTGGACAAAAAATGGTAGAAGATCAACCTCGACCTCTCAAACCATCTCTTAGTCGAAATCACAAGGGTCTCATGAGCAAAAGTCAAGGTCTCCTTCTCATTCCAATCGGAAGGTTCGAAAACAAAAAGAGCAATCCTCAACAAGTCGACCTCAGGATGGTAAACTACCAGAACCTTTACCTAATATGATCACTGGAAATATTGCTGTTGATGATTTCAAGACGTTTGATCATTATTTTGAATCACGGCCACTTTAAAGAAAAATTTAATTTTGACTTGACGAAATGGTTGCTTCAAGTTATGCCTCTTCTGAGTATAAATAAACCATATTCTCCTGAAGTTGTGAGACTGTTCTACCACAATATGCACATGCAAGCAAAGGTCAACAAATCGATGATGATGTGTTGATAACTAAGGTACGAGATCGGAAATAAAGCTCACGGCTTATGATCTCAATGTCCTTTTGGGTGTGGTGGACATACCCGAAGATCCTCCACGACTTTCTCCCCGTTGAATGCTATCAAATTCTATTTCCGGATGTTCAATTTGAAGGCAAGAAGATCAATCTTACTCCGGCCATGATGAAGGATGAGTACGGGGTACTGGTATATCTACGCCGTCGCCTTATTCAGAAAGGTCAAAGCTTCACACATTTTGTGAGGAAGGACTTTGAGCGATTTGCTTCTCTGATTGCTATGGAACCACGGGATTTAGGCAAATGGATTCTGGAGGAGATGATAACATTTATCTCAGAGGCTAAGGTTCGACTTCGGGCTACAATTCCTTATCCTTCCTTAGTTTCTCGTATCTTAGAAGTCAAGAATATCTCGGTACCTCTCGGATGACAAAGAGGTGTACCCTCCAAAGATTTGGGAAAGAGCACATGAAAAGTTTGAGAATATCATTCACAAAAGCTCAATCTCAAAGCAAAGGCAAAGCACCTCTCTCCTCCTCTCAACCGGATGTTTCTAAGCCATTTGCCTTCCAACCTCCTGATGAAGCTGAGTCCTCGAAAGCCGGACCTTCTTCCACAACGCCCTCCTTCTCTCAGGCTGCCCTTCAAACCATTGTCGAAACCACAGTTCAAAAAGCAGTTGCTCCTATATATCAATCACTAATGGGTTATCAGGATCTCACAAGGAAAATGATCAAAAGTTTCCAAGAAGACATGCTAGGGTTGAGATCTCAGATTAGACTTCACATGGATACGGATTTACAGGACTTCAAGAACGAGATGGAGGAGTCAATGAACAAAAGCTTCTCTATTATCTATGATCAGCAGGAGGAAATCAAAAAGGAAATTCAGACTTTATCTAGGCAAGAGTATGGGACGCACAAGATGGTTAGCTACTTTGACTATACCTTAGACAATTTTGTGAACAGTTTTGCTCCCGATGGTCCTACTGGAGATTTCCCTACTCCTCCGTCTTCTTCTCCCGTTCCATCCGCTCGAGCCATTTGGTTCCGCTGGTCCTCCTTCGCGCCTTCTACCTCGCTTGATCATCACTCTCTAGGTTCCCCTGTTGATTTTTCCATTGTTCCTCCAACTCCTCCACATCAGAATCCCCATTTTGACGATGACAAAGGGGGAGAGTAGTTGGGTAGGATTTAGGATACATTATTATATTTCTTTGTTATTGCTCTGTTTCTCATTGAACTCAATATATTAATGTTTATCGAATTTCAATTATGAGAATTTAGATCAAGCATAATTTTCTCTTACTTAATTCAATAATGTTTAAATCTAGTCCTAAGAATTGTCATCATCAAAAAGGGGGAGAATGTTAATTCCTATATTTTGATGATCACAATTCTTAGTAAATTAAAATAAGCATTATTAGATTCTTAGTAATCATGCCCGAGCACAGATAGAACCTTGCCCGAGCAACATCGGACTTCACAAAAGAAAGAAAAGCAAGGTAACGTAATCATGCCCGAAGCAACCTTCAAAAGCATCTCAAAGCATGACCTTGCCCGAGCAAGGTCATAGTCTTGCCCGAGCAATGTCGGGGTCTCTCGAAGGAAAAATGAAGCTCAAAGTGATCATGCCCAAGCAACGTCCGAAAGCGTCGAAAAGCATGACCTTGCCCGAGCAAGGTCATAATCCCGCCCGAGCAACCTCATGGCAAAAGCAAAAGAAGTTTGCTCAAGCAACACCCGAAAGCGTCGAAAGCACGAGCTTGCCCGAGCAAGGCCACAAGTCCGCCCGAGCAACATCGAGACGAAGCAAAATCATCGACTAAATAGTCTTGCCCAAGCAAAGGAAATGCTTGCCCGAGCAAGTTGCCCGAGCAAACAAAAAACTTGCCCGAGCATACCGAGACAACGTTGATCAAGAAGCTTGCCCGAGCAAGGCCGGGTTCATGCTCGAGCAACATCATCATAACTCGTATTTCGCAAGCATGCTTTCTGCGTTGCCTCAAGCAACAGCGATGCGCTTTAATCTTTCCGCCTCTGTCTATGTCTTGCCCAAGCAAGACTATCACCATGCTCGAGCAACATCGAAGCACAGCACTTCCAAGCTTTTGTAAAGGAGCTTGCCCGAGCATGATTATATTCATGCTCGAGCACCATGCTCGAAAGGCAAAATACTTTGCCCGAGCATCGCGAGCGTAAGACACCTTTAACTTCATTTCAAGAGGTTTGCTCGAGCAAGCCAATAATCTTGCCCAAGCAAATTAGCCTCGTTTTTGAAAACTCCGTATGCGTAATTCTTCAAATCTCTACTTCTTGTTTATCACATCTGATTATTACCTATTAAGTCTATCAAATACTTTTAACCAAAGTGTGTTGATAAGTTTTAGCTTAATTAGACACAAGTTACCAAAGCAGATTTTGAAAAAGCATTTTGGACCGACAAGGCATTAAATGAAGCTCCTAAACCGAGGTAAATTGTTCTGATCGAAGTAAAGCTTCTTCGACATTCTCATTGCACATTAAATGCTATCTCACAACGGCTATGCAAAAAGAATGAAAGAGAATGTCAACTCGTTGAATTAAATTGAAAGACAGACGAACAACCTACGACGAGAATTTCTTCGTCTAAACGGCAACATTCATAAGTCTCAACGGCTACTTGAAGAACTTCACCAACGGACATTAATTGGGTGTCTATAAATAGCCGAGTATTGAATTCGAACACCCACCCCGAAACGCCGAGCAATTAATTTAATTCCGCATTCATTCACTGTCTCATCTCGTCACATTAAATTCGAGTGTTCTTCAGTGTTCATTATTATCTCGTCGTGAGGAGTCTTGTAAACACTTATTAATTCAGTGAGTTATACTTAAGGTTGAGGAACCTTAAGTGAGGGTGTACTAACTACAACTTGTAAGGGGGAGTGGAGCGACCATCCTTCGTTTACGAGTGTGTAATTATTTGAAAGAGTAGTGGAATCCCGTGTGTTCGGGGACCGGACGTAGGTCGGTGATTTGAGACCGAACCGCATAAAGTGTTTTGTGTCCATCTTCTCTTCTCTGTCTCATTCGTGTATTCTATATCATCACGTGTGTTTCAAAAAGAATTAGTTTTATTTTTAAAATCACCTATTCACCCCCCCTCTAGGTGATATTCCACCTTCAGAATGGTCTTGGGAGGTGCCAGGAGCACTTGACGGCCTATGTCATATAGGCTGATGTCATTTGGATTTGGCATGTCTATTGTGACAACAGGAATCATGGTTCGGCTATAAATCTTTTTTTGGGCTGTTAACGTAAGGCATTCATCAACATAACTGTACGCATTACCATGAACACCCTTGATGGCTGCACACGCATGAGGACAAGGAATACCTGACATTTGCCATGCTTTACATGTGCACTCGCGTAAGTTCAACTCAACCTTTAGCGCCCCACTTGCTGTACGAACCTGCACCCTTCCTCCTCCATATATCTGAACATCCATGTATTCAGCCCGTGCCACATTTTCCAGCACTTGTTGTTCGATGTTCAGGCCAACACCGTTTTTCCACTTACTCATTGCCAAGCTTGATGCATACATCTTCTTTGCAACTTTGTCACGGTGCTCATGTATAAGTCAAGCAACATTATGATGTCTCTCCTTCACCATCCAAGCATTGAAGGACTCATCCAGGTTTGTGGTAATTTTATCCCACAGTTGAAATGGGAACTTGCTCATGGCCCATCTGTCAATATCACCATGATGTATCAGTGATTGAACCATATTTTTACATGATTTTTGATAATTAAATTGGGATTTTTAATGCATTTTGTTATAGCTTTTGAGCTTAAAATGTCTTTCTTGTGATAAATTGAGATTAAGAGTGAATACATTAAATTAAGACTAAAAAGGGCAAAATTGTCAAAGAAATTGTAATTTCTCTTAATCATTGATTTTTATGAGAATATTTGATGTTATATTAATTATTTTATTTGTGGATGGCTAAAAAGATTAGATCAAATTTGAAAATAGAAGTTTGAGCTCAAATTATAAATGTTTCAGTTTAGTCCCTCTATGAAACATTTTAAACTTTGCAATTTAGTCCCCGCAAAGAAAGGCATGCGTTTTGAACTGGAATTAATGAATTAGGGTTAGCAGCTGAAAGATTCAGAATGACAAACCAGAGGCTCGACAAGTATTATATATCCGAGATAGCGCCGCATTCGGGATTCACGCCTTCACGACCGAGCTTCGACTTGTCCCCCATTCGACTCTCCCTTCTTCCTCCTATCTCGCCGGCGGCGTCAACCACCACCACAAGTCCGCCGGCGAGCATTCATTCCAGCAGCAACATCTGATATATCCAAGTGAACCAGCGTTGCAAACAAACACCCCACTACAATCACTTCGTCCTTCTCCTCCCTCAACCACCAAGATCCTCCATCGGCGGTGAGAACCGCAGACAAAACCAACGCGTGTGATTCCCGGGTTTGGCACACCACCTTCGACCTTCATCTCGAGACAGGGACATGAGACGAGAACCACCTTCACTTTCTCCTCTCGCATTTGATCTCCACCGTGAGCTCGATTTGCAAAGACCGTGAACACCCTCTCCGTCTCCCACTCTAACGAATTCCGGCTAGCCGGGTCGGTTTGGGAAGCTGTGGGTATTTTAAAACAATGAGAGGCTAATCCCTTTTCTTCTTGGTAGTGGAGATGTTTACTTGAGCTCAATGGACTACAAAGGCGAGTTAATTTGTTCATTCTATTAGTCTAGATTTATATATTTAAGTTGCCTAATTTTAGGGATTTGTTGTGTATAAATTCTGAACCGAGATTAATGTTTATTGTCTTTGTTAGTTTGATAATTGTGATTGTGATTGGATTTTGTAGTGTGAAAAATATATGTTTTTAATTTCTTGTGGTTGCAATGAGATTATATTAATTAGCGTGTTATTGTTTAGTTAATGTGGTTGATTTGTACCCTTTGAGGGACCGTTATGTACTCAATTTCAAGAAGACTCATGTTGCATTATTCCAATTTTAATTGCACATCAAGTGTTTTTTAACAATTTCTCAAGAGGTAGTGGTTAGCTATGTTTGTAGGAGCTACTATTAATTGAGAATATTGGACTCAAGTGTTATCTTGAGGTTTTTCTTAAGACTTGATGAATTTTAACTCCCATAATATTTTATGAGCAAGGATAGTCATTTCTTCATTACCAAGAACAATCATAATTCATATTTTCACTTCATCCATTCTATTTACTCATCACCATTTTAAAAAAAAAAATACCAAAAACATTAGTTTAGCATTTAATTTAATTGCATTCTTATTTTACTTAATTAATTTTAAAATCCAAACCCTATTTTTCCCTTGTTTTAATTGCATTTGCATGGCACTTAGATTACTTAGGATTCAATAAAAGGCTCCTCGAGAGAGAGAACGATCCTAGGTTTTCCTATACGCAATCCTTGGTTTATTTTTGATTGTGGACCCCAAGGCTAATCAAGAGACAAAAATCCATTCATCAATCAGCCACTCAAATGCTTCCTTATTGAAAAGCCTCATTTGTTCCATCGCAGATTTGAAGTCACAATCAAGTCTCGCATATGCAATTGCATCAAGTAATTGAAGTGTGGTTTGCCTTTGTTGCCCACATATCTTCCTCTTTCCTTTATTCAATTTAATCATTTGGGCGCTAAAGTTCTCCTTAATGTGTCTATAGTAGTATGCATGTCTCTCAGACCCGAAAACTCCGTGGACAACAGCGATAATTGCATTGTGTCGGTCGGACACAATTGTAATCTGTAACCCTCCAAGTGTCCTCCTCACCATTTCGAGGAACCATGTCCAGTCCTGAATTGTCTCTCTATGGACAATAGCAAGGGCAAACGGCAACAACTCTTTGTCTGCATCGAAGGCAGAAGCTGACAGGAGAGTCCCCCTATATGGTCCACTTAAGTGGCTTCCATCGATGTACAAAATAGGTCTGGCACCAGCAATGAACTCCTCTATACGAAAACCATACGCAATAAATACATGCTCAAAGGTGTTGCTCCCACTAGCCACCCATTCAGCAACAGTCTTGTCATCAGTTTCCTTCAACCTATCACATATCCATGGTATCAACATGTATGTCTGTTTAGGTCTACCGTGAATTTCCTCCATGGCCTTCTCCTTTGCCCGATATGCTTGCTTATACGTCAAGTGCACACCGTACTCTCTTGCCAAACTCTTCCTTATATCGATTGGACGCTTGTCTGTGTGATTTCTAACCTCTTCAATAATAATTGTACTTGTCAAGGCAGCACTTCGAGCATGTGTCACATTAAGATTGTCTTGTACTGTATGATCATGGTCTTCGGTGTATCTTGTCACACGTAAGAAAGGATTGCTCTTCCCAATCGTCCTTGTAGTTATCATCCATGGACAATCTTCAACTTTACATTTAACATACACACAGTCCCTTGAATTCTTCACATATGTGTACTCAAATTTGTGGGCAATACTAAACTTGTGCAACACCTTCTTGAACTCATCCAAATATACAAATGTTTGATTCACTCCTAAGAGTAAGTCCTTCCACTTCTTAGAGTTCATCTTTGGCATCGGTGTTGGTGCGCTCTGACTTGCACATGGAAGGCTCAGAAGAGGTCTTCCACTACAATCATTTCTTATGTCATCATCACTCAATCTGGACCACATCGGCTCCTCAATGTCAGGCATTTGGTCTAAAGACCCACAAATTGATGAACCCTGCATAAATAATGACAACTTTTATCAACATATTACCAACAACCCTATATGACATTATTACTTCTCTAACTAAACTAACTATGACATACCTTTCTTGATCATCGATTTCCCTTGTTGCAAAATGAGTACCTTTACATCCTACATACACATGTGCACTTCTTTCATTATAATTAAACAGATTCTCCATTTCGTAATCATCAATCATGTCTACTAAAATCTTTTCATCAAAGCTTAAAGTGTATTTAATGTCACAACCATGACCATCTATACCAAACCATTGTCCTATCATTACCCTCAATTCTTCAAGTTTCAGCCCCTCCTTCAATGATTTTACCCTCACACTCCCACCATTATATTTATCTTTACCTTCATCATTGGCTACGAACTCCCCCCAACATGGAAAAAACAAATTAGTGACTTTGAAGAAGGTGTTGTAGTCATCTTGCATTCTAACCTTTCTAACCTGCAACAAATAATGCAGGAAAGCAATTAATGCAGACCACAATTTATGTACAAAGCAATTAATGCAAAAAACAGGGAATAATGCAGAACAATTGAATGCAGAAAGCAATAAATGCAGAACACGATTAATGCAGAACAATTATAATTAATGCAGAAATGAATTAATGCAGAACGAAAGCAATTAATGCAGAAAGCAATTAACGCATAACAATTTCTTCACCTATTCATGCAGAAAGAAATTAATGCATAACACGATTAATGCACAACAATTATAATTAATGCAGAAAGCAATTGAATGCTGAAATGAATTAATGCAGAAAGCAATTTACGCAGAACAATTTCTTCACATATTGAATGCAGAAAGCAATTAACGGAGAACAATTTCTTCACATATTGAATGCAGAAATAAATTAATGCAGAACACGTTGGTCCCTATTAATGCAGGAAGCAGTGAATGACCAATTAATGCAGAAACACAAATTGCAGAGAAATGGTTGCAGAAGGAGCAATAATTACAATGAATGCAGAAACCTTTCATACAACAACTGAGCAAGCAAACAAAAGGAGTTTATATGGCCAGAAAATTGAAAGGGAAGTTAAATAATTTGATGAAGATATTGGAGCGATGATGAAACCCTGTTTGTACCTCTTGATTTTGCTCGATCTCCAGCTGACGGCGGCGGCGCTGACGGCGGCTGCGTGCCCGACAGCCGGTGCGGTGTCTCCGGAAGTGACGATGGAGGTCAAGAACCAAAGTTCAATCGACAGGAAGGAAGGAAGTTAGGGCAAATGAAATTTTCAAAAACTATCCTAACATATTTCATTTAAGGGCATTGAAGTCTTTTTATCTAAATTTGCATAACCCTGAAAGGTCCATGTCACCTTTGAGTCTTTTTACAAATTCGGAGGACTTCTGGGGGTTTTGCAAATTCATCTGGTATTTTAGTGGAATTTTCCCTATATTTTTTGGCCTATCAAATTTATTTTCATTTTTATTTTGGTCTCAACTTTCAATTTCAAACCTTAGGTTTTTTTTCCAAAAGTTTCATTCCATTAAAAACATTAAGCCTTATAATAAGATAAAAAGTTAGACCATTTTACCTCTTAAAGATATCAAAACTCATGGTTTCAAACTTAAGAGATAAAAATAAAATGAAGATAAATTTGAAGGACCAAAAATTATATTTACCATGATATGTGTGTGTATATTTCTTTGTTGATTTTATTTTAACGAAATCTCACTTCTATCTTAGAGAAATGAAATAATTAATTCCAAAAGAAAAAGAAGTCTTTTTTCCTCAAGGTACAACTATAAATTCATATTAATGTGTTCCTAAATCCATCTTGGACCTATTCCCTTTCCATTTGGGAGTTTTAAATACACCTATAATTATGAGCTTCATGGTATTCGTACCAGGGGGCATATCAAGTCCACGACTCCCCAATTGATTTGAAGAATGACTTCATTTATCTCGTAGGTTGACAAGACTAATTATCTTTAGATAACATATCTACTAGATCAGCTCATTTATTTATGTTATCTTATGACAATCTAAGAAAATCACAACAAAATCTTACAATTCCAATTGATATTATCTAATATGAAAATTATTGATTTGATTTCCTAAAATTCTAGAATACTTTATTTGCCAACCCTAAAATTCTCAAGTAGATTGATTCACTCAGTGGACAAAATCAAATATAATTAATGCTTACTCATTATAAAGCAGGTTTTGTATTAAAAAATTGTTTTAAATACATTTATAATGAATTTCTCAAATCCTTGTACCTAAAATATTATTTAAATTACCATTTTTCCAAGATTTCATATAATTTTTTCATGGGAACTATCCACACCAATGTTGTCAAACTCGCGAGTTTAAGTAAACTCGTAATAATGATGTAAACTCGTATCGTGAACTCGAATCTTAAACTCATAAGAATTTACTTTCAATATTAAATAGGTATTAATAGTGTATAATAAATAATTAAAATATAAAAAATGACAACAATATGATTTAAATATATTTTAAATCCAAATAATTGAAATTAAATCCATCGATATTCAAAATTTACCATATTTAACAAAGAAATTTCTTTGTATAAAAAAAAATAAAATAAAGAAATTTCTATAAAACTCACATATAAAGCCACCGAGCATGATCAAATAAAAAAATTTAACACGAGTTTAAGAATGAGTTAACACGGTTTTGTAAGTTTGAAATGTAAAAACGGTAAATTCGGTGTATAAACTTGTAAGTTTAATTGAGTTTAGAATGATCACAAGTTTATAGTGACTCGACTCGATTTGATAAACTAGAAATATAAAAACGGTAAGTTTGAAAGTCAACTCGCGAATTTGACAACAATGATCTACACGTCATTGCTTTTTCCCTAAAGTTTATCCTATAGTAAATTGATTATGATAGTTATTATAATTAATTTCTCATATATTTATGTATGTGTTTGTGAGACAGTAATTAATTAGCTGTCCCAATTACAAATTGTGATAGCGCGTAAAAAGTAGTTTTGTAAAACCGGACACAGCAGCACATAGAATTGGCAAAATTTTGCCTACACATACCATAAGCACAAAAATATAGCACATATAATTGACAGAGTTTTACCCACAGATTACATAACCTTAACAACACAGCACACAGAATTAACAAAATTAAGCATACGGTTTTTCCCTTTTCAAAACCCTTGTCTCTTTACCGAAAACAAACCCCCATCACATTTTCAATTATATATACAAGGATTCAACCATAAAATTTCAATATACTTTCCACATATTAGCAAATCCCAAAGAAAAAAAAGTAGAGGTGCTTGGCATGACTTCAAAGGAAACTTTAATGCTGATTACAGTGGCTCAAACTTATTATCAGATCAATGATGTACCAAAGGTGAGTCTAACATTCCTTTGTCTCATATTTGATTAATCCACTAGAATTTACCTTTCTTTCCAATCTGTCCACACTCCTGTACAAAATTTGAAAAAAGATTATCTACACAGAATTTATGGAGAAATTCTTGTATGAACCTGGTGTGCCCAGAGACAAACCCAGGGGGTTAGGGGTGGCCCCCACCCCCTAATTTTGTTTTTTAAAAAATTATATATATAACATATGATTGTGGTATATATCGTAGACGAAACAAGGAGTCCAGTTCGTCGTGGAAGGGATAGGTTTAGCACCTGGAGATTCCTTTATCTCTTCTACCACAGACATGGAAGCTACACTTACCTACAGAGACATAGCTTGCGATAACCTGGAGACGTTGAAGGAGATTGTTGATGAGAATGAGTGTGACGTATTGAGGGATTAATATTGTCGAGCAATTTCCGCGGGAAGAAGTATTTGGAGCAGAGAACGTTGATGTGATGCCGTTCATAGACAACTTTCCAGGTGTTGAAGTAGCAGGATCGTTCTGCAGAGGAGAAATAGGACGAGGATTTAGCAGCTTTGATAAGAAGAAACCAGTGCTCGTTCTCCTCTTCATGTCTCTTCTGCAATTTACTTGGTCACGTCTTATTCTCCAGCTTCAGCTGCAGCTGATAACTGAATATTAAATCTTAAAAAAATAATGATCAAATATTCAGTAATGTCAGGGTAGATTTGAATATTATGAATGATACAAAAAAAAAAAAAAAGAGTATAAAATCAAGTTTCATTTTTCATAATTTTTTATCATAATTATTTTTCATTTACAAAGTTCCAGTTCTTTGGATTTTTTTGTTGGCCCAAAAAAAATCTTTTGAGTTTTAAAGATAACTAAGAGGGAGAAAAAATAACTGACCGTCCCACGAATTGTCCACGGAAATACCGATAAATCACACGTCTATTTAGGTGAGCTTCTTTCCGTCAGCGACAGTCCATCGCTCGCCCCTCGTCATTAAAATTCTTGGGTTCACCACTAGGTGTGCCACACTATTTGTGATCTCACCAATCACAACCCAACAATTCTTTAGCATTTTACTTTGACATGAAACTTCTAAATATTAGTTGGCAGATAAAATATAAAAACAGCAAAAAGAAGAAGAAAAATAGAGTGGGAATCGACTGATCGACGGAGAACCCTCCCTTCTCCATTTGGCGCAGCCCCTATAATCGCTGACATGAGAGAAAGCATGCCCCAAAAATTTTGAGATCGTGACAACAAGGAATCTGAGATCATGATGACAATGAGGCGTTGCTCCATAAAGTGGCCGGAATCTAAGATCACGACAACAATAGACCAGGAATATGAATTATGAGAAAATTGATGCATGTGGATATTGTTATGTTGTTTCAGATTCCATACTTTCATTGCTGTTGTTGTAGAGATGTCTTTCCCTCATTATTGAACGGTGGAAAATTTTATGCCCAACTTTCACATATTGATTCCTTACTTTTCTATTATCTATGGCTATATCTGTTATTTATTTTACACATATTGTGTTTTTGCCATTTCTATTTGTTTTTTGGGCATGTTATTCACCAGTTGCCTCCCATGAGATTGGCTGAAATTACAAGAAAACTGGGATAAATTAAAATCCTGTGAGAGAATGTTGGCATTAAGTGACAGTTATTTTTTATTTATAACAAGTTCATGAAGATCGTGATTAGCTTATTAAGACTCCCTTCGAGGACATCCGATTAGCTTAGTGAGAAATTACACTAACTTTATTTAAATTATAATATTCTTTGGTGAGAAATTGAGTTTTTTTTTTTCCTAACCTCTAAATGTAATATTGATCCATTGTATATGTGATAAATGAAAATGCAGAGGAGTTACTGAAACTATTGAAGGAATGGGAAAGAGCTACGCAAACGGTATAAAGGTCAATGATGCAGAAAGAACAGGTCTAGTAGGATCAAAGCGATTAGAAGAAAAGATGTAAAGGAACCTCATCCAGCGGATGATCATTCAAAGGTTGAGTTCGAAGCTGCATAGGAATAAGAGATGCTGCTATAGAAGGAGCAAGCCAATCCTTTTGCATTTGGGGTTAGCACTTCTTAGTAATGCTGCTATTTGTACTGTCCATAATTATGGAACCTTGTCAAATGAGCTTGAAGACGTGATGCCTTCTTTATAGTCAAAGACACCTCTCAGTAATTTTTTATTTTTTTAAAGGACACCTCTCTCCAGTGTTGGTTCTAAAACACAAGCATATTTGAAATTGTTGATGCCAGATTTTTTTTTTTTTATGCCTTGTGGGATGGAATTTTTTTTTAAATTTATATTTTCAACTCTTTTTTTATGTAAACTCAGGTTGGAACACCGCTGTTGTCCCCAAAAATTTCCCCTTCCCAAATGATTTTTTCATGTTTCTTTTGATAATTAGATGTAACATAAAATTAGTGACATTTTTATATTTTATGGAAAAAAATGGTGCAGCTGTAATTTTTTTGTGATTCTTAAATATTTAATACCTGAAAAATGAGTGACATTTATATATCTTAGAGTATATAAAGATGATGGTATCAAGATAATAACTTTCCAATCAAAATGATTGATGATAGTGTTTATGATGCATGTTCCCTTTGAATGAGGAATCCCTTTATTCCATAATTAGAAAAAGAGAAAATCTTAATTGAATAAAAATAAATGAGTACACTATAATTTATAACAGATCTCTTTTTTTATGTATCATTGCCTTCGATCTTTCAGGTCCATACTTCATCGTAATAGTTATGCCACGATGTCTTAAAGTCTATAATTAAGCAATGGATAGATTTTCATACCCATGATATATATGCCTGTATATGTATATATATATATATATATATACACACATATATGTGTGTACACACATATATATATATATATATACTCACACAAACACACACACACATATATATATATATACATATATAGATATATATGTGTCTGTGTGTATGTATGTATATAGATATTTGCTTAATTGATTTTATTTTAACGAAATATCACTTCTTTCTTTAAGAAATGAAATAATTAATTCCAAAAGAAAAAGAAGTACTTTTCCCTCAAGGTACAACTATAAATTCATATTTATGTGTTACTAAATCAATTTTAGACCTATTCCCTTTTCATTTGGGACTTTCAAATACACCCATAATTATGAGCTTCATGATACTCGGTCCAAGGCACGGTCAAATCCACGATATCCCCAATTCGATTGAATGAATGGCTTGGTTTGGGGGTGTTTGGAAGAGCTTTTGGAGGCAACTTTTGGGCTTATTTACTGTTTAATAAGTGCTTATGGGTGTTTTTTTTCATTTTTCTTGTTTGGCTACAAAACTTGCCCAAAAGGACTTATGGGCTTAAGTCAACTTATTTCATAAGCTAGGTTTTGTAGCTTATTTACTATTTAATAAGTGCTTATTGGATTCTTAGTTACTTATGTAATATTTATTTGATCAAATTATGTATTTTAGTATTGCCAAATTTTGTAATTTAGCATTTTTCATATTTTTGGTAATTTTGATTTTAATTTTAATTTTTTTCCTTATAATTATCTTAAAAGTCACTTATCCATGTCATTCCAAACAAGTTTGTATCAAATCTGACTTTTCCATAAAATCTTACTTATACAACCACCCATCCAAACATAAATCACGTTTCACAATCAGACTTATACTCAATCGGACTTATACCCAATCGGACTTTTCCAAAAGTCCGATTGCCCACCGATTTCCCAAACAAGCCCATTTACCTCGTAGGCTGACTGGCCCGCTACTAGACTAATTATCCTTAAATAACATATCAACTAGATATGATCATTTACATATGTTATTTTCTGGCAAACTAAGAAAATCACAACAAGATCCTACGATTCCAATTGATATTATCTAATAAGAAAAGTACTTATTTGATTTCCTAAAATTCTACTGTACTTTCTTTGCCAACTCTAAAATTCTCAAGTAGATTATTGATTCATTCAATGCACAAAATCAAAGATAACTAATTCTTATCTCATTATAAATCAGGTTTTTGTATTAAAAAAATGTTTTAATTAAATACATTTATATTTAATTTCTCATATCATACTGCCTAATTTTTTTTGATGTAATAATAATATTGTTTTAATTACAATTTTTCCAAGATTTCATATACTTTTTTAATGGAAATTATCCACAGGTTATTTTTTTTCCCTAAAGTTTATCCAATAGTAAATTATTATGATAGTTATTATAATTAATTTCTCATATATTCATGTACGTGTTTGTGAGTGTAATACCCGGATAATTATTTATCTGGAATATTATATTTCAATAGATAATACCTATTGAAAATAGGTGAACATGTGGTTTCAAATAATAAGTAATAATTATCTTATTTTCTAAGGTAATTACTATGGAAATTAGGAGAGATAAAGAGCTAAAATGTATTTTTAGGGCATAAAATACCCTGAAAATATTATGATAAATCCTAAGAGGCAATGAAATATTTATTAAAAATTAGAGAAAATGTTGTCTCTAATTTAGGTAATTTTTGGGATTAATTTCCTTGGAAAATATTGAGGCAAGATTTAATATTATTTTGGGGATCATAATTGACCCCATGATTTTTAATATTTTACATGGGATATAAAATACCAATGTAAGTAAAATAGTTGTGAGATAATGATTTATCCTAATTAAGAAAATTATCAAAAATTAGTAAGTGGCTAATCTGGTAATTAATGGGATAATTAAGGTATAAAGTAAATAAATTAAAAATAATTTAAATAATTACTTTTAATTGGAGAAATTCGAAATTATTAAATAAATAAAAAATAAAAAATAAAATAAAATATTAATAAAATATTTTATGCTTAGAAAAATAAAAAAATAATAAAAGAAAAAAAAATATCATGATATTTTTTGTAAAATTGTATTATTATATAATATAGTGAATAGTAATGGAATAAATAGGAAACGGATCCTATCTAGAGAACCAGGAATAGGAATTCCAAAGTCAAGGTAAAATATTGATCAGTGAGTTTTTACCTTCAAGTGACCTCTTCCGGAAGTTAATTCGAGGTCGGTAGCGCATTTGCCTAATAAGACGAAATAGGGAAAAATGCATATATTCACATTTTGGATTTGAAGAAAATAATTATAACTCAACATCTAGAGATGAGTTTATAATTATCTGGACATATTTGGAATCGTGAATTATTATCCAGAGATTGATGATTCCGAAAGCGATTTCCGACACGGACGTGTTCGGACACGTTTTTCGAGAAAACTTCAACTGACCGTTGGAACCCCGTAAGGGACCGAAATCTAAGTTAAATTAGATATTATTGATGAGGAAGAGAAGATCTTCAAAGTTATGAATCCAGAATTTTGAGATTTCTCCGAAGAGACGCGAAACGGAGACCGAACAGGGAAAATCTGTCGAACCGGCCATAAAGCAAGTTGACTCACCATTTTTGGACCAATGGCTTGCTGCCACATCACTCCCCTTATGTCGACTAGGGCAGCCCATGGTCAAGAATTAACCACCATTTAGCCTTTATTTTACTTGGTTATAAGGTAAGAGAAAATTACAAGATTTGGAATATGGAAATTACCAAAGTGGCACAATTTTTGCCTATATAAGGGCATGAGCACCTTCTTCATTTTTCACACCAAAAATCTGCCCCTTAGAGAGAAGTTAGAGAGAGAAGCTCGGAGAAAGTCTCGAGCAAAGTCCGGGTAAGTTCTTCGGTCCCTGGTCTTTAGTTTCGGTAGTTCTTTCGGTAGATATAGTAGGAATGCTAGATTTATCTTTAATTTTTCAAGATAGTCTAGATATCATATTTAGGGGTAAATATGATATATATTTCGAAAATATGATAAGGGAAAATATCTGTCAAAATTCTGGAGAGATAGAGCGAAAACAGCGAAGCTCTGGTGAAATTCCGCCAAATAGGGGTACTAGGGGCAAAATAATAATTTTCGCCCAAATGGCCTGTTATGATGCCAAATGTTGATAAACATTATCCTTATAGGATATCTAAGCTAATCGAGCCGCTGTTGTGCCGCCGTCATACCGCTTGTTTCACCCATCAAAATTACCGTTTTTCCGTAAAACGTACCGTAGTCGACAACGAAGGTACGTTCACGTCTTGTAACACTAACTCTTATGGTTATTGTATGATTATATATGTTTGTTGTGTTCGTTTGTTGTGTAGTAGTGTACGAGGTTATGCTATATACACGGTATGTTACATACGAGGTTATGTCACATACGAGGTTATTAATGTTGTATCATACGAGGTTATGTTACATACGTGGTTATTATCTTGTATACGTGGTTATGTGTTTTTAATCATACATCTCGTGGACTCTTGTATTGATTGATTGCTGTCGTGTATATGTAGTCATATTTAAGCATGAGGTTAATCATTACTCCGAGATCCAAATTGCAATTGGATCTCGCCTCTTATCATAGCGTCGAGTTCGAAGAACCGAGGACCGAGGAAGAAGGGCGAGCGGCCGTACGAGTCCCGACGAAGACTCTCTTCTCGTTGTTATTCATTTTGAAAACTCTCGGTCAATGTACCGCTTCTGTAAATCAGCCAGACTTACGGCAATTTGAATAAATGTATCAGTTACTCAATTGCTCCGATGCTCTACTCTGATGAAAAAAAAAAATTATACTGCTTTTGAAAATGGGATGTTACAGTGAGACAGTAATTAATTAGATATCTCAATTACATATTGTGATAGCGTGAAACTTTCAGCTTTAAAAAGTAGTTTTGTAAAATCAGGACTCAGCAGCACATAGAATTGGCAAAATTTTGCCTACACATACCATAAGCACACAAATATAGCACATAGATTTCACAAAGTTTTACCCACAGATTTCATAAACTTAATAGCATGGCAGAGAAAATTAACAAAATTAAGCACACGGTTTTTCCCTTTTTTAAACACCCATCTTTTTACTGAAAACGATACCCCATGTTTATGGGGCCATCGCATTTTCAACTATATATACAAGGATTCAACCATAAAATTCCAATAAACTTTCCACATATTAGCTAATCCCAAAAAAAAAAACATTAGAGGTGCTTGGCATGACTTCAAAAGGAAGCATTAATGCTGATAACAGTGGCACAAACTTATAATCAGATCAACGATGTACCAAAGGTGAGTCTAACATTCCTTTGTCTTATGTTAGATTAATACAATACAATTTACCTTTCCATCTGATCTGTCCACTCTCCTGCACACAATTTGAGAAAGATGATCTGCAAAAAATTTATGGAGAAATTCTTGTGTGAACATCTATGTTCCACCGACACTGACACGGCGTTTTCGACACGTTACCGATACGTGACGTCGACACGTTACTTCAAAAATACTAATATTTCGACACGTTCCGACACGTCTTAGTATTAAATAATATTTTTAATATAAAGAGTGTATTTCACATTAACAAAATATAATAAAAGAAAAATCATTTGCATAATTAAACTACATCTCCACTAATAATATTTGCCTCCAACTTTGGCTCATCTAAGGAAAGGGTAGCAACATCTAAAGCTCCAATATCATTAAAGGTATCAACTGCATCTCCACTAATGTCCCAATAATGACTTTCTCCTTCATTATATTTCGCATTGTTTCTTGATAAGACCCGAAGGTTACTATGTGTAATACCCGGATAATTATTTATCTGGAATATTATATTTCGATAGATAATACTATTGAAAATAGGTGAACATGTGGTTTCAAATAATAAGTAATAATTATCTTATTTTCTAAGGTAATTTACTATGGAAATTAGGAGAGATAAAGAGCTAAAATGTATTTTTAGAGCATTAAATGACCTAAAAATATTATGATAAATCCCAAGAGGTAGTAAAATATTTATAAAAAAATTAGAAAGTATGTTGTCTCTAATTTTAGGAATTTTTGGGATAATTTCCCTTGAAAAATAATGAGGCAAAATTAAGTATTATTTTGGGATCATAAGTGACCCCATGATTTTTAGTATTTTACATGGGATATAAAATACCAATGTAAGTAAAATAGTTGTGAGATAATGATTTATCCTAATTAAGAAAATTATCAAAAAATTAGTAAGTGGCTAATCTGTTAATTAATGGGATAATTAAGGTATAAAGTAAATGAATTAAAAATAATTATTTTTAATTGGAGAAATTCGAAATTATTAAATAAATAAAAAATAAAAGAAAAAAATATCTAGATATTTTAAATAAAATAATAATATATATGGTAAAGAGCCAACATGACGTTTGAGAATGGATAGAAATAAAATCCTACACCAAGGTATAGGGATGTAGTCTAAGTCATCCGAACTTTTTATGAACCGGTGAAATTCTATCTCGGATTGAGCGGTCTCCGAAGTCGGTTCGGAACCAACAGGGTATTTAAGACACCGGATAGGAGAGAGAAAATGCAGATAGAGGATTTAAAGTCAATACTTGAAACAAGTAGTTGCCGTGAATTAGGAATCTAGTGACTTAGGTCGATCATATTACAAACCAAAGGTGGATTTTTGCCTAGACATCGACGCTTCCGAATTCAATTCCGTAAATCAAGACGTCTGTCCTAAAATCTTCAGCGAGATAACGGAATACCCTTAATGGGATCATAAATTTCATTAAACTAGATATTCCTAATGAGAAAGAAAGAAACTTCGAAACTCGCGGACCAAACTTTATCGACCGACTCGGATGTCACCATCAAGATGACATCATTTTGTTGACTATTGGGGAGGGGGAGGTCGGCACAAGCAAATGGAGGGCCAAGAGTGTTTTGTCCTCAAAAATGTGATCCTACGGTCCATATTCGTCAGACTGAAGTTCGAATTATTTACCGTTCTGCCATCCGTCTCTTCTATAAATACGAAGCTCCTCTTCTTCATTTTTCACACCAAAAATCTGCCCCTTAGAGAGAAGTTAGAGAGAAGGGAGAGCTCTTGAAGTTCGAAGCCAAAGCCGGGTAAGTTCTTCGGTCCTTAGTCTTTAGTTTCGGTAGTTCTTTCGGTAGATATAGTAGGAATGCTAGATTTATCTTTAATTTTTCAAGATAGTCTAGATATCATATTTAGGGGTAAATATGATATATATATTTCGAAAATATGATGAGGGAAAAGATCTGTCAAAATTCTGGAGAGATAGAGCGAAAACAAGCGAAGCTCTGGCGAAATTCTGCCGATTTGGGGTTCAGGGGCAAAATGGTAATTTGTACCTAAAATGCCTGTTATAGTGCTAGAAGTTGATAAATGTTATTCTTATAGGATATCTAAGATAATCGGACCGCTGTTGTACCACCGTCGTACCGCTGTTTCACTCGCTGTCAAAAAGTACCGTTTTCCGTCAACGAAGGTACGTTCGCGTACTGTAACACTAACTCTGATATTTATTGTATTCGTATATGTGATATGTGTGTTGTATATGTGTTGGTGGTATGTTATTTGAATGCATGGTGATGTTAGAGGATAACGAACATTTGTGCTGCGCCGGGAGCGATATGTCCGTATGCTACGGGAGCGATATATCCGTATTCGCTGGGAGTGGTGTGTCTTCGCTGGGAGCGATATGTCTGCATTCGCTCGGAGCGATACATGTAGGAATGGTTCATTTGTTATGCTGATATACTATATATGTAAATATGAGGTTAACCGTTACCTGGGATCCGTATGCATTGGACCTCAGCTCTTAACATAGCGTCAGGTTCAAGAGGACCAAGTACTGAGGAGAAAGGCAAGCAGGCCGCATAGAGATCCGGCTGAAGATATCTTCTGTTGACACGGCATGACTGTTGCCGGGGAGACACTTTTGTTGTTATTCACTTTAAAAACTCTCCGTCATTGTATCGTTTTTGTAAATCAGCCAGACTTACGGCATTTATAAATATATGTATCAGTTACTCAATCGCTCCGATGCTCCACTCTGATGAAAAAAAAAATACTGCTTTTGAAAATGGGACGTTACACTATGTATGTAAACTAAGACTTCAGCTCGTTTGGGATCCATTTTATTCCTCTTCATGGAATACACAAAAGAGTATGTAAACTTGAGAGAATGATTTTGGGAAAGAATTCACTGTCAAAATGTCGATCAAGGCTAAAATTTGGAGCTAAAAAACAGCCTTCAGCTTTTCATAAAATTACAAAACTGCCATTTGAATCATTGACTGCTTTTTTTTTTGCCCGAAATGAATCATTGATGGCTTAATACAAGAATTTCAGTCCAATTTGCTTGCCGGTGTAATTCGCGTGTCCGACTCGTTCCTTTTTCTAAATTTGCCGTGTCCGTGCATCATAGGTGAACATGGCGTGCCACATTATTTGTGGTCTCACCAATCACAACCCAACAATTCTTTAGCATTTTACTTTTATATGGAACTTCTAAATATTAGTCGGCAGATAAAATCTAAAAAACAAAAGGAAAAAGAAGGAGAAAAATAGAGTGGGAGTCGACTGATTGACAGAGAACCCTCTTCTTCTCCGTTTAGCGCATCCCATATAATTGTTGACATGAGAGAAAGCATGCCCCGAAAACTTTGAGATCGTGACAACAAGGAATCTGAGATCATGATGACAATGAGGCGTTGCTCCATAAAGTGGCCGGAATCTAAGATCACGACAACAATAGACTAGGAATATGGATTATCAGAAAATTGATGCATGTGGATATTGTTATGTTGTTTCAGAATCCATACTTTCATTATTGTTTTTGTAGGGATGTCTTTCCGTCATTATTGAACGGTTGTAAATTTTATGCCCAACTTTCACATATTGATTCCTTACTTTTCTATTATCTATACCTCTAGTTGTTATATATTTTACACATATTGTGATTTTTCCATTTCTATTTTTTTGGGGGGCATGTTATTCACCAGTTGCCTCCATGAGATTGGCTGAAATTACAAGAAAACTGGGATAAATTAAAATCCTGTGAGAGAATGTTGGCTTTAACTGAGAGTTAGTTTTGATTTATAACAAGTTCATGAAGATCGTGATTAGCTTATTGAGGGACCTTCAAGGACGTCCGATTAGCTTAGTGAGAAATGACACTGACTTTATTTAAATTATAATATTCTTTGTTGAGAAATTGAGTTGCCTCCATAAGATTAGCTGATCCAGAAGGCAATACTACAGAAGATTCATAGAAAAACACAAGGTTCTATCTACTTTAATCAGTCCACTAATTTCTTTACAACCCAAGTAGATTGAAGTTATTCTCTTGAATTCAAACACTCAAATAGTTGGAATGAGTAAATGCAGCAAACTCGGATATTAAATTTAGAATAATCCCAATAAGTCAATAAAATAATAGTAGAAACAATATAAGCAACAAAAAACAAGAAAGCGAAGCGCCATCTAGCACGAAGCACCGACCTTCAAGACGCACGACGAACTGTGAACAGCGAACCAAAGCCAACGAGAGGACGAGAGGCGAAGAAGAACAAAAGGTCCAACACTCCGACCTAACCCTGCGTCTGCCCACGATGCCCCTTGCCTGCTTCAACTTTGAAAACATATGCCTATTCTGATTTAAGCCCTAATTTTTTTTTTAAAAAAAAAAAAAAACGACCTCGTTTTAGGGGGGGAAGTGCCCCTAGTCATACACCTCGGTCCGCCTCTGTGAGTAACTATGTTAGACATAACAAGTTATATTCAAGAGAGGGTTGTAAATGGACCGACAGACACTTATAGCTATTTATACTTGAGATTAACAAAATTGATATTAAGGCTAATTAAATTAGTGAAAACAAGATTTATGAAACTAATAAGGGATTAGTGACTTTGGGTTGCTCATTTTATTATTGTGGTAGTTTGCTTATTTTGATTTGATTTTAATTTAATTAAATTTCATTTGATTTGCTTAACTTAAACAAAAGTGTAAAATTAATGCTTAACTGAAGTTGTGGGTACGAAGTCCTCGTGGGAACGATACTTTTTTTATCACTTTATTACTTGATACGACCCGTATACTTGTGGAATTTTTAAGCTTAAAGTTTTACCCTATCAAGTTTTTGGCATCTTACACGTATTCCCTTTTCAATTGGGAGTTTTAAACACATCCATAATTATGAGCTTCATGATACTCATCCCTAGGGACATGTCAAATCCACGACTCCCCAATTGATTTGAATAGAAGGGTTTCATTTACCTCGTAGGCTGACATGAGTACATGACTAATTATCCTTAGATAACATATCTACTAGATATGATCATTTTTTTTTGTAACATCCCATTTTTCAAACTAAAACCGTGACCCTCATTAGTCTTTGGAATTAAGTTTTTATTGAGTCTTAGAAATAGGTTTCCAAGCCTCTCATTGGCCCATCAATTATCACAAGGATTTATTTTAATTAGGTGATTTATTAGGACCAATGGATTTAACTTGTGTTTGTTTATTATTGGGTTAATGAGCGTCCAGCACAACAAACTATTAGCTCAGGAGCGTCCAACACAATTAACTATTAAGTGGACCACCCAACACAATAAACTTTTAAAAAGGAGCGCCCAACACAATGCCGTTAAAAAAAAGTTAACGCCGTTAGCAAAAGGTTAACGTCCGTTATCTAAGGAGCGCCCAGCACAACAAACTATTATTCCAAGAGTGCCTAGCACAAAATTCTAAATTTTACTAAATTAAATAATTTTTTCTCAATTGTCATTATTCAAAACTACTTGTATAAATATCTATGGACAAAAATTACTCATTCTTCAATTTTGTCAAAATTATAATTTGCTAAAATAAACAAAAGTTTTGATTAAAAATATAATTATATGATTTAAATAAAACTCAAGGTGTTTTATAGTTTATTATATATGTTAAAAAAATGATTTATTTTAATTTTAGAAGAAATTTATGTGAGTTAAAAAATTCATTTAATGTTAATAAAATTTAAAAAATCTAAAAAATCTGTTGACAAAATTGAAGAATTAGTAATTTTTATCCATAGATATTTATACAAATAGTTTTGAATAATGACAATTGAGAAAAAAATTATTTAATTTAGTGAAAACCCAAGGTGTTTTATAGTTTATTATATATGTTAATATATATATATATATATATATGATTTATTTTTATTTTAGAAGAAATTTATGTGAGTTACAAAATTCATTTAATGTTAATAAAATTTAAAAAATCTAAAAAATTTGTTGACAAAATTGAAAAATGAGTAATTTTTGTCCATAGATATTTATACAAGTAGTTTTGAATAATGACAATTGAGAAAAAAATTATTTAATTTAGTAAAATTTAGAATTTTGTGTTGGGCGCTCTTGGAATAATAGTTTGTTGTGCTGGACGCTCCTTAGATAACGGACGTTAACTTTTTGCTAACGGCGTTAACTTTGTTTTAACGGTGTTGTGATGGGCGCTCATTTTTAAAACTTTGTTGTGCTGGGCGATCCACTTAATAGTTAATTGTGATGGACGCTCCTGAGCTAATAGTTTGTTGTGCTGGACGCTCCTTAACCCTTTATTATTTAACAATTCAACTCTTCTTCAACAAGCAAGAGTGAACCGTGAATTACTCCCTCTTTTGACTCTTCAAAGTGTGTTTTCATTGCCTCACAAAATCAAGAAGAAAAGTCTCCCATTGGTGGATTTTTGTTTCACAAGGATTATACTTTATGAGGTTTAATTAAGGCCTTTAGATTTAACTTTATTAGATTTAATCCAAGCCTTTAATTTGTGTTGAAAAAAAAAAATCCTACCACTATTGATGATATTTGTTCATATTTTATGTGCTCTTTATATTTGCTTAATCTTCTTCCCTTTTCAAGAGAAAAAATTTCGCCCCCCTCATTTAGACTTAAGGGATGATCAATTAATATTGGTTATTATCCCTAACATAGTGTTTTAGGTGTTATTAGGCTTAATTGTCAAGGTATGTTTGATTACTATATTATATTAATCATAATCGTTAGAATTCCCTTTTATGCTAATTTTGGTATTTTATTGGCATTTGGTTCTTAATTAAATTAATATATCCTTAATTATGCCCTTTCTAATTTAACTATTGATTAAATTTCAAAATTTAATATAAATATTTTAATTATTGTTAACTTAATTGCCCATTAGTTGTTGGCAATTTTCTCTAATTGGTTTAGGTATTTTCATGTCATTTATTGTCTCTTATGATTAAATTAAGACTACACTTGATTATGATAATTTTATGGTATTTTATGATCCCTAATAGACTTTAGAAGATTTGGTCATTGACTACTTTAATTTTAAAGAGAAATTGCCTAGAAAATAAAATAAACACATTACAACATTTGAGACCACATATTCACATATATTTCTAATAGGTATTATTTATCAAAATATTGTATTTAAGATAAATAATGATTTTTCGTGTATTACATTATTTATGTTATCTTCTGACAAACTAAGAAAATCACAACAAAATCTGACAATTCCAATTGATATAATCTAATGTGAAAAGTATTTATTTGATTTCCTAAAATTCTAGAGTACTTTCTATGCCAACTCTAAAATTCTCAAGTAGATTGATTCATTCAGTGCACAAATTAAATCAAAGATAACTAATTCTTATCTTATTATAAAAAAGGTTTATGTATTAATTTTTTTAAATACATTTATATTTAATTTCTCATATCCTTGTGCCTAAATTTTTTTGGTGAAAAATAGTATTATTTTAATTACAATTTTTCCAAGATTTCATATATATTTTCCATGGAATTTATCCACACGTTATTGTTTTTTCCCCAAAGTTTATCCAATATAAATTTAGTATGATAGTTATTATAATTAATTTCTCATATATTTATGTATGTGTTTGTGAGACAGTAATTAATTAGCTGTCCCAATTACATATAGTGATAGTGTCAAGGATGTCAAACTCGTGAGTTTAAGTAAACTCGTGATAATGACGTAAATTCGTATCGTGAACTTGAATCGTAAACTCGTAAGAGTATACTTTCATTATCAAAAAGGTATTAATGGTGTATAATAAATAATTAATATATAAAAAATGACAACCATTTGATTTAAAAATATTTTAAATCCAAATAATTGAAATTAAATCCATCAACATTCAAAATTTACTTCATTTAACAAAGAATTTTTATAAAACTTATATATAAAGCCGTTAAACATGATCGAATAAAAAAGCTAATATGAGTTTAAGTGTGAGTTAACACGGTTTTGTAAGTTAGAAACGTAAAAACGGTAAATTTAGTGTATAAACTCGTGAGTTTAAATGAGTTTACAATGGTCATGAGTTTATCAGTGACTCGACTCGATTTAATAGGCTAGAAACGTAAAAACGATAAACTCAGAGAATCAACTCGTGAGTTTGACAACAATGGATAGCCTGTAACTTTCAACTTTAAAAAGTGGTTTTGTAAAATCAGGACTCGGCTGCACATTGAATTGGCAAAATTTTGCCTACAAATACCATAAGCACAAAAATATAGCACATAGAATTGACAAAGTTTTATCCACAGATTTCATAAACATAACAGCACAGCACACATAATTAATAAAATTAAGCACATGGTTTTTCCCTTTTCAAAACCCCCCATCTCTTTACCGAAAACGATACTCCATGTTTATGCCATCACATTTTTAACTATATATACAAGGATTCAACCTTAAAATTCCAATACACTCTCTACATATTAGCTAATCCCAAAGAAAAAACATTAGAGGTGCTTGGCATGAATTCAAAAGGAAACAATAATGCTGATAACAGTGGCACAAACTTATAATCAGATCAACGATGTACCAAAGGTGAGTCTAACACTCCTTTGTCTTTTCTTAGATACCTTTTCCTCCGATCTGTCCACTCTCATGTACAAAATTTGAAATAGATGATATACACAAAATTTATGGAGAAATTCTTGTACGAACCTGGTGTGCCACATTATTTATGGTCTCACCAATCAAAACCAACAATTCTTTAGCATTTTACTTTGACATGGACCTTCTAAATATTATTTGGCTGATAGAATATCAAAACAGCAAAAAGAAGAAGAAAAATAGAGTGGGATTCCACTGGTAGACAGAGAACCCTCCTCTTCTCCGTTTGGGGCATCTCCTATAATCGCTGACATGAGAAAAAGCATGGCCCCAAAATTTTGAGATCGCGACAACAAGGAATCTGAGATTATGATGACAATGAGGCGTTGCTCCATAAAGTGTCCAGAATCTAAGATCATGGCAACAATAGACCAGGAATACGGATTATTAGAAAATTGCTGCATGTGGATATTATTATGTTGTTTCAGATTCCATACGTTCATTGCTGTTGTTGTAGGAATGTCTTTTTGTCATTATTGAACAGTGGTTAATTTTATGCCCAACTTTCACATATTGATTCATTACTTTTCTATTATCTATGCCTCTAGTTGTTATTTATTTTACACATATTGTGTTGTTGCCATTTCTATTTGTTTTTTGTGGCATGTTATTCACATGTCTCCCATGACATCGGCTGAAATTAGAAGAAAACTGGGATAAATTAAAATCCTTAAGAGAATGTTGGCATTAAGTGACAGTTATTTTTTGATTTATAACAAGTTCATGAAGATCGTGATTAGCTTATTGAGACTCCCTTCAAGGACATCTGATTAGCTTAGTGAGAAATGAAACTGACTTTATTTAAATTCTAATATTCTTTTGTGAGAAATTGAGTTACTTTTTTTTTTTATCTTAACCTCTAAATGTAATATTTATTCATTGTATATGTGATAAATGAATATGCAGAGGACTTTCTGAAACTATTGAAGGAATGGGAAAAGCTATGCAAACGGAATAAAGGTCAATGATGCAGAAAGAACGGTTCTAGTACGATCAGAGAGATCAGAAGAAAAGATGTAAAGGAACCTCATCCAGCGGATGATCAGTCAAAGATTGAGTTCAAAGCTGCATAGGCATAAGATATGTTGTTATAGAAGGAGCAAGCCAATCCTTTTGCATTTGGTTAACACATGTTAGTAATGTGACCGTTTGTACTTTCCTTACGCTTGACAAGAATTGTGAACATGAAGATATTGAGGAACCTTGTCAGATGAGCTTGAAGATGTGATGACTTCTTTATACTATCTCTAGTCCTAATTATAAGACCAAGTTGATTTTTTTTGAAGAGATTAAGGAAGTTAAATAAGATACTTAATCATATCATATACTGTCCATTCTTAGATTATATATTAGTTTATTAGTCAAACTAATTAGTTTGGAGAAAAAGTTAAAAATAAAATTATTCTAAAGTAATTTAGTTAGCTTCCTTAATTTCTCCAAAAAAGTCAACTTGATCTTATAATTTGGACCGAAAGGAGTAGTTGAAGACACCTCTCAGGAATTTTTAGAAAAGGGCACCTCTCTGGTGTTAGTTCCAAAACAAAAACATATTTGAAATTGTTGTTCCCCGATGTTTTTTTATTTGTTTTTTTACCTTTGTAAGATGGATGGTTTTTTTGATTCCCAACTCTGTTTTATGTATAGTCAGGTTGAAGCACCCCACTGCTGCCCCCGAAAATTTCCCCTTCTCAAATGATTTATTTTATGTTTCCTTTGAAAATTAGATTCAACAAAAACATAGGGACATTTTTATTATCTTATGGGGAAAATGTTGCATCTTTCAATATTTTATGATTTTTAAATATTTAATACTTGAAATATGAGTAACATTTAAATGTCTTTGAGTGTTAAGTCATATAAAGACGATGGTATCATGATAATAACATGACCAACCAAAATGATGGATAGTGTTTATGATGGACAATCCTTTCGAATAAGGAATCTCTTTAATTCTTAATTAACAAAAGGAAAAATCTGAATTAGATAAAAATAGAGGAGTACACTGTAATTTATAAGAAATTTCTATGTCTACGTATCATTCCTTACTATCTTGTAGGTCCATACTTCATCCCAACGATTATGCCATGATGTCCTAAAGTCTATAAGCAATGGTTATACTTCCATAACCATGATATCTGTGTGTGTGTAATTTCTTAGTTCATTTTATTTTAACGAAATTTTACTTCTGTCTAATAGAAATGAAATAATAAACTCCAAAGGAAAAATAATAAATTCATCTTTACATGTTACTAGATCGATCAATCTTACACGTATTCCCTTTTCATTTGGGAGTTTTAAATAGACCCATAATTATGAGCTTCATGATACTCGCCCTAATAGACATGTCAAATCCACGACTCCCCAATTCGATTGAATGGAATGGCTTTGTTTACCTTGTAGGCTGACTGGTCCACCACTAGACAAATTATCCTTAGATAACATATCTACTAGATATGATCGTTTATTTATGTTATCTTCATGCAAACTAAGAAAATCACAACAGAATCCTACGATTCCAATTGATATCATCTAATATGAAAAGTACTTATTTGATTTCCTACAATTTTAGAGTCCTTTCTTTGCCAACCGTAAAAAAAATTTCCCAAGTATAGATTGATTCATTCAGCGCACGAATTAAATCAAAGATAACTAATTCTTATCTCTTTCTAAAGCAGGTTTATGTATTAAAAAAATGTTTTAAATACATTTATATTTAATTTCTCATATCCTTGTGCCTAAAACTTTTTGATGAAAAAATATATTATTTTAATTACAATTATTCCAAGACTTCATATAATTTTTTCATGGAAATTATCCACTCGTTATTGGTTTTTCCCTAAAGTTTATCCAATAGTAAATTTATGATGATAATTATTTTGATTAATTTCTCATATATTTATATTTGTGTTTGTGAGACGGTTATTAATTAGCTGTCCATTTGCATATTGTGATAGCACGTAACTTTAAAAAGTAGTTTTGTAAAATCAGGACTCAGCATCACATAGAACTGGCATAATTTTGCCTACACACATTACAAGAAAACTTCGGATCAGGGACAAAACACCGATGGAAAAAATTCCATCAAAAATTACCGACAATTCCATTGGTAATAATTACGGATTTAAATTATCTACAGAATTCCCACTACAAAAACAAGACTTTTGGCGGCGACAAAAGTCACCGCTAAAAGTACAAATGTCGCCGCCAAAGGCTTTTCAAATGGGCGACAACCCTGTCGTCGCTGATACGATTGTCGCTGATACTTTTGGCGGCGACATTTCTATGTCGCCACTGAAAGTAGACTTTCAGCGGCGACAAAAAAGTGCATCACAAGCAACTGAAATAAGGGTCGCCGCTGAAAGAGGGGTATTAGCGGCTACTTTTGTTGCCACTGAAACATGTATCAGCGGCGACTTAAAACATCGTCACTGAAACATGTTTCAGCGGCGATAAAAGTCGCCACTGAAAGTTAAAAAAAAAATATTAAAAAATTCAGTGGCAAACAATTCAGCGGCGACAAAAGTCGCCACCGAAACATGTATCAGCAGCGACTTAAAAAGTCGCCACTCAAACATGTTTCCGCGGCGACAAAAGTTGCCACTGAAAGTCAAAAAAAAAATTTAAAAAAATAAATGGCAAAAAATTCCACAAAATTTACAATTTTGTAGCACCTAATTTCTAACAACCAACTCAATGTAATTTAACAAAATGCATACACTTAAGTTCAAATTGTGTAATTGTGATCTTAGTACCCATAGAATGCAAGTTTTCAAAATTCTCTCAAAGGCATGAATTTTGAAATGTAGATGTTTAACTAAATGTAGCAACACACAGCCTAAACATGCCCTGTTGATCACTCACATAGACAGACAGCCAACTGGCAACAAACAACTTCTCATCCCATTACAAGTATTTTACTGGTTCAAACTTCAAACTATGCTTCCACTAAAATTTGTGGTGAGGGAAAAAAATCAATCTTCTCATTCTCAGATAATCTTAGTACTTGTCTCAATCGCAAAAGCTGCAAGATCTTCCTAGTCTTTGGATGCATGGCATTAACACTGAAAAATAATAGTATCTATGTGTGAGAAGAAGCAGAATATGTAGGAACTTAAGACCCTTTGAAAAAAACATACCCAAGGATGCGAATAATAAATAAAAGTTTAAATGGCCACCCAAAGGAGTATTGTCACTAAATTATTAAGAGCAAATGCTTCAGACATTAATGAGCCTTTGTTTAAGACAACAAGAAATCTGCAAAAATAAAATAAAATAAGCATTCTATACTATATTTTGCCTAAAGAAATAAGTAAATACAAGAGGATTTCTTTTATTACCATCAGAAATGCTTGGAGAAATTGTTACTTCAAAGGTTAAGAATGGCAATCCGTATAAAGCATCATCTCGATGAAATCAACGTAATTGCGTGACTCAATTACCACAAAGAAACAATATAAACAATATCCCCTCATGTCGGTAAGAACTCATCAATTGATAAAACTAAACCAAAGGAACCTCCCAAACAAAAGAGTTACGAATCACTTTTGAGATGAAGGACCTCAATGTTACTCGAGCAAAGAATATGTACAATAAATTTAGACAAAGCAATTTATCATACAAAGTCCGAAAAAATACTCGAGTTGCAAAATCTACGATTGAGTGCACAACTTCAGCAAACATAACATGACTAGAGGAAACTAACCAAACTCATGTCAAACTCCAAATATGATCATTAGTAACATGCACAAAGTCAATATAAAATAGTAATTAAATATATCAAAACATAAGATAAGAACAATGTAATACCCGGATAATTATTTATCTGGAATATTATATTTCGATAGATAATACCTATTGGAAATAGGTGAATATGTGGTCTCAAATAAGAAGTAATAATTATCTTATTTTCTAAGGTAATTACTATGGAAATTAGGAGAGATAAAGAGCTAAAATGTATTTTTAGAGCATTAAATGGCCTAAAAATATTATGATAAATCCCAAGAGGTAGTAAAATATTTATAAAAAATTAGAAAGTATGTTGTCTCTAATTTTAGGAATTTTTGGGATAATTTCCCTTGAAAAATAATGAGGCAATATTAAGTATTATTTTGGGATCATAAGTGACCCCATGATTTTTAATATTTTACATGGGATATAAAATACCAATGTAAGTAAAATAGTTGTGAGATAATGATTTATCCTAATTAAGAAAATTATCAAAAATTAGTAAGTGGCTAATCTGGTAATTAATGGGATAATTAAGGTATAAAGTAAATGAATTAAAAATAATTTAAATAATTATTTTTAATTGGAGAAATTCGAAATTATTAAATAAATAAAAAATTAAAATATTAAAATATTAATAAAATATTTTATGCTTAGAAAAATAAATAAAAAATAAAATTAAAATAAATAAATATCTAGATATTTTTAATAAAATAATAATATATATGGTAAAGAGCCAACAGGACATTTGAGAATGGATAGAAATAAAATCCTACACCAAGGTATAGGGATGTAGTCTAAGTCATCTGGACTTTTTATGAACCAGTGAAATTCTATCTCGGATTGAGCGGTCTCAGAAGTCGTTTCTGAAACCAACAGTGTAATTAGGAGTATGGGATAATTAAGAATAGGGCAGATAGTGCTAAAAGTGACTTATAGAAAACGCACCGTGTTTTTCAAACCAAGGATGTGGTTACTTAGATCAGATCATATTACGAACCGGTGATTTTCTCGCAAGAAATGCGGTTCTATCGGAAGTTATTTCCGAATCGCAAGCGTTTGTCCGAAAATTTTCGGTAGATAACGGAATACCCTTAATGAGATCAAAAATTTAGTTAAACCCAATAGTTTTAAAGAGAAAGAATAGAACTTCAAAACCTAGTTGCCGTATTTTTGAGTTTCTCAAAGATTGCGAAAAGGGCACCGAACCGGAAACTTTATCGGTAAGACGGTGAAGATGACATCATGCATGACATCATGGGACGTTTTTGTGGTGGAGAATGAAGGAGGAAGCTTGGTCTACATGAAGCCACATCTTCATCATCTTAGCCATTGATGAAAAGTTAATCCGACGGTTGAAATCCATAGAGTTTTTCTATAAATAGCCCTTCACCTCTTCATTCATTCTTCACCAA
The DNA here is from genome assembly GCA_019022615.1 of Acacia melanoxylon. Classification (NCBI taxonomy): domain Eukaryota; kingdom Viridiplantae; phylum Streptophyta; class Magnoliopsida; order Fabales; family Fabaceae; genus Acacia; species Acacia melanoxylon. Next base: position 23,995,781 of record JAFJYJ010000001.1, on the reverse strand, counting down.
TTCTAAGAGATTTCTAGAGAGAAGTTAGAGAGAAGTCAGAGCAAGAAGGAGTAGCGAAGTCTTTGGGTAAGTTCTTCGGTCCTTAGTCTTTAGTTTCGGTAGTTCTTTCGGTAGATATAGTAGGAATGCTAGATTTATCTTTAATTTTTCAAGATAGTCTAGATATCATATTTAGGGGTAAATATGATATATATTTCGAAAATATGATGAGGGAAAAGATCTGTCAAAATTTTGGAGAGATAGAGCGAAAACAGCGAAGCTCTGGCGAAATTCCGTCGATTAGGGGTTCAGGGGCAAAATGGTAATTTGTACCTAAAATGCCTGTTTTAGTGCTAGAAGTTGATAAATGTTATTCTTATAGGATATCTAAGATAATCGGACCGCTGTTGTACCGCCGTCGTACCTCTGTTTCACCCGCTGTCAAAAAGTACCGTTTTTCGTAAAAGTACCGTTTTCCGTCAACGAAGGTACGTTCGCGTCTTTGTAACACTAACTCGATGGTTATTGTATGCATATATGTATTTTCCTCCGTCATGCTATATTTTCTATGTTGTGCCTTAACCTTACATCTGACTGTATTGTTATTGCCATCCATATCCGATTATGTCCAATGTCCGTTGTGCCTTAACCTTACATCCGATTGTATTGTTATTGCCGTGCATATCTGATCATGTACATTTCTCCTTGTGCCTTAACCTTACATCCGACTGTATTGTTATTGCCATATATATATATCTGATTATGTATACCCTACTTTGAACGTAGTAAGTGTCGTCAAAATTCCATGAATATCTGTAGTACTTATATGATGTATGTAAACATGAAGTTAACCGTTACACCGGGTCCGGTGCATTGGACCTCGCTCTTAACATAGCGTCGGGTTCGGGAGGACCGAAGACCGAGGAGAAAGGCAAGCAGCCCCATAAAGACCCGGTGAAGACTTCTTATGTTTTTGTAGTTACACCGACGTTAGACGTCCGAAAACAATGTCCCGTTATTGTAATCGCCAGACTTACGGCATTTGAAATATATGTATCAGTTACTCAATCGCTCTGATGCTCTACTCTGATGAAAAAAAAAATATACTGCTTTTGAAAATTGGGATGTTACAAACAATGTCTTTCAAACAACATTCAGGTCATTGAATACTCAACATTTTTTGTTAGGAACAAACAGGCATTTGCAGGCTATTCAAATAAAATTTCAACATTTGTACAATTATATATTGTATAACACTAATTGGGACTAGAGTATTTGATCTTACTTGGTCTTACAAGACCACCATTTAAAAAATTAATAGGAGAGTAATGCAAAACCCCCTAGAGAGGGAAAATGGGAAAAAAGAAAGGTCTTATGAAATAGGAGAGTTCGCGACTCCTGTAAGTATTGGGAAACCTTGACAACTCTCAGATTCTTAAATTTGACATGTTTGAACAGGGAGGGTGGTGCCCAGGAGGAGATGTTAAGCTGACACCATTAATACGCGCATCCTGGAGAATGCCAGCACGAAACTCCAGATCTGCGTTTGTCACCGCTGCCGCCAGGGTAGTGCTCGTCATTACTCCAGTTACGGCTCGACGCCACCATTGCCGATGGTTAGGGTTCCTCTCACGGCACTCATGGTCCAGGAGAAAGTCGTGAGAGGGTGGGAGAGAGGCGCGCGAGAACTAAAGAAAAGTGACTGATGGGCTTTGTAAATAAGACTTTCAGTGGGGACATTAAGTCGCCATTGAAACACCCTTCGACAGCGACAAATGAGAGTCACCGCTGAATGTATACTTTCAGCGGCGACGATACAATGTCGCCGCTGATTGTTACACTTTTAGCGGCGACAAAATATGTCGCCTCTGAAAGTCAATACTACTGAAAGTCTCACTTTCAGCGGCGACTTTTAAAGTCGCCGCCGAAAGTGGTCGCTGAAAATCAATTTTTTTGTAGTGTCCGTTGGTAATGTCTTCTACCACAGGGTTTTCTGTAACAAACCTTTTCCGTCAAAAATCCAGTTACTCACAGAATTTCGTCGGAAATCCGGCATTTTTTTGTAGTGACATACCATAAGAACAAAAATAAAGTACATAGAATTGACAAACTTTTACCCTCAGATTTCATAAACTTAATAGGACAACACACAGAATTAACAAAATTAAGCACACAGTTTTTCCCTTTTCAAAACGCCCATCTCTTTACCGAAAATGATACCCCATGTTTATGCCATCACATTTTCAACTATATATACAAGGATTCAACCATAAAATTTCAATACATTTTCCACATATTAGCTAATCCCAAAGGAAAAAAAAATTGGAGGTGCTTAGCATGACTTGTAATTAATATCCTGAATCTTGAGCCTAGATACTTGAGGATAAGCCTATATTAGGCAAACGATTAAGCCCAGTTCGGGAATTGTGACAAATATTATAAAAGGAATTTCCTTGATGTTTTAGTAAAATGAAATATTGAATTTTAGATTACTGTATTATAAATGCTACGGGGTAACCCTGTTGTATAACCAAGAACTGTATAAACATAGTGCTAGACACACAGATCTTACGGCCCAAAGGCACCGCCCCATGCAAACTTGAACACCGGGTCCTATCGCGTCAAGCCTCTGCTCGTCTATCTCGTGTCTAAGCCTTGTAACACCCCATTTTTGAAAAGCGGAATAATGTATTTTTTATCAGAGTAGAGCATCGGAGCAAATAAGTGAGTAACTAATAAGTATTAGAAATGTTAACCGTGGTGTATCAGGCTGGTTATAATAACGGTACATTTATCCCATAATTCAAAAACTAATAATATACATCCCAAAATACAACTAAATCTTCAGCCGGTTCTTATGCCCATCGGACCTCAGCTGCTTACCCTTGTCTTCGGTCCTCAGTCCTCCAGACCCTGAAGTTATGGTAAGAGCTAAGGTCCAATGCCCATCGGACCTCAAGTAACGGTTAACCTCATGCTCAAGTCAAGCAGTATATGTATAACAGATATTCATAACATTACAACATTAACCACATATAGCACACAACAAATATAAGGTTATAACAACACAACAGTACATAGCACACAACAAATATAAGGTTATAACAACACAACAGTACATAGCACACATCACATATAAAGTCTATCCATGTTTGCACTAACCAGTGCCACGACGATCCCTCATGTCCTCAGCGCTAGGAAAACTCAACGGTATTATCAAGACTATAACCCATATAAAGCTGAATGTGTAAGTGATCTAAGACCGAGTCTTAGTCATGGTGCATATCCAAGACAAAGTTCTGTCTATGACTCTATGAAATAATCTATCACATATAAGCATACAAGAAGTATCAGAGTTAGAGTTACAGCACGCGTCCGTACCTTAGTCCGTTCGGATAGTGGTACGTCTGTTTGTCGGTAAGTTCAGATAGCGGTACGTTCTCTCGGATAGCCTATAATAGTATCACCACATTATTCCCTTATAAATAATATCCTAGGAGATATTTTAGCCATTACTGACCTTTTTACCCTTGGTGGATTTATTATTTCACTTTATTTTCCAAAAAACGTTGATTCCAGCATTTCGGGCCGAATTTTTGCTATCTTTGAAAAATCATAACTAATTCCCAAAAAATCGAAATGAGGATCCATAAAATTCCTCGGAATCCTTAGGAAGTATAGGTTTGAGGAAAAATACTGGTATTTACCCAGAATCATCGAAAAATATTTACCCAGAATCATCGAAAAATTCCCAGTGTTTCATTTTTCAATCTCTGCCCAGAAAAATTCCAGAAAAACCGTAGTCTTTCTTTGAGAATTTTTATCTCCTTGCACAAAATTCAAAATGATACACCCTAGGTATATTTGGAAATCTCTATATGTATAATTTAACCATAAAAAATCTCAGATTAAAATAACTTCATCTTCAACATAAGATCATAGCCTCTATGTTGCTAACTCCGGGAAATTTCTAACCGAAAATTTCGCCAAAACTTCGCTACTTTGATCTTCAACTTCCAAAATTTTTGCTCCACCATATTTTCCATCAATTTTTTGAAATAAAGACATTTTTAACTATAAAAAAATGAAAACAAAAATATATTGGAAGATTAAAGATCAAAGCATAAACTAACTATGAATTTAAAAGCTAGAACTTCAAGAACTCACCTTGCTCTTGCTTCAACTTCTCCAAGCTTTCCTCACCCACTCTCTACTCTCTATATTCAGCTATTGGAGCTGTTTTGGTGTGAAGAATGAAGAGGCCAAGCCTCTATTTATAGGTGAAGATTTAGGACACAAATGGCAATTAATTTGCCCAAATCTCACCCTAATCATTGGATCCAATTCACTTTACAAGAGTTAATCTCATCCCTTCATTTTGTTTAGAAAACCCTAACTTAACCTACAAGTTTGGCTTAACAAATATCAACTCACTATTGTTGATCTTTTCCCAATTTCTTCATCCACAAGTTTTGTTTTTCTTCCCTTTTTTCTTTCTTCAAAAACCCCCCTCCCCTTCTCTTATCTCTTTTCTTTTTCTCAAAATCTTATCTTCTTCAAATTTGTCCCCCAATTATCCCATGTGCTTACTTTAACAATATTAAACAATTTTGCTTCTTGTTCCCCAAGCAAGGAATTTGTGTTTCATGTTAGTCTAATAAATAAAAAGCTAAGCCTCCTATTGGTTTATCTATTTTCACATGGATTTAGCTTAATTGTTTAATTACTTTGAACCCTTAGATTTAACTTTATTAAATCTAATCTTGGCCTTCCATTGTTATTAGAAAAAAATCCTACTTTACTATTGAAGATCTTTATTTCAAATTGCATGTGCTCTATACAATATTATTGTTTAATTCTTTCCCTCTCTCTTCCATATGCAAACCGCCCCTCTCTCTTGACTTTGGGGGTTCCATAATTAATCCTCATTTAGCTCCCCTCATGTAGTGTTTAACATGTTACTAAGTATATTTGTTATTGTGTGATTGGTTCCTAGATTAATTATGATGCTTAGTGTAATACCCTAAAATTTGACTTATGATAAATATCATAAATTCAGTAAATAATACCTATTGGAAATAGGTGAATATGTGGTCTCAAATAAGAAGTAATAATTATCTTATTTTCTAAGGTAATTACTATGGAAATTAGGAGAGATAAAGAGCTAAAATGTATTTTTAGAGCATTAAATGGCCTAAAAATATTATGATAAATCCCAAGAGGTAGTAAAATATTTATAAAAAATTAGAAAGTATGTTGTCTCTAATTTTAGGAATTTTTGGGATAATTTCCCTTGAAAAATAATGAGGCAAAATTAAGTATTATTTTGGGATCATAAGTGACCCCATGATTTTTAATATTTTACATGGGATATAAAATACCAATGTAAGTAAAATAGTTGTGAGATAATGATTTATCCTAATTAAGAAAATTATCAAAAAATTAGTAAGTGGCTAATCTGGTAATTAATGGGATAATTAAGGTATAAAGTAAATGAATTAAAAATAATTTAAATAATTATTTTTAATTGGAGAAATTCGAAATTATTAAATAAATAAAAAATAAAAATAATAAAATATTTTATGCTTAGAAAAATAAATAAAAAATAAAAGAAAAAAAAATAAATGTGAAGGCATTTTGAATAAAATAATAATATAATCGGTATAGAATGCCAACAAAGTGAAGTGGGAACAACTAGAACTTAAATCCTACCTCCGATATAGGATTGAAGTCATAAACAACAACACTTTTTATAAACCGGTGAAAATCCATCTCGGATCGAGCGGTCTCGGAAGTCGTTTCGAAACCAACAAACGTAATTAGGAGTACCGGGTAATTAGGAAATGGCGAGATAGTGCTAAAAGTGACTTAGAGAAAACAAGCGAGTTTTGGAAACCAGGAATAAGGTCACTTAAATCGAGATCATATTACGAACCAGTGAATTTCTGCCTACAAACTAGTGTTTCCGGAATCTGATTCCGTAACCAAAGGCGTCAGGCCTAAAATCTTCAGCAGATAATGGAATACCCTTAATGGGATCATAAATTTCATTAAAGTATATATTCCTACTGAGGAAGAAAAGTACTTCGAAACTACACCGACAGCATTTCGCGATTCGACAAAATTACGCGATTCGAGCACCGATCGAGGAACTAAGCGGTAAGTCGGCATTATGACATCATCAAAGATGATGTCATAAATGGGAAAGTAGGGCAGCCCAACTAGGTGTAAGGCCAATATTGTTTTGTCCTCAAAATGCGATCCAACGGTGCAAGATTCATTCTAAACAAATCCCTTAATTCCAACCTTGTCCCTCCATTTTCCTATAAATAGGAACCTCTCCTCTTCTCATTTCCCACACCACAACTTCGAAACCTAGAGAGAAGGAAGAGCTCTTGGAAGTTCTTGCCAAGCCGGAGTAAGTTTTTCGGTCCCTAGTCTTTAGTTTCGGTAGTTCTTTCAGTAGCTATAATAGAAATGCCGTTTTTAGCTTTAGTCTTCCAATATATTATAGATATCATATTTTTGGGTAGATATGATATATATTTCGAAATATGTGATGGGAAAATAAGTATGGCAAAATTTTGGAAGATTAGAGTCAAAACAAATGAAGCTCGGCGAAATTCCGCCGATTAGGGGTTCGGGGGCAAAATGGTAATTTGTACCTAAAATGCCTTTATAGTGCTAGAAGTTGATAAATGTTATCCTTATAGGATATCTAAGATAATCAGACCGCTGTTGTACCGCCGTCGTACCGTTGTTTCACCCGCTGTCAAAAAGTACCGTTTTCCGTAAAAGTACCGTTTTCCGTCAACGAAGGTACGTTCGCGTACTGTAACACTAACTCTGATGGTTATTGTATGCATATATGTATTTTCCTCTGTCATGATGTATTTTCTATGTTGTGCCTTAACCTTACATCTGACTGTATTGTTATTGCCGTCCATATCCGATTATGTCCAATGTCCGTTGTGCCTTAACCTTACATCCGATTGTATTGTTATTGCCGTGCATATCTGATCATGTACATTTCTCCTTGTGCCTTAACCTTACATCCGACTGTATTGTTATTGCCATATATATCGATTATGTATACCCTACTTTGAACGTAGTAAGTGTCGTCAAAATTCCATGAATATCTGTAGTACTTATATGATGTATGTAAACATGAGGTTAACCGTTACCTGGGGTCCGTATGCATTGGACCTCAGCTCTTAACATAGCGTCAAGTTCAGGAGAACCGAGGACCGAGGAGAAAGACAAGCAGGCTGCATAGAAATCCGGCTGAAGATCTCTTCTGTTGACACGGCATGGCCGTCTGGGGAGACACTTTTGTTGTTATTCACTTTAAAAACTCTCGGTCATTGTACCGTTTTTGTAAATCAGCTAGACTTACGGCATTTATAAATATATGTATCAGTTACTCAATCGCTCCGATGCTCTACTCTGATGAAAAAAAAATATACTGCTTTTGAAAATGAGATGTTACACTTAGCAACTCATTCATGCTAATGTTGAATCTCTATTGGTCCTTGATTTTTAATCAAGTTAGAATATCCCTATTTGATGCCTTTTAATATGCCTTTTACTTAATTATGAATATTTATTTAATTATTTTAATTAATGCAAATTTAATTGTCCATTAATTGTTGTTAATTTCCTTTAATTGATTTAAGTGTTTTTCATAACATTTTATGGCTCTTTGTGATTAAATATGAACTATGTTGTAATATGGAAATTATAAGGTATTTTATGATCCCTAAATGAAAATTAGAAAATTGAACTTTGATTTATTAAATTTCAAGGAAAAATTGCCCAAAAATTATAATAAATAAATTACACAATTTAGAAACATACTCTCCTATTTTTAATAGATATTATTTATTAAAATATTATATTTAAAAATTTTCGGGTATTACAAGCCTTTTCAATTCAACCTCTCAGACTATTTTCCTCTTGATTAGCACTGTAGTTGGCAAATACTATTTGACATAATCGGTTTAGATTTCTAAACCATTCTATCAACTTCTATTCTTGTATCATCATGACCACCAATGCCAGAAGAGCCAAAAAAAGGCGTCGCCGGTTATCAAATGAGACGGGTGGGCACCACCATGGAAACCTTATACGTGTCCCTTTTTTTTTTTTTTTGTTCAAATATACGTGTCCTATGGAGGAAAAGCCAAATGAAATTTATGTTGGATTTTCGTGCCCAAAAACCCTAAACCCCGATTATTAACCGCAAAGAAAAATACTTGGATCGGTTCCACTACGGGTCGAACCCGGAAATGGGCAGGGCAGTGGAGTGCCTTCTGGGATCTCCAATAAAATTGGAACTAGCATGACCCCTGTAAGGATGACACGCATAAATGAAGGAATTAGTATATCCTGAGGGACTTTGGGTTATAGCAGATAAAGATGCAAGGGTTAATATATTTTTTGGCCTATCAAATTTATTTTCATTTTTGTTTTGGTCTCAACTTTCAATTTAAAACCTTAGGTTTTTTTTTTTTTTTTTTTTTTTTTTTTTTTCTAAAAGTTTCATCCCATTAAAAATATTAAGCCTTATAATCAAGGATGGATGCAAGGGGGCTAGGAGTGGCTCCCACCCCCCTATTTTTTTTTTTTTTTTTTTTTAAATACTCCCTCCGATCCTAATTATAGGAGCTATTTACCAGAATTTGGAGGGATTAAGAAAGGAAGTTAAATTAGTTAATTATGTGTATTTTCCTAAAATACCCTTACCCAAGTTTATTTAATACAAATACATCTCCCAAAGATAGAACTAATACTCATTGAACAGTTAATCCTTTTGCATAATATTTTATTTTCTACTTTTTTGTTCACTTCCCCAATGCGATTCTCTTTGATACGGTTCTATATGTTTGATTAAGCTTCTCATGACAACTGTCGATATTAATTCAAAATGGTCCCGTCAACAACGTTAAAAAAAAAATCTTCAAGGAATATTAAAATTATTTTATTTAAAAATAAAAAATAAAGTAGAATATCTTACTTGATAGAATATAGCGTGTTGTTAAATTAATTATTGTGGAAGAAGTATTAGTAGGGGTGATATGAGAAAAATATGACAAAAATTGCTCAAAATTATTTTATATAAAAAAAGTATAATTTAGGTGTATATGACATTAATGAGTTGCAAACATTATTTACTTTATAAAATATATATGTGTATTATTAAATTATTATTGTCTTTAATTATTATTGAGAAAGTATATATAGGGGTATTATAGGAAAAAAATTGACAAAAGTTAAAACTTGCTCTTATAATTAGGACCAAAACCAACTCCAAAATTTACTCCTATAATTAGAACCGGAGGGAGTACTACAATAATGCGACGGGCTTTCCCCTCAAAATGTGCATTTAATATCAAGTGAGCCAATAGCCCACCTATCAAATATTAATCTAATAAATCAAAAGAACAGATCCTACACGTGATTTTAGCCAAAAGCGGAGAAATTATTTGCTTTCATATATATTAACATCAATATCAGGCATATCGCATCCGACAATTAGGCTGTGATTGGTTGGAGGTTTGGGAAGGAGGGGAGGTGCCCCTCCCCTGTCATATATCTTTTTGATGTGACACGTCTTTTTCAAAGTTAATGCATTTAAAAACAATACAAAAAGTATGTAATTTTTAATAATTTTTAGGGGTAATTTGGTCAAAAATTTTCCTCCCCTCCCCTAACCTTCCTTCAAACCAATCGAGCCTTAGTCTCTTCTTCCTCACGAGCCGCCATTTTTTTCCAGCTTATAACAAATTTTGAGAATCAATAAAAAGACTCAAAATCACTTCTTTTTATTAAATTTCCTTTATAAAATTTATTATATATGATTTTATCTTTCTAATGATACCACTTTTATATTGATTAAAGAATATTTTAGGGTTAGAATTTTGGACAAGTTTTGAGTTTTCTTAGAAGATGGTTATGAGAATATAGATAATGACTAATAGTTAATTTTAATCGGTTTAATTTTGTTATTAATAATATTTTTAAATTCATATTGGTCATGAAATAATTCATGCAATTTGTAGGTAATTATTATGGGGAAGAAGGCTACCATTCTTATTAATAATATTTTAAAAATCATATTTTAGAATGGATTGAATTATAGATGAATTTAATCATATGAAAACACGTAGAGTAAGAGTCAGGTGAAGTAATCTTAATTATTGTAAGAGATTTCTTTCAATTTTTTGTATATTAGGTCTGTATCGTATTTCAAGTACTTTTATTTATAATGTAGATTTTTTATTTTCACCCCATGTAAATAAAATTCCTGGGTCCGTCCTTGCTTATAATAAGCTAAAAAGTTAGACTATTTTACCTCTTAAGATGTCAAAACTCATGGTTTCTAAGAGATAAAAATAAAATGAAGATAAATTTGAAGGACAAAAAATTATATTAACCATGATATGTGTGTGTATATTTGCTTAGTTGATTTTATTTTAATGAAATCTCACTTCTTTCTTAGAGAAATGAAATAATTAAATTCCAAAAGAAAAAGAAGTCTTTTTTCCTCAAGGTACAACTATAAATTCATATTTATGTGTTATTAAATCCATCTTGGACCTATTCCCTTTTCATTTAGGAGTTTTAAATACACCTATAATTATGAGCTTCATGATACTCGTCCCAAGGGTCATATCAAGTCCACGACTCCCCAATTGATTTGAATGAATTTATCTCGTAGGCTGACAGGACTAATTATCTTTAGATAACATATCTACTAGATAGGATCATTTATTTATGTTATCTTCTGACAATCTAAGAAAATCACAACAAAATCTTATAATTCCAATTGATATTATCTAATATGAAAATTATTGATTTGATTTCCTAAAATTTTCAAGTAGATTGATTCATGCACAAAATCAAATATAATTAATGCTTATCTCATTATAAAGCAGGTTTTGTATTAAAAAATTGTTTTAAATACATTTATATTGAATTTCTCAAATCCTTGTGCCTAAAACTTTTTGATGAAAAAAATATATTATTTTAAAGGGTTTACACTTCTCATGTTGAATGAGAAGAAGAAGATTCCTACACACAAATGAAATGGTGGGACCCACATCTTTTTTATAAAAAAAAAAGCACGGAAATGGTGGGACCCACATCTTTTTTGTATCTATGACATGAGGATATATTTCTTCTATAACATGAAAAGTGTATTTCCCTTATTTTAATTACAATTTTTCCAAGATTTCATATAATTTTTTCATGGGAACTATCCACACCAATGTTGTCAAACTCGCGAATTTAAGTAAACTCGTATTGTGAACTTGAATCTTAAACTCGCAAGGGTTTACTTTCACTATTAAATAGGTATTAATAGTATATAATAAATAATTTAAATATAAAAAATGATAACAATTTGATTTAAATATATTTTTGAAATCCAAATAATTGAAATTAAATCCATCAATATTCAAAATTTACCATATTTAACAAAGAAATTTCTATAAAACTCACATATAAAGCCACTGTGCATGATCAAATAAAAAAATTTAACACGAGTTTAAGGGTGAGTTAATACGGTTTTGTAGGTTTGAAATGTAAAAACGGTAAACTCGGTGTATAAACTTATAAGTTTAATTAAGTTTACAACGATCACGAGTTTACCAGTGACTCAACTCGATTTGATAAACTAGAAACGTAAAAACGGTAAACTCGGAGAGTCAACTTACGAGTTTGACAACAATGATCCCCACGTTATTGCTTTTTTCCCTAAAGTTTATCCTATAGTAAATTTATCATGATAGTTTTATAATTAATTTCTCATATATTTATGTATGTGTTTTTGAGACAGTAATTAATTAGCTGTCCCAATCACAAATTGTGATAGCGCGTAACTTCCAGCTTTAAAAAGTAGTTTTGTAAAACTAATTTCTCATATATTTATGTATGTGTTTTTGAGACAGTAATTAATTAGCTGTCCCAATCACAAATTGTGATAGCGCGTAACTTCCAGCTTTAAAAAGTAGTTTTGTAAAACCGGACACAGCAGCACATAGAATTGGCAAAATTTTGCCTACACATACCATAAGCACAAAAATATAGCACATATAATTGACAAAGTTTTACCCACAGATTACATAACCTTAACAGCACTGCACACAGAATTAACAAAATCAAGCATACGGTTTTTCCCTTTTCAAAACCCTTGGGCCTTGTCTCTTTACCGAAAACAAACCCCCATCACATTTTCAACTATATATACAAGGATTCAACCATAAAATTTCAATACACTTTCCACATATTAGCAAATCCCAAAGAAAAAAAAATTAGAGGTGCTTGGCATGACTTCAAAGGAAATTTTAATGCTGATAACAGTGGCTCAAACTTATTATCAGATCAATGGTGTACCAAAGGTGAGTCTAACATTCCTTTGTCTCATATTTGATTAATACACTAGAATTTACCTTTCTTTCTGATCTGTCCACACTCCTGTACAAAATTTGAAAAAAGATGATCTACACAGAATTTATGGAGAAATTCTTATATGAACCTGTTGTGCCCAGGGACGAACCCGGGGGCTAGGGGTGGCCCCACCCCCCTAATTTTGCTTTTTAAAAAATTATATATGTAACATATGATTGTGGTATATATGGTAGAGGAAACAAGGAGTCCAGCTCATCGTGGAAGGGATAGGCTTAGCACCTGGCGATTCTATCTGTTCTACCACACAGACATGGAAGCTACACTTACCTGCAGAGACATAGCCTGCGATAACCTGGAGACGTTGAAGGAGATTGTTGATGAGAATGAGTGTGACGTATTTGGGGGATTAATATTGTCGAGCAATTTCCGCGGGAAGAAGTATTTTGGAGCAGAGAACGTTGATGTGATGCCGTTCATAGACAACTTTCCAGGTGTTGAAGTCGCAGGATCGTTCTGCAGAGGAGAAATAAGACGAGGATTTAGCAGCTTTGATAAGAAGAAACCAGTGCTCGTTCTCCTCTTCATGTCTCTTCTGCAATTTACTTGGTCACGTCTTATTCTCCAGCTTCAGCTGCAGCTGATAACTGAATATTAAATCTTAAAAAAATAATGATCAAATATTCAGTAATGTCAGGGTAGATTTGAATATTATGAATGATACAAAAAAAAAAGTATAAAATCAAGTTTCATTTTTCATAATTTTTTTTTCATAATTTTTTTTCATTTACAAAGTTCCAGTTCTTTGGATTTTTTTTGTTGGCCCAAAAAAAATCTTTTGAGTTTTAAAGATAACTAAGAGGGAGAAAAAATAACTGACCGTCCCACGAATTGTCCACGAAAAATGACACATCTATTTAGGTGAGCTTCCTTCCGTCAACGACAGTCCATCGCTCGTCCTCCATCATCGCTGCCGCTGCTCATCCTTTGTTACTTATTTTTGCCCCTTGTCATTAAAATTCTTGGATTCACCACTGGGTGTGCCACACTATTTGTGATCTCACCAATCACAACCCAACAATTCTTTAGCATTTTACTTTGACATGGAACTTCTAAATATTAGTTGGCAGATAAAATATAAAAACAGCAAAAAGAAGAAAAATAGAGTGGGAATCGACTGATCGACGGAGAACCCTCCCTTCTCCGTTTGGCGCAGCCCCTATAATCGCTGACATGAGAGAAAGCATGCCCCAAAATTTTTGAGATCGTGACAACAAGGAATCTGAGATCATGATGACAATGAGGCGTTGCTCCATAAAGTGGCCAGAATCTAAGATCACGACAACAATAGACCAGGAATATGGATTATTAGAAAATTGATGCATGTGGATATTGTTATGTTGTTTCAGATTCCATACTTTCATTGCTGTTGTTGTAGGGATGTCTTTCCCTCATTATTGAACGGTGGAAAATTTTATGCTCAACTTTCACATATTGATTCCTTACTTTTCTATTATCTATGGCTATATTTGTTATTTATTTTACACATATTGTGTTTTTGCCATTTCTATTTGTTTTTTGGGCATGTTATTCACCAATTGCCTCCCATGAGATTGGTTCAAATTACAAGAAAACTGGGATAATTAAATTAAAATCATGTGAGAGAATGTCGGCATTAAGTGACAGTTATTTTAGATTTATAACAAGTTCATGAGGATCGTGATTAGCTTATTGAGACTCCCTTCGAGGACATCCGATTAGCTTAGTGAGAAATGACACTGACTTTATTTAAATTATAATATTCTTTGGTGAGAAATTGAGTTTTTTTTTTCTAACCTCTAAATGTAATATTGATCCATTGTATATGTGATAAATGAAAATGCAGAGGAGTTACTGAAACTATTGAAGGAATGGGAAAAAGCTACGCAAACGGGATAAAGGTCAATGATGCAGAAAGAACAGTTCTAGTAGGAATGTAGGATCAAAGCGATTAGAAGAAAAGATATAAAGGAACCTCATCCAACGCATGATCATTCAAAGGTTGAGTTCGAAGCTGCATAGGCATAAGAGATGTTCCTATAGAAGGAGCAAGCCAATCCTTTTGCATTTGGGATTAGCACTTCTTAGTAATGGAAGCAGATACTCTCCTAAGTGTTTTTCTGCCCATCCCTCATCGTCCTCGATCTTGGCCGTCGAAATCTTGATCCAAGGGTCCAGAACGCACGGTTTTTGGGAAAATGATTCTGGATCCTTGGATCAAGATTTCGACGGCCAGGATCGAGGACGATGAGGGATAGGCAGAAACACGCCAAACAGAGAAACCGAACCCCTTAGTAATGCTGATAGCCTGCTATTTGTACTTTCCATAATTATGGAACCTTGTCAAATGAGTTTGAAGACGTGATGCCTTCTTTATAGTCAAAGACATCTCTCAGTAATTTTTTTTTTTAATAAAAAAGGACACCTCTTCAGTGTTGGTTCTAAAACACAAGCATATTTGAAATTGTTGATGCCATAATTTTTTTTATTTTTTTTGCCTTGTGAGATGGATGTGTTTTTTATTCTCAATTCTTTTTTATGTAAAGTCAGGTTGAAACACCACTGCTGTCCCCGAAAATTTCCCCTTTCCGAATGATTTTTTCATGTTTCTTTTGATAATTAGATTTAACATAAAATTAGTGACATTTTTATATTTTATGGGGAAAAAATGGTGTAGCTTGTAATTTTTTTTATGATTCTTAAATATTTAATACCTGAAAAATGAGTGACATTTATATTTCTTAGAGTATTAAGTCATATAAAGATTATGGTATCAAGATAATAACTTTCCAATCAAAATGATCGATGATAGTGTTTATGATGAATGTTCCCTTTCGAATGAGGAATCCCTTTATTGCTTAATTGAAAAAAGAGAAAATCTTAATTGAATAAAAATAAATGAGTACACTATAATTTATGACAAAAGAGAAAATCTTAATTGAATAAAAATAAATGAGTACACTATAATTTATAACAGATTTCTTTGTCTATGTATCATTGCCTTCGATCTTTTAGGTCCATACTTCATCGCAATGGATAAATTTCCATAACCAAGATATATATATATATATGCTTGTATATGTATATATACATATAAAAATTAATATGTAGTGTGTATACACATACATATATATATATATATGTGTGTATATATATATATATGTGTATGTATGTCTGTGTGTATGTAATATGTATTTTTTTCTCAAGGTACAACTATAAATTCATATTTATGTGTTACTAAATCAATCTTAGACCTATTCCCTTTTCATTTGGGACTTTTAAATACACCCATAATTATGAGCTTCATGATACTCAGCCCAAGAAACAGGTCAAATCCACAACACCCCCAATTCGATTGAATGGAATGACTTCGTTTACCTCGTAGGCTGACTGGTCCGCTACTAGACTAATTATCCTTAAATAACATATCAACTAGATATGATCATTTACATATGTTATCTTCTGGCAAACTAAGAAAATCACAACAAAATCCTACGATTCCAATTGATATTATCTAATAAGAAAAGTACTTATTTGATTTCCTAAAATTCTACCGTACTTTCTTTGCCAACCCTAAAATTCTCAAGTAGATTATTGATTCATTCAATGCACAAAATCAAAGATAACTAATTCTTATCTCATTATAAAGCAGGTTTTTGTATTAATTTTTTTTAATTAAATACATTTATATTTAATTTCTCATATCCTACTGCCTAATTTTTTTTTGATGTAATAATATTATTATTTTAATTACAATTTTTCCAAGATTTCATTTTTTTATGGAAATCATCCACACGTTATTGTTTTCCCTAAAGTTTATCCAATTATTATGATAATTATTATAATTAATTTCTGATATATTCATGTACGTGTTTGTGAGACAGTAATTAATTAGATATCCCAAATACATAGTGATAGTGCGTAACTTTCAGCTTAAAAAAGTAGTTTTATAAAATCAGGATTCAACAGCACATAGAATTGGCAAAATTTTGCCTACACATACCATAAGCACACAAATATAGCACATAGATTTCACAAAGTCTTACCCACAGATTTCATAAACTTAATAGCAATATGGCAGAGAAAATTAACAAAATTAAGCACACGGTTTTTCCCTTTTTTAAACACCCATCTTTTTACTGAAAATGATACCCCATGTTTATGCCATCGCATTTTCAACTATATATACAAGGATTCAACCATAAAATTTCAATAAACTTTCTGTTATAAAACTGAAGAAAATATAGGATAAAAAGATTGAAGAAACTGGAGAAGAAAGTAGAGAGCTTTTCTTATTATATATGTATATCACAACAATAGCTCTCTCATATAGATCTCCCTATTTTACCGAGTCTTCCTCTCTTTCTATTCTCTCATCTCATCATCATCACTTCTTCTTCTTCGCACATTCTCCAGGCGCGCAAAGACACATATATATAGGAAATAATTTGGGTCTTTAAGTGTAATTTCCTCCTTGGGCCATAAGTTGTAATTTCCCCAAAACACAAAGTCTTCAAAACGCGTCTGCGCCGCCGAGCATTCAAGAAGTTGTGAGAATTCGCGTGGACCCCACATGAACAGTACCCATATACGTGAACAGTGAATACGTATACATGAACAGTAAATACGTATACATGAATAGTAACCCCGTATGAACAGTGAATCCATATACAAATAATATTGAGGATCAAGAGTCAAATGGACATCCATATAATTAGTATATTCATAACACTCCCCCTTGGATGTCCATTTATGAATATGCCTCGTTAAAAACTTTAACTAGGAAAAACCCAGTGGGATAAAAACCTAGCCAAAGAAAAGAGTACATCATTCATTGATACACTTTTCAAAGTCTTTGCCTCATTAAAAACCTTTCTAGGAAAACCCGGCGGGACAAAACCTAGATAAGGGAAAAAGAGTACGCGTGTATCGACTCCCCTCTTGATAACATCGGTTTACTCCCCCGATGACCATATCAATCTTTCTCTCTCGATGCCAATATTGCTTCCAATGTCTTTGTGTTGAAGAAGAATTGTATCTTGCTAATAAGCATGATACATTAATACTCCAATATATGGTACTTCGGACCAAGTAGTTCTTCAACAATTAATTATCTTTTGAAGCTCTTCAGGAGTTACAATGATGTTGATCATCAACATAAACGGCAATTATAGCAAATTAATTTCTGGATCTTTTCATAAAAAGCATGGGTATATTGGGTTATGTTTGTACCCTTCTTTTCATCATATATTCTTTGAAACAATTATACCACATGCGCCCTAATAGCTTCAGGCCAAGGGACGTATTTAACTTAATTGAGTATTGTTCTTGAGAACTTGAATCAGATGCTTCTAACATCTTGAATCTTTCAGTGATTTGTGCTTCTGGCACATTAAGTCTTTCGAGGATATGTGCTTCGGCACCTTAAGTCCTTAGGGGACATGTGCTTCTAGCACCATGAGTCCTTCAGGGACTTTTCATATAAATATCACTATCAAGTGAATTATAAAAATAGACAGTTACAATTTACAACATCCACTAGATGCAGACCAAGCCCTTCATTTACTGCTAGGCTTATCAAATAACAAAAGTATTTGCATCCACATATGTTTCTTCAAAATCAATGTCAGGTTTTTGTTTAAAACCTTGAACTACGTACCTTATATCTCGTGATTTTACCCTTTTCATTTCTTCTCGTACAAAAACTTATTTGTATCCAACTGGTTTTGCATCACTGGCCTTTCATCGTCAGTTGTATAGACTGCAGGTCCAAATATTTTCGTTTTGCCAATATTTTAATTCTGCAATAATGACATCTTTCTATAGGGGCCAATACTTTCACTGTTGGCACTCACTAATGAATTGTGGCTCATGATCCTCATCATTATTCATTACATCATATACTATATCATAAGCAAAGATGTCGTCAATGTTGACTTCATTTCGGTCCCATCGGATTCTATTCATAACAATTTATTGAGATCTCATTATTTCCACATATTTCAGGTACCTTGGTCTCTTCTGGGACTTACAACATTCTCTTCTGGAGATATCTCTACTGGAGATAATATCTCTTCAGGAGATGGCTCTTCTGGAGCTACTAATTTATCTTGATTATTTTCAACTTGATCATCTATATTCTTAGCTCCTTTTCTCTTTCGAGGATTTATATCTTTGGAACCGATGGACCTACTACGCTTCAGGCGTGATATCAATTCATTTATCATAGGTTGTCCTTCAAGGACAACAATAGGAGCATTAGTAGCTGAGACATATGACTTTGTCACTTTCTTTGGGGTCAGTAAATGCTTCTAGCATTCAATTAGCTAAATTCTGTTAATGAATTATCTTTTGAACTTCCAGTTCACATTATTTTGTACGAGGATCAAAATGAGCCAATGATAATTCATTATAGCTAATCACTTTACCCAACTGCTTATTTTCTCCCCCTCATATTGGGAAAACAATGTCAAATCACAATTGACTAATCATGCAGTGTAAGTTTCCTAAATCCATTTGTTACCTTTAGAAACATCATTCTGTTCTATTTAGAGACAAACAAGAAGAAGGAGGTCCTTACACAACATTTATCCCAACTTTCTTTCTATATCCATTTATGTGCATTGTGGTGGATTTATAAGCATTGCACATTCAAAAACTTTCCGAGATGGAATTGTCGGCTCCCCGACCAAAAGCCATTTTATAGGGAGAATTTTGTTGGCTTATATAAATGCTGCAATAATCAAATATACCAATATAGAAAACTTTGTTCTCATAAGCATTCATGATTTCTGGATCATATAATCTGGAAATAGCGCGCTTGATTAATTCAAACATTATTGCAACTTCAGGTTGCGTTCTTACAAACTTCGGTTGTAATGGGCCCATATAAATCTGTTTGATATATTTCCGAGATCCATTACCAATCATGACCTATGATATTCACATAGTCATTTTTATTTGAGAACAAGCAAAGACATAAGTATTCTTGAACAATATGTTGGTTATTTATGAAGAATCTTTTGGTTCTTATATGACTCGGATAATCAAACAAGTCATGCCAACAATATCAGTAAACTTCTGGTTTACTGTAACATATATTTTAAACAATCATTTTCAATTTCAATAACATATCGATCAAAATCCAACATGCATTTTGGGAGATCAAACTTTATGTGAAAACTATATAATTTTTCAAATATTAGCTCACACTTGTATTCTAACTCACACTTGTTTTTCTGGCAATCTCCCCCTCAAGTGTGAGTTATATAAACATACTTTCTTTATATTTGTATTTCAAAATCACTTTCAAATTCTTTGAACTTTAAAAGGAAAAATTTATGTTAATTCTTCAAGAATAAACATATAATATTGCATCTTAAATTTTAAAAGGAAAAATTTATGTTAATTCTTCAAGAATAAACATATAACATTGCATCACTAGTCTAATATGCTTCAATTAATTTATATATGCATAAAATATATGCAGTCTATCACATGTGAAGATATTCATGTTAAAATAACTTAGAATTACACAGATTTAAAGTCATACATATGATAATTTTCTAGCAGAAAATTTTCACGACAATAAATTTATGATATGTAATCATAATAAATTTAAATAATAATAATAATAACAAAATTAAACGTTGTATTACCTTGTAGGTTTATTCTTTATGTTGAGTCTTGGCTTCAATAAATCTCTGTAGCTCTTTTCCTCTTGAATATTACATTGGTAGTAAACTTCTAGTTTACATTGGTAAAAATTTGATTTGTATTAGCAACCTTTTGATTTGCTACATTTGTAAACTTCTGGTTCATAATATTATGTGTAAACTTCTGGTTTACAAAAACATGTATTTTCTATATAATGTTTATTTCTACAGATATCTATGAAACTCAATAAGTTTTTTTTAATACTTGGTAGAATAATCAATGAATAATTTTGTTACTTGTAACAAAATATTAACTCTTCTGGAGACTTCTGTCAAATTTATACTGCCATATGAGTATGAACATTAGCCTCTTACAAAATATACTAATTAGTCTCCAGGACTATTAGCCTTTATACTTATTCTGACATAAATCTCTGTAGTTTATTGTCGTCTGGACAATACTTTTCTAAGGCTGCCACAATCTCATTGTGTTATACAATATTTAAAACATAAGCCTCCAAGGCCTTAATATTAAGGGATAAATACTAATCTTATCACAAAATTTTTTGTTTTGAAGCACCTAGCACGGATAAAAAGTATTCATAAAAATACTGTATTTATAAATAGTGCCGTATCTATAAATAGTAACGTATTTATGAATAGTGCCCATAATAGTAATAATAAAATTATATTAAAAACGTGGGGCCCATATGCAAATTTTTCAAAATTTTCCACGGGAAGGTTACTGTGCAAATAGTAATTTGTAAATAATAATATAATATAAAATGTGGGACTCACAAGAAAATTTTCAAACAACCTACACGTTTTTTTACGTCGGCATTACTATGCAAATAGTAACAATATTAAAATATGTAAAACCGATTTATTTGCTTCTAAATAATCACTCAAGAGGTTAAACATTTTAATTTCTAGGTAAATAAAAAGGCCAAACATAGATCTTGTTCCTATAATATTCATTCATAATTTATAACAAAAATTTCTCTACTTCAGGTGGGAATTTAAATCAATTATGATCACAACAATGACCATACCCAGTCATATTTACATACATGTCCATGGCCATAATTAAATTCATTCACTAATGAAGTTAAGCCAGTACAATATTCATAATATTTCTTAAGACATCTTTTCATAATATTGCTACTGAAGGAGCAAATTAGATACACCAATTTATAATAAACTTTTAGAGAAACAACCATCTTCTGGTGGTAATTTGCCTTATGACTTCAAGCCAAATATTTAACATGGATCTGTCTTCACTTCAATATGCCTTGTGGCTTCAGGCCAAATATTCAACTTTATGGATCTGGCTTTACTCCAATTTGTCTTATGGCTTCAGGCCAAATTATCACCTTGCTTCAGGCAAATTTGTGTTAGACTAAGCCAATTTGTATTATTTCTTAGCTTTAGGCCAATTTGTCTCATGAGAAATTAAATATGGCTTCCAGCCTCTTCAAGATAAACAAAAATTATATATATGGCATCTCGCCATATAATAATGAATCAAAGAATATGAAAATAAAAACAATAAAATTAAAGATATAATAATTAAATTTTTATGGCTTCGTGCCATTTATTTCTCATAATGAGAATTTAAATTTATATGGCTTCTAATCATATAATTATAGAATAAGAAAACAATGATATATAATATATTATAAACAGATCATTTTCCGGTGAGCTCGACGTTGGCACAGGTAAAAGTATGATCAATTTTTAAAATACCCATAAATTATTATATACCTTACAGCTCATAAAATGCATGACTAGAAGACAAAATGAAAAATAGTGAATCACTTTGACCATACCTTTTCCAGTGATTCTTCTACCACGTATGAAAAATTATTATATACCCATCAATCATTCACTTTTATTATAATATATTATATTATTATAATATTATATATATATATATATATATATATATATATATATATTAAAAGAAATAATAAATATAATAAAATATAAATGATAGCAATAAAATGTTAGTAACCAAGATTTTCATTTAGGCGGTAGAACCATCCATGTAAGAGTTAAATTAACAAATTATAAAATGACAAATAAATTAAATATAAAATAATAATAACTAAATGCTAGCATAAGGATAAATACTTAAACATATAATAATAAATAAATGCTAGCAAAAAAGTAAATGCTTAAACATAAATGTAGGAGGTAGAACCATCCATGTAGAAGTCAAATTAAAACAATAATAAACTGTTAGCAATAAAATTAAACTTTGGAAGAAGAACCATCCATATAGGAGGTAACAACAATATATATATTGTGTATAAGAATAAAATATTATGTAAAATAATTGGATCTAAAATAAATGGTAAATAATCTCCAATCTTAACCATGGAACCCGATGTTCAAAACAATCGGTAAAAGTATATCTATAATTCCATATAATGGTTAAGATTATCCCAGATTGATATAATGAACATTTAGAAGAAGATGAGAAAATAATATCTCTCTTAGAGCTCTCGTGCTGATAACGTGTTATAAAACTGAAGAAAATATAGGATAAAAAGATTGAAGAAACTGGAGAAGAAAGTAGAGAGCTTTTCTTATTATATATGTATATCACAACAATAGCTCTCTCATATAGATCTCCCTATTTTACCAGAGTCTTCCTCTCTTTCTATTCTCTCATCTCATCATCATCACTTCTTCTTCGCACATTCTCCAAAAAGCGCGACAAAGACACATATATATAGGAAATAATTTGGGTCTTTAAGTGTAATTTCCTCCTTGGGCCATAAGTTGTAATTTCCCCAAAACACAAAGTCTTCAAAACGCGTCTGCGCCGCCGAGCATTCAAGAAGTTGTGAGAATTCGCGTGGACCCCACATGAACAAGTACCCATATACGTGAACAGTGAATACGTATACATGAACAGTAAATACGTATACATGAATAGTAACCCCGTATGAACAGTGAATCCATATACAAATAATATTGAGGATCAAGAGTCAAATGGACATCCATATAATTAGTATATTCATAACACTTTCCACATATTAGCTAATCCCAAAGAAAAAACATTAGAGGTGCTTGGCATGACTTCAAAAGGAAGCATTAATGCTGATAACAGTGGCACAAACTTATAATCAGATCAACGATGTACCAAAGGTGAGTCTAACATTCCTTTGTCTTATGTTAGATTAATACAATACAATTTACCTTTCCATCTGATCTGTCCACTCTCCTGCACGCAATTTGAGAAAGATGATCCGCAAAAAATTTATGGAGAAATTCTTGTGTGAACATGGCGTGCCACATTATTTGTGGTCTCACCAATCACAACCCAACAATTCTTTAGCATTTTACTTTTATATGGAACTTCTAAATATTAGTCGGCAGATAAAATCTAAAAAAACAAAAG
The DNA here is from genome assembly GCA_019022615.1 of Acacia melanoxylon. NCBI lineage: Eukaryota > Viridiplantae > Streptophyta > Magnoliopsida > Fabales > Fabaceae > Acacia > Acacia melanoxylon. The sequence goes on along the minus strand of JAFJYJ010000001.1, from coordinate 23,972,291 downwards.
GAAAAAGAAGGAGAAAAATAGAGTGGGAGTCGACTGATCGACGGAGAACCCTCTTCTTCTCTGTTTAGCGCATCCCATATAATTGTTGACACGAGAGAAAGCATGCCCCGAAAACTTTGAGATCGTGACAACAAGGAATCTGAGATCACGATGACAATGAGGCGTTGCTCCATAAAGTGGCCGGAATCTAAGATCACGACAACAATAGACTAGGAATATGGATTATCAGAAAATTGATGCATGTGGATATTGTTATGTTGTTTCAGATTCCATACTTTCATTACTATTGTTGTAGGGATGTCTTTCCGTCATTATTGAACGGTGGTAAATTTTATGCCCAACTTTCACATATTGATTCCTTACTTTTCTATTATCTATACCTCTACTTGTTATATATTTTACACATATTGTGATTTTTCCATTTCTATTTGTTTTTTGGGGCATGTTATTCACCAGTTGCCTCCCATGAGATTGGCTGAAATTACAAGAAAACTGGGATAAATTAAAATCTTGTGAGAGAATGTTGGCTTTAACTGAGAGTTAGTTTTGATTTATAACAAGTTCATGAAGATCGTGATTAGCTTATTGAGGGAGCTTCAAGGACGTCCGATTAGCTTAGTGAGAAATGACACTGACTTTATTTAAATTATAATATTCTTTGTTGAGAAATTGAGTTATTTTTTTTTATCTTTACCTCTAATTAAATGTAACATTTATTCATTGTATATGTGATAAATGGATATGCAGAGGACTTTCTGAAACTATTGAAGGAATAGGAAAAGCTATGGAAACGGTATAAAGGTCAATGATGCAGAAAGAACCGTTCTAGTACGATCAAAGAGATCAGAAGAAAAGATGTAAAGGAACCTCATCCAGCGGATGATCAGTGAAAGATTGAGTTCAAAGCTGCATAGGCATAAGAGATGTTGCTATAGAAGGAGCAAGCCAATCCTTTTGCATTTGGTTAACACTTCTTAGTAATGTGACCGTTTGTACTTCCCTTACAAGATATTGAGGAACCTTAATTGTCATATGAGCTTGAAGATGTTAAAGACACCTCTCAGTAATTTTTTTAAAAAGGACAACTCTCCAGTGTTAGTTCTAAAGCAAAAGCATATTTGAAATTGTTGCTACCGGATGTTTTTTTTGATTTGTTTTTTATACCTTTGTAAGATGGATTGTTTTTTTGATTCCCAACTCTTTTTTATGCATAGTCAGGTTGAAGCACCCTCTGCTGTGGCCTCGAAAATTTCCCCTTCTCAAATGAATTTTTTATGTTTCTTTTGAAAATTAGTGACATTTTTATATCTTATTGGAAAAAATGGCGCATCTTTCAATTTTTTATGATTCTTAAATATGCAATACTTGTGAGTGACATTTAGATATCATAGAGTATTAAGTCATATAAAGATGATGGTATCATGAAAATAACTTTACCAACCAAAATTATGGATAGTGTTTATGATACACGATCCCTTCGAATAAGGAATCCCTTTAATTCCTAATTTAAAAAGAAAAGAAAAGATCTTTAATTGAATAAAAATGAAGGAGTACACTGTAATTTATAAGAAATTTTTATTTCTATGTATGATTCCATAGGTCCATACTTTATCCCGACGGTTATGCCATGATGTCCTAAAGTCTATAAGCAATGGATAGACTTCCATAACCATGATATATGTTTGTGTATTTCCTTAGTTCATTTTATTTAAACGAAATTTCACAGGAAGAAGTCTTTTTTCCGCAAAGTAAAACTATAAATCCATATTTACATCTTACCAAATCGATCTTACACGTATTCCCTTTTCATTTGGGAGTTTTCAATACACCCATAATAATGAGCTTCATGATATACTTGCCCTAAGAGACATATCAAATCCATGACACCCCAATTCGATTGAATGTAATGGCTTCGTTTACCTCATAATTGACTGGTCCACCACTAGATTAATTATCCTTAGATAACATATGTACTGGATAGGATCATTTATTTATGTTATCTTCTAACAAACTAAGAAAATCACAACAAAATCCTACGATGCCAATTGATATAATCTAATATGAAAAATACTTATTTGATTTCCTAAAATTTTAGAGTCTTTGCCAACCCTAAAATTCTCAAGTAGATTGATTCATTCAGTGCACAAAATCAAAGATAACGAATTCTTATCTCATTATAAAGCAGGTTTATGCATTAAAAAAATGTTGTAAATACATTTATATTTAATTTCTCATATCCTTGTGCCTAAAACTTTTTGATGAAAAGTAATATTATTTTAATTACAATTTTTCCAAGATTTCATGTATTGTTTTTCATTTAAATTATCCACACGTTATTTGTTTTTCCCTAAAGTTTATCCACTAGTAAATTTATTATGATAATTACTATAATTAATTTCTCATATATTTATGTATGTGTTTGTAAGAGAGTAATTAATTAGCTGTCCCAATTACATATTGTGATAGCGTGTATCTTTAGCTTTAAAAAGTAGTTTTGTAAAACCAGGACACAGCAGTACATAGAATTGGCAAAATTTTGCCTACACATACCATAAGTACAAAAATATAGCACATAGAATTGACAAAGTTTTACGTACAGATTTCATAAATTTAACAACACAGCACACACACAGAATTAACAAAATTAAGCACACGACTTTTCCCGTTTTTTAAATCCCCACCTCTTTATTGAAAATGATACCCCATGTTTATGCCATCACATTTTCAACTATATATACAAGAATTCAACCATAAAATTTCAATACACTTTCCAAATATTAGCAAATCCCAAAGACAAAAAATTAGAGGTGCTTGGCATGACTTCAAAAGGAAGCATTAATGCTGATAACAGTGGCACAAACTTATAATCAGATCAACGATGTACCAAAGGTGAGTCTAACATTCCTTTGTCTCATATTAGATTAATACACTAGAATTTACCTTTCTTTTCGATATGTCCACTCTCCTGTACAAAATTTGAAAAAGATGATCTACACAGAATTTATGGAGAAATTCTTATGTGAACTTGGTGTGCCACATTATTTGTTGTCTCACCGATCACAACCAGAGGCGGACCTAGGGGGCTAGGGGTGCCCTCCTAAAATTACAGAATTGCACCTAGAGTTTTAGAGAATTACATTTCCACCTCATAAATTTTTTAATATTTTCACTTTAGTCCCTACTCAAAGTTTTGTGGGGAGACTACAATGAAAATATTGATATTTTTATGGGGCTAAAATGTACTTTCATGAAAAAGTGGGTTCTATTATGTAATTTTGCCCCCTTAATTACATTTCTGGTTCTGCCTATGATCACAACCCAACAATTCTTTAGCATTTTACTTTGACATGGAGCTTCTAAATATTAGTTGGCAAATAAAAGATAAAAACAACAAAAAGAAGAAGAAAAATAGAGTGGTAATTGACTGATCGACGGAGAACCCTCCTCTTCTCCATTTGGTGCATCCCCTATAACTGCTGACATGAGAGAAAGCAAGCCCCAGAAGTTTTGAGATCGTGACAACAAGGAATCTTAGATCATGATGACAATGAGGCGTTGCTCCATAAAGTGGCCGGATTCTAAGATCACGACAACAATAGGCCAGGAATATGGATTATTAGAAAATTGATGCATGTGGATATTATTATGTTGTTTCAGATTCCATGAGGCGTTCGAGTGGTTTGACATTTCGGTTAGTTTGTTCATCTCCTCTTGGTCTTGTTCATTTCGGATTTGGCAGTGTTTTTCCCCCTAGTTTTTAAGTTGTCACTCTGATTTTTGGGGTTGTCCTCTTCGATCATCGTTTGTTCTTTTCCTTGACTTGTGAAAGTTTGAAATTTTTAATTGAGCAAGCTCACTATTTGGTGTTTCTATTGCTTTCTAGGGACTTCCTGTCTGGTTATTGTGTGTCTTTGGTTAATTTTCTATGGCTGAATCCAAGAATTTTGATATGCTACCCATGTTTGCTAAAATTACTGACTCCAAATTAAACTGGACGAACTACAATGATTAGAATAAAACTGTTCGAGTTTACCTCTTAGGTGTTGAAAAGGAAGCCCATTTAACTCAGGATCCCCTTCTGGTGACAATGAAAAAATTTGGCTTGGTCTAGAGCGGATGCTCGTCTAGTTTTTCAAATTTGGAACTCTATTGAACCATGGATTCTATCTTCCGTTAGTCACTACAACACGGTGAAAGAAATTATGACTTACCTTGAATTTATGTTCTCTGGTAAAGGGAACTTCACTCAAATTCATGAAGTTTGTAAAGGCTTCTATTGCTCTCAACAGTAGGGTCGTCCCCTAAAGGATTTCTTCTTGGAGTTTAAACGGTTATATGAAGAAATCAAGGTACTTATGTCTTCACAGGTAGATCTTGAGACCTGTATAGAGAATCTGGAATTTCAAGCTATCATTATTTTCCTTGAAGCTCTTGACCCGTCCTATGACACCATTCGATCTCAGATTTTGTCTAGTCAAGAGCTTCCATCTCTGGAAGATGTTTTCTCGCGGGTTCTTTGCGCTGATAGTTTGGTTCGTCCGTCTGTTAATTCGGATGCCAGTGCTTTGGCTGGGTGTGGCCCATTTGAAAACAAGTCTTCTGGATCTAAACAAGGCATTAGTGTTCCACCCCTGCCTTCTGGTAGTATTATATGCCATTATTGCAAAGAATTACCTGCTCACGTTAAGAAAAGTTGTTGTGAATTGCAAAATAAACAGCAGCATGACCAGCAGCATGGTTTTGCTCATATTTCTCAGACACCAGATTAGTATGACTCCAGTCCATCCTCTGCAGCGGCACTTGCTACAGGTACTTTGCCCTCTAGCCTTGCTACTACTTACACAAAGTAGGTCATTGATTCTGGTGCCACCGACCACATAACAGGTAACCATCATTTATTTTCATCGTATGCTTCATATGTCAACCCTTCCTCTATATTCGTCGCCAATGGTTCCCCAGTCCGAGTACTTGGATCAGGAACTGTTAAGCCTACTACCTTCATCTCACTCTCTTCAGTCCTTAATGTTCTGATCTCACATTTAATCTTTGTCTCAAAGTAAATTGTCTTATCATTTGAACGGTTTTATCTTCCTATACTTTGACTATTGTTTAATTCAGGATCTTTCGACGAACTAGATTATTGGTTGAGGCTATGAATCTAGTGGACATTACATCCTTGATGATCAGGTGCCGCGTTCTGTTGCTTGTTCTGGTAGGTCGTCTCTCTTTGAAGTCTATATATTGTCGTCTCGGTCATGTGTTTCTTTCATTCCTTAAAAGGTTGTATCCTCATTTTTCGTCTGTGTCTACTCTAGATTATCATTTGTGTCAGTTTTCCAAACATCATCATGTTCATTTGGCACCTCGAGTCAATAAACGGGCTGCGTCCTCCTTTCAGTTAGTAGATTATGATGTTTGGGGTCCTCGTTCAGTTTTGTCTTAGACTAGTTATCGATACTTTGTCACTTTTGTTGATGATTTTTTCCCAAACCACTTGGCTTTACTTCATGAAACAATGTTATGAATTATTTACTCATTTTCGTAATTTCTATGCTGAGATTCAGACACAGTTTCATGCTTTTGTGAAAATCCTTCGAAGTGATAATATGAAAGAATATTTTTTCGCCCCCTTCACTGAATATATGCATAGTCGTGGCATTCCTCATCAATCATCTTGTGTTGATACACTTGCTCAAAATGGTGTTGTTGAACAAAAGAACCGCCACCTATTAGAAACTACTCGAGCTCTCATGTTTCACTCATGTGTCCCTAAATCCTTTTGGGCCGGTGCTGTGTCTACTGCTTGTTTCCTCATTCATTGCATGCCTTCGACTGTCCTTAGTGGTGAAGTTCCATATTCTGTTTTGTTTCCCACTACTAAGCTGTTTCCCGTTGATCCCAAAATTTTTGGTTGTGTCTGTTTTCTCCGGTATGTCCATCCCAGTGTTAGTAAACTCGATCCCAAGTCCTTGAAGTGTGTCTTTCTTGGTTATTCTCAAGTTTAGAAAGGCTATCAGAGTTACTCTCCTAATCTCTATCGTTATCTTGTATCCACTGACATGACTTTTCACAAGTCTTCTCCTTTCTTCAAATCTTCGATATTATCTGAGTCTTCCTTTGTCATTGATGAGCCTGATGATCTTCTAGTTTATCTTGTCCCTATCTCACCAGTCCAAGCTGCTTTTCCAAAGCTTGATATTATCAATGATGATGATGTTGCCACTACTTTGCCTTTGCCAGTAACTACTTCACAACAGATTTTGTTCCTGCCTCCCTGGTTCCTAACCTGAGTCCCCAGATCCTGCCATTCCCATCCCTGCCCCTATTGTCCCTAATTCCGTTGTTGACTCCTCTAATGACCTGCCTATTGCCCTCTGCAAAGGTACCCATCCTCATTGTCCTCCCAAGAGATATGCTGAATGTACATATCCTCTCTCTTCTTTTGTATCCTACTAGCATTTGTCCCATGTTTCCTCTTCCCTTGTGGCCACCCTTGAGTCCATCTCTACCCCTACTACCCTTTACCAAGCCTTGAAGCACCTTGGTTGGTGTGCTGCGATGGAAGATGAAATGATGGCCCTTGAAAAGGATGGTACCTGGACTCTTCACTACTACAATAGAATTTAACGTCCCTCAATTAACGTCCATTTTTTTTAAAATTAGACGTTAAAATGTAGGCAATGACACTGTTGTAATTTACTTTTAACGTCCATTTTTTTTTAATAAAAAAAACAAAACGTTAAATGTTGTGATACAACGATTGTTTTAATAAAAATAGTCGTGGTATCTTAGACACCATTTATTTTATTTTGACACACCATTTAATTTTATTTTTGCAAAAAATTAGTGCTACTTACCGTTAGAATAAAAGCTTCAAGATTATATGACCACTATGATTTTATCCCCTATTTATAGCTATTTCTTAGTATGTAGCTTAGAATTTCGATAGTTAAGAGAAGAAATCTGACCGTATTTTCATTTAGTTAGTTCCTAATAATTAAATTAATAAATTAAACAATATATCTCTTATATATATATATATGTGTGTGTGTGTGTGTGTGTGTGTGTGTGTGTGTGTGTGTGTGTGATTTTATCCCATATTTATAGCTATTTCCTAGTATGTAATCTACAATCTCGATATTTAAGAAAAGAAATCTAATCATATTTTCATTTAGTTAGTTCCTAATTAAATTTAATAATATATCTCTTTTACACACATCGTATTTTCATTTTGTTAGTTCCTAATTAAATATAATAAATTAAACAACGACTGATTTTTCAAAACCAGTCACTGAAACTCGAATTTTTTTAGATATTTCAACTTCAATCTCGCGCCTTTAACAATTTTTTTGTTCTCTCTCTTCCAAAAAAATATAAAGTTTTCTCTTCAAAACCCAACAGTGCATAACGTCTTCCTTAAATCCATCCTAAACGTAGCCTTTCAATAAGAGTCTCGAAACTCATCCATCTCTGTCGCCACACCCAATGGCCCCACCCTTGCCACCAAGGAGATTTGCTATCGTGGCGTGAGCGACTTTGACCCTGACTCGCCCTCTGTAGTGAACTATGAGCGTCAAGATTTGTCGTTTGCCGTCGGTCTCATATCTCGGTTGCAAATCTGCATTTCTCTCTATCTCTCTCATCACTAAACAATATGTCGAGTAACGATCCCGAGCACCATAAAGAGGAGGAAGCCTCCCACAGGCGATTATGAGGATACCAGAGCTCTATTTCCTGGTGCTTTCTTTTGTTGAAAATTTTGAATGGATAGTACTACTGTAGTGTTTTTTTTGCTCCATTTCTTGGTACTTTCTTTTATTGATCTTTTGTTTCATTCAGTGAAGAATTGAAATGTTTTATTTATTATTTATTTTTCTTTTATTTTTGTGCTTCATTGGACATGAAACGCTCTATTTCTTGTGTAACATCCCATTTTCCAAAAGCAGTATATTTTTTTTTTCGTCAGAGTAGAGCATTGGAGCGTAAAAGTAACTGATACATATATTCAAAATGCCGTGAGTCTGGCTGTTTACAGAAATGGTACATTATACCGTGTGGTTTTAAAATGTAAATAACAACGGAGGAAAGTCTTCAGCCGGGTCTCTATGCGGCCTGCTTGCCTTTCTCCTCGTTCCTCCTGAATCTGACGCTATATTAAGAGCTGAGGTCCAATGCACCGGACCCCAGGTAACGGTTAACCTCATATTTACATATACAGTATATAAGCACAACAAATGAATCATTCCTAAATGAACCGCTCCCAGCGAATGCAGATATACCGCTCCTAGCGAATCAGAATATACCGCTCCCAGCGAATGCAGATGTATCGCTCCCAGCGCATGCATATGTTCAATTTTCCTCTAACACCACTATGCACTCAAATAACACACCACCAATACGCATACAACACACATATCACATATATGCATACCATAAATATCAGAGTTAGTGTTACAGTACGCGAACGTACCTTCGTTGACGAAAAACGGCGCGTTTGACAGAAAACGGTACTTCTGACAGAAAACAGCGGTATGACAGCGGTACGATAGCGGTTCGTGATTACAGATATCCTATAAGGATAATATCACATTTATCAACTTTTAGCATCATAACAGGCATTTTAGGTACAAAATTACCATTTTGCCCCTGAACCCCTAATCGGCGGAATTTCGCCAGAGCTTCGCTATTTTAACTCTATCTCTCCAGAATTTTGACATATCTCTTCCCCCAATAATATTTTCGAAAATAATACCATATTTACCCCTAAATATGATATCTAGACTATCTTGAAAAATTAAAGATAAATCTAGCATTTCTACTACATCTACTGAAAGAACTACCGAAACTAAAGACTAGGGACCGAAGAACTTACCCAGGGCTCCGCTAGACTTTCTCCGGGCTCCTCCTTCTCTCTAACCTCTCTATAAACTCGGTTTTGGGGTGGAGAAGAATGAAGGGGGTGAAGGCCTATTTATAGCAAAAGTCTTGGCACTATTCATCACTTTATCAGACTGGTTTTCGGCCGTTGGATCGCACTTTGACACGTGGCTTCATCCTTTCCATCCATGTGTTGGATGACATCATCCTTCTAGAAGAAGATGATGTCACAAGCTTGCTTTATGTGACTGTACCGATAAAGTTCCCAGTTCGGTGTCCGAATCGCGTAGTCTGGGAAAATCTAAAATTTTAGTAGCAAGGCACTGAAGTTTTATTCTTTCTCTTCAAAACTACTTGGGTTAACTAAATTTTTGATCCTATTAAGGGTATTCCGTGGTCTGCTGAAGATTTTTGGATAAACGCTGTCGGTTACGGAAATAACTTCCGATAGCACCAGCTTCTGGACGAAAATTCACTGGTTTATAATATGTCCAGACCTAAGAAACCTTATCCCTGGTTTGTCACAACTATTTCATTTTCTATTGGGTCTTATTTCTGCTATCTGCCCTATTTCTCATTTATCCTGTATCTTAAGTGCTCTGTTGGTTTCAGAAATGACTTTTGAGATAGTCCACTCCGAGGTAGAAATTTACTGGTTTATAAAATGTAATACCCTGTAAATCATATTTATGATAAGTATCATATTTCGATAAATAATACCTATTGGAAATAGGTGAATATGGAGTCTCAAATAATAAGTTTTAATTATCTTATTTTCTAAGGTAATTACTGTGAAAATTAGAAAAGAAAAAGAGCTAAAATCCATGAAAAATATATTTTAATAAGGTAGAAAATGGCCTAGAAACATTATGATAAATACCATATGATAACAAGATCTTTGATAAAAACTTGGGAAATATGTTATCTTTAATTTTAGGAATTTTTGGGATTATTTCCCTGGAAAATAAATGAGCATAAATATAATATTATTAAAAGCACTTTTTGGCCCCATGATTTTAAATATTTTACATGGGATATAAAATACCAATGTCAGTAAAATAGTTGTGAGATAATAATTTATCCTAATTATGAAAATTATCAACAATTAGTAAATGACTAATTAAGTAATTAGTGGCTAATTGTTTAGATTAAGATATAAGTAAATTAATTAGTAAATAATTAATTTAAGGGAGAAATTCGAAATTAATAATTAAATAAATAATAAAATATTTTATGCTTAGAAAAATAAATAAAAAAATAAAAGAAAAATAAATAAATATCTAGATATTTTGAATAAAATAATAATATAATCGGTAAAGAGCCAATAGGACATTTGAGAATGGATAGAAATAAAATCCTACACTAAAATATAGGGATATAGTCTAAGTCATCTGGACTTTTTATAAACAAGTGGAATTTTATCCCGGAGTAAGTGGTCTCAGAAGTCATTTCTGAAACCAACAGCGTAATTAGGAGTACCGGATAATTAAGATAAGGAAGATAGTGCTAAAAGTGACTTATAGAAAATGCACCGTGTTTTTCAAACCAGGGATATGGTTACTTAAATCGAGATCATATTACGAACCGGTGATTTTCGCAAGAAGAAGGCGGTTCTATCGGAAGTTATTTCCGTAACCGACGGCGTTTGTCCGAAAAACTTCGGCGGATAACGGAATACCCTTAATGGGATCAAAAATATAGTGAAACCCGGTAGTTTTAAAGAGAAAGAATGGAACTACAAAACCTAGTTCCCGGATTTTTCACAAAATTACCGACGAAAAAAATTCTGCCGGAAATTACCCACGGAATTCTGTTAGTAACTGAAATTACCGACAGAATTCTGTGGGTAATTATTACCCACGGAAATTACCCACAAAATTCTGTGGATAGTTTTCGACCGAATTTTTTCCGTCGGTAATTCCGTGGGTAATCCGAGGTTTTTTTGTAGTGACAGATTATGGGCACACTAAAGTTGAGTGCTTTTGTGATGCGGATATTGCATGGTCTAAGGCCACAAGACGATCCACTACGGGTTACTGTGTGTTTGTTGGTGGAAACTTGATATCTTGGGGAAGTAAGAAGCAAGGTGTTGTGTCAAAATTAAGCGCAGAAGCAAAGTATAGAGCCATGTCATAATCAATACAAGAAATTGTGTGGGTATTTCAACTCATGAAGGAAATTGGCATCGCCACGACATTACCTGCAAAACTATGGTGTGACAATAAAGCAGGACTCCATATAGCATCGAACTTTGTGTTCTATGAGCGTACGAGGCATTTTGAAATCGACTGTCACTTTATTCGTGACTAGATCAAAGAAAATTTTGTACCTACAGGGCACGTGCGATCAAACGACCAGTTGGCAAATCTTTTAACAAAAACTTTAAATGGGACACGAGTTGAGTGTCTTTGTAACAAGTTGGGCATGACAAAATATATATGCTCCAACTTGAGGGTGAGAGTTAGGAAATCAGGAAATATATTGTAATAAATTAGAATCCCAATAAATCAGGGATTAGGAAAATTCTCATTAAGAGCCATTATTATTGAGGCTCTTCACTCTTGTATAAATATATCCCTCCTGTGTATGAATAGAAATAACTTTCCGATTATTTGATTATGTAACACCCCAAATTCTGTAGCATAAATCGTGCCGGTGACACGTGGTTTTATAAAAATTATCAGAGTTTTGAGGTGCTACAACTCAGCATGTTGCGGAAACGGAGAGCATGTACTAACAAATTGGACAACGAGTAACTGATATAAAATACTCAGACATATGCTGATGCCTGACGTATACTGGTATATTACAAATTTCCCGAAGGAATATTCATGTGATACAAGACTTATATAATTACAGAATTTACATTGTAACTATACATTTTCGAGACCAAGCCATTTCGACTTGGGGCATAGAACCTAACACAGTTATATCAAATCCATTTGGCCAAGCTGGGTAAAGTCTAGTGGAAGTCTCCCTGAATTCACGGCGACTGATTGACTGAACCACATAGACAACCCTTTCTAGTTTAAGCACCAAATGGTTTGAAGTAACCCTATTAGATTCATGTCAGAAGATAGGTTCTGTTAACCTTCTTTCTGCATTTGCTTTGACCGGTGCCTCCTCACGGCTCCGTACATCGGCGTCTTTTTACGGCTTCATCTACCGGTGCCTTCTCTGAACCTTGATCCTTTCATGAACTATTAGTTTAAGACTGAGGTCCAATGCCCATCGGACCTCAGGTAACGGTTAACCTCATGCTTATGTAAACAATATGTGTATGACAGATATTCATGACATTACAGCAATAATCAACACATAAGCAGATGTAAGATTAATATATATTATCAGAGTTTTACAGAAAACGGTATTTTTGACAGTGGTGCAACAGCGGCACAACAGCGGTACGACAGCAGTACAACAGCGGTACAATTACATATATCCTATAAGGATTATATCGCATTTATCAACATTTAGCATCATAACAGGCATTTTAGGCACAAATTACCATTTTGCCCCTAGTTTGACTAATCAGCGAAATTTCGCCAGAGCTTCGCTACTTTAACCCTATCTCTCCAAAATTTTGACATATCTCTTCTCCCAATATATTTTAGAAATAAATACCATATTTACCATTTAAACATGATATTTAATCTATCCCGGCGATTAAAGATAAATCTAGCATTTCTACTATAACTACCGAAAGAAACACCTAAGCTTAAGACTAGGGACCGAAGAACTTACCCAGGGCTTCGCTACACTTTCTCCGGGATCCTCCTTCTCTCTAACCTCTCTCTAGTTTCGGTTTTGGTGTGGAAAGAAGTGAAGAGGAGTGCCTTCTATTTATAGGCAAAACGGTGACACTATTCATGCTTTATCAGATCAGATTTCAACCGTCGGATCTTGCTTTTACACATGGCTCCATCTTGGCCATTAAAACCCCTTGACCGACCTCCCCCCTATGTCATCTTCCAAAAGATGACTTCATCCAAGTGATGTCATCACTTGCTTTATGAGCTGGTACCGATAAAGTTCCCTGTTCGGTGTTCTAATCGCGAAATCTTGGAGAATCTCAAAAATCCGGCAGCAAGGCCTTGAATTTCTATTCTTCCTCTTTAAAACTACTTGGGTTAATTAAATTTTTGATCCCATTAAGGGTATTCTATTGCCTGCTGATGCGAGTTGTCGAGCTCCCACAAAATAACCAAGTTACCAAATATTTGCAGTATAGGGACAACCTGGATCGTCTCCCAAGGAATTCGCAGTTGGTTTAAATCAATTGGTAAACACGGTGAATGAAATGGGGGGTTTTGAGGTTTAGTTAATATTAAAAAGAAAGAACTAAAGATAGAATGCAAAGATGAATGAAATGAAGTAGATTAAAAATGATCAACCCGAAATGGGATCCAAAATCTTCCATCATCGGACAAAAATAGAATAACGACCTTGTGATTGATTCTAGACAAACCGAAATCTCTCGCATTAGTCTAGAACTCCCTCGACTAGACGATCGCCTAGCATTTATTCGAACACGTGGCGAGCTCGCTATACGATCGTACAACGCTCTCTATAACCTGGTCCAAACTATGTCCTTGGGATATCAATCTGGATATTAAATCTAACATCCAATCTCTTTCTAAACTCGAATCCGATTAAAGTAAACAGAAACAAGTCAGTTACCGATTAAAACATAAGTCCTCCGGATGACACCATGGAATCCTCAACTCATAGGTCGATCACAGAAACTTAGCCAAGCATTGCTATGTAAGATGAAAATGAAGAAATAAAGATATTCATCATGACCACGAAGAACATGAACTAGTTCAACATGAACACGAAGAACAAAAAGAACAACTTAAGAAAAATGAAAGCTTCTATTTGAATATAAAAGTAAATCTCACAAACATAATGAATCCATAAAAGAAAAAGATGAAAAACATAAAATCAACATAAATAATTAAAAGAAAAGATTAGAATGCCATACCAAGTAGGAGGCAAGAAATTAAAGACAAGAATTAAAGACAATACATGAAATTAAAGCCATTCCAAGAAGGAGGCAAGAAATTAAAGACAATACATGAAAATAATAAAGCAAGGTAAAGCCATTCCAAGAAGGAGGCAAGAAATTAAAGACAAGAACTACAAGAAAGAATTTAGAATGGGAGAATTAGAGAGATCTTGGTCTTCTCCAAAGGTGTGTCTTGCTCTTCTCAAAATCCATCTATTTATAGAAATCATGGAAGAACTATTTAGCCATACTTTTTGACTTTTGCACCTCCAAAACCGTGTTCCATCTTGCAAGCTGTATTACACCACAAATTCGGTGGAACTGGGCCTTGTTGTCTTCATATGAAATGTGGCCGTTTGTGTCTAGTCGTTCAAACCGGGTCTCATTTGGAGTTCTGTAGCTCAAGCTATAGATCAAACACCGAACGTTGTTCCGGAGCCCAGTTCAGCGCCGCTGTTCCGTATTCCAGGCCCAATTTGGTCCTTTAAACATTTGATTTAGCTTTTGGGCTCTTCATATGGTTTGTAGATCTTCATTTTAGCTTTTTGAAAATATAAATTGCAGAGCCATTGGATCTCTAAAACTCAAGTTATACCCAAAATACCGAACAGTGTTCACTACTCAATTGTAGTAAGAATATGACTCAAGTTCAATTTTGAATCCAAACTCAAGATGTGACCAAGATTAATGCAAATAAAGTTTAAAAACTCATTATGAAGTGTAACCACATATTTAACTAATTGGTCTATTAAATCATGACAATGACAGAGTTTTTAACTTCTTTTTGCATTTAAAATAATATGAATTTAAAGATTATCAAACTCCCCCACACTCATCCTTTTGCACTCCGGAGCAAAAATAAAGATAAAAACGATTCTCTTTTCTAACAATTGCTGAAATTTCAAAACTTAACAAGGATAAAAAAAGTTTCAAAAGATCAACCAATCAAGAAAGAAATCTCTTCATCTCAAATTACAAATCATGGCAATACCATTCAATGATGCTAATCACACAAGATAGTCTCTCAAGGGATGCCCTCAATCAATCTCTCAAGTGTATATGGTTAATAAGTGTATCACTCAAATTCTACTCAAGGAAATTGTTCTACCATAAGCTTGCTCAAGTTCTACTTCTCCACTACTCATAACACATGCTTGCAAAAATCAAGAGGACTTGTTATTAAGGTTGTAATGGGGCTATGGTAATGGTATGGAAATGAGAGGCTAAATACCCGAGAAATTTAAAAGAGCGTTAGTACATAATATAAAGTCACTCTTTTTTTTTTTTGGCTTCTTTTTTTTTTTTTTCAATAATGCCAGATGATGAATGGCACATAAGCTTTTTTTTTTTTTTTTTTTAACAATAAATGCCAAACAATGAATGGCACATAATCAAATACTTTGAACAAATACTTCAAATAATACTTTGAACAAATACTTCCCCCCACACTTAAAATGTTGCACTCCTGGGCAACCCCCACACTTAACCACAAAATCAATGCGCAATTAATTTCCAAGGTGCGGAATAAAATGGTGTGACATTTAGGCTAGTAATGTGGCTTCGAAAGGAATGAGTCAAAAAGGCACAAAGGGCTAACAAAGGAGATATAATGCAAGGGAAAGGCTATTTGGTCGAGTGAGGAAATAAAAGAAAGAAAACAAGCCTCCATCATATTTATGCATGCAAATGAAAAATGTAGTTTTGAAAAGAATGAGAGCAAGTTCTAGAGAACATAAATCATGAGCGAGATGCACACAAGAAAGAAAGAATGGTAAAAGATGAGTTCCATTCATGTAGGCCCAAGATCTCACAAAGGAAAATACCAAATCATGCAATTAGCATCACGTAATTAACCACCGGGGCAAGTAATCCAAGAATTCAGAAATATAGCCCAATTAGAATGATCCATTAAAACCAAAATGTCCAAGTTCATAATATGTTACAATCATAGAAGGAGAGAATGTATCGTTCAAAAGAAAAAAAATTGATTTTTTTGTTTTTTTGTTTTGAAATGAAAAGTGAGAAAATGGAAATAATAAAAGAAAAAAAAAAGAGAAAGCAAAGAAAAATACTCCCCAAGGTTCTTATGGAGGGTAAGTGGCATCCGTGAGTAGGATCTCTTCTTCCATAGGCTGCTCCTGGGATCCCTCGTAAAATTGTTTGAGGCGATGTCCATTCACTTTAAAGATTTTCCCTGTAGGCGGATCACACAACTCAACGGCACTAAAAGGAAATACATTAGTAATCACAAAAGGGCCATCCCATCTAGATCGAAGTTTACCAGACATAAATTTGAGACGGGAATTGAATAGAAGGACTTTTTGGCCCACAACAAACTCTCTCCTCGGGATCTCGCTTATCATGGAATGCCTTTGTCTTTTCCTTGTATAACCGCGAACTCTCATAGGCATCTAATCTAAGCTCATCCAGTTCTTGTAACTGCAACTTCCGTTCAACCCCTGACTTAGTCAAGTCCATGTTGCACTGTTTAATGGCCCAATAGGCTTGATGCTCCAACTCAACTGGAAGATGACATGCCTTACCGAAGACAAGCCGATAAGGAGACATCCCAATCGGAGTCTTGTAAGCGAGTTCGATATGCCCACAAAGCATCGTCAAGTCTCTTGCTCCAATCCTTCCAAGTAGAGTTAACGGTTTTCGAAGGATTTGCTTGATTTCTCTATTTGAAACTTCACGACCATTGGTCTCGTGGATGGTATCTTTGTGGAGACCTTATGAATTACTCTATATTTTCGTAATAAAGCACTCATGCTTCGGTTACAAAAATGAGAACCCTGGTCACTGATAATAGCTCGTGGAATACCAAACCTGCATAAAATGTTAGACCTGGCAAAATCTACCACCACACACAGAAATCATTAGTCCGGTGGCCTTTGCCTCAACCCATTTTGAAACATAATCAACAACCCGGCGGTATGTAAGTAAGCCCATAGGAAACAGGAAATGGACCCATAAAATCAATACCCCAAACATCAAATATTTCACAAAATAGTATAGGCTGCTGGGGCATCTCATGCCTACGGGAAATACTCCTTGCTCTCTGACAGTTATCACATGACTTACAAAACAAATAAGAATCACGAAACAGGGGAAGGCCAAAATAAACCGAGAGTCCAACACTTTCCTAGCAGTTCTTTGAGGTCCAAAGTGACCACCACATGCGAAGCATGACAAAAATGCAATATGGAGTTAAACTCATGATCGAGCACACATCTTCTAACTACTTGGTCACTACAAAATTTCCACGAGATAAGGGTCATCCCAAACGTAATATCTAGATTCACTTTTCAATTTCGAGTTTGGGCCCTAGTGGAATTTACGGTAAAACACCAAGAACCAAGTAATTAACCGGATCGCATACCATGGAAGCTTACCTTGTAGTTGTAGAAGTTGCTCATCGGAAAAATCATCCTGAATGGAAGAGGGTTAGAAGAATGAGTGATGCGAATAAGGTGATCAGCTACCCGCTTTTGTGCTCCACTTCTATCTTTAATCTCAACATCAAATTCTTGGAGCAATAGCATCCACCGGATGAGTCGCGGCTTAGCATCTACCTTTTTCAACGAAACTTCAAAGCAAAGATGGTCGAAAAGACAATTACTTTAGTATCTAGCAAATATGACCTAAACTTGTCAAATGCAAACACTATAGCCAAGAGTTCTTTCTCGGTGGTTGTGTAATTGGATTGGGAAGAATCCAAAGTCTTGGATGCATAGGCAATGACATGAGAGGCTTTGTTGACCCGCTGTGCCAAGATAGCACAAACAGCATAGTTAGAAGCATCACACATCAACTCAAATGGAAGATTCCAATCTGGAGGTTGGATCACGGGAGTTGTGGTAAGACAACGCTTCAAGTGATTGAAGGCCTCCTTACACTCATCATTGAATACAAAATCAAAGTCCTTATGCAGAAGGTTGGACAAGGGTCGGGCAATCTTGCTAAAATTCTGAATGAAACGCCGGTAGAAACCTGCATGACCAAGAAAAGAACGAACTTCCCGCACAGATGTGGGGTAAGGCAGAGCAGTAATAACATCAATTTTAGCAGGATCTACCTCAATACCCTTACTTGACACAATGTGTCCCAAAACTATTCCTGACTCAACCATGAAGTGACCCTTTTCATAATTAAGCACAAGATTAGACTCTATGCATCTATGCAAGACTCTAGAAAGATTAGCCAAACATGCAACAAAACCAGATCCATATACGGTAAAATCATCCATAAAAACCTCCATGCAATCCTCTAGAAACTCAGAAAATATACTTACCATACAACGCTGAAAGGTGCCAGGTGCATTGCGAGAGGCCAAAGGGCATCCTTCGTAAGCATAAGTTCCAAAGGGACATGTGAAGGTTGTCTTCTCCTGATCCTCGGGAGCAATGTGGATCTGAAAGTAGCCTGAGAAACCATCCAGAAAGCAATAGTGTGACTTACCAGCCAATCGCTCTAACATCTGATTAATGAATGGTAAAGGATAATGATCCTTGCGAGTAGCTTGGTTGAGCCTCTTATAGTCAATGCATACTCTCCAACTATTCTCGAACTCGTGTAGGGATGAGTTCATTTTTCGATTGGCTACCACGGTCACTCCAGACTTCTTGGGAACCACCTGGACCGGGCTAACCCACTGACTGTCAGAGATGGGGTAGATAATACCAGCTTGCAAAAGCTTAGTGACCTCCTTTTTCACCACATCAAGAATAAGTGGATTAAGGCGTCTTTGGGGTTGTCTCACTGGCTTAGCCTCCTCTTCCAACAAAATTCTATGCATACACACGGAGGGGCTGATGCCAACGATATCGCTAATGTCCACCCAATCGCCTTCTTGTTTGCTCTCGAATGTCAACAGCTTTTCTTCTTGATCTCGGTAAAAGATTATTTGCCAATATGACCGCAACCGCTCATTGTCCTCCGAGAAAAGCATACTTCGATGATCCGGAAGAGACTTAAGATCCAACTTCAAGTGGCGCTCGCAGAGGGAAGAAGCTTAGGTGGTTGTTGCACTAACTCGATGTCATCACACTTGGAACGCCCGAAACCAAATTCACGAAGCGAGAGAAAGAACTGTGCCTTGACACTCAACATTATCATCGAATTCGTTCACAATCGAATGAACATCAAAATCGAATTTAGCTCCAATGTGCAATCATTAGTATCAATAAGAGAGTCGAATCACCATATAATGCAGCATTTATTTCGAGCATGCAGAGCACCATTCATTATCGAAACATGCACAAATGGTAGCATCACTCATATATGCAAAATCGGGATAATCAAGAAACCAATTAGCAAGAACATCATCAACAAGATCATCAACCACATCAATGCACAAAACTGAATGTTCTTCCCTAGGATGTTTCATGGCATCAAATATGTTAAAATGCACAATTATATCACCAAACTCCATAGAAAGAGTACCATAATGTACATCTATTTTAGTCCTAGCTGTTTTCATGAAAGGTCTGCCTAAAATGATTGGTGACTTACTGCTAGGAGACTCATCCTCCATATCTAAGATGTAAAAATCAGCAGGAAATATCAAGTCATTAACTTTGACTAATACATCTTCAACTAAACCGAAAGGATGAGCACTACTCCTATTAGCTAACTGAACAACAACACCAGTAGGACGCAAGGGACCAAGACCAAGAGATTTATAGACAGATGCAGGCATGACATTAATTGAAGCACCTAGATCCAACATGCAATCATCAAATATATAATTACCAATAATGCAAGGGATAGAAAACATTCCTTGGTCTTTGCACTTGTGAGGCATGGGTTGGAGGAGTGCTGACACATTCTGATTCAGGCTCACTCGCTCAGTCCCCTTCAGTCGCCTCTTGTTGGTACATAACTCTTTGAGAAACTTGACATATTTGGGAATTTGCTTGATTGCATCCAAGAGAGGAATATTGATCTCGACCTTTCTGAATGTCTCAAGGATGTCCTTTTCTTGTGCTTTTTCAGCTAACTTCTTGGGTTGAATTGTTCTTTGAGGGAAAGGAAGAGGAATGGGAATGTCAAGTTCTTCTTTGCTTTGATGCATTGGCCTTTTATTACTAGAGTCAATCTTCACATTTTCTGACTCTTTTCCTGATGTGGATTCAGTTACATCTGCAGCTTGTTTAGGCTCCTCCAATTTCTTGCCAGACCGTAGGGTTATAGCACTAACGTTCCCTTTTGGATTGGGAATTGTTTGTGAAGGAAGAGTGTTGGATCCCTGAGGTTGTAGTTGGTTCAATGATGTTGCTAATTGCCCAATTTGTGTTTGCAAAGTCTGAATAGAAGTCTCAGTTTGCTGTTGGAATTGCATATTGTTTGCAGCAAATTGCTTCATCATTTCTTCCAGTGAAGAACCATTACTACTGGTCTGCTGTTATGAAATCTGCGAAGGTGTAGATTGCTGAAAATTCTGTTTATTTTGTGGAAATTGTCTTTGTTGGTAATTTACAGAATTTCGCTGAAATTGGTTATTCTGGTTCTGACTCTGGTTCTGATTCCAACGAAAGTTTGGGTGATTTCTCCATCCCGGATTGTAAGTATTGGAAAATGCATTATGTTGCTGTTGGTACTGTGGCTTTCCTGGAAAGACTCCAACTGCAGCTACAGACTGGTCTAGAGAAGTGGTATCTTGCAAAGTGGGGCAAGAATCAGTGGAATGAGAAGGGTCTGAACAGAATCCACAGGAATACCCAATAGAAGGAGTAGAAGACTGCACTGTCTGTGTCACTGCTAATTGCCTCACAAGAGAAGTTAGATTATCAAGTCTAGTTTCTAACCTTTGTTGATCTGTACTTGAGAGACCTGATTTCTGAGAATTATGTTGGACTGTAGGTGCTTGAATCTGGTAAACTGCAGTGCTATTTGCTCTGGTGCCAAATTGCTGAGAATTAGCAGCCATAGTGGATATTAAGTCTCTGGCCTCTTCAGAGTCTTGCTATCTAAAGTCCCACCACTTGATGCATCCACCAAGCTTCTATCCATCGGCAATAAACCTTCATAGAAATAAGTGATTAGTAGTTGCTCAGTGATTTGGTGATACGGACAGCTGGCACACAATCGCTTGAACCTCTCCCAATACTCATACATGTTCTCCCCATTGACTTGTTTTATTCTACTGATCTCTTTTCGAATAGCAGTAGCTCTTGAGGCAGGGAAGAATCTCTCTAGGAACAATTTTTGCATGTCAATCCAGCTTCGAATGGATGATGGTTGAAGATAATATAACCAATCATTAGCAACTCCATCGAGAGAAAATGGGAAAGCTCTTAACTTAATGTGGTCCTCATCAATTGCTTGTGGTTTCATCGTGCTACAAACCACGTGGAACTCTTTGAGATGTTTATGCGGACATTCACCTGCAAGACCGTGAAACTTGGGCAACAAATGGATACGACCAGATTTAAGTTCAAAGTTAGCACCAAGTTCGGGATAAGTAATGCACAAAGGCTGATAATTTACATCAGGTGCAGCCAATTCCTTTAAAGTAGGATGAATTCTTTGTTCAGCCATAATTTTGGAGTTAGAATCAGTGAAAACAACAAGGTTATCAGAGGAACTAGAAAGATCAACAGAATGGTCAGAATCAGAATGATCAGAATCAGAATGGTCAGAATCAAGACTTATCCTAACAGCTCTTATAGCAGCAAGAATTGTTCTTTCTATTTCAAGGTCAAATCCAATCAAAGATTCAGGAATAGTAGCCCTCCTAGTATTCATACAACATAAGGAAGAAGAAAAAAAATGAAAGAAATTAACCAAAATTAATTCAGAAACACTATGAAATGATTTTTTTTTTCAGAACAACGTCTACACAATTTAGGAACCTAAAATGAAATACAATAAAAACAAAATTGAAAGAAGGAAAAAAAATTGAAAAAATGATTTGGCTGAGATATAAATCTGCCCAATCACCAAAACCACTAGATTTAAACCGTGCGAGTATCCCCGGCAACGACGCCAAATTTTGATGCGAGTTGTCGAGCTCCCACAAAATAACCAAGTTACCAAATATTTGCAGTATAGGGACAACCTGGATCGTCTCCCAAGGAATTCGCAGTTGGTTTAAATCAATTGGTAAACACAGTGAATGAAATGAGGGGTTTTGAGGTTTAGTTAATATTAAAAAGAAAGAACTAAAGATAGAGTGCAAAGATGAATGAAATGAAGTAGATTAAAAATGATCAACCCAGAATTGAGATCCAAAATCTTCCATCATCGGACAAAAATAGAATAACTGACCTTGTGATTGATTCTAGACAAACCGAAATCTCTGCATTAGTCTAGAACTCCCTCGACTAGACGATCGCCTAGCATTTATTCGAACACGTGGCGAGCTCACTATACGATCGTACAACGCTCTCTATAACCTGGTCCAAACTATGTCCTTGGGATATCAATCTGGATATTAAATCTAACATCCAATCTCTTTCTAAACTCGAATCCGATTAAAGTAAACAGAAACAAGTCAGTTACTGATTAAAACATAAGTCCTCCGGATGACACCATGGAATCCTCAACTCATGGGTCGATCACAGAAACTTAGCCAAGCATTGCTATGTAAGATGAAAATGAAGAAATAAAGATATTCATCATGACCACGAAGAACATGAACTAGTTCAACATGAACATGAAGAACAAAAAGAACAACTTAAGAAAAATGAAAGCTTCTATTTGAATATAAAAGTAAATCTCACAAACATAATGAATCCATAAAAGAAAAAGATGAAAAACATAAAATCAACATAAATAATTAAAAGAAAAGATTAGAATGCCATACCAAGTAGGAGGCAAGAAATTAAAGACAAGAATTAAAGACAATACATGAAATTAAAGCCATTCCAAGAAGGAGGCAAGAAATTAAAGACAATACATGAAAATAATAAAGCAAGGTAAAGCCATTCCAAGAAGGAGGCAAGAAATTAAAGACAAGAACTACAAGAAAGAATTTAGAATGGGAGAATTAGAGAGATCTTGGTCTTCTCCAAAGGTGTGTCTGGCTCTTCTCAAAACCCATCTATTTATAGAAATCATGGAAGAACTATTTAGCCATACTTTTTGACTTTTGCACCTCCAAAACCGTGTTCCATCTTACAAGCTGTATTACACCGCAAATTAGGTGGAACTGGGCCTTGTTGTCTTCATATTAAATGTGGCCGTTTGTGTCAGCTTTCCAGTCGTTCAAACCGGGTCTCATTTGGAGTTCTGTAGCTCAAGCTATGGATCAAACACCGAACGTTGTTCCGGAGCCCAGTTCAGCGCCGCTGTTCCGTATTCCAGGCCCAATTTGGTCCTTTAAACATTTGATTTAGCTTTTGGGCTCTTCATATGGTTTGTAGATCTTCATTTTAGCTTTCTGCACATATAAATTTCAGAGCCATTGGATCTCTAAAACTCAAGTTATACCCAAAATACCGAACAGTATTCACTACCCAATTGTAGTAAGAATATGACTCAAGTTCAATTTTGAATCCAAACTCAAGATGTGACCAAGATTAATGCAAATAAAGTTTAAAAACTCATTATGAAGTGTAACCACATATTTAATTAATTGGTCTATTAAATCATGACAATGACAGAGTTTTTAACTTCTTTTTGCATTTAAAATAATATGAATTTAAAGATTATCACCTGCCGAACATTTTTGGACAGACGCCAACGGTTATGGAAATGACTTCCGGTAACACCCACTTCTGGACAAAAATTCGCTGGTTTATAATATGTCCTGACCTAAGAAACCTAGTTCATGGTTTTTCACAACGGATTTATTTTTCATTGGTTCTCATTTCTACTATCTGCCCTTTATTTTTTTCATCCTGTCTCTTAATTACTCCGTTGGTCTCAGAAATGACTTCGGAGACAAATTTCACTCCGGACAAAATTATACTTGTTTATAATAGGTCCTGATGTTAGCTACTTAGTTCTCCTATTTTGAGGTAGGATTTAATTTCTATCTGTTCTCATTCATCCAACTGATCTTTCTACAAAATATCTTATTTATATTATTATTTAATTTATAAATATCTAGATATTATTTTACAAAAACCCACAACCCTTTTCACACCTAAATTTCGCCCCCCCTTTTTAATTTTGATTTATATTTATTATTATTATTTTTAATTACTTTAATATTAGATTTAATTAGAAAGCTTAATTAGGGCCTTAATCCTATGATTAGCAATCTTTTAGGATTTAGGGTTTTCATGTACTTAATCTCATACATTTTTCTTAATCTTTTCCAATTATTTAGCAAGTATACTTTATGCTAATTTTAGCCATAAACTTTTAATTATAGGGTTTTACATAATTTACCTTTGATATTCTCTTGTTCAAGCTTAAAAAATTAGCCATTAATTACTTAATTAATCACTTACTAATTGTTGATAATTTTCTTAATTAGGACTAATCATTCTCTCACAACTATTTCACTGACATTGGTATTTTATGTCCCATGCATTATATTAAAAATCATGGGGCTATTTAGGGTTCCCAAAAATAATATTAAATTTTTCCCCTCATTATTTTCCAGGAAATAATCCCAAAAATTCCTAAAATTAGAGACAACATACTTTCTAATTTTTAATAAATATTTTATTGCCTCTTAGGATTTATCATAATATTTTCGTGCCATTTTATGCCCCATAAATGCAATTTTATGGATTTTGGCTCTTTATCTTTTCTAATTTCCATAGAAATTACCTTAGAAAATAAGATTATTATAATTTATTATTTGAGACCATATATTCACCTATTTCCAATAGATTTTATTTACTAAAATATAATATTTTATATAAATAATTATCCGGGTATTACAATCACTGCCAGCTCAAGTTCAAGAAAACACATTCACTACCACTTAAATTCGATAGAACACATTTACTGCCGGCTTAAATTTGTGAGTGGGATAATTTATCTTACGAGGTTCAACAACTGAGAGGCACATGCCACCTTTCTTTCCTAAGCACTCTGCCACAACCAGGAAGATACCGACTTCCAATTCAATTTTTGGAAGCATTGGGATTGAATTGTACAAAAATTTTAAAACTACCAGTGTTAAATTCCTGTGAGGCAGTCCGTTTGTGACATGTTTTTGGATAAGTAAATATTGTCTAATAGCTATGAAATTTTCCAGAATTAAAGTAGACTTATCAAGCTTTAATTTGATAGGTCATATGCTTAATTTGGATCTGTGTACGTTGAAATATGAATTTATGAAGTTAACCCTTAAAACTAGAAGGTCAATTTGGACAGTGGTACTTTTTGATTAAAATTGAACCAGTATACGTATGCCTAGCTGTATATGATATTTTTCTTTGAAAATAGACTCATAAAGGGTTAATAGCCTTTGGAATCAAATTGGACACCTATACAAATAGTTATGAATTTTCAAAGATTGTTGAAAATTCTGAAAAAATTTGTTAAAGGTCCGAAAATAGGAAAAATAAGTCAAAGATGATATAAAGGAGATTTTTGGACTCCTTTATCTTTGAATTGGGCATAAGTATAATAATTATACATCCTTGGACATATGAGAAGAGTTTGTATAAATAGTGAATGTTAACTATAATTGTAAAATTAAAGGAATTACTACTTGTCGGAGCCACTAAAGAGACAGGAGCTAAATCAAAAGTTGATAAGCAGGCAGGTTGTAACTCTCATCTCACATTCTCTGTATGTCTACATATGCATGTTTGTACCATAATTGTAATCCGTGTTGCAAACATGTGTTTAAGCTGTAGGGCCTAGTGGACTAGAGGTCCTTGGGACGCTAAGTTTGGTATGCATTCAGTTGTATGGGTGGTTATCCAGTTGTTTTCCCAGCACTGTGGATCTAGGACTTGTTGTGTTCTGCATTTGCAGTCAACAATGCATGTAACTTTGTGGTTGCATTATTTTGTTGCGTATGATTTATGTGAATTGATTGTTGAATGTTGTATTGTTACGTTGATGATTGTGGTTGACTATCATATGTTGTCTGTACATTGTAGATGAGATTAATTATTACTCTGGGATTCTTCGGGACCCTAGCTTCTGTCATTATATGAATTATGAATAGTGCAGTGGACATGGCACTAAGGGCAAGACAACGAACATAGGCAATTCAAGGATGCAACAATGGTTGATAGATCAGAATTTTTTTTCCCGTAGTTTAGTTTTAATATTACTGTGCAAAGTTTGTAAAAGATATGGAACAACAAACTAGTTTAGTTTGAAATTTTATTATCAATATACTATGCTCAAACTGTTTTGTTATTATGTTGTGCTATACTGTTATGATATAGAACGTATTATTGGAAGGGTGTAACATCACTTCAAAGCAACCTTTAATGCTATTATCAAATCAACCATGTACCAAAGGTGAGCCTAAAATTCCTTTTTCTTTTGTTAGATTAATACAATACAATTTACCTTTTCTTCCGATTTGTCCACACTCATGTACAAAATTTGAAAAATATGATATACACAAAATTTACGGAGAAATTCTTGTGTGAATCTGTCGTGCCACATTTTTTTGTGAATCACAACCCAACAATTCTTTAGCATTTTACTTTGATATGGAACTTCTAAATATCAGTTGGCAGATAAAATCTTAAAAACAAAAAACAAAAAGAAGAAGAAAAATAGAGTGGGAATTAACTGATCGATTAAGAACCCTCCTCTTCTCCGTTTAGCGTATCCCCTATAATCGCTGACATGAGAGAAAGCAAGCCCGAGAAATTTTGAGATCGCAACAACGAGGAATCTGAGATCATGATGACAATGAAGCGTTGCTCCATAAAGTGGCCGGAATCTAAGATCACGACAACAATAGACCAGGAATATGGATTATTAGGAAATTGCTGCATGTGGATTTTATTATGTTGTTTCAGATTCCATACCTTCATTGCTGTTGTTGTAGGGATGTCTTTCCGTCATTATTGAACGGGGGAAAATTTTATGCCCAACTTTCAAATATTGATTCCTTACTTTTCAATTATCTATGGCTGTAGTTGTTATTTATTTTACACATTGTGTTTTTGCCATTTCTATATGTTTTTTTGGGCATGTTATTCCACAGTTGCCTCCAAAGACATTGGCTGAAATTACAAGAAAACTGGGATAAATTAATTAAAATCCTCTGAGAGAATGTTGGCATAAAGTGACAGTTAATTTTGATTGATAACTGTTAGAATATTATTTATTCCACAACCATTATTACTTTTCCTCCTTAATTCCCTCCTCAAATCTCTCCTCAAACCCCTCCTCAATTCCCTCCTCAATCTCCTCCTCATTTGTCTCCTTAAGTATTTACCACTATGTCCCTCTCATTTGTATATAAATAGGCATTAGGTAACCTCTTAAATGTACACTTGAATATACACACTTATGTGATATTTATTCTCTCTTGTTCTTTAGTTTACATGGTACCAGAGCCTAAAGGTTCATTTTAGTCCACATTCTGTTATTCTGGTGGAGTTTGGTGGAGTTTGCAACTGGTCTATGAAATTTCCAGTTTTCCGGCGAAAGGTACTGTTCCGACCAAATTTCCAGTTTCCGACGTTACTATTCATCCGTCACTGTTCCGGCGAAAAATTGCAGATTCTGGTGTCACTGTTCATTTCCAGTTTCAGACACTGTTCAGACAAATTTTCCAGTTTCTGGTATCACTGTTCATAAGGTACTATTCATCCGTCGTCACTATTCATCAAGTACTATTCACTATCAGTATTCATTCTGTGAATAGTGCTTGCGCTCGTTGTTTGGAACTTCTGTTGACTGCTGGTTCTTCTATTAAAAGTGCTTGTTATCTTATTAGTATAATCCTTTGATTACTATTCAATGGCTGAATCTAAGACATCTGATATGCTGCCTATGTCTGCCAAAATTTCTGATACAAAATTAAACTGGACTAATTATTCTGATTGGAATAAAACTGTTCGAGTTTACCTTTTGGGTGTTGAAAAGGAAGCTCATTTAACTCAGGATCCTCCATCTGATAAAGATGATAAAAATATGGCTTGGTCTAGAGCAGATGCTCGTCTCTTCTTTCAAATTCGAAACTCTATTGAACCACGGATTCTCGTCTTCATTAGTCACGCAACACAGTAAAGGAAATTATGACTTATCTTGAGTTCATGTTTTCTGGTAAAGGAAATTTTACTCGGATTCATGAAGTTTGTAAAGGGTTCTATCGTTCCCAACAACAGGGTCGTCCTTTGAAGGATTTCTTCTTGGACTTTAAACGACTGTATGAAGAAATGAAAGTACTTATGTCTCCACAAGCGGATCTTCAAACTCGCATCAAGAATATGGAATTTCAGGCTATCATCAGTTTCCTTGAAGCTCTTGACCCGTCTTATGACACCATTCGATCTCAGATTCTGTCAAGTCAGGAGCTCCCATCTCTTGAAGATGACATACCTTCCCACACTCCCCCTGAGCAACAAAACCAGGTGGTTGCTCCATGTAAACTTCTTCAAGGAGATCACCATGCAAGAACGCATTCTTAACATCCAACTGATGAAGATTCCAACCATAATTGGCAGCGAGAGAGATGAATAGGCGAACGGATGACAACTTTGCCACATGAGAGAAGGTTTCTGAATAGTCAATACCATAGGTCTGCGCATATCCCTTGGCAACCAATCGAGCTTTCGGACGTTCCAATGAACCATCGCCTTTTGTTTTGACAGTGAACACCCACTTACAGCCAATAGCCTTCTTTCCATGAGGTAAATCAATGAGAGACCAGGTACCTGCCTTTTCGAGAGCCATCATTTCTTCCTCCATTGCGGCACGCAGCCGGGATGTTGCCAATGCTATGCCTTCGCCAGTAACTGCTTCGCCTATAGATTCTGTTCATGAGACCTTGGTTCCTTATCCTGCTTCGCCTGATCTGGCCATTCCTGTTCCTGATCCGATTGTACCTAATTCTGCTGTTAACCCACCTGATGACCTACCTATTGCTATCCGAAAAGGAACTCGTCCTCATTATCCTCCTCAAAGATATGCTGATTGCACCTATCCTCATTAACCCACCTGGTTTTGTTGCTCAGGGGGAGTGTGGGAAGGTATGTCATCTTCAAAAGTCTTTATATGGTTTGAAGCAAAGCCCTCGTGCTTGGTTTGATAGGTTCAGCTCTGTAGTTAAAAAGTTTGGTCTAAATCAAAGTAAGTGTGACCACTCTGTATTTTATCAGCGGACAGATGCTGGCATAATTCTTTTAGTGGTATATGTTGATGACATTGTGATTACGGGAAGTAATATCTCTGGGATCTCAAAACTTAAAATTTTCCTTAACTCCCACTTTTAGACAAAAGACTTAGGACCATTAAAGTACTTTCTTGGTATTGAAGTTTTGAGAAACAGGAAGGGTATTCTTTTGACTCAGAGGAAGTATGTTCTCGATCTCTTAAAGGAGACTGGAAAGCTTGGAGCTGCACCAAGTAGCATTCCCATGATTCAGAATCCGTTCTTGGATATTAATGATAGTATGTTTGATGAACTTCCTGATGACCTGAAAAATAAGATTGATCCTAAGAAACTAAAGTCGTTTGCATACCCTGAAAGATACAGAAGACTCGTTGGGAAGCTGAATTATTTGACAGTAACTCATCCTGATATAACCTTTTCTGTCAGTATACTTAGCCAATTCATGGCATTTCCAACAATGTACACAAGTGGGAAGCCTTAGAGCATATCTTACATTATTTGAAAGGTTCACCAGGTCGTGGTATTCTCTATACAGATTATGGACATACTAAAGTAGAGTGCTTCTGTGATGCGGACCATGCAGGATCTAAGGCAACAAGACGGTCCACTACGGGGTATTGTGTGTTCGTTGGTGGCAACTTGATATCTTGGAGAAGTAAGAAGCAAGGTGTTGCGTCAAAATCAAGTGCAAAAGCGGAATACAGAGCCATGTCACAATCAGTACAAGAAATTGTATGGGTACTTCAACTCATGAAGGAAATTGGCATTGCCACGACATTACCTGCGAAATTGTGGTGTGACAACAAAGCAACACTTCATATAGCATCGAACTCTGTGTTTCATGAGCGTACGAAGCATATTGAAATTGATTGTCACTTTATTCGTGATAAGATCAAAGAAAATGTTGTATCTACGGGCACGTGCGATCAAACGACCAAATTGGCGAGATCTTTTGACGAAAGCCTTAAGTGGGACACGAGTTGAATATCTTTGTAACAAGTTGGGCATTATTAATATTTATGCTCCAACTTGAGGGGGAGTGTTAGAATATTATTTATTCCACAACCACTATTACTTTTCCTCCTCAATTCCCTCCTCAAATCTCTCCTCAAACCCCTCCTCAATTCCCTCCTCAATCTCCTCCTCATTTGTCTCCTTAAGTATTTACCACTATGTCCCTCTCATTTGTATATAAATAGGCATTAGGTAACCTCTTAAATGTACACTTGAATATACACACTTATGTGATATTTATTCTCTCTTGTTCTTTAGTTTACAATAACAAATTCATGAAGATCGTGATTAGCTTATTGAGACTCCCTTCGAGGACATCCGATTAGCTTATTGAGAAATGACACTGACTTTATTTAAATTATAATATTCTTTGGTGAGAAATGGAGTTATTTTTTTTATCTTAACCTCTAAATGTAATATTTATTCATTGTATATGTGATAATTGAATATGCAGAAGACTTTCTGAAACTATTGAAGGAATGGGAAAAGCTATGCAAACGGGTATAAAGGTCAATGATGCAAAAAGAACTGTTCTAGTACGATCAAGGAGATCAGAAGAAAAGATGTAAAGGAACCTCATCCAGCGGATGATCAGTCAAAGATTGAGTTCAAAGCTGCATAGGCATAAGAGATGTTGCTATAGAAGGAGCAAGCCAATCTTTTTGCATTTGGTTAACACATGTTAGTAATGTGACCATTTGTACTTTCCTTACGCTTTAAAAGAAATGTGAACATGAAGATATTGAGGATATTTGTCAGATGAGGTTGAAGATGTGATGCCTTCTTTATAGTTAAGGACACCTCTCAGTAATTTAAAAAAGGGAAACCTCTCCAGTGTTAGTTCTAAAACAAAAGCATATTTGAAATTGTTGCTACCGGATGTTTTTTTATTTGTTTTTTATACCTTTTTAAGATGGATGTTTGTTTTGATTCCCAACTCTTTTCTATGTATAGTCAGGTTGAAGCACCCTCTGCTGCCCCCGAAAATTTCCCCTTCTCAACTGATTTTTTATGTTTCTTATGAAAATTAGATTGAACATAAAATTAGTGGCATGTTTATATCTTATAAGAAAGAATGGTGCATCTTTCAATTTTTTATGATTCTTAAATATCTAATACTTGAAAAATGAGTGACATTTAGATATCTTAGAGTATTAAGTCATATAAAGATGATGATATCATGATAATAACATGCCCAAATTAGTGGCATGATAATAACTTTACTAAATCGATCTTACATGTATTCCCTTTTCATTTGGGAGTTTTAAATAGATCCATAATTATGAGTTTCATGATACTCGCCCTAAGGGACATATCAAATCCACGACACCCCAAATCGATTGAATGGAATGGCTTCGTTCACCTCATAGGCTGACTGGTCCACCACTACACTAATTATCCTTAGATAACATATCTACTAGATAGGATCATTTATTTGTGTTATCTTCTGACAAACTAAGAAAATCACAACAAAATCCTACGATTCCAATTCATATAATCTAATATGAAAAGTACTTATTTGATTTCCTAAAATTCTAGAGTACTTTCTTTGCCAACCTTGAAATTCTCAAATAGATTGATTCATTCAATGCACAAAATCAAAGACAACCAATTCTTATCTCTTTCTAAAGCAGGTTTATGTATTAAAAAAATGTTTTAAATACATTTATATTTAATTTCTCATATCCTTGTGCCTAAATTTTTTTGATGAAAAACAATATTATTTTAATTACAATTTTTCAAAGATTTCATATCTTTTTTTTATGGAAATTATCCACACGTTATTGGGCTTGTTTGGGTTGGCGGTGAGAGCGATGACTTATTTTCTATCTGACTTTTACAAAAGTCCGATAGACGAAAAGTCTGGTTGTAAATATGATTTGTGTTTAAATTGACAATGATAAAAGTGGTTTTTTTCCCCAAACGGAGACGTGTTTGGATTATTATTTGAAAAGTCGGTTGAGATGAAAAATGACATAAATCTTATTGAATATTACATATATTAATATTAGTTGTATATATTGCAGTAATTGAAGATAAAAATTTAAAATTTTTAAAAAATCAAATTATTATAAAAAATTAATAAATAATAAAAGTCCTTAATTAACAAAAGAAAGATATTTATGGAAAAAATAAAAAATAAAATTGTCCCTTCCCTCTCTGTCCCCCTCTCTCTTATTTTATCTCTCCCAAAAAGAAAAAGAAAAATGTCAGAAGCTCAGCCTAGAAGCTCCCCCACAGCTTCTGAAAAAAAAAGGCTACTTTTTGGGTACAAGCCAGTGAAAAATAAGCCAACCCAAACACTTCCAAAAACCTCTAGCTGAGCTTTTTTTTTTTCCCTCTAAAAAGCGCATCCCAACGCTGTAGAAGCTCAACCCAAACAAACACATTGTTTTTTCCCTAAAGTTTATCCAATAGTAAATTTATTATGATAGTTATTACTTATTACAATTAATTTCTCATATATTTATGTATGTATTTGTGAGACAGTAATAATTAGCTGTCCCAATTACATATTGTGGTAGCGCGTAACTTTAAGCTTTAAAAATTAGTTTTGTAAAACCCGGATACAACAGCACATAGAATTGGCAAAATTTTGCTACACATACCATAAGCACAAAAATATATATATAGCACATATAATTGACAAAGTTTTACCCACAGATTTCAAAAACTTAACCGCACAGCACACAAAATTAACAAAATTAAGCATACGGTTTTTCCCTTTCCAAAACCCCCATCTCTTTACCGAAAACATATCCCATGTTTATGTCATCACATTTTCCACTATATATACAAGGATTCAACCATAAAATTTCAATACACTTTCCACATATTAGCTAATCGCAAAGAAAAAAAATTGGGGGTGCTTGGCATGACTTCAAAGTAAACTTTAATGCTGATAACAGTGGCACAAAGTTATTATCAAATCAACGATGTACCAAAGGTGAGTCTAACATTTCTTTGTCTTTTGTTAGATGAATACAATACAGTTTACCTTTCCTTCCAATCTGTCCACTCTCATGTACAGAATTTAAAAAAGATGATGTACACAAAATTTATGGAGAAATTCTTGTGTGAATCTGGCGTGCCACATTATTTGTTGATCACAACCCAATAATTCTTTAGCATTTTACATTGATATGAAACTTCTAAATATTAGTTGGCAGATAAAATGTTAAATAAAATAAAAAGAAGAAGAAAAATAGAGTGGGAATCGACTGATAGACGGAGAACCCTCCTCTTCTCCGTTGGCGCATCCCCTATAATCGCTGACATGAGAGAAACCATGCCCCAGAAATTTTGAGAACGCGACAACAAAGAACCTGAGATCATGATGACAATGAAGCGTTGCTCCATAAAGTGGTCAGAATCTAAGATCACGACAACAATAGACCAGGAATATGGATAATTAGAAATTAAAATTGCTGCATGTGGATATTATTATGTGGTTTCAGATTCCATACTTCCATTGCTGTTGTTGTAGCCTTGTGGGGAAGTCTTTCAGTCATTATTGAAGGGTGGAACATTTTACGTCGAACTTTCACATTTATTTATTTTACACGTACAATATTGTGTTTTTGCCATTTCTAAATGTTTGTTGGGGCATGTTATTCAACAGTTGCCTCCCAAGACATTGGCTGAAATTACAAGAAAACTGGGAAAAATCAAAATCCTGTGAGAGAATGTTGGCATTAAGTGACAGTTAATTTTGATTTATAACAAATTCATGAAGATCGTGATTAGCTTATTGAGACTCCCTTCGAGGACATCCGATTAGCTTATTGAGAAATGACACTGAGTTTTATTTAAATTATAATTTTCTTCGGTGAGAAATTGAGTTATTTTTTTTATCTTAACCTTGAAATGTAGTATTTATTCATTGTATGTGTAATAAATGAAAATGCAGAGGACTTGCTGAAACTATTGAAGGAATTGGAAAAGTTATGCAAACGGTATAAAGGTCAATGATGCTGAAAGAACGGTTCTAGTACGATCAAAGAGATCAGAAGAAAAGATGCAAAGGAACTTCAACAAGCTGATGATTTGTCAAAATTGAGTTCAGAGCTACGTAGGCATAAGAGATGTTGTTATAGAGGGAGCAAGCCAATCGTTTTGCATTTGGTTAAAACTTCTTAGCAATGGTGCGTTTGTACTATCCATATGCTTGAAAAGAATTGTGAACATGAAGATATTGAGGAACCTTGTCAGATGAGCTTGAAGATGTTATGCCTTCTTTATAGTTAAAAACACCTCTCAGTAATTAAAAAAAAGGGACACCTCTCCAGTGTTAGTTCTTAAACAAAAGCATATTTGAAATTGTTGCTACCGGATTTTTATTTATTTGTTTTTTATACCTTTGTAAGATGGATGGTTTTTTGATACCCAACTCTTTTTTATGTATAGTCAGGTTGAAGCACCCCCTGCTGCCCCCGAAAATTTCCCCTTCTCAAATGATTTTTTTATGTTTCTCTGCAAAATTAGATTCAACATAAAATTAAATTAGTGACATTTTTATATATTAAAGGAAAAATGGTGCATCTTTCAATTTTTTATGATTCTTAAATATTTAATACTAGAAAAATGAGTGACATTTAGATATGTTAGAGTATGAAGTCATATAAAGACGATTGTATAATGACAATAACTTACCAACCAACATCGCAAATAATATTTATGATGCACGATCCCTTCGATTAAGGAATCCTTTTCCTTCTTTGGTCTTTAGGTCCATACTTCATCCTGATGGTTATGCCACGATGTCCAAAAGTCTATAAGCAATGGATAGACTTCCATAACCATGATATATGTGTGTGTATATATTTTCTTAGTTGATTTTATTTTAACGAAATCCTTAGTAGAGAAATGAAATAATTAATTCCAAAAGAAAAAGAAGTATTTTAACTATAAATTTAATATTTATGTGTTCCTAAATCGATCTTACACCCATTCCCTTTTAATTTGGGAGTTTTAAATACACCCATAATTATGAGCTTCAAAATACTTGCCCCAAGGGACTCCCCAATTAGATTGAATATAATGGAATGATTTCATTTACCTTGTAGGCTGACTGGTGCACCACTAGACTAATTATCCTTTGATAATATATCTAATAGATATGATCATTTATTTGTGTTATCTTCTGACAACCTAAGAAAATCACAACAAAATTCTATAATTCCAACTGATATTATCTAATTCATTAGGTCTTATTGCCCATTAGGTTTTATTGCCTCATATATTCATGAAACTAATATAAGCAACGGTACAAACAAACATGCAGAACAATACATAATATACAAGAGTAAGAGTTACTACATGTTGACCTTTCCAACACTGTAACTTCACAAAGGTTCTTCATGATTCGCTTATCTCTTGAGTTCAAGCAATTATCAAATCCTATAATTTGAAATTTATATAGAGATGGCTCATTATTAATTCTAATATTAATAACATAAGTAAGATTATGTTCTGCTACACCCACCCATACAACTTATCCTTTTTATTTAAATTAGTCAATCATCATTGATATCTTGTACCCTTATGATATTATATACCTACTAAGACTTATTTAAATGTCTATTATTCCCTGTAATTAGACCACTAATTTAGCCAACTAGCCCTTCAAATATTACCAAAAAACTCTAAATTTCAGGCAAGTTGCAATTATCCAAAAATGAGATTATTTTCAGACCTAACAGAAATCGGGTTTTTAATTTCTCAAAGAACTTGAAAAAATCATAACTTAATCTAAGAAACTCCAAATGAAGTGATTCTGGTTCCTAATTTAAGCTCTATAAGCCTATTTTAAAAGAAAAATAGCCACTATACCAAATTATGACCGTAACCTCCTAGAATTTCATAGAGACAATTACCACTCGAATATAGAAACAAGATTTCTCCAGTTTTTACTGTATAACTTGGAAAATTCATAACTTTCTTTCTACACCTTTAATTAACATGTTATAAGACTTGTTTTAAAGTTTAGAAGGTGTACTATCTCCTGACTAAATTTCACAGATAAAAAAGTTATTTGCTTTATAAAAACCTCACACGAATATGAAACTCGAATCTTGAGAAACAACTCTTTCCAGTTTTTCTTGTCTAACTTGGAAAATTCATAACTTTCTTTCTAGACCTTAGATTAACATTATGTAAGACTCTTTCTAAATCTTAGGAGGTGTATCTTGACCAAATTTCACAGAAAAACTCATACTTTAGCTCCTAAAATCCACATGCATGTGACCCTCTATTTTTCGGACCAGCAACATAGATTAAATGGAGGACAAGCAACCTCAAACCATGGCTTAAAACTCTAGAAATTAGAAACCTTTAAAACCATATTGCATGCTCTGTTTCATTGAGTCACCTGCAGAGCAAAAGAACCCTTAATCATGCCTCAAAACCAACAAGCAAGCCATGAACTGATCAAAACAAGCTTAACCTATTATCTATACATTGTTTCTATGGCTTTGCTCATCTGTTTTACTTCCTCTCTTTAGAATAAAATTCTCCAGGCCCCAATCACTCTCAAATGATCCATCAAACAACAAAACTGAAGGTAGAATAGTGATTTGGGGACTTACCTTAGTCTAGATAAGGCGTTGCATGTGGCAATCGGCCACTCTTCCCTTCTCTCCGGCGATCGCTCTCCCTCGGTGTGTTCAGTATTTCTCTAGCGCTCTCTCTATTTTTTGGTTCCTTTCACGCTCTCACTTTCTCTCTCTCTTCCTGGTGTGGCCGAAAGTGAAATGGAGAAAATAAGGGAGTGTTGTGGGTGTTCATGTGTCGTGTTTTTGGATGAGAGGAGTGAGTGTATGTGCTGGCCAAATGATATTTGAAGAGAGGGGTGTGTGTGTCATGTGTATAAAGAGAGAGAGGGAGGGTGTGGGGCCCACTCCAAAATAATCCATTTGATCTTCTTTGACCCTATACAGCTTTTATTTGCAACTTGGTTAATCCTTTCCTCATTTAATTGCAAACATTTTATAAGTGTTAGAAATTAATCCTTAATTCCATATAAGGATTTTTCTTCCTTAATTAACTTCTCTAAGCCATAAAATATTAACTTTAAAATTTCTAAGCAAAAAAAATATAAAAAAAATTATCCCTTAACTAGTTTTCCTTGAATTTTTGGGAAAATAAGCCCTAAATTCCAAATATTAATTTTAAAACCATTCAGGCCAAATTTTTCATAATTAATACCCTTGTAATATTTCTAATCCTCTAATCTTAAAATTTGGGATGTTACAATTTTGATTAGAAGATATTGCACAAAATAAATGTTAAAACGGGTAAAATTGTCATATTTTTTACTTTTCTAGTAAAACTGATTTGCACCAAGGTGTTTTTGGTTATGTTTGTTGTATGTAAATTAAATAACTAAAGTAAAAAAGAAAATCAAACCTAGAAAGATGATGAAGAACTATCAAAAGAGGGTGGAAATTTGCATGGGCTTAAGGATCTATGAAAACAAGGCCCTAAGGTTGCTTTTGGGCAAAATTGCATCATGGTTAGGGCCCATATGTGTTAACCTATGACTTATGTTTCTTAAATGGGCTCTATGACCACCTCTTAAACCTAATTCCATGTCTTCCACAACCCATAAAGAGCAAAAGCGTGAGTGCGTGATGACACACCACGCCGATTTTCTTCTTCCATCACCATGTGTTATTAATCCTCATTCTTGAGGATGGATCTTGTGGTTTGAGTTCTCTATTCTTTAATTGATAGTTGCTATCTAGTTTAAAATTTTCTTATATTTTATGATTTCCTAGTTCAAGAATTTAATTTCTATTTTCAAGACTTTGATTTCCGTTCAGATAACCCTTGTGATTAAACTCTTGTGAATTTTATGTACAATTATGATTTTCAGTTCTAAATCTATAATTTTTGTTTCCTCCTATAATAAATCTTGTAATTCCTTTATGTTATTAATTGAATTGCATGGTTGATTTTTTTTGTTTTTTTTTTTGAATATAGTGTTTGCTTATTCTATTAGGATATATCGATTGATTATTCTTAGAGGAACAAATTATAATTGAGAATTGAATCCATATGCTAAGTGGCATTTAACAATTATTTAAGAGGTAATTATATATGCTAGATTCCTAGGTATAATTATTGATTATATAATTGAGATCTATGGCGTTCGTCTAGAGTTTTTCATATTTAAGATTTAGTAGATTAATAACTCCATATCTATTAGAACTATGATGGCCACCGATCTGTTCTCAAGAAAATCCATCATTTGTTTTCTTTATTTTATATTATATATTTTTTATATTAAAAGCCTATTTCCCCTTTTGTTTTAAGTCTTGCACATTTAATTATTTTATTAATTAAATACTATTGACTCAGCGTAAGAGAATAGACCTAGGTTGTGCAGTTACGCTGCATAATTTAGTTATTAATTTGAGTGCTAACAACAAGCGAGATCACTTTGAATGGAATAAGACCACTTAAAATCATTGTATTCCTCCCACTTCTCCCATTAAGGTTGGCCAAACATGAGAGAGAAGGGAGAGAAGAGAAGGAAGGGGAAAGACTAAGAGGAAGAGAAAGATTCAAGAGAATATAACAAGATAAGTGTGATGCCAAATCTTACATCTCTCTTCTTGTTTTTTTAGCTCAAGACCACTTCTGATGTCTAAATCTTCTCTTGGTTTCATGTTTTAGCAAAGAACAAAAATAAAATTAGGGTTCCAAGGGAAGGATTTTCAAGAAATCTAACTTTGGACTTAGGTAAGTGTTGATTTATATATATTATGTAGTTGATGCCAAGGGGGGAACTGGGGGCTAGGGTGGGCCCCCACCCCCCTAAATAATATTTTTTTTAATAAAAAAATCTAAAACCCCTTCCCCTTACCCGTGGTCCCTCCTCACTCGGTCAGTGTCGTATTGTGTTCAGCCTTTTGAGTGAAAACAATAGCCAAATATAATTTCGATCTTTTCGATTCCTCCTCGTAAATCCTGATTCATGATTCCTTCTTTATACTACCAATTTTCCTTTCCTGATTTCTCCTTTATACTGCCAATTTTCCTCCTTCTTTACTCGCTTCCTTCATCTTTTTGATCTTTTTCTCCTCGTAATTCCTTGACGGCGAAGCTGAAGATTGTTTTCTTCCATAGGTTTACTTCATTTTTCCAATCCTGTATGCCTTTTTTTGTGGTTTGATTTGCTGTATTGATGATTATGATTAGTTGTTATAGCTATTTTTTGTTGTTGTTGATTTGTTTACTGATTAGATCTTTGCAAGTTCGTTCTGAAATTATGATTCTCTGTTTTGCTTCTTACAATAGTGTTTCTCTGATTCTCTGTTTTATCTTTGCCCCCACTCCCCTCATTAAAATTCTTGGCTTCGCCACTGGTTAATGCTATTGATGTTCTTAAGATTGGATTGCTTGATTCTTGAGATTTTATAATTTTTGGAGGCATGCAAGAAAATTAAAGTAGAGATGCTATCAAAATGTACAAAAAAAGGAAAAAGAAAAAAAAAAGAAAGCATTCATGATTAAGTGATTAAGGGTTGAATTATGATAGTTTGTGGAATGGATTGTTGAAAAATCATTTCAATCTCCCCCTTGTATGTCACAACCTGAACAGGGCAGTAAGAGAGAGTATGATTTTGATTGTTTTAATGCTTCAAATGAGCCCAAAATGAAAAGATTAATTTGTAGTGTAATACCCTAAAAATTGTATTTATGATAAGTATCATATTTTAGTAAATAATACCTATTTGAAATAGGTGAATATGTGGTCTCAAATAATAAGTTATAATTACCTTATTTTCTAAGGTAATTTCTATTGAAATTAGAAGAGATAAAGAGCTAAAACTCCCTAAAATGCATTTATGAGGCATAAAATGGTATGAAAATATTATGATAAATCCCTAGAGGCAATAAAATATTTGCTAAAAATTAGAAAGTATGTTGTCTCTAATTTTAGGAATTTTTGGGATTATTTCCCTTGGAAAATAATGAGGCAAAATTAAATATTATTTTTGGGGTCATAAGTGACCCCATGATTTTTAATATTTTACATGGAGCATAAAATACCAATGTCAGTAAAATAATTGTGAGATAATAATTAATCTCAATTAAGAAAATTGTCAACAATTAGTAAGTGATTAATTAAGTAATTAATGGCTAATTGTTTAAGCATAGGATAATTGCTTAATTAAGATAATTAAGGCATAAATTAAGTAATTAAAAAACAAATAAAAAAGGGGGAGCCGATATTCTTAGTGTGAAAAGGGTTTGGGATTTTTCAAAATAATATCTAGATATTTGATAATTAAATAATAATATATTCGGTTGAAAGACCAGTTGGCTAAATGAGAACCGATAGAAATAAAATCCTATCTCAAAATAGGTGAACTAAGTATTTTATATCTGGACGTTTTATAAACGAGTGAAATTTTATCCCGGAGTGGGCTATCTCCGAAGTCATTTCCGAAACCGGTGGACTGATTAAGAGACCGAATGGAAGAAGAAAAGGGCAGATAGTAGAAACGAGAACCAATAGAAAACAAGACCATTGTGACAAACCATGAACTAAGTTTCTTAGGTCAGGACATATTATAAACCATGAACCAATAGAAGTTGGTGCTACCGGAAGTTATTTCCGTAACCGATGGCGTCTGTCCGAAAATGTTCAGCAGGCAACGGAATACCCTTAACGGGATCACAAATTTAGTTAAACCAGGTATTTTGAAAGAGGAAGATTAGACCTTCAGAGCTGTGCTGCTGTATTTTAAGATCCGCTGAGATTACGCGATAAGAACACCGAACATGGAACTTTATCGGTACAGTCACATAAAGCAACAGGATGACATCATGCATGACATCATCTTGTTGACTGTAACATCCCATTTGAAAACGGCGGAATTTTTTTTTTTTTAAACGTTTCCAAATATTTCAAGCAGAGTAATCAGAGTAGAGCATTGGAGCGAAAAAGTAACTGATTCATAACAAACATCAACCACAGTGTAACATTGTAATGATTACATTAATCCTAGAGTTTGAAAGTGAATAACGAAAGCGGTAAAGATAGATAAGTCTCGGCCGCACGTCTATCGTCGCTTGCCTCGATCTTCGATCCGTATTCCTCCGGATCCTGAAGCTATAGCTGAGATTCAATTTACCGCATTGAATCTCAGGTAACGGTTAATCTCAAACCCAAACAATACAAAGATATACGATAATGATATTCTAGACAATACAATAGTATATCACTACATAAGCATACGCGAGATGCATGATCATTATGCCGACAAAACATAAGCATTACGCAATATGTAAAGCCCCACAATGGAAAACAACAATAACGGCTTGCACTATTCACCGGTGCCACGATACCACTCGTGTTCTCGCGCTAGAAAAACATACGGCGTTATCATGACTATAACCCGTGTAAAACTGTCTCTATATCGGTCTACGAACGTATCTATCACATATATGCATTTAAGCAGTACAAGATTAGTGTTACAGTACGCGTCCGTACCTTCGTTGACGACGTTAGGTACTTCTGGCGGAAAACGTACTTTTTACGGAAAAACGTGAAATGTTCACTCGCGGCACGTCGGGCAACGAACGCGAAAATCGAGTTTCGATGCCCTATCGAGTAATATCACTTTTATTAGTGATTTGCAATCATAACTCGGCATTTTAGGTAAAAATTACCATTTTGCCCTTCTACCCCTAATTTGGCGGAATTTTGCCAGAACTTCGTTACTTTGACCTTATTCCATTTCAAAATTATCCCCACTATGTTTTTACCTCGTCAGGCATTTTTCAATGCAAAGAGGCCTAAAAACAAGCATAGGAATATATTCTCGAAATTTCCTAGATCAAAACAACAGTTCTACTATAACTACCGAAAGAACTACGGAAACTAAAAACTAAGGACGAAGAACTTACTCGGAGCTAAGGCGAAATTTTTCCGAGCTTCTCTCTCTAGAACCTCTCTCTAGGATTCGAATTTGGTGTGAAGAATGAGAGCAAGAGAGCTTGCTATTTATAGGGGAAAATAGGGACAAGGTGGGAATTTCCACAAAAGTCTTCAGATCGGATTCCGGCCGTTGGATCGCATTTTTGAGGACAAAACACTCTTGGCCATCCATGGTCAAGATCGAAATCTAAGAGCCCTAAAGTCAATGGATGAGTTGTCATCCATGATGGCTCTTGCTTTATGGCCTCCGGCCCGATCTACCCGACGGTGTCCGTTTCGCGATTTCGCGAAGCTCAAAAATGCGGGCATCTAACTTTGAAGGTCTTTTCATCCTCTTTCATATTATATATTTGGATCCTATTTTTGATCATATCCAGGTATTCTCCGGTGCGTCGAAAGATATTCGGACAAACGCGTCCGGTTACGGAAATCGTTTCCGATAGAACCAACTTCACGGACAATAATTCGAATCGTAAAATGTGCGCTTGTTGCCTAACTTAATACCATGTTTGAAAACACGCAATTGTTTCTATAGGTTCTCACTTTGCCTATCCGGCTCTACTCTATCCGATCGCCTTTTCGTCTAATTAGGAATTAGGGTTTTCGGTTGCGGAATCGACGTCTGGTAAATTCTTTCTTCGTGTAGAATTTCACTTGTACTTAATTTGATCAGTCTGAAAATACTTTTACCTCTGGTTTACCTGTAGAATTTATTTCTAACTTTTCCCTCGGTCTGCCTATAAGCTGACTCACCGCATTATATTACTATTTTATTCTAATTACCATTTTAATTATTTAAACAATTCTTTTTAATTAAAAATACTAAGAATTTCGGCCCCCTCTTTTTAAAATTCAGTTTTAATTATTTTTCCATAATTTTTTCCATTTTTTAAAAATATAATATTGTTTTCCAAAAATTTCCGTTTTACCCCGCCTTTGTTAGGGCTTAATCGACCTAATTTCTTCGTTTAGTGATCTTTTTAGGATCAGGTTTCTTCATATATTTATCTTTACTAATTTACAGTATATTGTTATCTTTCAAACTTCTATACTGATATTGTCATTTTATATCCTATGCAAAATATTAAAAATGTTTACCCCATCAGGTTACTTTATGGTTCCGAAATGCTTTTTAAACTTTTCTTCATGTTATTTCCTCTGAAATAATTTATTAAATTCTCATAATTAGGGATAACACTTCCATATTTTTCTCATAATTTTTCATGATCTTT
The DNA here is from genome assembly GCA_019022615.1 of Acacia melanoxylon. NCBI lineage: Eukaryota > Viridiplantae > Streptophyta > Magnoliopsida > Fabales > Fabaceae > Acacia > Acacia melanoxylon. Next base: position 23,928,984 of record JAFJYJ010000001.1, on the reverse strand, counting down.
CGCATTTATCATAATGTTTTTAGACTGTTTTTATCACCATGATATCATTTTCATCATTCTTCATCATATTTTTCTCGTAACTTTCTTGACAATTTACTCTATAATTATAACAATTTTCTATAACAGTTTTATCTCATGAATTTACTTCATTAAAATATTCATTAATTTTCCTTTATCTCGTAAATTCCAGTTTGCTAAAATCCGGTATTACATTTCTCTCCCCTTAAACAAAATTTCGCCCTCGAAATTTAATCTACACTAACTAGACTATGGGCGATATAAACTCTGGGTACTTCTCCTTCATGTCACTCTCGGTTTCCCAAGTTGCCTCGTTTTGTGACAAACCCTTCCAGACCACCTTCACTATCGGTATAGTTTTAGTCCTAAGCCGTTTCTCCTGGCGTTCGAGAATTTGCTCCGGCTCGACTACAAAGGTGTTATCATGCCGTACTTCAACATCATTGTACACCATGACATGATCTCGCTCTGGTAGGTATTTCTTTAGCTGTGACACGTGAAAAACATCGTGGAGATTACTCAGGTTCGGGGGTAACGCTAGTTGATATGCAACTGGTCCTCGCTCGGCTAACACTTCAAATGGTCCAACGTAACGCGGACTAAGCTTCTTTCTCTTCAGTGTCCTGCCGACACCGGTTACTGGAGATAATCTCATAAACACATGGTCTCCGACTTCAAACTTCAACGGTCTTCTCCTCTTATCTGCATAGCTCTTCTTCCGTCTCACGTGTGCAAAGCAAGGAGTCTCTTCTTGATCGAGCGATCGCTCGGAGGTCTCTTTTAGCATATCCGGTCCAAGCAATCGCTTTTCGACGCGTCGTCATCCCGTCCAAAATAAAGGCGATTGGCACTTTCGCCCATACAAAGCCTCGAACGGGGCCATTTGTATGCTTGAATGATAACTATTGTTATACGCGAATTCCGCTAGTGAGAGGTGTTCGTCCCGCTTTCCTTTGAAATCCGTGGCACATGCTCGCAAAGATATCCTCCAAATACGTACGTATCGTCCTCTCGATTGACCGTCGGTTTGAGGATGATAAGCCGAACCGAACTTCAGCTTGGTACCCATTCCTTCATGTAGTGCTTGCCAAAAGCGGGATTGGAATCGAGTATCCCGATCGAGATAATACTCTTAGGGACTCCGTGCGGTCTCACGATCTCTTTGATGTAGATTACGCCAATCGTTCAAGAGTAGTGGATGCTAATGGGTATGAAATGTGCCGACTTGGTTAATCGGTCGACGATCACCCAAATGGTATCGTGATGCCCGATCTTAGGTAGACCTACCACAAGATCCATGGTCACATTCTCCCATTTCCACTCCGGCTTCTAGTCCTTGCGAGAAGACCGGGGGTCGCCGGTGCTCAATCTTTACTTTCGGCAAGTTAGACACCCAAATACGTGCGAGTTACGTCTCTTTTCATTCCAGGCCACCAAACTTCGGCCTTCAAGTTCTGGTACATCTTGACCATTCCCGGATGTAGAGTGTACTTACTCTTATGAGCCTCATCCAAGATCTTCGCGGTTCATCAACCGGCGGTATGTAAATGCGCCCCTTGTGTCTGACCAATCCACTCGATGAAAGGTCGTGGTCTTGGGTTTCATCTTGAGAGATCTTCTCCCGCATGGAGATTGCCCAATCATCTTGTCTCTGAGCCTCATCAACTTCATATCTCAGGTCATACTCCCCTTGACTCACAAGAAGATTTGCAAGGTAGGCGTCACTTGGTACGTTGAAATTCATGCAGATTTGGTTTGAAAGATTCAGGTCTCTGAAATCTTCAAGTAATTTCTGCTCTTGTATCATCATGTATGATACTTGTACCTTCTTCCCGCTTAGAGCATCTCGCAACGACGTTTGCTTTCCCGGGTGATACTTGATCTCTAGGTTGTAGTCTTTCAAAGAATTCCATCCAACGACGTTGCCTCATATTCAGTTCCTTTGATCAAAGAGATACTTCGGCTCTTGTGGTCGCAGATAGTTCTACGGTCGTACCGTACGGATAATGCCTCCATATCTTCAAAGCGAACACGATGGCGCAAGCTCCAAATCGTGTGTAGGATAGTTCGACTCGTGCGGCTTCACCGACGAGAGGCATAAGCCACCACTCGCCCAATTGCATTAGGACACAACCCAATCCTTGCCCACCGGCATCACCGTAGACAACATATGTCTCATCGGGATCCGGGATTATCAATACCGGTGCCGTAGTCAACCTCTCCTCGCCTCTCGAAAGCTCTCCTCACGGTCATCTCCCCATACAAAGGGTTGATTCTTCCTCGTAAGCTTTGTCAATGGTAGGGCAAGAAGCGAGAAATCCCGTATAAATCTACAAGAATATCCCGCTGACCTAGGAAACTACGTATCTCCGTCACCGTCTCGGCCTCTTCCATCCGAACCGCTTCCACCTTGCTCGGGTCAACAAGAACTCCGCCGCTAGATATCACATGGCCCAGAAATCTCACTTCCTGCAGCCAAAATTCGCATTTGCTCAACTTTGCGTAGAGCCGCTTCTCTCTCGGTATGTTTAATACTAAGCGCGAGATGTTCTTCATGCTCTTTTCGCTTTTGGAATAGACGAGTATATCGTCAATGAACACCACCACAAACTGGTCTAGGTGTTGTCGGAAGATACGGTTCATGTAATCCATGAATACCGCAGTGCATTTGTTAATCCGAAGGGCATCACAAGGAATTCGTAGTGCCCATATCCGGTTCTCAAAGCCGTCTTGGAAATATCATCGTCTTTGACTCGTAGAATCGATGATATCCCGAACGCAAATCGATCTTGGAAAAGACAATGTGGAACCGATAACTGATCCAAAAGATCATCAATCCGGGGAAGTGGATATTTTTTTTTGACAGTCACTTTATTTAGTTCACGATAATCGATGCAGAGTCGAAAACTTCCATCTTTCTTTTTCACGAACAGAACTGGAGCTCCCCAGGGTGATACACTGGGTCGAATGAACCCCTTCTTCAGAAGTTCTTCTAGCTGTTTCTTCAACTATTGCATTTCATTTGGAGCCATACGATACGGCGCCTTTGATATTGATCCTGTGCCAGGCATCAATTCAATATTGAACTCCACCTCTCGGATAGGAGGTAACTCAGTGAGATCCTCCGGAAATACATCGGGAAAATCATTCACCACAGGGGATATCCTGGAGTGAAAGTTCGACTTCGCTTTAACCGAAAAGAATACCATGTAGGCATGGCATCCCCGTTTCACGCATCGATCAACTTCTCGTAGCGGAGAGAAAGCTCGGGCTCACATCAACCTTGTCTCCGGAAATGATATCTTCTTCTTGCCACAATCGATCATTGCACCGTTGGCTGTTAGCCAATTCAGACCGAAAATGACGTCGATGCCGTGAAGAGGTAGACGGATGAGATCTATCTTTGAAACTCACCCATCCACGTTAGCGATACAGTTCATACACGCGTCAGAAGCTAAAGACTTTAAACCCAGCGGTGTAGACACTACCAGATCAAAAGGTAAACTACAGGCATGCATTCCTAAACGACTTGCACAATCATAAGATATAAACGAATGACTGGCACCCGAATCATACAATGCTTGCAATTTATTCCCATTAAGATAGATGGTACCTTGGACCATTTCTGGAGACTGTCTGGCCTCGGTGTTTGTCAACGCAAAGATCCGGCCAGCGCTCTGAGGTCTTGCCTCTGCGCAGCCTTCTCGGGCAATCCCGGCTAATGTGTCCAGGCTTCGGCACCCGAAACAGACTTGTTTCCCATCACAAACGCTTGGCTCCCGGATGGTACTTCTTGCATTTTGGACACGTCTGGGATCCCAGCTGTTTGGGGTAATTCAATTGTCCAGTTTGGTAGGGTCTCTTGTTCCCGCCTCGGTTATCGCTCCAAGGCGCCTTCCTCTTCTGTGAGGAGCCTCCGCGGTTAAACCCACTGCGGTTTGCATTGTTTCCTTCTTGGCCTCAGAATTTGCACAGTTCTTTCAAATTGCGCTCAGTCAATCTGCGGATTCCACAAACTTGGGCCATTCTCGGAAATTGTTGCGATACTAGCCTCGCCCTTATTTCATATTTCAAATCCGGTCACTAGTCGATTCGCCTTCCAACTCTCATTTTTGTGGCCTTTCGGATATGATGAATAACGAGACAGGTTGGTGAAACGGGCGAAGTAATCGTCGAACGATTCTTCATTTCCCTGCTGGATGTGAAGAAATTCTTCTTCCTTAATCACCTGTACCGAGGGAGGAAAGTACTGTTCGTTGAACTGTTCCAGGAATGCTTCCCAAGTAACAGGGCCTTGAAGGGTTGTGGAAACACTCTTCCACCACCTGTGGGCATCGCCCTCTAGCTTGTAGATTGCCACCGAGCCTTCCGGTTTCCGGCACTCAATGACTTCGAATATCTTCTCCGCACTCGAAGCCAATCCTCGCCTAATTCACTCTTTCCCCGGAAACCGGGTGGTTTAAGCTTGCAGAACTGGTTGACCCAGCTTTCCGTGGTTCTTTCTCTTCTTCCTTGTCGTGGAGGTGATCAGGATCGATCATATTCATTTTCTTCATCGTCATGTTCATCGTTGTCCTCCTCTTCATTATCATCTTCTCCATCGTCATTGTCACTTTCCTCATCACGTTCTTCCTCGTGTTGTCGTGCTTCCAACTGTCTTTGGGCTTCTTCATCCTGTTGATGTTGCCTTGCCAAGAGTGCATCTATGATAGCTCTCTGCTCTTCAAGAGTTCTTCTCAGTTCTTGCACTTCATTTTGGTTTGGCTGATTTGGTATATTTTGTTCGGGTATTACGTCTGGTTGAGGTTGTCTGCCTCCGCGTCTACCACGACCTCGACCTCGGCCTCGGCCCCTTGGTACACCGGTACCTCTCATAATGGCCATGTCTTATTCTTTTTCCTTTATTTATTAACAAATATGTAAATATTAGAAATGACACAAGGATTTTCATCAAAACTTATATATTCATTTCATAACATTTTACATATTAGTTGGTCTAGTCCTAGTACAAGTCATATATTACAACAAGTTATAACCCCTCTTTATTCAAACATATTTTACAATCTCCCAGGGGTGCTTGGAGATACAAACTAAACTTCCTAGTCTCTACATTCCACAACTTCCTTGAACTAACGCCTTCAGACTATATGCTCCGGAACTTTACTCTATCCGTCAGCCGCTCCTCTTGGTGATCGAGAATTTGCTCTGGTTTGACCACAAAGATCTTGTCATGTCGTACTTTGATATATAGTGTTTCCCGTGGCACCCATATACCGATCAACACTAGATATCAAAATGTATCCATGGCGCCCATACACCATGGTAACACAAGATACCTTAAATGTTTCCATGGCGCCCATACACCATGACAACACAAGATACCTCCTACTTAATGACACGGTCGCAGTCCGGTTGTAGTAACCAAGAGATATGCATCGGAAACTAAAATTTTCGCGGCAAGTAAGATAACTATTTATCAAACCATAGGGGAAAACGTTAGATTTAGGAAGACAATGATTAGTCTATCACAGACTTTATCACACTAATACTACAAACGAACGGACACTCGTACTATTTCCCCTCGTTCAGGATTTCGTTGATTCGGTCTACTTAGAAACGGGTACGGAATTTCGTATCGGGAGTTCCTCTACATGAGTCAAATACTGCATGTATCTATCCTTGTTGGTCTCGGAGTTTCATCCGGCGTGGCCTAGCTCCACATATAAGCTCGCGCTAGGACGAATAATAGTCGTCCGACAAACCGACGATTATCGAAACGATATCAAATATGAATATGGACGATGGATTTACCGATTCTCGGGTTAGAATGATGCACCGACGTAGGGGTGGTACACCGGTTCGAGAATGGTATACCACCCCAGATCGGTACATCGACTTAGGGCTATATCGCACTCATTTTCAAAACATGCTCTTTAAAAAGGCGTAGAGCCTAACTCCGTTACTCAACCAATTTAGCCGGTAGGTGTCTATCATGGGAGCCTCACCGTGCTAGGGTGACGATTGGCCGATCCACATAGACTAGCCCCTTCGGCACCAAAAGGTTTTTGGAATAACTTAGTCAGATCTATGCCAGGACAACTGCTCTGATACCATAAATGTAACATCCCATTTGAAAACGGCGGAATTTTTTTTTTTTAAACGTTTCCAAATATTTCAAGCAGAGTAATCAGAGTAGAGCATTGGTGCGAAAAAGTAACTGATTCATAACAAATATCAACCACAGTGTAACATTGTAATGATTACATTAATCCTAGAGTTTGAAAGTGAATAACGAAAGCGGTAAAGATAGATAAGTCTCGGCCGCACGTCTATCGCTGCTTGCCTCGATCTTCGATCCGTATTCCTCCGGATCCTGAAGCTATAGCCGAGATTCAATTTACCGCATTGAATCTCGGGTAACGGTTAATCTCAAACCCAAACAATACAAAGATACGATAATGTATATTCTAGACAATACAACAAGATATCACTACATAAGCATACAACGAGATGCATGATCATTATGCCGACAAAACATAAGCATTACGCAATATGTAAAGCCCCACAATGGAAAACAACAATAACAGCTTGCACTATTCACCAGTGCCACGATACCACTCGTGTTCTTAGCGCTAGAAAAACATACGGCGTTATCATGACTATAACCCGTGTAAAAATGTCTCTATATCGGTCTACGAACGTATCTATCACATATATGCATTTAAGCAGTACAAGATTAGTGTTACAAAGACGCGTCCGTACCTTCGTTGACGACGTTAGGTACTTCCGCGGAAAACGTACTTTTTACGGAAAAACGTGAAATGTTCACCAACGGCACGTCGAAAGCGGCGTAACGACAAAGAAATCGAGTTTCGATGCCCTATCGTAGTAATATCACTTTTATTAGTGATTTGCAATCATAACGGCATTTTAGGTAAAAATTACCATTTTGCCCTTCTACCCCTAATTTGGCGGAATTTTGCCAGAACTTCGTTACTTTGACCTTATTCCATTTCAAAATTATCCCCACTATGTTTTTACCTCGTTAGGCATTTTTCAATGCAAAGAGGCCTAAAAACAAGCATAGGAATATATTCTGAAATTTCCTAGATCAAAACAACAGTTCTACTATAACTACCGAAAGAACTACGGAAACTAAAAACTAAGGACAGAAGAACTTACTCGGAGCTAAGGCAGAATTTTTCCAGAGCTTCTCTCTCTAGAACCTCTCTCTAGGATTCGAATTTGGTGTGAAGAATAAGAGCAAGAGGGCTTTCTATTTATAGGGAAAAATAGGGACAAGGTGGGAATTTCCACAAAAGTCTTCAGATCGGATTCCGGCCGTTGGATCGCATTTTTGAGGACAAAACACTCTTGGCCATCCATGGTCAAGATCGAAATCTAAGAGCCCTAAAGTCAATGGATGAGTTGTCATCCATGATGGCTCTTGCTTTATGGCCTCCGGCCCGATAAAGCTACCCGATCGGTGTCCGTTTCGCGCGATTTCGCAGAAGCTCAAAAATGCGGGCATCTAACTTTGAAGGTCTTTTCATCCTCTTTCATATTATATATTTGGATCCTATTTTTGATCATATCCAGGTATTCTCCGGTGCGTCGAAAGATATTCGGACAAACGCGTCCGGTTACGGAAATCGTTTCCGATAGAACCAACTTCTGGACAATAATTCGCTGAATCGTAAAATGTGCAGTTGTTGCCTAACTTAATACCATGTTTGAAAACACGCAATTGTTTCTATAGGTTCTCACTTTGCCTATCTGGCTCTACTCTATCTGATCAGCTTTTCGTCTTATTAGGAATTAGGGTTTTCGGTTGCGGAATCGACGTCTGGTAAATTCTTTCTTCATGTAGAATTTCACTTGTACTTAATTTGATCAGTCTGAAAATACTTTTACCTCTGGTTTACCTTTAGAATTTATTTCTAACTTTTCCCTCGGTCTGCCTATAAGCTGACTCACCGCATTATATTACTATTTTATTCTAATTACCATTTTAATTATTTAAGCAATTCTTTTTAATTAAAAATACTAAGAATTTCGGCCCCCTCTTTTTAAAATTCAGTTTTAATTATTTTTCCATAATTTTTTCCATTATTAAAAAATATAATATTTTTTTCCAAAAATTCTCATTTTACCCCTGCCTTCGTTAGGGCTTAATCAGACATAATTTCTTCGTTTAGTGATCTTTTTAGGATCAGGTTTCTTCATATATTTATCTTTACTAATTTACAGTATATTGTTATCTTTCAAACTTCTATACTGATATTGTCATTTTATATCCTATGTAAAATATTAAAAATGTTTACCCCATCAGTTACTTTATGGTTAAAATGCTTTTTAAACTTTTCTTCATGTTATTTCCTCCGAAATAATTTATTAAATTCTCATAATTAGGGATAACACTTCCATATTTTTCTCATAACTTTTCATGATCTTTCAATTTTATCATAATGTTTTTAGACTGTTTTTATCACCATGATATCATTTTCGGTCATTCTCGTTCATCGATTTTTCTCGTAACTTTCTTGACAATTTACTCTATAATTATAACAATTTTCTATAACAGTTTTATCTCATGAATTTACTTCATTAAAATATTCATGAATTTTCCTTTATCTCAGAAATTCCAGATTTGCTAAAATCCGGGTATTACATTTTTGGGGCAAGGGGAGACACATGGATGGCCAAGATGAAGCCATGTGTAAAAACAAGATCTAAAGGATGAGATTCGATCTGAAAAAGGTGTGAATAGTGTCACAGAAATCTCTATAAATAGCCAACACCTCTTCTTCTCATTTCACACCAAAATTTTGAATCCTAGAGAGATTTTAGAGAGAAGGAGGAGTCCGGAGAAAGTATAGCGTAACCCTGGGTAAGTTCTTCGGTCCCTAGTCTTAAACTTCGGTGTTTTGTTCGGTAGTTATAGTAGGAATGTTGTTTTGATCTTTAATCTTCCAATATATTGTAGATATCATGTTTTTGGGTTAAATATGATATATATTTCGAAAAATATGTTGGGGAAAGAGTTATGGCAAAATTTTGGAAGATTAGAGTCAAAATAGCAAAGCTCTGGCGAAATTCCGCCGAATAGGGGAGTCAGGGGCAAAATGGTAATTTGTATCTAAAATGCCTGTTATGATGCTAAATGTTGATAAATATTATCCTTATAGGATATCTCGTGATAATCGTATCGTTTATTATACATTTGTTGTGCTTATTTGTCGGGCATTTGTCAAAAATACTGTTTTCCGTCAAAAGTACCGAATACCATCAACGAAGGTACGTTCGCGTATCGTAACACTAGCTCTAATGCTTATTGTATGATCATATATGATTGTTGTGTTCACCGACTAAGACTTAAATACGTGGTTATGTCACATACGAGGTTATGTTCTAATGATTTGCTGTAGCATACGTGGTTATGTTACATACGTGGTTGTTATCTTACATACGTGGTTATGTATTTCTAATCATACATCTGTTATGGGCTGTTGTATTGATTGCTACTGTCATGAATATCTGTCACATATATATTGTCATATTTAAGCATGAGGTTAACCGTTACCTGAGGTTCAATGGGCATTGAACCTCGCCTCTTAACATAGCGTCGAGTTCGGGAGAACCGAGGGCCGAGCGAAAGGCAAAGGCAAGCGGCCGCACGGAGACTCGGTGAAGACTATCTCTCGTTGCTACGGCATGAGTATTGCCGGGGAGACACTTCTGTTGTTATTTACTTTGAAAATTCTCGGTCATTGTATCGCTCCTGTAATCAGCCAGACTTATGGCATTTTGAATATAAGTATCAGTTACTCTTACACTCCGATGCTCTACTCTGATGAAAAAAAAATTATACTGCTTTTGAAAATGGGATGTTACATGTAGGGTACAAGTGAGAAGTCAAGTTTGGAAGCATCAGACACAAATGGAAGTTTTGTCCTCAAACTCCCTATGTTTCAGTTTTGCTTAGATGAAGGGGGAGGAAGCTTAGTTTGCTTAATTTGAGCTTAAATACGAAATATATATGCAAAATTAGAGTGGACAAGCATGTTGGACTAATTTTAAAGCATATGGAGTTAAAAGTGCAAAGTTGAAGTTTAAGTGGCAAGTAAGAAGAAAGTAGAGCTTAAGTACGCTTTAAGCTTGAGTTTTGGATGGGAAGTAATGTCCCATGTGCTATATTTTATATAGGCTTCAATATTTTCCAAGGGCCTAGAAGAGTTCATGATCAAGAGGTTTATGTTCAAGAGGGAAGCTTGATAAAGGTAGCCAACTTTACCTTACTCATCATATACTTGGTTCTTGCATGAAATGACATGTTTGCATGCTTATGTAATTATTTGAAATTATGCATCTATATTTGTGATTATGTTTGAGACATGCATCTCATAGGCCTATGTGTTTTATAATTATTGCATGATAGTTTTAAACATGTCATTACATGATGAACTTATTAAGTTGCAAGCATGTTATAATGCCAGGCCTTGTCATATATGTTTGAGTGATAAATGTTTAATACTGGGATTCTTTGAATCTCACCCTCTCAATAACTAACCATTTTAGGTCATGATCCTCCAAGGGAAAAGCTAAAGCAAGATTCAATGATAAGTTGAAAGAGAAATGAACTTCCTATAACATTATTTTGTTATAAGTTGTTAAATTCATAACAATATAATTATCATGAGTTTTATCAATTCAATATGAGGCCTTGGCATATAAATTTGGTATGTAAGGATGAATCGTAAATGGTTATGTGCCCTAGCATGGCCTTGGAAGCATGATTTTAATATGTGTGATCAAGGCTGTCTAGATTAAGCTAGGTTCAGGGTGAGACCAATGTATGGTTGACTAACGCAGGGTAAATGATCTCTAATGGTCATAATAATTTTTATATATGAAGTAGACATGTGGAGCTTTCCAACAAATCTTAAATCAGGTCAGTTAGATGTTTTTACCATAAGTTATGAGTTTTTGAACTTATGTCACAATTTATGTCTAAAAAACATAGCAAGGTTACAAAATAAATAAATTGTATCTGCTGGCATTGGTATAATATCTAATTTATACTTTTCCTATATAAAGTACATCAATATCATTCAATAGGAACTCAGACCACCCTCATATGACTTTTCTAGATTTAGTTATGAGTTTTAATATTTAGACCGCAAAACTAAAAAAATCTACATGAATAGTAACCCAAAGATAAATATGCAAGTTTTAGTTTATGTGCTATAATGTACACTTCTCCTGAACAGTAGTGCTTCCGGATGCATAGTAAAAGTTTTAAAATTAATGACGTTACACACCGAGCCTTAGGCTCTCCTTTAGCCATCTAATAATGAAAGACGATTGTGGTGAGTGGATAATTGATGGTGGAGATGACGGAATGTGCAAGACGAATTAAGATGGAAAGCGATGGATGGAGGTGGAGGCGGAGTGAGCAATGGTGGTCAAGGGTGGAGTGGAGAGATGGAATTTTGTTTCTCTCGGTCTTATGCGTGTTCAAGAGGCCGAGTTAATGAATGGAGTGGCAGGCTTTGGTGAATGGGTCGGATCCTCCATTTAGATCACCCCAAATATGAAATTAAGCCCTTATTTGAAGCCTAAACGTACAACACTGTATTTGGTCCTTTTCTGCAATTTGTTTTTCAATTATGATTGTTCTTCACAGCTTTATCTTTAGTCCTTGATAATCATTAGATGTTTTTAGCCTTCAATTCCAATTTCTTACAAGTAACCTACAATGAAATTGAAGATAATGTGATAATACAATATATTCCAAAAATCAATCAAGGGATATCATAAAAATATGACTTTTTTTTTTTCATTTTTAATTCTAGTTGCTTGCAATCATTATTAATCCCATTCAATCACAATAAATACATTTTTGCCCAAATAACATGATAAAATCCCAAAATAAAATATAAAAATATATAATTAAATAGGGATTTGTCAATTCCCCCACACTTAAACTCTTGCACTAATGGACAATACCAATTTAAAGCATAATGATGAGAATGGCACTAGTGCAAAAAAGGGCTTTAAGACCGCCTCATTTAGACCGGAGTATTGACGCACCGGTCTTAAAAGTATGACCGGTGGCAGTTTCGTAAATATAAAGAACTTTTTGGACCGGATTATAAAGTATCCGGTCTTAAAAATATGACCGTGGCACTTTCGTAAATATATAGAACACTTTTAAGACCGGATTATAAAAGATCTGGTCTTAAAAGTATGACCGTGGCAATTTCGTAAATATATAGAATACTTTTAAGACCGGACTATAAAATATGCGGTCTTAAAAATATGACCGGTGACAATTTCGTAAATATTGTGAGAAGACGCTAATAAGAGATGAGTCCGAGAATGCGATGATTTATTCCTTCGCTTAATTGGAATTATATACAGATGCTAATAAGTAAATAATCTTTTGACCTAGGCGAGCTCCTATAATCTAGGGATTACAATCGGGAATATAATTACGAAATTCAAAAAACCATGATATGCTAACTTAATTCCTAAAATCTCTCTAACAACTTAATTAAGATGATTACAAATCGAATTTAATTACGAAATTCAAAAAACCATGATCTCGCTAACTTAATTCCTAAAATCTCTCTAACAACTTAATTAAGATGATTACAATCAAGAATTTAATTACAAAATTCAAAAAATCATGATCTGCTAACTTAAAATCCGCTTGTTTCAAAAAACAGGTCTTAAAAATATACTTTTAAGACCGATTGTTTCAAACAACCAATCTTAAAAGTGTTAAAAAAAGAAGCCACACTTTTAAGACCGCTTGTTTCAAAAAACAGGTTTTAAAAGTATACTTTTAAGACCGATTGTTTCAAACAACCGGTCTTAAAAGTGTAAAAAAAAGAAGCGACCGGTGGCCACACTTTTAAGACCGCTTGTTTCAAAAAATAGGTCTTAAAAGTATACTTTTAAGACCGATTGTTTCAAACAAGCGGTCTTAAAAGTGTAAAAAAAAAGAAGCGACCGGTGGCCACACTTCTTTTAAGACCGTTTGTTTCAAAAACCAGGTCTTAAAAGTATAGTTTTAAGACCGCTTGTTTAAAAAAAAGGTCTTAAAAGTGTTAAAAAAAGAAGAAGCTAAATTCGCTAAACCTGTTAAGTCCGAGAGTCTACTTTGTCTTCTTGGTGATATAACATTTACTTAGTTATAGATTCAAAGAGTGTCCCAAGAGTCTCACGGGTTAAATCCTCAGCAAGAATGTTATACTCTTCCTCTAACCTACTCAATCTTTGTAAGTCATCCCAAGAGCTACATAATCAAATCTTTAGCAACGTTGGCGGTGAGATGCTTCGAGGGTTTTGCGATGGCGTCGACTCCAATCCTCAGCAACAGCGAAAGCGTACTACTTCGAGGATTCTGGATGACTGCGGCTCCTTCCTCTTTGATCTATGGCTCCTCCCACGCTGTTTTCGCACAGATCCAGCTTAAAATCAAGCCCAGATCTCTTCTTGCGTAAGTCTATTTATTCCTACCTTGACCACTCCCGCTCGATTTGGACTTCGATTTTGGTTGCTAGAAGTTTTGCTAGTACCGACAAGAGGATCCCGCTCGATTTGGTTTCGTAAGCTTGTAATTTTTTTGTAGATCTGGACTTCAATTTCATCTCTGATTTTATATTGATTTAAATTTGATTTCCATGGTGAATGATTTCTGTTTCTTGTTATTTTTTCTTATTTCTGAAGTTTGTAATCTTCTTTTTTGTTTTTGTTGTTGTTGTTGCTTCCAATCTTCTCTTGGTTCTTCGTCGCTAATGACGTAAAGACATTCAAAATGTTGCCAGATCTGGTAATTTGGGACCAATTGTTTCATTTGGGGGTCTTTTTTTTTTATGAAACACTTTTAAGACCGAATATTTCAAACGTTCGGTTTAGAAACGATTTTTTTAAGACTGGTCGTTCATCCGGTCTTAGTAACATATTTTTAATACCGCCTGGAATGAGACCGACTCCAGATCCGGTCTTACGAAGCGTTTTTTGTCCGGTCTTAAAAGGCTTTTTTGTACTAGTGTGGAGATGAACAAGTATGATCATGCTTCAAGAATAACATTTGGTAAACTATGAAATATCCACTTATCACATGTTTATCCAGTAGTATATACCTTATCATGTTTAAAAAAATAATAAATGATGCAAGGCTTGATTTTAATGAATTTGAATTGAAAACCTCTCAAGGATAAGTGTTTGCTCTCAACTATCATGCAATGTTCTTTCTCTCACATCTGCTTAGCCATACTCTCCTATAGGCTTGTAATTTTCTAAACTCTCCACCACTTGAAAAGAGATAGTACCTTGGACCATCTCCGGAAGTCCCCCGTCCTCGGTACATGTTAGTGTGTACACTCGGCCTCTCGGAGCTCCGGCTCCTCATAAATTCGCCATATCTCGTTCTTTCTCTTTATGAGTGTATACGTTTAGATTTTAAAATAAAAACAACAAGTAACATATCACAGACTTTACCACACTTAGCATTTATACCACACATAGACTCTATTCACACCGCAAATAAACGCACGCCCGCAACCTTTCCTTCGTCGATTCTCGTTGGTTCTTTCTACTCGAATATGGAAATACGTGTCGAGTTTTCTCTACATGAGTCAAATACTGCATGTACTTATCTTTATTGATCTCGAAATTTCATCCGGCGTGGCCCACTCCACATAAAAGCTCGGGTTCGAATGGAATCATCGTTCGCACACAAACCGGAGATTATCGGAATTATCGAGATTGATATCGTGGTTATCGAATTTATCGTAGACGATATCGATATAGGTACCGATGATGGACTCACCACCCTGGTTTAGAGTGATGCACCGACGAGAGAGTGGTACACCGGTTCGAATGGTATACCGGTGCAGACGGGTACACCGACTTAGGCTATATCGCACTCATTTTCAAAACATGCTCTTTAAAAAGGCGTAGAGCCTAACTCCGTTACTCAACCAATTTGGCCGGTAAGTGTCTATCATGGGAGCCTCACCGTGCTAGGGTGACGATGGGCCGATCCACATAGACTAGCCTTGCCTTCGGCACCAAAAGGTTTTTAGAATAACTTAGTCGATCTATGCCGGACAACAAGCTTCCGATACCAAAGTGTAACATCCTGTTTTCAAAAGCAGTATAAATTTTTTTTTTCATCAGAGTAGAGCATCGGAGCGATTGAGTAACTGATACTTATATTCAAAATGCGGTAAGTTTGGCTGATTACAAAAGCGGTACAATGACCGAGAGTTTTCAAAAGTAAATAGCGAGAGGAAAGTCTTCACCGAGTCCCTATGCGTCTTTGCCGCTTGCCTTTTCCTCGGTCCTCGTTCCTCCGAACCCGTCGCTATATTAAGAGCCGAGGTTCAATGCCCATTGAACCTCGGTAACGGTTAACCTCATGTTTATATACACCACATAGACGGTATATGAGCACACTAACAAGCATACCCCAACATCATATAAGCCCCCGGCGATATGTCGCACTTAGCATACGGTTCGCACTTCACAATGGTATTCGCACTTAGCAATGATATTCGCACTTAGCAATGGTATTCGCACCTAGCAATGGTATTCGCACTTAGCAATGGTATTCGCACTTAGCCAACGTATCCCAACACCCAAAGAAGCATAATAACGATACAATAAGCATACCACAGAGCTATCGACTACTTCACATAGACATACCATACACATAGCACATAGATGCATACAATAAACATCAGCGTTAGTATTACAGTACGCGAACGTACAACATAACAACTATACACACACAATACACATATCACATATACGTATACAATAAACATCAGAGTTAATGTTACAGTACGCGAACGTACAACATAACAACTATACACACACAATACACATATCACATATACGTATACAATAAACATCAGAGTTAATGTTACAAAGACGCGAACGTACCTTTGTTGACGGAAAACGGTACTTTTACGGAAAACGGTAAATTTCCGACAAATGAAAAACAAATGGTACGACGGCGGCACAACAACAAATGGCTCGACAAATGTACGATTATCTCGGATATCCTATAAGGATAATATTTAACAACTTTTAGCAGCATAACGGGCATTTTAGGTACAAATTACCATTTTGCCCCCGAACCCCTAATCGGCGGAATTTCGCCGGAGCTTATTGTTTTCGCTCTATCTCTCTAGAATTTTGACAGATCTTTTCCCTCATCATATTTTCGAAATATATATCATATTTACCCCTAAATATGATATCTAGACTATCTTGAAAAATTAAAGATAAATCTAGCATTCCTACTATATCTACCGAAAGAACTACCGAAACTAAAGACCAGGGACCGAAGAACTTACCCAGACTTTGCTAAGACTTTCTCCAGAGATTCTCTCTCTAACTTCTCTCTAAGAGGCAGATTTTTGGTGTGAGAAATGAAGAAGGTGCTCATGCCTTTATATAGGAAAAAATTGTGCCACTTTGGTAATTTCCATATTCCAAATCTTGTAATTTTCTCTTACCTTATAACCAAGTAAAATCAAAGCATAATGGTGTTTAATTCCTAGCCATGCAGCATGTTGGTCGACATTCAAGGCTGATTTGGCAGCAAACAATTGGTCCAAAAATGGTGAGTCAACTTGCTTTATGGCCGCTTCGATGATTTTCCCCTGTTCGGTCTCCGTTTCGCGTCTCTTCGGAGAAATCTCAAAATTCTGGATTCATAACTTTGAAGATCTTCTCTTCCTCATCAATAATATATAATTTAACTTAGATTTCGGTCCCTTACGGGGTTCCAACAAATCCGTTGAAGTTTTCTCGAAAACGTGTCCGAACACGTCCGGTGTCGGAAATCGCTTTCGGAATCATCAATCTCTCGGATAATAATTCACTGATTCCAAATATGTCCAGATAATTATAAACTCATCTCTAGATGTTGAGTTATAATTATTTTCTTCAAATTCCAAAATATGACCATCCGCATTTTTCCCTATTTCGTCTTATTAGGAAAATGCGCTACCGCCTCGAATTTACTTAGGAAGAGGTCACTTGAAGGTAAAAACTCACTGATCAATATTTTACCTTGACTTTGGAATTCCTATTCCTGGTTCTCTAGATAGGATCCGTTTCCTATTTATTCCATTACTATTCACTATATTATATAATAATACAATTTTACAAAAATATCATGATATTTATTTTTTTCTTTTATTTTTTATTTATTTTTTCTAAGCATAAAATATTTTATTAATATTTTATTATTTATTTAATAATTTCGAATTTCTCCAATTAAAAATAATTATTTAAATTATTTTTAATTCATTTACTTTATACCTTAATTATCCCATTAATTACCAGATTAGCCACTTACTAATTTTTGATAATTTTCTTAATTAGGATAAATCATTATCTCACAATTATTTTACTTACATTGGTATTTTATATCCCATGTAAAATATTAAAAATCATGGGGTCAATTATGATCCCCAAAATAATATTAAATCTTGCCTCAATATTTTCCAAGGAAATTAGTCCCAAAAATTACCTAAATTAGAGACAACATATTCTCCAATTTTTAATAAATATTTCATTGCCTCTTAGGATTTATCATAATATTTTCGGGGTATTTTATGGCCCACAATTGCATCTAGGGATTTTTAGCTCTTTATTCACCCTAATTTCAATAGAAATTACCTTAGGAAATAAGATAATTATTACTTATTATTTAAAACCACATATTCACCTATTTTCAATAGGTATTATTTATCGAAATATAATATTCCAGATAAATAATTACCCGGGTATTACACAAGGTAGATCCAAAGGATTTTAGTAGTGTTGTGATATAGGAGAGGTTAATATACGGAATGGTATAATGAATGATGAGTGAAATAAAGTACATGGGAAACAATGAATGAATGGAAACAAAACCAAGCGCATACATGTATGAATGGACAAGCAAGTGATAACTTTATCAAGTACACTTCATGTATCATTGGATCACTAAATGCAATGAAATTTGAGCTAGCATACTTTCTTCCTCTTTATTTTTTTTGCTTTCTTTGGCTTTTCTCCAATCCATTCTCGTATATTTATTTCCCCTTTTCTCTCCCTTTTATTCTTTGTTTTTCATTTTGTTCACGGTACAACACGACCAATTTAGCACTAAAATCATGTGCACATGCCCAATAATGCTACCATGCCTTGTTTTAAGATTAGATGCAATGCAACTTCGCCTAGAATATGGAATGAGGATTAATTAAATGAAAATGATGGGCTCAAAGGCTTAAACTGTGGATAACAGCTGTAAGGGTGGTTATTTGGTTAACTAGTTAATGGAATGAATGCCTATATCATTTATACTCTTGTCAATGAAAAATGTGCCCCAAGCATGAATCAAGACAAGTTCTTGAGAGCAATAGCCTAAGTGGATGAATCAAAAAAAGGAATGATTAGGCCTAAAATACCTTCTAACTGGACTAATGTTCCCTAACAAAATTCATCAAGACTATATAATGCTTCATTCCTTGAACTTGAAACATATCGCAATTCATTTCATTTAGACAATTTTCAAGATCAATATTTAGCCAAATGAAATTTAGATACTTGATCATACTCAAACATCTCAAAATTTTTGAAAATTGGGGCTCAATTGCATACTATCTTTGAGCAACATAGTAGGTAGCATGACCCATGACGGCATAGTGGAATTATTACAAATACAGAACAACACAAAATTCATCCCTCCCTCATACTTAGTCCTTGCATTGTCCTCAATGCAAACATAGACTACTGATAAGACAATGATACTTAATACTAATTAATGTAAGAGAGAGTGAATAAACACACCAAACACACAAAAAATAAAACGCGCACACACAGACACAAGGCACAAGCTACCTTTTCTTACTAGAGTGTCTCTCTCCCACACTTGTTCAACATCATACAGTCATTAAATAAGCATTCCCAAACAATAGAACGAGGTAAAGGAAACAACCTTACTATGGAGGTTTATAGCTAGTGTGGTACCTGTGGAAGGCAGTTGGAGCTTGATATGAGAATACTTTCCATAACCATTGTTACACCCCTACCGGCCTTGCCCTTTCGGGTGGCGGGTTAGAGGGATCCTTTTCGATTATTACCTTTTCCTTAGTTAATTTATCGCTTTAAACATATATCAGAGTATGCGCGGCAGAGCATATGATCAGTTTGGACAACTCCAATATACTGGTAAAGGTACAAACAATTACATAAAGTTATCCCCGAAGGGTTATGAGTACAATAGTCCAACGTAAATACTGGGCAATAAGTAAGTTCATATAGACATAAAAACATACAATGAGATAAGGCATCCCATACGTCTTCAATCTTCATCTTCATTGCTCTTACCCTTTATCTTTTCCACAGTTCGACCGGCCTACCGCCTTACACCTGTATCTTTGAAACCAGTATGGAGTTCAAAGTTGAACCCTAGAGTAACTGTTAAACTCATATACAATATGTATGCAATGCATGTAATGCAAATCACAACCAGGAATATAAATCTGGCATGTACGTCCGCAGGACCGCCTGGTCAAGACAAGCCCCCGGATCCATAGCGCGCAAAGGGCCTCGGAAGTTAGGGGGCCAACCCCGACCACCTATCCCATAGGCCTCACTGGACACCTATAAACACACAGTCATATAGGCTCCACCTAGCCTCACATACTGTAATACCCGGATAATTATTTATCTGGAATATTATATTTTAGTAAATAATACCTATTAGAAATAGGTGACTATGTGGTCTCGAAACTAGTCTAATAAATACCTTATTTTCTAAGGTAATTTCTATTGAAATTAGGGTGAATAAAGAGCTAAAAATCCCTAAATGCAATTGTGGGTCATAGAATGCCCCGAAAATATTATGATAAATCCTAAGAGGCAATGAAATATTTATAAAAAATTGGAGAATATGTTGTCTCTAATTTAGGTAATTTTTGGGATTAATTTCCTTGGAAAATATTGAGGCAAGATTTAATATTATTTTGGGGATCATAATTGACCCCATGATTTTTAATATTTTACATGGAGCATAAAATACCAATGTCAGTAAAATAGTTGTGAGATAATAATTAATCTCAATTTAAAAAATTATCAAAAATTATTAAGTGATTAATTAAGTAATTAATGGCTAATTGTTTAAGCTTGAATAAAAGAAAATTCAAGGTAAAGTATGTAAAACCCTTTAATTAAGTGTTTATGGCTAAGATTAGCATAAAGTATACTTGCTAATTAAATAGAAAATATTAAGAAAAGTGTATGAGAGGGAGACATGTTGTGTGTGTGTGTAGTGAGTGATGTGTGTCTAGTGGAGGAGTGAGGAATTTATTTAAATGCAATTATGGTAAAGTTAATCAATGGAGTAGTTAAATCCAATAGGCCTTGTTGGCACAATGAGGATCAAGGGTTGGAGTGATTAGAGTTAATTGGCCTTGTTGGCACATTGTGGATCAAGGGTTCCATATGTGATATTTGCCTAATTAAACATTAATTCTCATCATAGATTCATAAAGTAAATTTAATGGTTCTAATTTAATCTTGAAATTGAACTTAATGATAATTAAGCAACCAATGGGAAATGCATGATGGTGGTGAGGACACCAAGGCTTGCTTGGAGAATGGATGAAGGTGGAGAAGCCACCAATGCCTTCTTCAAGCCAAGAATTGTTTAACATAAACAAAAACACACATGTGATAATAATATTCAATTTTGGAAGAGGATAAGGTACCTTTGGATAGGATATCCTCTTGGAATTGGAAGAAAGTGATGGAGGGAGAGAGGGCCACGTTTTTGGCCTTGGCTTGAAGAAGAATTCAGATTATTTAGTGTAAACCCATGGTTCTCATGCAAGATGAATTAGGTTAGGAATAATTACCAAGTGTGCCATGACCTTTTAGTATAAATAGGCACCTTGTGTCTTCATATTCTTCACACCAAAACTAACTCCAAGTAGTGGTTTTCTAAAGAGAGAAGAGAGCTAGTGAGAAGCAAGAAGGAAGTAGTAGCAAAGTCTTCATGGGTAAGTTCTCTAGTTCTTAAGTTTTAGCTTTTAAATTCATAGAAATTTATGCTTTGATCTTAAATTCCTAGAAGCAATTTTATTTTCATGTTTTTATGGTTAAAATTAGCTTTATTTCGAAAAAATAGTGAGGGTAGTCCTAGAGCAAAATTTCGGAAGAGAAACATCAAAGTAACGAAGTTCTGGTGAAATTTTATCGGTTAGGCGATTTCTGAAGTTAGCTTCGCAAAAACCTTAAATCTATGGGAAGATGAAGTCGTTTTAATCTTAAATTTTTCATGGTTAGAGTAGACATATAGACCTTTCAAAATATGCTTATAGCATGTCAAAATGAGTTTTGTGCAAGTGGTTATGAATTTTTCAAATCAGGCCATTTTTATGGACGAAAATTCTGGACAGATCTTTAGAAATTAAAAACTGGGAATTTTATAATGAATCTGGGTTGAGACCAGTATTTTTAATCAAAATTAGACATCTTAAATATTCCAAATAATTTTACGAATACTCGTTTCAATGTTTCTAGAATTAGTTATGCTTTTTTCAAAGTTAGACGAAAATCTGAAAGCTGTAACCAACGTGGTTCTACGAAATTTTGGGCAATAAATTATAAAATAAATCCATCAAGGGCAAAATGGTCATTAGTGGTCAGAATATATCTTAGGATACTATTCATGTATTAATAAAGCGATATTACCATTATAGGCTATCCGAGAACACATACCGACCGACGTACGTAATCCGCTATCACCAACGAAGGTACGTTCGCGTACTGTAACACTAACTCTAATGGTTATTGTATGATTATATATGTTTGTTGTGTTCTATTTGTTGTTGTAGCATACGTGGTTATGTTATATACACGGTTATGTCACATACGTGGTTATGTCACATACGAGGTTATTATTGCTGTATCATACGTGGTTGTTACATACGTGGTTATTATCTTACATACGTGGTTATGTATTTTTAATCATACATCTGTTGTGGACTATTGTATTGATTGTTGTTGTCGTGTATATATTGTAATATTTAAGCATGAGGTTAACCGTTACCTGAGGTTCAATGTGCATTGAACCTCAGGTCTTATCATAGCGTCAGGTTCAGGAGAACCGAGAACCGAGAACCGAGGAGAAAGGCGAGCAGGCCGCACAGAGACCCGGCTGAAGACTTCTTCTGTTGTGATTCATTTTGAAAACTCTCGGTCAATGTACCGCTTCTGTAAATCAGCCAGACTTACGGAAATTTGAATAAATGTATCAGTTACTCAATTGCTTCGATGCTCTACTCTGATGAAAAAAAAATATACTGCTTTTGGAAATGGGATGTTACACATACCTTGGGCCTCAATGGACACCTATGAACACACAGTCACACAGGCTCCACCTAGCCCACATGCCACAGGCCTCAGAAGTACCCCCAAAGAGATACTCCCTAGCCAACATGCCTCGGCCTCAATAGTACCCCTACAGGTACTACCTAGCCTACATACCTCAGCCTCAGTAGCGACTATAGGACACGAAGTCCCATAGCTACTACCTAGCCTACATCCACAATCATGATAAAACATAACATATAAGAGCCACAAAGAGTATGCAAGTTTACAGTTACTACCTGGCACGCCTCGCAAATAGAAAATTCTTCCCTTGGCACTTGAAATATGTCACACATGTGTTAACACCCTAGATACAGCAAAAATATCATGATTTCAATCATATATACAACTTTACCTCAAATTCCATGAATTTCGCCCTACATCATATTTTCCAGAATTTCTGACCCAACTTTGCCGATTTTTAATAAATTCTAGAAAAATCCGATTAACGTGAAATCAGTGGATATTGAACCCTTAGGATGTCTCGTTTACCATAAAAATAATCCTCAAAAGTATTCTAGGTTCGAATCCTTCCCTTAACCCCAAACTTTAGCCCCTGGTCCGAAATAAAGTTCCTATTTTTTGGTCATTTTCAACTTACAAGAACTCTCGGTTGGAAAATCCAAATGACACAAAATATAATATCACAATCATCCTCAGGATGTATAATTTTACCATGTAAAATTTAAAATAATTTATACTTCATTTACTATTTTAAATCTACAGATTTATCTTCGCTGCCCAGAAATCACAAGTATTGGCAGATTTGCATAGTTTCGCGTCTTAGGATTTTTCGTGTGTGAAAAAGGTTTCCTTGACCCATCCCCACACAAAATCTCGTTTCTGACTCATTGGAGACCTTAAAAACATCAAAATCTCACTGCACCCCCATGAAAAACACTATAGGGCAGAAGCAAGAATCACAGAGTTGTCGGTTCGGCACTTACCTTGGAATTTCGGTTGCGTATCATCTCCGCTCCTTCTTGAACCAAGACTTCAGCTGCTCCCTCTCCTCCTACTCCTTGAGCACGTCCTTGTGCAGCAAAAATGGGTGGGGAGGTGTCCTTATATAGACTCCAAAGGTGGGGCCCTTATCCAACTTGATCAAGATCCAACGGTCGAGAAAATTCCTTGGATTAATTATAATTTATTTACTAAATTCTCAAGAATTCTAGAGAATTTTTGGCAGATGGGTGCGCCTTTTTATGCCCAAAAATAAGATTCTAAAATTTCCCCTGGTGGTGGTCTCTGGAATTACTAGTTGTAGGTTTTTGGCCCAGGCGTAAAATGGTCATTTTGCACTTCACTTCTTCCAACCCGCGGGACCCACGAGATCTACCCTAGGATATGCCATAATTACCCTTTATAAGTCATAATTACTTGTCATTCCATTGTCATGTCAGTTTTAAAAGATGTAGTCTAGATTAAACCGGATTATTTTATTCTTTCTCTCTCATCATAATTACTTGATGTGACTTTCTCTTTCTTCATAATTACATGACATGACCTTTACTTTCTCCTCTGGGCCCATCAAAATTACGCCCCTTACAGTGTCTCAGGCCTGGGTCCGACTCCGGGAAATCCTAACGGTCCCGCTTAGCTCCTTTTTGTCGGTCACAACTTTCCTCGTGACCCGTGCCACTCTGTGGGACTTGTGTGGGCCCGGATCAACTGTTCCTTTTTCCCTGATGTGGCTGCACGTTTTTCTATGTTCTTGGGGAGCGAGAAAAATATATTTTAATGTCTCATAATCACCTCGTACTTTGTGGTGCCAAAAAGTTAAATATCCAACCCCAGAGTGCCACGTGTCCTACTAACATCATTACTCTGTCTTTTGTAATCATGAAGGGACACGTGTCACCATTCTATTTGGCCAACACAAAAGCATGTCATCATTAGTCATCATGATAGTACTTTATTAAAGTTTCTTTATCAGTACTTGCTCGAGATCCTGCCCGGGTTTACTCGGGTTTTCTTCACGAATACCGATGCCTTCTCAAAAACGCAGGGCATACCCAACTGCCCTGAAAATGCCGTGTACTTACTTATACCGACATATTTTTACTCAACCAATTGTCCTATACCTTAGGACATAGTTGGATGGCATCATTTCCACCAGATTTACGCCGTATAGACCTTTTGTGTCCCATTTTCACTGGCACCTTAATTCCACGGCTTATGCATGCAAGGTCCACTGACTCGTATGGTCGAGTTACTTAATCCCAGAGGGGCATCCTAACTCTCGACATTCTTGGAACTCTTCCTGAACTAGGCTTAGTCGTCCGTCTACTTTAGGCTTATTCTCCATTCTCAGGGTCCGAAATTCGGGGTGTTACAACCATCCTTCACTTTCACTTTTCCATTGTGGCATAAGACAATACCTTCAAATGGACCAACCCAACTCTCCTTAATTTCTTTTGCTGGTGTTTCATATAGTTAGTGAAGTAAGCCATGACATATATGTTCACCATGCTTATAATATTTCATCTTAACCTCAATAATGTTGAAGTCTGAAGTATTTTCTTCAAGCTTATGTGGAAGCTTGAGATAAGTCATAGTTGAATCTTTTTTGACACATTCGTGTTTTACCTTTTCCCCTTCATTATATCTAAGCTCCAAGGGCTTTATGATTTTCGGTATGTCCCAATTCTTTGAGATTTTACAGCTGCAACTACTCTTTTATTGAACATCCTCTAACAGTTGAGGAGAGGGAGTAGAGTGGATCTGGCACACTGGTTCATGAGTAGCATTCAAGGAACTCAGTGTTAGTTCTCTATGGGTTTTGATGATAACTGACAATTGTAAACACAAGATGAAGTTTTTCTTTCATAAGTTGAAAACTTAATGTCAAAGGCAAACTTGAGTTTTGGTTTGAAAACTCGAGTTTTGACTCGACAAAGAATAGCTCAATTTTAATGAGCTAAGCAAAACTCCAGTTTCCATTCTGAAACTCGAGTTTTGGACTTACAGAGAGCACTCCAAGTTTTTCACACCTAGGACAAAACTCCAGTTTTCATAGAAAACTCCAGTTTGCATAATACAGAGACTCTTCAATATTTTCTGAAGAAGACAAAACTCCAGTTTCCAAATAGAAACTCGAGTTTTGGTCATACAGAGAGTCTCCAACATTTTGGGCTTATGCAAACTCCAGTTTTGATATGGAAACTCCATTTTTCAGTTTCCCATGAGTTTTCCAAGTTTTCCAAATTTTTAAGAAAACTCGAGTTTATATTTGGAAACTCGAGTTTGTACTTGACAGAGAGTTCAAGTTTTACTCAGTTTGTGAAAACTCCAGTTTTGATAAGAAAACTCAAGTTTTGTCTTGGCATAGTTTTTCAAAGGTTTTCATATTTAAATGAAAACTCGAGTTTTGGCCAAGCGAGAGAGCTTTGCTCTTTTTCAACGTTTTTGAAAACTCCAGTTTTTAGGTTTTAGACTTAAACTCATTTTTCATATCAAGAGTCCAAAACTCGAGTTTGCAATTGGAAACTCGAGTTTTGCTCCCATTAAAAAATATGGTCCAAAGCTCCAATTGCGACCTTCCTCTCTAGAAGAAGGAAACTCGAGTTAGGAAATGGAAACTCGAGTTTTGCTATTAGTGCATAGTGACAAACTCCAGTTTTGATAAACAAACTCGAGTTTTTGTCGCTGAGTTTGAAATTCAAATCTGACAAACTTGTGAATTCTTATTGTTTGACCTTAATACTTCTTATCATCACTCATTACTATTCTTAACTATGTTTAATCAGTTTGTTATTGAGTCTCAGATGATTTAGAGGATATTAAATGAAGATTTGAACAAAAGCAAAAAGTGACGTCAGCACATTAAATGCAAAGTCCAGAAAACTTGCATCCTTTTGTACAACCATTTTGCACACATTGCAAAGGGATTAATGTCGGCTTTCCCTAAGCAGTAGCTGCTCTTCCAACGGATCTATTACAAGGGAAGTCAACACTAATCCTCTAGACAAAAGGAATTAACTGAAGAGTATAGAAAGAAGACACCAAAGTGCCTCCAACAGCTAGAATAATGCACCAACGGTTATAATGGAGATTACAATGGTCATTTAATGCTCTCTTTGTATAAATAAGAGTTGCATTCAATTCTTCTCAACAACTAATCTGCTGAAAACGAATTGCACTTAAGTTTACCAACTACTCTTTCAGTTTTCACTTGTAAAGTATCTTTTGATACATTGATCTTCAGTGTTTATCTTTATCTACTCTTAAAGAGAGTTCATTTATTGTAAATCATTTCATTGTAAGAATCTCAAGTTAGGGGACTTGGAGATTGGGATATTGATTGCAACTTGTAAGGGGGAGTAAGTTCTAGTGAGAGAATTACTCTTGAGTTACAGAAGTGTGTAATCAATTGAGATAGTGAAAATCCCAGAGAGTCTGGGGACTAGACGTAGGTCAAGAGGTTGGACCGAACCAGTATAAATTTCCTGTGCTTTGCTATTCTTCCCTATACTCTGTTTTGCTCTGTTTTAGTGTTGAAAACAGAGTAATTAGAAAATAATTTTAAAATCCCCAATTCACCCCCCTCTTGGTGATTAAGCTCCACTTTCACTAAGCTTTTTGAAGATGTTGAAGGGTTTCTTTGGATTTTTGTTCACTTTAGAACATGCAGAATCACTTTAGAAAGTACCCTTCCCGTGCTTATTTTGGTTAGATATACGTTGATCAACTATAATATCTTAAAGTGAATTAGTACATGGTTTGAAAAGAGTATAATCTAGTAAGAGATCACTAGAACACTTCACCTCATCATCATGTAAAGAAAGTGTGTTGATTGTTACTATCTCTAAGAAGGAGACACCTCCACTGAATAAGAATGTGAGTGCAATCAAAGTGGATTAATTACTACTACCTCATCCTTAATATACGATTTTGTTCGTAGTTACACTACAAATGATGAGATCTTATATTAAGAACTGGAGGGAATATCTTGAAAGCTCAGGATATATGGATTCCTTGGTTGTGTCTAGACTCTGTATATAATAATGTTTTTTTTTAATGGAACTAGTGTTTTTGTTTTGTTATCTATATATACATATCAAGAAGAAAAAGAAGGGACTTGTACTAGGTAACACTATAAATAATGAAGCGCATATAAGTCGGTTCTGTGCAAAGTTGATGGCTTTGTGATCTTTAGGGTAGAAGCCAAACTCCTAAGATTCTTGTTTATTTATGTCATTACCAAAAATTTGTTTAGACCATCAAAATAAAACCCAATGTTGCACGAAGCATAGGGTGTCAAAGTGTCCCGGTCCCGGTCATCTCAATCCATTCTCGGACATTTTGATCACAAATCTCTTGTCCCATCTAGTATAGGGACCAAGATCACCCTTGAGATCTTGGTCCCAATCTCGATCCCCCTTTTTTTACTTCATATATTAAATTATCATTTTATTCTTGTATTTTTTCCCCATAAATTAAGTTATCACTACTAGGAAAAAAAAAAGTTCTTTGAAACCGGTTGAAATTGGCTTTTTAGATTGGGTTTAGGTTCAGTCTTGTATTTGCTAGTTTAAAAAGTTTGTCCTTATTAAGACTAGACGTACAATCAGTCTTAAAAGTTACTTTTTCAGACCATTTGTTTAAACGATCGGCCTTACAAAGTTTCAATTTGTAATTAAAAGATTGTCACTCTTTAGACCAGGCAATTTCATACTGGGTCTAAAACGTGGGCCTATTTGTTTTAAAAAATGCACGTTTTATTTTGTTACATAGAAGCCTTGTTGAATATTATCATATCTAAAAGCTATATTATGTAATATAAATTCTATGAACAACCCTAAAAATACAAATGCAATTAGAATAAAAAATAATTATAACTAATAACCATCAATATAAGCCCTATCTTATTAGATAATTATTGAATCTTAATCTCGGCATTGTTTTTTTTAAGGTTTACTTTTTTTTTTCTTTGCCTTTTCCCACCTCCAAAAGAGTTAGATGATTTTTTAGTGTTGGATAGCAACACAACAATTGAATACAACTACCCATAGATTGGGTGCTAGTTACCATACTTATGCATTTTAATTCTTTTGAACCTCAAATATGAAATATGGCTTTCTCTTATCCCAGTCTTAGATGACAAAGAAGAAAATTCTTATTTAATAAAACTAAGTATAACAGATTTAATATACAAGTTTGAGAATTGGATTTTATATGAGTGAATAACATTGGAGAATGAAAAACATTGGTAAGATTATCCCTGTTTTTGATCGGGTGGTCATCTAGTTCAACAAATTTTTCCTTGCAAGCATTGATCACTTACCTACATTTTCATTGTCGAATTTAGTTGTCTTAATCATCGACCCATTACAAGTAACTCCACCTAGTCAGGTAGCACCTTATTATTTGGCCTTCTCCTTGATTTCCATTTCAACTAAGAACTCATCACATGACCATATTCATCCATAAAAAATAGAATTCTCAAGTTTATATATCAATTAGGTTAAACTCAACTTCATTAACTAAGATACTCAACTTTTATCACCTGAAATTGAGATAGTCGAGAGGCATATTCTATCTGAAGTCTCAAAAGAGCCAAAATGCCTAAGATTGGTAAACTTAGCACCCAATTCAAGGTAAGCCACATTCGACCCTAAGAATGACCTGCACTACAAACACTAATACAGAAAATGGATGTTGTAGCGCTTCTTTTTTAAATATTTGTGGCACTTAAAAAGCACCACGTATGCTATCTCTATAAAAAAAAAAAAAAAAAAAAAAAAAAAAAAATTGAAGTGCTTCCATAGGCGCTACAAGTTGTATTTTTTAAAAAATGACACTTGTGGTAGCACTTTTAAGTAGGGATGTCCAAAAAACCCGGTGGTCCAGGTGGCCCGACCCAGTCCGGTCTGACTCGATCTGGTCCGAGACCATTCAAGCGACCAAACCAGACTGGTCTGGTCGGGCTGGACCGGACTTCGGTCCAGGGGTTCAGATCCTATGGACTTGTCCGGTCTGGCCCGAAAGTGTTTTTTTGTTTTTAATTTTTTTTTTATAAAAAAAAATCCATTGCATTAATCTCTCATTGGGTACCCTAGCCAAATTTGTGACTTCACTCCCTTTCACTCTAGTATTGATTTGTGGTTTGGCTTATAAAATTTACTTGGCTTTATAAAAGCATGCCTCTATTTTATATTGTATTCTTATTCAATGACATGTTGTTGGAGATTATTATGGGTTTAGGATTGGATTTAAGATGTTTGCATGTTTATTTATTATCCTGCAGGTGTTTCATTGATTTAATTATTGTTCTGGAAGTGGGAAAAGAATTTTTTTTTACAAAAAAATTGGTCCTGGATTGCCTGGACTGGTCTAGTCAGCCCTCCCCCGGACGTCCAGTCCCCGGCCCCGATTTGACCCGGACCGGTCCTCGGGCTGGATTGTCCAGTCCGAGGTCGCTCCTGGACCAGACCTCGGGTTGACCCTCAACCCAGTCTGGTCTGGTCAATGGACATGCCTACTTTTAGGTGCTTATATTTGTTTAATTAAATATTTACTTTCTGCGGGACTTTCCCAAGGGAGCGCTACAAGAAGCAATCGTTTTTTAAAAAATAAATAAATTCATAATTTGCCTTCAGAACCTCAGTTACAGTCAACAATAAACTTTAAACAAAAAATTTCTCTATCCACAACAAAATGAAGAAAATAAAACAGTAACATAACTCCAAAATGATAGAAATAAATAACTAATTAACAAACTTGTATCACTAATAAATATAGTTACAACAATAGGTAAGAAACAACCTACTTTTCTAGTATCTAGCTAGAGCATTATCTAAGCACATATTCACACCATTCACCAATGACTACATTTACTTGATGGTTAGTCAAATTGTCACAATATCCATCTTCATAATACCACATATGCAAAAAGCACTAAAAATTAATTATCAGACACTACTCAATTAAATTTAAAACACAATATGAATTGAAACTAAAATGACTCTCTTTTAGAGGAACAAAAGCATGATCATGAGTAATTATATCCTTCGTGAATTTCAGAATTTAATACCTACAATCATTATTATCGGGTTGGAAATGACATTGCAACAATATATAATGAAATAGTTAACTCAATTTTTGAAAAATTGTTTGATAACAAAATTTGAGTAAATTCATATAAGTACTCGTATCTTCTTCCATGCATAGCTATTGACAAGGTCGACGTTTGTTTTGTTTATTAAATCATACACACAAATATTTACACATACACGCATATACTTACCTATTGAACAACCACAACATAGCAGGATGGTTTTCTGGTTGACCATCAATTTGGGGATCCATATAGTAAATGCGGGGGCTTGAAGGTTCTACTAGATTGATAACAATCAATGTCCAATGTAGTCTAAAATATTTTGAAAATTTTTCTTCAACAATCATATTAAATAAAAAGTGAGACAACAAAAAAACATACATTAAAATACTACCACAAATAACTTACCCCCACATTAAATGGAACTAGAAATAGTGTATTAGGTGTTGCTTTTCTTGTTCAAGTACTCTTTGAGTTTATTAGATTGTTCATGCAAATCTACTTTCCCATGATGATGCCCAACGATATAGGGTTTGACAAATGAGAAATGCAACCTTTTTGTGTCAATTAAGACGCCATGATGCAAGTGCCTTTATAGAAAAACAAAAAATTTAATTAAAACCAAAAAATTGAATGATAAATAATAATATCAGTGATGAAGGTGATAAAGTATCTAATCCATATGTTGGTACCGAAGCACTAACCCATCTATGCTGAAGTATTTCATACAACACCTCTTCATTAACATGATTAATTATATCATTTGCACTATAGATATGTCTATCAAAAATTAATTGCAGACCTCTTTCTTGGAACAAATTAGGTGCAATCGATTTCAATTGATTGCGATATGAGGTAATTTGTCTTCTACTTATTTGGCTGGCTGAGGCTTTGGTTCAGTTATTGAACACTTAGAATTTTTGCCATGCACTTGATTTTTTTTTCCCTTTAGAATATGAAACCTACCAACATCATGAAAACAAATCATGTAGTTTTATATGGAAGTGCATAGAAAAGTAGAAGGAATTGTAAGTTAACAACCTTTTAGAATGGCTCTATCAGACCTATTGGTCATGCAACATAACCACCTACAACATCTTTGACCATTGTTTCTTCATCCAAAGAAGGGATTGGCAATAGCGCATGTTCATTGGTGCAAATGTCAACCCTTACTCGGAGTGTGTTCTCAGGCAATGGTGAATTGTGTAGCGTGTCATTAGCGGTGTTGCAGGCAACACCCACAGCAACTGTGTACTTAAAAGATTGATCCATATGTAACTCACATGGATTCACCCTACTGAAAATAGAGTTAATATATCAAGGTACAATAATTTATAATGTAACAAAAAGTTAACTAGAAAAGAAATTAATTAGCAAAGGAAGAGCGAATTTAGGCAAAGAAGTACTACTTTCCTTCACACTTGGGTTGTCACATGTTGGAACACTTTGCGTTGCCCCATACTGCACTAAGTTATCAATTTGAGTCCTCAAATGCGCATTTTGTTCTTGCATCAAATGGATTTGCATGTTCATGAAATTATTCTTGCATTTGATACTTGAAGCAATTCATCTCCTATGTCAGCTGTAAAAAGTCACTTCTATTGGAATGCATTTTGTTCCTGCATCAAATCATGTTGTGCTACATCTATAATATTTGAATTTGATTCTTCTATCTGCATATCAAAATTAGTTGAAGTTAATAATTAGTTGTACAAATTAGATACCTATGAAATAATCATTAGTTTTTACCATTTTTTGCTCCAACTGTGCATATGATACTCGTCCTCGTGTGTGGCAATATGCCATGTTGGTCGTATTGGAGCAAATTTTTTTTTCACTTAACTCCTATTTAAATCCAATGATTCATATCAATAAATATTAATTACAAATAGATTACAAGTAGTCGGTAAAGTATATTATTATATTACCTAGAATTTGTAAGTTGTATGAATTTTCAAAAACACTGAAATTTCTTGAGTATTGTTTCCATCATATAAATCCAACAGTGTAGGAATGATATTCTCATTATCATACCTCATGTAGAATTTTATGAGATTGGCACGAAACTTTCTCAGAAGTACACCGACTTTTCTTAGCACGTACATCTCTCAATCATTATCAATAAGAAAACAAAACATACATAATTTTTTAGATTGTAATTATATGAAACAAAACAAGCTGAATGATAAAGCAATTAATGTTTTACCACGACTTCACCCCAGACGAAATCCCTATATTTTTTTCTCCAGTCTCTAATCATAAATTGTACAAGGGACTCTGTCTCAGACTATAGTTCCAATGAAACCAGAAAAAGAGCTATTGTTCCGTCCAATTGGACATTCTTTGGCATTCCATTCAAGTTGTAACTTGATCCCCTTACTTCTATGTTTGATCAACTTGGCCATAATGGTCCTACCACGAGCACATCTTTGTCTAGCAATATTCAAGGGAACATCATCATTTGTCTCTTGTTCATTATGATCAAAATCATCTTCATGTGATGAACCCATTTTCCTGCAAGTTAAATGAACCAGAGAAAACATCAGTGCACAGAGACAATCATGTCAATGAAAGTAAACTAATTTTAAATATATGAATAAATCTAAAACATACAAGTAAAAATGTCAAGGCACTCATTATCTTTTTCTCTTTCATGTTTGATTTACAATTGTGTTCGTCATCATTCTTGGTGAATTGAGTATTGTGTTTCTCTTGAGTTTCCTAGTAGTAGGAATTGATAGATTGACCCCAATCCCCTCTTCATGATCAAGTATCATGAATAAGAGTTCATCTTCATATATACCAATATTTTCTGACCCCTACATTTCAAAGGAGGGATCATCCTCAACAATATTAAAATATTTTTTACTTTCAACATCAACTTGTTCATTATGATTTTTGTTTGACAGGAGTACAATGGAACAATTCTTCTTAGCAGGATTCGGAATGAAAAACACTTGTTCAAATATTCATTACTTTCAAAATCATTATGATTCTTGATGCGTAGATAGGGTGTATGTCTTTAGCTATGGATCTATGACAAGTCTCAACAACAAGTGTTACACCACTATACTGCATCGTGCTCCGTGTATCATGGTCATGTGTATAAAAATATGTAACCATTGATTGCATAATCAATGTAAGATAATGCATTTAAATTCAGGCCATTCGATAAAATATCAATAATGATCTAAGCCCTTTTAAAGAAGTCCTACAAAACATGCGCCACTTTTTCCCTTTTTTGTAGTTGTGAAACCACGCATCGACAGCTCCCACATGTTGGGGTTAAAATTAAAATTGACACTCCCACCTAACAGTCAATAAGGATCTAAGTCCTTTCGAGGAGGGGGCATCCAAACAAAAAGAATAACTTGAAAAGAACAAAGGCATTGCAAACAAGATTCAATTAACATACGTGTACACAAACTTATATCTATAGAATTTGTAAAGATTGGATTTGTGAAATGTGACATTATGATAATGATCCAATGAAATTGCATCATTATCATAATCACAAGTTTTGCAATCCCAACCGTGATGAATTCCATAGACAAAAATCATATACAATAACCACAAAGAATATACAATCAGCAGAAAATCTAAACTTTCATGTATCATAAATTTCACACTCAAGTGAACATACAAGAAGACAACAAGCATGAAAGGAATATCATATTTATACCTGTGGAAGGAACAGTTTTTTCGTTTTCCAAGTCCTACAGGAATGACTTGCATGTATTTGCAACCTCCATCTATGTTCATCCCCTGTTTTAAATTACACGGAGTTACATATTAGATCAGATCATTTAATGCTCTCCACCTTTCTACAAAAACGGAAGTGAAAGGTACAAAAAATCACTCAACATGCCTCTCTTCACATGTCTTTTTGACACTCTGTGTACACCTTTATGTAATTAAAAAGAATAAATTTGTAATAAGCAAATTAAATACAAATCCATTATAATGAAAATAAAGTTTTTGACTTACTCATGAATATATGGTTGTTTGGTGCTCATCCACCCTTGTCCTATTTATGCATGTTTAGTTGTCCAAAGTTAATTGCTATTATATAAAATTATAACTTATTGTCATAAACTCTTTATACTCATGAATATATGGTCTGTTTGGAACTCATCTAGCATTTGTTCTATATGTGGTGGTGTTGATTGGCCAAAATTATCATTACTTACTTCAAATTCAATATATTACGTACATATATTCATGAGCTACATTGAACTTCAAGCAAGCATGAATATATTGACCTACCCACACCACCACATATAACACATATCGAACACTTCTCAAGACATCAATATATGGTATTTTGGCAATCATCCAGCCTCCATGCTATGTATGCTTGTATATATAAACATTGTGATATGCATGCCTTATATGTCCTTTTAGCCTTTGTGATATATATGCACACCTTGTATGTCCATTTCCAAGGTTGAACTTTGTGATATATGCGGTGGTTGGAGGACACAAGGTGTGCATACATAGCGAAGGTGATAAAAGGAATAAGCATCAATGATTCGACAAAGAACACGAAAATTTGAATGAGGGTTTTGAAAAAGAATGAAAAGGCCTAAGCATCAGTGTTTCTACAAAGAAAGAAAATGATTGAGCATCAATTCGATAAACAACGAAAAATATGAATTTTCAATCAGGGTTTCGACAACAAAGGAAAAGAAGTAAGCATCAGTGTTTCAAAAAATAAATAAAAGGAGTGAGCATCATAATCAAACACAAAATCCCAACAAAAAGGAATGCCAAGCCAAGACAACAAAAGAGAATGAAAGACAGACAACACTATCATAAGAGGGCAAAGATTTTTACGTGAGAGCAAAACAACAACAATAGAGAGGGAGAGCCCAATGGAAAGGAATACCAAACCATCTTGATGGTGGAGAGAGATATCATGACGGCTAGAGGTGATGAAAATAGAAGAGCATGTATGTGGGACTAAGATAGGCTAGAGATGAAGACTAAGCTCGAAATTGAGTATATATATTAAGGCAACCTTTTCTAGATTGGTCCTCCTTCAAGACCAATCTCAATACGTGAAAAACATTTTTAATTCATAACATGACCAGCTTTTAAATTAACCGATCTAGCATGTAATTTTTAGAAACAGATAAATAAAATTTTAGAAACAATAACTTCAACGATCTGAATGCTCTTATAACACTAGATGATCATCAACCATAAATAATAGAAACAATGAAACTTAAAAGACATAAAACGATTGAAACTTTTTCATCAACAAGAATTAATAACACGAGATGATCATCAACAAGAACTCAAAAAACTAAAAGATTGAAACTTTTTCATCAATAATCATTGCCTAAAGGAAGTAATATACATGCAAGAATCAAAATTACAAAATATTTTATATGATGATGATCATGCACTAAAATTAGAATTACATCAAAATATGATAACAATGGGGTTCTTGAAACCCATGCCTTTGGATGATCATCATCATTCTAGGAGACAATCGCCCCTAGTCCAAATAACATTCAATACCGCTGCCAACTCTCCATTCATTCAAAGAAGTGACCTTGCTTCACCATGACCTCTAGAACAGTGCCCTGGAGCCAAAAGATGGCATAAACAATTTCCTCCAAGGTTAGAGGTGGAGGGGCTATGTAATACCCTAATTTTCACAATTCTCATAAATTTGTATTTTAGTAAATAATTAGCAAAATACAAAGGTGAATATGTGTCTCAAAGAAATGTAATCTATTGATTATATTTTTGTCCAAATTTCACT
This sequence comes from Acacia melanoxylon, assembly GCA_019022615.1. Lineage (NCBI taxonomy): Eukaryota > Viridiplantae > Streptophyta > Magnoliopsida > Fabales > Fabaceae > Acacia > Acacia melanoxylon. The sequence continues at coordinate 23,892,685 of JAFJYJ010000001.1, read as the reverse complement.
TGGGAATTAATTAACCAATGGTTGATTAATGAGACCACATATTAGGAGCTATAAAATGTGATATAAAATCACATGAAATAATAACTATTTTAAATGCTCATAAGACAAGGAAAGGGGGGAAACACTTAGTTTAATTGTTATCTATTAACAATTATCCTTAGCAAAATAAGCTTGCACTAATTGAGATTAGTTGCATAATTCTTCAAGATGATTAGAGAAAAATTAAAAGCATCAAAAGGGGGCTAATTATATTTGAAAACAATTAAGCCAAAGAGAATGAAATAATACTTGTCTAAATAAGCATTAATTGCCATGATTAGCTAACAAATCAATTATGCAATGTCACATATAATTAGTGGGCATTCAAACACTTGATTCGGGAGTTAATTATGCTTCTTAATCATCCCCCAAAAAAATTAGAAAAAACGTGCAACTGATTGTGAAGGAAGAAAATGGATGATTTATCATATAAACATACAAGCGTAGAGTTAAAAAGTAAAACTTTTCAACTAACCAATGAAAAACCATGAAATAATCAATTTGTTTTATACATAAAACATACATATTAAATGGCCAAAAGAAGCATGGATGTCGACCAAATAGCCAAGGGTTGAGATTTAATGTTGTAAAATGAGTTTAAATCCAAAGGTGAGAAGGAAAGATGAAGATTTGGAATACTTGATGAGAATTACCATTGTTGCCATAGGTTTTTCTCTATAAATAGCCAACCTTCCCTCTTCATTCTTCACACCAAAAACTCATATCAAAGCAGATTGAGTTAGAGAAAAACACAAATGAGCAAGGTGTAATACCCGGGTAATTATTTATCGGAATATTATATTTCGATAAATAATACCTATTGAAAATAGGTGAATATGTGGTTTCAAATAATAAGTAATAATTATCTTATTTCCTAAGGTAATTTCTATTGAAATTAGGGTGAATAAAGAGCTAAAAATCCCTAAATGCAATTGTGGGCCATAAAATACCCCGAAAATATTATGATAAATCCTAAGAGGCAATGAAATATTTATTAAAAATTGGAGAATATGTTGTCTCTAATTTAGGTAATTTTTTGGATTAATTTCCTTGGAAAATATTGAGGCAAGATTTAATATTATTTTGGGGATCATAATTGACCCCATGATGTTTAATATTTTACATGGGATATAAAATACCAATGTAAGTAAAATAATTGTGAGATAATGATTTATCCTAATTAAGAAAATTATCAAAAATTAGTAAGTGGCTAATCTGGTAATTAATGGGATAATTAAGGTATAAAGTAAATGAATTAAAAATAATTTAAATAATTATTTTTAATTGGAGAAATTCGAAATTATTAAATAAATAAAAAAAAATATTAATAAAATATTTTATGCTTAGAAAAATAAATAAAAAAATAAAAGAAAAAAATATCATGATATTTTTGTAAAATTGTATTATTATATAATATAGTGAATAGTAATGGAATAAATAGGAAACGGATCCTATCTAGAGAACCAAGAATAGGAATTCCAAAGTCAAGGTAAAATATTGATCAGTGAGTTTTTACCTTCAAGTGACCTCTTCCGGAAGTTAATTCCGAGGCCGGTAGCGCATTTGCCTAATAAGACGAAATAGGGAAAAATGCGATATTCACATTTTGGATTTGAAGAAAATAAATTATAAGTCAACATCCGGAGATGAGTTTATAATTATATGGACATATTTGGAATCGTGAATTATTATCCAGAGATTGATGATTCCGAAAGCGATTTCCGACACGGACGTGTTCGGACACGTTTTTCGAGAAAACTTCAACTGGACCGTTGGAACCTTGTAAGGGACCGAAATCTAAGTTAAATTAGATATTATTGATGAGGAAGAGAAGATCTTCAAAGTTATGAATCCAGAATTTTGAGATTTCTCCGAAGAGACGCGAAACGGAGACCGAACAGGGAAAATGCATCGAACTGGCCATAAAGCAAGTTGACTCACCATTTTTGGACCAATTGTTTGCTGCCAAATCAGCCTTGAATGTCGACCACCATGCTGCATGGCTAGGAATTAAACACCATTATGCTTTGATTTTACTTGGTTATAAGGTAAGAGAAAATTACAAGATTTGGAATATGGAAATTACCAAAGTGGCACAATTTTTGCCTATATAAAGGCATGAGCACCTTCTTCATTTCTCACACCAAAAATCTGCCTCTTAGAGAGAAGTTAGAGAGAGAAGCTCGGAGAAAGTCGAGCAAAGTCCGGGTAAGTTCTTCGGTCTCCGGTCTTTAGTTTCGGTAGTTCTTTCGGTAGATATAGTAGGAATGCTAGATTTATCTTTAATTTTTCAAGATAGTCTAGATATCATATTTAGGGGTAAATATGATATATATTTCAAAAATATGATGAGGGAAAAGATCTCATCAAAATTCTAGAGAGATAGAGCGAAAAAATGGGCTCTGGTGAAATTCCGCCGATTAGGGGTTCGGGGGCAAAAAGGTAATTTGTACCTAAAATGCCCGTTATGCTGCTAAAAGTTGTTAAATATTATCCTTATAGGATATCTGAGATAATCGTACCGCTGTCGAGCCGCTGTTGTGCCGCCGTCGTACCGCTGTTTTTCCCGCTGTCGGAAATTTACCGTTTTCCGTAAAAGTACCGTTTTCCGTCAACAAAGGTACGTTCGCATACTGGTAACCTTATCTCTGATGTTTATGGTTTACATATATGTGGTATGTGTGTTGTAGAGGTGTTATCTTGTGCGAGTGCATATAGCGGTTAGAGGATATGTACGTATCTTTGGGTGCAATATGTCGGTCTGGGGTGCAATATGTCGATCTGGGGTGCAATATGTCTGTATCTTTGGGTGCAATAGGTCTGTATCTTTGGGTGCAATGTGTCCGCATCTTTGGGGGCAATACATATGCATGGGTTGTGGTAGAGTGATTGTTGTCTTGTTGATATTATGGATGTCTGCGTTGTCCGTATGTGTATACATAAACATGAGGTTAACCGTTACCTGAGATCCAATGTGGTAAATTGGATCTCAGCTCTTAACTTAAAATCAAGTTCGGAAGGACCGAGGACCGAGGAGAGAGAAAAGCAGCAGGTTCAAGGACCCGGATGAAGACTTTCCGATGTTGTCCTTTACTTTTGATGTTCGGCGGAAGCCTTTCTTTCGATGTTTTGTACTTTTGAAACACTCGGTTCTTCGTACCGATGTTGTAAATAGCCAGACTTACGGCTTTTTGAATCTATATATCAGTTACTCTTCCGCTCAAATGCTCTACTATGATTTACTCTGATGAAAAAAAAATTATACTGCTTTTAAAAAGTCGGGATGTTACATTTTGGTATCAGAGCAGTTGTCCTGGCATAGATCTGACTAAGTTATTCCAAAAACCTTTTGGTGCCGAAGGCAGGGCTAGTCTATGTGGATCGGCCAATCGTCGCCACCCTAGCACGGTGAGGCTCCCATGATAGACACCTACCCGGCCAAATTGGTTGAGTAACGGAGTTAGGCTCTACGCCTTTTTAAGGAGCATGTTTTGAAAATGAGTACGATATAGCCTAAGTCGGTGTACCCGATCACCTTTGGTATACCATTCGAACCGGTGTACCACTCTCGTCGGTGCATCACTCTAAACCGGGGCTGGTGAGTCCATCATCGGTACCTACATCGATATCGAGTCTCGATAAATTCGATAACCCCGATATCAATCTCTCGATAATTCCGATAATTCGATAATCTCCGCTTTGTACCGAACGATGATTCCATTCGAACCCGTAGCTTTTATGTGGAGTCAGGGCCACGCCGGATGAAATTCCGAGATCAATAAAGATATGCAGTATTTGACTCATGTAGAGAAAACTCCTGACACGTATTTCCATATTCGAGTAGAAAGAACCAACGAGAATCTGACGAAGGAAAGGTTGCGGGCGTCTGTTTATTTGCGGTGTGAATAGAGTCTATGTGTGGTATAAATGCTAAGTGTGGTAAAGTCTGTGATATGCTACTTGTTGTTTTTATTTTAAAATCTAAACGTATACACTCATAAAGAGAAAGAACGAGATATGGCGAATTTGTAAAATTTGTAATGTTTTAAGCTCTGAACTAGGAGATAAAAATTCTTGAAGTTGGGTCACGTTTTTGGAATTTAAATCTGAATAGTGTTTGAAAACTTAAGAACTGGGAATGATTCTTGATGTTCTAGCTTCTGGGAATATTTTTCCTTGAAAATAGACATTTCAAGGGTCATGAGGAATTTTAAAGTACTCAAAAATGATTTTTGTAGAATTAATTATGATTTTTCAAAGCTGCTAAAAAATCTACCGAGAAAATCCAGTAATGCATTTTTAAGCAAAAGTAAGGGTAGAAATGAAAATAATAAATCTAGTAAGGGTAGAAAGGTAAATTAAATATTTAGGATATTATTCTAAGCAATATGATATTTATCACAATGGGCCTGTTTGGGTTGGCGGTAGGAGCGGTGGCTAAAAGACTATCTGACTTTAAAAAAAGCTCGGTAGGAAAAAAAGTCAGATTGTAAATAATGATTTGTGTTTGGATTGATAGTGATAGAAGTGGTGGGGCCCATGTCAAAAAGCTGAGAGCGTTTTGGGAAAAGCTCCATGGTGGAGCTTTTTCTTTAACTGGCTTTTTGAGCTTTTTTGACTTAAAGTCTAGTGAACTTAAAGCTATTGCCAAACGGACCAAAAATCAATTGTCTTCTAGGCTGAACTTTTTGTCAAAATTGCTAGTCCAAATGCTTGAAGCGCTGGATTCCAAACAGGCCCAATATCATATAATAATCCAACGATAATGTATAGGATATCTGGGAAATTCGAAGGACGGGCATATCACTGACTATGCGGTGAAAGGTACGTTCGCATACTAGTAACTTTAATTGCCCACATCTTGTATGATTATATATGATTGAATGATTCATGAAGTCATGAACAAGACTAAGTGTTGGGTCATGTACCGTGACTAAGTTATGGGGCTTAGGTCACTTGTTTATATACATTCAACTTTATGCGGGTTATAGTCATGATAATGTCGTAGGGTTGTTTTCCTAGCTCTGAGGACACGAGGAGTCATCGCATTAGTGAGTGCAAACGTTGTTGACATTACATATGCTGTGTGTAGGGTGCTATGTATTGTTGGGTTGTGAACCTTACATATGCTGTGTGATATGTATGGTTGATGCTGATATGTAATGAATATCTGTCATATATTATTTATATCTGATATAGAGGTTAACTGTTACCTAAGATTCAATGAGTATTGAATCTTAGTCCTGACTAAGGGTTCAGGAAAGGAACCGGGATCTGAGAATACAACGTGGAAGGAGCTGAGAAGAGGCATTGAAGGACAGAGCCAAGAAGAGGCACCGATGGATGGAGCACGTGAAGTGGCACCGGTCAGAACGAATGCTGGAAGAGGTTCATCAGAGCGTAGTTTTTGGCATGAATTCAATAAAAGTTGGTTCAAACCATTTGGTACTTCAACTAACAAAGGGTTGGTCTATGTGGTTCAGTCATAAGTCACCGTGAAAGAGGAGGAGACTTCCATTAGACTTTTCCTGGCCTGGCCAATGGGTTTGATTAACTGTATTGGGTTCCAAGCCACAAGTCTAGTTAAGGCTTGGTTAAGATTGTATAGTTATTATGTTGAAGTTTTAATTATACAAGTTCTTTATTATTGTATCACATGAATATTCCTTTGGGAAATATTTAATTTACCAGCTTATGCCTGGGCATTTTATATCTACTACTCATTATCCAAACATTAATGCATGGTCTTAGTTCCGCTTTACTTTGATCTGTCAACACCGTATTCCTAGATACTACATGTCACAGGTCATGGTAAGTAGTATGGAATTTGGGGTGTTACAGGCTACAAAGATGAACTGTTGGTAGCTGCCGTTGGAGGAGAAAAGGGGGAATGCTACCTCTTTGTTCTCACCATTGGAAGTGTTGACGCTCAAAGAAAAAAGAGAGAACTAGAAAGGAACTTTTAAATTTGAACTTTAGAACTAAATGTGCCTTGGTATTTATATTTAGGATTGATGGCCGAAAACTTCAGATGATACTAACGACAAATGATGATAGGTGTTAGAAGTTGAAATGTTATCTATTTAGATTGGTCATCTTTGAAAATACAGTCTAAATAATGATTATAAGACCGAATGCACATCTTATCTGTTCTAAATAAAAGGTAAACATTAGAAAAATAAACAAAATGTAGACTAGTCAAGAGTTAAACGATGATTCAAATTAACACATTTAGTTCTTGTATCACTACAACAAGTCTGAATTTAATCAAATTATTTATTTAAAAATATCCAAGATAATATATTATTTACTAATAAATTATATTATATCATAATATTAACTAATCAAGCCAGAGACAAAAATAACAATAGAATAAAGATAAAAGAGATGTTAAAGATCAACATGAGAAATAATTTTTGGGCAACAATATATTGATTAAGAAAATTACATAATAGAAAAAAAAAACCCTCAATCTTCCACCTTATCCCCAAGGGTAGAGGAGGAGGAAGAGGAAACGGAAGAGGGGTCATCCAGAAGATTGTACCCTACGTCATTGGTGTCGAGAACATGGTTCAACTTTCCGTTGATAGTGTGCAGCAAAGTAAAGAGTCTTTTGAGGTGCCTCTCTATGCTAGCCACCCCCATATTAAGGTGCTCAAGAAGTTGCCTCGCTTATGGTTGCAGAGGAGGCAGTGGAGGCCGTAGGATGATGAATTGATGCAGACCTAATGCTTCTTTTCATTTTGATATTCAAGAGAGGAATGAAGAGGGAGTTGGATCTAAAGAAACAAAAGGAATGAGGAGTTCAAATAAATAAGACGAATGAATATTACATTTATTGAAATGGCTTCAAATTTCAAAGAGACGCATAGCTAGGAAGTTTACCTTGGAAGTTGAAGAAACTCTGAAACATTTAAGATCTGTGTAAACAAACAACAATATCTAAAAGGATATTTAAACTGAATGTATAAGTGTTGTAAAACCCTAAAAAATTCTATTTATCATAAATATTATATTTTGATAAATAATACATATTAAATAAAGGTGAATATGTGGTCTTAAAATTTTTGTAATTTGTTAATTATAATTCTAGGCAATTTTCTCTTGGAAATAAATAAACCAAAGGCCAATTTTGAAATTTCATTTAAGGATCATAAAATACAATATAATTAACATATTAAATCATAGTTCCTATATAATTAAAATAAGCAAGAAAATGTTATGAAAACACTTAAATTAATTAAAAGAGATTAACAAAAATTAATGGGTAATTAAGTTTTCACTAATTAAATAATTGTGTAAATCTTCATAATTAATCAAGGGGCAAATTAAGAAGCAATAATTAGGGAATGTCTTAATTAAAAATCAAGGGTCAATTAAAAGACAAGATTAGCATAAAATGAGTTACTAATGATCATAATCAACTTAAGAACCAATCACACTTTGTCAATTATACCTAATAACATCTAAAACACTACACTTAGTGATGTTAATTAAGATTAAAACTTCAGCCTCTAAAGTCATGAGAAGGACGAAATTTCACATGGAGGAAAGATAAGGAGATTAAACAATGTTATTTCAAGAGCACATGTGTTATTAAAAAAAAAAAAAAGATCTTCAATAGTAATAAGATTTTTCTACACAAATAGAAGGCCAAGATTAAGTCTAATCAAGTGGAATCTAATGGTTCTAATTAATTATACAATAAATCTAAATCCATGTGGATTTGGATAAGCCAATGGGAAGCTTTAAACATTAGCTATTAGAGACAAAAGAAACACAATCCTAGAGCTAAAGAGAAGAGAGGAGGGCAGAGTTTGCTTGTTGGAAAAGAAGGAAGTATATTATTTTAATCCAGATATTATCTTAACACACACACATGGGTGGCTTTTGTTTCAATAGATTGATTAACTCATTTAGCTACTTAAAACAAAAACACAATAAACGGCTGATTGCTTTATCCATGTCGACCAAGCCATGAGTGGTGGGGATTAAACTTCATAAAGTGCAATTTAATCCAAGGGTTGAGGTGAGTTTTGGTCAAATTTAATTGTCATTTGTGTCCTCAATTTTTCCTTATAAATAGAGAGGCTTGGCTTCTTCATTCTTCACACCAAAACAGCTCCAATAGCTGAATATAGTAAAGAGAGAGTGAGTGTGGAGTAGCTTGAAGAAGTAGAAGCAAGGTTCAAGTAAATTCTTGAGTTTAGTTTTTAAATTCATAGTTAGATTATGTTTTGATCTTGAATCTTCAAGTGTAATTTTGTTTTCATGTTTTTATGGTTAAAAATGTTATTATTTAAAAAATTAGATGAAAAATATGGTATAGCAAAATTCTTGAAGTTTGAAGATCAAAGTAGTGAAATTTTGCTAAAATTTACGGTTGGAAGTTTTCTTGAGTCAGCAGCAACAAGGCCATGCTTTTATAAATAAGATGAAGTCATAAAATTATGATATTTTTCATGGTTAACGTAGACATCTAGGGATTTCTAAATATACCAAATTCGTAGCCATTTGAGTTTTGTGCAAGGAGATACAAATTCTTGAAATAAGGCTACATTTTCTGGAAAAATTCTGGCTAGGGGTTGAAGAACGTTAAACTGGGAATGATTCACTAATTCTGGGTGAAGACCAGTATTTTTACTCAAAACTAGACATGCTAAGGATTCCGAGGAATTTTATGGAACCTCTTTTCGATTTTTTTGGAATTAACTATGATTTTTCAAAGTTACCGAAAAATCTGCCCAGAAATGCTGAATCATCCTTTTTTTTTTAGAAATAAAGGGATATAACTGGAATAACAAATCCACCAGGGGTAAAAAGGTCAAAAATGGCTAAAATATCTCTTAGGATATTATTTATAAGGGAATAATGCGGTGATACTATTATAGGCTATTCAAGAAAACGTACCGACAAACGAACGTACCGCTAAGCTCTACAGACTAAGGTACAGACGCGTACTGTAACTCTAACTCTGATGCTTCTTGTATGCTTATATGTGATAGATTATTTCAAAGAGCCATGAGCAAGACGTTGTCTTGGGTCATGCACCGTGGCTAAGACTATATCTTAGGTTACTGTTTATACATTCAGCTTTATATGGGTTATAGTCTTGATAACGCCGTAAGATTGTTTTCCTAGCGATGAGGACACGACGAGCTATCGTGGCACTGGTTAGTGCAAACGTGGATAGACTTTACATGTGCTGTGTGCTATGTACTGTTGTGTTGTTATTACCTTACATCTGCTGTGTACTATGTATTAGTTAATGCTGTAATGTTATGAATATCTGTCATACATATATTGTTTTACTTGAGCATGAGGTTAACCATTATTTGAGATTCAATAGGCATTGAATCTCAGCACTTACCATAGCTTCAGGATCCAGAGGATCAGGAGCCGGTGACAAGGGTAAGTAGCACGCGTGAGGACTCGACTGAAGTTTTATCTTAGACATGTATTTATATTTCTACGTAGTTAGAATTTTGAATACTCGGATAGATGTACCGCAATTGTAACCAACCGGATACACCACAGATAGTATTTTGCCACATACTTATCAGTTACTTACTCTTTTAAATTCCTCCGATGCCCTACTCTGATAAAATTATCTTATTCCGCTTTTGAAAAATGGGGTGTTACAAGCGTCAAGTCTAAAAAGAATTTAAATTTATGAATTTTCATAATATTAATACTTATTGAGACTGCATTACATTACAAAAATGTGTTGGTCTAGAAAATATTATTTAGACCACATAGAAGTGCGACCGGTCTTAAGTTCTAACAATATTTACAAAAATATTATCGGTCATACTTTTATAGAGGTCTAGATGTGACGACTTATTGGCCTTTTTCCTAGTAATTATATCTTTTGATAAAATGTGTATCACATCTTTAATTAGAGTTAAACCACATATATCATGATATTAATCCTAAGTATATACTATAGAATGATGATAACGATGATGATGATGATGTTATTCTTCAACTTTGGAGCAATTTGTGTAATTATTATGGTCTTATTAGTTATTAAATGATCACTTTAAACAATAAAATATGGATAATTTAACTAATATAATGATAATTTTTAAGTTTATATTATTTTTTTTAAAAAAAATCGTGATTTCCCATCATATCCCTATACTACTAGGATCGAGAGCATTGGGACCGGGATGCAAATTGCATCCCGGGAAAAAAATGCGATTGGAACCAAATTGAGATATCTCAGTTCCCAGGTTTTGAACACCCCTACACACAGCTATTGGATATGATTAGTTTTGATAATGTCTTATATAGATGTCATTATTAAGAGCAAAAAGCTTGTATACTATATTTATCTCCTACATTGACTAACTACTATATATTTAATATATATTAGTCCAAGTTGAATTATAGAGATTAATCAAGAAGGAGAAAATAGATTATAGAGATAAGAAATTGCAAAGATTATCAAGGAAGCAAGAAGTTATCAAAGTATTTTGGAAATAGTCAAGGAGAAGAGAAGAAAGAAAGAAGAACTTGCTGAATGGAATGAGAATATGATTATTCAAGTTCTTAGATTGATATTAGAAGTCTCCACGATGATAGGGAAGTTGGAATGGCTCAAATTGGAGTTAAAACAAGCAAAATTAAGCTTCGAGATGAACTAACTCGAGCCAGGAAGTATAAACTCGAGTTAGAACTTTTTCTACAGTGTTTTGCTTATCTGATAGGGTTTGACTCGAGCCAAAAATCATTGACTCGAGTTAGGGTCTAGACTCGAGTCAGCCATTTTCATGACTCGAGCCAATAGTGATTTTCAGCACTCTGTTCACCTTTATTTCACGTTCAGCTTGGGTGAGGTCTGGTAATTCGATGATATCTGCCAAACCAGAGATCCAATTGAGGTGAAACCAATGTCATATGAAACTAGAATCCTAATGCGTCATTTTGATATAAAATTCAAGCCCAAAGGAGTTCAGATCAAGGAGCTATGAATTGTAGAATGTGGAATTGAAATTCACGCCACACAGCAGATTAAGCTTCGGTATTTTAGGTGTATCTCACAATCTACAAATTCAATTGAGCTGAAACCGGTGCTATTTGAAACTAGACTCATACCTTTTAAAAAACATCAAGATAATAGAAAACAAAGATCAATTGAAGGAGATATGAAGTTTTAAAGTTGACTGTCAGTTCTGGATGATGCAAAAATGTTGATAAAACATAACCTCTATTCATCTGATGATAACGAACTACACAGAATGAATTTGGAGATGATTCTTCTTGCATTAGAAAGAATAATTAAAGTGGCATAAGTGGTTTACCATTTGGAATAAATCTCTTACCTCGAGCCTTCACTTATCACCTCGAGCCAGGAAGATAGCTTTCGAAAATGTTTCAAAATGTTTTATCTTATTTGACTCAAGACATCACTCTCTACCTCGAGTCAAAAGGATAGTTTTTAGAAATCCCAAAGTGCTTTGTTGTACCTGACTCGAGCCAGGATTTTGGTTGCCTCGAGTTTGGGCACATACTCAAGCCAAGTTTTTTTGTGCCTCGAGTCAAAGAGCTTCTGAAGCTAATGGATCAATTGATGATTGACTTGAGTCAGGATTTTGGTTGCCTCGAGTTTGGGTACAGACTCGAGACAAGGTTTTTTATGCCTCGAGTTAATCGGGTCAAATTCTTTCTTCTTTGCGTTTTTCAAAAGGAGTTGACTCGAGCCAAGTCGTCTCTGTTTTTGAAAATGGATTGTGTTTGAATCTTCCAATTCTCTAACTATCTATGATTGATTTTAGATTTTTTATATCATCTATCATTATTATTCTTAACTATGTTTAATCAATTTGATAATGAGTTCCAAATGATTATATGAAGGATTAACAATTGTCCAGATGATGACGTCAGAAGCAACAGCTATTTTTCCAACGAAACTTACAACGGTCATATTCCAACAGGAAGAATTACTCAACAGATGAATGCTCACAACAGTTAAATGATCTTCATTTCCTATAAATAGCAAAGTCTTCAAATCGAAAGAAATAACGATTGATGAATGACTCGACAAACCCAATGAGACGATATTACTACTTCACCGTCGATAGTTCAATAACTCATACACTCTTTCTCAATATTCATATAGTTTACAATAGAGAGTGAGGTGATCGATTATGTACTTTAGTTTTTATTCATTTACTTCTGAGAGAGAAGATTCATTGTAATTATTCTATCTGGGAGTTACTCAAGATTGAGCGACCTTGAGTGGGAAACCCATTGTATTGATTACAACTTGTAAGGGGAGTGAATCCTAGTGAGATGATTACTTCGAGTACAAAGTGTGTAATCAAGTGGGTGTATTGATTATAGCTTGTAAGGGGAAGTGAATCCTAGTGAGAGGATTACTTCGAGTACAGAGTGTGTAATCAAGTTGAAATAAGATAGTGGATTGAAAATCTCAAGTGAAGCTTGGGGACTGGACGTAGGTCAAGGATTGGCCGAACCAGTATAAATCCCTGTTTTGCATATTCTCTTCCCTTATCTCTTATATTTCCAGCATACATATTTGAATGACTGTTTATTGCTTTATAAATCATTACTGTCATACAAACTACTTTCAATAAGTTGCGAAAAGATTTTCAAAGCTGATAAGTTTTTATCAGACACCTAATTCACCCCCCTCTTGGGTGACAGCCAAGTCTAACAACAGCTATTTGGGTGAGTCAAAAGACATGAAGCCCAAGAATCCCATTTCCAAGCCATATTTTGAAGTGGCTTGGTGGAAGAGGTTTTCTATTGATATTGATGATATTTTTTTTTATATAAGCCCAGTTATCCTCCTTTTTTAGTTGTAGCACTGTTAAGCACTAAATGTGGGTATCTCTTCCAGTAGAAAATCTGAACCTTAGTTCACTATGTTGTGAGGAACTAGCCTCTTATGTTAGATTCAACTCTTATTGGTTATTATTATTTGCTTTTTTTATATATATAAATTTTAGCAAAGAGGTTGGGCTCACCCACAATTCAAGGGCAGGGCGAAGTCTCCCTTCTCTTCCTCCTAGGTGATACCAATGTTAGGCAGGGTGAGCCATCTATTACCCTCAGGTGTTTACCTAGGCACCCAGGAACTAGAATGCCTCCTCCAATACCTTGACCAACTATAGGATTGAACCCCCCTTTAGTGAGAGTGTCCGACCCCTTTGCCAATTGAACCAAAGAAGAGAGGTAACTCCTATTGGTCATTGATGTTGATATTAATGATGATTTTTTTTAATGATGATTTGCTTATGTATGTTTGCACAAAAAATGGGTTGCGGAGATGTTTACCGTGGATCATGGGATTATTCAGGCCCATTAAGCATATACATTCCTTGCCTTACTGTACCTTATGTCTGTTTTATGTAGGCCCAAAGCCCAATTTCATACCCTCATCCTGGCCATTGTCATTTTTCTGACCAAGAAGTGAGGAGTGATTATGCTATATATCGATTATAATAATATTTTTTTTATAAAACTGTTTAGAATAAATTATGAGAAAATTTGAGATTAGGCAATGATCAATGTTTTAAAAGTCTAATTTTCAAATTAGGCCAACGAGTCTTGGTTTTTTTGGTTCAATGACTTCAATTAGTTAGACTGGGCGATTAAACCAATGATATATATATATATATATATATATATTTATATATATAAAGGAATATATAATTTTAATTGTCAACATTATAACAACACAGTATATGAAATTGTTAATGAAATAACATTATATAGTTACAAATTGTCTGAAAAAAATGTTGGACTTTCTATGAGGGCCATTATTTTATAGGTCTTTTTAAATTTTTTTTTTTTCATTTTTTCTATCAAGTCCAAAATCTGTCCGATTTTCTAAAAGTTGTTTCTATTCCAATTTCCAAACTTTATGACAGCTTAACCTGGTCCAACCTGACTTAACCATGAAAAGAATTTTGGGAGAATTACAATATTGAGATAAGGAAGTGACTTAATTTCCTATTTATCCGGATGACAACTAAAGAGTAAACAATGATAAGTTATAGAGTAAAAAATGACCACACTTCACTTATCATTGAGACTTCTTAGTAATTAGATTTCTTATTTAGGACTTCATTATAATTGCCCCAATAATTTTCTGGTCCAAACCGAGCCGTTAGTGAGTTCAAATGGATCGTCCCATCCGGTGCGATTCTTTGATAACTTGATGATATATTACAAGCAGCTGATCCAACACACACGTATAGAAAAACTCTGAATAGATGAGAAATATTATTGACTTAGAGAAGAAAGATATTATTCAAGGCATGCAAGGAAGAGAGAGGGGAGAGGAAAAAGGAGATCGAAGAATGACTTGTTAAGGGCACTTAGGCTTGTTGTTATGAGTGAGCATATCAGTGTAACATCTGCCACACATCTCTCTGTGGCCATAAGTGCCTGGAGGCACACACTTGCATCTCTCGCAACACGTCCCACATGCTCTCAGACATATCTTTGGCCTCGAGTGCAGTTTACACCTCTCACTGCACCTAACTCCACAGTCTGCATTATGATATTTATATTTATTTCATCATTTGAACTCCATATTATACACACACACACTACTATATATATATATATATATATATATATGGTTTTTGGTCGTCAGTTTGATTGAACTTTGATTTTAGTTCTAAAGGGTCCAAATCATGATTTTAAGTCCCTAAACTTTCATTAAAAAATGGTCTGAGTTTAATTATATTAACGTTTAGTTAATCAAAACTCAACTAAAAACCGAAACTCATTCAAAGTACAGGGGTCAAATGAGTTTTCATTTTGGCCCGGTACTTTAAACAAGGTTTGATTTTAGTCCATTAAGTGCATGGGTTCGGATTACATCCTTACGAAATTTTTGAAGATTAAAAATCACAATTTGAAACTATAAGGACCAAGATCAAAATTTGATTAATATGTAAGTACCAAGATTTCAACCCGTATCATTCATCATCATCAATCATATATATATATAAATAAGAAGAAGAAGAAGCCATACTTATAAACGGAAGAAGCCTTCTGTTGGGTCCTTTCACCACCTGCATAAACCATTGTAAAGGCCATAATTAATGATAGTGATTATATATATATATATAGAGAGAGAGAGAGAGAAAGGGGGGGGGGAGGCATCTTTAAACGAACCAGAGAGTGAGAGGGCTGGTGGTCATTGATCTTGGCATCCGATGAAACCTGCACACTGTTGGGTCCTTTCACCACCTGCATAAACCGTTGTAGAGGCCATTATTAATGATAGCGATTATACATACATACATACATACATATATATATATATATATATCTATAGAGAGAGAGAGAGAGAGGCATCTTTAAACGAACCAGAGAGTGAGAGGGCTGGGGGTCATTGATCTTGGCATCAGATGAAACCTGCACAGATATATAGATTACATCAGAAGTAGCATTTGGTGACGAGAACAAAGAACTTGATCAGTTTTTGATGAGTGTCTACACACACATATACATGCATACATACATGTTCTGCAAGTACCTGATGAACTGCAAAACAAAAGAGCAATAATAAAGTTATCACAAGTAGTCTTGAATAAGCCATCTCCATCTCTCTCAGCTTACTTCTGGCCTTGCAGTGTCCCTACTTTACAACAATGTGCCATTCCCATGGTTTTGCATTTATATAGCTGCTTCTCTTATATTTTTATAATCTTTCATTTTAACAACTTATATTAATCCACATGATATTAGTTAAAAGAGTTTTATATTATGTCCAGAAGTACTCGTATCAATAATATTTAATCATTTTTAAGTTCTCTAGAGTACTGGAAGCTAAATAAACTATTCAAATGTTGTATATTATTAGATTATATATTAATTTAAAAGTTAAATAAATTAGTTTAAAGAAAAATCATAAACATAAATATCATAATATAACTTAATTAGCTTTCTTAATCTCTCTACAAAAGAATTAATTGGGTCTTATATTAAAGATATCAAAGGGGTAGTACCAGTTTTTACTGGGAATTGAAATTTAGGTATTAATTAATTAACTTATTTAATCATTAGCGCCTGATCATTAATTACCTCTGGTTCTCGCAGCTGTCTCGCACAAACATGACAGATGGCCTTCTGAAACCATGCATGAAAGCCACAGCAAACAAGTGCCCGGAATGTCAAAAACAAATTAATGAAAACTAATACCTCAATAAAAGATAGAAAAAATAAAGTATATACCACTTTGTCCTATTTATATGTTCATTTTGACTATTTTTTTTTTGACTAATTTTTTTTTTATCCTTATTATAAGTCCAGTTTCAGAATAATTAATGTATTTTTTACAATTTTCTCCTATTAATTGTAATAAATAAAAAATATTTATTCATTTGATTCTTGGAACTAATAATAAATAAGGACAAAATTGAAAATTTAGCCTATAATTAATAAGTACCTAAATCTCTTTGGTACGTAAAAGATAATTAATTTAGACTTATAAATAGGACCTAAATGATACATATATAAGTTAGGAAAAATCCCACAAAAAGAATTTTAAAAATAGTAAAGGACAAAATAATATTTTGAATATTCATAATCCCAGAAAAGTGTTAGTACCGGAGCTCCGACGACCACCCCATATTGGCGGTCATATATATATATATATATATAAGTACAATTTTTTCATTTCCTTTTAATTTCAAAAAAGACAAATTGAGCCTAACATCTTTCTGGTATTATAAATATTTGAAACATATTTTTTCTTTTTTAGAATTTTTAAATCTCTTTTATTGGAATTTTCCCTATACGTTATTCATATTTGTCCAGTTATTAATACAATTATCTCTATTAAAATACTCTTATAGCTGATTTTTTTTTTAAATTTTTCTTTTTTTGGTTTATTTGCATTGAGGGAAAATTGTAAATTAAAGGGAAAATGACAAAAAAACACTACATGACCTTTACAATCTGGTTAACAATAATATTAATGGGATTAACAAGAATAATAAAATAATTGACAACTTATTTTATTGAAAATCACTTATTTAAAATTTTAAAACTCAAGCGGTATTTTTTTGGGATTTTTTTTTCAAATTATTAAATTATATAGAATTATGAGTAAATACCTTTTTGAGTCCCTGGAAAAAACACAGACCCCATTTTGGTCCCTCACACAAAGAAATGTCATTTTTAGTCCCTGAAAAGGACGAATAAAGGGTCGATTTGTGAACGTTTTGGTCCCTCGAAAATTTCCAAAAAACCCTTTTTAGTCAATAAAAAAAATATCATTTTAGTCCCTAAGGACGAAAATGGGGTCTGTATTTTTTGTCGAGAACCAAAAGGATATTTACTCTAACGACTGAGAAGCATTGAAATGGTAAAGCATATATTGGTCACATCAAAACGGATCCAAGCACTTATTATAATTGTCAGCTCTCAACTTGCGGTCCATTTACATACTGCAAGCTGGACATAACCACAACCGTCTGATCCTTGGTTGTAAATCTTATATTGAAAATTTTTTGGGCTAAATTTAAGTCCAATTAAAAAAGATATTAATGATATTTCTCAATTTTATTCTTATTTAATTTTTATTAAAACAAGAAAAAAATGAATGATTTGTATATATAGAAAGAAAATTTTAATAAACGACGTAAACTTAAATTTTTTTATCAAACATATTCAATGACTTAAAAACTGACACTCCTTAATTATATGTGAAAATTAATTTAAAGGGAGTTATAGTAACAAGGGGACTAGTAATAATTAATTCGTGTGTGCGCATGTGAGGGAACACGGAGAAGATTTCAGAGCATAAGCGAAAGCGAGAGTGCCTTGGCTGTTGCGGCCAAGTCGAGGAGGTTGATGCCCTGGTTTGAAGTCGGAACAAGGTCCGAACGGGAGATGCTGCTGTTTCCAACGATCATGTTGTCATTCCGCGGGTGGAGGATTGGATGTCCGATTATGATGAGATTCGTGAGGATAATGTTTGTCCTATGAAGAAGTCGTACAAGGAAGCTTGGCTAGATGATGATAATGTTACTAAAAACAAATGTTTTAAGTCTAACTTACAAATTCTAGCTGTTTTTCAAAACAGGCATGGTAAGTTATTTTTTTAAAAGGAAATTGATATTTTCTATCCACAGCCTTTAATTTTCAATAAACAATCAGAATAGAGAAAATTGAGTAAAAACAATCAATTCCCATAATAGAAAATAAAGAAATAGAAAATAAAGAAAGCTGGACATCACATTATAACGCTTTGCATATATATAATGTTAACATAAGAATGTGCACAATTTCACAAATTAATATAATTAGGTATGTCAACAAGTGTTTCTAAACCACTACACTATGTAAATCAAAAAATCAAAAAATCAAAAAAAAAAAAAAATTAATTATCGACCTCTATACATCTTGTATCTGTTGTAGAAGATGTCTTGCTAAAAGGTCACTACTGCAAAAATTGCTCTTTAGACCGGTTCTGGATCCGGTCTCGATATAGCCGGTCTAAAAATTTTGTTACTTTAAAGACTGTTGATTGAAAACTTTTTAGAACGATTTTTTAAGAAATTAAGTTTAAAAGATAAGACTTTTAAGAACAGTTGTGTAAAATAACAGGTTTACCAGTTGTGTACACCATTCTTAAAAGTGGTGCAATTTTTTAATTTTTTTTTTTTTTTTTTTTTTTTTTTTTTTTTTTTTTTTTTTTTTTTAAATAAAAACTTCCCACAGCTAGCCTTATCCCCTTCCTCCTTGAAACCTCAACTTTTTCAGGCAATTTTTCATATCTATGAGCGTCAAGCACAAAACACCGTGGGAGATAATAACTTCAATCTTGAGATCAATTACAAACCAACGTCGACATGATTTCAGATCTTGCTTGCCGGTTTAGTAAGGTGGAGAGACTTGCCTAGGAATGGAAGCTCAGGCGCTAGTGTTCCCTATGGCCTTTAGCGAGCTCTATGGGCATAGCTCGACTCCTCATCCTCTGCACTTGAGAACTCTTCCGCGTTGTCAACTACTACCACAACGTCGGCATCGGGATCGTTGCCAACTCAAATACTCAAATAGAACAAGATTGCTCCCTCACAGGTTGACCTAGATTCTGATGAGTTATTCGCCTTGAGCTAGATATCGTCTTAGATTCATATCTTTTTACATAGATAATGGTGGGAGGTTGCCCTGAGTTGTTTGCACATATCTGGCGACTAGGAAGTCACCATCGTCATAAAAGGTTATCACTGTCGTAGCTGTGGGTTGCTGAAGAGGATGACGAGAGCTATCATAGAGGAGAAAACAAATTGAGACTCTCTAGCCCTAACAAAAAAAATACCTTCCCAAACCACCAATAAATGTCATAAAAAAAACCTAGAATCCAATAAAAATTACATAGTATCATGAAATTACCGATTGCTAAGATGAAATGGCGGCATCTGGAAGATACCACGTGCAATGGTGAGCGGCTCTGCAATGAGGAGCGAAGTCATGAAGGGTGTGACAATGGAGTTGAAGGAGAGGGTGAGTGCAGGGAGGAGATGATGACGACGAAGGTGGATGTGCTTAAAGAAATCATGGAGTGCGATCATTGAAGCTGGAGGAGATGATGGTGATACATGGTGGAAAATTTGGCATGGGTCACTAGGTACAAATGATTAATAAGATAGCTGGAGAGGGAGAGTCACAAAGATCGTGGTGGGGGCGATGTTAGTTCTCTATGTGTTTTGATGATAACTGACAATTGTAAACTCAAATTGAAGTTTGTCTTAGTAAGTTGAAAAACTTAATAGCTCAAGTTTTCCAAATATAAGACAAACTCGAGTTTGTATTGGTTGACTCGAGTTTGTGACATACAGAGTGCACTCTAAGTTTTTTCAAGTTAAAGGCAAACTCGTGTTGGTTATTAACAAACTTGAGTTTGTGCCACACAGAGAGCTTTCAAGGATTTATGAACTTGACCAAACTCGAGTTAAGTTTTCCAAATTCGAGTTTGTACTTGGCCGAGAGTCTTAAACCTTTTTCATCCAGAGCAAACTTAAGTTTGATATGTCAAACTCAAGTTTGCACTTGGCCAAGAGATTTCCAAAGTTTTTCATCTTTTGAGAAAACTCGAGTTTAGCATAGTAAACTCGAGTTTGTACTTGACAGAGAGTTTTCAAAGATTTTTATCTTTTAAGGAAACTCGAGTTTGATTTAACTAACTCGAGTTTGTATCAAGCAGAGAGCTCCTAACTATTTTGTGATTTTGAAATCTCCAGTTTGCTTTTAGAAACTCTAGTTTTGAGCTTTGTGGACTTGAACATATTTTCACTTCAAAAGTCCCAAACTTTAGTTTGTCATTTATTGACTCGAGTTTGCTCATATTTTCAGAAAGCTCTTCAAAGCTCAAATCACGACATTCTTCTCTAGAAGAAGCAAACTCGAGTTTGGTTCCTGAAGAAGAGTTGCAAACTCTAGTTTGCTTAAACAAACTTGAGTTTGTGTCGCTCTCTTTGAATTTGTGAAATCTTCATGTTTGATCTTAATAATTCTTATCATCACTCATTACTATTCTTAACTATGTTCAATCATTTTTGTTAATGAGTTTCAGATGATTTAAAGTGTATTAGGATGAGGATTTACCTTAAAGCAAAAGATGACGTCAGTGCATTTATTGTAAGTCCAGAAAACCTTGCACCCTTTTGGCAAATCATTCTCTAAACTTTGCAAAGGATTAAATGTCGTCCTTCCCTCTATGGAAACATTCTTCTCCAATGGATTTATCTAAAGGGAAGTCAACCAAAAACGTCTGTCCACCTGGATTAACTAGAGACTAGAGAGAGAAGTGACCAAATTGCCTCCAATAGCTAGATTAATGTTTCCAACGGTTACATTAATTATTCCAACGGTCATTTAATGCTTCCTTCATATATAAGCTGAAGCATTCAAGCTTCTTCACCAACCAGAACACAAGAAAACGAAAAGCATTCAAGTTTCAACTACTCTTTCAGTTTTCTATCTCTTGTAAAGTATCTTTTAATACATTTGTACTTCAGTGATTATTTCATCTGCTCTTTGAGAGAGTTTCTTTATTGAAATGATTTGTTGTAAGAATCTCCAGTTGTGGGACTTGGAGATTGGGTATATCAGTTTACAACTTGTAAAGGAGAGTGTATCCTAGTGAAAGGATAACTTTCGAGTGCAGAGTGTGTAACTGATTCTGAGAGTCAGTGAAAATCCCAGAGTGTCTGGGGACTGGACGTAGGTCAAGAGTTGTGACCGAACCAATATAAATCTTGTTGTGTCATTATTCTTTCTATCTCCTTTGTTTTACGTTATTTCGCTGATTAGTTTCAAAGTATTTAAAAAATAAATAAAATCCCCAATTCACCCCCCGTTGGTGATTTGCTCCGCTTTCATTTGGTATTAGAGCAAGGTCTTCTCTAAAGAGCTTAACATCTCGAGAAGGATCAACATGGACGGAATTCTACCTGATGGAGCTTCGATCAACAGACCACCGAGTTTCAATGGAGAGAACTACTCCTTTTGGAAAGCCAAATTCAAAGTCTTGTATTGGCTTTTGAATATGGGCTTTGGAGGGTGTTCGAGAGAGGAGACTATGCTCCTTCAACTATTGAAGATGGAGTTATAACTCCAAAGCTTGAAGAGGAATATGATGACAATGATAAGAAGCTAGTCACTCTCAACAGTAAAGTTGTTCTTATGCTTCAAAGTGCATTAAGTCAACAAGAGTATTTTCGTATATGCACATTATCTTATGCTTAAGCTATGTGGGATGCTCTGGAGATAGCTCATGAAGGAACTACTGGAATCAAATAAAATAGAGTCAATACCCTCATGACAAAGTACGATCTTCTTCATATGATGTTTGGGGAATCCATTGGTGAGTTCCAACTTAGATTCACTAATCTAATCAACTAACTTGTTGCTTTGGGTAAAGTTTATGATCAACCTGTTCAAGTAAGAAAAATCTTGAACATTCTCAGCAAGGAATGAGAAGCCAAGGTTACTGCAATCGAAGAGGCTCATGGAGAGTCAATGGCTTCAGTAGCAGCCTTGTTTGGCAGCTAGTTAGAGTATGAAGGAAAGATCAAGTTCAGAAAGGGACTTAATGAGATCAATGGCAACAACAAAGGGATTGCTCTTAAAGCTATCAAGGAAGCAAAGGAATCAGAAGATGATGAATAAGAAGATGAAGATGAAGAGCTAGGCCTGATGGTCCGGAGATTCAAGAAATTCTACAAGAAGGACCAAGGATTCAAAAGTTTCATAAGGGTAGCTCCAGCACTGAGCCGAAGAAGCCAATCATTTGCTAGGAATGTGAAAAGTCTAGTTACATCAAGTCAGAATGCCCCCAGCTGAAGAACAACGACAAAGAAAAGAAGAAATTCAATAAGTATAATAAGAAGGCTTATGTCTCAGCAATATGGGGAGATAGCTCATCTGATAAAGATGAAGCTGAAGAAGATGATAGAGCCAACATTTGTCTTGTGGCTTAAGAAGAAGAATCAGAAAATGAAGAGGTAAACGATTTTGAACCATCTTTCGATGAGTTGCTGTCTGAATATAACTCTCTCCATTTTGAATTTTGAAAGATTGCAAAAGAACTTCTTGCTTCGAAGAGAAAAACAAAATCTTTAGAGCAACAAGCTCAAAACTCTTCTTCTTGTACTCCTACTTCTACTTGCATTTTTTTTTTTTGAAAAAGATTGTGAAAAGATTTCAGAAAAGCTTTGTAACAATTGTTGTGTTTTGGAGAAAAGAAATGCTTATCTTACAAAAATACTTGAGAAGTTCACTCAAGGTAGTGAAATGCTCAATGTTATTTTAAAACGGCAAAGGTTTACAAATGACAGATCAGGAATTGGTTATAAACCTGATTTTGATAAAAAGAAAGGCAAAAAGAAATTTGGAGAAAAATCTTATATAAACTATTTTCGAAAAATTGTTCATTCTTCAAAACTTTTTGCTCATTGTAATTATTGCAATCGTAAGGGTCATACTACTTCTTCCTATTTTATAAAAAGAAAAGAAAGAGTAAATCTGTAGGGAATTATCAATGGGTGCCTATAGGATCCTATAAGGTTCCTAAGACATAAACTAACTCAAAAGGACCCAAGAAAATATGGGTACCTAAGACTTGATCTTTTGTGTCTTGTAGGTTTGTCTAAGAGCATCGAAATCCAACAAGTGGTACATTGATAGTGGATGCTCTAGACATATGACGGGAGACCAATCCAAATTTGCTTCATCAAGCCCAAGGATTGTGGCAAGGTGACCTTCGGTGGAAACCAATTTAGAAGGATTGTTGGTATTGGTGAAGTTGGAAACAATGAAGGACCACAAATCAAAGATATCTACCTCGTATAAGGTCTTTGTCACAATATCCTCAGTGTGAGCCAAAGCACTGATAAAGGTAACTTAGTTATCTTTGATTTTGAGAAGTGCTTGATCGTAAGCAAGGATACTCTCTCATTAGACAATGCTAAATCTAAAGCCTTATTCAAGGCTCCTAGAGAAAGTAATTGGTGTGCTCTCAATCTCTTTAGAAATGGTCCTGTTTCTAAAAAAATGTTTTTTTGGTAACTTGGATGAAAGTTGGCTTTGGCATAAGCGATTAGCTCATGAGAACATGTTTCAACTTGACAAGTTGTTGAAAAATGATTTGGTTATTGGTTTACCAACACTTCATTTTAAAAATGACATGATTTGTGATGCTTGTCAAAAGGGTAAACAAACCAAATCATCTTTCAAATCTAAAAATGAAATTTCAACTAATAGACCTCTTCAACTACTCCATATGGATCTAGTTGGACCGGCTAGAGTAAAAAGCCTTGGTGGAAATCTTTATACTTTGGTCATAGTTGATGATTTCTCTAGATTTACATGGACTATATTCTTATCTTCTAAAGATGAAACATTTGATCAGTCCGTTCGTTGTTTTTGCCAAGAAGGTCCAAAACGAGAAAGGTCTCTTTATTGCAGGGATTCGTACCAATCATGGTGAAGAATTTGAAAATCATGCCTTTGGTGAGTTTTGCGATAATATGGGCATTGATAACAACTTCTCAGCCCCAAGGACTCCTCAGCAAAATGGTGTTGTGGAGAGGAAGAATAGAATCCTTACCGAGATGGCAAGAGCAATGTTGAATGAGAGTAATACTTCCCAAGTGTTCTAGGTTGAGGCTATAAGTACAGCTTGCTACATCTCGAATCAGGCATATCTCCAGAAGAAATTGAACAAAACTCCCTATGAGCTATACAAAGGAAGAAAGCCCAATCTAACTCATATGCCTGTTTTCGATTGCAAGTGTTTAATCCACAACAATGGTAAGGATAACTTGGGAAAGTTCGAATCCAAGTCGGATGAAGGTATATTTTTGGGTTATTCAAATAAAAGTAAAGCTTATAAAGTCTTTAATACTCGTACTCGAATTGTTGAAGAGTCTATGCATGTTGTGTTCTGTGAATCCAAATCTGATAAGCCCTTGGATGATGATGAGGAAATTGTTTTCAAAAATCATTCTTTTTGAAAACTACTCCTGCCTCTATTGAAAATCCTAAAAATGTTTTTGAAGTCGATCCTCAAAACTCTTGCAAAAATTCTGATCAATCTCAGCCTAGAGCTTGGAAGTTCATTAGGAATCATCCTTTGCACCAAGTAATAGGTGATGTAAATCAGGGTGTAAGGACCATAAAAAGTACTTTGAATGAAGTTACATTTTTTCCTTTATATCAGAGATTGAACCCTCTAAGATTGATGAAGCCCTTTCAGACAATGATTGGGTGATAGCAATGCAAGAGGAATTACATCAATTTGATAGAAATAAAGTTTGGGATTTGGCACCTAGGCCTAAAGATCATCCGGTCATTGGCACTAAATGGGTATTCAAGAATAAACATGATGAATCCACAATTATAGTCAGAAACAAGGCTAGATTGGTTGCCAAAGGCTATAAATAGGAAGAAGGAATTGATTATGAGGAAACGTATGCTCCAGTAACTAGATTGGAAGCCATACGTGTACTCTTAGCCTTTGCGTGTATCAAAGGATTTAAACTCTATCAAATGGATGTTAAGAGTGCTTTTCTAAATGGTTTCATTCAGGAGGAAGTTTATGTTGAACAACCTCCTGGTTTTGAAAATGATCATAATCCAGATCATGTTTACCGTCTCAAGAAAGTATTATATGGTCTTAAACAAGCTCCTAGAGCTTGGTATGAGCAGCTAAGCAAGTTCCTTTTGGATCAAGGCTTTGTTAGAGGAAAAAAAGACACAACACTCTTTATTAAGAGTAATAAGCTTAATGAAATCTTAATTGTGCAAATATATGTATATGACATAATTTTTGGTGCTACTAATGATTCTCTTTGTGAGGAATTTTCCAATAAAATGCAGGGAGAATTTGATATGTCTATGATGGAAGAATTGAATTACTTCCTCAGTCTGCAAATCAAACAAAGAAAGAATGGAATTTTCATCTCTCAAACTAAGTACCTTCGAGATCTACTTTAGAAGTTCAGATTGGAGCATTGCAATGGTGCAAACACTCTAACGAGTTCAACTGCTTCTTTGGATGCTGATGAAGAAAGGAAGGAATTCAATATAACCAAATATAGAGGGATGACCGGGTCTCTGTTATATTTGATCACAAGCAGACCAGACATTCAATTCAGTGTGGGAATGTGCACAAGATTTCAAGCTGCTCCAAAGGAATCGCATGTTGAGCATGTGAAAAGAATTTTTCGATATCTTGCCAACACAAAGGAGCTTGGACTTTGGTTTCCAAAAGGTCAACAAGAATTTTTGGTTGCATATTCAGACTCGGATATGAAGGTGGAATATCACCTAGAGGGGGGGTGAATAGGTGATTTCAAAAAACTCTTTTCGAAATACACGATGACACAGAAATATAAGAATGAGACAGAGAAGTGAAATAGACACAAGGCGATTTATACTAGTTCGGTCTTAACTCACTGACCTACGTCCAGTCCTCATAACACCTGGGATTTCACTATCTTTCAAATATAATTACACACTCTGTAAACGAAGGATGATCACTCCACTCCCCCTTACAAGTTGTAATTAATACACCCTCACTTAAGGTTCCTCAACCTTAAGTCGACAACTGAGTAAAATGAATAAGTGTTTAATGACTCCTTACGAGTAGGATAAATGAACACTGAAGAACACTAGATATCCGAAGATATTAATGAAACGGTTGAAACAGCAAATGAATCTGAACTCAAATTAATTGCACAGTGTTTTGGTAGTTGTTCGAATTCAATGCTCCGACTATTTATAGATATTTCATTTAATGACCGTTGATGAAGCTTGAAAGTAGCCGTTGGGTTTTCTTCAATATGCCCGTTGGAGTTGAAGCGCGTAAGCTCTGTCTATAATCCAGGCATCCTAGTTGGAATATTCATTAATTCCTTTTGTTGCTGCAATTATGACCGTTGAAGGTATGCAAGAAGATTTGCCCAAAAACCATCTTCGAATGACCAGAGGTTGTCTGTTGGATATCATCTTGAATAGGAAACTGCATTTAATGCGTTCTGACACAACTGCTTAATTAAAAATTCTTGGGAAAATATGTGTTTTAAATAACTGAAACTCACTAACAAACTTTATTAGATGAAATTAAGAATATCCATATGAGATGATATGATGTATTTATAAGCATATGCAAAGAGATATGAAAATCAAAATATCATTTGTTAGAACAGAGGCAACCTTGCCTCGAGTCATCACTTTTCTCACCTCGAGTTCCTGTAGTAGGAAAGGTAATATGTGTATTGGAAAATGATATTTAACTTGAGGTATAGATCTCCTCACCTCAAGTTACGTCTTAGACTCGAGGCATAAATAAGTGAGGCTCGAGTTAACCCATCGGATAGATAGAAGAAAGATTCAAATATGGACTTGCCTCGAGGCTGTAAATGATTCACCTCGAGTTAGTGAAATGATAAATATAGAAGGAATAAGTGATAGCACATATTGGCTCGAGGCACACAGGGCGCAACCTCGAGTCTGGACTAAACCTCGAGGTAGCTTGAAGCTACACTTGAGTTAATTGTTCCCGTTATAAGTGATCATATTAAAAGAGCAACATGATTACCTCGAGTCTACAATTGGATAGCCTCGAGTCATGACCTAGACTCGAGGTACTTCTATCAGCCTCAAGTCAAAATGAGTCTTTAATGATGCATTTTTAGGCAACCAACTCGAGGCTGCAACATCACCTCGAGTTAATGTGACAGAAAGGTATTTTTCCTGATAAAACGTGATTTTGTCTAAGTTAAAGCTGTTTTGCTTATCTTTCTTAAATATAAATTTTATTTTCAACTTTAATCATCATCAAAACAATAATAGAGAACTAACAGGATCATGCTGGGTACAAGACCGATAGAAAGAGCACAAGTGGTCAATGCCAATTTCTGGGTGGATCACTTGTTTCATGGTTTAGCAAGAAGCAGACCACTATTTCCATATCATCTACCGAAGCTGAGTATATAACTACCTCAAGTTGTTGCGCTCAAATTCTCTGGCTCAAACAACAACTATCCGACTTGGGAATCAATCTGAAGGAAGTTCCAATTCTGTGTGACAACACTAGCACAATAAGCTTGGCGAAGAATCCAGTCCAACATACAAGAATTAAGCATATTGATGTGAGACATCATTTTATCAGAGATCATGTGCAAAAGAAAGATGTCAAGGTGTTGTTCATTCCTACACACCTTCAACTTGCTGGTATCTTCACCAAACCATTGCCTAAGGAGCAATTCAATTTCATAAGAAGAGAATTGGGAATGGTAAATCCCAATGAGTTGTCAGTACTCTTATCCAATGTTAGTTGTGTTTTTGATTATCAATAGATACTAACTTAAGCATCAAATTGTCTAGTTATGGTTTATGCAAGATGCTTGATCAATTTGCTAAAGTTTGCTGTCAAAAGAAGCAAACTCGAGTTTGTCAAACAAAACTCGAGTTTGTCGGGGACAGAGAGCGAGCTAGATTTGGGAGAAAACCAAAACTCGAGTCAATAAGTGGGAAACTCGAGTTTCCATCAAACAGAGAGCAACTAACCTGGTGAAGAAAACTGCAAACTCGAGTTGGTAAGTAGTAAACTTGAGTTTCCAAGAGTTCACATATACACTCTTGAAGTCCAGGTAAGTTTGTATTTATACAAACTCAAGTTTGTTAGTGAAAACTTGAGTTCGTCACACCCTATTTATATGTGTGAGTTGACTGTTGCTCTTCACTCTCTCCAAAACTCAAGTTTGCCCTAAACTTTTCTCTCAACTTCTCATCTTCTCCACTCAATTTCGACCTCCCAAACCCTGAAATGGCCTCCAAATGTTCTGCCAAATCAACCCAGGGTTTAGATTCACACTATGAGGCTTCTGGTTCACCTTCGCCTCCTCCTCTCAAGCGACCCATACGTGTGAAGCACACTCCAAGATGTTTCAGATATGAGGTCGACAAGAGTATCCCTGGAGTTGCTGCTATTGAGCCTGCTCCTTCTCCCAGACTAAAAGGGATCACAATTCAAGAGCCTTCTAAGACTCCAAAACACAAGTCTAACCCAGAAGCTGATTTGGGAAAAGGTATACAGAAGAAGGTTGAGGCTGCTAAGACATCAAAGAAGAAGAGAACATAGCTTTCATCCAAACCCACTAACAAGGGACAAGGTTCTTCAAAGGCTACCTCTGCTGCTTCTCAACCCTCTGAGCAACCTAGCTCGAAGGTATATGAAGCAATTAATGAATCTATCTTCATTCTCAGGCCCCTAAGGATTTTTGCAATACTACTGCTATACTAGAGAATGAGAATGCTACTAAATTCAGGGAATCTTTCCTTAGGAAAGATTTATGTCCTGTTGTTTCTGTCAATTTGTCTAAGCTTAAAGAAGACTATAATCTTGACCTATCTCCTTGGCTTAAACAATTTAAGTCCCTCATTTCTATTTCTGCCCCTTTTACTCCTAACATTGTCAAATTATTCTATTTCAATATGTCTTGGGATAGTATTGTTGATTCTGAGGGTAATTTGGTTGAGGAAAGGATTTCCACTTCTGTTAGGGGAGTCAAGATTACTTTGTCTACCTCTGTCATAAACTCTATTTTGAAAATTGAGAATCCTCCTCTTGTTCCCTCTATCAGTTATAGTAACAATGAGATTTTTGAAATTCTGAGGCCAAATGAACCCATTCCAGAAGATCAATTGGCTTCTCTATCTTTTAATCTTGTTACTATGCCCCTGGTTTATAGAGCGATCAGGTATATCTACTCTAGAAACCTATTGCAAAAGGGTGGCAATTATACCCATTTCGCAAAGAAGGATTACCCTCTCTTTGCCGCCATCATTGATAAGGTCCCTATCAATGTTGGTCACTGGATCTTCCAGGAAATGGCTAAGTTCATATTCTCTTCTCGAAATCCTTCTTACATTTTTTTTCCATCTCTAGTGTCTGTCATTCTCTTTTATTTCAAAATATGGTATATTAGGCACTATGAGATAGTGAAGACACCTCCTAGCTTTGGCAAACAGCAACTGAATTTCATGAGAATCAATTTTAAGGAAGGATCTGGCCAATCAAGGGCCCCATTTAGATCCAGAGCATCTCATGCAAGAGCTCAAGAGGCTTAGTCTGCACCTCCTCCTCCTCCTCAATCTTCCATGCCTTCTGACTTTAATTCTAGAGTCAAGGCAATAATTGATAAAGCCATTTCTGAGTTGATTAAGAAAATAGAAGTGGAAGTGGGAAAGCTGGTTTCTGAAGTGGCAAAGGGTAATCATGATATGGTGGATGCCCAGGATGAATTGAAGGAGAAGGTTGAGAACCTCACTGGCCACTTTGAAGATCAAGATGCCAAGATCTTCACTCTCATGGTATCCAATGTCAGTTTAAGTGACAAGTTGGACAAAATTTTGAAGCTTCTGCAACCTACTAGTCCAAGCACTTCTGGTTCTGGTTTTGGCTCTCTTATTGGTCCTAAGCCTGAACCTGAACCCTCTACCTCACCCTAACCCTCACCCTCATTCACCTTCACCACACCTATCATCACTACCTCTCTACTCAACTCATCAACTCTGGCCACTGAAATCATACCTCCCTCTCACACCTCCACTATAAAACTTGACTCACCTACCTCTACCCCACGGGTAGACCCTTTTCCAGAAGACCCTATCTCAGCTCCACCCTTGTTTGGTGATGACAAAGGGGGAGAAGATAAGTGAAAAGTGCAGTAGAGTCTTACTTTTTTAAGTTTTGAGCATTCAGTTCATATCTGATGTACATGTGCTTCTTTCTTTATCTGATGTTTCTGATGTACTCTTTTGGAAAGAATGAATGTTTTTTTAGTTCAATTGTTATTGCTTCTGTTGCCTATCTCTGATAAATTTTTGATATATGCAATTCAATGTGCTCCTAATTGTACAAAGTTGTGAAAATGCTCAGATCTTTCAAAATCTCTGAGTTATTAGTTTACAAGTGTTCTCATCATCAAAAAAGGGGGAGAATATTAGTTCTCTATGTGTTTTGATGATAACTGACAATTGTAAACTCAAACTGAAGTTTGTCTTAGTAAGTTGAAAAACTTACTGTCAAAGGCAAACTCGAGTTTGTTAGACCTGGCTGTCACCCAAGGGGGGTGAATTGGGTGTCTGATAAAAACTTTGGAACTTAGAAAATCTTTTCGCAACTTACTGAAAGTAGTTTGTATGATAGTAATGATTTATAAAGCAACAAACAATCATTCAAATATGTATGCTGGGAATATAAGAGATAAGGGAAGAGAATATGCAAACAGAGATTTATACTGGTTCGGCCAATCCTTGACCTACGTCCAGTCCCCAAGCTTCACTTGATATTTTCAATCCACTATCTTCTTTCAACTTGATTACACGCTCTGTACTCGAAGTAATCCTCTCACTAGGATTCACTCCCCCTTACAAGCTATAATCAATACACCCACTTGATTACACACTCTGTACTCGAAGTAATCCTCTCACTATGATTCACTCCCCTTACAAGCTGTAAATACAATGGGTTTCCCACTCAAGATCACCCAATCTTGAGTATCACTCAGATAAAATGATAAGATGATTACAATGAATCTTCTCTCTCAGAAGTAAATGAATAAACACTGAAGTACAATATAAATAATTTCACTCTCTATGGAAGTTTATATGATTATTGAGATAATCAGAGAGTAAGTGATATGAATATCAGAGTATTGGCATTTCAAAGATGTAAGCTCGTATCATCATCTTTCTCCATCTTGAATGAATCTCTACTTATAGATAACATATATTAGTCCGTTGAAGCATTGGTCTGACGTAGAATATTACCGTTGTAAGTTTCAGTTCGTTGGAGAAATAGCCATTAGAGCTTCTGACGTTATCATATGCTTTTTGATAATCTGATGTTAATCCTTCGTTTGATCATCTAAAACCTGCTAACAAACATAATTAATAGAATTGAGAAGTATAGCAAGTAGAAATCAATTGATAACAATCATTTTTAAATTCTCCGAGACGTGGAAATTCTGTTGTATGATAAACTGTGTGGATGAGTCCTTCATATAATCATCTAGAACTCATTATCAAATTGATTAAACATAGTTAAGAATAATAATGATAGATGATATGAAGAGTCTAAAACCAATCATAGACAGTTAGAGAATTGGAAGATTCAAACGCACAGCATTTTCAGAAATAGAGACATATTGGCTCGAGTCAATCCATCGTTCAAGGCATAGAGATGGTTTGAAAATACTGTTTGACTCGAGGCAACACAAACCTTGAATCGAGTCTATCTCCAAACTCGAGGCAACCAAAATCCTAGCTCGAGTCAATCATCAATTGATCCATTAGCTTTAGAAGCATCTGACTCGAGGCACAAAAAACCTTGGCTCGAGTCTGTGTTCAAACTCGAGGCAGCCAAAATCCTGGCTCGAGTCAGGTACAAAAAAACACTTTGGATTTTTGAAAAACGATTCTTCTGACTCGAGGTGTGCTTGTTGGCTCGAGGTAAAAACCTCTCTCGAAATGTCTAACTCTCTGCCTTCACTTAGACTCGAGGTGGAAATTTTGGCTCGAGGCAAAATCCTCAAGTCTTTGTTCTTTGACTTGAACTTGACTTGAGGAGGCGCTCATCAAAATTAGTTTCTTCCAAATTCTATGAAACACTTGTTGAGTCTAGAGTCATATGGAGTTGGTTTCACTTCATTTGGTTGTGTATAGTGTAAGCCATATCCAGAAAACCGAGCCTATGCTAAAATGAATCCAGAATTTTGAGTGTCAAATTTTGAAGGCCATAACTCCCTGGTATGAACTCCGTTTTGGATGGTTCAAATCTTGATAGAACGAATTTTGAGTATACTTTTATATGGCACTGATTTCAGCTCAATTGGATTTGTAGATTGTGAGACACACTCAAAACATCGAAGGTTGCTCTGCTGTGTGACGTTGTTTTTCGTGTCAACTCCACAATTTATAGCTCCTTGATCTGAACTCCTTTGGGCTTTAATTTTATATCAAAATGACGCATTGGGAGTCTATTTTCATATTCCACTGGTTTCACCTCAATCTGATCTCTGGTTTGGGAGATATCATCGAATTACCAGACCTCGACCAAGCTGAATGTGAAACAAAGTAGAACAGAGTTGCTGAAAATGCACCTAACTCGAGTCAACTGAAACCTTGGCTTGAGTCAACTCATTTCGAAGAGCAAAAATGGCTGAAAATCACTATTAGCTCGAGTCACAGAAATGGCTAACTCGGGTTTTGACCCAGACTCGAGTCTGTGAGTTTCTTGGCTCGAGTCAAACTGTACCAGGCGCCCAAAACACTATAGAAACCATTCTAACTCGAGTCTAGACATGCTAGCTCGAGTTAATTCATCTCGAAGCTTGATTTTGCTTATTTTAACTCCGATTTGAGCCATTCCAACTTCCATATCATCATGGAGACTTCTAGAATCAATCTAAGAGCTTGTATAATGATTTTCTCATTCCATTGAGAAAGTTCTTCTTTCTTTCTTCTTTTCTTGATCATTCTCCATAACTTAACTCTTTCTTTCTTCTCTTCTCTTTATCATTCTTCATAAATTCTTCTCTTGATCATTCTTCATAAACCAACTCTTTCTTTCTTTTCTTCTCTTCTTCCTTGATCATTTTCCACAATTCAATTCTTTTTTTGTTCTCTTCTCTTGATCATTCCCAAAATCCTTTGATAGCTTCTTGCTTCCTTGATATTCTCTACAAGTTCTTCTTTATCTGTAACCTCGTATCTCCTTCTTGATTAATCTCTATAATTCAACTTTGACTAATCTACATTAAATATATAGTAGTTAGTCAATGTAGAAGATAAATATAGTATACAAGCATTTTGCTCTTATTAATGGCATCTATATAAGACATAATCAAAACTAATCATATCCAACAGAGTTTGATATATCAAACTCGAGTTTGGACTTGACAGAGACTAGCTCTAGTTTTCCAAACATAAAACAAACTCAAGTTTGAATTGGCTAACTCGAGTTTGTGTCATACAGAGTGCACTCTAAGTTTTTTCAAGTTAAAGACAAACTCGAGTTGGTTATTAACAAACTTGAGTTTGTGCCACATAGAGAGCTTTCAAGGACTTATGAACTTGACCAAACTCTAGTTAAGTTTTTTGAACTCGAGTTTGTACTTGGTTGAGAGTCTTAAACCTTTTTCATCCAGAGCAAACTCAAGTTTGATATGTCAAACTCAAGTTTGCACTTGGCCACGAGATTTCCAAAGTTTTCCATCTTTTGAGAAAACTCGAGTTTAGCATAGTAAACTTGAGTTTGTACTTGACTGAGAGTTTTCAAAGATTTTTATCTTTTAAGGAAACTCGAGTTTGTACCAAGCAGAGAGCTCCTAACTATTTTGTGATTTTGAAAACTCCAGTTTGCTTTTAGAAAGTCCAGTTTTGAGCTTTGTGGACTTCAACATATTTTCACTTCAAAAGTCCCAAACTCGAGTTTGTCATTTATTGACTCGAGTTTGCTCATATTTTCAAAATGCTCTTCAAAGTTCAAATTGCGACATTCTTCTCTAGAAGAAGCAAACTCGAGTTTGAGTTATTAACTCACGTTTGGTTCCTGAAGAAGAGTTGCAAATTCCAGTTTGCTCAAACAAAGTCGAGTTTGTGTCGCTCTGTTTGAAAATCAAATTGCTCGAATTTACAAAATCTTCATGTTTGATCTTAGTATTTCTTATCACCACTCATTACTATTCTTAACTATGTTTAATCAATTTGTTAGTGAGTTTCAGATGATTTAAAGTGTATTCGGATGAGGATTTAGCTTAAAGCAAAAGGTCACGTCAGCACATTTATTGCAAGTCCAGAAAACCTTGCACCCTTTTGGCAAATCATTCTCTAAACTTTGCAAAGGATTAAATGTCGTCCTTCCCTCTATGGAAATGATAATTGAATATTTTATACACTTCTTTTTATCTCTTGATTAATAATTTAGGACTTTTTAGTTAATAAATGATGGCTTTTATACTTATTTGGGCTTTGGGCCTTTGATTATATTTTAGCCATTTTTATTAATAAAATTCCAGTTTTACATTGCTTCACTAATCTTACCATAACTCTTGAACCAGACATCGGATTTGCCTCATTTTTGTTTCATATTTTAGATGATTCAGAGATCTACAATTGTTATGGAGACATGAAGGGCAAATTCGGACAAGAAGACGGTCGATTTTGAAGCCAAAGTCAGATGTTTTATTTGGGCTCGAATTTGTGACTAAAGCCCATTCTCGTATTATTTTCCGTTTGGGCCTGGATTATTGATTGGAGCCCCATTTCGTTTTCCAATTTAGGTTAAGTAAGGCAGCAGCCACAAACACATCCATTCACGTTTTTATTCTGTTTTGTGGATCAAAATAGAGGTTTTTCAGATTCTCTGAAATGTTCTTCGTGTTCTTCGTGTTCTTCGCGTTCTTCGTCTGTTCTTCGATTTTCCCAGCCATGTTTGGCTAAACCTTCTGTGGTTAACCCAACGTTGAGGATTCCATGATTCGTCCGCAGAACTCGTACTTAATCGGTAACTTTACTCGTTTCGTTTTCATCTTATCGGATCCGATTTCGAAATAGTTCGAATATTAGATTTAATATTCGGTTTGGTTCATCCCAAGGACGAGTTCGAACTAGGTTAGAGTGTTGCTGTGTGATTGCATAGTGAGACGCCACTGTTCGGACAGATTCTAGACGATCGTCTAGTCGAGGGATTTCTGGACGAACGCAGAGATTTCGGTTCGTCCAGGGCCAAACGCGAGTTCGTTTATATTTCGTTCAATGAAGGAAGTTTCTGGAATCTAAACGTTGGGTTGATCGTTTTAATCTATTTCAATCTCGTTTTTATCTCGCTTTCTCGCATATTTCAGATCTGTTTCGGTTTGATTTCGTTTTAATCTGCTTTCAAATCAAAAACCCCCAATTTTATTGTTGTTCTTTTTTCATTGCTTGATTTAAACCCACCGCAAATTCCTTGAGAGAAACGACCCAGGTTACATTATACTGCAAATCCTTTCTAATCTGGTTATTTTGTGAGATGACGGCAAATCTCTGTCAGGAAATATTCTTCTTCAATGGATTTATCTCAAGGGAAGTCAACCAAAAACGTCTGTCCACCTGGATTAACTAGAGACTAGAGAGAGAAATGACCAAATTGCCTCCAACAGCTAGATTAATGTTTCCAACGATTACATTAATTAACCCAACGGTATTTAGTGCTTCCTTCATATATAAGCTAAAGCATTCAAGTCTCTTCACCAACCAAAACACAAGAAAACGAAAAGCATTCAAGTTTCAACTACTCTTTTAGTTTTCTATCTCTTGTAAAGTATCTTTTGATACATTTGTACTTCAGTGATTATTTCATGTGCTCTTTGAGAGAGTTCTTTATTGAAATCATTTATTGTAAGAATTTCAAGTCGTGGGACTTGGAGATTGGGTATATTAGTTTACAACTTGTAAGGGGGAGTATATCATAGTGAGAGGATAACTTTCGAGTGTAGAGTGTGTAACTGATTCTTAGAGTTAGTGAAAATCCCAGAGTGTTTGGGGACTGGACGTAGGTCAAGAGTTGTGACCGAACAGGTATAAATCTTGTTGTATCATTATTCTTTTTATCTCCTATGTTTTACCCTGTTTCGCTGATTAGTTTTAGAGTATTTAAAAAGAATTGTTAAAATCCCCAATTCACCCCCTCTTGGTGATTTGCTCCGCTTTCAGGGGAGGCGCCGATTAGAAGAGAGTGAAGCTCTACAAGAAAAGGAAGAAAGGTTCAGAGAAGGAAATTCAATTTTCGACGCGATAAAAGAGAAGATTTATCTTTTATAAGAAATATAAGGTCTAAAAAGTTTCATCTTTTAGACCGGTTATTTGTAACAACCGGTCTTGAAAGTTATAGACAATTTTTTAAAAACTTTTTAGACCGGTTGTTTGTAATAACCAATCTTAAAAGTAATAGATTTTTTTCTTAATTTTTAAATTTTTAGACCAGTTGTTTGTGACAATCGATCTTAAAAGTAATAGAAATTGTTTCTTAACTTTTTAGATCAGTTGTTTGGGAAATCGGTCTAAATAATATCTTTTATACCTTATATTAAAAGAACTGGTCTAAAAAGTTCTTTATATTTATGAAAATGCCTCTGATCATACTTTTTAGACTTGATCCTTTATATCCAATCTAAATGTAGCGATCTAAAAGCCTTATTTTGTAGTAGTGGGTCTTGGATCTCAAGAAAATATTAGTGCATGACAGAATACAATAATTCAAAGATTCATCTATATGATGTTGTAGCATCGAGACAATATTGTTATGTCAACTCAGAAATATAGCAGATTTAAGTCCTTATTCTGTCTATAGGTGAGATATCTTTTAAAATGCAACAATTCCACTCATCCGATACTTATTCCCACATATGCATGAAATCTATCATATTCAATCATATCAAACGCATTTTAAGCACATAATTATCTTTCAAAATAGTCATAACACAATGGAAACATATATCAGAATTAGGACTTATCAGTGGATCTATAGCTAAAGGTCGTATGTCTTCAAGATTCAAAATTGGATCACCATCCTTCTATTTTCTTTGGAGTAAAATAAACAATTTTTTATTCTCAAGATCGGTGACTGATCAAACCATATTTCTATATGATTTTTCATACTTAAATTGGGATTTTTAATGCATTTTCTTATACATTACTGCATGATTAAGCACTAATTTGAGTTAGGGACATTTGTATTGAATTAAGTGAAATTAGGGGAAAAATGGTCATAATTTATTAATTATTCATGCAAATGATTCTTGGACTTTTGATGCTACATTGTGTTTAATCTTATATTGTAGGTGTTTAAGAAGAAAATTCGAGATTTCAGAAAATGTCAATGGTGTCAGAATTAATATTTTTGAGGACAGGGGAAAATTGCAGAAAAGTTACCAAGAATTCCTGGAAATTGCAAATCAAGGAAGAAAATGAGCCGGAAAAAGTACAGAAAAGGACCCGAATATTTTGGAAATTTTAGTTCGCCCCACATAAGTTTTAAAATTCTCACTTAGGTCCCTCTTCAGAACTTTCAATAATTGCATTTTAGTCCCTTGGTCAAAATGCACGTTTTGACCAAGGGAGTAATTAGGTTCAGCTAGGAGTTTTGAAGACCCGTGAAATGCAAACAAGGACCCGAGAAGGAGAGAGCTGGATATATTAACCAGAACCCGCGAACCAGGGACCTTCACGCTGAACCTTTGACTTTGACTTTCTTCTTCTTTCCTCCCTGGATCTTCCCTCTCGCCGGCGGCACCACCACCTCCTTCTGTCGCCGGCGAGCAACCCTCCTTCTACCACCATTTTCACACCCACAGGTGAGCAACTACCGCCGTCGACCTCTATTCTTCGTCTCTTTCTCACACTTCATCACCACCGTCTACCGCCGTCCATCGAGTCTCTTCGTCCACATTCCATCACGACGATCACCGGAATTACCACCACCACTGTCGGTAATCTTTTTCATCTTCCTTTCACCTCGGTTGAACCACTATCATTTTTGGCTCTTGCTTCTGCACTTTGTCGGCCCTGTTTCCCCAGCCACCAGACCAACTTCTTTCTCTTCCCATTCGAGATTCCGGCGACTTATTCCCAGATTCCAGCGAGTGTTCTGATTGTCATGTGTGGCTGATCCCTTTGTCTCTTGGAGATGGAAAGTGGCTAGAGTTTTGGAGCTTCAATGAGGGGAGTTTTTAGTTTGATTCATTTTCTCATTGGTGTTTTATGATTTATTGATTCTAGGAATGTCATTCTATGCTTGAGACTGAGTTGCCATTTGGATTTCTCTGTGGATTGAACATATGTAATTGAATTGGATTTTGTGATTTGGTGTTTAGATTGATATATTTCTTTTATTGGGTCAATGAGATTATACTAATTAGCGTGTTATTGTCTAGTTAGTATAGTTGATTTGTGCCTTTGAGGGACTGTTTAGTACTCAACTTTAAGAAGACCAAATTTTCATCATCCCAATTTTAATTGCACATTAAGTGGCTTTAAACAATATATCAAGAAGTAGTAGTTAGCTATGTTTGTAGGAACTACTATTAATTGGGAATACTGGACTCAAGTGTTATCTTGAGGTTTTTCATCAAGACTTAATGAAAAATTACTCATACATTTAATTGAACCATGATAGTCACTTTTCCATTTCCAAGAGCATCCATTATACATTTCATACTCCATTCCATTTTATAAAGAAAATACCAAAAACAATAGTTTAACATTTAATTAAATTGCTTGACTCTTTTAATTTATTAATTTTAAAATCCAAAACCAATTTCCCTTGTTTAAATTGCATTTGCATGACATTTAGATTACTTAGAATTCAATAAAAGGCTCCTCGAGAAGAGAGAACGATCCAAGGATTGCGTATAGGCAAACCACCTCTAGAGTTTTGGCAATTTTTTAAAACCATGTTTTGCTTTTCAAGTGAAAGGGAAGAGAAAAGAACTAACAATTGGATTTTTACTTACTCCTTATTTTAAAAAAGAGTTTATATATCATTAGTGCATTTAAGAGTTGAGCATTATTTTAATTGATTGCAATGTTTTTATTAATTGTATCTGTAAGGTTAACACTTGGAATAGTTAAGTAGATGTTTTGTGGTTAGCTTGCTATGCAATTGATTGTGTTAGAGTGAGCATTGGAGAAAAACCTTGTTGGAAGATTATTTGAGCCTTATATTCTTTTTCATGTGTGCATGTTCACTTGGTTTTTCACCTTCTAGAACTTGTTTCAACTCTTTTACGAAACAACAATTGCAGTAGTGTTATGGAAATGAAAGGGCATTCAATTCTAAACCATTTTCACCCAAACACAAACCTCCAATCATTTACCTTTGCTCACCCCTTTTGAGCCATTCCTTTGTTGTATGCATGTCATTATTCATAGTGTTCATAGTATTCTAAAAATCAAAAGTGAATTGCCAAAAAAAGTTGAACAATGTATATATTAAAATGCCATGTATACACACACACACACACACACAAAGAGTATTGAAAAAGAAAAGAGAAAAATGGAAAATGTTTTGTAGATAAACTGAAAAAAAAAATGAAAAAGAGAGTAAATAAAAAAAGAAATATGAAGAAAGCATTAAGAAATTTGATTAATTAATCCATTGCTTTCTAATTATAAAATTGCTCATCTTTCAAATGCATTAGTGATTTGGACTTGAAATCTTGTACTTAATTGCTTTTGTTCAGGAGTACAAAGGTCTAAGTGTGGGGGAATTGATCGAACTATATTTTTATATGATTTTTCATAATTAAATTGGGATTTTTAATGCATTTTCTTGGACATTATTGCATGATTAAGCACTAATTTGAGTTAGGGACATTTGTATTGAATTAAATGAAATTAGGGGCAAAATGGTCAAAATTTATTAATTATTCATGCAAATGATTCTTGGACTTTGAATGCTACATTGTGTTTAATCTTGTATTGTAGGTGTTTACGAAGAAAATTCGAGATTTCGGAAAATGTCAATGGTGTCGAAATTAATATTTTTGAGGATAGGGGAAAATTGCAAAAAATTACCAAGAATTCCTGGAAATTGCAAATCAAGGAAGAAAAGGAGCCAGGAAATATTACAGAAAAGGACCCAGAGTTTTGGAAATTTTAGTTCTGCCCCACATAAGTTTTAAAATTCCCACTTAGGTCCCTCTTCAGAACTTTCAATGATTGCATTTTAGTCCCTTGGTCAAAACGCATGTTTTGACCAAGGGAGTAATTAGGTTCAGCTGGAAGTTTTAAAGACCCGTGAAATGCAAACAGGGACCCGAGAAGGAGAGAGCTGGATATATTAACCAGCGCCGCGAACCAGGGACCTTCACACTGGACCTCCACCCTTCACCCTTCACCTTTCTCGTCGGCGACTTCCTTTTCCACCACTGTTGCCGATGAGCAACCTCCCTCCACCATCATCACTTTCACCGGCGACTAGGGGAGATCAAAGACGAGAAGAGAGAGACCGTGGAGGAGAGACCTTCGACCTTCATCGTTCATCATCAACCTCTACCCCCTCGAAGTCGTCGGCGATCTATACCTTCACCACCATCACCGCCGACAACCTACTTCCTCCACCACCATAGACCCAACGTCATCGCGGAGAATAGAGAAGCATATCGAACATAAAATGCTTGTTTCGCCTGGTTTGCTAGAATAAAGGGCTCATCTTTATAACCAAATCTATGAAGATCAACTTAGGTAAATCCAAATTAATATACTTGAACAATATTATTATTCACCCACTGACATTTGAATAAAGGAACTCTCAACTTGGTGTAGCTTTTCTCCAATATGTCTTCGATAACTCTATAATAGGTCATGAGTGCTAATATGTGGTTTTTATCTTTTGAACTAGAAAAGTGTATTGATTCAACTACCACCATCACCCCACTATTTTGCATAGTACTTCTATCAATCTGGGCTTTTGTGTAGAAAGAATACTCATTTATATCATAACCGCTGCAAGTGACAACTTCAAAAGAAGGCCCTCAAGCTAACCATTTGATTGTCTCAGACACACTAGTCTCGTGCAAAACCTTTTCCTTGAACCACTCTATAAATATCTTGTTTTGCTCATTAGATATATGCATGTCATTTTTTCTTGGATAGATTTGCTTTAAACTCTTTTTGTGTTCATCTAAGTATGACTGAATTCCTTTCATATTATTCAAGATATATAAGTGTGCATGCAACACCTCTTCACGACACATACTACTCTTTACTTTGAGCCCTCGTGTTCCCTAACTTTCTACCCTTTTCATTATGCGATTAAGCCTTCGGCGTTGATAGATATTCTTTGTAAAAGTCCATACCCTCTTCAACCACATATCTTTCAACAATTGAGGCTTCAAGTCAATAAAGATTTTTAGAATACCCTTTTAAGATCTTCATGTATTGCTCAAAAGGGTACATCATCCTTAGATAAATTGGACCACATAGTCTTATCCTCCTTACCAAATGAACTATTAAATGCATCATTATATAAAAAGAATAC
Source organism: Acacia melanoxylon (assembly GCA_019022615.1). Lineage (NCBI taxonomy): Eukaryota > Viridiplantae > Streptophyta > Magnoliopsida > Fabales > Fabaceae > Acacia > Acacia melanoxylon. Next base: position 23,851,056 of record JAFJYJ010000001.1, on the reverse strand, counting down.
AAGAGAAAAATGCATCTTTAGTTAGGATAGAATAACATAACCCTCCTTTTCCAATTCATCCAACTTTCCAATCTCAATAACTTTGTTACAAATAGCATTAAAAAAAGACACAACCTTGTTATCTTGCTTCGCATATCATCTTTCATAATGCCTTTAATAGCTACTTGTAATAGTTGTGGCATCAATATGTGGCAATCACAGGACTTCATTGCTACTAACTTCAAATCTTCCATTGAGACAAGCCTTTTCACTTTAGAAGAATAACCTTGTGGCACCTTAATGCCATGCAAGCATCCATACAAACTTTTTTTCTCGGCTTTTGATAATGTATGCATTGCTGGCTTTATATACCCTCTTTTAGCATCCATCATCTCTTATTTGTGGATGTAGCCATTCTCTTATTCCCATTTCAACCAAGTCCAGTCTCGTGCTAATTCCATCTTTAGTTTTCCCTAACATGTGCCAAAGCATACCAAGAAGGATATCACATACATTTTTTTCCATATCCATCACATCAATATTGTGCTCACATCAAGACTACGCCAATATGGAAGTCAAAAGAAAATTGACCTCTTCTTCCATATGTTCTTCTCACTCGCAGTCCCATGATTCATACTGAATGTGAAATTGATTTTTTCCACTGACGATAAACCTTCTCTCCAGTTAATTCCTTTTAAGCCATTCCATTCTCCGGCAAACCGTTGAAACTCTTTTTTAGCCTATGGTATGGGTGGAACCAAGGAAGAAACTGCCTATGACCAAGGTAGACCATTTTTCTTCCATGCTTAAGTTGGTGGAACTGTGTTCTTGCTTCACATATTGAACATGCTTTATGCCCCTTCACACTATACCCTGACAAGTTTCTATATGTACGAAATTTGTTTATCGTGGTGAAAATCATTGCACGTAGCTTAAAGGACTCCTGCTTATATGCTCAAAGACATCTACGCCCTCCTCCCACAACTTCTTTAAGTCCTCCATCAAAGGTTCCAAGTAGACATTGATATTGTTTCTTGGCTGTTTTGGTCCCAAAACCATCATATGCTTACATTTCGTACACAATCAAGGAGGTAACTTGTAAATCACCAGGAGAACAGGCCATGCACTATGTGTACTATTAAGAGTACCATAAGGATTGATTCCATTTGTGTAAAGCCCTAGCCAAAGGTTTCTTGGCTCGCTACCAATTCCATAAAACATTTGATCTATTTTCTTCAATTAAGAGAATCAGTCGGGTTTTGAAGGTATTTTCCATCCTATATTCTCTCATAATAATGCCCATCTCAACTTTTTTGCTTCTTTCACATTTACATACATTCGCTTAAATCGTAGTATAATTGGAAGATACCATAAAAATTTTAAAGGTTGCCTTTTACTTTTCTCATCACCACAACCACCATCTTTCTTCATTTTGTACTGTGAAGTTTTACATTTCAAACACTCACTTAGTCCTTCATACTCCTTTCTGTACAATATGCAATCATTTGGGCAATCATTTATCTTTTAATACTTTATACACATCGTAAACAAGATTTTGTTTGCCTCATGCATACGATTTGGACGTATATTATCCTCTAGTAACATATCACACAATAATTCAAGTAACAATGTGAAACTAGTATCAGTTCACCCACAAGTTGCCTTTAAGTTGACCAAATGTAAAATACCTGACAAGCGTGTATACTTAGTACACCCAGGGTACAAAGGTGTCTATACATCACTCTACACGCTGTCATACATATGCGATTGTGCAAAAGATTCTACTTCAACATTATGAATCATTTTCTCCATTCTATCATCATCTATGACATCCAAAACTTCCTTCTCGTGGGATGCACATGCAAACACTTCCTCACCATGCCATATCCACCTTGTGTACTGAAGATTTATTCCATCACAAAGTAAGCAATCTCTTATATCATCTACATCTCGTCGACTCTCATTTAAGCACTTGACACAAGGACGCAAAATACTTCCCATTTTAGCAAATTCAATAAACTCTTCCACCACATTCTCATATTCTTCACCAGTTCTCAATGCATTCATCCAATTGTGATCCATTTTAATCCAAATTCAACAGTAATTGTCATTATGATCTAAGTAGGTTGGAAAAAAATAATGAGCATTAAATGCCCCACCAAGCCAATCATGGGTAGAAGCCAAGAAATGGAGCTTATGACTTTATGCTGCTTTTCACCTAAAACCCCAAAACACAAAATGCCCATTCAAATATTGACTAAAAAAATAAAAATCAATCCCATGTTTAGCCCCACAATCCCATGTTTTAGGGCTCAAAAAGCTATCCCAAACACAATTTTATATATAACTTAAAAATACTAACACATATAACATAAATTCAATATTGACCTAAAGTATAAACACTACTAGAAAATTGCTGATTAGCGACGGAATTTTTTCCGTCGCAAAATTAGGTATTTGCGACGGATTTTAATTCCGTCGCAAATACCCCTAATTTTGCGACGGAAATAAAATTCCGTCGCAAAAAGTAATTTTTTTGCGACGGAAATGGAAATCCGTCTCAAAAAAATCGCAAAAAATTTACTTTTGCGACGGAAAAGAAATTCCGTCGCCAAAAGCAATGTTTTTTTGCTACGAAATTTCAATTCCGTGGCAAAAAGTAAATTTTTTTGTTTGCTTTTTTGCGACGGAATTTCAATTCCGTCGCAAAAAAAAAAATTTCAAGCGGTCGATTCCCGCCCTTTTGCGACGGAACTTCATTTCCGTCGCAAAAAAACTTGCTTTTTGCAACGGAACTTAATTCCGTCGCAAAATCTTAGATTTAATCCCAAACTTGGGACATTTCGACCGTCGTCCGCCTTTCTTCTTCTTCTCCTCCCCTCGTGCGCACCTCGGCTGTCCTTCCGTCTCCTGCGCCTAGCCGATCCGTCGTCCGCCTCCTTGGCCTCGGCCTCGTCTTCCGTCCACCGTCCTCCACCTCTTGCCTTCCGTTTGGTTCTCCGGCCTCCTCATCATCCTCAATCGGTATTTTTGTTTGTTACATGATTCTAGCTAGCTATAAATCTGTTGCTTGAGGTTTCTCATTCCCTCTATAAATCTACTTAACTCTAAAAAAATATATGCATGATAATATAAAATAATATTTTACTCTTAATCTTACTATTAGATAACAGTTTTTTCTTGAGAAATTAGATTATATTGCACAATAATCGAGAATTTGGTCGACCTAGATCATTTTTATTTAGTGTATTAATCTTTGTGTTATCCCCATGCACTGTAAATCAGAGATTATATTGTATTAATCTATATATTAGTTTGCTCTAATAATCTGAATTATGAACTTTCCTGGGATGTAAATTATATATTTTGTAATTGCTTTTCTATGTTATAATTCCTAGATATTAGGATATGCCTTTCATAATCCTAGATAATCTTGTTATTTTATATTATAATCTAACAAGAATGATTTTTTAATTATTGAAATCCACACAATGTTATATGGATGTTAGTATGGTGGGTGATTTGCGTTTTTCTTATTCTTGTTATATGTTAAATTTTTGTATAATATATAATCTTGGTAGTTAGAGATATTTTAGGATCTAATCGGATTATGAAATTTGAATTTTGTAATTGCTTTTCTGTTTTATAATTCATAGATATTAGGATCTGCCTTTTATAATTCCTAGATATTATGATCTGCCTCTTATAATCCTAGATATTAGGATCGGCCTAAACCGATCAGTAGATTATAGAATTTGAATTTTGTAATTGCTAATTGCTTTTATGTTTTATACATTTTTTTTATTTCGTAATTTTTTATATTTTTTTAGGAATCTAGTTTTGCGACGGAATGACCATAATGGTGCATCAGACAAAGGAGATAATGAAGCATATGCAGATTCTACTTCAGTCCCTAATGAAGGACAAGGGTGCGTGGTCAGTTTCTAGTGATGATGATGACCATACTGCTGCTGTTTTGATTTTTTTTAGTACATATTGTTTGCAACATTATTATTTATATCTTGTTTTCTCTATGTAAACTCTTTATGATTGTTATTATATATATATTTTTATAGTATACAACTTTTTTATATATTTTATTTTGTAATTTTTTGAAATCAAAAAATTTAAAAAAATATTTTTTTTTTAAAAACGTCAAAATTTGCGACGGATATGGAATCCGTCGCAAATCCAAGAATTTGCGACGGATATGAATCCGTCGCAATTTTTTGACTTTTGCGACGGATACATTTCCGTCGCAAACTCAAAAATTTGCGACGGATAGGTATTTCCGTCGCAAATTTGCGGCGGAAAAAATTTTCCGTCGCAAATTCACAAATTTGCGACGGATTTTACCGTTTCCGTCGCAATTACGACGCGGTTTTTTGCGACGGACAAAATCCGTCGCAAATTCCGCCGCAAATTGATTTTGCTACGGAAAAAGGTCTTTTTGCGACGGAATTTTTCCGTAGCAAAAACTGATTTTTTTGTAGTGAAATGAACCCATTTTTAAAAATTTAAATAATAAACCATTGTTGAAAACTAAATAAATCAAACCATTCTATGAAATTCTAATATATATATACATATATATAACATAACAACTAAATATTTTCATCATCATTAACAATGTGAAGAAAATAATTAACATCATATAAACAATTTTTAAGGAAAATTAACAATTGTCACAGAAAAGGATATGAGCGAGGAGATTCAAAACAAGAGAACAACTAGAAAGAGACATCAAACGAGATTAAAATGAGAGCTAAAGAGAAATTATAGCGATGAGATATTGCTTCCTACAAAATAGAAGCCATAATTTCCTCGTCCAGTTAACAACAAAAATCATTTGATGGCAACCATATAATAAGGGTAGGGCTTGACAGTTGACACAGAAGCTACCTTTTATTGTGCTTACCATACAACAATAAGAGCTATAATGTTGGTCCATATCAAAGCTTTTGTCTTATGGACACTAAAAAGACCTTCCCTTGGTTATGGTAAACCTAAATTGACTAACTTCAATTCCCACCATAATTATTAAGAAAAAAAAAATCAATTGCATAATCAGGAAAGAGACACAAGAAACTCAGTTTAACTGTATTGAATCCGGCCATAAAGGGATAATATTGAACTTAGATATAATTTGACCCGAAAAGTGAAGCATTATAATGAGGTGGAGCAAATAAGACTATTATGTTCTTTGTATTTACTTAAGCAAAGAGGCAAATCCAACAAAGAGTTTAACATAACTCCAAAACGTTGCAAAGTTACATGCTGAAATCAAAACAGTCAAGGAGATGCCTTGTCATGTACTTTATAAGGCTAGCAAAGAAGTTTTTTGAAGAGTGCTCTGCATAAAAGCTCAGAAGTCAGGACACATAATAAGCAGAAGAAAGCCACAGAAGAAATGTAACTTTGAAACGACACTATATATCCCAAAAAAAACGGAAACTCAAGAATGGTCAGACAAACCACAAGACGGAAGTGAACCCTACCTGAGGGATATGGGAAAATCGCGACCAAAACCCAGAAGAAACCAGCTGAAAGCCACACGAAAAACTCAATATGGGGAAAGAAGAAACGAAAGGGGAGGGGTTGGCTTTAGCAGGCTAATATGGATGAAACCCAGGAGCTTGTTGTTGTGTGGACAAAGTTTCGGACATGCAGAGGCTAATATCTTAGTTTCTGACATAGACAACAGGAAGGCGTGGGAGAAAGAGTTAAAAGAAATGAGCCTGTGAGCGCTTGGAGGGAAGTGGTGGGCTGAATAAAAATGAGAGAGCGGGAAAGCTATTCAACGACCACTTTGACCAAACCATTCGTTGAATATGAATCGGTGAACATATTCAACGATTGTTTTGTCAAAACAGTAACAGTCATTGAAACTCAATTTTATTTTTTAAAAAAAGAAAAATTCTTCTACACTTTCAACGACTTTTAACGTCTAGTTTTAAAAAAACATATGTTAATTGGGGACGTTAAATCCCTACTCTGCACTAGTGTGAAATACTTTCTTGACATCCATGAATTTCAAGACTAACCCTATGTTTGAATGAAGAAAAAATTATGGAGGAAAAAAAACTCCGAAAATAGTAAATATTTTATGGAAGTTTTTCTTTATAGTATTCCCCCTATTTTTCCCTCACTTTTCTCTCCATCCAAACATAATGTAACTCTTATAACTGATGCTAATGGAGTATTTTGCTAAAACTAAGAATCGTTAACAATATCAATAAAATTATCAAATTGCTCTTTAATTTTTATATTCACTCTCAATAAGTACTTCCTCTTTCCATATTTATTTGTCTAGCTTCCTAGAAAAGAAAAACACACATTATTTTTTAAAAAAATATAAAAAATAAATTGTAACAATTATAAGAGTTTACATAGCAAAAACAAAATATTACAAAATATAATGTAGCGACCAAAATGAACTAAAAAAAAAGTCTAAACAGCAGCAGTCTGGTCATCATCATCACCAATATCGTCATCACCACCAGGAGACAACCCCGTACCCTTGTCCTTCAATAGGGATTGAAGAAGTTGTTAGTTTCCCTATATGTGTTTTGTGAAAGTGGAGCTTAATCACCAAGAGGGGGGGTGAATTGGGGATTTTTAAAATTCTTTCGAAAAGAGCTCTGTTTTACTAATGCTAAAACTGGGTAGAATAAATAGAGTAGAGAATAATAGCAAGACCCAAGGATTTATATTGGTTCGGTCCAATCTCTTGACCTACGTCCAGTCCCCAGACTCTCTGGGTTTTTCACTATCGCTATTGATTACACACTCTGCACTCAAGAGTAATTCTCTCACTAGAACTTACTCTCCCTTACAAGTTGTAATCAATGAACCCAATCACCAAATCCCCTAACTTGTGATTCTTTACAATAAATGATTTTCAGATAGAAAACTCTCTCTAAGAGTGGATAATGATAAACACTGAAGCTTTTATGTATCAGTAGATACTTTACAAGAGAAAACTCAAGAGTAGTTGGAAACTTGAATGATTTTCATTTTCTCGAGCTTGGTTGTTGAGAAGAATTGAATGCTACTCTATTTATACTAAGAGAGCATTAAAGATCCATTGCAAGCTCCATTATGACCGTTGGTGAATTAATCTAGCTGTTGGAGTCATTTTGGAGTCTTCTCTCTCTACTCTTTAGTTGATCCAGTTGTACAGAGGTTAAGTGTTGACTTCTTGATAATTAATCTGTTGGAATAGCAGCTACTAGATGTGGAATGCATTCTTTAATTCTTTGTAGGTGTAAACCCGGATTTTAGCAAATCTGGAATTCTTGAGATAAGAGAAATTAATAAATATTTTGATGAAACAAATTCATGAGTTTAAAAATATTATAGAAAATTGTTATAATTGTCGAGTAAAGTGTCGAAAAAGTTACAGAAAAATCAGATGAACAGAATGACTAAAAATGCAATAATGGTGATAAAAACAGTCTAAAAACATTATGATAAATATTGAAAGATCAAGAAAGATTATGAGAAAATTATGGGAGTATTATCTTTAATTATAAGAATTTAATAAATTGTTTCAGAGGAAATAACATGAAGAAATGTTTAAAAAGCATTACGAAACCATAAAGTAACTTTATGGTGTAAACATTTTTAATATTTTACATAGGATATAAAATGACAATGTCAAGTATAAAGTTTGTAAGATAATAATATGCTGTAAATTATAAAATTATCAACCATTGGTAAGAGAATGATTAGATAATTACTAGCTAATTGATTCAAAAACAAGAGAAAAATAGAAAGTTAAACTTATGGTAAAATCCTTAATTAAGAGATTAAGGCCGGTAATTAGCATAGAATATACTTACCGATTATGATAAAAATATTAAGAAAAATTAGTAAAGATAAATGTATGAAGAAATCTAATCCTAAAAAGATCACTAAACGAAGAATTTATGCCCGATTAAGCCTTAACGAAAGCGGGGGTAAAACATGAATTTTTGGTAAAAAATATTATATTTTTTAAAAATGGAAAAAAATTATGAAAAAATAATTAAAACTGAATTTTAAAATGAGGGGGCCGAAATTATTGGTATTTTTAATTAAAAAGAATTGTTTAAATAATTAAAATGATAATTAGAATAAAATAATAATATAATGCGGTGAGTCAAACATAGGCGCAGGCCAGGGGAAAAGTTAGAAATAAATTCTACAGTAAACCAGAGGTAAAAGTCTTTTCAGACTGGTCAAATTAAGAACAAGTGAATTTTTACACGAAGAAAGAATTTACCAGGCGTTGATTTCCGCAACCGAAAACCCTAATTCCTAACAAGACGAAAAGATGATCGATAGAGTAGAGTCGAGATAGGCAAAGTGAAAACCTATAGAAACAATTGCGTGTTTTCAAACACGGGATTAAGTTAGGAAACAACTGGACGTTTTACGACTCAACGAATTATTGTCCAGAAGTTGGTTCTATCGGAAGCGATTTCCGTAACCGGACGCGTTTGTCCGAATATCTTCCGACACACCGGAGAATACCTGGATATGATCAAAAAGAGGATCAAAATAGATAATATGAAAGAGGATGAAAAGATCTTCAAAGTTACACGCCCGGATTTTTGAGTTTCTCGAAATCGCGCGAAACGGACACCGATCAGGTAGCTTTATCGGACCGGAGGCCATAAAGCAAGAGTCATCTTGGATGACAACTCATTCTTTGACTTTTGGAACCCCTTGATGTCGGTCTTGACCATGGATGGCCAAGATTGCTTTGTCCTCAAAAATGCGATCCAACGGCCGGAATCCGATCTGAAGACTTTTGTGTTAATGCCCACCTTGTCCCTCCCTTCTTATATAAATAGCAAGCACCTCTCCTCTCATTCTTCACACCAAAATTCGAAACCTAGAGAGAGGTTCTAGAGAGAGAAGCTCTGGAAAAATTCTGCCTTGCTCCGAGTAAGTTCTTATGTCCTTAGCTTTTAGTTTCCGTAGTTCCTTCGGTAGTTATAGTAGAACTGTTGTTTTGATCTAGGAAGTTTCAGAATATATTCCTATACTTTTTTTTAAGCCTCATTGCATTGAAAGATGCCTGACGAGGTAAAAACATAGTGGGGATAATTTTGAAATGGAATAAGGTCAAAGTAACGAAGTTACGCGAAATTCCGCCAAATAGGGGTAGTAGGGGCAAAATGGTCTTTTTCACCTAAAATGCCCGTTATGCTGCCAAATATTCATAAGTGTGTTATTATTCTGATTAGAATACTTCGACGTCGAACCGCCGTCGAAATTCCATCGTTCCGCTGTTCTTGCCGCCGTTGAGCAGCCGTTTATTTGTTTTACGTACGGCCGTCAAAAAGTACCGCTTTTAGCCTGAAGAGCCGGATATCTGCAACTAAGGTACGGACGAGTACTGTAACCCTAACTCTATGCTGCTTATATACTTTTGCATTATAGATACATTCATAGACTGAGGTTCTGTTGAGAATCGTCAGAGATACTTACTGACTTTACCCACGGATTATAGTTTTGGTAATGCCGTTTGAGTTATTCCTAGCGCGAGGACACGTTAGTGGCGTGGCACTTTGGATATGTGCAGAACTAGTCGAGAGAGAGACTTTACATACCGCTTTGTGCTTATGTTCTCGTCCATGTTATTGATCATACAACCGCTTTGTTTGCTTTTGTGATGATATCTTTGTATTGAAATGAATATCTGTTGTACGTATACTGTTTTATTTGAGCATAAGGTTAACCGTTACCTGAGATCCATATGTGGAATGGATCTCAGCTGTAGCATCAGGGTCTGGAGGACCGATGTTTGGCGATCGAGGCAAGCAGCCGGAGTAGGCCAAGACGTGTCTACAATATCTATCGTTTTCTTTAGTTTTTTTAACTTTTGAGAACTCTGGATGACTGTAATCCGATACATTTGCACTATGGTCCATATTTTGAATGTAATATAAATTACTTACTTGCTCCAATGCTCTACTCTGATTACTCTGCTTGAAATATTTGGAAACGTTTTAAAAAAAAAAAATTCCGCCGTTTTCAAATGGGATGTTACATTAGGCGTGTGCGAATGATTGTCCAGAAAGGTGCAAGATTTCTGAGTTTTGCATTTAATGAGTTGACACCACTTTTTGCTTTTGCTTTATACCTTCAGTAAACATTCTTTAAAACTTCTGTAATTCACTAACAAAGTGATTAAATATATATGAGAATATAGAAGAATGTTAATAAGAAGTATTAAGATCAAACAAGAAGGTTTTCCAAAATCGTCAGATTGGAATTTCAAAAACAGCGTCCCAAACTCGAGTTTGTTTATCGAAACTGGAGTTTGTCACTGTACACTTAAGATAAACTTGAGTTTCCAAATCATGACTCGAGTTTTCTACATCCAGAGAGGAATGTCGTGATTTCAGCTTTGGAAAAAATGTTTTAAGTGGGATCCAAACTCGAGTTTCATAATTCAAACTCAAGTTTTGGACATTGACATGTAAAGTGAGTTTTAGTCCAAAACATCAAAACTGGAGTTTCCAATCCTTAACTGGAGTTTTCAAAATATTGAAAAACGATGATCCTTTCTGTTTGGCCAAAACTCGAGTTTGCTAAACTAAACTCGAGTTTCCATTAAATATGAAAACCTTTGGAAATCTAAGCCAAGAGGAAACTAGAGTTTCTATTTCAAAAATAGAGTTTCTAAAAACTGAAAAACTTTCTGTTAAGAGCAAACTCGAGTTTTCATAGCCAAACTCGAGTTTTCACAAAACTTAGTGAAATAAAGAAAACTCTTGGTAAGTTGCAAACTGGAGTTTCCATATCAAAACTGGAGTTTCCTCAAGTTGAAAACTTTGGAAGCTTTTTGTATGACCGAAACTCGAGTTTCCAAATGGAAACTGGAGTTTTGAAAACTTCTGGAAATATTGAAGAGTTTCTATATGGCGCAAACTCAAGTTTGAAAACCCAAACTCGAGTTTGTCTAAGTGGGAAAACTTGGAGTGCCTCTGTAAGGTCAAAACTCGAGTTTACTTCAGGAAACTGGAGTTTTGCTTGGTTCATTTAAAATTGAGACACTTCCTGTCAAGTCCAAACTCGAGTTTCCTAACCCAAAATCGAGTTTGCCTTTGACAGTAAGTTTTCCAACTTTCTGAAGACAAACTTCAATTTGTGTTTACAATTGTCGGTTATCATCAAAACACATAGAGAACTAACATTTTGATGATGATTAACCTTTGAAAACAATGTATGAAGGAAAATGTTTGAGTCAGTCAAAAAAACATGCTTCATATTAGTCAAATATTTTTACTATTAGATTGACTCGAGCCAGGGTTTATTGACTCGAGTCAATATCTTTCTTGTATATTGCCAAAATGATACATTGACTCGAGCCACCAAAAAGTCTACCTCGAGTTTAGGACTAAACTCGAGCCAGTATATCCTATGACTCGAGCCAATTGGTTTTAAACTTAAAAAGATTTCAAAATCGAGACTAGCCTGACTCGAGCTAGTTCGTTTGACTCTAGCCTGATGTTAGACCGTTATTTTAAAAAATGTAGTTTGACTCGAGCCTCCACTTGATGACGCGAGCCAGAAGACTTGTCATTGAATAATCATGTTAGTTGTTTAAATCTTAAGGTTGTGGAACCTTAAGTGTGGGTGTACAATTACAGCTTGTAAGGGGGAGTGAGTTCTAGTAAGAGGATCATCTGAGTACAGTGTGTAATTGTATTTGTGTTTAAAAGATAGTAGAAATCCCAGAGAGTTTATGGGGACTGGACGTAGGTCAAGAGTTGGACCAAATCAGTATAATCTCTCTATGTTCATTGTTCTTCTTTCTGTCTCTCTGGTTGGTTTATGTTCTTGAGCTTTTGGTAAATTTTTTTTAATAATCACCTATTCACCCCCCCTTTAGGTGATATTCCACCTTCAGAAGTGCCCGCATCTCATTAATCATCTCTCCTTGCTCCCTCACCGTCTGTTCTAACGCCTTTACCCTCTTATCTTATGCAAAACCAACATTACGAAGTCAGTTTATTTTTTTGTACTTCATTTAAATGGACGAGGGAATAATGGTTTGAGATTGATAGAAAAAGTATTACGTCTACCTGCAGGAACACCTCCAACACTGCTGGATGAGCGCTTTGTAGACGACTTCAATTCACTGGTAGAGGCACCCATCCCGAAGACTCTCCCCTTCTTGTCAAATCTACTTGTAGCCTGAATGAAGAGACTCTCGTTATCGGAATAAGAGGATGCTAGGTCGTTACCTTTACTTGGTTATTAGTCCATTTTGATGATATATCAGAGCACGCGCAACAGAGCATGTGACCGGTTTGGATGACTACTGTACTGGTAATAGTAAAATAAACAGAAAGTAAAAGTCCCGAAGGGTTAGGGTACAATCATCCAAAATAAATACCAAAATAATATACAGCCATCTCAAAAAGGTAAAGTACAAAATATGATAGGCATCCCCTATCCTTCAACAGCATCGCCACACCCTACCTTTCCAAAAAGGCCTTTTTAACTTAGGCATGTCCTCCTACGTCTATAGAAGCTTCTAGAGTCCGATAATGGCCCCCAGAGTAACTGTCAATACTGAAGTACTAAATGTGTAGTGCGTATGCATGCGACCATGTCATATATGCAAACATAGATAATATGCCAAATATACCACATATGCAAACAGAAACATACACAACAATCTGTCTTCGTACCGTCAAGCCGCCTTACTAAGGCAGGCCCCAGACCAGGCCTCAACGCTAGGAACACAATCACTAGGGACGCAAACCCCAATATGTTCTGTATACATATTTGGCAACACAAACATACAAACATGCATGGCAAAACAAACATACAACAAAACACATAAAAGTGCCTAAGTAGAGCAGTTACTACCTGGTGGGGTATATACTATCTTAGGATTTTAATGGGCCCACTAGCTCTCTCAAGTATTTTTTAGCCCTAAATAACACCAAAAGACCTTATTTTAACATTTTCCAAAAATACCCTTGCATTTTTACTCAAAACCGAGCTCCTTCTCAATTTTCCAGAAATTTTGACCCAAATTCAAACATTTTTAATAAATTCCAAAACAAAATTGTATTTGTATGAAACTAGTACTATCTGAACCATTAAGATGTCTATTTTTCAAGAAAAATATTTCCAGAGATAAACGGTACTTATATTTTGGCGTGTAGCTCAATTTCTACACTCTGGTAAGAAGTACCCTATTGTTTTCTGGTCAAACTTTACCAATTTATTTCTCCTAGTAGAAAAATCCAAATAAAACACAATTATACATCACGGTGAACCTTAGGGTGTCTTATGTTTTTATGTAAAATTTCAGCTCAAAAAGACTTCATTTACTATTTTTAAAACCAAGTTGAAGCTTCGCTGCCCAGAATTCCAGAATTGGCAGCAAGCCTCCTTTCTAGTGTTTTCGGTGTTTTTGAGTTTGGAAACTTAAATCATGACTTAACCCCATACAAAATCACGTTTTGAATACTTTGAGACCATAAAAAAAAAATCAGATCATAACACCAAGCCCTAACCACTTGAACGAAAACCTCAAGTTTAAGTTTCAAAGGTTCGGGTTTTCAGTGTTTACCTGAAATCGGAGTTCGGTTGATGATCTTGGTAACTTGTCTCTTGTTCTTGGCTATGGAAGCTTGGCTGGTCACTCTTTTTTCCTCTGAAAATTTTTCCCCTTATGGCTTAGATAGAGAGAGTTTATGTCCTTTAATAATGGTAAAAAGGAATCTGAGCAGTCTGGATTAACTGGAGTAAATTCCTGTCTAGTTGGATCTGACTTTTTGACTTATTTCTCAAGAAATTCCAGAAGACTCCAGAGAGTGTACATGTGGCGCATCCCCCTCCATGTATTCAGATTTTATCTTTTCAAATGGGTAAAATTACCTATTTTGGCCTAAAACACCTTTTTATCCAGCGAGTGGGACCCACATCTTGACTTTTGGACTGATTTTACTTTTCTTTTCTTTTTTCCAAGCCAATTTTTAATAATTAAGGGGGGTATGTGGCGCCTCAGGGGCCCTACCAAATCTGCCCCCTCTCATTTTATCTGGCTTTTCCACTTTATCCAATCCAATCTCCTTCCACCAGTCCACACAGGGCCCTGCTAGTTAACAGGGTGATTCCTTTTGTACTTTTCTTCAACTTTTCAGATATTTTCCCCTGAACGGACATACATATGTGGTGCCTCCTTGACTACCCAATATGGCCCCACATTTGTCTCATTCAATCTAAAAGAAGCCCCTAACTGGTCCCTATCGGTCCCTTTTCTACCGGTTAACAACCTGTGGGACCCGCATTTTGTGTTTGGGCCTGAGTATGGATAAAATCATCTAACTTTTCCTTCTCTCTCCTAGGTGGACGAATTTATGACTTAAGGGGTAAGGATTTGACTATTTTGCCCTTACTTCTCCTCTTTTACCCCTGTAGTGACATATGCCCCAGTGTAATCATTACATTGACTCTTGCTTTTTGACATATGACTTTTTCAGTGTCTATTTCTCTTCCCTGACCATGGATGGTGCATGGACACTGACCAGGGGCTAGAATTTTTGTCTGGTCAATATCCCTGGGCCCCACCTCATTTTTCCGGCTTATATTACACCGGTGTTTGCCTTGGGCCCGCTCTTTCTCAAATCTGGACATCGTCATGATCTCCTTTTTCATGTCTGCACTAGGCGACATTTTAGACCTTTTTAGGGTCCACCATCCTGTCTCCCATTATTCTGACAGCCTTTATAATTATTATTTAAAATAAAATATTACAGAAAATAATAATAATTAAATCAGCAATAAATACTTCTCATTAATTCATCAGTGCTTACAAATACATGATTTACAATAGTTGGGGTGTTACAGTTCTCAATCTGCGAGTCTCTCTCTTGCGTCAGCTGCTGATAGGTCTCCTACAAGCACAAAAATACATGACAAATAAGGCATGTAAAATGAAATAAATATGTTACTCTTTGAAACAAATGATAAATCTAATTAATATCTCATCGCACATTTCTGGGTCTTGGCGTTAATCCAGCGCTTCCCACTACCTTCAATCTCTGGGGAATGGGTCCACTCAAAAGTGGTCCAAGGAATCAATTTTGCAGGAACTTCCCCAGTCTCTGCCTGCAAACACAAATGATAACCGTTAATTAATTAATTACTTCAAAGTACAAAATATTGAAAGTTGAAATAGAAAATAACGTATACTTACAATTTTTCGTCGATGCTCACTAAATGGAATGTAGCCGCCATCATATGACGGTCCATCCAATTAGGCCCTATTAAATTTATTTCGTTTACTTTGCTTTATAAATTTCTCATCGGTGGTCTATCTTTGAAATAATTGTTCTGCAACCTCAGGTTTTCATGTCTCAATTTTTAAAATTTATCAGACAACCACTTGCTTCCCTTGAAGTTATAAGCTTGTTTTAAATTTTCCAGTTGATTAGGCAACCAGCTAAACTTTCCCTGAAAATCAATAATAAACAATTAGTACTCTAAAGTATAAAAGTAGTTAATCAGTTTTCATTTTGATGAGAAGAAATTAATAACCATAAATCACATAACTTACCAACAACTCATTGAACCAAGCGTCCTGATATTCCTGAGGAATCTCTGTCCAACTGGCCCAAGGCTGATTAAAATTACAGAACATTTGATGCCCTATGAAATTCGTCACCGTCTTATAAGGCTGAAACCTGAAAACAAAGAAAATGTTGCAAATATTAGCATACAAACTAAAGCTATAAAATCATAACATTACTAGTAACTTTACATGACTTACTTGGTGCTGCCGACAAGACAAATCCACAGCTTCCCTGTCACAGGATCAACTGTTCCTCAAACTGGTGTATCGAAGGAACTAGCTTCCCCGACCTGGCTTCAAGGCAACGCAGTGTGCTGAAGGAAGAAGTATTGAAAATGTTAGAACATAGATGCTTAAAGAAAACAAAATATATGTAAATCAATTAGAAATTGTAAACTCAACCTGCTCTGCCCCTTGCTGTGGATAAGTCGACGTGACAGGCACCCTGTACCACCCATAACAGAGTCGGTAGTATACGGTGAAGATGAAAAATAAAGTGGTGGCAGCTCTGGGGAAGAGCTAAGCCCTCTTCCCACAAAGGGGGTAAATGATATCGTCTTACCCCCTCTATAAGACGGGGCCAAGCGCTACCACCACTACGACTACTACCTGATTTCCCTGCTAAATGCTCAATCTCTAAACACTTATTAACATTGTCTCAAATTATATATTCATATAAGAAATATACTTAATATGTCAATAGCGAAATAATGGAGTATCTAGTATACTAAATTGACATAAACAAAAAACTAACTCAAATCAACTGGATGATTCCTGTTCTTCGATCTCTACCTGCACACCTTCCTCTGGCGTCTCATAGTCGTCAAATTCAGATTCACTGTTGGAGTAAATCTCTTGTGCCTCATCGTCTGATTCCTCATTGTCAATATGGATAGGAATCAACTCTAACTATGCAACGGAATCAAAGAGATTGCTTGGTAGATCGTCCTCAGCAATACTTACGGCAAGTACATGTTCCACATCAACTTGGAACGGTTCAGTCATATCGTCATTTGTTTCTTACTCTTTTGACTTAGGTATAATATTTTGTGCTTTGGTTTTGATAACTCCCATCCACCCTTGGTGGGATGTGGGGTATGATGTATAATAAACTTATTTCGCCTGTTGAGCAAGAATGAATGTGTCATAACTAACTGTATATCTCCTTGACTAGTGGATCTCAACATTTCCATATTTGTCCACTTTTGTCCCACGCGAGTTTTATCAAACCACTCACATTTAAATAGTCACCGACTTCTCCTACTTGTAATCCAGCTAAATTATGTCAATTAACTTCCCGTAGTAGTCGCCCTCAACCCCGTCAATTTGATCACCTCGACAACATGCACAGTAATTGCAACTTTCCGTATTTTTGTTCACTTCAAAAGTTGCAAATCGATACCCATTGATTACATATTTTTTGATCCGGGTAACAGCTGTTGCAGATCTGTAAGATAAACTCCACGCATCATCCTAAGGAGCTGATTTGTTATGCATGAAGAAGGATCGTAACCAATTAGGAAACTCAGCGTTCATGAATTGATCAACTTCAGAATCCGACATTAAAGGATTTGTTGATCGGACCCAATTAGAGAAGTGACTGTAAAAAAATGAAATTAATACTTTAATACTTATTGTAACAGTAACAAAAGAGGAAATCTTACTTTAAGTATGGGGCGGCCTCTTCACAGTTGTTTAGAATGTACCACTCTGCTACTTTCTTATGGCTTTCTTCTAGAGTTGACCTACAATGTTTTCGCATGACTCGGCCAGGATAATTAAATATTGATATCTGACCACTCGGTTCACCATCATCATCGTTGCGAGGTACCCCTCTCCATCTTGATATAACTTCAGGGGGATAATAGTATAAGGCAAATTTAGTGACCTCTTTGACTAGATACGCTTCAGCGATAGATCCTTCAACATGCCTTTGATTTTTGATCTTATACTTAAGTGTACGTAAAAACCTACATTAAGCAATCAAAGGGTATTTATAAACTATAGCACAATGTGTTTCAATTCATCACAGACAGAATAAATATATATATATATATATATATATATATATATATATATATATATATATATATATATATATTACCTTTCAAACTGATACATCTTCCTATATTGTTGTGGACCTCCTACCCTTGCTTCGTAGGCCAAGTGAACAGGCAAATGTTTCATTGAGTTAAAGAAGCTAGGAGGAAACATCATCTCTAACTTGCATAGCATTATTGGCATGCTCTCCTCCAGGTGTCATAACTTATCAACATTAAGCTTAGAAGCACAAATTTCTCTAAAGAATAAGGAAAATTCTGTCAGAATAGTCTATATATGCTTCGGTTGTGCTTTAAAGGCCCACGGCAACAATCTCTGAAAGAAAACATGACAATCATGACTCTTTATCTCGAATAACTTCCCTCGTTCATGTCGACACATCTCGAGAAGTTTGATGCATAACCCTACGGGAGTTTCACACCTTTAACCCATCACAACAATTGTGAATTCTACTCTTTGTTCAATGTGTACGGCGCTCTAGGTTTGGAAGTCCAGCCCGTTGCATTCTCCACCAAATGCAAAGCAAGCCTTCTACAAATTTGTTCTATGCCATGTCTTGCGTTGACTGTATCCTTTGTCTTACCCTTGGTGTCCATTACGGTGTACAAAATATTGCAAAACACATTCCTCTCAATATGTATGACATCGAGGTTGTGTCTTAACAATTGATCTTTCCAATATGGTAGCTCCCAAAAGATATTGCGTTTGTTCCAATGATGCTAAACGCTATATCCCTTAGGTTCACTGGAAGCAGCTCCCTCTTCAACACTTTGAATGTACTTGACCCTATCCCATATTTCTTGGCCACTTAAACGACGAGGTTGATCTAACCTTTCAACAACATTCCGCTTGAAGTCTTTTTTGTTTTTCCTAAGCGAATGATTGGGGGGCAAGAATTGTCGGTGCCTATCAAACCAACAGACCTTGTCACTGTATTGCAAGCTAAAACCCACGTTCTGTTCAAGACATACCGGACATGCAAGCTTCCTCGACGTTTTCCAGCCACTCAACATCCCATATGCAGGGAAATCATTTATCGTCCACATTAAGGTAGCCCGCATGGTGAAATTATGGCTCAATGATACATAGTACGTAAGAACCCCTTCACTCCACAACATCTTCAACTCGTCTATCAAAGGCCTGAGATATACATCTATTTTCTTTTTTGGGTTGGATGGCCCAGGGATTAATGCGTTAAGGAACAAAAACTCTCTTCTCATGCACATGGAAGGTAGGAGGTTGTACGGAGTCACAATCACAAGCCAACAGGAATAATTCCTGCCTGTCTGGTTGAAAGGAGCGAACCTATCTGAACATAAACCAAGATGGACATTACGGGGATCGCCTGCAAACGAAGGATTCGCCTCATCAAATTTAAACCAAGCTTTAGCATCAGATGGACGCGTCACAAAATTTTCATCCCAGTGATGCTCCCGGTGCCATCTCATGTGAGCAGCTGTTTGTTGTGATGGATACAATCTTGAAAGTCTGGGCACGAGAGGAAAGTACCACATCTTGCTTAATGATTGAAAGTTCATTTTCCTTCCATTCCTCACAACTTTGTACCTATCATGTTCACAGAATTTACAAGTAGTCCGCTCAGCATCATCCTCATAATAGAGCATACATCCTCTGGGGCAGCAATGGATTTTTTCACATCTGAGCCCAAGCTCTTTCACCTTTTTCTTTGCTTGGTAAAAATCTTTCGGCAAATTATTGTCATTGAGAACAACCTCACTCATGATCTGCATCATTTCATTGTAATTCTTCTAACTCATATGGTGATCAGTCTTCAAGCTTAATGTTGCTAGGGTAGCTGACAGCGATGAATATTCACTATTTTCAATGTGTTTACAACCTTCCCATAATGGACGTTGCGCATCTTGAACCATTTTATAGAACCTATCGGCTTCTGGATTAGGATTCTCTCCCATGTATGATGGTTGTGTATGTGCACCGGTCTCCTCTCCCATGTATGACGGTTCAGCACGAGTAACAGGATCAAAGTATTGGCCAATCCACGGTCCCGCAGCATCCATAACCAACTATTCATATTGATTAAGGTTGTCTCTATGAGTACTGTCTCCATAATAACCACTCGGTGTCTGTCGGACTTCCCCATGAAATTCCCAACATTCATAATTCGTCATGAATCCTTTTTAACACAAATGGATTCTGACTGTGCTCGGATCTTGAAATTGCAAACACCTACATTTCACACACGGACAACTGATCGAGGTACTTGAATTAGTTGCGTGCGCCAAAGCAAATTGGATGAACTCTTCCAAACCCTCTAAAAATACTTGAGTAAGTTGTTTTTTCTGAGTTAGACGATTATACATCCAACTCCTATCATGATCACCTTTCATACTTCCCCAACCCAACCCTACACAAATATATGCAGTGGGGGCATACCCCAGTGCACAAAACAACATGTCACAAATATAAGTGGCTAATACATCTATCCACTTATGCCAACCAATTGCCACTTAATCATGGAAGTGAGAAAAAAAAACACATGCACTGAATTAATAACAAATCCCAGCAAGCAACCAAAGAATGAGGATAGTACACCAGAAGATGGGGACATGCATATAGAGGGAGAAAAAAAAAGAATAGGAAACTACACATTAATTAGGGAATGACAAAGCCATTGGTATTTCAACATTATCACTTACTACAATTTGATGCTCATTATATCAAGGGGTATTTAATTGCACACAATATTCTAGGTAAATCTATAGACATTAATTATAAATAGCTAAGTTAGTTAGCTAATTTTCTTAATATCCATAAATAAATTATTTGGCTATTATATTAAGTAACATAGTAAGTATTAATTATATTATGATGCAAGTATGAAAGGATTGTGAATTTAATTCTAATTGGTTGCTATCATTTAATTATTTAGGTGATATTTTAATTTGTTCTCTACATCTTATCTGCATTTGCAGCTAGTTGTTTCAACACATGTGGTGCCCCTTTTCTTGAAATAGCAATTATTTATTTACACTTGTATATCTATATATGCAAAGCATATTTATTTGCGATAATCTCGTGAAATCAAATTCCGTATGAAGCATGAGACTTATATTCTAAATAATTATTTATGCACTGTGTGTGTGTATATAATGATTTAATTATTCTTAACTTTTTTGGGCCAAAAAAAGAGAGAAGAGATGGAGGTTGTTACTGGAAATGGAATAGAAGTAGGAGATCGGAGAAGGAAAGGGCGGCGGCGACCAGACCTAGGGGGAGGAGGTGGCGAACCGTGGAAGCGACGCGTCGATGGATCGAAGGGGGAGGGGCAGCGTTCACGAACTAAGGGGGTGAGGGGCGACCGGACAAGGGGGCGCATTCACAGACCAAGGGGTGAGGGCAACCGGACTTAGTGGGGAGGGGAGACCGGGAGTGAGGGAGGCGTCACTGAGGGTAGATCTGAACTGAGGAAGAGGAGAGAATAGCGCGTCGGGCCGGAAAGGAGAGCTGGAAGGGATAAAAATCTTGACTTTTGCGACGGAACAAAGGTTCCATCGCAAAAGCACTTTATTTTGCGACAGAACCTTTGTTCCGTCGGAAAAAACTCATTTTTTGCGACGAAAGAGTACTTTCACCGCAAAATGGAGCCAAATAGGGCGGCCTTTTGGCCACCGATTTGCGACGAAACTCATGCTCCGTCACAAAATGAAGTCAAGTAGGACAGTCTTTTGCCTGCCCTTTTGCAACGAACAGTTATGTCCATCGTGAAATCTAGCTTATTTGTGACGGAGTTTCTATTTCCGTCGCAAACTTTTTATTTTGCGACTGATTTAAAAAATCCGTCGCAAATATTCAAAAATTTGTGACGGAAAAATTGCCGTCGCAAATTCGTTGTTTTCTAGTAGTGTCTGGGATTCAATTGTATTGAATCTCAGACTTGTCTAAAGCTTCAGGATCTGGATCTAGAGCCAAAGGTAAGCAGCTCGAGTAGGGCTGTGAAGAGGCACAAAAGGATTTAAATATTTTGTTGGATTGTATAATCTAATAACCATTTAGCTAACTATACATTCAAATGACTGTACCGCAATTATCCCAATAAGGACTAACCCTAACTAGTATTTAATTTATAGTCACGTATTATCAGTTACTCATTTGCTCAAACCATTTCAAATGCTCTATAGCGCTGTAAACTCTTTTGATATTCCTAATACTACATGTTAATGGACATAATAAGTTGCATGTAACTAGGGGTGTTACAATAACAATAGGGTTTTATTTTAATTATATGTAGGCTAAAAGGCTGTTTAAATTATACAATTTGTAAATATTATGCTTTTAAGCCTGTCAAGAGCCTACATTTATATAGTTTTTGGTAGGCTCAAAGCCTACTTATAGCCTTCAAGGTTTGCAAAAAGGCCTACATTATAATTAGGCCTTAAAAAAGGCTTCAGACTTGAGTAGGCTTTATGAAAGCTCAAACATGAGACTAAAAAAAAGTTTACATTTAGGCTCAGACCTTTTATCTCCATTATAGGCTCAAAATTGTTTAGCCAAAACCTAGTCTGACTGGCCTGACATATTTCCATGCCCAGCGATAATTTAGTATTTTTTAAAATTTATATTTTAGTTGGTTACTTAAAATAATGACAATTGTTAAGCTTCTTTCCAATAAATATTATTTTTTTTAGAACATTCACTCTATTCTTCCTTTTTTTTAAAAAACAAAACAAAAAACAAAAAGAATGCCTCTAAAAAATTAGTTTTCTCAGGAAAAAAAAACACACACACACACATTTATAGCATTTTATCATGGCAGTGTTACATAAGACATTTTTTTCTAAAAAAAGAATAAATAAATATCTCATCATCTCGTTGTGCATTTGGGAAGGCGCTACTTAAAGTTTTTAATAAAAATAAATAGGAGTTGTAACCTTCTCGCTACAGCTATTTAAGTTTTTAAAAAGAGTTAATATCATCTTTGATTTCTTAAGTGTGCCCTCATTTTGTTTTTAATTCCTCAAGTTTCAAACCATTGGTTTTAGTCTTTCTAGAGAAAAAAATAGTTCATACTTTTATTAAGTTATAGGGACCAATATTTTAAACTAAATGAAACTTAAGAGATCAAAACCAAAATGAGAGTAAATCTGAGGGAACAAAGAAAGAAGGGAAAATCCCCACCTGGCCCAAGTGACCAAGATATTGTCAAGAAAAACCCAAAGAAAAGTCACATGTCAGAAAAAGCCCCAAGGCCTTTTTGGGTATTATTTCATAAAACAAAATTATGTTGTTGTACTGATGTAGTTGTTAACGTATAGTGATTTAGTTGTTAAGATATAGTTGTTAATGTGTACTAATTTAGTTGTTAATGTTGTACTAATATAGTTGTTAACATTTTCTGGGGCCTTTTCTGACATATGACTTTTTTTGGGGCATTTTTTGACAATATCTTGGTCACTTGGGTCCTAAGGGGGATTTTCCCAAGAAAGAATATAGGAGCGACTGCGTTTTGTCAAGGAAACACTATAAAACGTGTGTTACTTGTTTAACTCACTGATGAACTTGCAACCGACGGATCCATTCGCAACTATTACAAATACACAAGTTGGATATGAAAGTTGTAAAACGTCACTGTTAAAACTTAAAAGTAGTAACCTCATTAACAAATTCACCTGCAGAAAAATACATAAGGTTGAAGCTAAAATATGCTAGTTTGGCTGGTTGTTCAAGCATAATTCAATTTAGGTATAGTATATAGTAAAATTGAATGGGGGTAATAAGAGCGTTACATTAGTGGTGCCAAAATTAGGATTTTTTTTATTTTTATTTTTAAAGTTTAATGGTGTATGCATGGTTAATATAATATCAATTGCGTGAGCTAGCACAAGAGTATCTCTAGCCTTGCAAGGGGCTAGATACAAATGTAGAACGTGAATTATTCGTCCAATAATTATACTTTTATGTTACATTTTCAATATATAAATACATATAATTGTATAAATTGAATTTGTAAAATTACAAGTGACATGCTATAGAAGGGACTAGAGTTTCTGCTTCACATATAAGAAATGTCCATAATCCATATATATAGACAAGTCTAAAAAAGATAAGAAAATCGTGCGATGTAAAATCTAATTATTGAGGGGATTTGTTAATTCTAAAGATAAGAGGTTAATCCATTTAGTCTTCCAAATTTATGCTGTCTTTTTCCAAAATTATCCTGTGTTTTACAAACATATATAAAGATAGTTTCTGTCAATATAATGTAGACAGTTCCAAACTACAAGTTCTTTTTCCCAAAATACCCTCATCTATGTGGAAGAGAGAATGTGTGATGGAAAAAGAATATGAGAATTAAATGCAGTTATATGAGTGATATAAATAATTAAATGGAGCTAAAACTAAAACTCAACAACAACAAATTGAGACAACGTCTAAGTGTCTCTTATAAAAGGCAAGATGATATAACCAACCAAAATATATATATATATATCTCTTATAAAAAGGAATGAATGGGGTATTTAACCTCTAAATTTAAGACCAGAGGAAGTATCAAATGAGAAAATTTGTTCCGAAAATCTAATAATGATAACTAGATAAGTGATGTGTTGAAAACCTCCATAGGTTAAGTATTGATCGAAAAACAAGGTTGAAGAAACCATATATGAATATAAACCCATTAAACAAATTAGCCTGCAAGAGGATTGAGTACCTGCCCAACAAACAACACTGCTCCACTTACTTCTGCCCTAATTAGAAAAAGAAAAGGGTGATCAGCTACAAAGTCTACTTTAGGAGGAGGATTTGAAATCTTAATTAAATATTTGGTAGTGGCTGGTTCAGCTTCTCTGCCTTCTTCATCTACTTCAATGGATGCCTTTTGAAATATGTTCGAAACAGATAGTGTTTCGCCATCAATAGAATCTTCCATTTTCGTTAATTCTCCCCCGGCGAATGGCAATGTAAGCCCTAGTTCCTTCAATTGATTGGAAGCCATGACCTCGTAAGAAAATTTAAATTTTGGGATCCTTAATTGTCCTACTTCGTTCAGGGTGTGAGGAAGGTGGTTTTCCAAGAAGCTAGATTGATGAGAACCAACCTTCTCAACCAATGAAGCGAGTCCATCATGTGAATCTGGAAGAAAAATATACATTGTGAAACCATGCTCACAAGGGAGACTAAGGACTTTGAAACCATCATAAGCCCTAATAAGTTGTCTCTTCTTGCTGGTCATGAAGGGAACTTCCACTGAGCTCCCACATAAAAGATGAAAATCATAGTCTTTGGTTTTTGATGATTCAAACTCCTTCAACCATGACCCTTTGAAGTGTAGTGCGTTTACAAAGACAAATCTATCTGAGACTCCAAGAGAGGACACATGAAAAGCATTTTTAACAAGGTCATTCGTGTTCTCTTCCACCCATGAATTAATTTGTTGGGTCACTTCAACCTGTATAAATTATAACCATCATCTCATTAGTACGTAGTTTATTTTTTCTTATAATAGCATTTCAAGATTATAATATTTCCTCCGCCCTAATATGACGAAAAAGCTTACAAATTAAGTAGGTATTAAAATCTCTGTATTATATAAAAATTAATTTTTCCCTTATCAGTTTTACACTCTATTAAGGTTTTCGGGTTTTTTTTTTTCCTTTTTTTTTGTGTGTGTTTCAAAAAAGTATTTCACGTTTTTCAGTTTTACCTTCTCTCTCAAATCGAAAGAAATACTGATGCTCTAGCTGATAAGCATGTCATGAAAGAATACCATTCATGTCATGAAAGAATACCATATAGTGCAAATTAAAAGAATACCATATTCTCCCGAAAAGCACCAATATAGGAACGTTTTACAAAAATTGTACCTAATTAAAGCAGTTTAGAAAATATTTACTGATCTAATGCAGTCAAAAGTGTCGATTGATTGACGCCACTCTGCAGTGGCGTCAGCTTGTAGACGCCACTAGTGGCATCGAACTCGACGTCATTGGTGGCATCAGTCAACCGATGTCTTTTGATCGCGTTAGATCGGTAAACTTTTCTCAACTCTTAATTAGATATAACTTTTGTAAAAAATTCTTATATTGGTGCTTTTCCCCCATATTCTCTATCCCTAAGTTCCTAACTATATAAAGTTATCAGGGAAAAGAAAACTATAAAAAAAAAAATTAATTTTTTTTAGAGGAAAAATTTGGAATTATTAATATATAGTTAAAATAAAGAATCTCGGGACAGTACCGTGTTTCGGAAGTCAGCTTGAGCCAGAGCAGCCCGACGATGAGAATCCAAAATCTGTTTAAACGAAGGCTTTGGAATTAGGGATTGATCCAACCAGATGCCATTGGCAAAATTCAAGTAAGTGCCACGACCGGGTAACCCATCGACGAAGGTGCTCTTGGAGAGCTTAGAGGCGAAGTGATTCAGATCATCTACGGAGGGGATCTTGAGGAAGGAGAGAAGCTGAGAGAGTGTGGAACCGTCGGATCCGGCGGCGACTAAGCTGAGCGCCACCTGGATCAACAATGGCGAAACGACAACGTTTTTGTTGGCTTCCTTCAAGAATAGATGCTTCGCGAAGCTCAACGAAACGTCAGTTTGGTTGGCCGTTGCTTCCGCGAAGGGTATAGAGGTGGCCTTAAAATCGTTATTCTCTTCGTAGTTAGGAGCCGTTTGGGTTTGCGAAACTGGGGAGAAGTAGGAGGAAAGGACATTACTCCTTTTCAGGAGTTGTGCTGTTTGGTTGCCGGAAAGCCAATTCCAGCGAGAAACGAGATTCCGCCACATGATGAAAAGCTAAGTTCAAGTTCAGAACGATGGAAGACTAGAACGAGGGAGAAGAGAAAAGTAAGAAAAATATGTCATACAAATTAATTGACGAAAAAGCTTTTCGTTCAAGAAAACCCAAACGGTAGTCATTTATTTATACTAATAATAACTTAGAGAGAGATAGTAGTTGTGATATAAGCTAATCCCTTTTTCAACAAATGATATAGGTTTATCCATTAGACATAGATATGATATGTTATAATCGTAATCTGTCTATTGATTTCAAAATCTCAATGAGTATGGTAATATTTTTAGTTTACACAATCAATCACAATATAATCATCTAATTATTTATAATCACCCTAAATATTGAATGAATCAATTCGTAATCAAACACTTCAATCCGATCAAATGGCTATATCTTATTGTGTGTGTGTGGATATTAATGTTTTCACAATAGCTATATTTACTGATATTACTACATATTTATAGCAATCTATTCTCATTATTTAAATCTAATTTTCTATACTTATTATTTGCTAGTTAGTTTTTTATTTTGGGTCAGTAAAAATTATCATATAATTTAAATTATTGAAAAAATTCAAAAAGATATTCAAATTATAATTATTGAAATTTGTAATTGCGTCATTGCCAATTCCATTCATTAATAAGTATTGATTTTTTTAAAAAAAATTACAAAATGGTTTTGGTAAATTAAAATTGTTAAAAATCTTAATTAAATTCAATCATAATAAATTTGATAATCGTAGTATTATTCAACGTTGATTAGAAAGGGTCTTGTAGGCTCTTAAGTTTTAATTTTTTTTTTGGGTACTTATAACTTGATCCTCAACTTTCATTCGATGCAATTTCGTCTATGAATTTTCAACTCGTTTGTGACTCAATCTCAGATTTTGTAACGGTCAATAAAGTTTCTCATTCTCTCATTTTATAGGGAGAAAATCTCCGTCAAGGCCTAAATTAGTAAAAAAAAATATATATATATATATCAAAAAAGACCCAAAAAAGTCATATGTCAAAAAAGATCTAGGGTCGTTTTTGATATTATTTCATAAATATTAACAACTATATCGGTAGAACATTAACAACTAAATCAATAGATATTAACAACAATATCCTAACAACTAAATCAATACCCGTTAATAGCAAACGTTTTATGAAATAATACCAGAAAAGGCTCTGAGTCTTTTTTGACATGTGACTTTTTTTTGGGCTTTTTTGATAATTTTTTGGTTATTTGGGCCTGAGATGAATTTTCCCTTTTATAGGAGTGCCACGTCAGATCTCACCTCTTAATCCTATAAGCGCGGCATTATATGGTCAATCAGCACTTTTTACACTTTTCTCTCCCTACGGCTTAAATGGATGCTACTGCTAATGCTCTCGTTCCCTTTGGGAACGCTCTCGTTCCTGCTGGTTCTGGTAATTTGCTGATTCCCCCTTCTAGAGAAGAGGAAGATTTGTTAGCCCGAAGCTCAAAAAAGATAAAGAATGGAATACAAGTGGCTCCTAGAGAGCAATGGCCAAAGCTGGGTGAACAAGTATCTAAGCCTGGGTCTAAGGCGATTTCCTTTGCCGATAAGTTGAAAGGTGTCCAGCCGGATCCTGGAACTGTGTCGAAAGAAGGTATGATTGAAGGTGACAATGCTCTGTCGGATGACTCCATGTCTGATGATTCACATTCTCAATCAGAATATGAGCCACCATGCAAAATAATAGAGGATCCACAGAGAAATTTTCCTACATTTGTATTCTCTAGGAAAATGAAAAAGAGGATGTACAAAGCCTGGACTAACTCAGTGATCATTACTCTGCTTGGCCGTAGTATTGGTTATAAGGCTCTGGAAACCAGGATTCAATCTATGTGGGCTAAGAAAGGGGTCACCAAGCTGATCAACATAGGACATGGCTACTATATGGTGAAAATGACAAATAAGGAGGATTATCGGAATGCACTCATGGGAGGACCATGGATGATTTATGATCACTATTTGACTGTAAGGCCTTGGGAACCTATGTTCAGTACTGCTTCTGCTTCGAATGATAAGGTAGCGGTATGGGTTCGCCTGCCAAAGTTTTTCCTTGAGTATTATGATAAAGATGCTTTGGAGTTCATTGGGGACAGAATAGGGGAGACAGTCAATGTGGATATTAACACATCCTGTCAACTCTGGGGGCATTACGCTTGTCTGTGTGTTCTAGTTGATTTGACAAAACAGTTAATGTCGGGGTTTACAGTGGATGGAAAGGATTATCATATTGAATATGAGGGTCTACACTTACTCTGTTCAACTTGCGGTATGTATGGGCATTGGCATGAGCAATGTCCGAAGGGGAAAAGACAAAGGGAGGAAACAGAGTGCTATGAACAAGCGGGTGAGAAAGTTCCAAATGATAAAGCATCAGGAGGGAAAGTTGAGGCAGAGTCTCATGATGTCTGGAGGGTGGTAGAAAAAATTAGAAGGCCTCGGAAGATGAAAGAAAAACAGAGTGATCAAAACCTCCGACAGACGTTGGGTTCCCGGTTTTCCTTACTAGCAAATGAGGGAAACGATGATCGAAATGCCAATGAAACAGTGTATGACGTGGTGAAAAAGGTGTCAGGTGAGGTACCAAAATTCGTGTATACGAGTAAGGTACAGAATAGTGGTGGTAAAGGGAAAAAATCAGGGTCTGCGAAACAGTTAGTGAGTGCGCCTGTGAAGATGGACGAGGTAGTGGTAATTCCTGAGTCACAACCTATTGGAGTAAGACGCGTGGAAAAGAAGATACGGGAGGAAAAGGGTGTTCTAACAAAGTCCAGCAATGAGCATCAGGAACCGGTTATTGATGATGAGACTATGGAGTTTCAGGATGGAAAGGATGGCCCAACCCATTTAAGCCCTCAAATGGATATTCAAGGGCCTTATGATCCAGGAGAAGGTCCATCTAAAGATCTGGGTCCTGATCATTATCCGCCTGGGTGTCCATTAGAGAGCCCAATGGATGGTGAGAGCCCAATTATATCCCAGAGTGAAGGGACTGTGGTGTCTGAGACACAAATGTCCAGTTGATTTACGTGTTTCCCCCTTTTTGTAAATATGTTTTTATGGATAACATATTCTACTGGAATACTAGAGGGGCGTGTGGAAAGGGCCTCTTTAGGAATTTAAAGCTCTTATGTGATGGGCCTAAGCCCAATATCCTTTTTCTCTCTGAAACGCGATTAGGTGATGAACGCCGACTGAAAGTTCTTGAGCGTCTGGGTTTCGGTTCTCTCCGTTTAATCCCCAGTGTTGGTCAGTCAGGTGGTTTAGCCCTGGCTTGGAAGTCGACTCAAGTCTCTATCTCTATTATTGAAGAAAATAGACAATTCTTCCATATCCAATGCCAATTTCCTCAACGTCCGCTGTGTTTGTTAACAGCTGTTTATGTTGTCCCTCATTCTAACCTTCAGTCGGTCTTGTGGGCTAATTTGTTGAGACTTGCGCAGTGTATTTCATCACCTTGGTGTATTCTTGGCAATTTCAATGACATAAGATCCACCAATGAGCTTGTCGGTGGTAGACTTGCAAATGTTAATCGGCTCAGATGGTTCCAAGACAGAATTAATGAAGTGGACTTATCTGATTTGGGCTTTGTTGGTCCGGCTATGACTTGGAAAGGACCTCGTTTGGAGGGAGGTTTGGTCCAATCGGATTTATGGACCAAGATCATAAGGTATTGTTTTAGTATTGTTCAGTATCTTGAAGTATATTTTTAATATCATTCAGTACCCTAACAAATATTTTAGGAAACTGACTAGTACTAAAAATAATTTTTCAAGATCATAAAGTATTTTTTTAGTACCGTTCAGTATCCTGAAGTATATTTTTAGTACCATTCAATACCCTAAAAAATATTTTAGGGTACTGATTGGTACTAAAAAGTCAGCTGTAATAATTACCTGGGGACATGTGTCACTACATAATTGAAAAGCAAAAAGTAAGTAATGATTACAGGGGAAAAATAGTCAAATCATTACCCCTTAAGTCGCCAATGCAATCGAAGAGGCTCGTGGAGAGTCAATGGCTTCAATGACAGCTTTATTTGGCAGCTTGTCAAAGTATGAAGGAAAGATCAAGTTCAGAAAGGGACTTGATGAGATTGGTGGCAAGAAAAAGGGAATTGCCCTTAAGACTGTCAAAGAGGCAAAAGAATCAGATGATGATGAAGACGAAGATGAAGAACTAGGCATGATGGTCCGGAGATTCAAGAAATTCTACAAGAAGGACCAAGGATTCAGAAAGTTTGACAAAGGTAGCTCTAGCATTAAGCCAATCATATGCTACAAATGTGAAAAGCCTAGCCACATCAAGTTTGAGTGTCCCCATATGAAGAACAAAGAGAAGAAAAGAAGAAATTCAATAAGTTCAAGAAGAAAGCTTATGTGTCAGCTATATGGGGAGACAGCTCATTCGATGAAGATGAAGCTGATGAAGAAGAAAGAGACAACATCTGTCTTGTGGCACAAGAAGAATCAGAAAATGAAGAGGTTTGTCTAAGAGCATCGAAATCCAATAAATGGTACATTGATAGTGGATATTGTAGACACATGACGAGAGACTAATCCAAGTTTGCTTCAATCAAGCCTAAGGATGGTGGCAAAGTGACCTTCGATGGAAACCAATATGGAAGGATTGCCGAAATTGGAGAAGTTGGAAACAATGAAGGACCTCAAATCAAAGATGTCTACCTTGTGGAAGGCCTATGCCACAACCTCTTCAATGTGAGCCAAAGCACAGATAAAGGTAACCTAGTTGTCTTTGATTCTAAGGAATGCTTGATTGTAAGTAAGGATGTTCTCTCTCTGGACAACATTAAACCTAAGGCCTTTTTTAGGGCTCCTAGAGAAGGTATTGTTATACTCTTAATCTCTCTAGAAATGGTCCTTTTTCTGAAAAATGTTTTATTGGTAACTTGGATGAAAGTTGGCTATGGCATAAGCGATTAGTTCATGTTAACATGTTCCAAATTGACAAGTTGCTGAAAAAGGATTTGGTTATTGGTTTACTAAAACTTTGTTTTAAAAATGACATGATTTGTTATGCTTGTCAAAAATAAACAAACCAAATCATCTTTCAAATCTAAAAATGAAATTTCAACTACTTCATATGGATTTAGTTGGACCGGCTAGAGTAAAAAGCCTTGGTGGCAATCTTTATACTTTGGTCATAGTTGATGATTTCTCTAGATTTGCATGGAGTATATTCTTATCTTTTAAAGATGAAACATTTGATTAGTTTGTTGTTTTTTTTCAAGAAGGTCCAAAACGAGAAAGGTTTCTATATTGCAGGAATTCATACTGATCATGGTGGAGAATTCGAAAATTATGCCTTTGATAGGTTTTGCAATAATATGGGCATTGATCACAACTTCTCAGCTTCAAGGACTCCTTAGCAAAATGATGTTGTGGAGAGGAAGAATAGAGTCCTCACCGAGATGGCAAGAGCAATGTTGAACGAGAATCATACGTCCCAAGTGTTTTGGGCTGATGCTATGAGTACAGCTTGCTACATCTCAAATCGGGCATATCTCCAGAAGAAGTTGAACAAAACTCCCTATGAGCTGTACAAAGGAAGAAAGCCCAACTTAGCACATTTGCATGTTTTTCGGTTGCAAATGTTTCATCCACAACAATGGTAAGCATAACTTGGAAAAGTTCGATTCCAAGTCGGATGAAGGTATATTTTTGGGTTATTCAAATAGAAGTAAAGTTTATAGAGTCTTTAATACTCGTACTCGTATTGTGGAAGAGTCTATGCATGTTGTGTTCTGTGAAACCAAGTCTGATATGTCCTTGGATGATGATGAGGAACTTGTTTTCAAAAATCAATTCTTTTTGAAAATAACTCCTGCCTCTATTGAAAATCCTAAAAATGTTTTTGAAAGTGAGCTTCAAAACTCTTGCGAAAATTCTAGTCAATCTCAACTTAAAGCTTGGAAGTTCATTAGGAATCATCCTTTGGACCAAGTAATAGGTGATGTACATCAAGATGTAAGGACTAGAAAAGTACTTTGAATGAAGTTACATTTTCTGCCTTTATATTCGAGATTGAGCCCTCTAAGATTGATGAAGCCCTTTCAGACAATGATTGGGTTATCGCAATGCAAGAGGAATTACATCAATTTGATAGAAATCAAGTTTGGGACTTAGTACCTAGGCCTAAAGATCATCCGGTCATTGGCACTAAATGGTTATTTAAGAACAAATGTGATGAATCTGTAATCATTGTCCGTAACAAGGCAAGATTGGTTGCAAAAGGCTATAATCAAGAAGAAGGAATTGATTATGAAGAAACTTATGCTCCAGTGGCAAGATTGGAAGCTATAAAAGTTCTTCTAGCCTTTGCTTGTATCAAAGGATTCAAGCTATATCAAATGGATGTAAAAAGTGTTTTTCTAAATGGTTTTATTCAGGAGAAAGTTTATGTTGAACAACCTCCTGGTTTTCAAAGTGATCATCATCCAAATCATGTTTATCGCTTTAAGAAAGCTTTATATGGTCTTAAGCAAGCTCCTAGAGCTTGATATGAGCGATTAAGTAAATTCCTTCTTGATCAAGGATCTGTTAGAGGTAAAGTAGACACAACTCTCTTCATAAAGAGTAATAAGCTTAATGATATATTAATTGTTCAAATTTATGTTGATGATATTATATTTGGTGCTTCTAATAATGCTTTGTATGAAGAGTTTGCTAAGAATATGCAGGGAGAGTTTGATATGTCCATGATGGGAGAACTCAACTACTTCCTTAGTCTACAAATCAAGCAACGCAAGAATGGGAGCTTTATTTCTCAAACCAAATACCTGAGGGATTTACTGAAGAAATATGGTCTGAATGAATGCAATGGAGCTGACACATCGATGAGCTCTACTGCTTCCTTGGATGCTGATGATAAAGGAAAAGATTTCAACATCACAAGATATAGAGGAATGATTGGATCATTGCTCTACTTGACATAGCAAGTAGGCCTGATATCCAGTTCAGTGTGGGGATGTGCGCTAGATTCCAATCCGCTCCAAAAGTGACTCATGCTAAACATGTGAAGAGGATATTCAGATGTCTTGCTGATACAGAAGAATTGGAATTGTGGTTTCCCAAAGGTCAACCTGAACATCTGGTAGCATATTCAGATTCAGATCATGCCGGATACAAGACGGATAGAAAGAGTACAAGTGGCCTATGTCAATTCCTTGGTGGTTCACTTGTCTCTTGGTTCAGCAAGAAGCAAACAATCATCTCAGTGTCATCGACTGAAGTTAAATATATTGCTGCATCTAGTTACTGTGCTCAAGTTTTATGGCTCAAGCAACAACTTTTGGATTTGAGACTTCAAAGAAATTCCAATTCTTTATGATAACACCATCACAATAAGCTTGGCAAAGAATCCAATGCAACATACTCGGACCAAGAATATTGATGTAAGACACACTTCATAGGAGACCATGTTCAGAAGAAGGATGTCAAAGTGATGTTCATCCCAACTCATCTTCAACTTGCTGATATCTTCACCAGACCATTACCTAAGGAGCAATTCACTTTCATTAAAAGAGAATTAGGAATGGTAAATCCCAATGAGTTGTAAGTGACCTTTACTTAATGTTAGTTATGTTTTTTATGATTATTAAATACTAACATAAGCACCAGAGTGTTTAGTTAAGTTTTGAGCAGGATATCTAGTATATCTGTCAACCTGCTGAAGTTTGCGGTCAAAAGAAGCAAACTTGAGTTAGTAAATATCAAACTCGAGTTTACTGAAAGCAGAGAGCAAGCTTTGGTTTTGGGAGAAAACCAAACTCAAGTCTGAGATGGGAAACTCAAGTTTAGTTCAAACAGAGAGCAACCAACATCAGAGCAACTTTCAAACTCGATTGTGTGTTACCAAACTCGAGTCAACGAGTTATTTCAAGTGTTCATTGAAACACACTTGAAGTCCAGGTCAGTACAAGTTTATGCAAACTTAAGTTTAAACTAATAAACTCGAGCAGGTAACTTGAGTTTAGAGGAAGAAACTTGAGTTTGTTGTGCCCCATATATATCTGAAACTTGACTGTTCTTCTTCACTCTACTTTTCCCTCGAGTTTAACCCTAACCTCTCTGAAAATCTCCATATCCGCTCAAACTATCTCAATCTTTCTCACCGAAAGTGGCCCCCAAATGTCCTGCCAAAGCTGCAACCACTGATTCGAATTATGAGGGTACTGCTTCTGCATCTCCACCTTCTTTAAAGTGACCTAGGAGATAAAAGTATGCACCAAGGAGACTTCAATCTAGCATCAATAGCATGGTTCCTAGCGTCGCTACAAATGAACCTTCGCCCTTTGCCAAACCAAAGAAGGTTGTGATTCAGGAACCTTCTGAGGTTTCCAAGAAGAAATCAATTAACCCAGAGGCTTCAGCACGTAAGGATAAGAATGAATCTCCTAAGGTTGCTAAGCCTTCAAAGAAGAAAAGGACTGTCACTTTATCTGAATTCAAAGGCACTGATAAGGGTCAGGGGTCTTCTGCTTCTCAACCTCCTGAGCAATCTGGTTCGAAGGTAACCTCTGCATTAACTGAAATCTATGCTCATTCGAAGCTCCCTTCAGATTTCTGTACCAAACAAGCTATGATTGAGAATGACAATGCTATTTGTTTTAAAGAAACCTTTCTTAAAAAGGATTTATGTCCTGTCGTGTCTGTCAACCTTACTAAGCTCAAGGAACATTGCAATCTCGATCTATCTCCTTGGCTTAAGCAATTTGACCCGCTTCTTTTGATTTATGCTTCTTTTAGCCCAAATATTGTTAAAATGTTTTATTTCAACATGGTTTAGGATAATCTTCTAGATAATGAGGGCCACCTCATTGAGGAGAGGATTGTCACTCAAGTTAGGGGTGTTAAGATTGTTTTAACTCATTCTTTCTTAAATACTGTTTTGGAAATTTCAAATCCTCCTCTTGTCCCTATTTTGAACTACAGTAATAGGGAAATTTTTTAAATTCTAAGGCCCAATTAACCTATTCCTGATGATCAATTGGCTTACCTATCCTTTCCCCCTGTTTCAATGCCCCCTATCCATCGTGCTATATGGTATATATACTTTAGGATCCTTATGCAAAAGGGTGGCAATTTTACTCATTTTGCAAAGAATGATTACCCTATCTTTACCGCTATCATTGACAAAGTTCCTATCAATGTTGGTCACTGGGTCTTCCAGGAGATGGCCAAATTTAAATTTACTTATAGAAAACCTTATACCATTCCTTTTCCCACTTTTGTGTCAGTCATTCTCTTTCACTCCAAGATTTGGTATATTGGTACCTCTGAGGCTGCTAAAAAACCTCCAAGTTTTGGGAAACATCAGCTGAACATGATAAGGATTAATTTTGAAGAAGGATCTGGCCAGTCAAGGGCTTCTTAGTCAAGAGCTCAAGAAGCTCAGTCAGCACATCCTCCACCTCAGCCTTTTGTGCCTTCTAATCTAGATGCAAGAATCAAGGCAATAGTGGATAAAGCCATCTCTGAATTGACTGACAAGATAGAGGTTGAAGTTTGCAAATTGGTTTTTGAGGTGACAAAAGGTAATAATGATA
Source organism: Acacia melanoxylon (assembly GCA_019022615.1). Classification (NCBI taxonomy): domain Eukaryota; kingdom Viridiplantae; phylum Streptophyta; class Magnoliopsida; order Fabales; family Fabaceae; genus Acacia; species Acacia melanoxylon. The sequence goes on along the minus strand of JAFJYJ010000001.1, from coordinate 23,815,064 downwards.
TGGTGGATGCTCAAGAGGAGTTGAAAGAGCAAGTGGGGAATCTCACTTGACATTCTGAAGATCAGGCAGCTAGTATCTCTACTCTACTTGTGCTATGGTGAGCCTCAGTAATAAAGTAGACAAAATCCTGAAGAATCAGTCTCAATCTGCCCCTGGTCCAAGCTTTGATGGTTCTGGTTTTGGTACTCCCTCTTCCACCCCCTGGCCCTAACTTCAGCATTCCTAAGACTAAACCTATCTCTTCATCACCCACTTTTACCTTTACCACTCCTATCATCACCACCACTCCAACTGTTGATTCCACTCCTCCAACTGTCATCATACCTCCCCCCTCACCCCTTCACTGTCAGGATATCTCCTAATTCACCCAACTCTCCTCCACCCACACCCTTGGTTCATCTTCAGCCAGATGATACTACCTCCTCAGATCCACCCTTATTTGGTGATGACAAAGGGGGAGAAGAAAAGTGAAGAGTTAACTAGCTATTCTATTTAGTTCATCTTTGAGCATTTTGCTGTGTTTCTGTGTACATCAGTTAGTTTTGTATCTTCTTAAAGCATTTTGTTGTATTTGGTCTTAATGAATGAATGGCATGTTCTGTTGTACATGCTTAAGTTGCTAACTCCGATATGGTTATTTTGTTAAATGAATACAATGCTTTGTGCCTCAATATCTCAAGTCTTGATCTGTTCATTTCCATTATTTTTAAATGCTCAAATCTGTTGAAAATTTGATAAATAGTTTACAAGTGTTGTCATCATCAGAGGGGGGAATGTTAGTTCTCTATGTGTTTTCATGATAACTAACAATCGTAAACTTAAAGGAAGTTTGTCTTTATTAAGTTAAAAACTTACTATCAAAGGCAAACTCGAGTTTTGATTTGTCAAACTCGAGTTTGACCTTGACAGAGAGTAAATCAAGTTGTTTTAACTTAACCAAACTCAAGTCTTCTCATGTAAACTTGAGTTTATCCTTGGCCGAGAGCCTTCAATGATTTTTGAACTTAACTAAACTCGAGTTAGTACTTGGCTGAGAGTTTTAAAGCATTTTTCATCTTTAAGCAAACTCGAGTTAGACTTGTTAAACTCTAGTTTGTACTTGGCCGAGAGTTTTAAAGCATTTTTCATCTTTAAGAAAACTCGAGTTAGACTTGTTAAACTCCAGTTTGTACTAGGCCGAGAGTTTTCAAAGAATTTACTCTTTTAAGAAAACTCAAGTTAGTCTTGTTAATCTCCAGTTTGTGCCAAGCCGAGAGCTTTTCACTATTTTTTGAACTTAAAAAAACTCGAGTTTAAACTTGGAAACTCCAGTTTGAGTTTTGTGAACTTAATCTTATTTTCATTTTAAAAAGTCTCAAACTCGAGTTGGTCACTTAATGACTCGAGTTTGCATCTTGTTCTGAATGTTCTTCAAAGCTCAATCGCGATGTTCTTTTTCAAAAAGAACTAAACTCGAGTTTGTGGAATTAAACTCGAGTCTTACACATGAGTGAGATATTACAAACTCTAGTTTGTTTGAACAAACTCCAGTTTAAAGTGCTCTGTTTTGAAATCAGTTTTCTTGAATTTACGAAATCTTCACATATGATCTATATACTTCTTATCATCTCTCATTACAATTCCTAACTATGTTTAATTAGTTTGTTAGTGAGTTTCAGATGATCAAATGAGGATTAAGCATAAAGCAAAATGTGATGTCAGAACATTTATTGCTGGTCCAGAAAACCTAGCACCCTTTTGGCAAATCATTCTCTGGATGCTATAAAGATTTAAATGTTTTCTTTCCTCATTTGAAAGCCACATCTTCCAACGGATTTATTTCAAGGAAAGTCAACAAGAATGTTTGTGCATCTGGATTAACTCAAAGCATGAGAGAGAATGAACCTAGTTACTACTTAACAGCTTCATTAATGTCTCCAACGGTTACATTAATGATTCCAACGGTCATGTAATGCTTCCAACATATATAAACTGAAGCATTCAATTCTCAACAACCACTAGAATACAGAAAACAAAAAGCTATCAAGTGTTATTTGCATTTAGTGTTTTCTACTCAACTGTAAAGTATCTTCTGATACATTGAATTTGAGTGATTATTTCATCTGCACTTTAAAAGAGTTTCTTATTGATTATCATTCATTGTAAAATCTCAAAGTTGTGGGACTTTAAGTTTGGGTTATCAATTTACAACTTGTAAGGGCGAGTGTATCCTATTGAGAGGATAACCTTCGAGTACAGAATGTGTAACTGATCTTAGTGATAGTGAAAATCCCAAAGTGTCTGAGGACTATACGTAGGTCAAGAGTTAAGACCAAACCAATATAAATCTTCATGTGTCAGGCTCTTCTTCTCTATCTCTGTTTTACCCTGTTTTGGTTATCTGTTATTTGGGTGTTTAAAAAGAAATTTTTAAAATCCTCAATTCACCCATTTCTTGGTGATTTCCTCCATTTACAGTCTTAGAGCCACACCTTCCACTACCGTCAGGGAAAGATGCACAAGATGTGACTCTTTTGATTACAATAGCACTAGCGTGCTTGAATCCATCTCTCAAATCTCGACCATCAATACACCAAGTATCTCAAAGGCTTTTATTCTCAATCCTGCCATTTGGTTCAAAAATATCTCAATCAAACATTTAGTGAATCAACATATGCAAATAATCAAGAAAAATACTAGGAGATTCAGCTCAATATTTGCTTAGTATCTTGGATGAAACCTTTAAGGACTTGCCAGCCCGGAGATTTTAGGTTTCCATTTCTTTAATTTCTTGTAGCTAATATTTTCCCATCAATAAACTCTTCACATATCAAGTTTGGCATAGCCTTATTATGCTAAAACAATAAGGTATATTAATAGAATTATAAGGAATCTATACATGTAAGCAACTATCAAAATTTGAAGTGACAAGTTATGGTATAAAAACTCAATAATAATTCAATAAAATTGTACTTAGCTAATTTAATTAAGGGTTAAAGTGCAAGAATGCACGTAGGCTTTTATTCAAAAAGCACCCAACACCAAATGTTTTTCGGAAGTGCAAAAGTACCCATAAACTCTTAAAATGAGTGCAAAAATAACATAATCGTTAAATCTAACTTAAAATCGTCACTTTTTGTAGTGGGTCTCACACTATTTTCATGGAAATACCAAATTGCCCCTAATTCAAAAAGGAAAAAAAAAAAATGGATTTGTGCTCGATTTTAGCGCTAAGCTCAACAACAAGGTCTTTATTAATAATAATAATAATAATCAATCATCCAACAATGGATAAGAACAAGATCGTTATTCTGTTTCTTCTTCCCCAATATTCAAAACACAAATACCTAATACAAAGCTTTTTATTTTAAAGCTTCACCACTGACTAAATTCAAACCTCACACACATAATCGGGGCCTCTGAAAACCCGAATCCCTTCTATGAACTGTCGCTCTGATTTGGCTTCATTGACACAAATACCTAACCATCACCACATGGTTCACTAACATTTGATTTCATTCTACTCAAAATTCAAACCTTGCAATAGGTGAATAATACCTTATGTTCATCAATGTTGGGAATCCAGTCGTTTGTTGTCAGGTTGCTTTTATATTCTAGAATCTTTGTTCCACCGCCATTAATAATCTGGGAGTTCTGAAAATTAAGACCATCACCTTCCACACTCTCAACCCTTATAAACCCACTTCCTGTCTATTACAGAAAAACACAGAACAAACCTCAGAATTGATTCAATAGGTTTTTTAAAAAATACTTGATCAGATCTGAAATTAGAAAGATGATGAACCGTGTGATGTTGTTTATCTACAGAGGAAAGCTCTTCGTAGTACTGAGTCTCCAAGAACTCGTCCGCCGCATCCTCGGGTGGCTCATCGGAGATCATAGCCTGGGGATTTGATGAAACAATCGTGAGAGACAATTTAAGAAATTCGGGGAAAAAAAGGAAAGAAACAAAGATATTGTGGTAGACGTGAGGCTAAGATTAAAAGGACTTAAACTTGAGAAGCTCGGGGATGTTGTGAGAGTCGACGGTGGAGGAGTGATCGAGAGAAGCATCAGGGTCGGGTTCTCTCCGATTGGGTTTGGCGGGCCGGGGGCCAAGGAATCGAACTGCTGTTTGATCTGACCGACGATTCTCTCTGGTTCATCGGTGTCCAACACCTCATCGCTCCTACTTGGCTTCGTTGTCGACCATTGTCCCACCATTGTTCCTTCAATTCAATCTCTTTCTCTCTCTTCCCTACCGAACCTGAAGAAAGCAACCTATTCCAGTTTTTTTTTTTTTCGGGTATTTTGGTATTTCCATGAAAATAGTGTATGACCACCACAAAAAGTGACGGTGTTAAGTTAGATTTAACAGCCATGTTATTTTTGCACATATTTTGAGAGTTTATGGGTACTTTTGTACTTCCAAAAAACATTTGATGTTGAATGCCCTTTAAATAAATAAAAGTTCATCTACATTTTTGCACCTTAACCGTTTAGTTAATAAATGACATACTCAAATGGAAAAAAAATAATTAATACTCATTGGGAACAAGCAAGTGCCTTATAAAAAAGACCAAATAAACTTGTTAGTTGGTGCCTTATAATAAGGACCAGAGGGAATATTATTTTTCTCATTATTTTCTCATTTTTGAAACTCAGCCTAGCCACACCTCTAGATAGAAATGAAATCCTTAGTATTTGAGCTCACCATTATTGATGCTAGAATCGCCTTTTTTTTTACTCTACTAAATTTCATAAACATTTTATTGATCCATATGAATTTATATGCTCTCCATTAAATTAATTCTTCCCTTCAAACACTAATCTTTCAACTGAATCCAAATTTTGTTTTAGTGACTACTTTGCTGTCCTTTTTTGGTGTGTTTAGTTAATTACAATCCGTTTTCTCCTATAATTGTCCCCTGGAATTGCCGCATTGCACACAAAATGACAAACCCATTTCATTGTCATCCTGATAAAATGAAATTCAAGAGCACTGGCTTTTGAAATCCCCAAAATCTTTAGAATTTTGAAAAGGAAAACAGACTTTCATTTATTTTCTATACCTTAATTTTTCATACATATGATACAACACAATCGATGGTCACTTGAGGACTAGAGTCCCAATTATACATTTCTTACATCAATCACAACATGATGAAGGATTTTATCTGAGCAGCATAATCCAAAAGGAAGAAAAACAAGCTACTGTGAAAAATCATATGCACTAACAAAATTGAGCCATCTTTTATAGTTACGAAAAGATAGTGTAGATGCTGAGTAGTATTAAGGTTGAAAAAATCATCTGGGACCTGACAGTTCATCTGGGGGGATATCTGAAGCTGAATCCGCAATAGGCCAATTAGGATTAGGGAGAAGGGTATGATTATCTTGCCGATGCATATCGTCTTTCTGCCATTGATCCCATTTTTCAGCCAAACCATCACCTTCAAGCATCCTTACCACCTCAGACATCTTTGGTCTTTCCATAGCCGAGCTTTGTGTGCAGAGCAAGGCCACTTGGATTAGTTGCTCTACCTCCTCTTCATCACCCGCCAAATTAGCATCCACTAGTGTATCCAATTTCTTGCCTTTCAAAAGCCCTTTCACCTGGATCCAAAGCAAAAAATGTTTGATTACATAAAATTACCTCATATAAATGTTAGTACTTAGTAACATGTTATGAGAAAATAGAAAATATACCCAATCAAGTAACATGACATCATCATTATTGGCAAGTCGTGCGAGATCGAAAGCCCTCTGTCCGGTTTTTAGTTCAAGAAGCATCACACCATAACCAAAAACATCAGTCTTCTCTGAAGACTTTCCAGTGGAGAGGTATTCTGGTGCAATGTGCCCAATTGTACCGCGCACAGCTGTGGTAACATGAGTATCTTTGTAATTCATGAGTTTTGCCAACCCAAAGTCCCCAACAACTGCTTCATATTCCTCATCCAATAATATATTGGCAGCTTTAACATCACGATGAATGATCTTCGGATCACAATGATCATGCAAATAAGCAAGCCCCTTTGCAGCTCCCAGCGCGATTCGCTTCCGTATAGGCCATTCAAGTGGGGGTTTTGACTCCGGGCGGTCTAAGACATTAGAAGACAATTGAGGGCATATCCAATATATATACGCGCATCTCAATATGAAACTATAATTTACATATTCAACAGAGAATTTTTTTTTTTTTTTGAGATATTTATATCTATATTGTGTTTGCATACTAGTGCCAAATAATTTATAAGAACTGTGTAATTCATATTTCATTCACAATAAATCAAGAAAAACGACGAATGAGTTTGAAATTAAAGTTAACATTAATGTTACCTGAGAAGAAAATACAATAATTATGCCAACCACATACAGTTTTCAATTATGAGTAGAAGCAGTGCTAATTAAATTAATCTTCCTATACAAAATTGTTCAAACAGCCAAAGTAGACAATAAGGATACCTCGTAAACATGATGCCACACTACCGTTAGCCATGTAAGGATACACAAGCAACCGTTCAGTGGGTGTCATGCAAAAACCACACAGCCGCAGCAAATTACGGTGGACAGCCAAGCTGATCATTTCTACTTCTGTTTGAAATTGCAGCTCCCCACCTTGAATGCGTTCCTCTTTAAGTCTTTTCACTGCAACTAGAGACCCATCAGTTAACCGTCCCTTGTAAACCTTACCAAATCCACCTCTGCTCAGAATGTTTTTGTTACTAAAGCCATCCGTTGCAACTTGCAGCTCACGCAGGGGAAACTTTTTAAGCTGACCAAGGTGAACTTCAGGGTCCTCCTCAGCTGCCAGTAAAAGAGCACAAAGTTGATGAATCAATTATGGCTGTCATATATTTCATCAATCATTATGTATACCATATTTTTCATGATTCAACTTACCAGGAACATCAGAGAAATAATCTTGTGGTCTCCTCTTCCGGCAATACACAAGTGCAATTGCAGGGGCTACAATCATTATAGCAGCAGCAGCAGCAACTCCTCCAACAGTAGCTCCAGTAGTACTACTGCCTAAAACAGTTTACACATTACAAGATGACCAGCAAATCACCATTCTATTCAAAATATCTAATAATGATCTCTTCTTATTTATGAATTGAATATTTGATAAAAATAAATGAGCCACATACTCAAGAAGGCATCATCTTTGATTCAAGTTAAGAATTTAAAATAGCTATGAAGTATTTGAATTGTTAATTCTTTTCTTTCTACTTCCCCACACTTCTGTCCAGAATGATGAGCATATTATTTCATTCAGCCCTGCCACTATCATCCCACCTTGCACACTTTTCTTCAGGGAAAGGAGCAAATAGTGGTGTGGGTTGTTTAACCCTCACTCTTTTTTCGTTATTCATACAGTAATATAATATGAATATGAAGACACATTGTTGGGTAACATGTATAAGTCCAGCTAATCATTCTTGTAATAAAAAATTTATAGTTATAATTTAAGGTAGCTATAATGCATACCTATACTGTCTACTTTTCAAGCTCAAAAGGTTTGTACACGAGAGGGTCTGTTCTCTTAACTAAAGATTTAAGGTAGAGTAGTTCTTTCAACAATCTAAGTTATTATTGAAAAAGACATCAACAAACCTGAAAGAGATGGCGGTGGTGGTGGCGTTGGTGAAATTGGTCGAGGTGTAATGTTTGGTGAAATTGGTTGAGGTGTAATGTTTAGTGGTTTCAAATCAGGATTATTCTGAAAACTGTTAAGTGGAACAGAGTGACTAGAAAAACTTTGATATGTTCCTCCTCAATAATCACCAGAAATAAACAAAACCAATTGCGCCAACCTGAGTTGAGTAAACAAATGAAATGAACCATTGGTTGGGATGTCTCCTTGTAGCTTGTTTGTTGAAAGATCACTAGATTCCATAATGACCATGAGCTTACACTTCATTATACACATATAACTTAATATCTACATTTGCTTAACATCATTGAAACTTACTAGAAACACTCACAGGACTTGCAGTGAATGGACAGCAGTCAAGGTCATGGGAATGGCTCCATTCAAGGTGTTATTGTGGAGACGCCTATTTCAGATGGCAAGAAGGATTGGTTTTCAAATAATAGTAAGTTGAGGTAGAGAGAAGTATGAAAACAATGAACAAACCATAGTATTTTGATAAATAAATAGAATGTATCACTCCAAAGCAAATAACACAAACTTGAACTTGGGAACGTAAATTTGTTGAAAATTGAATATGTCTAAAATAAAAACAAATCTTTGCCCTTTGACCTAATGATCATGGAATGGCACATAAGAACACACTATAGAGTACAGACCATCAAAGATGAATATACACATTTTAGCATAAGAGCAGTGCCAATGTGACGGAACCTAAGCCATCACAACCTAATTTCTGAAGCTAGATTACTTGCAATGAAGATTAATGGATTGCAATAGGCAATAAGCCAAATCAATATCAATATGCTAATCTTTGCTTATAGACACTGGTGTCAATAAAAAAACAATCTTACATTATTGAAAAAGTATTTATGAAAGTACCTTTTTTTTAAACAAAAATCCACGGTTGAATTTGAAATTATTATCATATATATCTCACAAAATTTGGCATTAATCCAAAGTTGTTTATGCCACATTCACTTGTCTGTTTTGTTTATACAAAAGCAACTCGTAGAATTACGAAATGGAATAAAGTAGGTAGAAGACGATTAATCCATTCATTGGATGCTTCCACTTCATTCCCAGAGAGCAAGAAAAAAGATTCCATTAATATCCCGATCCAATTCCACAAAAGGTATCCAGAGCACTGTCTCCTTGTTTGCCATTGTGGATAATAAATTTAGTAGACCTTGGAATCCAAGCAAAAATCTATCTTATAAATTAATATACAGTATACATTTCAAAGAAGAAATTATTAACCATTTGATTGCAAACTTACTATTCAGCTTTTTCAGAGAATTTATTAGACAGAAACAATAAACCCCATCCTTCCCATTTTAAAATGCACTTTACAATGATAAATTTACATGGAAAAAACCAAGACAACAGTTGCTTTATTCAACATATTGCATGCCCTCAACCAGGCATGCCTAAAGGCCTTAACTATTTCACTGATGACAGTCTGATGTTAGGAAAAACAAGCAAAATGCAGAGCAGTAAGAGTAAGAGTGCCTAACAGAACAAGACACTTAATCAAGAGAGAGAATAGAAAAATATTTAAATATAAACTGCACATTTAAGAAGAGCATGCCTTACAAGAAAAGTAGTTTTTTAAGATTGCCCAATGTAGCCGGGATGCTGCCAAATATGCGATTGGAGTACAGATCCAAGCTCACCAAATTTGTCAAATTTCCAAATTCATCAGGGATTTTTCCAGTTATATTATTACAACAAAGCTCCCTAGCATAGAAAAAAACAATTCAAATTTCTAAAGGCCAGTTGATGTCAAGTGTCAAGCATAAGCTTGGGAGACAGCAAAAGTTGCTAACACATGACAGAGGAGGAGCAAAAAATCCAATTCACATTAGGTGCTTTTCCTTAGGTGCTCCTCCCTCTAATTAGAGGGATGAGGACATTTTTTTTAATATATTTTATTTATTTAGATTAAATTATTTGCTGCATCCTGATTTTTTTTTTGGCACCCAATATCTCAAATTAATTAATTTCCAGCATACTAGTGTTACAGGAAAAATATTTTTGAATGCAGGACTGTAAATTAATTAATTTGATATACTAGGTGCCAAAAAAAAAAAATCAGGATGCAGCATATAATTTAATCTAAATAAATAAATAAAAAGTTCTCATCCCTCTAATTAGAGAGAGAAGCACATAACAAGTATATAAGGAAAAGCACCTAATGTGAACCCAAAAAAATCAGTCTCTTATACAACCAGAGGAGGAGCAGGATGCCTTAGAATATCAACATCACGAATTAGAAAGTTGATCTAATTATAGTAACAACCAGCGATTGGTCACAAGATTTAAGAATAATAGACAGCATAGTTCATGATAATAACTAAAGCAGATGAGTTTTTGGGTTCAAGCTTTGCATAGGAGAACTCAGGCTAAGATAATCTTAAATGGTTCATGAAGGTTTGAAATCACTCCCACTTTTGTATCTATTTCATCTTCGGACATGAGATTTAAAACTGAACAAATGAAGTTCAACAATCATAAGGTAGGCTCTAAGATCAATAATATTCAATTTAGATTTCATGTCCTTTCCTACAAAAATTGGGGTTTGGTATGTTATACAATAATATGCACTAACTGTTAAGTCTCAATTTTATATGCTTTATCATAACATTGAATAAGGACTTGTCCATTTGATTTTTCCTTTCATTCTATCATCATTTCTTGGTTAATTTGCCTATAGGAGAAAATTATAGATTTGACATACTTTTTGTGGATAATCCTTAATTGGACTTCATTTATTATTTGTGGAAAAGTTAAGGAAGCAAAGAAAGCCCAAGTTCTGGTGCTTGGAGGTCGCTTATGAAGAGTCTGAATGAATGAGTCTAAAAACACTCAAAGCTAGAAGCCTCAAAAGTACTAAAGATTGCACCTACCTAAGTTTGATCTTTCCCATATGTCTACAAGTCCAATTACAAGGAGACACCAATCCAAGGAAGGTATAGATATTGATATGCCAGATTGGAGGCTCAATCTATCTTGTGAGTGATGTCTAAACAAGGAAGAAACCATAGTAGGACAATCATTGCAACAAGGGAAAATAAGCTTCCTAGAGCTGCAGGGATAGCGAAATAGGGAAGTCATTGAACGTCAAAGAAAACTTCAACTAGGAAACTCTTTGTTCTTCACTAATAATTATTTGTTCAGAAAGTCCCCATATCAAAGGCTTAAGTTAATAAGAAAATTTTCTAGAACAAGGAGAAAAAATAAATTTTGACACTGTTGCAATTTCTACTGCAGGAAACCAGAGGAGGTGAACAAGGGATAGACAACAAAACAAGTACCAATGAATAGTCAAGAGGAATGACAAGTTCCAATATGAAGTGTATGTATAACACGATATTCATGTATTAGATGGGGGCATTGGCAGAGAGTGAAAATAGACAATACTTTGCCAATATTTAAGAAAAATTCTGGGAATTCAAGACTTTGAGCAATGAATTGCACTCAGCATTGAAGCGCAGAGGCTTCAAACTAAGAAACAAGTGAAAAGGCAGCTATAATTAAGGTAAACCATCAAGTAAAAAAACACTAAAGAACAGAAGAGATAATGTCTCAAGAAATAATGTCAAATCATAATATTCCCATAAAAAGATGCAAATCCACCAAAATCATACTCGATTCACAACTTACAAGTACTGCAAATTTGGGAGTAGACCAAGCTGTGCAACTAGTTGACCCGAAAGGTTGGCATTTTCAAGATCACTAACCAAAGATAAATCGAATTTTCAGCATAAGCAGAATGGTCATAAATGATAGGTAAAAATCCCAGAAATAACTTACACACGGGTCACGCTATTATCACTATCGCATGTAACATGAAACCATGAGCAAGGATTGACAAGGGTAGCATTCCAGCTTTGAAGAACAGTGTTTGGATCAGCTACGCTGGTCTTAAATGCATTCAGGGCATCAACTGTCTTAGCAAAATGCAATTCTCAGATGCAGAAATCCTTTAAATTAAATCATATACAGTGTTGTCCAAGCAACATCTCAGCAGCTCACAATTATGAAAAGCCAACTATAATATAGTAATTAAGGATATTTAATCAAACAAGGTTTCAATGTTTATCCTGCATTGGAAAGTGGGAAATACAGCCAAAAAAGAGGCATTTAGGGATACTTTCATGGTTCATCCTTAGTCACAGTCCTAAACATGGCCAAACAATAAGAGATTTATGTTAATGGAAAGAAAAATATGATATATTTATTTCTAAATATCAAAAACATATTGACAAGCCATTCGAAGATGGTCAGATCTTCCAAAATTCAGACCCAACAATTCTCAAATGAAATATAAGAACACAACAGTTTCTATGAACTCCGAGCATAAAATAATTTTTTTCTTTTACTATGGACAATCAACCCAAGCCTGAACCAGCATATATAGCATAAGAACAAATTTTATGAAAACTTTTCAATAATCTCTGTTCATGCTCGAACAAAAGAATTACAGACAGAGAAGCTTTAAGCTGGAATACTAAAATTGCTGCTCCATCAGGAATTCCTATTAACTTCTCTAGTTATGTATAACAATCAAGAAGTAATATAGCTAACAAAGCAATAAGAGCAGAAAAATAATGAATTTTCCCATCTCCATGTATTAAAAAGCCTCCGTAATAACATTAAAGAAAACGAAGAGCAGATACAAAAAGGTGCCACCCACCTTCGGCATTACCAGAAACATTCTGCACCAAATTTAACACTAAGATTGCGCAAAAGAGTAAAGCACCCATGAAAGACGAAATCACTTTGTCCATATCTCTCATCCTCTTCAACTTGAATCACAAGAACTTCATAGCAAGGCATAAACTCACAAGCACGTTGACCTCATTGACCAAACGGACTCTTGACTCTTGAGGATTTTCCACAATCACCTTCTGGGTATCTTCCACCCTTCTCCTTCCTCAAATTTTACTCTCGAATCTGGAGCTGAAATTTCATGTGTGTGTGGATGAATTAAGCTGAGAATGCTGGAAAACGGAGACGAGATAGGAGAGGAGCTTCAAAATTTGCAAGGCATTAGAAAGTGGACTGTAGAAAGGAGAGTATAGCCGAGTCAATACATGCTACATCGTCTGACTGAGAAATTTCTTCACTTCTTTTTCTCCCTTCTTCGTTGTATCTTTTTTACTTAATTTTGGTTCGTTTTCATTTGATTTATCATTTATGAGTTTTGAGCTGTTTCGAGAAAATGAAATTCAGAAGAAAATAAACCAGAGGGTGGGGTTTTGGAAGAGTGAGGATGGTCAAAGACGCCCGCGCTCCGGTCCCCGCCTCCATGCGAATTGCGAAGAAGCTCCCCTGGAATTATATTATAAAACTGTGTTAAGTGGTAATTTTGTCTTTATACACGTCTAAAAAGTAATGTTGCCTATAAAAGTTTTTTTTTGGTCTCAATGTTGCTCCGGAAATATAAAACCTAGCAATATTGTCTTCGGCTAATGGTGAGACCAACAGACGTCTGCCACATAGAAAACGTTGAAACGTGGAATGCCATGTGGGATAGCCACATTGGAGGTCACATGTGGGTTAAATGCTTTCCGACTATGTTAGGTTAGAGGGCACTATAACGTCTCTAATTTCTATGTCCATTAAGATGTCCAATTATGTTCCTATATCTCTTATTAATCTAATTAGCGTGTATTTATCAGGGTGTTGGCGTTAACAGATCAGAGTAATTCACAACAAAAAGCATGCATAACGTTTGAACGATGAGTAACTGATAATATATATCCAGATATATGTTGGTTAATTTTAATTCTCAGAGGAATATTCTTGTGATACAATTTAAAATTCAAAAATAGTCAAGGTGAATCCCATTGGAATATGTTAATTATACCGTCATCCCAATAGTTAGTCAATTAGTCGGTAAATGTACAATCCCAAAATAAGAGAATATAAGAATTCACTTAAATTAATCCCTCTTTCGAGGTATGTATCAGTTACTCCAGTTCCACCGCCTTACTTCCCGTTCCAGAACATTTTCCTGAATCTTTAGGTATAATTAAGATTCAATGATTAGTTGAATCTCAAGGTAACGGTTAATCTCATCTTCGAAGTGCAAATCATATATAACAAATATTTTATATATTGCGAAATAAAATAAAGCATTCAGCAAACACACTCCAACAAAACTATATAGCACACAACACATGTATCGTTATTGATTAACGCACACACAAGTGCTACGTGCTCCAGACACAAATCTTAAGCGCTAGGAAAACAAGCATGCAACATCATCGTTTAAAAACAAGGGTCAAGGTGAAAAAATGTACATGTGTTTTACCCTAAGAAGTGCCCAACACCAAATGGTTTTTGTAGGTGCAAAAGTGCACACGTGGTTACAAATTAGGTGCAAAAATACCGTTTGAATGTTAAGTTTGACTTTTTTTGCTGACTCGACGATAATGTGGCTTTCAAAGGTGCAAAAATTCACATGTGGTTTGGAAAAAGAAAGATCCAACACCAAGTTCTTTTTTTTTAATTTAATAATTTTATTTCAATTAAAGGAAAATACTATATTTAATTAAAAATAATTTTAATTTTTTGATCTAACAAATTGAACTATGAATAATTTAAATAATTTTTCAATCAAAACCAAACAATATTATTTACTTTTTATTGCATTAAGAAATATGCAATATAAACGTTTGCACCTCTAAATGAGTTATTTTTATTTATATGATGAATGAAAGTAAATCAAGGAATGTTATAGACTTATAGTTATAAAATTGACTTTTTCAAAGTAATTGAATTATTATTATTTTGATAGAATAAATGAATTATTTCTTTAACTATTTATTTTGCAAAAAAATTAAAATATTTTTAAGTAAATATATTATTTATAATATCAAATTTCAAATGCATAGATACTCATTTATCAATTATTAATTAGAAAATTTAATAAGGATTTTCAAAAAACAAAATAAATTATGGAAATAAACTTTTTACCGTTTTTACCCATTGAATAAATCCTCTTTCCCAAAATGATAAATCGAAAGAAAAAATTTGGCCTTCCAAAAATTATACCTAAAGAAATAATAATTTTCCTTTAATTGAAATAAAATTATTAATTTTTTTTTTAAAAAAAACACTTGGTGTTGACGCTTTTTTAGCCAAACCACATATGTATTTTTATACCTTTGAAAGCCACGTCATTATCCATTCAGCAAAAAAAGTCAAACTTAACGGTCAAATGGTATTTTTGCACATAATTTGTAACCACGTGTGTACTTTTACACCTAAAAAAAGTACTTGGTATTGGACGCTTCTCAAAGTAAAACATATGTGTATTTTTACACATCAACCCTAAAAACAATAATCTATAGCTAGTTGAATAAAACACATAGATTCGAGCATACAAACCCAGCCAAGAATCCATAATACATGAACATACAAGGGATACATAAAAACACAAGAAATCATAGATTAAGTTACCAACCTTAACTTCGCGTAATTAATATTAATTATTGGCGCTTAAGACTCCGACTTCCTTTAATATCATAAACTAAGACCATTATAAATATTAATTTTCTATTTATTTTGTAAGGTATTATATTAAATATCATTCTTAAAATATTAAAAGGTTTTTCCTTTGTCCCTTAAATCACTCTTTAATTCATATAAATTAGGTCTTACATCTTTGACTTTATTGTAGTTGATTTTCGGACTATTTGCTTTTCTATCTAGAAATGTCCAACAACTTTGAAAAATCATAATTAAATGTACACAAATCCAATTGATGTGCTCCATAAAGCTGTGGGTCCCTTGACATGTCTATTTTCATGGAAAAATACTCCTAACAGTCAGAAACTTTCGAATTATTTCCATAATAATAAAGTTTCTCAACTGTTCAGATCATACTTCTAGAGACATGAGTCGGTTTGAAAAATCCATATCTTTTTGTACAAAACTCTATAAATTGCTTGTGACCCATAAAATACTCCCAACAGTTAGAAACTTTGGAATTATTCCTAGAATAATAAAGTTTTCCAACTGTTCAAATCATACTTCTAGAGAAAGTTTCATGATTTTTAGACATTATTTGATCAGTCAAAAATCACGCAAAACCACTACTGTTCAGATTACACTTCCAGAAACATAGGTCTTATTTCAAAAATATGTAACTCCTTGTACAGAGCTAAAAAAATTACATATTACTCATCAAAATAAAGCTCTCTCTGTCTACTTTATTTCTAAAAAAAATTCATGATTTTTAGATATCATTTGATCAGTCAAATATCACGCACAACACTACTATTCATATTGCACTTCCAGAAACATAGGTCTTTTTTAAAAATCTGTAACTCCTTATACAAAGCTTCAAAAATTACGTATTACCCATAAAAATAAAGCTCTCTTTGTCTACTTTATGTCTGAAAATTATCATGATTTTTAGATATCATTTGATCAGTCAAAAATCATGTACAAGTCGACTACCTCCAGAAAAACCAAAAATGGCAGATTTTACAACTTGTACAACTTTGATCTTTTGCTTCCAAAAATCATTTTCCATCATGTTTCCACTCCATTTTTTGTTTTAAACACATTTGTGACCTCAAAATCTTGGAAATCATTTTGCTTCACCATTTTCTTGCTTAGGCCAAAATATAGCCTTAAAGCCAAGAAAACATCTTTTTCATAAATCATGATCTTTAGCTTAGTTTAGTCTTAGATCTTGGCTTTTTGGTCTTTGATCATGCTAGTTCTTATTTTAGGAAGCATGACCCCTTAGAGTTCCATGACTATATGTCCCAAGGACAACAGGAGAAAACCACTTTAACCGAAGAAAACTAAGATCAAGCCCCTTTTTACAACAAACCACAAGAAATACACAAGATCGGTTAAGATCCTTACCAACTAGCCTTGATATTTGGGTTTTGTGGTAAACTCTCCTTCCTCTTGGGTCTCCAAAATTTCAACCTCTTCATCATAAAACACCAAAGGAAAGTGTTTTATTAGAGTTAGGATTTTATGGAAGATTATGAGAAGATGAACTTTCAAAGCACAAGAACACTTACCTTGTTCTTGAAGCTCTTCCTTCTCTCTTCCCTTTCTCTTCTCTCTAAGGCAAGAAGTGTTTGATCTCCAAATGACAAATGAGAGGAGTGTTTAAGTGTATATGACCTGATGAGCCAGCCACTAATGAGTCCTTCTTGCCCAAAAAGCCTCACCAACTCTCTTATTTGCTTTTTGAATAAGCCATCATCTTTTTCTTCACTTCTCCTTGCTTGGCTGATTTGGTTGGCTTGTTGGGCTTGACATGTTGTCATCTTGATGATATAAGCCCTATGACATAAACAAGTGCTTAGGTGTCCACCATCTTAACCATCTTGATCATCTTACATCCTAGCTTAACAAGTGGCACTTTGATTGTTGACTTTTGTTCCAATGTGTGATATATGTTCAAGGGGTCTCTATTGATTTTTCAATGTGTCACCATTTATGTGTCAAAATGTCACATTCTCTTGGTCTTTATACACTAATTTATTTAAGTGACAAACATTCATTTTTATTGTCAAAATTGACTTAGGAATAATTAATAGGTTATCAATGTCACAAGAGATATGAAATTTTGGCATCTCATTAAATATTTGGTTTCAACATTTTATTGAATATTTGTAATATACAGGGATTTTCAGTAAAGCGTAAATTCGGGATGTTAAAGCACAAACATAGGAGTTTAAATGCAAGAGTTCATGGAGGAATTGTGGGGTGGAACACGTAGGGCTGGAACAGACAAGAGGAAAGGGGGAGTCGATAGCTTCTATGATGATAACAAGGAGGAGGAGGGTGATGATGCAGGCACGGCTTCATGGAGAGGTTGTAAGACCAAGTCTGTCAACGATGCGTCACTTTAGGGTGGTTTCATGTCTTTATATGTCTTGGACTGACCAAAACCCAGGCAGGAGATTCTTTGGATACAAAAATTATCAACATGTAAGTGTAAAGCATTGTTTATATTTCAGTTTTAAGTAATATTTGGTAACATTCATGATATGAGAGGCGTGTATTTACAGGGTAGGGGCTGTGGCTTTTTCAAGTGGCATGACTATGAAATGTGAGAGAGGGAAAAAGAGGTGATAAACGAGCTCTTATGATATATGGATAAGATTAATGACGGGAATTTAGGGCTAAGGAGAATGGATGATGGAGGAGTTGGAGGATATATTGAAAATGACATAGCTACCATTTATGCTAACATAAGGAAGAATGAAAGAAGACTGAAGCAAGCTTTCTGGTGCATTGTTCATGACTTGGTTATTTTGTTTAGTTTTATTGTTGCGTCAATTCAAGAGGATTTTGGGATGTAATCCGATGTTAAATGTAAGTGGAATGGTGGGGAACATCTTTTGGTTTGCAAACTATTATGAGACAGCAAGTAATATGGAATTGGGGATGGCTAATTAGTTTTATGTTGTATTGGTGTTCGTTATTTTAGCATCTTTGTTTTGTGATGAAACTTAATGTAAGTATGTTGGAGGAGAAATTATGGCATTTGCAAATGTACTTTATGTTGTAAATAGTTTATCTCAGTGTAAGGGATGAAGGAAAAAAGTAGTGTAAGAAATGAAGGAAAAATGTGAAACGAATTTATGTGATTCCTAATATATTAAAGAGTGGATATGTTGAACAACATCACCTTAATATGTTAAAGAAAATTAAAAATAGTCACTTGGTAAAAGAAAGTGTTAGTCATGTATTGCAATTTCATACATAAGTTTATATGCCATTACCCAAAAAAAGTCCAACATGAAGTGGCAAAACAAAGTGTGAATAATGTATTACAATTTCAAACATAAGTGTACCTAGCATTACCGAAAACAACATGTACATAATAATTTGTCCAACAAAGAGTACGTTGGCAAAACACATCCCTAACCATGCCAATATGAAATGGCTACAATGCCAATATCAAATGGCGCACATGATGATGTATTTGGAACAAAAAAGTAAATCTTGTCATGAGAAGTAATGGAACATAATATATCCAACAATACTTGGTTACAAATTGAAGCAAAAGATAACAACTTCAAGTGGTAGTGAAGAAAATTAAAGAAACCACAACAAGTGGAATAGCCCCTTCCCCTTCCTATCCCCTTACACTTTTTGTAGTGGCCTTCTTCTTAGTTGTAGAAGTGACAATCATGGATTTCTTATGTCGAAGAAGTTGTGAGGTTGTCATAGCATTTTGCTCGCTCCACATGAGCCCTAGCGGCTTGAAGGGCAGATTAGAAGGAATGGAGACTGTTGAGCCATCACTTGATATTGGATTGGCCGACTTCTTTAGCTTTGTGAAGAAGAAGTCATGCTCATTGTTTTCCTCATTTCGGTCTCATTCGGGGTTGGGAATCTTATTTCAGGGTCTTCATATTTTTCCATGTACTCTTCAGTCGTGCCCATTTATTGATCCAACAAACATTTGACAAATAACCAGACAAAACATGTTAGTGATCCAACAAACATTTTACATAACAGGGCTCATTTGTAATAGAACTACAAACAAAACATTTTATTGATAAAATAATAACCAATGGAATCTAAGGTGCTGGTAAATTTACATGCTTGCATGTGGCTCTGTTATGGCCTTGTTGGTGACATATGGAGCATTTTCCAGTCGAACCTTTCTTTGGCATCTTCTTATTATGAGGTGGAGGAAGATCAATGTTTGTGTCCACACCAGGGGATTTGTGGTGTGGCTGATCACTTCCTCTTTTCTTTCTCCTTTCACATTCATTTGTCCTCTTCCTTTTCTTTGTGGGTCTATCTGGCAAGATGCACAAAAGAGGTGGTTCCATGGGCTGAAACTTATCTACTTTCCAGAAGCCCTTCCCTTTAACAGGTTGAAACTTGGTTCTATAATTACTTAAGTATGTGTCCTTGAGGTAGTATCTTGATAATTGAGTGACTTGGTCAATTTGAGCATGAAATAACGCGCAAACGACATGCTGACATGGGATACTAGTTAGGTCCTATGCCCTACAAGTACATTGCTTTCTAGCTAAGAAAACATTGTGTCTATCATCCCCTTCAAATAAGATATGCATCGTCACCATTAAAAAATAAAGTACAACTCATTGACAACTCCTTATTTGTCTCATACAAACTAACACACTTGGGACTATAGTTTCCTCTCCACCTCTGCACATTACTTTCACTCTCTGCCCACTTAGTCATCATTTTTACCCTAATGCCATCTGTCATCCTTATAATAGGTAAATACCTAAGTCATCAATCTAGTAATTGAAACTTTCACAAAGGTTGTTGTCCACTATCCAACATAAAACATTTACAACGGAAATATGCTCTTACCCAGTTCTATACAGGATATGTGAGAATTGACTCTGCTGCTTCTTCTTTTAATTCCCTAAGTGCAGTCAAGTTGTCCTTGAATTGTTCATGGAAGGTGCTCCATGCACAGGAAAAAAACTTCTTCTTCAACTCTCTGTCGTGCCAGGCCTTGCTCCAATTGGCATATATGCCTCGCACACAATCGATGCTTAGCCAGCGGTAACACATTAGAAACAACATTTATCAACCCTTGCGTTGCAAAGGAAAATAGTTAAGGAACACACAGGTTAAGCATGTTCTAGTGTGGTACATTGTCATATGTTCTAGTAATGTAATATGTTCCAAAGCCAGTGACAATTAAAAAACAAACAGGTTTAGCATATTCCAAAGCCAATGACTTCAAAAGATGTAATCTAGTAATGTAATATGTTCTCTCCATTATCTACGTTGTCCTTTTTCATTATCTAGTTAGGGCACAAGATAAATAAATAAACAAAATAAATGCAGCAAAGGACAAGCTAGTAACTTAAATTATTTTCTCTCTCCCTTCTTCATTTGATGTCAATGAGGACAATTAAGAAAGAGGAAGTAGGAGAGGATTAATGAAACAGAGAGAAGAGCAAATGAAAACTTATTAATGGCATCAAGCATGAAGGTTCAAGAGGAAGA
Organism: Acacia melanoxylon; assembly: GCA_019022615.1. Classification (NCBI taxonomy): domain Eukaryota; kingdom Viridiplantae; phylum Streptophyta; class Magnoliopsida; order Fabales; family Fabaceae; genus Acacia; species Acacia melanoxylon. Next base: position 23,794,432 of record JAFJYJ010000001.1, on the reverse strand, counting down.
GAAACTCCTGCCAATTTCATCCTCTCCACCAATTTCCCTACACACTAAAAGCTACGTATCAATGATTTTTTAATATGGAAAACAAGAATTGTGTACAAAGATATAAAGGTTAGCAAAAATCTTGGCTATATATAAGGTCTTGAAACATCAATTTATGCACGAAAAGTAAATAGCTAATTATTAGTTTGCAAAGCTTAAATGGAAGCTTTGTGAGTTTGGTGAAATAGAGTTTACCAATGATTTTATGTTTGAAAAGTGTGTAAGATAGGACCAACGAACCAAATCAAAAGTCAAGGGAATTAAAATCCTAATTTTAACCGAAAAGGAAGACCAATGGAACTATATTTAACCTATAAATCACTAAAGTTTATTCATAACCCTAAAGTATCACCCATTTGATTTGAAAACCTGTACTAGTGCTAGAAATATGATCATAAAATATCTTCAATCCACCCTCTTTTCTAAATTTTACCTGTCAAGAAATATGACTTTAACCTAGAAAAGCTTAACATACTACCTGTCCTAACACAATAACCTACACCAGTGTCCTTATTACTTATTTGTTTTTTCCTCATATGCCATTAAAGTAATAGCTGCTTATGGTCTAAGTTTGCAACATGGTTTATTTGCACACGCACAACCAAACATAAGTTTGCAACATGCTTATGACTTTAACCTAGAAAAGCTTAACATACTACCTGTCCTAACACAATAACCTACACCAGTGTCCTTATTACTTATTTGTTTTTTCCTCATATGCCATTAAAGTAATAGCTGCTTATGGTCTAAGTTTGCAACATGGTTTATTTGCACACGCACAACCAAACATACATGCAAAGGAATTGCCTAGTTTAGATCACAAAAGGATAAGATAAATTCTGAATAAACAAGATTTTCCAATTTCAAAAAAAAAAAAAACCACAGAAGACCAGGGGTTGAGTGTATTCCTCACAGTTCAAACTAACATAGAATATACACCATGCATACTATATTAGTGCTGGAGCTGCTTTATTTTTATCATCTGCCAAGTTATGCAGATAAGCAAAAAGCTCAACAAATTAAGAGTTAGAACTAAGAATTTACTAAAAAGGTGGTCATTCATTTTGTTTAATAAGTTTCTGCTTACTCTTAAGTTGCTTGACCATAAGACCACAATTTGTATTCTAGGAATATTAACCCAACATAACATGCTTCAACAACATTTACTTGAGAAAAAGAGAGTCAAAATAAACATGTGAAACCAGTGCAAAAATTTCAACATTTACGCAACTATATTATATATTACAACCAGTGCATCCAACCTTATTTTATCATCTTATAAGACCACCACTAATCATTTCATCTATAAGCTTTTGAGAACCTAAGATCATATGACATACATCTATATTTAACCTATAAATCACCAAAATTAAAGGCTATTGTAGATGAGATATCTGTATATCATGATTACTAAAAAAAACATTTATTTAATTAGGCACATCAGTATTCCAGTTTACTTACATACCACAGAAGGCAAGAGTAAGACTATAAGACAACAAATGAAAACAATTAACCTTTTGCATATCAGACATTATTGTGACATCATTACTGTTGTCCAAGTCCAAGGATCTCGTAAGCCACTCAAAGAACTGATGAAGACCTTTTATCATTAGCCTTGGGGTCCACAATCAACAATTAACCAAGGATTGCGTATAGGCAAACCTAGGATCGTTCTCTCTTTTCGAGGAGCTTTTTATTGAATCCTAAGTAATCTAGATGTCATGCAAATGAAATAAAAACAAGGGGGGATTGGGTTTTGATGGAATTAGAATAGAAATTGAAGACGAGAATGAAAAGGAGAGATTAATCAAATGAAAAACGATCAACTCGAATGGGATTCCAAGACCTTCCATCACTGGACAAAGAAATAGAATAACGAACTTGTGATTGATTCTAAACAAACTGAAATCTCTGCATTTGTCCGGAAGCTCCTCGACTAGACAATCGCCTAGCATATGATCGAACATGTGGCGAGCTCGGCCAGTGCAATCGTACAACGTTCTCGTAACCTGGTCCGACCTAAGTCCTTGGGATTTCAATCTGGATATTAAATCTAACATCCAATCTGTTTCTAAACTCGAATCCGATTAAAGTAAACGAAAACAAGTCGATTATCGATTGAAGCATAAGTCCTCCGGATGACACCATGGAATCCTCAACTCATGGGTCGATCACAAAAACTTAGCCAAGCATGGCTATGTAGGATGAAAATGTAGAAATAAAGATGTTCATCATGATCACGAAGAACATGAACAAGTTCATCATGAACATGAAGAACACAAAGAACAATTAAAGAAAATGAAAGCTTCTATTCCAATATAAAAGTAAATATAAAAAAACATAATGAACGAATAAAGGAAAAAGATGAAGAACATAAAATCAAAATAAAATAATTAAAAGGAAAGATTAAAACTAAGCCATACCAAGTAGGAGGCAAGAAATTAAAGACAAGAATTAAAGACAATACATGAAACTAATAAAGCAAAACTAAGCCATCCCAAGTAGGAGGCAAGAAATAAAAGAAGGAACTTAGAATGGGAGAGATCTTGGTCTCTTCAAGGTGTGTGTTTCTCTTCAGCCTCTCCATCTATTTATAGGAAAATTGGGCATCTCATTCATCCATTTTACAACTCATTTCGTCACTTTACTTAGTGGCCAACATGGAAGAATCATTGAACCACTTTACACCTCCAAAACGCGTCCTTTTGCAAGCTGGATTACACCACGGAAACGGCGGATCTGGACCACGTGGTCTTCATATGAAATGTTTCCCTGGATGTCAGCTTTCCAGTCGTTCAAACCGGACCTCATTTGGAGTTCTGTAGCGCCAGATATGGATCAAACACCGAACGTTGTTCTGGAGCCCAGTTCAGCGCCCCTGTTCCGTATTCCAGGCCCAATTTGGTCCTTTAAACATTTGATTTAGCTTTTGGGCTCTTCATATGGTTTGTAGATCTTCATTTTAGCTTTCTGAAAATATAAATGGCAGAGCCATTGGATCTCTAAATCTCAAGTTATACCCAAAATACCGAACAGTGTTCACTACCCAATTGTAGTAAGAATATGACTCAAGTTCAATTTTGAATCCAAACTCAAGATGTGACCAAGATTAATGCAAATAAAGTCTAAAAACTCATTATGAAGATGAAATCATATATTTAACTAATTGATCCATTAAAGCATGATAATGACAGAGTTTTTAGCTTCTTTTTGCATTTAAAATAATATGAATTCAAAGATTATCAAACTCCCCCACACTTATCCTTTTGCACTCCTGAGCAAAATTAAAAGATAAAAAAAAGATTCTCTTTTCCAACAATTGCTGAAATTTCAAAACTTAACAAGGATCACAAAAGCTTCAAAGGATCAACCAATCAAGACAGAAATATTTTCATCTCAAATTACTAATCATGACAATATCATTCAATGATGCTTTGATCACACAAGATAGTCTCTCAAGGATGCCCTCAATCAATCTCTCAAGTGTATATGGTTAATAAGTGTATCGCTCAAATTCTACTCAAGGAAATTGTTCTACCATAAGCTTGCTCAAGTTCTACTTCTCCACTACTCATAACACATGCTTGCAAAAATCAAGAGGACTTGTTATTAAGGTTGTAATGGGGCTATGGTAAAGGTAAGGAAATGAGAGGCTAAATACCCGAGAAATTTAAAAGAGTGCTAGTATATAACATAAAGTCACTCAATTTTTTTTTCCCTTTTTTTTTTCTTTTTAATAAATGCCAGATGATGAATGGCACATAAGCTCTTTTTTTTTCTTTTCTTTTTTCTTTTTACAATAAATGCCAAACAATGAATGACACATAATCAAATACTTTGAACGAACACTTCCCCCCACACTTAAAATTTGCACTCCTGGGCAACCCCCACACTTAACCACAAAACCAATGCGCAATTAATTTCCAAGGTGCGGAATAAAATGGTGTGACATTTAGGTTAGTAATGTGGCTTCGAAAGGAATGAGTCAAAAAGGCACAAAGGGGCTAACAAGGGAGATATAATGCAAGGGAAATGCTATTTGGTCGAGTGAGGAAATATAAGAAAGAAAACAAGCCTCCATCATATTTCTGCATGCAAATGAAAAATGTAGTTTTGAAAAGAATGAGAGCAAGTTCTAGAGAACATAAATCATAAGCAGATGCACACAAGAAAGAAAGAATGGTAAAAGATTAGTTTCATTCATGTAGGCCCAAAATCTCACAAAGGAAAATACCAAATCATGCAATTAGCATCACAGAATTAACAACCAAGATATTATAATCCAAGAGTCCAAAATTTCAATCTAAATAGAATGATCCATCAAAACCAAAATGTCCAAGTTCATAATATGGAGCAATCATAGAAGGAGAAAATGTTTTTTTTTTTTTTTTTTTTTTTTTTTGCATTTTCTCATTTAAAAATAAAACAATAATCAAAAGGATTCAAAATATATTTTTCCTCCTTTTTATTCTACTTAATAAACTACATTATTTTTACTTTTGCTCGGAATATGTCCCTCCCCCACACTTATCTTCCTCGTACAACAATTAAGCCCAAGTAATCATATGAATTAGGAAGAAAATAAGTAAGGAAAGAGACAACCTTTGTTAGAGTATCTTGAGTCGCTTGAAGAAGAAGTTCTTATCTCCGATGTGAATCATGAATTTTTCCCTTGGAACATCTTCTCCCACATTGAATTTCCTTGGTGGAGGTGGCTTAGGATCTATTGGAAGAGGTCCAAGAATGTACGGTGGTTGTTGGTTCCATCGACAACCTTTCCAAGAATGTGCCTGCAAATAAGACAAGCAAATAGCAAGTATCCCATCCAAATATAGAGACATAGAGAGATTTCAAATGAATTAAGGGCATGTTAAGTTCCAAACTCTCCAAGTAACTATCACATCCAAGGAAATCAATGATACTCCCATCAGTAGGAGTCAAGCAACCAGTATTATTTGGAAGATTATTTTGTGTTTGTAGAATAGAAGGTGCAGAATCCAACTTAGTGTTGAGGTACACCACATCATCTTTGCAATCACAAGAGATGGAAGGTAAAAGAGTGGAAGAAAGAAGAGAATTTCTCAAATCATTACCACTGCGTGTTTAAAGATTCAAAACAATTATTTTTCTTTTCCAAGTCGGGTGGTAAATCACAAGAAAGCACTTGTTGGAAAGATTCACCAACATGTAGAATTTTATCAATCAAGATTTGAGAATCTTTGTCTCCAACAAGACTACAAGAAAATAATTCAATGGGGATTTTATGCATTTGGCATTCTAGGCTATGATCTTTCTCACTCACATCAACAACAAAATCCATAATCAAAGCGAAATCACTGATCGATTCAAAATCACCGTATAATGCATCATTAATCTCGGTGCAAATAGGACAAAATTCATTATTAGAACAGGGCACAATTAACGAGTCACTCATAGATGCAAAATCGGGATAATCAACATACAATTCAGCAAGAACATCATCAACAACATTGGTATGCATGCTTGATTCAATCTTTTCAAACTTGACATGCTTACTATCATCAATAGTACAAGAGGGTGCATTCGATCAATGGTAGAATCAACCACTTCACTAAATGCTTTCTTTTGAAGCTCAACAAGTAAATGACATTTTTCATGATAACAATCTATACACATTTGATATTCCTCACAAGAGCATGAAAATATGTCATTCCATTTATCGCATTCATCCATAGTACTATGAAGAGAAGCATTTTCATCAGTTAAAGCATCACATGAAGAAATAGGAACACACTCATCAACAAATACGGTCAAATCACTACTACTAAATCCAATTGGTTGAGCAATTGCATTTTCAAAAAATTGAGGGGATTCAATAATAATTTCCTCATCCACCTCTTTATCACTCAAATCATGAATTGCTTCGTTAGCCAAAGTAGTAGGAGAGTCTACTTCTATAAGGATAGGATCATTACCAAATGAGAGAAGACTCTTCAATGTACTTTTGTACTTGCTTCACTTCTTGTGCATGTGTGACCATGAGAGAAGGATTTCCTTGAAAATTCATTTTCAACATTTGTGTTTGCTTCTCAATTTCTTTTCCTAATCTCTCATACCTTTCCGCTTGGTGTTCCATTCTTCTAAAAATAGAGTCCATTTGTTGATGAAAGTCGTCCTTATGTGACCACTCCTCATTTACAGCCCAAGCCGTTTGATTTTGGAAATCTCCAATGACTTCATGATTGAAGGGTTCTTGGTTGGGCACACATGGTTGATAATGATGTTCATAAGGTGGCTCAACTGGGTATAAGGATTCATGAGATGGATGGCATGGTATGGAAGTGGGATGAAATGAAGGATAGTATGGTAAGTGAGAGTTTTGATGATATTGTTGGAATGGAGGTTGTTGGTAAGGTTCATGATATTGGTGGTGGAATGAGCCATCACATTTTTGATTGCCTACAAAAGAGTGAGAATTGAAAGGTAGTTCATGATTATCATAAAACCAAGCCATGAAAGTTCAATGCAATTAATTCCCAGTGAATTACAAAATAACAATCTAACTATAAAAATTAAGAAAAAGAATATAATAAAATACAAATGCAAGTGTAAAAGAAAAGAAGGAGGTTTTTTGTTTTTTTTTTTTTTTTAAAAAAAATGATTAAAGATGTAAGTATGCTATGAATTAACTTGGAGACATGGTGAAATCAAACAAATAAGCTCAAGATCATATTGAATTTGATACAAACATACCACACGAAGCTACCAAGTCAAGACAATGCAAAAATCTTGAACTATATGCAATGAAAAAAAATGCAAAATTAACAAGCATCACACGAGAAACCCCTTGTCAAAAGTCAATTTGACAATTAGATTACCTAGGGAGCCAATTACTTAGCTCCCCAAGAAGCGGCGCCATTTGATGAAGACCTTTTATCATTAGCCTTGGGGTCCACAATCAACAATTAACCAAGGATTGCGTATAGGCAAACCTAGGATCGTTCTCTCTTTTCGAGGAGCTTTTTATTGAATCCTAAGTAATCTAGATGTCATGCAAATGAAATAAAAACAAGGGGGGATTGGGTTTTGATGGAATTAGAATAGAAATTGAAGACGAATGAAAAGGAGAGATTAATCAAATGAAAAACGATCAACTCGAATTGGGATTCCAAGACCTTCCATCACCGGACAAAGAAATAGAATAACGAGAACCCGTGATTGATTCTAAACAAACCGAAATCTCTGCGTTTGTCCGAAGCTCCCTCGACTAGACAATCGCCTAGCATATGATCGAACATGTGGCGAGCTCGTTTGTGCAATCGTACAACGTTCTCGTAACCTGGTCCGACCTAAGTCCTTGGGATTTCAATCGGATATTAAATCTAACATCCAATCTGTTTCTAAACTCGAATCCGATTAAAGTAAACAGAAACAAGTCGATTATCGATTGAAGCATAAGTCCTCCTGATGACACCATGGAATCCTCAACTCATGGGTCGATCACAAAAACTTAGCCAAGCATGGCTATGTAGGATGAAAATGTAGAAATAAAGATGTTCATCATGATCACGAAGAACATGAACAAGTTCATCATGAACATGAAGAACACAAAGAACAATTAAAGAAAATGAAAGCTTCTATTCCAATATAAAAGTAAATATAAAAAAACATAATGAACGAATAAAGGAAAAAGATGAAGAACATAAAATCAAAATAAAATAATTAAAAGGAAAGATTAAAACTAAGCCATACCAAGTAGGAGGCAAGAAATTAAAGACAAGAATTAAAGACAATACATGAAACTAATAAAGCAAAACTAAGCCATCCCAAGTAGGAGGCAAGAAATAAAAGAAGGAACTTAGAATGGGAGAGATCTTGGTCTCTTCAAGGTGTGTGTTTCTCTTCAGCCTCTCCATCTATTTATAGGAAAATTGGGCATCTCATTCATCCATTTTACAACTCATTTCGTCACTTTACTTAGTGGCCAACATGGAAGAATCATTGAACCACTTTACACCTCCAAAACGCGTCCTTTTGCAAGCTGGATTACACCACGGAAACGGCGGATCTGGACCACGTGGTCTTCATATGAAATGTTTCCCTGGATGTCAGCTTTCCAGTCGTTCAAACCGGACCTCATTTGGAGTTCTGTAGCGCCAGATATGGATCAAACACCGAACGTTGTTCTGGAGCCCGATTCGGCGCCCACATTCCGTATTCCAGGCCCAATTTGGTCCTTTAAACATTTGATTTAGCTTTTGGGCTCTTCATATGGTTTGTAGATCTTATACCCAAAATACCGAACAGTGTTCACTACCCAATTGTAGTAAGAATATGACTCAAGTTCAATTTTGAATCCAAACTCAAGATGTGACCAAGATTAATGCAAATAAAGTCTAAAAACTCATTATGAAGATGAAATCATATATTTAACTAATTGATCCATTAAATCATGATAATGACAGAGTTTTTAGCTTCTTTTTGCATTTAAAATAATATGAATTCAAAGATTATCAAACTCCCCCACACTTATCCTTTTGCACTCCTGAGCAAAATTAAAAGATAATGAACAAGTAAAGCTTTCTCCTTTCTAATTGATCCATTAAAGCATGATAATGACAGAGTTTTTAGCTTCTTTTTGCATTTAAAATAATATGAATTCAAAGATTATCAAGAACCACTTCCAATTATGAGTGTTCTCCTTTTGTATGATTGGAAAGGCTATCAGGTACAAAGAATCATCAGCATCCAGTCCAGTGGCTGTAAGATCATACCTCTGGCATTTCCCTTAAAAAACGTGCCATCATCTCCAATAATAGGCCTGCATCCAGCCTTCCACCCAGTCTAGCAAAAGTTAACAAAGTATAAATAATATTTTATAACTATGTCACGGAAATTAGAGGTAATTACATATTAAATACATAAGTAGAACAAGTCAAAATCAAACCTTTGCAGCATTAAAGCTCACATACATACGGCTGAACACTCTCCTTCCACTTTCAAGTGCCTCCTTAGTAATTTCAACTGATATGTTAGATCCAGGATTGAAAGTCTTTACCTCGTGACAATATGCCTCTAGCTTCTTAAACTCGTCCACATAACTCCCTTCCATCTCTTCCATAATCTTCTTCTTCTTCTCCCTTTTGCATTTGTAAATACTCATATGCAACATCAACTCATCTCGACAATCCTTCCTCTTATTTGCCACCTTATACTGTGGCCTTTCTTGCACCTTTTGCTTGAAGTACATAGCCAGACACTTCACTGACGCCCTAGAGTTCTTCAACACCCTGCTACAACTATACTCTAGATATAAGGTCTTCACAACAAGCCCCGGATTGGATCCATCTTTTGAAGAAAAAAGGACAAAAGGACAGCCCTTCTCACATCAAGCCCTAACTCTTAATGGCTCACTTTTGGTTAAATGTAAATTTACTCTTGCCTTTATTGCGTATTGATCCAAAGCTTGGAGTCATTGCTTCTTGTTAACAAAACTAGCCTCTAGAGTGAAAAAGGGTCTCCCATTGGGCCCAATGTTTTCTGATCTCCCTCTCACTTCTGGTAAAGGTCTATTTCCCCCAATTTGGCTCAATTCATCCTCACTGTCCTCTGTTAGTTATAGGAATCACCCAAGAGGGGGGTGAATTATAAAAGTTAAAACAAACTTAAGCAATGAATAAATCTAGAAGGAAAGGTTAGAGAGATATCATTAAAGTGCACACAGATTTATACTAGTTCAGCCTTAACCTTGTGGCCTACGTCCAGTCCCCAGAGCTCCTTTAAGATTTCCACTAACTTTCACAAACCGATTACAATAAGCACTGTGTAATCTCACCAAATTCACTCCCCCTACAACTGTAATAGAACAACCCACTCAAGGTCCTACTACCTTGAGATTTTACAACAATCAATTTAATAATTGAATGAAGATAACACTCTTACATGGTAAATATATAATCACTGAAGATTGAATATCAAAAGATATTAAAGAGTATTAATGAGCAATGACTTTTTCAATAAATGATATCGTTGTCGGTTGTTGGCTCCAAATTGAATGCTCTTCGTATTTATAGTTGGAGTCCATTAATGATAGTTGGTGAAGCTTCAAACTATCCGTTGAGAGACTTCACGCTTTTCATTTAGACACAGAAGGTTTCTATTAGACACAAGCCGGAGACATTGGAGGTTTTGAATATATGTCACTTTCATTATCCTGTAAACAATCTTCATACAACATCTTTTTTGTTCCAACGTTGACTACGTAGAGTCGCTTTCGCTTTCATCGGAATGAGTCTCTGAACATACGATCATTTGTCTGCTCTAAACCAGTTTCCATGTTCATGCTCTTTTTTATGCTACGCAATAAAAGTTTCTAACACATTGATTTTTGAAGATTTTCACATAAACCTTCGTTTGATTATCTAAAACTCACTAATAAACATGATTAAAGGCTTTGAGAATAATATTGAGTGATAATCTGAAGTAAAGGAATAATGATTAGAGCGTGTGAATTTTACGAAGACGATGATGAACTTTCAAACCCAAAAGAACTTGAGTTGATAAACATGACTCCAGTTACTGAGTCGAGTTTTGGTTTACAAAATCTTGAGTTTTGTTCTTAAAACAAAACTGTTACAAAACGAGTTCAGTTTGAAAATACACTTTCAAAAAGGAACTCAAGTTTTGAAGAACCAACTCTTACCTGGAACTCGAGTTACTCAAATATAACTGGAGTTTTAGCTTTCTTGAAAGTTTGGCAGAAGTCATCAATTCTTTGAAAAACAAAAGAATTCAAGTTATCACTATATAAACTCGAGTTTCATAAAGTGGAACTCGAGTTTTAGCATTTTGAAAGTTTGACAGAAATCATAAGTCCTTTGAAAAAATATAAGGAACTCAAGTCATACCTGTTCAAACTCGAGTTTTCCAAACCATACTTCGAGGAAACTTAAGATCAGAGAGGAGTTGATGAAATACCTTGGAACTCAAGTTTTAAAAGGTAAACTTGAGTTTTGCATAGAAAAAAAATCAAGTTTTACCTTATTTCTTCCAGAATGAATACAAGTCAGGAACTTCAGTCGATGGAGCACTTTTGAAAGTTTGACTTTGAAGAACATAACTTGTGTTTTTAAACAAGAACTCGAGTTGTCTAACTTCCTGATTCAAGTCAGCTACAAAAATAGTTTGATAACTCGAGTTTTATAAACACAAACTCGAGTCGTCTTGAATATGTAAGTCTTTATCATTTGGCAAGTGGTTGTTATCACCAAAACTTAAAACCAAGAACTTATATTCTCCCCATTTTTTATGATGACAACACTTGTCAAAAAAAATTAAAAACATTTTTGAAAAAATTGAAATCACCAAGGAAGAATACGTTAGGCAATCATATAAATGTACAATATAATGAACTAAACACAGATTGCATAAACATTTGTATTACTAATCAAAAGGTTAGTACAATGTCCATTATAAGCAACAAAATATATAGAAGCAGTAAATACATAATGAAGGTACATATCAACTAGTATCACTCTTCTCCCCTTTTGTCATCAAGAAAAAAGGAGGGATCAGAGGAATCAGATGGAGGTGCAAAGTGAATGGGAGCAAGGGCATGAATAGGAGTAGGAGGTAGAGTAAATATAGTGATTGTAGTGGAAGGTAGAGGAGTAGAAGACTCTGGTAGATAAATGGTAGTGATAGGAGGTGAAGAAGTGGTAAAAGGTGGTGAGGCAATGGCAGGTGGTAGAGGAGGAATGTTGGTGGCAGTGGATGATGAGGTAGAAGAGGTAGGTGAAGAATAATGGAAAGCGGGTTTAGGGATAGGTTTTGAAGGTGAAGGAGTGGAATGGATAGGTTGAGTAGGAGTGGGAGTAGGAGTAGGCTCACGGCAGGTCCGTGAAGGGCCAGCTGCATCAGTGATGAATCCCAACCTTTGAAACATAGTTTCAGGCCTCTGAAATCTTAGTATGTGCTCATCCTAAGTAGCCTCAATATGCTGCAATCTCTGAGCATGCTCATCCTAAGTCTTAAGCATCTTGTTGTAATTGTTATTGACCTCTAAGACTAACAACCCTATCTGTTTCTCTATATCTTCAATCAGCTTGTGGTATGTGGCTATCATAGAGGTTTGCGGGGAAGAAATGGCTGACTACACAACCTTCTCAATCATAGACTGGACAGAGGCACCAAACATAGAGGGGGTGCCTGAGTGGAAGTAAAGGGAATGGCTACCGAGGAAGACTAAGCCTTATTTGCTCTGATGGAAGTAGCTCTAGTCTTAGAAGGTGCCTTGGACTGCCCTGAGCTCATGAAGTTGAGTTGAGTCTACCCAAACACAATAGGCTTCACTAGTTTTTCATCATACTCAAGGTACCATATTTGGTGATGGAACAGGATAAGGGAAACCAAATTGGGGAAGGATATGTGAGACTTCTTCTGAGACTCAAATTTGAACCTTCTCATCTCATTTAGAACCCATCTACCAACATTGTGGGGAACCTTAGCTATGATTGAGGCTAGGAAAAGGTAGTCTCGATTGGTAAAGTGAGTAAAATTTCCCCCCTTTTGGACCAAATTCTGAGAGTAAATATACCACAATACTCTATGGATAGGAGGCATAATAACTGGGGCAAATGTCAAAGGTCCAAAAGGCTCACCTGGCCTTAACAGCTTAAAGATATCCTCTTCAGAGAAGGTAACCTTAGGCTCAGTAGGGGGTCAATAATGCCTAAAATGGTATTTATAGACTCAACAGTGAGCCATATTTTCTTTCTCCTAACCATAGTGGATAATCTTTCTTCCAAAAGCTTATTATTGGCATCAAACTGATTGGCAATCCTCATGTAATAGTAAAATGCCATAACAACTAAGGGACAGTATGGACACCGCAAAGCCAATAAGGACTCAAAAGGTTAAAGCCAAGGGGAAAAGTCGAGTCAAGAAATGTTCAATTATTTCGCAAATCACATTATTTTTTAAAATTTTCATATAAACGGTATATATAGATATCTTTCTATGTATCATTAATATTCCTAAAATCAATGTACAACTTTTCCTTGAATCAACAAAAAAGATTCTTAATAAATACATTTACAATAATGAAGCAAATGAAGAAAGAAAATAAGTGATAAAAAATATCAGAAATCCACAGACACAATGGCACAAAAACCCTAAGAACCATAATGATCTTGAAATTCACTTAAATCAGATTCTGGGATAGAAATAGGATTGCAGAGATAACCTTGTGGAAGAATTTGAGACTGCGAGATTGCCAACAGAGAAGGTACGCCAGATGCTCTTGATGAGGTTTGCTGTTTAGACTGACCAGTAGCTCTTGCAGTCTCATTATCATTATCGACTTTACCTTTGCCTTTGTCTGGTATAGCAGCTGATTTTGATCTCGTCTGATGAGGGTTTTGAGGGGGTTCACGGATGACAATCCCCTTTGTCTTGGGTCTTTATGGGGTTGCAAAATCCTGAGCAACTTTTGGCCTATAGCATTGAGGAACCTCTTTTTCATGTCTTGGTTGGAGGAAGCAAGGGGGCCGAGAGCGATGAAGCTAAGGCTTCTTGATCTGAGGAAGAAGGAGAGGTTGAGGAGTTGTTGGTAGAATTCCTTGATGGCAAGTGTAGTCGAACAAGTAATAAAGAGTAAGTAGAGTATCGTCCCACAGAGACTGAGATACCGAATGATGACGCCAAACTACAGAATTAGTTGTGTATAAAATCTGATTGGGTTGGGAATTTTTATAGTTATATTTAATAAACAAGAAAATAAATAGATGATCGAAATCATAATAAGATATCAGTAAAAAAGATAGGCTGAGCTTAGAATCCTTCCTAAGCATTTCAATCCCCCAGTTGCCTGTACGCATTGCTATAGCACATATGCTGCACAGCTCTCGCAATGCTACAGCATACACACCTCTTACAATGTTATTCAGTTAACCTACCACTTTAATCTATCAAAGCTCTCGTGTCCAATACGTACAATCCTAACTTTACTTCTCCCATATGCCTATGGCGATTTTCTAGTTAGATTATCATTACAATTCAAGTTGTTATGGTTATGAGTGGTATACCCATTCCTGAAGCCTACAATAATAGGTCAGACTTTGCACCAGCCTACCTAGCAATCACTGTTTCTCAGATGTCTAACCCCGACTCCTTTTCGGTAAGCCAAGGCCATTGATCTAGCCTTTAGCTCTCGTTAATCGACGAGAATTTAAATCACTGATAAGCAAACTGAATGTATTGAATTAAAAACTAGCAACTGGGTTCATTTCAAACTTTGGAAATCATCCTCACTTAGCCATAGGAGGTTTAGTTCATGACTGACGAGGGAGTCACTAAACAGAGCATAACAGGATAGCCCATGATCACAAGATTAACTAGAATGAATTAAAGAAGAAAAACAGAAAGCTTGATGGAGGTTTCAATGACGTGGAAGAAGCCCTGTCACGTCACAACTCCACGTCTTCTTGTCTCCGTCTCACTGCAAGGAAGGATGCTTGGTTCTCTTGGAGTTCTCGTGCCTTGTAACTTCTCTCACTCTTCTTTCGAGTCTGGCCGTATGGAATGGTCCTTGAATCTCAATGACTTTGATGACCTTTAGGGTTGGCTATTGTTTCCTTATATATTTAGGTCTACTTGCGAGCGTAAGTCCAGCGAACTGGGCCTTTCCAAATCTGTCGAAGTCCAATCGCGGTCTCTCTTTCCAATCTCGGTAGGTTGATTCTGTTGATCCTGCAGGATTCTTCAAATCTTAGTTTCGATTCTCCGCATCTTCCATTCCAATGCGTCATCAATCTAACCGTTACTTAACGACCTGCACTATATTTCCTAAAACAATCTCGACAAAAGGTTAGAACAGATGCTGCATAGCATTGCTTCACTTACTCCGCTATAGCCTCAGGGATGGTTTGTATTGTACTTCGATGAAGCTGTCTTGATGCTATAACATTGTATCGGCTAGGTTATGCACCTTTTTCATAAAACCTCAAAACTTATTTTCTTCTCAGCGCATGTTTAGGATAAATGTGAGATTTATCCTTAAGTTACCTATATAATGAATTAATGCCTTTTTTTCTCAAATTGAATGCAGTTAAGCTCATATTCACCATACAATACAGTCATATAATATAAGGAAAACATGGCATAAATAGCACTCATCAGGAGTCAAGACGCATTTAGGGATTTTTGGTCCTCATGGTGGTGAAAGAGAGTGACAGGTAAGGGAACTCAAGTTACGGCTTAGGGAGAACAAGTCGAGAGTCAAAGAGAAAGTTGGGAGTGGTGGGAGTGACTGATTAAAAATTGAGCCGATACACACACACACACACACATATATATATATATATATATATATATATATATATATGTAAAACTCGAGTTTTGGTGCTCAATATTCAAGTCATTAAGTGGAAAACTCGAGATTTCTGGAAATAATCAACTGACCTCGGTTCAAGTGTGTTCTAAGAATACTTGAATTTTCTTGAGAATTGGCACAAACTCGAGTTTCTCTTGACTGACTCGAGTTTCCCTTGAATTTTTCAATGTTTGTGCATTCTCAAAGACAAGGCAAAAATGTTTAAGAGTATGTGGGAGAAACAAACTCGACTTATATACCTGAAACTCGAGTTCCAAACTCAAGTGAGCTTCTGAAACTTTAGTTAGCTTTTTGAGTTCTTCAAGTCTGAGTTGTTCTAAACTTTGACTTGTGTAATCACCAACCCAAGTTTTTAACATGAAAACTTGAGTTTGCTATGAATTCTTGAAAAATAATGAGACAGATATTCAAAGAAAAACTGACAACTCGAGCTACCATTGTGCAAACTTGAGTTGTAAAATCGATTCACTGGAATATAAACTATAGTTCTAGGAATGCCTACAGTAAGAGAGTTACGTACAAATACACACAAAATAGGAACAACTCAAGTCCTTGAAATTGAAACTCGAGTTGTACACTCAAGTTGCTGGAATGAAAACTTGAGTTCTCGAGATTTCTAAGAGATCCTCCAAAGAAACAGTATTAGGCGTATTCAAAGAATGCTACAAACTTGAGTTGAACAATCTAAAACTCGAGTTGTAAACCTGAGTTGCTACAATGAAACTCAAGTTTTATGAGTACCTGCATAGAAAATGTTATACAAAAATACATATAGAGTCTTACAAACTTGAGTTTGTGAAACTAAAACTCGAGTTACCAACTCGAGTTGGTGAAAATAAACTCGAGTTCTGGTCATTCTATGCTTCACTCTGAGCAATTTTCTGTGAATAACTCGAGTTCTTGTCCTAAAACTCAATTTTTCTGACCTCTATTCGTCTATTTTATATCAAGTTGATAGGGAAAAACTTTATAGCCTATAAACTCCGCAAGTATACGGGCCGTATCAAGTAATAAAGTGATAAGAAAAGTATCGTTCCCACGAGGACTTTGTATCACAATCTCAGTTAAGCATTAATTTTACAATTTCGTTTAAGTTGAGCAAACCGAATTAAATTTAATTAAAGGGAAAATAAAATAAAATCAAAAAAAAACAAAAAAAACTACCACAATAATAAAATGAGCAACCCAGAGTCACTAATCCCTTATTAGTTTCATAAACCTTGATTTCACTAATTTAATTAGCCTTAATATCAATTTTGTTAATCTCGAGTATAAATAGCTATAAGTGCCTGTCGGTCCACTTACAACCCTCTCTTGAGTATAATTTGTAATGTCTAACATAATTACTCAAGAGGCAATAAAACTCGAACACACTCCTCAACAATTATATGGGGCCATTAGGTATATGTCTATCCTAATCACAAATTAAATCGTAATCTAATCTCATATTACTTAATCTCAGAGCTTAATTAAAATCCCCTTCGTCAAGGTAAATCCTAATTCTCAAAATCATATTTAATGATGGCCAATCACTAAATAGATAAAACTAGATAAGATTAAGTAACCAAAATTAATAATAATTATAACTAAACAATGAAAATCAAAGTTTATTCCACTTATAAGTTCATAGCTACCTAGGTTGCAAACTAAATTCAACCACACATGGCTTTAAACATCATCACAGCAAGATCACTAAAATTCAGAGAAGGAACCATATGAAAATCACCGGAAGATGGAGAAATTAAACTTAAATATTGACTTGAAGATTAAAGGAGTTGCTTCGTCAATGGCTGGCTCAGGTAGGATCATCTGTTCAAAGCATCGCTGAACTCCTCCTCTGGTTTTGACGATCAAAAAGATGAAGAAATAAGAGATATCGAAGGCACACCCGAGTTCCTTCTGTCCTCACTCCGGTGACCGTCGCTCTCTTCGTTCCTCCTTGATCTGTTGTCTCGCGTCTCTGGTTTATGCGTCTCTATTTTTCTATTCCAATCGTGCTCTGTGTGTCTCTGCGAGAGTCCCAAAATAGCCGCCTCTGTATTCCTCTTTTTTATTCGTTTCCAATTCGTCAATCCTCCAGGTCCGCCTCTATAGTTTGTTTCTTTTAGGTTTTCAATTGATTTCCATGTTGTGGGCCCATCCCCCAATTCAATTCTTATTTAATTCAATATCAATTGTTTCGGATCTCCTGTGAAAGAAAACAAAATAAAATAGTTATATAATAATAATAAAAATAAATAATTTTTTTATTTCTTATTTTCTTTTCTTTTCTTTTTAGTTTTTTTTTTCCAGAAAACTTCCTATTATTATTATTATTTATTTCCTAAACTCAAAAACCTTTATTTTAAATTGAAATCCCCCAAATAATGCATCCAAATTGATATCTCTTAAAATCTCAATAAAATCTCTTAAAATTAGTAATAATGACTTCTCAAATATATCAAAATATATCTCAAATATATTAAAAATGAGAAGTCATCACAAGTTAAAACAAACTCCCGCAAAACAAACGACTAGACACTCTGAAGCTTAAATTAGTCATCATTAATCTGTTTAAAAATTAAAATTACTAGAATGAAAGAGATTACTCACAGTTCATTGGGGTTAACCATGCCCAATTCTTTTCTGATGAACAAAAACTGATCTTTGGCCAATGGCTTGGTGAAGATATCAGCAAGTTGCAAATTAGTGGGAATGAACAATACCATAACATATTTCTTTTGGATATGATCTCTAATGAAATGATATCTCGCGTCAATATGCTTGGTTTTTGAATGTTAGACTAGATTTTTGGCCAAGCTTATTGTACTTGTGTTGTCACAAAGGATTGTACTTTCCTTTAGATGAATTCCCAAATCTTGAAGTTGTAGTTTGAGCCAAATTACTTGATCACAACAACTTCAAGCAACTACATACTCAACTCGAATCAAAGATAACAACTTGAGTTACCTGCATATGACTCGAGTTGATTTGGTGAGTATTAAAACTTATCTTTTCAAACCTTAACTCCCGCACTCAAATGTCTTTCTCAAGGTCAAAAGTTTCAACCTCGAGTTAATATTTTTACACTCGAGTTAATCGTTAGAGTTAACATTCTAACACTCGAGGGTCATTTGTTCAAAATCACTTTCAATGTATTTCTCAATCTTATCTGTGAACAAATCTTGGAAACTCGAGTTATGATTTTGTGCACTCGAGTCATCCGTTAGAGTTAGCAATTCAAGACTCGAGTATTCTTTGGTTAAACTCATTTTTCAGAATAACTTGAAGTGTTCAGTTTGTGAACAAATCTTCTTGACTCGAGTTATAAAGACTTGACTCGATTGAAAAACTCAAGTCAGGGATTTTAGCCTCGAGTTATGCTTTGAAAATGATTGTCTCAGTTTATACTTGTATTTCAAACATGTTTTACTTTCAAAAGAAAATCATCTTCACTTGAGTACTAAAAGAACCAACTCAAGTTATTAACTCGAGTCAGTTAATGATAACTCGAGTGTTTCATATATGCCTCTGTAAATCACCGTATTCGTAAAGTTAAAATCATTGATTATGATTTTGTTACTTCTTATCATCACTCATTATTGTTCTTAACTATATTTAATCAGTGTATTAATGAGTTATAGATGATTATGCGAGCGATTAACAGCGAATTATCAAAAAACATTAATTATGTAAGAAGCATTAAATGTTGTTGTAGAAAATAAGACACCAACTCGGAAACCATTCTTTGAGCAACCCAAAAGGCATTTATGTTCTCTTTCCATGGTAATTGCTGCACTATAATGGGCAAAACAAAGAGAATGTCAAAGCAGTAGAATGACTGTGATTATTCTGCAGAATTGAAGTTATGAGTAACAAACGAACTTTAACGTCTAACAACTATATTTATTACTTACAATGGATTCATTGAAGCTTTTCAATGATCATTAATTGCAATCACCAAATATAAGGTGAAGCATTCAATACAAATCAACTACCGAAACATTTACACTCACTTGAATTTATTTTGAATTATTGTTTCATTCAATACTCTGTAATATATTCGGATATTTTGTACTTCAGTGATTCTTTATCTACTCTGTAAGAGAGTTATTATCTGATTATTATTTCTGTAAGAAACTCAAGGTAGAGGGACCTTGAGAGTGGGTATATCAATTACAACTTGTAAAGGGGAGTGAATCCAAGAGGGAGAATTACTCGAGTTATAGAGTGTGTAATCGTGTGAAAGTGTTAGTGAAAACCCAAAGTGTCTAGGGATTGGACATAGGTCAAGATTTTGGACCAAACCAATATAAATACTCTATGTTCATTTCTTCTTTAACCTTTGCTTTGTTATTTTGTTCGAGTCGTAATCGTGAATTTTTTGAAATCACCCAATTCACCCCCCTCTTAGATGATATTCCGTCTTCATTTGGTATCAGAGAAAGGTCTTCTTTGTAAGGATTAACATCTCAGAAGGATCCTAATGGACAGAATTCTACCCGACAGAGCTTCAATCAACAAACCTCCTGGTTTCGATGGAAAACATTACTCCTTCTGAAAAGCCAAATTCAGAGTCTTCGTTATGGCCTCTGATTATGGTCTCTAGAATATTTTCGAAAAGGGAGACTACTTTCCAATGAGACAAGATGGAGGAGTTCATATACCCAAGGCCGAGGAAGAATTTGATGAGAATGATAGAGGGAAGATTACATTGAACAATAAGGTTATTTTGATGCAGCAAAGTGCACTAAGCCAGAACGAATATTTTCATATATGCACTCTACCATCAGCAAAGGAAATGTGGAAGGCCCTTGAAATTTTCCACAAAAGAACTATGGGCATTAAAGAAAATCGCATCAACAATTTAATGACAGAATACAATTTACTTCATATGAAGTCAGGAGAGTCCATTGGTGAAGTTCAACTCAGGTTTACTCACTTGATAAATCAACTCTCTGCCTTAGGTAAGGAATCTTAACAAAATGCTCAAGTGAGGAAAATTTTGAATATTCTGACTAAGGAATAGGAAGATAAAGTCACAGCGATAGAAGAAGCTCGTGGAGAGTGATGAGCACAAATTATGCCATGTTTTCCCTAGATTTCATGACTGAATTGTATGGTAAATGCAAGCTTAACTGCAAACAATCCAAGCAAAAAGGCATATATTCATGATATAGGGAACTGAAGGATAGAAACCATTTACATCCTAAACATGTGCTAAGAAAGGAGCAAGTTACATTGTTTTTAAAGAACGTATAGCAAAGCTGATACTATGCTATAGCATTCTGACAGTAACTCGAAGTGCAATAAAAGGCATCACGAAAGCGATAGCAAAGTAAAGGACACAATGCTATGCGGCATATTTTCTGACCTTTTTATCTAGATAATTTCAGGGATAATAAGGAAGGTTGAGAACGACAAGTAGATTGCTGACGTAATAAAATAGAAGATGTGAAGGATCGAAATTGAAAGATTTGAAGAATCCCGCAGGATCAGCAGAATCAATCTACTATAGATGCGATGGATCTCGACAGATTGGAAAGCCCAGCTCGCTGGAACTTGCGTCACAAGAGAGGCTGAGTATAAAAGGAAACAGCAAGTCAACCCTAGAAGGAGAGTCGCACAGAGCCAAAACGAGAATTCACATTCGGCAGACTCAAAAGAAGAGTGAGAGACTTCATAGGCACGAGAATTCTAGGATAACCCAGCATCCTTCCTTGCAGTAAGACGGAGAGAAGAAGACATGGAGTGGTGACATGACAGGGCTTCTTCCACGCCGTCGGAACGCCGTCAAGCTTTCTGTTTTTCCTTTCTTTTAGTATTTAGATCATGAGTCATTCTGTTACTATCTTTTTTGTGTTTCCCTCGTCAGTCATGAACTAATTTTCCTATGGCTGAACGAGGATGAATTCTTAAGTGTTAAATGAACCCAGTTGCAAGTTCTTAATTTAATAGATTCGGTTTGCTTATCAGTGAATTAATTACTAGTCGATTAGTGGAAACTAAGGGCTAGATTTGTGGCCTCGGCTTACTGGCAAGGAGTCGAGGTTATACCTCTGAGAAACAGTGTTTGCTAGGAAGCCGGTGCAAGGCTTGACCTATTTATTGTAGGCTTCAGGAATGGTTCTACCTCTCATAACCATGACACCCTGTGAGTAATGCAGATCTAACTAGAAAGTTTCCATAGGAATATGGAAGGAGTATAGTTAGCATCATATGTATCGAACGCGGAAGCTTTGATAGATTATAGTGGTGGGTTAACCGAATAGCGTTGTAGTTAGTAGCTATGCTGTAGCAATTGTGGAAACTGTGCAGTATAGATGCTATAGAAATAGGTAGAGCAACTGGGGGATTGATCCACTTAAGGGTGATTCCGAGTTCAGCCTAACTTTTACTAGTATCTTCTTAAAACTATATTATTATGTTATTTCTATTATTAGCATAAATACAAAAACCTCTCAAACCAATCATATTTACTTTTTGTTTGCGCAACTATCATAGCAATCGAGCGTCACTCGTTGGTATCTCAGTCTCTGTGGGACGATACTCTACTTTCACTTTATTACTTGTTCGACTGGTTCACTTGCCATCAAGGAAATCAACCAACAGAGAGTCTATGATATATGTGGCAACC
Source organism: Acacia melanoxylon (assembly GCA_019022615.1). Lineage (NCBI taxonomy): Eukaryota > Viridiplantae > Streptophyta > Magnoliopsida > Fabales > Fabaceae > Acacia > Acacia melanoxylon. Next base: position 23,772,407 of record JAFJYJ010000001.1, on the reverse strand, counting down.
ATATTCGGAAGTCTGTTCGACTATGAAGGAAAGATAAAGTTCAAGAAATGTCTGGACAAGATTAGCAACAAACACAAGGGAGTTGCCCTTAATGTTGTCAAAGAGGAAAAAAAAGGAAGATGACAATGATGATGATGAAGAAGATAAAGAAGACGAAGAGGAAGAGGTAACCAACATCTGTCTTGTGGCTCAGGAAGAACATGAAGATAATGAGGTACATGATTATGAACCTTCTTTTAATAAACTTTTATCTGAATACAACTCTCTTCATTCTGAATTTTGAAAACTAGCCAAAGGGCTTATTTCCTCAAAAAGGAAAATTAAGACTCTTGAGTAACAAGCTCAAGATGTTCCCCAAGTTTAGGAAAAGGCTTGTGAAAATTGTTTGATTCTGGAAAAGAAGAATTTTTATCTTAACAAAAATCTTGAGAAGTTCACTTAAGGCAGTGAAATGCTCCATGTGACTTTGAAACAACAAAGATTTACGAACAAGTCATGAATTGGTTGTAGTCCTGATCTTGATGAAAAAAAGAAAGGAAAGAAGAAAAAACGGGGAAAGAAAATACCTGAACTATTTTCAAAAATCAATACATTCTTCCAACCTTTTTTGCTTATGGCAACTATTGCAACCAAAAGGGGCATAGTACTTCTTCTTGTTTTCACCGGAAAGAAAGAAAAGTTAAACCAATAGGGTGCGTAAGACTTGATCCTTACTGATTCGCAGGTTTGTCTAAGAGCATCAAGGTCCAACAAGTGATATATTGACAGTGGATGCTCTAGGCATATGATGGGAGATCAATCAAAGTTTGCTACAATAAAACCAAGAGATGGTAGCAAGGTGACCTTTGGGGGAAACCAATCTGGAAAAATTGTTGGAGTTGGCAAAGTTGGAAACATAGATTGACCCTAAATCAAAGATGTCTACCTCGTGGAAGGACTTTGCCACAACCTCCTCAGCGTTAGTCAAAGTACAAAGAAGGATAACTGGGTTATCTTTGATTCAGAGGAGTGCCTTATTGTTAGCAAGAATGATCTTCTGTTAGACAAAAGTAATTTGAAAGCCTTATTCAGGGCTCCTAGAACAGGTAATTGTTATACCTTAAACCTTCCTAGTAATAATATTGTTGCTGAAAATTGTTTTATTCGAAATCTGGATGAAAATTGGCTGTGGCATAAGTGATTAACTCATGTCAACATGTTTCAACTGGACAAGTTGCTAAGAAAAGATTTGGTTCTTGGTTTACAAAAGCTTTGTTTTAAAAATGACATGATTTGTGATGATTGTCAAAGAGGTAAACAAACCAAGTCATCTTTCAAATCGAAAAATGAAATCTTAACTAATTGACCTCTCCAACTACTCCATATAGATTTAGTTGGACCTGCTAGAGTAAAGAGCCTTAGTGGAAATTTATATACTACGATCATTGTTGATGATTTTTCAAGATTTTCTTGGACAAAATTTTTATCTTCAAAAGATGAAACATTTGATCAATTTATCGTATTTGCCAAGGAAGTGCCAAATGAGAAAGGCTTGAGTATTTCAGAAATATGAACAGACCATGGAGGAGAATTTGAAAATCAAGCTTTCAGAGAGTTCTATAATGCCCATGGGATTGATCATAACTTCTCAGCCCTGAGGACTCCTCAATAGAATAGAGTTGTAGAAAGGAAAAATAGAGTCCTCACTGAAATGGCTAGAGCTATGCTGAACGAGAATCAGACTTACCAAATCTTTTGGGCAGACGCCATGAGCACTGCATGCTATATCTCAAATCGATTGGACCTCCAAAAGAAGCTTGAAAAGACTCCATATGAACTATACAAGGGAAGGAAGCAAAATTTAGCTCACTTGCATGTCCTTGGATGCAAATGCTTTGTTTACAATATTGGTAAGGACAACTTAGGAAAGTTTGATCCTAAGTTTGACAAAGGTATATTTCTTGGCTATTCTAATAGAAGTAAGGCTTATAGAATCTTTAATAAATGTACTCGTATTGTTGAAGAGTCTACTCATGTTGTGTTCTGTGAAGCTAAGTAATGAGTCATATTTTTGCCATGCTTTCCCTATGTGTTTTGACATATTTGAGTGCTGAATCTGAGCTTAATTGTGTGTTATCTGATAGAATGTCTAAGAATTCATGCACATAGGAAATAGATGATAGATCCTACAAAATGTTGCATTCATATTATTATCTCTGTAATCCTATAGTCTACTATGATTCTGATTTAAGGCTCTTTAGAGAGCATTATGAAACTTGTGGGTTCTGTCCCACAGTTTATGTTAATTTGGCTAAGCTAAGGGATGAGTGTAATCTTGACTTGCCCCTGTGGCTAAAACCCTTTGAAAATCTATTAGCCATTAACACTTCTTTCAGCAGTTCAATTGGTAAATCCTTTTACTTTAATATGTCCATTGCTAATCACTTAGATGACAATGGTGATCTTTTGGAAGAAAGGATAATCACTTTTGTTAGGGGGAAGAGGGTTCTTATTACTGCTAAATCTATATAAGTTCCCTATTAAGGATCACTTATCCTCCTCCTGTCCCTCAAATCTCTTATAATGAAGAGGAAATTTTCAAAATTCTTAGGCCAGGTGAACCATTAGGGTCACTGCCCTTTCTTCATATTGTTATGCCTCCCATGTATAAGGCTCTCTAGTATATCTATTCAAGAAACCTTATGCAAAAAGGCAAAAACTTTACTCATTTTGCACAAAGGGACTACTCCCTTTTTGCTTCTACTATTGGTAAATAGGCACGTTCTAGCCTTATCTCTGAGTGAGAATGGGAACAATTTGATTCTAAGGGCATCAGAGTAGAGCATCGGAGTGATTGAGCAACTGATACATATATTTCAAATGCCGTAAGGCTGGCTGTTTACAGTAACGGTACACTGTACTGGGTGTTTACAAAAGAAGATAACAACAGAGGAACATAACAACAGATGTGTCTCTGACCAGAATTGTCTTCGTGGCGTCCACGTGACCCTATGCGTGCTGCTTCCCTCTCTTCTCGGTTCTCGGTCCTCCAGACCTTGAGGCTATATCAAGAGCTGAGGTCCCATGCATACGGACCCCAGGTAACGGTTAACCTCATGTTTACATACACAACATATGGACTACGGATGTTCACAACATTAACAGCACATATACACAACTAATGCAGATACATTGCACCCAAGATAATCACACATATCGCCCCCGCGGTGTGGACACAATGCGTACACATCACACATATCGCCCCCGGTGTGGACACATCGCACCCAAAGATACGGATATACTCTAACATCTATATGCACTCAAGCAACATAACAACTAAACACACACAGTACACCTAGCACATATATGCATAACATAAACATCAGCGTTAGTGTTACAGTACGCGAACGTACCTTCGTTGACGGTAATCGATACGTTTTACGAAAAACGGTAATTTGATAGCGGCGTAAACAGCGGGATGTCGGCGATACGACAGCGGCACGATTAACTCAGATATCCTAAAATGATGATATTTATCAACATTTAGCATCATAACGGGCATTTTAGGTACAAATTACCATTTTGCCCCTGACTCCCTAATTGGCGGAATTTCGCCAGAGCTTCGCTGTTTTGACTCTAATCTTCCAAAATTTCGCCAGAACTCTTTTCCCAACATGATTTTCGAAATATATATCATATTTAACCCAAAAACATGATATCTAAAATATATTGGAAGATTAAATATCAAAACAACATTCCTACTACAACTACCGAAAGAAAACACCGAAGCTTAAGACTAGGGACTGAAAAAACTTACTCCGGCTTGGCTAGAACTTCCAAGAGCTCCTCCTTCTCTCTACTCTCTCTCTATATTTCGGTTCTTGGTGTGAAGAAATGAGAAGGGGCTTGGCTATTTATAGAAGAAAGGAGTGACAATGTGGGAATTTCATGAAATGTCTTCAAATCAGATTTCCACCGTCGGATCGCACTTCGCCACGTGGCTCCATCTTGGCCTTACACATGTCTTGCCTATGTCATCCTTCTAGAAGAAGATGATGTCATGCATGACATCACATGTGCTGACTTACCGATAGCGTTTCCCCGATCGGTGTCCGAATCGCGTAATTTTGCCGAATCTCAAAAATCCGGGAACTAGGTTTTGTAGTTCCATTCTTTCTCTTTAAAACTACTGGGTTTCACTATATTTTTGATCCCATTAAGGGTATTCTTTTATCTGCCGAAGATTTTCGGACAAACGCTATCGGTTACGGAAATAACTTCCGATAGAACTAGCTTCTTGGCAGAAAATCATTGGTTCGTAATATGATCTGATCTAAGTAACCATATCCCTGGTTTGAAAAACACGGTGCGTTTTCTATAAGTCACTTTTAGCACTATCTGCCTTATCTTAATTATCCGGACTCTAATTACGCTGTTGATTTCGAAAACGACTTCGAGACCGCTCAATCCGAGATAGAATTTTACCGGTTCATAAAAGGTCCAGTGGTAAAAGACTAAATTTCTATATCTTGAGGTAGAATTTCATTTCTATCTCGTTCTCATATCTCCCGTTGGCTCTTTACCGATTATATTATTATTTTATTCAAAATATCTAGATATTTATTTATTTTTTATTTATTTTTCTAAGCATAAAATATTTTATTAATATTTTATTATTTATTTAATTATTAATTTCGAATTTCTCCCTTAAATTAATTATTTACTAATTAATTTACTTATGTCTTAATCTAAACAATTAGCCACTAATTACTTAATTAGCCACTTACTAATTGTTGATGATTTTCATAATTAGGATTAATTATTATCTCACAACTTTTGCACTTGACATTGGTATTTTATGTCCCATGTAAAATATTAAAAATCATGGGGCCAAAAAGTGCTTTTAATAATATTATATTTATGCTTCTCAATTTTTCAAGGAAATAATCCCAAAAATTCCTAAAATTAGAGACAACATACTTCCTAAGTTTTTGTCAATATTTGTTACCATATGAGATTTATCATAATATTTTTAGGCCATTTTAATGCCCTAAGAATACATTTTAGCTCTTTATCTCTCCTAATTTCCATAGTAATTACCTTAGAAAATAAGATAATTATTACTTATTATTTGAAACCACATGTTCACCTATTTTCAATAGGTATTATTTATCGAAATATAATATTCCAGATAAATAATTATCCGGGTATTACAAGCATCCTTGTGTTCTTCAACAAATGGTTCAAACTCATCAGTGTTATGTAGTACATACACGCTGGGCTTGCTCCCATTTAGTCACTGATATGCTTATTACATTACTCCCACTTGTTCCTTTCTCTGATCTTCACCCATCATGACGAGACTTCAGGACCCCTACAAGGTCAACACTTGATAGAAAATCAGCATAGAAGTCACTTGCTTCTTCAACCATGTACCGTTCAGCAATACACCCCTCTAGTCGATATCTATTTTTCACATAACCTTTTAAAATTTTCATAAATCGTTCATTAAGTACATCCATCTCAAATACACTGGACCACAAATCTGAACCTCTTTTCACCAAGTGTACGGTTAGATTGACCATAATGTCAAAAAATGAAGGTGGAAAATACATTTCAAGTTCACACGGAGTACAAACAATTAGCATCTGCAAATCTCTGGGTAATACATTGTTGAATCAACCACTTTACTGCAAATCAACTTGAAAAAGATGCAAAGTTTCGTGATGGTATTTCTTACTTTTTTAGGTAAAATGAACTATATACCAACCGATAAGAAATTCTTCATGAGCACATGACAATCATGAGATTTAAGGTTCTTAACTTCAACTCTTCCACTGATACAAGGTTCTTTACATTTGAAGAGTACGCCGCTTGAGGTAGATAAGTAAGGTGCCTTTTCTCAACCGGTGCCAACTCTTCTCTTTTTCCCAAGTTTACCAAATCTAACATCACATTCACACTATCCTTATTTTTTCCTTACAAATTGAGCAACGTTTCATTTATGAAAGTGGAACTTAATCACCAAGAGGGGGTGAATTGGGGATTTTAAAAATTCTTTCAAAAAAGCTCTGTTTTTCGAACACTAAAACAGAGTAGACTATGGAGTAGAGAAGAATAGCAAGACACAAGGAATTATACTGGTTCAGTCCAATCTCTTGACCTATGTCCAAATCCCGAGACTCTTTGGGATTTTCACTATCACAATTGATTACACACTCTGCACTCAAGAGTAATTCTCTCACTAGAACTTACTCCCCCTTACAAGTTGTAATCAATGAACCCAATCACCAAGTCCCCTGACTTGTGATTCTTTACAATAAATGATTTGTAGGTAAGAAACTCTCTCTAAGAGTGGATAGAAATAAACACTGAAGCTCTAATGTATCAACATATAGTTTACAAGTGAAAACTGAAAGAATAGTTGGAAACTTGAATGTATTTCGTTTTCAGCAGATGTGTTAGTTGAGAAGACTTGAATGCTGCTCTATTTATACTAAGAGAGCATTAAATGACCGTTGCAATCTTTGATATAACTGTTGCCTTGATTAGACAAGAATTAGCTCAAGCTTTGGTCTTCTTCTCTCACTAATCTTCACTTAATCCAGCTGTGCAGAAGTTCAGAGTTGACTTCTTGAAAATAAATCTATTGGACTGGCAACTGCTGGATGTGGAAACACTCTTTAATTCTTTGTTAAGCGTGTGCAGGTGGATTTCCCAAAAGTACACAACTTTCTGGGTTTAGCATTTAATGTTTTGACATGCTTTTTGCTTTTGCTTTAAACCTTCAATAAACATTCTCTAATTCATCTGAAACTCACTAACAAAGTGGTTTAAACATAGCTGGGAATATAGAAGAATGATAATACTAAGTATTAAGATCAAACAAGAAGGTTTCACAAATTCGTCAGACTTGATTTTCAAACTTAGCGTTCAATACTCGAGTATGTTCCTCAATACTCGAGTATGTCACTATGCACTTATGTGAATACTTGAGTATTCATATCCATACTTGAGTTTTCAAAATATTTGAAAAAGAGCCAAGCTCTCTGTATGTCCAATACTCGAGTATTCAACTCAATACTCGAGTAATCAATTTGTTTGAAAACTTTTGTGAAATCTTTTCCAAGTCAATACTTGAGTATTCACTTTAATACTTGAGTATTCAAATCACTTGGAAATAGCAAACCTTTCTGTATGGCCAATACTCGAGTAATCAACTCAATTCTCGAGTATTGAAATGTTCTAAAAAACTTTGTGAAGTCTCTGTCAATTCAATACTTGAGTTTTCATCTCAATACTTGAGTATTCATAAACATGTGTAAAGTTTGAAAACTTTCTGTTTGTCCAATACTCAAGTATTCAAACCAATACTCGAGTATCCACATGTTTGAATACTTTGATGACTTCTCTGTATAACCAATACTTGAGTATCCAAATGGATACTTGAGTATTGGCAATTTTGCCTTTTAGTGAGAGAATCTATGTATGATCAATACTCGAGTATTCAAACCAATACTTGAGTATTGACTCATTGTGAAAAACTTGGAATGCTCTTTGTAACTTCAATACTTGAGTATTCATGGGAATACTCGAGTATTGCTCATCTTTGTGAAAGTGAGCCATTCTCTGTTAACTCAATACTTGAGTATTGAAACCAATACTCGAGTATTCACTTGACAGTAAGTTTTTCAACTTATCAAGATAATTTTTAACTTGTGTTTACAATTGTCATTTATCATCAAAAACACATAGAGAACTAACAATTTAGACTATCACATATATTTTTCTCTATGTGCATCACATCAAGAAAATGTCTCGCATATAAGGACTTCCAATATGGAAGTCCAAAGAAAATAGAATTTTCTTCCAATCACTTGTCCCAACTTGTTTTGCAAAAGGCTTGCCAAAATTGTTATCCAAGTCTTTTATATTTTTAAAAACTTGAGCACCAATCAACATATTCAATGGGATACCTTCTTTTGAGTCACCATTGAAAGCCTTTTTTCCGCTTCCCCCAACGGTGTTTTAATGGTGAGAATCTTCGATGTCCCATGTAGACATTTTTCTTACAATTATCTAACCGCACTAAATGAGTGTCATCTTCACATATAGGGCACACACAATATCCTTCGATATTGTGTCCAGACAAATTACAATACACGAGGAATCATGAATTGTTCCAAACAACATGACTTTCAAAGTGAAACTTTCTTCCCTATACTCATCATACACATTGACGCCTTCTACCCAAAGCAGCTTCAAGTTATCAATTAAAGGAGCCAAGTGTACATCTATATCATTCCCAAGTTGCCTTGGCCCAGAAATTAACATGGACATCATCATAAACTTACATTTCATGATCAAGTATAGTGGAAGATTATAAATAATCAATATCACCGGGCACGTGTTGTGTGTACTACTCTGAACTCCGTGCAAATTGATTCCATTAGTTAACAATGCAAGATGTAGGTTCCTTACTTCGTTCACAAAGTCAAGGTACTCATGATCATTTTTTTTCAATTAAGGAATATCTGTAGAGAGCCTAAGCTTGGTGTCTTCAATCCTTTCATCTTCATGCTATCTCAACTGCTTAGCAATCTCTATATTAATATACAGTCGCTTGAATCTTGGAATAATGGGAAAATACCATAGGACCTTCAAAGGACTTTTCCCTTTCTTTCCATATCGAGATGCATTGCATTTAGGACACTTTTGTAATGTTGCATACTAATTCTGAAGAAAAAAAATGTAATTGTTAGGGCATGCATGTATCTTCTCATAACCCATACCAGTAGTAGAGCAAAGAATTTGCTTTTCCTCATATATCTTGGTAGGAAGTTCATTTTCTTCTAGAAGTATATCCTGCAAAAGTTCAAGCAGTGTGATGAAACCCGAATCACTCAATCCATAGCGCTCTTTAAAGTTGTACAATTTCAACACTGCCAGCAATCTTGTGTATTACCGGCATAAAATGGTTTCTTTGTATCACCTTTCAACTTCTCAAATTCTTTACGACAGTTATGAAGCGCCCCTTATACCACATTTAGCATTTCTTCAAGACCATTGTCCCCATCACATATGCTTTGGTCAAACTCATTCAAAACACCACTCGTGGTATGCACCCAATCACTTCATACATCGTCCATCTCACCATGCCTTGTCCCTTATGTATATGTTTGATCAATTCCATGACACACTAAATGATCTAGCCAATCAAGTGGACTAATCCGCTTTCCATAACAACAAGATAAGCAAGGACACAAGATTTTGTTAGGATCTTTTATATGTTCAATTGCAAATCTAATAAACTCTTCCACCCTATCTAAATATTCTCTTGAACACCAATTAGATGACATCTATTTTTGATCCATCTATACCGTCAACCTATTTTGAAAAAGTGATTAGTTGCTTGACTATTGCATTTACTAATTACTTTTATCTTTGTTATTTATTTTAAAATAAAATTGGCAGCATAACATTTTAAAAATGGAAGTTTTCCAGGTCTTAAACCCTCTCTTTTAATTGATAAATAATCAATCAATTAATCCACCATATCACAATAATTTTTCACAGCTCATAAGAAAAGAAAGCATAATAAATAATTATTTTACTTATACAACTCATCAATGACAATTACTACAAGAGCTAAAAATTATAACTACTACATATTTTCACATACAACCTATATATAACAACATTTAAATTTATCTCAATTATTTTTTAGCATATAAAAATGAGAATAATTTGTTCAAATTTCATAATAAATTAAATATAAAAGATATTGAGAAATTAAACTATTAACTACTAATAAAATTAAATTTGTAAGCTCAAAAATTAAAAAACTTACAGTGTATAAGAAGCTTAATTAGAATGAGCTGAAACTTCAACCACAACACCTGGAAAAAAAAAGTTAATGAAGGAAAAAAAATAAAGAGAAAGTGGTTGCAGGTTTAAAATTAAAAATGAAAAAAGAAAAGGGAGTGGGTACTTACGGGTAGCTAGGGACGAAGGAAATGGGACCAAATCACCAAAGGAAATGAGGAAGGAGGAGGAAATGAGAAAAAGCAAATGAGGAAGGAGGAGGAAGTGTGGACCAAAGGAAAGAGTAATGTTGGTGATGGAGAGGACGAAAGGAGGAAGAGGAGGAGGAGGAAATGCAGGGACCAAAGGTGGAAATGAAGGAGGAAAAGGGAGTGCGGACCAAAAGGCTAAGGGAAAGGAGAAGGATACCACGCTGCTACAAATTGGGAAGCTGTTGGAAATGTTGAAGTAGGGTTAGGGATGGAAATAATAAAATATTCCTTCTGTAGCGCTTGCTAACGCAAGGGCTACTTAAGGCCTTAATCAGTTGTGGCGCTTGTTGACGCAAGCGATATAGAAGGCAACTAGATTTTATAAAAAATTACATCTTCCGCAAGTGTTACAGAAGGCCTCTGAGCAGCTGTAGCGCTTGTTGAAGTAAGCACTACAGCAGGTCACTTAAAAAAAAAAAAAAAAAAAAAAAAAAAAAAAAAAAAAAAGCTGCAGCACTTCTTTAAAGAAGTGCTACAAAACGTGCACCACTTTTTTCCCTTTTTATAGTAGTAAGTATAAAAAATCATGAATAAGAAAATATACATTTTGAAATTATCTAACCATACAATTATGTCATGCAAAATCAGGTAAATTTAAAAAAAGAAAACAGATATATATAGAGGAGAGAGGGGAAGAAAGGCAAAATAGTTTATACAAATGGTGTTAGAGTCAGATTAGACCGACTGAATTGATCGAACAACCAAAAACTCACCATATGGCTTAGTCCTAAAACCAGCACCAACAGAAAACCAGTCAAAACTGGCCCCTTGTGGCTGTCATTTTGTGCTCTTAATTATCTTTTGGTTGGTTTGTCTTTACTGTTATATCTATTTGATGATTTATTGGTGGCTTTTGTTAAGGTTAATCATGAAATCTTATGCTAAATTGGTTGGACAATTAATCTTAGTTTTGTAATTTGTAATAGACTAGATACTATTATTATAATGTTTAATCAATCATTGAGCATGAACTTCGCATGTATGACAAGGATATAGATAAATTCTATCTGAAATATTTAAATTTTTCATACATATTCTTTGAATTATACTTATTTAACTAAAACAAGTCCGACCATTTAACATCAAACTGGTTAAGAAATGTGAATTACACGTCTAGTTATACTTTTTTGTGTTACATTTTCAATATATATATAGGGTTTATCATTTGTCATGTCACTTGACATAAGATTATGTCAAGTCACCCTAAAACTACATCGTTTTAGGGTTAGGAGAATTAATGAAGGGTGTTTTAGTATTTTTATTTTTGTATTTATTATATGAACTTTACCAAAAGATCCTTCATTAATTCCCCCTAACCCCAAAACTACGTCGTTTTGAGAGTTCGTTAATTCCTCTAACCCCAAAACGACGTAGTTTTGGAGTGACTTGACATAATCTTATGTCAAGTGACATAACAAACGATAAACTCATCCATATATATATATATATATATATATATATATATATATGATAGTCTTATTTCCAACAAGTAACAATTCCCCTCGCTCGATGCGCAGGAGTAACATCTACTTATTACATTTGACACACAAACTGACATTGCATGCATTCATTTCCATTGCATTCATAAACCATGTACATGCCTCTAAATTAATACAAAACAATTTCCTTCCATGTCTTAAATTTCCTTAACCAGACACCATTCACCACCTAATCAGCAATAATTACAAATCAACTCAAAACACTAATTACCTAAATTATGAAATGGTGTGATGTATCCCTTAAACTTAAACAATACTGCAATCTACCCTGCCATCAAATGATCAATACTTAGTGGTGGGAACCCACTGGCACTAATCATTCAAGTTGTGATTGGCTTTATGGGTTTGCCATCAAGATCTACCCTCATAACTCAAGACACTACCTTGAATTCAAGAGTAGGCCTTTGTTATTTTCATCAATCAAACAGTCGTTTTTTACATACAGTAGACCAACTAAAAAATTCATCAACCAATGCACTTAGCTTCCCTTCGCTAGCTAGTTTAAAGTTTTCAAGGATAGTATCAACATTAATTAAAGAAGTCAAGAACTTTGACAATATCGGCTATATTTCATACATACTATTCATCAGAACTATATTTTCATTGCTTGAAAATATAAGAGTAAATACCCTTTTGGGTCCCTGGAAAAAGAAAAAAAAACGGACCCCATTTTGGTCCCTCACACAAAGAAATGCCCTTTTTCGTCCCTGAAAAGGACAAATAATGGTCGATTGATGAACATTTTGGTCCCTCGCAAATTTCCAAAAAGCCCTTTTTAGTCCATAAAAAAGTCTCATTTTAGTCCTTAGGGACGAAAATGGGGTTCGTGTTTTTTGTCGGGGACCCAAAAGGGTATTTACTCAAAATATAATTAATCAGTTCTTATCATATAGCCATATAGGTACTTCCTTAACACCCCCGGTGAGCATTGTGCAGATGATTTCAAAATCATGGCCTCCCCCGCATGACGCCCAAAATGATTTTACCTACATGCAATCAATAATTTTATTTTCATTAATAAATGTAATCTATCATATGGATTTAAACACACACTCCCCCTTGTGTTGCGCGGAATGCATTTACTTCATTTCATATTTCATCCCTTGCACTTCTTTTCACCTTCACCAAATATGTGTTTTGAATGACACTAAATATGTACCTTCAGACTTTCAAATCATATTTTCGTATGGCTTTATAAAACAAAGCCACACTCTTCAGTGCTTCGTGACTTAACATAATTTGATATATCATTGGTTACACCAAAAAATCATGACTTAATTCATCATTGTCAAAAAGTTGATACACATTATAAGTCTTCAATTGAAAATAATGTCTATCAATACAAGAGGTGATGTCATGTGAACTTACTTCATTAATTAAAGGATGTTAAAACCATAAAATATATTAACAATATGCTTTTACACACGATAGTCCAACTGAAATTTCTTTGAATATATGACATCTGAAGCACAAACTCCCTTCGCGCGATGCGGGAGGAGCTTCTAATTTTCATATTTCGTCTCATGCACCTTTCTTGACACTCATACAACATAATTTTTGAATTAAACTAAATATTCAGCTAGGATGGTTAGTAGGATGATATGGACAAAATTTTGTTGAATTTAATTAAATAAATAAAATTTTAAGAAAAGATAAAATCATTATCATTCCAAAGAAAAAGGGAAAGACTAATTACTTAAAGGCTAAAGCAATTGACTTCTTGTAGAGTTTTTGATAACTTGAAATGGATAATAAAAAGCTAACAATACATTAGTTCAACTCCATCTTAGAAAAAGATAATTAAATATGTTGCATCACTATTTAATTCATTCATCCAAGACAGTCATCTAACCATAACTATGACTTCGAGAAACTTGACATGTCGTAAGAAAACCAAAAAGAAATACAAGGTCATAAATACTACATTACTTTCTTATTTTTATTGGCCAATTCTAATTATTTGTGAATGCTCAAAGTTCCCGGAGCTACAATTGACAAAAGCTACATTCCTTCAATCACTATTTCTGTAACACAGCTTTCCACCAAAACTGAATGCATAAAGGAGGAAAATAAAGATTATGGATGCATTTGTTGATTTTTAAAATATTTTGAATAAGATAAGAACAAAATAAAAAATAATTATCCATAACAATAAAAATCATATTGAAATAATACACACATTTTTGTAATATCCATCAATACTACATCATTATTATCTAAGATGTGTATACTTAGTTTAGATAAATGTAGAATTTCTCAATTAAATTATATATTTTTATCATAAATTTTATATAGTTTACTTTAGCATACATGTATAGGGATTTGTAATTTATCCTTTCAAAAGATTTACATTTTATTCTGTTTTTATAGGTAAATGATTTTATCAAGATCAAGACATATCTCGAGGTTTAAATAACGTTTACGGATATACGGATATACTTACAGATCGCTTATAATTATGAGCTAACTTCTTACCCCAAACCAACTTTTATTGACATTTTCATTTTATTCTTCATACAGTGTCCCCCAAGTATAACAATAGGCTTTGTTAAGTGACACTTCACGTAAAGTTGACTTCTCATAAATTAATATATAAGTTGCTTGGCTAATTTTGTATTTCTCATGAAGTTTACAAATACGTTTTTCAAAATATATAGTTTATTTAAAATAAAGAAAATGTTTGGGAAGTAGAATCTACCTTAAGTTATGCTTAGGAAGTTATTTGACAGATTCAAGGACCCCCCGGTCACGAAAACAATGGTTTTATGCAACAATAGAGAAGAAAATAGATAAAACTATTTTGAGAAGGGAGGGGAAAGTTCAAGAAGAAAATAAGCACTTTATTGCAGGATTTTTTTTGGGTTCATTGTCAACATCTGCAATGCGATAAATAGCATATGCAAAGCTTGTATCTTGTTCTAACCTTCAAGCTTTAAATTCTACCCCAAATCTAATCTTCAAAAATAACTCTCTGAAATACTAATCCAAATATTTTCCCCTCAATCAATGGTCAGAACTCAAAATTGATGAAAAGAGTCCTTGCCACAAAGCCCCCCTCAAAACAAAATTCTTGATCTTTTATATCAACAATACTTCCTTAAATGGAAACACAATATATATTCACTGTAAATTATGAATTCTACAGAAAAATGTTGATTTCCTTTTCAGTCATCTCTAAAACATGGTCTCTTGCATCAGCTAGCGCACTCTGCATGATGCAAAAGTGTGTATTCAGATCCATTTAACTGAAACAGAAGAGAAGGCATAAACTGGGGAGAAATATATGGCTCAAGAGATTGATTACCTGCCCAAATTTTGTAAGGAAGTTACTGGAAATGTTTATGGATGTGACGGCTATATCATCATTAGCCTTCAGTGCCTGGGCAATTGCAAAAGCCCCATCATCCTGTGCATCAGATGCAGAAGACATTATGGGATATAACTTAGGTTTAAAAAAAAAGGAAACCCATTTTGCAAGTACCTATACTTTCCATCAATTTTTTATTTGGTACCTACGTGCTTTCCTCTATTGATTTAATCTTTCAATTTTACTCTATTTATACCATTAAACCCCTATAAATATTCTCTGTTAGTACCTGCAGGAGCTAATTGTGTTAATAGAACATAGATAAGGATTGAATTAAGAGAGAAAAATGCATAGATAACAAATTAAAAATTGAAAGAAAGTATATGTACTTGCAAAATGTTTTTCCCTTGAAAAAAAAAAAAAAAAAAAAAAAAAAAAAAAAAAAAAAAAAAAAAAACCCATATACAGACTCTTATACCCTTATTTCGTTGAATCCTAAATCTATTGAGGTCAAAGCTTCATTGACCACTTTCAAGCTGCGGGCCAAACAGGCAGCACCCTGCAATAGTTGGTTCACAATGCAAAGAGGCAAACACACATAAGATTGAATGACAATATTTTAAATTCCAACAGAAGAAAAAAGATCAAGGTACTGAAACAAACCTCATCTCTCAGTCCATTAGCCCGCAAGTCCAGAACTGATATTGTAGTATTATATTTCAATGCATCCGCAACGAACTCTGCCCCCTTTGCTCCTATCTGTGAAAAAGTTTCATAAAAAAGGAAAACTGATTGACCAAGGAATATACAATAATTCTCAAGTTATATAGGTTACCTGGCACCAACCAAGCTTAAGGATTTTTACACTTCCATGAAATTTTAGAACTTCAGCCAAAGCCTTGGCTCCATCTGGACCAATGGGATTATAACTAAGTTCTAACTGAGAAAGAGATAAACTTTGCGTTAGAAATAAAATAATGAAGACAAAGTACGAGACAAAAGACAAGGAAATCAGCAGGCTTACAGTAGTAATGACTGAATTATCTTTCAAAACTTGAGCAACGGCATTAACTCCTGCAGCATGAATGTTATTTCCTCCCTGTAATTATAGTAAGGCTAAAGTCATGTTAGTAGTGGTTTTCCCATTTTCATTATGTTGGGAAGAAGAGGGGGGAGGAAAATATGCATAAGTGTGCTGCTCTCACCAGGTCTAATGTCGTTATGGACCGATTTTCCTTTAAAGCATCTGCAATTTTTTCAGCTCCCTGACAATTTTTCATCCGTTGATTCCAAGTTCAGAGCATGGAACTCAACTCAAACATAAATTATCAAATCCAAAATTGCTCTTTCTAAAATAGAAAACCATAAATTTTATAATTTCCTGTTCCATATAGCAACCTTTCCAAAAATGCTCTACAGATTTTTCCCCTTTAAGAAGCTAGAGATGGTTAAGAAAATTGCTTGTTCATCAGAGTGTGTCTCCATTGTTTGGATAAAAACAAGTATTGCCTTCAAAGAAATTTAGATTCAGCAGACTTGCTACATTTTTGTAATCTATAATGAATCTCCATTTTCTACGACATAATACCATTTTGCTAAGCATCTTAATGCAGCTTGTTTCTGGCATGGCTCCACTATGTTTAACACTATTCTATAAAATTAATGATTCATCACACTAAATACATGAATTAGAAGACAGCTAAGAGATGTGAATACCTCATCACCAATGTCATTCATGTAAAGATTCAACCATAAAAGGCACTTGCTCTTTCTAATATACTCAGCAACATGGAACGCACCTTTAGCACTTAATGAGTTGTTGCCAAGGTCTAAAACCACAAGTTTCCCTAGAGAACAAATGTCATCATCAGATTATTTGCAAGATGATAGAGTGAAGTTATTGAAACATGAAGGATACACAGCCTACATCAGTAGCTAGTACAGCACAAGTACCTTTATGTGAAGACAACCCTGACATCAAGGCACGGGTTCCTTCATCTAGAATAGAATTTCCATGCAAATGAAGCTCCTGATCACATTTACCTCAGTCAATCATGCAAGTCTTAAAAAAACTACTTGGCAAACATGCCAAGAGTAGAGGTCACAATAATCAGTGGTAAGAATATAGGAATCTGAGAGAAGAGGAAAACAAATATTTCTTTAGGACCAATTAAAAAATTTGGATGGCGTGCTGTGTTAACTGTTAGAATTTAGGAAATGAATAACATGATAGGATATAGTGGGCTATATGATCATTTCAAAATTCGTACCTATCACTTTGCCAGGGGAAAAAGGTGAACAAGGCTGAATATTTCATCAAAAAGAAAACAGATGAGAAAAGTACCCTTAAAGACTTGTTCATCTCAAGAGCTTTAGCCAATGCATTAGCCCCCAATGCACCACCATAATTCCCACTAGAACAGCAATAATGGCACAAGGATTAACAAAAGAGAAAAATAATATGTGAAGGACAAAAATATGTCCCTTAATGAAACAACTCAAGGTAAAAGGATAATGCAACATGATAATTGCATATACATTGAATTGTATCATTTTTCATTTTCAAGAAGCAATAGGGAAGCTTCTAAGACTAAGAAGAGAATGAGACAATTTTCACTTACTTGAGATGTATGTTCCTTATGCTGTTATTCTCGAGAAGTGCTCCAGCTATACTTGTAAATCCCTACCTCCATTTCCAAGAACAAATTATATGAGAATTGGCCACCTTGATTTGGCTAACTAATGTCATTCTTACAGTCTAAAAAAATGCCAAAGTAAATTGCATACAGAATATTCAATCATATTGTTGTTTAGCTCGAGAACCCGTAAAGTTGAATTCTTCTTCAACATTTCTGCTAGAGCTTTTGCACCCTGCAAAACACAGGAGGATTATTTAAGGCAACAAGAAAGGCCATCTCCTACAAATTATTTATCATGAAACTCACCTCATCACCTAAGTCAGCACTGTTCAACTGAAGCTTTTCAATACTGGAGTTGCCCACCAATATGTCACATAAGCACTGTAAACATGGATGTCTATGTTAAATTAAACGTGACTGTATCTTATAGTAACATTTTCTTAACACCATCATCATAATAATACATAAACCATCAAATTCATGACCTTAGTCAGTGATGTTGAAGCTAAAACCATGAAGAGAAAGGAGTGTTTCTAACAAATAAGTATCAACAGAGGAAACATTTCACCCTATCAAAAAAGAGAAGACATTTCAAGCTCCCAACCAATACTATATTTAAAAACAAACAGCTTTAAAAACTTGGAAAATACAATGTGTCAGATCTTAATAATAATGGATTACAATAAGATATTAGGAGGTCAGTGTAAGATGTATCATTTATTAATGACCATGTAATTGCTGTGGACTAGGCCAGTAAATGGATTGCAATAATACAGTAGGAGGTCAGTGTAAGATGTATCATTTATTAATGACCATGTAATTGCTGTGGAATAGGTCAGTAAATGTTGAATCAGAAGCCTTTAGCCATTGAAAATATTTCATTCGCAATGTACAAGGCAAACATAATTATACATCAAAAGGAAATATTTACAATAAATGCAAAGATATCCTATACAGTCGGCATCTACTCAGAGAAGAATAAAAATATGATTTTTCACGGCGAAAATTAAAGATTCGTGTAAAGTAATGTCCAAGCAAAATATTTCTTGGGCTGAATCCACTTGGTTTTACTCAGTTTCCTGTAAAAGACTGAGCCATTTTTGAAGGAAATGGAGAGGGAGGAGGGAACTCCATGGAAATGTGATTTCTGGACTATAAATATGTTTGACAGGTAGAAAGAAATCATGATTCCTTTTATCGGAAGTTTGGTATAAAGCAATCATGAAAAGGAGGCCTACTTCCTTTGCATGGTGGAAGCACCCATTCCTCGGTTACTTAAATAATGTGTACTGTTGAAGGAATTACTAAAATTGTATATTTCATACATAGCAGATTACACACATATATATATACACAAAAATAGTTTCAGCCTCTATACGTCCCTAGCCTCTATACAACCCCAACCTCTATACAACCCTAGCCTTTATATGTCCTAACACTCCCCCTCAAGTTGGAGCATAGATGTTAATCATGCCCAACTTGTTACAAAGATAACCAATCTGAGTTCCATTTAGGGCTTTGGTCAGTAGATCACCCAATTGGTCGCTGGACCACACATATCCGGTGGAAATGAAGTTCTCCTTGATTTTATCACGCACAAAGTGACAATCGATTTCAATATGCTTTGTGCGTTCATGAAACACAGAATTGGAGGCTATGTGCAAAGCAGCTTTATTATCACACCACAACTTTGCAGGTAATGACGTGACAAGACCAACCTCCTTCATTAACTGGTGAATCCACACAATTTCCTGTACTGATTGAGACATGGCTCTATACTCAGCTTCTGCACTTGACTTAGAAACCACAGTTGCTTCTTCTCTTCCACGATACCAAATTTCCACCCACAAACACACAATATCCTGTGGTGGATCTTCTGGTAGCCTTTGATCCAGCATGATCTGCATCACAAAAACACTCAATCTTGTTGTGGCCATGATTCGTATAAAGTATACCACGACCAGGTGAGCCCTTCAAGTAATATACGACATGCTCCAAAGCATCCCACTGAGCAACAGTTGGTGCAGTCATGAATTGACTAAGCACACTAACCGGAAAGGTCACATCAGGGCGAGTCACTGTGAGATAGTTCAACTTTTCAATCAATCTACGGTATCTTTCAGGGTAAGCAAATGGCTTAATCTTCTCGGGATCAACTTTCTTCCTCACATCTTCAGGTAGCTCATCAAATGGAATGCTATCATCAATATCCAAGAAAGGATTAGGAATCATGGGAGAGGTACTTGGTGCTGCTCCGAGTTTCCCAGTTTCTTTTAGTAAATCATGTACATATTTCCTCTGTGTCAAAAGGATGCCTTTCTTATTTCTCATAACTTCTATCCCAAGAAAGTATCTTAATGGGCCCAAATCCTTCGTTTGAAAATTAGAATTAAGAAAGTTTTTAAGTAATGAGATGCCCGAAACATTGCTTCCTGTAATAACAATGTCATCAACATATACCACAAGGAGAATTATGCCAAAGATCCGTCAACCGATAAAACACCGAGTGATCACACTTGCTTTGATTCATACCAAACTTCTTAACCACCGTGCTAAACTCCGTCAAACCAAGCACGAGGACTTTGCTTCAAACCATATAGTGACTTCGAAGAAGGCATACCTTCCCACGCTCCCCGAGCAACAAAGCCGGCGGTTGCTCCATGTAAACTTCCTCCAAAAGATCACCATTTAAGAAAGCATTTTTAACATCCAACCGATGAAGATCCCAACCATAAGTGGCGGCCATAGAGATAAAGAGACGAACGAGAGGACAGGTTTAGCCACAGGAGAAAATGTTTCGGAATAGTCAATACCATAGGTCTGAGCATAGCCCTTGGCAACCAATCGAGCCTTCAAACGTTCCAACGTACCATCAGCTTTTGTTTTTATCGTGAACACCCACTTGCACCCAATGGCCTTCTTTCCGGAGGCAAATCAACGAGAGTCCGGTACCGGCCTTATCAAGGGCCATCATTTCTTCTTTCATAGCAGCACACCAACCAGGATGGGCCAAGGCATGGTGGAGTTTTGTGGGAATGGTGAGAGAATCTAGGGAGGCTATGAAAGAACAAGATGAAGGAGAAAGATGGTTATAGGAAACAAAAGAAGAAATAGGATAGGTACAAGAACACTGACCTTTACGGAGGGCAATGGGCTAGTCAATAGAAGTGACAGGGGAAGGAGGCACTGTGTCAGGTTCAGGAACAGGAGCAGAGAGAGCTAATTCTGGATTAGACGTCGAAGCAGACACTGGTGGGTCGGGAACTGTATCGACACCATTACTTATCTTCGGACGTTTCTGATAAACATGATAGATGGGTGGTTTAGCAGGTGCCGGGTCACTCGGCTGCACTGGTGGTAACTGAGTCTCATAAACTAATACATCATGAAGACTCGTCAATGGTGGATGGGGATGAAGCATTAGGAGATACGAGAGACATCTCGGAAATACGAGATATCGCAGAGACGAAAGAACGGGGTTGACTCATGGAAGGTGACATCGGTAGAGACTAGATAACGCCGAAGAGTAGGAGAGTAGCACCTATAACCCTTTTGAACCCTAGAATACCCAAGGAAGACACATTTAAGGGACTTAGGATCAAGTTTGGTGACACTTGGGACGAATATCACGAACAAAACAAACACAACCGAAGATTTTTGGGTCAATAGGAAACAAAGGGTTAGAAGGGAACAAAGTTATGTAGGGGTGGCCCCACTAAGAACGGGAGAGGGCATGCAATTAATAAGAAAACATGCGCTTGACACCGCATCGCCCCGAAAAGGTTTAGGAACTTTCATGTGAAACATTAGAGCTCGGGCTACTTCTAATAAGTGCCGATTTTTTCTTTCAAAGAACACCATTTTGAGCGGGTGTATCTCGCACACGAGGATTGATGAATCATTCCATCTTTGGAGCATATAGGTTTGAAATTGGGCGGAATAATATTCTTTTGCATTATCGTTGCGCAAGATTTTGACAGAGACACCAAATTGAGTTTTGATTTCAGCACAGAAATGGCAAAAATGAGAAAACAATTCGAAACGATTTTTCATTAAATAAAGCCAAGTGGTGCGAGAAAAGTCATCAACAAAAGTAACAAAATACCTAAAACCAGACTTGGACGTAACATGACACGGACCCCAAATATCCGAATGGACTAAATCAAAAGGGACGCACCGTTTATTGACACGAGGTCCCGTAGAGGAACACGGTGATGTTTCGCAAACTGACACGACTCACATTCTAAAGAAGACATATGATGAAACTGAGGATACAACCTCTTTAAAGATGACAAGGACACATGACCTAGCCGACAGTGAATGTCAAACAAGGAGGAACCACCAGAGCAAGCAACGGAACGCGGCACCTGATCATGAATAAAGTAATGGCCGCCAGATTCATACCCCTTACCAATAATCTGCCTCGTCGTAAGATCCTGAATCAAACAATGGTCAGGAAAAAGTGAGATAAAATAGTTTAACTGACGAGTAAGTTTGCTAGGCGATAAAAGGTTAAAAGCAAGGTCAGGAACATTAAGAACGGATGATAAGGAAATAGACGGGGTAGGTTGAACAAGATTGCGGCCAAGGACACGGAGTAAGAACCATTGGCAATGGTGATTGAAGAGGGTTGGCATAAGATGCATATGAAGAGAACAAATGATAGTTACCCGTCATATGATCGGTAGCCCGAGTCGATGATCCACTTCGAGGAAGAAGTAGCAAGACAGAATCGAGTTACCCGTAGCAAGTGCGGTGGAGGCGGAGGAAGTATGATCGAAACATCGATGATTGGGCCATATTAGCAGACCCACTGCGTTGCTGTTTTTGTTGCAACTTACGACAATAGCGCTTCGTATGACCAGGTTCCTTACAGTAATAGCAAACAATCCCATTAGCACCAAAATTAGGAGAATTGTTAACTGGCCTCGGTGTACTACCCACTGTGGAATTTGGTCGGGAAAAAACATGAGTCGAAGCACGTCCAGCCAAGGCACTAGCATTAGGATTAGAAGCTGGATGAGCAATACTGTCGGCACGCAACACGCGAGAATACACATCCCGGGTGAGGGAAGCTCAAAACTAGATAATATCCGAGACCGAACTGTCTCATAAGATGGATCGAGAGCGAAGAAGAAAACTCATAATTGCCGGTTTCTCATGTTATCCACTGCGCACTTGAAGATCGGTCGTTGGTGGCATTAACCGCCGCATCTCCTCATACATTTGCTTAAATTCCATGAAGAAATTCTTCAAGGGGCGACCTATTTCGGTCACCGATAGAAACCTTTACAAACTTCATGTAGGCGAGTAATGTTCCCTTTCCAAGAGTATAAGAACTCCGATAGTCGATAAGCTCTTTAACGAAGATTGCAATGACTAACCGAAGGAAGAAGGTCACCATCGATAGAATTTTGAATTTGTAAGAATAGTCGGGCATCGGCACGAGCCCATGCCTTCTTCGAATCATTTGTAGGAGGAGCCTCGCTTAAATGGTCCTCTTTCTCAATACTAAGTAGGTACATGCGAACGGTTTTAATCCAATCCGAATAATTTGTCCAATTCAACTTGTGATCGGTGATTTTGTTAGAAACAGAACCATCTCGGTCGTGATACTTGATTTAGAGTCGGCCATAAGAGATAAATAGAGTCACACAAGCCAAACAATTGCAAAGAGAACAGCAAAACGGAGGACAGCAACTAGCGAAGCAACACACCACCTTCTAGAGGCAACTTTAAGGCGTAAGAACCACCAATAATCCCGGGCGCAACACCAACGTGCGGACAATAACGAAGGCCACACAAGGACCAAAAGAATACTCCAAACACGAGACAAGAACCAAATAACAGCCTGAAATTCCAAGAAGGCGAACGCAGCGAGAGAGAGCACGAGACGCAGGGAACAGAACGAAATTGGAATCACAAGATATGAGAACGCAACTACCTGGGTCCAACCGGAATCAGCAAGTCGACCTGAAAACAGTAATCGACGACGAGAAAACTCACCGGAACAGTGATTTACGCGCCGGCGCGTGCAGAAGCGGCGAACCTCCGGGAGGCGCGTGACGATTCACGCGCAGGCGAAATGGTGGACGACCGGTGGGGTTCCGCCGATCGGGACCCTCTGAGTGTGTTGGGGCGGCGCGTGGTCGGAAAATACGTGAATCACAGAATCCTAACACTAACTCTCTCTCTCTCTGTCGCCAGAAACAGAACCAAGATTCCAGAAAAAATTTCAGCGAACCTGATGCTCTGATGCCATGTTGAAGGAGTTACTAAAATTGTATATTTCATACATAGCAGATTACACACATATATATATACACAAAAATAGTTTCAGCCTCTATACGTCCCTAGCCTCTATACGTCCCTAGCCTCTATACAACCCCAACCTCTATACAACCCTAGCCTTTATATGTCCTAACATGTACCAAACATCAAGATAAGGAATTCCCTCCCATCTCCTTTCTTGAAACCCCTTTCATCGACTTCCCAGCCCCTATGGGTTACTCCAATGGTCTTTTTAGGGGTTATCCCTCAGGATGGACAAAGGTATTGGAAAGCTATCTATGTCATGTTGGATGGCAAATAAATCCTGAGAATAGAAAAGGAATTGGACAAGGATTCCAAATGTACGCATGTTTGGTAGAGATGAATAAAAGTTCCATGGAATAAAAATGCAGGAGCAAGCTTCCTCTGGTTTAATCATGGAATGGGGGTGGTTTCCATGGAAAGCAAATTTTTCAAACACTCTTGCCCTCACTTGAGATTTTGCAAGGTATAAAGCAATGATCATGCCCTCAGGTCTAGATTGAAGATCTAATCATCTGCAAAACCAGGTCCAGAAGGATTAATTCATGTAAGTTATCTCATTAATAACAGGGAAACTTTCTGATGAGATCACAAGGTGATGGCATGATGAAAAGCTCCGTATTCTAGGCTGTCTGCTGCTATGATCACCAAAGGAGAAAGGGTTTCAGTTGTTGTCCTCAACTCCCTCTACTCTTCCTTCTCACTAGAGTCCTTGTTGGCGGAGCATGGCAGTAAGAGTAAGAATGAAGGTCCTTGTAGAGGGCACAGTTGTAATTTGACAGGGGTCAACTAGGCATTGTCTCAACAACTAGAGTTCTTCGGGTTCTTTATTGTCAATTTTGACATGAAAAGTTTTTTGGCAAGGATATTTTTGTATTTAGATATCATAAAAATTTCATTCTATCAATCTAATACAAATACCAAACATAATGTATACAAGCACTCCATATTTTTCTTACATATCAAACATATATTTAAAAAGAGTTCCATTCCTTTTCTTAGTCACAATTCTTTTCCTATGCCATTTCCCTTAAGAAGTCTTTCATCATACCAAACAGGACATTACAGCAATTGAGTTTGTAACCTTTATTCCTTCGTTTTAAGAGGACTTCGGCCTGTTTGGTACGTAGTCGGAAGGGTTGGTACTGGGCTTGACATTAGTACTGTCCATTTTGCTATGTTCAGTACGAGGGATTGATAATAACCTTGAATTGGGAGTACCACGAAATTGGGATTGCTACAAAGCCACCCACCCCCTGGTATTGGCAAAGCAATGCTGGGATTGGAAAACTTTGGGATAAAATTGTCCTTGTTTATAATAATTTTCAAACTAAAGCGCCCTCTTCTTACCCTCACATCACCGATGTTCTCTCATCTCTCACCTTCACCCCCATCTCTCATCTCTCCCTCTATGCTCATCTTCTTCCTCCCCTGTCATCAACTTCTTTGCCGGAGGCGACGACCCACGATTTCTTCCCTTCTCTTCATCCATAAATTCTTGTGAGAACTTTCTAGAACCTCCCTCATCATCTTCCACAAAATCTCAAATCGAATGAAAATAAAGTGCCACGCCTTCTATATCTAACCACCCATTTGAACAAGCTCAATTAAATTAGACTTTGTGTACCTAGTTCAACACGGCCTTTTGATTCGTCTCTTTGAAAAGTATTTATGCATAAAGTACGTAAGAAGACCTTATACCATAGACAATTTTATAATTTGGGTCATATTTTCAGGGAGCTGAGACTGCAAACACGAGGTGCAAGAGAGTCATACGATGGTAATGGGTTAGAGTTAGAGAAGGATATTATTGTACTTCTATAATTTATTTTACATTATAAAATAAAGTTAATGAAAGTATTCCCATCAAATATAACTTCCTACCAAACATAATTTTAGAATCTCAATCTTAGTCCTCATCCTAGTCCCATCTCCAATCCCTCTTCCAATCCTAGTCCCAATCCATCAAAACTCAAGCCCACGTACCGAACAAGGCCTTCTTGTCCTTGGTTCTGTTTTGTTCTTTTGTTCTCTTCAGTAAATTCTTTTTATTAGGCCCAATAAATTAAAATTTAGCTGGGCGCAAATGAATACTAGAGAAAACAAATAACACAATTTCTACTGAATGAACCATAAGCAACAGTTAACACAAATTTTAGAAGGATTAACTCTGAAATAACATACTTTATAGTTCTCACTTCATATCATTACAATCCTTACCTCAGCATTCAGACTAGGAAAAATAAAAATAAAAATAGATTCATAATGTGTTTATAGGACACTGATAATTAGATTTAGTATACATTGAAACACTTAGGCCTAACCTTAGCTCCTTCATCTCCAATAGGATTTCCAGAAAGATCAAGAGTCTTCAATGTGAAATTCGATTGAAGAACACCATCAAAAGCTTTCATTCCAGCCGCAGTTATACCATTTGCAGAAAAACTAACCTCCTCCACAATCTATGTACCAAAAAAACTAAAATCAACACTTAGCACAAGGCCCAAAGCACACTGATCCAGCGATACAACACAATCTTCAGTGCATTAATAGCTCATTGAAGACCAAAAACATAGTTGAGTTCTTGACTTATTAAACACAGGAGATCAAAATGAAATTTTAGAAAGCTACAATATTTGATTTTTCCAGCTTGTCATGTATGTAAGGTAGAAAAAAAAAAAAAAAAAAGCAATGACAAATATCAAAAGTTTCTCACCTGGTTAAATGCCAAACTCTCGGCAAGAAAGAATAATCCCTCATCCCCAAAGTTGCGTCCTGCCAAAATTCATTAGATGATAAATAAATTTTTGTTTTTATATTTATGAATCTCTTTTGAATTACCCAAGACTAGATGCTAGTCACGTCTCATAGAATCAAGTATCAACCACAACAAAGTATGAAATCAATCAATGGCAAGAATGAGGTAAATACAAAGATAACAAAAGCAAGTGAAAGATTAAATGTAAACATGTTCATAATCATATAAATCCAAAACAATTAGGAAAATAAGTGAACAATACGATATACATAAAAGTAAACCCTTTGGCCAAGAAAGTATGCCAAAAATGTTATCCAAAACATTCTCTATATACAACGAAAAAACTTCATTTACAATGAGGTTCATCATATAACCATCACATTGCTTTCTATAATATTCTGGCAGGCATACCTGACATATCAATGCTTGGAAATGACTTCAGTTCACGAGCAAACTCATTGAGCTTCTGCTTAGATTCCCTCTCAATCTTTGCCCCAAGTTTAGACAACAAATTTGTCCCAGGCGCAAAAGACCATTTCATTCCTCGTGAAGAGGATTGGTTTTCTACAGATAGAGGCTTTGATAGCTTTGGAGCGAGAAGCTTTTCTACTAATTTCCACACAACTGTAGACTGAAGACATATTAGTACAACCATTATGTAATATAGCAAAATATTTATACGTGATTACTAGCAATTGCAACAAAAGAAAACCTACAAAATTGTAACTATAGAATTAGGATAACATAGCGGATTCTAGTTTGATTATATGGCAGAAACCCCACAAAAAGTTGCAAGCAAAAGCATCAATGGAGGCATTAAGATAAACTAGTTTATAGGGTCCATGCATTGCACAGAACCCAACATAACAAGCAGTTCTACTCACGTCCTGAGAACTGTATCTTTCTATAAGATTATTAGATATATAGATAGAATATGGATCACTTCCAGCTTTCTTTAATGAAACTGTACAGAAGCATGCTTAATCTATATTTATATATCTATAAACTTTGTAAGAATCCATTTTGTGTTTTTGATTTATGAATAGTGTTGTAACCTGAGATACCTGGCTCCTATTGGGCTTCGTGTTTTATGCTTTTCTTCCATTATTTATTATGTATTTTTTAATTTGATATTGTAGGGCTTACAGGTATGTTCAAATCAACTAATGACTTGTGCAATTATTAACCTTTGCTTATTTATTTTCACACATCACCAAAATCTTTCGTGCATGGGAAAGAATTTTAGTTTGGTATGAAAAAACTTCGCTTTTGAGTTTCAAATGCCTGCCTCAAGAAAGTAGAATATTTTCATCAAAAGCTCTTTAAGTGTAGTTTTAATTATAAGGTAATAGACGATACCTAACAGCAGATATCAGCACTCCAGCAACACATATGACTGACTGTCTGGCACAAGCTAGTGACATCTAAACTACCAGAAGTCAGCCTTAAAGTAATCAACGTTGGTCCTCATGCAAATCATATTAAAACAGAAGGGAGGCAGGGAGGTAAGGACTCAGAAAAGCAGCCAGTTCAATCCAAAGCGGAATGCACATAGATGTTAAAACGACAATGTGCATTGTGCAGCTCAGATTTTTCTTACACAATAAGAAACTGTATTAACTCTTAAAAAATTACAGTAACCTGTTAGGAAAATATATAAATAAAGCTAACCAGTGGCAATTCGAAGTTAAACAAATCCAATTATAACTGGATGATAAAGCAGCATACATGTCAACTCAACTCAAATTTCAAAGAAAGGCAGAAACGTCAAAACAAGTAGATACAAAAGCACCCGTACCAAAAGTGGCGGCAATGAAAACTCCAGCGGGCACAACAACGGAGGCAAGCTGCTTCACCGAGCCACTGGATAAAGGTCCTTCAGCCTGAGACTGCCGATAAACTCTCCGAGCACCAGTAGACCGACTCTGAGTGCCACGGACGTCGGAAGCAGCCGTAACCACCAAAATTCTAAAACCGCAACGCTTTCTTGCTGAGGAAAGACTTGGAAGACGCACAAATTGCCCATAAATTCCCAAGCATTGCCGCCTCTGGATATGCAAGGCCACCTGCAGATGAATATGGAAATTGTTAGGATTTTCGAGGATAAGCCGAAGCAGAAGAGAGAAACGATTACCTGCGGATGGGGGTAGAGAGAAACGGTGGACGTGGAGCCCATAGGTTCTAGAAGCTCATATATATAAGAACGTTGACTTAATGGTTTTCCTCTGTTGTATAAGAGGGAAGAAGAGGCGAAGAAGAAGAAAGTTAGAGTGGATAGAGCAGAGCTGGGAGGCCTGTAGGTGTCCCCGGCGTTTCAAAGTTTTCCAGAAAGGCTGCAACTGATGAGTTTGAGAGAGAAGACGATGAAGCTATTGCTGATTTGCTGTGTTGCGCCGTCGATGGGCCTCATCTGGGCCTATTTTAAGAACCCATAGATTTATTCTCATTGGGCTCGTTATAGGCCCAAGCAATTCATATCAGCAATTTGTTAAGCTAAAGGTTAGTTTGGATTGAGGGAATGAGAGGGGAGGGGAGGGGAGAGAAAAAAAAATGGGGGAGAGGAAAATTTTGTACTGTATCAAATTCAAGACAATTTTCTCCTCCCCCAATTTTTTTTCTCTCCCCTCTCCTTCCCTTCCCTTCCCTCAATCCAAACTAACCCTAAAGGTCTCTCCAAAATACACGTGCATTTCTTTAAAGTTCAATAGCCAATAAAGGTTGGTTCAACTGGTAAAGTGGTTGCCTTATAATAGTAAGATTGTGAGTTTGAATCCCGTTGATGTGAGGGACTTGTTGATGGGTGATTTATAAATATCTATGTAAG
This sequence comes from Acacia melanoxylon, assembly GCA_019022615.1. NCBI lineage: Eukaryota > Viridiplantae > Streptophyta > Magnoliopsida > Fabales > Fabaceae > Acacia > Acacia melanoxylon. The sequence continues at coordinate 23,743,013 of JAFJYJ010000001.1, read as the reverse complement.
CGCTTTTCAAGTGCGGGACATGTTTTATAATTTTTTTACTTTTTATCTCAAGAAATTATGAAATGTATATGTTAAATTTTAATTAGTTTAAATTTATTTATATATTTTTTGTTATTTAAGGTTATAATATACTGTTATAAAATATTAAATCCAACCATTAGAAGTTGACCAAATGGTGAAGATTAAATGGAGAGGAAATGGATATTGAGGTAAATAGAGACACATCTCTCCCCTGCAGAACTGTTCAGAATTATAAGCAGTGAGGAGCTTGAGCATAGATTGTGGAAAAGAATTTACAAATAGCCTAAAATTAATGGCCCGTTTCGTTTATAGGATCAAAGGGAATGTAATAGAATATAATGTAATGCAATGATGATTACTTAAGTTTGTTTGGTAAAATGATAGGAATGGGATGATAAATAATATTTTTTATATTTTCTTAAAGATTGATAAAATCAAAAAGATAAAAAAATCCTTTCAAAAAAGAGAAAGAAAAGCCTCATCCTTCCTGTGATTCTTCCTCATCTCAAATCAATATTTCAAACTCAACTATTTCTTGTGATCCTACTACTTTTCTTTACGAGCCTCCTCCTTCTCTCCTTCATCATGTTAAGATCCCAAGGATCTCCTCCGCCACCACCCCCTCCTCCTCAAAGCTTGTTGGTGGCAACAAATGGCTCAAATACTGAGGATCCTAACCACGTCTCCCCCTCCGCCATAGCCAGCGCCTATGCCCCCTCCGCCAATCCATCTATTGCGCCAAATGACGAGATGGCACAAGAGAAAAGATCACTAGGGAATTTTGAAATCTAACAAGTTTACAATTTGTCCTTTCTTGTTCTACCTCACAGTAAGCTTCCTCCCCTCTTTCATAATTTGCTTTGGACCTCCTTCATGACAACAAGACCCTTCCCAAGTGTTTTTTTCTCTCGTGTCATCTAGTCATTCGGTGCAATAGGTGGATTGGTGGAAGGGGTAGGGGCATCGACTTAAGATATATAACGGTTATTAAGAAAACTTGTCACTTAATAGAAGTCCAAACAAATAAATAACAGAGGTAATCAGTAACTGACATATTTCGTCTCACAATAATGATGGTTGTTGAGCAAAAACCATCATGAAATAACAAACACTGTGATCGTTTGAAACATTTCCCCTTTCTCAAGCTGGTAATAATACTTTGATACAGCCTTCATCTTCCTCCTCTGATGATGAGAATTAGGATAATGAAGAGGATGAGGATGAGGAGGATGAAAGTCACCACAATTGTCGTCCTCATCGTTTTGTTCATCCTCCTTATCCTTATCCTTATCCTCGTCCTTTTCCTCATGCTCATCCTCATTCTTATCTCATCTTCCTCCTCCGATGATGAGAATTAGGATAATGAAGAGGATGAGGACGAGGAGGATGAACAAGACGATGAGGATGAAAGTCACCACGACTGTCGTCCTCATCGTCTGTTCATCCTCCTTATCCTTATCTATGTCCTTTTCCTCATGTCATCCTCATTCTTATCATCGAAGGAAGAGATCAAGTTAAAATTAATAGTTCATTGTCATTAATTAAGAACCGTAAAATATTTTTGCTATCATACTTAACGATTCTAAGTTAATATTATGGTTGATTATGCAATTAACAATAGATATCAATAAATTAAAAAAATTGTCAAAATATGATATTTATTAAGAATTAATCGTCATCATTTATATAATATAATGATCTTAAATATTAAAAGACATGATGGCTCAATAATCCACAAAACCCTCTATAAATAAACATCAAAAACTAAACTCAACTTCTCTACTTCCATTTCAACTTCTCAAAGCCAACTTCTGATTCAACAAAACGTCATGGACAAATGTAAAAGAACTTCTAATTCATAAGCTGGCAAAAAATTGAAATATGAACTCCCTTTGCCAACAAGTATTGAAGGTATCGTCCACGCAAACTATGATCTCCATCATATGGTCCAAGTTTGCTTGCGAGACAAGGACGCATAGACCAAACCTTGAAGGAACTTACCTCTCTCATTCACTCTTTGAACGAGAAGGTAGACAAGTTACTGGAGAATGAAGAATCTGATGATGCATCAAATTTTTAAAAGATCTCTGTAACTTTTTATTTTTAGTTTGTTTATTTAATTTGTCTTTTTTTGTTATATAATGGTGGTTGCATAATCAACTACCAATTTTTTTTTTTTTTTTAAAAAAATAGGTATATACATTACGGTTATTAAGTAACAATCATCACTTATTAGAATTCCATGCAAATACATAATGGTTGTACAATATAATCGTCATATATTGTCTGACGATTCTTATGGTAAAAGCGTTATGAAACGTTAGATGAACATACAAACGATTTGTCTTCCAATTTTATATCAGAAAAATAACATAACGGTTTCTCTTAAATAAATGTCAACTAAATGGTCCAAACATTTCCCTTTTCCCACGCTCATAATGAGAATACTATGTGCTTCTTCATTCTTCAATGATCAGCATGAGAAACAAGTATCATTTCATTACCCACCTTTGTGCACGACTGCTCCTCTTCAACTTCCAACGTGTACAATGAAAGTCCGAACCCGTCACTTCCAATCTATATAATCTCCTAATTTTCTTATGTTTATCATCCTCCTATGTTCTTTTAATCGCCAACATGAAACGTCATGCTGAAGACTTGCTAGAAAATCCATTGTGTCATCCACCTCCTTCCCCTCCTCCACAACCACCACTACCTCATTCTCCCCCTTCTCCTCCTCTACAACCTCCACCTCCGCCTTTTGTGGAGGCAATGATGCAGCATGCAGAATGCATTGACCATACAATGAGGAGGCTGGTCGGCTATTTGTCGAGTATGAACAAGAAGGCCAATCTCATTCTTGATGAGTATGAGATTAGCCACCACGATCCTAACATACTCACAGTTTATTCAAGCCACTCCTTTGGTGACGAGTAGGGTGATGATATGTGGTTTGCTACGAATTTACGGAACTTTTGATTCATTCAAATTGAACAAAACAAAAGTTCCTAAATTCACAGCAGACCTCAGATCATCTATGAGGAAACAAGTCACCAAAGGCTGATATTTTTTGGTTTTATTTTTATAAAATATAAAAATATAATTATATGGGCATTAGCTACCCAAAAAATAAAATAAAATAAAATAACAACAACAACAACATGCCTCACGAGTATTAACTAATGACCGTGATTTATGTATATGTTAAAACAATAAGGTAACTCACAATTATTAACAAAGAACCGTAATAAATATAAACAAATAAATAATAGTTTTATAAAAAACAGTTTTCTTCGACACGACAACCCAAAAAACCCTACCATTCCTCTTCTATTTAAGCGTCTGAAACAAAACACACTTAACACTTATTCTATAATTCTAATGAAACCCTTCAACATCGTAAGTAGTCAAGTCATTTTTAGTCAAGCCACACCATAAAAAGCCTTTGTCTTACAGCCACACTAGTCAATATCTTCACACTTGTCTCAGTGATTGCCGATTAAGTTGCTTTTGCTTGCCCTAACTCGCATTTTCATCATTCGTGAGCCTTGGCTAGGTCACATTTCTTTTGTGCTTTGTTCTCCTTGTTCGATTGAGGTGCCTTGTGAAGTCACGGTGCGATAAAGAATTTAAGGTGCCATTAGCTTGCTTTTGTGAAGGCTTTTTTTTTAAAAAAAAAATATAGAAAACCTACTATTGCTATGATAGAATGTTCATTTCATGTTATAGGAAGTTGTTAACCCATTGCTTTGACTAGAGCTTCATACTTTATTGATATTTTTTGAAGTAACTTATGGAGATATGATCCCTAAGGAACATATATTTCCTTTTTTTTGGAAGTATCTATATTTTCAGAAGTTACTTCAAAAAGTTCCATAGGTATGATGAATAAACTAGTTCATGTGTATCGATGAGAGTCATACATGAACAGGCTCTATGAATAAACTAGTTTATATGTACTGAGAGTCATACATGAACAAACTCTGTGAATAAACTTGTTCATATGACATGTTGAATTTATTGTTGTGAAGTTTTTTTTTTTTGGAAATCCCATATTGCTCTGACAGAAGATTCCTCTTCTGTTTTTCTATTGAGCAAGTGGCATCAAGTTAAAAGCTATGAAATTCAATAATGTGATCGGTCATAGACTCTTCAATGTGAGAGTTTTCTAAGCTACTTGGTCTTGTACCTATAGATATAATAGAATAGTACTTCCAACATCGAGTAGCCATACAATTTAGATTGATTAAGATATTATAGGCTTTATGGCTAGAATCAATCGCACTCCTAATCTATATATAGAATAATTTAAGTGTGCACCTATACCTTATTTCTCTTCAGCAATTAAGCCTGAAAAGTAAAGGACCTTGAATTTAAGGGTTTGCATACCCCTCCGCCCTTTTTGATAAGGATATATGTTTTTTCCCAAAGTACTTCAATTTCCAGAAGTTAATTCCTATGAAAAGGCACTATATAGGTCACTAGTTACATTATAACTTATATACATTAACAATTACCATTGATTCTCCCCGCAAAACTTCAAATGTCTTGATCCATGCCAAATTGCATAGCCACACTGTGTTGAAGGTATTATATAAAAACCGTCATGTATTATAACTCATATACTCTCACTTGAAGAGTTTTATATCCATACATTACGGTTATTATATAAAAACCGTCATGTATTATAAATCTTCACAGTTCTTATTTATATAACGTTATTTATGTACTTATTTCATAACGGTCTATGTGAGACCATTATTAAAGTTTATTAAAAGTCATGGTTCTTATACATAAACCGTTATGTATGTTACTGAATAAATAATGGTTGTAAAATGAGATCGTTATGTATCATGCAAGCATTACTATATATTATGACGGTTATTTTTGTATGCTCATTAATTATTATCACAACAATTGACAAATTATGGCCTCACCAAACCTCAATACATAATTTTGATCAAAAAAACCTCAATACATAATGGATGTTATATTATAACCGTTATAATAGGTTTGAAATAAATAACAGTTCGAAACCGTAATGTATATGCGCCAAGCTTTTATAAAGTCCTACATACAGAATGGTATACCAGTCTAGACTGGTACACCGATTTAGGGCTATATCAGTACTCATTTTCAAAACATGCTCTTTTAAAAAGGCGTAGAGCCTAACTCCGTTACTCAAACCAATTTAGCCAGGTAGGTGTCTATCATGGGAGCCTCACCGTGCTAGGGTGACTGATTGGCTGATCCACATAGACTAGCCCTGCCTTCGGCACCAAAAGGTTTTTGGAATAACTTAGTCAGATCTATGCCAGGACAACTGCTCTTATACCAAACTGTAACATCCCATTTTCAAAAGCAATATATTTTTTTTCATCAGAGTAGAGCATTGGGGCGATTGAGTAACTGATAATTAGATTCAAAATGCCGTAAGTCTGGTTGATTACAAAAGCGGTATAATAACTGAGAGTTTTTAAAGTAAATAACAACATAAGTGTCTCCCTGGCAACACCCATACTGTGGCAAAAGAAATTATCCGGTCGAGACTCTAAGCGTGCTGCTTGCCCTTATCTTCGGCTCTCAGTCCTCCCGACCCTGAAGCTATTTTAGAAGCTGAGGTCCAAATGCACATCGGACCTCAGGTAACGGTTAACCTCATATTTATGGAAACAACATATGGAAGACATTACAGCATTAATCAACACATAAGTATATAGCAGATGGAAAATTAATATAACAACAGTACACATCACGTGTAAAGTTATCTATGCTAACAGTACACATCTCATGTAAAGTTATCTACGTTAACAGTACACATCTCATGTAAAGTTATCTATACAATTCACTCGTATAGTCTTCTATCACATATAAGTATACAGTAAATATCAGAGTTAGTGTTACAGTACGCGAACGTACCTTCGTCGGTGGTATAACGGTACTTTTTCGGAAAACGGTACTTTTTGACAGCGGTATGACGGGGGTACAACAGCGGTTCGTGATTACAAATATCCTATAAGGATAATATCACATTTATCAACTTTTAGCATTATAACAGGCATTTTAGGTACAAATTACCATTTTTCCCATGAACCCCTAATCGGCGGAATTTCGCCAGAGCTTCGCTATTTTAACTCTATCTCTCCGTAATTTTGACATATCTCTTCCCCAATAATATTTTAGAAAATAATACCATATTTACCCCTAAATATGATATCTAGACTATCTTGAAAATTAAAGATAAATCTAGCATTTCTACTACATCTACTGAAAGAACTACCGAAACTAAAGACTAGGGACCGAAGAACTTACCCAGCACTTCGCTACTCCTTTTCTAGAGCTCCTCCTTGCTCTCACTTCTCTCTAACCTCTCTCTAGGATCAAGGAATTGGTGAGTTATGAAGTGAAGAGGATTGCCTATTTATAGGGAATTTCCAAACATCTCAACCCTTGGATCAACTTCTCGCACCAACGGTTAAGATGATGGAGATGTGGCCTCTTGCCAACCACTTATTCTCCTCTCTTCTCCACCAAAAATTCTCCTCCCTTATGTCATCCATGATGTCATCTTTTTGCTTTATGGCCTTGTACCGATAAAGTTCCCAGTTCGGTGTCCAAATCGCGCAATCTCGGAGAATCTCAAAAATCCGGGAGCATAGCGCTGAAGGTCTATTCATCCTCTTTAAAACTACTTGGGTTAACTAAATTTTTGATCCTATTAAGGGTATTCCGTTGTCTGTAAGATTTTCGGATAAACGCCGGTTACTTTAAATGATTTCGATAGAACCAGCTTCTTTCCGACAAGAATTCACCGGTTCGTAATATGTCCTGACCTAAGAAACTTTATCCCTGGTTTGTCACAACGGTCTCGTTTTGTATAGGTTCTCATTTTGACTATCTGTCATTTTTCCTTAAAACCCTGTATCTTAAGTGCTCTGTTGGTTTCAAAAATCACTTCGGAGATAGCTCACTCCGAGGTAAAAATTCACTGGTTTATAAAAAGTCCAGATGACATAGGCTAAATCCCTATATTTTGGTGTAGGATTTAATTTCTATACATTCTCAAACGTCCCGTTGGCTTTTTTACCGATATATTATTATTAAATTCCAAATATCTAGATATTATTTGAAATAGCCATAACCCTTTTCACACTACTTTTTCATTTATTATTTATTTATTATTTATTTAATTAATAATTTCGAATTTCTCCCGTTAAATTAATTATTTACTAATTAATTTACTTATATCATAATCTAAACAATTAGCCACTAATTACTTAATTAGCCACTTACTAATTGTTGATAATGTTCATAATTAGGATTAATTATTATCTCACAACTATTTTACTGACATTGGTATTTTATATCCCATGTAAAATATTAAAAATTATGGGGCCAAAAAGTGCTTTTAATAATATTATATTTATGCTTCTCTATTTTTCAAGGAAATAATTTCAAAAATTCCTAAAATTAGAGACAACATACTTTCTAATTTTTAGCAAATATTTTATTGCCTCTAGGGATTTATCATAATATTTTCAGGCCATTTTTATGCCCCATAAATGCATTTAGGGATTTTTAGCTCTTTATTCACCCTAATTTCATAAGAAATTACCTTAGAAAATAAGGTATTTATTACACTAGTTTAGAGACCACATATTCACCTATTTCCAATAGGTATTATTTATCGAAATATGATACTTATCATAAATACGATTTTTAGGGTATTACATATGACCATTCGAAACCGTGATGCATGACAATTAATAACCGTAATTGTGATTTCTGTAATATTGACCATATTCTTCGGAGTTGGTCGAGGTCAAAGGTTCCCATAGTTGGTCTGAGAAGATGAGGAGAAGGAAGTAGAGGATGCATCATGACTACATGTACTCCCATTGATGTAATGCAACCAAACTGACCATAATTAAGTGTTCCTTTTATAATGCTCCTTGTCTCCAATAAACCCCCCTCCAAAAAAAAAAAAAAAAAAAAAAAAAAAAAAAAAAAAAAAACCAAAAGAAGAGTTGAGAATCTGGGTTGGGTTTGTGGACTAGCTCGTAAGTGCTTGGTAGATTGAAATTTTATAAATCCATTTTAAAATTAGACTGATATTACCCACCATGATTACCCACCATGATTGAAATTTCATGTTATTCCACTACATTACAGATTCTCTCTAGATGGTGCCTTATTTGTTTCCGTTGTAGCCCTCTTTTGAACAATTTGTGCAAATTTAATCATTAGGTGTATCCCCCCTTGGATCTTGACATCATTGCCATCCTTCAAAACAATTGAGGCAAGAGTGGTTACAATAATATCAATAGTGGTCTCCACCTTCATTAAAGGACCACCAACTTTTGTTGGGATGGAGTGATAAGCACTAAAATCTGAACTTTTCATATTAAATCTAAATGGATCATATTTGCTTTTTTATTTAAAAAAGTATTTTAATGTATAGAAAATCTAAAATAATTTTTTTAAAAAAAAATCATTAGCTAGAAAATTTAAATTTAAACGGTTGAAATTGTATTTAAATAGGGCAGATCTTAATACAATGATGAGCCTAAAATGTGGTCTCCATCAATTTGGTTTTTTACTTTTCAAACTTGATGACTATTTTTTATTTATTTATTTTTAAAAAAAAACTTCATGAGTTTTAATTTACTAATTCTAGATGAGAAATAATAAAGGGATATAAATAATAAAAAATTAAATATACTAATTTTTTTTTTTTAAAAAAAGTGTATCAAACAATATTAATTCTTTAATAATCATAATAAGTTTATCTTATTATTTTTCTAAAAAATATATATAATATCCATTTGATACATTATAATTACACACACTTACATAAGCACACATACATACATATATTGGAAACGCTCGAGGGAACAACTATAATAAGAAATATAAGTACAACTGACTCGGTAATGCAAACTGATCATATAAGTGTAATTGGGTCAATAGCCTAGCCTCACAAAAGTCATGTAAGTGAGTAATCCTCTCACATTGGGTCATCTATCCAAACGAACTCTAAAAGGCCTTCAGCCCAAATCCAAGAAAACCCTATCATTGGGCCTACTACCCAAACACTTCATAAAATAACTCCTTTTAATGAAATCATAAAATCCCAAATCATGGAATCTAAAGTGCAACAAAAGGCCAAGGAAAAACAAATCCAATAAGCCACCCATTTAAAACACCATCTTCCAAACCAGCTTTTAATAATTATGAGCAATTTAAGTATTTTAAAGCTCTTACTCAAAAAACTGGAAACGTGACCTTGAAAGACAAACATATAAAGTATGTATCTCATTTTATTTTAATAAGGTGGTAGTCTATCCAAGAACATCACCTTCTCTTGTAAAAGTCTTGTATCAACATGGACTAATCCAAGCTACATATCCTTTGTCATCGATGGAGGAAATTTCAGAATTACCAAGTCCTTTAAGAAATTCCATAGAAGCTTATTTCAAAATTGTAACCCAATTTACAATTTTTATAAGGTGTTCCTCAACAATTGCTAAGATTACGCCAGAAAAGTTTTATCATCCTATAAACTTGATTATATTTGGAACGACCAAGAAACCAGTGGAATTTGAGCCTGAGCTCAAAGAAGACATATAAAATGATCAAGAGTTCCAGCAAAAGATGTCTAACATCAAAGCTCAAGATTATCATATAATCTATTAAGAAATGAACAGATCAATAGCAGCAAAAGAAGAACCATGAGTATATTCTTGTGGATTAACGACATGTGTAGTTTCACGGGTGGAAAAAAGGATTTTAAGACCGGACAAAAGAAAGACCTAAGACCGGACTAGTCACGGCTTGTTCCAACCAAGATATTAAAAGTCCGTCACTTTCAAGACCGGATTCGAACCGGTCTAAAAGAAACTTTTTAGACCGGACATTTTAAAAGTTAGGTCTTAAAAGTCGTACTAAATAGACTGATATGTATTTTGTTCGGTCCTAAAAATCAACTTTTAAGACCTGGACATAAACATAGACCTATCTTAACATATCGACATTTTTAAGACCGGATAAATAATCTCCGGTCTAAAAAATACCGACTTCTAAGACCAGACGACTAACTAATCCGGTTCTAAATTTAATTAAATTTAAGATCGAGTATTTGGTAAAGCATGTCTTAAAAGTTGAACTTTTTAAGACTGGGCTAGACTTTTAAGACCGGACTTATAAATGCATCCGGTCTTAAAATTTGAACTTTTAAGACCGGCGATATTATTTCCCAAAAATTTTCCAAATTTTTCCCCGCTCGTTCTTCCGATCATATATATATATTACACACATCCACCACACAATCCAAAGACAAAAAATTAGATACTTTAAGCTACAAGCTATGAACAATCCATTATGAATAAATTAAATTGGGAAAAGAATACAAATATCACCTACTATGAGTTATGTGGCCTCTTAATTTAGTACAACACCGTAATGAATTATCTTACAAATACAATGATGAGTTACAAATAAATACCGCACCATGCCTTCATCTGATCTCACCCAACAACGTAACATGATATCCCCTTTTATAACATATATATCGGATCCTGCCACAAAATAAAACAAGAACAAAAGTTTCACAATCAATGTCGTTTAATTAAGAACAGTACAACACCGTAATGATGAATATATACATGTAATAAGATAACTTACAAATACAATGATGAGTTTCAAATACCGCACCAAGCCTTCATCTGATCCCACCCAACAACGTATTTAACATTATATCCCCTTTTATAACATATATATCGGATCCTGCCACAAAATAAAACAAGAACAAAACCTTCATTGTTTAAGAACATGGAAGGAATATAGTTAAACCTTAAAGTTTTCAAATAATTCTGCATATGAATATTACCATATAAATTGACTCTTTTATAAAGGGATATCCTCCCATATCCCTTCTTGATGATCATTTCTTATTCCGGGTTCATTATCTGCTTCATCTTCTTCGTTCATGTCCTAGATACCCCTTGAAAAAGGAGTACTCTCAGGAAGACCGTAATTCGAATGAATTTCATCATCAATATCAATGACCATTTTTCCTTAGAGAGCTACAGACCACATTTTATTTTCCTGATCGGTGATATAGAACACTTGTTTTGCCTGGTCTGCCATAATAAAAGGTTCATCTCCAAAACACCTACCATTGATATCGACTAATGTAAGTCCTAGCCGATCGATCCAAACACCATTTTTGACATTAACCCACTTGCATTTGAAAATTGGAAATCTAATTTTAACATAGTCCACCTCCCAAATCTCTTCAATAACCCAATAATATGGCATGACTGCCAATAAAGGCCTCTTGTCTTTCGAACTGGAGAAGTGCATAGATTCAAATTTCTAACATAACACCACCGTTCGGGACGGTGCTCTATCATCTAGGGACTTCGTAAAATGTATAACCATTGATCACATACGAATTCCAACTTATGACATCAACCTCGGACCACGGGCTAACCATTTGATTGTATCGAAACACATTCCTCTCCCTCGACCTTTTGTTTGAACCATTTTGCAAATGTTCTCGTTATGCTCCCTAATCAACCTTTGTTCGATCATTCGATGATTTTCTTTCCTTACAAATTTCTTTATGTGCAGCTATGCTGGCTTGAACTTCATCAACATTATTCAAGATGTATAAGTGGACTTGTGACAATTCATCAGGATCCACACTCTTTACCGAATCACCTCGTCTACCCCCTTCAGCATGCTGACGTTTTGGAAGCCTAATATGTCTTACTTTGGCCAAATAATTTTGACAAAATTCCATGACTTCTTCAGAAACATATTTCTGAACAATTGATGCTTCTGGCATGCGTTCTTCACGTACCCTTTTAGGAATTTCATAGATCTTTCAATTGGGTACATCCACCGTAAATGGATAGGGCCGCACAACTTTATCTCCCTCACTAGATGAACAATTAGTTGAACCATGATGTCAAAAAATGTAGGAACAAAAAGCTTCTCAAGGTGGCACAAGATAAGATATCCTTCATTCTCCAATTCATCCAACTTTTCAATCTCAAAAACTTTACTACAAACCGCATTGAAGAAGAAACAAAGTCTAGTCAAGACGACCCGAAGATCATATTCGGCGATGCCTCGAATAGCTACTGGGAGTAGCTGTTGCATCAAGACATGACAATCATGAGACTTTTGGCCTACTAATTTCAAGTCCTTCATCGAAACAAGTCTCTAAAAGTTTGAAGAATACCCCGAGGGAACTTTTGTGCCATGTAAACACTCACAAAAACTTCGTTTCTCATCCTTAGAAAGAGTATGAGAAGCCTGGGACAATAAGTTCTCTTCCCATATGGCCTTGGATGTAAGTGTTCGCGTATTCCCATTGCTTGCAAATCCAATCTTGCCTTCACACCATCCTTTGAACTACCTTGTATATTGAGAAGCGTGCCAACAATACTATCACATACGTTTTTCTCCACGTGCATGACATCAATACAAAGGTCTCACATCAAGATTGCGCCAATATGGAAGATCGAAGAATACGGATCTCTTTTTCCATATATTTATTTCTTTTCTACTCTTTGCGGTCTTACCGAAGATGACACCGATATTTTTCACCTTTTCATAAACTTGCTCCCAAATAATGCCACCGGAGCATCTTCATACTCCTAGCCACCAAAAAGGCTTTCTTTAATCGACGATATGGGTGGTCCCGTCGAAGAAATCTCCTATGTCCAAGATAAACCGTCTTTCTTCCATGTTGAAGTTGATGGTAGCGTGTGCCTTCTTCACAAACCGGACATGCTTTGTGGCCTTTTACACTATACCCTGACAAGTTCCCATATGTTGGGAAGTCGTTTATAGTACAAAATATCATGGCTCGCATTTTAAACACCTCCTTCTTGAAAGAGTAAAAAACATCGACACCTTCTTCCCACAACTCCCTCAAGTCTTCGATCAAGGGTCAAGGTAAACATCAATGTCATTTCCGGGTTGTTTTGGTCCCGAAATCAACATAGACAAAGCATGATGTACTTTCGTTTCATGCATAACATAGGAGATAAGTTGTAAATAATCGTGAGTACGGGCCATGAACTATGTATGCTGCTAAGGCTACCATAGGGATTCATGCCGTCTGTGCTAAGTGCAAGCCTAAGGTTCCTAGGTTCTTCGCCGAAGCTCGGAAATAATTGATCAATTTTCTTCCATTGAGAATAATCGGCCGGATGTCGAAGCTTTCCATCAGAAATCCTCTCATCAACATGCCACCTCAATTTTTTTGCATCACTTTCATTAGCAAACAACCGCTTGAACCTTGGTATGATTGGAAGATACCACAACACTTTTGCAGCCCCTTATTTGACTTGTACCTTGGGGTTTCACATATCGATAATTGCCGCTTCTCTTCAAACTCTTTTCTATACAATATGCAATCATTCGGGCATGCATGAATCTTTTTATACTCCACCCCTAGTGGACAAAGTATTTTCTTAGCATCATAGTATCGATGCGGCAACACATTATCATCCGGAAGCATGTCCTTAAAAGCCTCAAGCGCTTCGTAGAAACTCTTGTCGCTCCATCCATGACATGCCTTCAAGCTTACCAATTTCAATACGGCGTTCAACAATTGGTATTTTTTACACCCAGGGTATAGCGGGGTCTCTGCATCACTGCACATATTACCATATGCATGTGATTGCTCAAAAGCCTCTTCTCCTACATCACGAATAATGTCCTCTATGTGATCATCCATATCCGTGTCATTATCATCAAAGGCCACTTCCTCATGTTGAAACCCACTTGGCATTTTTTCACCATGCCATGACCATACCGTATAAGTCTTACAGAATCCTTCACAAATTAAATGCGTGTGGATAACTTCAAAACTTAATCGCCTCTCATTCAAACATTTTACACAAGGGTAATAAAACTTCCCACTATCATCATGGGCATTTTGTTTAGCAAATTCTATAAATTCCCTCACCCCATTCTGATATTCAACACTCGTCCGTAAAGCATTATTTATCCAACTATGATCCATAGAAGAATTCCTATATATAGACGGAAAGATTTAACATACATAATCCGAAAAAATTGAAACTTGCATATAAAATTGAATGCATAACGAAGAATCACTTTTGGTCATAAATGTATCACAAGTGAATCCAAGAAGCAAAATAAATGCATGACGAGGAAATTAAATGCATCGCATGAAGGTCTTGTGGACTCACCCGTAGCATATAAATTCAAATGGGTTTGCCGAGTCTTTCTTCTCCTACACGAACGTTGATGTTGCGTGCACAAAGAAGAGTAACCTAAAAACACTAGTTCGTCGCCTTCGATAGGTCTAAAGTGAAAATATAATCTTCAATATACAATGTTCATTAACAACAGAGAAACTCACAAGAACATTTCATCGATTTCGTTCAACCCATGAAAAACCCAGAACCATAACCAGGAAAATAATAAAGTTATATAATCAAAACACCTTGTACAGCTTGGTCTATAGACGTTTAGCTAAGGAACCGTAAAGTGATTGTCGAGAGAGCAACGCGAAGCCGACGACGCAACAAGCAAAATGTGGAGAAAGAACCCGAGTAATCACTCTCGCCGCGACAAGAGAAGTTCGAGAGGGAAATTTAATTTTCCCCGCGAAAGAGACAAGTTTTAGTATTTTGGATTTTATTAAGACCGGTTAATTATAAAGTGTCCGGTCCTAAATATATAATTTTATTAATAAGACCGGTAGTTATAAAGTGTGCGGTCCCTAAAGAATAATTTTATTAATATCTTTTTAAGACCGGCAATTAAGAATACTTCGGTCCTAATATTTACTATTGATTTAATTTTAAGACCGGAGTTTTATAAACATCCGGACCTAAAAGTCAAATACTTATAGAGTCGTAAACCTCTTCGTTTTATTAATGAACCAAACTAAAAAAAAAAGAGGAGAGATTTGCCTTTGGCGAGCGCAGCAGAAACTGAATTAATAAAATAAATAAAGAAAAACTGGAGAATATGAATATAAAAAAGGCACAAGCTTAATTAGTTCTTACTGCTTCCATACATAACTGGAGAATATGCACGAACACAAGAAAAAAAAAGAAAGAAAAACAATAACTGATCATTATCAATGACAAGAATCTAACAAAACATCCTAAAGTTTATTATCATCCAATGCCTTGGCGATATCGGCGTTAAAAGCATTAACTTCCCGCCGGAGATCAGCAAGTTCCTGTCTTATTCACATCACCCACAGTGATCATTAGAGGAAAGAGGAGAGGGGTCAGCGGTAGGCGCGCTGGGGCCAACCGATTGGAGAGGGAGCAGAACCTCCGCATGGTCCGAAGGCCGGGAGGGGGCGCGCAACCTCTTCATCATCCGAAATAACAATGGGTCCGACGACCCGAGATTCTTCTATCACAACAACGCACTCTCGCTGGAGGAGGCGCACCGTATAACGATCTAAGTCTCGGCAAGAGCTTCGTGTGTAAGAGTACCCCTACGAGGAGTTCTCTTGTATCTAACCATGGTTTGAGGCTTTGAGCGCCATGCAGAGCTCCAACCGATACACTCTTTTTATTAATAAGAACATGAAGGTTAGTGTGCGGAGTTAATGAGGACAGAGAGATGGATACACTCTTTTTATTATGTAACCAGATTTAAAAGTATATTATTTATTTTTTCAATTAAATAACTTTTAAGACCGGATTTTTAGAACCATCCGGTCCTAAATGTCTACTATTTATTTTTCCATACAATTCAATTACTTTTAATACCGTCCATTTATATTATATCTGGTCCTAAAAGTCAATTATTTGTTTATCAATTATTTATTTTTGTAAAGTAAGAATTTTTCCTTAAAAAATATTACTTTTAAGAACGGATCTTTTACAAAATCTGGTATTAAATGTTCAGTCACTTCAAACGCAGATAGCAGAGTCGATCCTTGCACCCCGTACACATGATCCAGAGTCTCTTCGGCTTCAAGGTTGTAAACTGACCAACTAAGCGTCTCTTCGTATTCTGAAGAACAATGCGTCTCCTCGTAAAAAGTTCACAACGTTTCATATTCTTCATGATAGGTTCTCTATTTAAACCCATTCTTACTTTAGTTTCTTCACATTCTTCTCCATCACTTCTACACGACCTCCTCCATCGACTAAAACCCACCGTAATGGCCGCTCCACCAGTCCTCCTTTTCCTCCTCCTCCTCTTCAACCTCGCCCCCTCCTCCACCGCCTCCCAAATCCAACCGTCAAGCGCTTGATGCAGAACATTGTGGCCCGCGTCGATCACATCGACCGACACTTGGGCCAATTGTTTCAACTGGTTCATACCGTCAACCAGAAGCTAACCATGGTACTCGACGCCAATGACGTGGAGTACGATCCTTCACAAGAGGACGCCTCCGACGCCTCCAAAATCGCCTCCGACGCCTACCACCTCTCCGACGACGGGGAGGATTAGTTGTTTTATAGTTTTTTTTTGCTTTTTTTTACTGCTTTTTTTTGTAATCGCTGCCCTATAGGCAAAAAAAATTATTAAATAAAATATTTCGCATTTTGTTCTTATGGGAGTTTTAATTAATCTGCAAGTTTAATTATATGCATTATCTGAACCTGGAAAGCAATAAGAAAGTCAATTATGAAATATGGAAAATGGCAGACTCAAAACACTAAAATTAAAAAAAAAAAGAAAAAAAAGGTAGAAATTAGGCAATTATGAAATATGGAGTTTACGTTATAATATGGACAAATATTTAATTTAATTTTTTGATGCTATTACACTCTATAAATAAATAAAGTAAATCGGTTATGAAATATGAATAATAGGGAAAGACTTTAATTTAATAATATGATTATTCATTTAATAAAGTAGTTACAAATAGAATAATTAATAATGTAGACTATAGTTACGCATATTGAATAAATATTTAATTTAAGCAAAAAGATTATTCATTTAATTTATAAGAGATTTTATATATAAAAATATATATTATTAATAAATATATTGTATATTTGTCGCCAATGAAAGACTTTTAGGACCGGCTATTTAGTAAACATACGGTCCTAAAATACTGTAATTGTTTCACAAATAAATAGACGAAGACTTTTAGGACCGGCTACTTAGTGATCATGCGGTCCTAAAAGACCGCGTATTTTATACCGTGAATCACGAAGACTTTTAGAACCGCTCTTTAGTAAACATACGGTCCTAAAATACTGTTATTTTTGAATAATAAACGAAGACTTTTAGGACTGGCTACTTAGTAAACATGCGGTCCTAAACGACTGACGTATTTTACAGTGAATCACGAAGATTTTTAGAACCGGCTCTTTAGTAAACATACGGTCCTAAAATACTGTTATTTATGAATAATAAACGAAGACTTTTAGGATCAGCTACTTAGTAAACATGCGGTCCTAAACGACTGGCGTATTTTACGGTGAATCACGAAGATTTTTAGAACCGGCTCTTTAGTAAACATACGGTCCTAAAATACTGGCAAATTTTCACAAATAAATAAACGAAGACTGTTAGGACTGGCTACTTAGTAAACATGCGGTCCTAAAAGACTGGCATTTTTTCCAATAATAAATTAAGACCTTTAGGACCGGCTATATAGTAAACATACAGCCCTAAAATACCGTAATTGTGAAAAAATAAATAAACGAAGACTTTTAGGACCGCTACTTAGTGAACATGCGGTCCTAAACTTCTCGCATTTGTAAATTAAGCAATGAATATTTTTTTCCACCATCCAATACATTCAAAGAACCACTAATGGACACAAGGAAACTTGTTTTAAATGAATTAACAAATTATTATTGTATACAATCACAAATTGGACAATTGTTCATTACGTACCGAAGATGATTGTTGATACAAATAGCATATATTTACAATGAATTCACAAATCAACTATTTTTCCGATTTTCCGAGATGATCGATCATACAGATATTCGATAACACATTGCGCGTGTGCGCTCAATATCACCATCGAAAGGGGTCAAGCAAGTCAAACGTCTGTATCATCAAAGACAGAAATATATTAGTCGTCCTTCCTTGCATATCAAAGGGGTCAGCGCACAAGCAAAGTTATGTAATACATTTACCTTTGCTTGGATGTTAGTCACTGGTTGCATGACAATATTATACATGTGTGTCATGACATAATGTCCACATAAGTTGGACTCCTTCGGTTGCCGACGGGTCTAAAAACAAACAAGAAATATATATATATATATATATATATATATATATATATATATATATATATATATATATATATATATATATATATATAAGAGCATATATTTTTTTTCGACCAAGTTCACAAGCCAAAGGTGCCGTTGTCCAAATATGTACTAACCTTTGGTTTGATCCATGTAGGATCTTTGACTTCAGTCCCGACTTGTTCTTGACCTTTTCTTGGAATGATTTTAAGGGCCTATATATTGTCAAAATCACAAATTTACTCAATAATGGTTACCGAAAATTTACAAAGCAGAGATTTCGACTAGACAATCAAAATGACATATGCTTACTTGTTCACCATCTCGCTGCAATGTAGTCGTTGGTTCGTAGTGAAGGGAGCATAAAAAGACAACTTTATTCTCATTCGGCAAATCAGACCAACCGCCAATGGTGACTGAAAATTCACAAATGCACAAGTACTCGCATATGTAGCGAAATATAATTAAGGGAATTACGTAAAAGAATTATGATATGTACCTATTGTAGTATGGTGCCAAGTACCAATTTTTCCTATTCTTCTTGGTCAACCTTGTTGTTATGTATGATTGTCTCTCCACTAAGGGTGGTTGACTCACGTACTGCGGGCACAAGAATCCAATATCTTTGCTTCTGCCCTGCTGTTCCAATTCACGATGCAATAACCTACAATAATGACGTCAGGGAATTAGTATATACGTATGTGAGTGTCTCACATTTATGTTATGTACTCATAGAAGAAGATACTTACTTTATAAACATGAGAATCATTGAATCGCAAGCTCCGTTTATCAAACAACAGGAAATTATATCATCTTGGTCAACCAAAACCGGGTGCTTATTTTTAAGACCTACTTCTGTATTGACAGGCCACTGATTAAGTGCAACTTGTTTATTGGATACCATTAGGACAAGCTTGTCCTTGGCATTCAACTTAGCCGTGCCAACCAATTCAGGAGGGGCTGGAGCATCAAGAGGAGTAGAAACATTCACAAGCTTCATTGGCCACGAGATCAAGGTTCCAATGACATCACTCACAAGCTTCAGCTCATCAGTTGGGAGAGGGAGAGGTGCATCAACGATCACCTCTTCAACTGACACTCTGACTTCATCATAAGCCATTTGTTGGTGGTGTACAGTTGATCCCAAGTTGTGGACAATCCCTTTTGCAACCAATCGTCTATCATGATGTTCGGATCCTCCACATAAAGGTCACAAGGTTGCTCGATCGTCTAACAATGCAGCTCCTCTAGTGCTCACACATAGCTGTAGGTGAGAGTAGCAAGGGAACACTGGTCTCTGCACGAGAGCTCACAAGCACCTTCATTTGATTCATTTCCTCCTTTATCTCCCTCAGCTGGGATTGACAATAGGCAGTCAATGAAGCTTCTTTATCCGCTGCTTGCTCATTCAATTTGGCCACCTCCTGTGCCACCGTCTGTTCCATCTCCTCGCGGATAACCATACTTTGTTTCTGGCGTTTGGCGCTACCAAAGTATTCCTTCAGGCCTACCATTCCTCCAATCCCCCTTACACGCCCCGCGTGATCCGGTTTTCCGGTTGCAACGGTCAGAACATCATTCCTCCCGTCCGACACAAAAGATCCCTCCGCTTCTTTCTTCTTTAGATCTTCCTGTAGGATACATATAATGAGAAGCTTAGTAATGAAACATGTTTAGTAACTATAAATTAACAATAACGATACTTACAATTCTTTCAAAGAACTAGACGAGTCCGTTCACTCATGTAGGCGCCGCTTGGCTTTTGCCGAATATACAACCATAACTCATCACGATGTATTGGAGATGGCAGATCATGTATCGCAGAAGGATTGGATTCTGCTTCTGCTTCATCTTGCAATCTCTTCCGCTTGGCCGCCATCAATTCTTGTTCAGCCTTTTCGTATCCACCGCGAGAAGCCCTATGCGGGCAATCATTCTTTCTCCCTATCTCCTGTGCTTGTTCCCTTCTTTTCTGTGAATCAGAAATGAAAACAACTATTAATTATGAATTCCACCATCTCACTAACGTAAATTAGAGAACTTCGCTTGATATGAATCTCAAACACTAGTCAAATTCACTTTATCAAGTTTCAACATTTCATTTAAGGAAGATGTAGAATTGTAGAAGAAATTGGGAGAACCGTAGTAAAGTGAGTTGCGTAACCGCACCGAAACCTTTACACGCTTAACATACTAGCTAACTAATAGCAATGTCTAACCACTACCTACTACAAAAGAACTAGCTAAGACTATAATAATGGTTTGACTCTTATGCCATTATTATTTCCCTAATTACCTACTTAGTATTTTACCTTTGCACGGTTTACATATCAGACTTGCATACAACTAAGACATGCTCCTCTTATGTCGGACAAAGGATGGAAATATATACTTCTATTCACAAACCAAACAATCTAACTTACAGGATTAGATGAACACGTACAATAACATTCACATATCCGCACAAGTTAATAAGCAAACAAAAGAGGGCAAACAAAACTAAATAACAACTCACCAAAGCTTCGAGTGGTCCGCAACTGAACAAATTGTTGCCAAGTTTGTTCATCAATAAATGTGTACTTGTCCCAAGGATTATGGTCAGGCCTAACATCGGCAAAAATATATGTGTTAGCTAGAAAGGTCTTAAACTTCCTCCACCGATCAGCACAATAAGACAATGTCTTGTCTTTCAACTTCTGGGAGTCAAGGATAGTGTATGTGAGCCGGATAGTGTCCCAAATAGGACCCTTTACTGCGAGACGGTCGACATTTTTCAACTCATCTCGTCAAGATGCTAGCCTTGTCAAGTGCTAGATAGCCGACAAAACTATTATATTTTTGTTTATTAGGACCGAAAGGAGCCAACTTTTCATCAAACTGAATCTTGAACTTTGACCCAGAGGACCGACTTACGGATACGTCTTTCATTCGTGTGCCACTTCTACCACGACGTGCAGGACGGTTACGAGGCTCATTGTGAGATGAAGAGGGTTCGTTCTGACTCACACCAGTCGCACCAGTAACTATCGTTGAAGGAATAGCAGAAGAACCGTTTTCTCCGTTCATTTTCGAGAATAGAACAGAGGCTGAGAGTGGTGGTGTGAAAGAGGAACGCCTGAGAAAGTGAGAGAGTAACGAGGGATGGTAGTGGTGGGCGAGGAAGAGAAGTAATGCAACAGGGAAGAGGGGTTTCACAACAAGAACAGGGGTTTGAGAGTTCGAGAGCAACGTATCGGGCGTAACTCTTACGGCAACGTCGTGCGAATATTTGGCGCTTTAGTTTCCATACCGGACGAATTAAAAGGCCGGTCTTAAAGGTCACCATTTAGGACCGTCCATTATTAAAAGCCTATTTCTTAAAGGTAATAAAAATTTCGAATAATTTTTTTCAATAGTTTGTACCACCATACTTTAAGTCCGGTCTTAAAAGTATAAAATTTAAGACCGAGTTTATATATGTCCGGTCTTAAAAGTTTTAACTTTTATATTTAAATTTTTCCCGATTATTTTGGTCCGCGTAAAATATAAGTTCGGGCTTGTACTAGATTTCTCTATAAAATAATATAAATTTTAATTACATTTTTAAGACCGGTTGGTTTTTTAAGCGGTCGAATAATATATTTAAGACCTATTAATAAAAGATCCTATTCAAGAAGTTCTTGATATTTACAAAACTCGCCACCAAATCATACATAAGAAGTTCTTTATATTTACAAAACTGCCACCGGTCATAGATTTAAGACCGTTGCGACGAATGTCCGGTCTAAATGAGGTGGTCTTAAAGCCTTTTTTTGCACTAGTGTTTCTCTTAGAGAACCAAGGGTATGAACGTATAAAAGACAATAATATGGATAATCTAGTAGAAACAAAGAAGATTTGTAACTTATTATTTGAATATACAAATCATAAATGTAAATATTGTGAAGAAAGACAAAAGGCCCAGAAATATTTCGAAGAACTAGCTCTAGACATGAGTATACTCTGAAGAGAAAGAAAACAAGAAGAAGAAGACAAAGAAGGCTACCGACACATCACGACAAAAGTAGTTGAAATGGCAAACAGAGAAAAAGAAAAAGAAGCCGACAGGATAAAAAGAAAAATATGAGATTCCTACCGACAAAGAAAAAGAAGATACTCTGGAGATAAACAGTTACCAAAGTTGTTGAAATAGTAACTATGGTCATGTAAAGTAACTATAGTCATGTAAACTCGGGTTATAATGCCAACTCTATATAAAGCATTGTAAATTCCTAAAGATAGACACTTAGAGCTTGAGTCTTCAGCGCTCTCTCTCTCTCTCTCTCTCTCTCTCTCTCTCTCTCTCTCTCTCACATATACATATAAATTTTTTAGCAATAAATTCTCAAGTTTCATCATCTTTTACGTCGGAGAATATTTCAAACTCTTAATTCAGTAGTATAAGGTATGAGTTTCTAAACTCATAAGTAAAGGCGAACCTAGGGGGCTAGGGGTGGCCACCGCCCCCTTAAAATTTAAAAGAAAAAAAATATTATATATAGAAAATGGCTTGATGAAGACGAAGGTAGTACGTGCCGTAGAGAGATGACATTGGAGTAAGAAAGAAGAAGGTCCGATGAATGTAAGGTCTAGTTCTCTCTAATGGTTTTGCAACGCTTCCATTATTTTGGGATCTCTGAAACTTGCAGCCCGAACTCAAGCTGTCATGTCCGAGTGTCCTCTCTCCTTCATATCGCCAGCGGTGGAAGCATGGTGAGGATGAGGAAGTCCGATGATCTAGAGTGTGAGGATGAATGAAGGTGGATTGGAGAAGAATCCAAGATCTCTGAATTCTGTCGCAATGCCACTGTGCTTTGTTCTCGCGTCTCTATCTATCCACGAAGAAGAAGAAGAACACCATCTGACCTAAATAACCTGGTCAAAACGCAACTTTTGACCAAGGACCTATCTACAAAGTTTAAAGGTTTGTGCGGGAACTAAACTGAAAACTTTTGAAACCTTTGTAGGATAGAAATATAGTTTTCAAAACTTTTGGGTCTTTTCTGTAAATCTCTCTTATCCCTTTTCTTCATTAATTTCTATAATAGATTTCTTTCAAAAAAATTTATATATTAGGTCTGTATTGTATTTCAAGTACTTTTATTTATAATATAGTATTTTTTATTTTCGCTCCCCATCATTAAAAATCCTGGGTTCGCCACTGCTCATAGGGGGTCAAATTAGGGAGTGATATTATCTAAAATTTGATTGTTATGATCCTGTAAATGAGATTTTCATGGTTATATATTCATCTAAGGTTAAGATTTGGTTATAATCATATGATGACTAAATGATAGAAACCCAGTTACGTCTCCTGTAGAAAGCGAAGGCAGGCTGTGCTCGTATGGTTTGAAGGGGAAAGGTCTGAGTCATAAGAGCAGGTGGCTCTACTCATGTGTTGGGAGACTATGTAAAAGTATTCCTGTATGAAATAGGATAGGTATCATTCCTTGACCCAGACCATATTCGATCAATCCCAAGGATTCTATCGATAGTAGATCATATCGTTATTGTAATACCCTGAAAACCCTAACTAATATAAGTAAAATATTTGGATATATATTTCTGAGAAAGTATATTGTCTCTAATTTTGTAACTTAATTGTTAGAAATTTAGGAGCAATTTCTCTTTAAAAATTAGAAGAGATAATAAGCTAAAATCTATGAAAAATGTGTTTTGTAGGGCATTAAATGGATCAAAGTATTATGATAAATCCTATATGGCAACAATTATTGACAAAAACTTAGGGAATATGTTATCTCTAATTTTAGGAATTTTTGGGGTTATTTCCCGAGAAATTTAGAAGCATGAATATAATATTATTAAAAGCACTTTTTGGCCCCATGATTTTTAATATTTTACATGGGACATAAAATACCAATGTCAAGTCAAAAGTTGTGAGATAATAATTAATCTTAGTTATGAAAATTATCAGCAATTAGTAAGTGGCTAATTAAGTAATTAGTGGCAAATTGTTTAGATTAAGATATAAGTAAATTAATTAGTAAATAATTAATTTAAGGGAGAAATTCGAAATTAATAAATAAATAATAAATAAAATAAAAATATAAAATATAAAATGCTTAGAAAAATAAAAAATATCATGATATTTTGAATAAAATAATAATATATTTGGTAAAGAGCCAATGACATTTGAGAATGGATAAAACTAAATCCTACACCAAGATATAGGGATTTAGTCTATGTCATCCGAACTTTTTATAAACCAAATGAAATTTACCTCGGAGCGGACTATCTCCGAAGTCATTTCAGAAACCAACTGAGTCATTAAGATACAAGATAAATCAAGAAAAGGGAAGATAGTGCAAATGAGAACCAATAGAAAAACAAATTGTTGTGACGAACTAGGGATTAGGTTTCTTGGGTCTGGACATATTATGAACCAATGAATTTTTGTCCAAAAGCCGGTGCTATCGGAAGTTATTTCCGAATCGACATCGTTTATCCGAAAATCTTCAAGACTACTACGGAATACCCTTAACGGATCAAAAATTTAGTTAACCCAAGTGGTTTTAAAGAGAAAGAATAAAACTTCGCCTTGCCTTGCTCTCGATTTTAGAGTTTCTCCAAAATTGCGCGAAAAGAACACCGAATTGGGAACTTTATCGGTACCGGCCATAAAGTAGGAGCTTGTTACATCATGGATGACATCACATTGTTGACTTTGGGGCATGGGGAGGTCGGCCATGAGCTTTCAAAGGCCAAGATTGAGCCACGTGTAAAGATGCGATCCGACGGTCGAAATCCGATCTGAAAAGGCATGAATAGTGTCACAATTTTTCCTATAAATAGGCCTCACCTCTCTTCACATTTCCCACACCAAAATTTCGAACCTAGATAGATTTTAGTGAGAAGGAGGAGCTCGGAGAAAATATAGCGGAGCCCTGGGTAAGTTTTTCAGTCCCTGGTTTTTAATTTCGGTAGTTCTTTCATTAGATATAGTAGAAATGCTAGATTTATCTTTAAATTTCACAGATAGTCTAGATATCATATTTAGGGGTATATATGGTATTTATTTCGAAAATATACTGGGAAAAGAGATATGTCAAAATTCTGGAGAGATAGGGTCAAAGTAGTGAAGCTCTGGCGAAATTCTGCCGATTAGGCCAACTAGGGGCAAAATGGTAATTTGTACCTAAAATGCCTGTTATGCTGCTAGATATTGATAAATACTATACTTATAGGATATCTGAGATAATTGATCCGCTGTCGTACCGCTGTTGTATCGCCGTTGGGCCGCCTAAAAAAATTACCGCTTTTTTTTAAAACGTGCCAAGTACCATCAACGAAGGTACGTTCGCGACGTACCGTAACACCGACTCTGATGCTTGCTGTATGCTCATATATGATTGCTGTGTTCTTGTACCGAGATGCTGTCTCAATTATTTTTAAATGCAAGCATGAATACGCGGGTTATAGTCTTGATAACACCGTTTAGAGTTTTCCTAGCACTGAGGACAGACTGTACATCGTGGCACTGGTAGAATGTGCAGACTGGGGTAACAAACATACCGCATAGGGTGTATTGTTATGGCCCTACATATATGTGTATTTCCTACATCTCGTTATGGGCTTTTGTAGTGTTTTTATGAAAATGTCATGAATACCCGTCATACATATATTGTTTACATAAGCATGAGGTTAATTCACCCGAGGTCCAATGGGTATTGGACCTCGCCCGAATGAATAGACAGAAAGGGTCTTGAACCGTAGAAGGCACCAGGGGACGAAGCCATAGATATACGTCGCAGACGGAGCCGTGAGAAGGCACCTCAAAAGGAAATGCGGGAAGAAAGTCAACCGAACCTACCTTATGGCATGAATATAATAAAGTTACTTCACATCGTTTGGTGCTTAAACTAGAAGGGTCGTCTATGTGGTTCACCAATCGTCACCCTAGCACGGTGAGACTCCCACTAGACCTACCCAGCCTGGCCAAATGAGATGATTTAACTGAGTTAGGTTCTATGTCCCAAGTCTACCTAAGGCTTGACGGA
Organism: Acacia melanoxylon; assembly: GCA_019022615.1. Classification (NCBI taxonomy): domain Eukaryota; kingdom Viridiplantae; phylum Streptophyta; class Magnoliopsida; order Fabales; family Fabaceae; genus Acacia; species Acacia melanoxylon. The sequence goes on along the minus strand of JAFJYJ010000001.1, from coordinate 23,716,714 downwards.
AAAGGGTATAGTTACATAGAAGAAATGTAATTATAGAATTTTGTATTACTGTATCACATGAATAATTCCTTCGGGAGATTTTTGTAATATATATATCAGTATACGTCAGGCATCATCATATGTCTAAGTATTTCATATCAGTTACTCATTGTTATACCTGTTGTTCAAATTTTTAGTACATGCTCTCCGTTTCCGCAAAAACGCTAAGTCAGAAGCACCTCAAAACTCGATGAATTTTTATAAAACCACGTGTCACCTAAGACGATTTATGCTACGAAATTTGGGGTGTTACAGTTATATCCATATCTTCTTATCAGAGCATGAGGATGAATGATAATATGAAACCAAGTTTTATCCCAAATGTTTATTATTGTTTTAAACTATTTTTATTTTAGCGTTTGTTTTGAAGATTTTCTAAGTGTCCTCTGTAGTTGCAATTAAATATGATCTGCTACAAGAGAAAAGAAATATTATTGTGTGTTTAAATTTTGTATAAGCTATATTTATAACTAGAAATATAAATGAATATAATTAAGAAATTAGAACCTATGATTTATGAAATAGAATATAATAAATTTCCTGAAAGCTCATATATAACGCATGAAAAAGAAGAAATTTGTATATTTTCACCCTATGCATTAGGAGGAGGAGAACATACATGGAATCAATAAATCGGAATAATATGTATCTAATGAAACAATTAGGAAGTTATATAAATATGAATGTCAAAGATTTATTACAAATATTTTCAATAAAAGAAATGACAGAAATGTTACTAGAAGAAAACAAAAATACAAAAAATAAGGAAGATAATAAAAATAAAATTGAAAGATTAAAAGAAATAGCTAAACCCATAGAACAAAAAATATATGAAATAAAAAGAGGAGTAAAATAATAATAAAGAAATAAAAGAAATAAAACAAGCTCTAAGAATAGAAAGTTATAAATTAGAATCATCATAACCGGAACCAATATATAATAATCCGCAAATAAATATGATGAAAGCATTGCAAAAATTGGAAGAATTTGAAAAAATTAGACAAGAAATTAAAAAGCAAGTTGTAAATGTAAGAATAGAACAACCAAGAATTATAGTAGAAGAAATTAAGAAAAGACAAGAAGTAACAAATAATAATTTATGGACAATATATGAAGAAATAGAAAAATTTGACAAACAAAGACAACAAGGAAATATAAGTATGAATCAAAGCCAAATACATAAAATGAACGAAATAGTATGTAACATAGACCCTGAAACAGAATCATTAATAGAAATCTTTAAAAAAAATAGAAGAAAATAATAAAGGAAAAAGTGTAATAAAAATGAGGAAAGCGTATGAATCAGAATCAAAATCAGAAGATGAAATAGAAAAATTTATGGGAAAAGAAGAAAAAGAATTATAAAATATAAGAAAAGAATTTGCATAAGAAATAATTATAAAAGAACCTGAAAAGGAAGAAATACATATGCAACAAGAAAAAACTATGGATGATGAACAAACATCAACTGTAAATCAAGAAAATAATAGTAGAGAGGAAATAGAAAGAATTATGCAAAGAGAACAAATTGAAAGAGGAATTAGAGAAGCAGAAATGAATAACTTAAGAAGGACATATAATACATTTGAAGTAACATATATGAGACCAAGAAAAGATAAAGGATTTATACCAACACCTATAGAACAATATAAAACAAGACCAATACCTGAGTAACTTTCTTAAGAATAAGAAATATGTTTATGGTGTTTTTAAAAAGAGATGTCATATTAGCTAATTTGAGTAACTTTCTTAATTTTTTTGAATAGAAACTAATATCTTTAATTTAATCAAATTAGTTAAGTAGGTTTTACATTAAGGATCAAAGAAGCACTTTACATATTTGAAAATAATTAATTAAGTTAATTATTAGTAAATATGTATGTTGATTTCCCTAAAATATTACTTTTAATCTGTATCTCCATTGATGAAAATCTCTTTTAATATATATATTATCAATAAGGATAACCTAAACAATTTTATAAACTTGCTTCATAAAAAAAAATTATAAATTTGTGAGATAAAATGAATTAATATCTTACATTTAGAACCAAAACAAACATTTCAACTAGATTGTACATTTAAAAACCAGAGGAGGAAGTATTCTTGGGATAATTTCACCTAGCTTCCTCTATACCCTCCTCAAAGAAAAGAGGCATTTTATAAGATAAGTGTGACGATTTGCAAGTTACATATAAGAATTTATGAGACGAATAAGCTAATTTGCAATACATATAACTGAAAAGCCTAACACTTGTAGTATTTACAAGAAAAGAGGTGTTTCACAAAACAAATGTGACGCTTTACAAGTTACATGTGAGAATTTACAAGACTTGTATTATTCAGCTTTTCAAATGTGACACTTGTATTTTAACTTGTATTATTTGTCTTGTAAATTCTCACATATAACTTGTAAAGTGTCACATTTGTTTTGAATTTACGAGTAACACATGTGAGACTTGCATTATTTGCAAAGTGTCACATTTATTATTTGAAAAGTCTTCTAATACAAGCGCCTCTTTACAAGTTGAATTTACAAGTCTTCTAATACAAGTCTCGCATGTATTATTTGAAAAACATGTGACGTTTTGTAAATTCAACTATTATTATTCGTCTTGTAAATACAAGTTAAATATGACACTTGTATTATTTGCAAAATGTATAATTGAAAAGCCTCACATGTTTATTTTTGTTATAGAAGAGGTTTTTTGTTTTCCCTATTCCCTCTTGAAATTAATTTTGTAACACCCCAAATTCCATAGCATAAATCGTGCCGGTGACACGTGGTTTTATAAAATTGGTCAGAGTTTGAGTCTTCAACTCAAATTGCGGAAACGGGGAGCATGTACTAAAAATTTGAACAACGAGTTTAACAACGCGTAACTGATATAAAATACTCAGACATATGATGATGTCTGACGTATACTAGTATATTACAACGAGTTTAACAACGCGTAAATGAAATCTCACAGAGAAATTACTCATTAAGTTAAAAAATTAGAGACAATATACTCTTTTTGAAATATTTATCCAAATATATCATTTATGATAATTAGAGTTTTTAAGGTACTCCCTCCGGTCCTAATTATAGAAGCACTTTTGTAGTACAAATTGCACTACAAAAGTGCTCCTATAATTAGGACCGGAGGTAGTATTACAAATTTCACTTCCCCCATAAGGCTGGACTGATGTTTCAGAATGGGGACTTTTAGAAAATTATAGATGTGGCTAGGTGAAACTTTCCCTATTCTTTTTTACCAGCTAGACCCACTTCCAATTATAGGTGTGTGTTTGAATCTTTCTTGAGCTTAGAATTTTCCAAAACTTTAGTCATTAAACATATGATCAATTGCATAGTTATACTAATTCATATCCTTCGAAAGCCATTTTTTTGTCCACAACCAAAAAGTGTCGTTTAAAACAAGGAAGCACCAAAGCACAGCAAAGAGAGGACAGCTAATGAAAAAAACATCATTTTTTTTTTTGATAAAAAAAGGTTTTGGAGGGGTTCGACATCGTCCCCACTGCCAAAAGAAGCGGCCGCCATGAAGACTTACTTGACTTACGAGATCGCCTACCAAAGGAGTCCCAGCGACGGAAGAGGGGATCGAACTCACGACCCAAGGGCCTAATCCTAGATCCCTTACCATCTATGTCAACTCATCATTTTTTGTTCACACTATTTTCTTATATAAAACAAACATCATAGGAGTTATGTCCAAAGCCTTTCTAGGCTCACCCCGAGAAGCTGCCAGCTGGACATGTCGCTTTCTACGACCTGCTCGAGGCAAATACAACACCATCCTCCATTCTATATAAACCCCCCACTAACACAACACACAAAGCAGAAAACACACTAATTCAACTCAGATCAAAACAGAGCCTTGAAGCGGCATCGTTTATGGCGGCAGGAATGAGGTTCACCATTTTAGCTGCTTGTTTTCTTGTTATGATTGCAGCTGTGACTGCTCAATATGGTTCTGACTCTCCAAGAACCTTAAGCTACCCTGCATGGATCATTGGGTTTCTTCCTTTCATGCTTGCGTTCCTTGCATTGAAACAGAGGATCTAGCTGATTATGATGTTCCTTTATTTGATGAGTTTGTACGAGCGATGTTTTCTGTATGTTTTGTGATTCTTCCCCTTTTGTTTTATTTTGTGTATGCTGGTCGTATAAGTTTATCTATCAAATAAATTCTGCATGTACTAGAGGGTTGTCATTGTAATATACTACTTCCGTCTTAAATATATGACAAAATTTATAATAAAATTTACATTATAAACTTTGTCCTATTTTTAGGACAAGAAAGAATAACTTTTATCATATATATATGATTGGGTCATACTTAAATAGTCTCCAATTTAAAATCTCGTGCTTAAATGGTAAAGCCCCTCTCTTTAGAACAAATACTTATTGGTACAGATTTTGTCATGCTAGTAACTGTTATTTCTACTATGTGCTATATGATGTAGTAGTTTCTGTAAACTTAACCAAATTTGACAATTATGGGAAGACAAATTACATCTATCGAGCATTCACATGAACAGTGCAGCTCATTCATCTTGTTACTTCAATATATAAGAAAACACGGCTAATGTTCTGTGACAATTCTAAGTGATTTGAACTTGGGTACTCAACAGGATAGTTTCATCTCAAAAGGGGCATTTAGGAACCTTTTTCCTTTACTCTTGGGATATGTGAATCAGAGTGAGCGCACTCTCATTTCTTTTGGGATGTGTGTGAGCCTATTAATGAAGGGAAAATTAATCTTTTGATTTTTATAATTGTGGCACAGTCCCTACAATGCGACTCAGCACAACTCAGCTCCTAGAGTTTTGACTCAGTTGTGATTTAGTCTCCAAGCTTTAACCTGATTCCTATAGTTTTAACAATTTTATAATTTAGTTCATAACCTTTACACGATTTTAATTTATAAAATATAGGGACTAAATTATAAAATAATTAGGACTATAAAGACCAAGCTGAAGCAAGTCAAATTTCAGAAACTAAATTACAACTGAGTCAAGACTATAATTTATAAAAACTGAGTTGCATTGAATCAAAGTGTATAGGGACTAAATTATAACTGAAATCAAAACTATAAAGACCAAAAAATTAATTTTCCTGTTAACCAATTTCAACAAGGGTGGCTGTTTCAGTCAAAGAATGTGTCTGCGTGGACGCGCTTTTGATCAGCATTAAGCACCACACCTAGGATGTCAAATGAGTGAATACTATGAATGAATTTCAACACGGACGGATGCTTCAGCCAAAGAATGAACGGAAGACTAGTAATACAAAGATTTTGAGAGGAAAATGTAAGATTAAAAACTACCACTGAGAATGAGACTCTGTATTTGAATATGAAGGGTAAGAAAAAGCAAATGCTGCATGAAGTGCAGCTCCAATTGGGAAAACATCCTCATCAACAACAAAGTAAGGGTTATGAGGAGAATATATGGTTCCACTCTTGTCATTTCTCATTCCCACAAGCAGGAAAGTCCCCGGCACTTTTTCCAAGAAAAACGCGAAATCTTCACTCCCTGTGAATTTAGGGGCTAATACCGTGTTTTCTTTCCCGACAATCTCACTCGAGATTTGTCTCACTATTTCATAGACCCTCTCATTGTTTGTAGTTGGAGGAATCGTCGGATGCTCGTTCCCATCGAAATTAACCTCTGCATTGCATCTATGTACTGCTGCTTGTCCTATAATAACCTGCACAAACAAGTCACACATATGAAAATTAAAGTAATTTATGAACATATTATATGTATTTCTTTTCAGTGGGACTTACCTTTGACATGCTCACATGTTTATTTTCGATAGAGTGAGTTATGTCATCAAATTAGATTATGCTGAACTCTTTGATCAGAAGGGCAATATGAAATGCATGAATTTGTGTGATTGTGTAGCCTAGAAATATGCAATATCAGGAGAAGGATTACCTCTTCTATTCTTTTCCTTATTGAATAAAAGCTCTTCTTGCTGTGTGCTCTGAAAGTACCAGCAAATGTAGCGGATTCAGGGATGAGGTTGTGGGCAGATCCTGCTTCGACTGAGGCCACAGAAACTACCTGCAAAATAAATTTCTCTGTTGAGTTCACAAGTAGATGCATTCCTCTGAACTGTAAGTGAAATATTGAAATAGTTTCAATCTCATCATGTAAAGGCTTTTACTTTAGAATTTTACTCAACCTGAGAATCTAAAGGATCCGCCTCCCTTGAAACAATATTCTGCAAGCTAATGACAGACGTTGAAGCAGCCAAAACTGGATCAATGGAATACTGGGGAAAACCTGCATGCCCTCCTTTCCCAGTGATCTTTGCTTTGAAGCCTCCACATCCGGCTAGAAAATCACCCGGCCTCGATGCAACAACGCCTAAGGGATACTCTATAACTAAGTGCAACCCCAAAATAGCTTCAACTTTGTCAAGAACCTTTTCTTGGATAATGCCTTTTGCACCTGTGCCTCTTTCCTCAGCAGGTTGGAATATGAGAATTACAGTGGCCTGCATGTAAAGCAGAAACTTTCAAGGCCAAAGAGGTAATAATTCCAAGCCTCATTTTCCCCCCAATTATACTTCACCTTTAACTTGTGTTGAAGTTTTTGTAGTATCTTCGCAGCCCCCAGGAGCATGGCCACATGGGCATCATGCGCACAAGCATGCATTTTTCCATCTACTTTGCTTTTATGTTCCCAATCAACCAGCTCCTGCAGAAGTCAAAGTAACCCATAGATTTTATTTGTCAATAGCACTCACATAGTAAGTGATTTAAACAACGCAACATGGGAAACAAATTAGGGAGAAAAGAATACTAGCAGGGAAAACACCCAAAAATAGTATTTAATTTTTTTTTACCATTTTTGGAAGTTTTCCATCCTAGAATTCCCCCCTCTATTTTCCCATCACTTTTCTCTCCAACTAAACCACTTTTCTCTCCAACTAAACATAGGGTAAAGGAGAAAAGAGCCCACATCACAAGTACTCCATTTCTCGGCTCATATATTCATCATGTCAAATGAATAGAAAGAATTGCTTTGAAACAGGCTCGTGAACTATATATTTCCAAAATTATGAGAACAAGGTTTCATAATTAATCTCATTTGATCTTAAATGAGCTGATGAAAGAAAAAATAAGGTTAGGTGAAACTTGTCAAGAGTTTGTTGTCTTAATAATTAAAGTACATAAACATAGCATATTTTCATAATCCAATAGTACCTCTCTAAAGTTCTCATACACCTACAAAAACAATAAAAAGAAAGGAAGGTTCTGATACATATCATGCTTTCGTAAAAGATTTAGGTAACAAACAAGTAAAAGTTACCTGAAACTCTTTTGGAAGATAAATTTGGATTACAAGTCCAACTGAAAAATAATTGGGACTGGGAAGAAAGAAGGGATAAGGATGAACAGAGCATCTCCTTTAACAGAGTGCATTAATTAATTATCTTTCAGTAATGGGACAGAGAGCTTCTGTTTTGTTGTTGTACTTTTCAAAGAGAAGAACTGACCCACAATTTAAAGGTCTCTAGTTTGTTTGAGTCTCATAATCCTTTCATCAAACAGTTTATGTGACTGAAGTACCCATGGCCGAAAATCACTTCAACAAACAGGAACACGCACACATCAACAAATCTACATCAATCCTTCTCCAACTATTACTATGTTGCATCAACATTTTAAGTTGCCACAACAGGATAACACAAAAAAAGAACTAAGAAAAGATCAGGATAATAAGAGAAACAGGGACTTGTACAGCTGATCTGACCAACCAAATCATCCATGCAGAGTCCAATTGAATAACACAGTAACTAGTCTGTTGGGGTTTCTAAAGCTTTTTATCAAACAGTTTAGGCGATTAACAATTGCATGCAGAACTTCGCCTTCAACAAGCCGGAGCATGCATACATAAACACACCCACATCAATCTTTGTAGTCTAATTACTATATTATGACAAAATTTGAATTCCCATAAGGGGAAAAAAACAGACTGTTTCTTAGAGTTGACCTGAATAGGCAAAGCATCCATGTCTGCTCTGAGAGCGATGAAAGGGGGAGACCCAGACCCAATCTGAGCCACCACGCCGGTCCGAGCCACCGGCCACCGGTAAGCGACGCCCATCTGATCAAGCTCGCGTCTAATGACGGCGCTTGTTCTGAATTCTTCATATGCAAGCTCTGGGTGCTCGTGGATTTCCCTCCTGATCTTCTTCATCCAATTCAAGTTACTGGGCTCATAGGCCATCTCCACAATCTTCTGTTTCAAGGAAACACTTTGATTTGAGCATTTCTTATGGGTAGGGATGTGAAAGATGAAAGAGAAGGAGGAGGGTGAGAAACTGATGAAGATGGAGAGTAGAAGAAAATGTCTCAGATGAAGAAGAAGATCCATGGCATGGGGTCCAAGTGGCAGATATGAAGGCGAAACTGCTTTGGGGATTGTTTAAATGCCACAAGTGTTTGTTATGGCAAGCCTAGTCCTAAACAAATTCATACCGTTCATGACTGATTGACTGATTCAAAGATATTAAGATAAGAACTAAGAAGATTAGAGTATAATAATACGTCTTTAATAATTTACTTCTTAAAATAATAATAATAAGGGTTAAGTAAGATTTTCGCTTCAAGATACCGTGGTAATTTCTTTTTAGGAAGTTTTTTTGAGAAGCGATTTTTCTTGGAAAGTTTTTTTAAAGAGCGATTACTCCTCTCAGTTAGAACTCTAACGGTCAACTAACCGCTGACATTGGATTAACTAACTATGGTGAAAAATCGCTTTCGAAAAAAACTTCGGCGAAAAAATCGCTCCAAAAAAACCTTCCAAAAAATCGCTACTTAACCCAAAAAAAGTGTTAAAATTGCTATTTATGATATCATATATTTTTTATTCTTATTTATATAATATCTAGGAAAAAAAAAATACTTAATGATCTTGAAAAATAAAAAACATACATCATAATCTTTAAAAATTATTTTAGGATGTTGAAAAAAATATTTTAGCAGATCATTTGACTAAAAAATACTTCGGATATAAAATTTGATGAAAAAAGTACTTAATGATCTTGAAAAATTATTTTAGACCTAAAATAATTTTTTAATATCATTAAGTATTTTTTCAAGATCAAAGATCCTCACTCAATTTTTTTAGTACCAAATACCCCCCGAAATATTTTTTCAACATCCTAAAATAATTTTTAAAGATTATGATGTATTTTTTAAGACACTTGGCCATTATCCCGAAATATTTTTTTAGTACCTACAAGATCCTCGAAATATTTGTTAAAAAAAAAAAAAGAAGAAATCGGTGTTTTTCTCGCACGGTGGACGACAATGGACGCTAAGTTCGGAGGACCGAATCCAAATCCGATAAAAAAAGGTTACATTTTCATTGATGAGTCATTATTGCAAAATTAAATATTAAATATAAAAAAAGGTTAAGAAGATTTTTGCTCCTAACTCCTAAGTTTAGAGTCGGGAGCAATTTTGCCCCGGATGTTTTTTTTTAGAGCAATTTTGCCCTGGAAGTTTTGTGTGAAGCAATTTTGCCCTCTCATAACAACTCTAACAAATAACTAACTAGGTCGAAAACGGTCAACTAACGATCATTAGTTGGCCGTTAGGGTTGCTAACGAGGGGCAAAATTGCTCCGAAAAAACTTCCTAAAAAATCAACCCAAAAAAACTTCCAGGGCAAAATTGCTACTTAACCCTAATAATAATTTACTTCTTGTTTTTTGCTAGCTAAACAACCTTTATTAATCTTTTTTTACGTTTATTTTTTTGCTCGAACTTTTCTTACGTTTATTACTCTTATGCCTTTTTTTTTTTAGAGATACAGGCAAGCCGAAGCTTGTAAATAGAAGAAAGAGGCTAAGCTATGAAAGACTAGCTCTATAATACATCAAACTAGTAAAAGAACTAGGAGCAGCAGACCAATTGGTCCTTCAAAACCATATCCAGACATCCTACAGGAATTGCCGGGATTAACAACACGTTTGCATCGGCAGGAGCATTATGGCCTTCCTTGGCCATATAGTCGGCACAAGAGATGTTGTCCCTTGGGGTATAGTGGAGTTTCACGTCCCAGTCCTGGAAGAGAAGATCTCTAGTCTCCGTGATAATGTCTCTCAACGGGTGGTCAGCAGAGCAGGAATCTCTCATGACAATATTGACAGTATCCAGGGAATCAGAATAGAGGAGGATTTTTTGGAATCCCATCTGATTGCCCAACTTTAATCCCAGCATGATGGCGTATAGTTTTGCCTCGATAACAGTATGTAGACCAAGGGACTTGCAAAACCCCATCAGCCAGTTCCCTTCAGAGTTCCTGATCACTCCTCCACAAGCTGCTTGAAACTGGTGGCGAACAGATCCATCCACATCAATTCAAACAGCGTCGGCAGGAGGGGGGTCCACGATCTCTCCTCATACCTGTCAAATTGAAAAAATTGATGGGATAAGTTATGATTAACATAATTTTCCATAAGAAGATAGTTACAAAGGTGGAGCAACTCCCTGGTATCTTTATTTTCGCCTTGGAATAAGAAGTTACATCTGGATGTCCAAAGGATCCAGCATCCCAAGCTAAAGACTCGCGCCCATGAGAAACTATGGAACCTTCCTTTTCCAGGATTGTGGTTGGTGTTCCAGTTGAGCCAAACCTGCAAGTTTCCTGCAAAGAACTGAGAGAAATAGTTAGGTTTTAAAATTTCTTTCCACAAATTTCTCACTCTTCACAGTCCCTGATTATATGGAGCACACTCTCCTCACAATCACAGTGAAACGGGCAGAGGCTTTCATTTGTAAGACCTCTTTTGGCTCTGAGAGAATTGGTGACAAGCCTCTCATGACCAACCTGCCACATGAAATATTTGACTTTTTTCGGAAGCTGCCATTTCCACATCAGGGACCAAAAGCTGCTTCTATTAGCTCTTGTTTGATTAGAGATACAGAGATAAGCAGATTTAACAGAGAAGCAGCCGTCTTTCGCATTTCTCCAGGTGAAGCAGTAAGGAGAGGCACCACAAGGCGGGCGCATTCTAGAGATACTATTAATGATATGGGGAGGAAGGATCCCCCGCCACCTGTCAGTGCCCCATCTCCCATTTATCAGAAGGTGATCCCGCACGGTCTCCTCTTCATTGATTAAGGATGGATCCACGACAAAGGTAACTAGGGGACGGTCAAGGGGAAGCCAAAGATCAGTCCAGAATTTAGTTCCGGCCCCATTGTTGACCTTTTTCCCGACTCCACTAAGGAATTTCTCCCAAACGTCGACAATCGCTTTCCAAGCAGAGGACGAGTTTCGCTTTCTTGAGACCTTAGGCACAGAGGAGTTGCCGCAATTATACTTAGACCAAAGGCATTGGACCCATAGAGCTTGTTTTTTGGTCAGGAGGCTCCAACATAATTTCATAATGAACGCTTTATTTTGATGCCGAAGATTCTTGAATCCCAGACCCCCCCTCCTTCTTTGCCTGAGTAATTTTATCCCAAGCAACAAGGTGCATTTTTCTCACATCCTCGTCTTGAGACCAAAGGAATCTCCCGGAGATCTTGTCAATTTCATTGATAGTACAGATGGGGAGGAGGGTTGACTGCATATAGTAGCTGGGTAAGGAGGATAACACATATTTTATAAGAACAGAGCGCCCAGCGACAGTCAAGAATTTACTTTTCCACATGGACAACCTTTTCCGAACTTTTTGCACAATGGGGTGATAAGTACCTTTCGTTACTCTCTTATGAATAATTGGTACCCCTAAGTACTTCCCAAGATCAGGAGTAATTCCAATCCCAAGCAGTCTGCTGAGATCAAGAGCTCTGTTAAAGTTAACATTAGCAGAGCAGAACATTCTTCAGTATGTGCTGATTGTACTCCCTTCCGTTGATTTTATACGATGTCTTTTAAAAAAAACTTTTTTTTTTTTTATCATTTTCAGAAAGTCATTTGATAGTTTCAATCAGCATTTAATAATTCATATGATCTAGAAGTTTACTGTGATTAATAAGGATAAAGTGTTTTTCATTCATAAGTGTAAATTAATTGAAAACTTAATATAAAATTCATAAGTGTAAATTAATTGAAAACTTAATATAAAATGGATAGAAGGAAATATAAATTAAAAAAAGTTACTTATGTGTAGAAAAATATACGTACATTGAATTCCGTAAACCACCATTTTTTTCCATGAATGTAAACTACCATTTTTAATCATTTTTTTTTTTTAAAAAAAAACAACTCGTGATAGAAAATCCCTCATTACTCTCTCATGTTATTATAGGGTTAGAGGTATTAAGTGAAAAAATAAAAAAGGTTCATATAATTTTTTATCCTCAAGCTTACTCTTATTTTAATTTTAATCCGTTAAATTTCAAAATATGGGTTTTTTTTTCTCGAAGAGGCAAATTCAGATTTTTATTAAATTATAAGGATTAATGTTTTAAACGAAATGAAATTTTAAGAGTCAATACTTATAATTTAAAACTTGAAGTCCTAAAACTGAAATAAAAGCAAATTGAGGGAATCAAACATCATATTAACCCTAAAATATACTACTCTGTCAAATTATAAGACATGCGCTGAAGATGCTTATAATAATAATAATAAATAAAAAAAGATGTGTGTTCAAGATTCTTAATCCTCCCTCCTTTAAATAAAAAATGAAATAATACCAATGACATTTTTCCAAAACTAATTAGGGGCGGGTTAGGTATGATATTACTGTATCTAAACAAACAAAATTAAGAATTTTCCGTTTATTTTGACTAGACAGAATGTTAAGTGTAAAAAAAAAAAAGAATAAAATGTTCTTCTTATTTTTGAACGAAATTAGATGTGATATTAGTAATCGAATCGAACTTGAAACCTTTAAAGACCTAGAAACCAAGTAATCGAATCGAATTTGAAATCTCTAAGACCGGGAAACCCAAGACATAAAGACCACGATTACATTTATGGGTGTTTTTGAATGAAACTAATAACAGAATAAATATTGTTTTGAAAATAACTCTTTTTCTAATTTGATATATGATCTATCTTTTTTTCTTGTAACTAATCGAACATGGAACAAATGTCCTCTAAATTTCTTAATGAGAATCATGGGTTGCTTTTTTCGCTCTCATCATGATGTAACAACAAACTAGGGGAAAAACTTCCAAAATAGGCCCCATATATTCGGATAAGGTTATCAAGTCCATGAAACTATTAATTTAAGTGAGATTCTCATTTAATTTCAACCTCATAAACTTGGTAGTGGAGTGAAATTGATGGAATAAGATGTCTAAGAGCCTGTGTGGTTCACATAAAGGGTTAGAAAGGAAAGGAATGAAAAAGAATGGAAAATATTTTGTTACAAAGGTGTTTGGTTTGTAATGGAAAAGAAAATGAGTTAATAAGAAAGTTTTTGTTCGATTAAAAAAAAAAGAGCTAAAAGACAATTTTATCATAGAGTAAATCTATTATTTAAATCTCCATGGACCCATACACTCCACAAACTTTTTTATATCACATCTTAAGTCACATTAAAGAGCTTTTGTATCTTCACGTATTTTCCCTACCCACTTGAAAATTGATTCCCCCAATTTTGATGGGAACACTTTCAATTATATAGCTGAAAATGGGTTCTGGTGGGACACCCTTTTCCAATTGAAAATGCGAACAAGACGTCCGTTGCAGGAGGAAAAAAAAATTGATTTTCCCTTTCCTTCCCCTATGGAATGTTTAAGAGTTTGTTGGTACAAGGAATATTTGAGGAGGAAAAGGAATTTAAGGGAAGGAAGGAAAGAGAAGATTTTGAGAGGTGAGAAAAGATGAGTTATTTGGGAGGAAGAAAATTAAAGGGTGGCATAAAAAGAAAAAATGTTATTTTTTGTTGAGGGAAGAAAAATAAAAGCTGCAACCACAAAAGATGTTGATTAAACGCTTCAAAATTAAATAAAAAAATAAATTATAATAGAAGATTGTGAATATATTGAATCAAATCTGTCTGAAAGTTTCACTGCAAACTTGGGTTGACACTATTTTTAGTGTAATCTCATCTTTCTATCTTTAAAGAAAGATTAGTGGATCTGGGGTGAGTCCAAGAATTTGAGTTCCTAAAGAGGTTGGGTAAAGATTGAGCCTCAAACAAAAAAACTTGCTTATCTTTCATTTTCTTTCTCATCTCTTCCACCTATCAAAGGAACTCTCAGAGCCTAAGACTCTACTTATTTTCCTACAAGGTACAATTTTTTTTAGAAGCTACGATTATATTTTAAAGATTTTTAAACATTTAACACATTTGTTCATTCTTAAATGATATGCATTGTTTTTTTTTTCTCTTTTTTTTTTTTTTCATTTCATTACATTACATTTCTTTTCATACATTTACTTTCATTCTTTAGCTACTCATTTCCCTCTCTCTTACTCTCTCCATAAATAATGACATAATTTTAAGGATTAAGGAGCGAAAATACACACGAGCTTTCGCCAAGAACGCCCAAAGACCACGAGCTTTTTTCTGGAACAAAAGTACACACGAGGTTACGTTTTGGGAGCAAAAATACCACGGGTGATTAGTTGACCGTCAACTTGGATTGAACGCTGACGTGACGCTGATTTGGACTGACAAGCTAATTTGAACACTGACTAGGAATTTAAAAAAAATTAAAAAAACTAGAAAATAATTCAAATAATTAGGAAAAATTCAAAAAAATTAGGAAAAAATTAAAATACCCCCACCAGTGGGCCCCACCACCGGCCACCCTACCGCTCGGTCGCGTAAGATGAAGGGATCAAGTTGCATTATTGATAACGTTTTGAAATGTGTACTTTTTTTATATTAAAAAAAATATATTAAATTATATATTGATTCTTTATGTTAATATTTTAATCTTTATGTAAATGAATTTTTTAAATGGACAAAAATATATACTTAAATTCTTATATTAATATACTTATTATTTCCAAATAATATCTTTATCATTTTACTCGTGTCTTCCTATTCGAAGCGGGGAAAAGAATGTATTTTTAGTCTTTCACGGCATTAAATTTTCATATGAATATTTTTACTCTTCATTTATTATTATGTATATAATTATTTTTTTGAAAAAAAATTTATAGTTAAATAGGTTTAAAGTTAAAAAATTGTTAAATTTTGTGATAGAATTAATAAAGTTTAAAATTTTCCTTATCCAGGTTCTTAGTCGACTTCACACATTAGATTAGATTTATCTCCGTAGGGAGAATTGACAAGAAGATTATTTTAATTAATTAATTATTTTTTTTTTCCAATGAATGTAATTTACCCTAGTCATCTTCAACAACCGCACTGCCCGCGTGTATACAACTCTCTCCTCCACCAGTTGGTTATCCGACCGCCGGGCGGCGGCGGCTCTACGGCATCCGATCGCCGCCAGTGGGAGGCCACCGCAACCGACCAATAATAGCGGTGGCCGACGATTCTTGATGGTGGGGCCCACTCAGCGGGGTATTTTAATTTTTTCTAATTATTTTAATTATTTTCTAATTTTTTGAATTTCTTCCTAATTATTTGAATCTCTTCCTAATTTATTGATTTTTTTCTAATTATTTTCTAATTTTTTGATTTTTTTAATAATTATTTTAATTATTTTGATTTTTTTTTATAATTATTTTATTTTATTTTTCTAATTTTTTGATTTTTTTTTCTATTTTTTTTAAACTTTTTTATTCCACGCGTCGTCAAATCAACACGTCACGCGTCGTCGCTTATCCAAGTTGATTGGCCAACTAACCGCCAGTAGTTTTTTTGCTCCCAAAACATAACCTCATTCTTACTTTTCTTGAAAAAAAAAGGCTCGTGGTCTTTGGTCTTTCTTGGGGAAAAAAAGTTTCGTGTGTATTTTCGTTCCTTAACCCTAATTTTAAAAATATGTTTTCATATATTTATTATCTTTAACTAATTTTAACCGGTTCATAATCCAATAAATAGTTTATAAAAAGATTAGTAAAGTAGCATCATGTTTTGAAATTTCATTACAAGTTTTTATTCATGCGATTCAATGATCACTCTCAATTTTGCTTTAAAAGAAAATGAATAAATCTATTGATCATAGCCACCATTTATTCCTACTCCACGATGCTGTCAAATTAGATAGCTAAGTCTGATATCATAGCCACATCAGAAAACATTTTCTTGAATTGTTTTTTATGCTTTTGTGCAATAATATTCATAAACTTTTTTCACATGCCCACAATAATATGTTTATTTTATCATGTTTATTTTCAATCCCCTTACTATTAATACCTTGACAAGATCTCACTGTCAAACAAAATATCAGGAAAATAATTCATTTTTCCGTATCCATTCTATCAAATGTGGTCAGATGTCAGAGTTGGATTAGACAGCAATGGACTCTAATGGCTCAAAAGAGTCACGGCACTTTTTAGACACGTGAGTAATTTGGGAATGCCGTCCTAGTGAAGCATAGCTAAATAAAAGTCACGTGGTGGAAGACAAAACCAAAATCATATTGATCACTCACATTAAAGTTGATATGATTGATGAGTGAGATAGGTCCCACACTCCAACAGGAACTCACATGTCAATAATAATATATGGTGGCCGTGACAAGTCAGAAATTAATAATATCATCTCTCTCTCTCTCGATCTCTCGTCAAGTCAAATCTTGGACCTTTTGGCAAAAAATTAAAAAAAGTCATGGACCATTTGGTTCATGCCTATTTTATTTCATCCGTCCATTTTGTGTAACTGTTTCACATCTTTTGCATGCTAAAAAGGTGTGTCGTTAACATTATTTCCGGTTTTAAAAGAAGAAAATCCTTTTAAGGTCACAATCAAGAAAATATAAAAAAAATCTCACAGAAAAGTTTGATATTAAAAAGGTTTTAAAGAGTTGTTAAAACCCACATATGATATTGTTAAGCATTTACTGAACGAGTTGTTAATGAGACTTTTTTAACATCAGAATTTTTTATATGACTTTTTTGGTTGCAGGGGAACTTAAAGTGATTTTCCTTTAAAAACTGTTTATGTTGAAAGAATGTTAATTATTTATCATTAATATGTAGAGTTTTTTTTTTTTTGGGTAGGCTATGTAGAGTTTTTTTACTACATGTTATGTAATGATGATGGGCAGGGGTGAAAATGTCTCAATAAGTGAGAATATTATTGGGGAAAAAAATCAATATATGATATAAGAGAAAATGTGAACCTAAATGCCGAATCAAAACTTCAAATGAACCCTATATTTAGGATGGTAGAGGAAGTATAAGATTAGCATACAAAAATAATAAATATCAACCCAACAATTTAATGTGAAACACTATGTGATGTCCTATTTAAATTTTAGGAAAATCCAAGAAAAATAAACTCAAAATATAAAAAGGAAAAAAAAAATATTTGAATTTACATAACACCAGAGGGATTTGCAAATTTTGGAAAAAGACTTTTTCTACCCCTCATCACTTTCATCTAAAAAAAAAAATCATCACAGACATCTTCCCCCATCTTTTATCTTCCGACTCTCCTTTTTCCTCTACTTCTCCCCACACTCTGGCCAAATCCAACCCCACCCTCCATCTTCCTGAAAAGATCATTTCTCATTAAATAACAATTAACCATAATGTTTTCATAAAACATGATTAACATGTAATTATGGAAACCTTTTTTCTTTTTAAGACAACACACTTAGGGGTCTAGGGTACAAATTTTGCCCACAAACTTACACAGGAAATCCATAACTCTGGGCACAATTATCGAACAGGAGAATACATAGCCCACGAATCTTACAACACTAATCCCACAACAAAGGGTCTACACAAAACAATTTTCACATAAGATATGATTGTGGATTCACTATAATATGATAGTGTATAAAATAAGGCCTTCGGAAAATCAACAGTCATCTAAAAATAGTTGATGTAGTATTTCAAAAATATGAAGGTCTTATGATGGCAATATAGAAATCAATACAACACTAATAGCAAAAAGAGGCCTACAAATTCCACGACTTCTATGCCTCTAGTTGCTTCCCTTGTCCTCTAGTAAAGTTAGAGGTCTCACCTGAAAAATTTAATAATAACGGGGTGAGACATAAAGTCCCCATAACCGAAATTAATTTATCAAATATGCAGGAAAGAATTGCAAGTCAGAGAAGTAGGTTTATTAACATAATTATGATATCAACAATAATTAAATACTCCCTCCGATCCTAATTATAAGAACACTTTTATAGTGTAAGTTGCACTACAAAAGTGTTCCTATAATTAAGACCGGAGGTAGTAATACATAATAATTAACAATATTTAAAATCAACCCCACTCATTCATCCTACTCCTCCTTATATCTTTTGGACGTGGTACAGTCTATCAGTGCTAGTATACCCGGCCAAGGATAGCTCGTCACTTCAAGAATACTGTCCCTTCCCATGCCACCACCGATATACCATAACAGGGAGGTGTCCGCCCAAAACACTCAACTCAAATTTCAGACCAGGAATAAGAGAGCCGATGAGCACAATTTTACCTTCAATATCTTCTACACAATCCAACATAACCCACAATAGAAAAAATAATATAACACTAAAATTTTCAACAACATTTTGCTAAATTATTATTCCATATACATCATCTCACAACAAACATTATAACCATAACAAGAATAACAACCCCAATAATAATATTCACTTATATACACGGATTGAAAAATACACTGCTTCACTAAAATAATTTCATACTCAAACATACACATAATTTTTCAAAACACATACAAATAGTATATATGAAAGTAAGGCTTAGAAAGACACCTTACAGCCCAAAACAAGCATATAAAATAAATTAACCCCGGTTACCTCAATTTCAAGCTTAACCTTAGAGCACAATCCGAACAATCACTGGTCACAAGAAGGCTATACATTATCACAATTAGAACTTATAATTTCCTATAACTTAAAATATAAAAATTCCAATAATAATATGTTATTATAACAAAAATAGAAAAATGGCATTTTGGGGTTTAAATTTTCAAAATGACCATTTAGTCCTTCAAATTTTAGAAATGACATTTTAGTCCTACGAATTCCAGAAATGACAGTTTAGTCCCATGAATTCAAGAAATGACAGTTTAGTCTTTCATATATCAAAACCAAACCAACTAAAATTCCAATAATATCTTCGCTAGCCCAAATAAATTATTTACATAACATTTAATCGGTAAAAACTTTTTATAGGACATAAAATCCTAAACTTCTTAAAAAGAAAAATTCATTTTAAATTCCTATAACAACCAAACAATAAATCTAAACTGATTAAAATTTACTATTAATCATCCACTACATATAAATAGTCTTTTATTGCTAAAACTCAAAACTCTCTCAAAATCTTAACCCCAAAATATTCACTAACCAACACAATATTACCCTCATTAGAAAGAGAAAAAATATATAGAATAACTTTCATGAAGGAAGTTTATTGAAAAGATTCTAGTTTAGCTACCTAAATAATCTTATAAGACAAATAAATATACCTTAAAATACACCGAAAAACCTCTAGACTCCTCTTTTTCATCTCCTTCTTCCACACTCTCGCTCTCTTTCGTTTTGTTCTCATGCTCAACCCTCCGGTGTAAATAAATAGAGGGGAAGGGGGTGTGGTTAGAGGGAAGTGGTTGGGAGTGGTTTAACCACTCCCTAAACCATTCTCTCACGCAAGTAAGGATGGGGGCGGACTTGCCCCCATCTGACGAGCACAACCCCTTCATTTTTTATTTGCTTTTTGCTGCTGTTAGAGGTTTTTTTTTTAATATTTAAAAATCACACCATAAATATCTTTATAATTATAATTAAATCACAAAAATAAAAATTAGGATGTTACAATTCCCCAGGCGACCTGCCGTTTCTTACACCTCTCCCTGCTAAAAAAATTTCAGGGGCGTTTGCTATAGGCCCTAGGGTCGCTGGGCCGTTGAGAATCGGGACCAAAGCTGAGGAAAATGGTCTGGTTCGAAACCTTCGACACGGCAGAGGAAGCCGCGTCTGAGTATGGCAGGGCATATCTGAAGATCAGGCGTCTTAATGCGGTCACCAACTTCCCATGCTCCATCATTATGAAGGATGCTACAACGCCGATCAGTGGATGAAAGTTTCAGCATTGAAGGAACGGTCTTATACTTTGACACGATGGCATCTCCCACTTTTGTTCTTCCCTATGATGGAGATTTAGTGGCATTGAACGATTTTCGTTACGACGATGTGGATGTGTACGGGTTCGACATAGATAGGCCGCTGAGTTTACCGGACGTAAACTTGATGTTGTCGAGTCAATTGTTTGGAAAACATGAAGTTGACAAGAGCGTATATGGTAAAATAAGGCATCCACGAGATTCATAAGCCTATAAAGCGTTCGACTCAGACTTTCCAGCTTTCGCAATGGATCCTAGAAATGTTTGGCTTGCTTTGGCGACTGACGGTTTTAATTCTTTTGGAAATCTTAGCACAAGTTACAGTATTTGGCCTGTTGTCTTAATTCCCTAACACTTCTCCCTTAGATGTGTATGAAACAAAGCTCATTCAGTTTGTCTATGATCATTCCAAGCAAAAAGGCACCAGGAAATGACATCGATGTGTATCTCCAACCGCTTATTGAAAAGTTGTTGGACTTGTGGAATGTCGGCATTAAGACATATGACGTGCACGAGAAGACACTGTTCAACTTGCATGCAGCCTTGATGTGGACGATAAGTGACTTTCCTGACCTAAGAACATTATCCGGATGGAATGTGCATACCGGGATGGCGTGTCCAGCTTGCAATTTTGACTTCTAACTTAGTGTGCCTTCCCCACAGTCGAAAGTGGTGATTCATGGGTCATCGGAGATTCTTCGATGTTAAGCACAAGTTTAGGTTGCAATGGAATTGTTTCAATGGGCAACAGGAAAAAAGACGACCTCCTTAGACTTGATCTGGTGCAAATATCTTACAACAGCTTTAGGATGTTGAATTCGAGTTTAGAAAAAATACGATGCAGCAAGAGTGAGGAGAAGAACTGCCAGGACTTTTGCTTCTACACCTCAACAATGGCAGAAGATAAGCATATGCTTCTCCTTCCGTATTAGAAAGACAATTGGCTCTGACACAGTCTTGATATCATGCACATTGAAATAAAATGTGTGAGACAATGTGATATACACGATACTTAACGAACAAGGCAAGTCAAAAGATTATCTTCAAGAGAGAAAATATTTACGGGCCATTGGAGTTCGTGAAGGCGCATGGCCGGATAAGCATGACAAATTTCAACCCGCAAAATTTACCTCACAAAACCGAATAAGGAAATCTTCCTCGCGAAGTTAAAGAAAATAAAAGTTCCTGATGGGTACTCAAGCAACATTTCAGAATGTATTAACATGCAGGCTTGAGAGGTTGTTGGGCTGAAGAGTCATGACTCATGTTCTTATGCAACAGTTACTTTTGCTGGCAATCAAAAATAGGCTACCTCCCGATGTGTCGATCGTTTGAGTGGAGTTGTGTTCTTTCTTTTGAAAGTTGTGTTCCAAGGTTTTGATCGTTAAGGAGCTCGATCAACTACAAAAGGAAATCATTCTTATAGTGTGTCATTTGGAGATGATCTTTCCTTTGTCCTTTTTCACGATGATGGTTCACTTGACAGTACACCTTGTCCATGAAACAAAGCTAGCTGACCTAGTTCAATACCAATGGATTCATCCGATTGAGAGGTACTCATTTTACATATGCACATTAGCATTACTCTCTAAATTTGCTAGTCACACATTTCAACATTTATGGACATTTTTCCTTATTTAGTTTATAAGTTTCTTGGGAAATTGAAATCTTAGTAAGGAATAAGGCATAGCCAGAAGGTTGTATAACTGAAGATTATATAGGGGATGAGGTCTTTTATTACTGTTTAAGGTACTTTGATGACATTGAGACCTCTTTCAACTGACCGCCTCGTGTAGACGATTGTCCTGAACCTGAGCTATCATCAGGAGAGTTGTTAATCTCTCATGTTGGTAAACTAGTTGGACGAAGTGAGAGATTCAAACTGATGACAACTGAGAAGTTCCAAGCACATAGACATGTCTTAATTAATTTCACTCAAGTTAAACCCTTCTTTCTGTGAGGATTGTACACCCATATGTTATCCTATATACTTCCTTACATTTTATACTTATATTTCATGATTGCTATCTCATGATTAATTACAAGGAATTCAGAAGTCATGTGAAGCGTCAACTTAGGATCCGTACATAAGCATCCTCTGAAATTGATAGAAAGGTCCACAGAGAATTCCTAGGATGGTTTGCGCGGAGAATACTAAATGACCACAACCCGCACTCACTAGCTAGATTTCAGAGCTCTCTCATTCAGCCCTCTTGACCATGCAACCAAGCTTATGGCAGATAATGTCAATGGTTTTAAGTTTTGTATGGTTTCACGAGATCAAATATTGCTAACCCAAAACTCGGGTGTTTATGGCACCTTTGGGACAAGGAGTTATGCGAGTAGCAGTGACAAGAAAATGCAGTTCGGAGACGTTCCGTATTATGGAAAGCTTCTTGATGTCATGGAAATAAATTACCAAGGCCATTTCATGGTGATGCTGTTCAAGTGTTTGTGGGAAAATACGACAACTTTTCGAGGACTCACAACTGACGACTTAGGCATAACATCAGTAAATTTCTCTTGGCCAATTCACACTGGTCAGTCTCAAAATGATGAGTCATATATTCTTGCCTCAGAGGTACACCATGTTTATTATGTCGAGGATGAGAGGCATAGAGATTGGAATATGATGGTTCACTTAAAGCCTCGAGCGAGATGTGTGATAGTGATAACATCACCTTCGAGAGTAAGCCGTTTTAGCCCGCCAATTTCAAAAATTTCTTCCTTGAAGGCAATGACAATTTACATATTGTTTGGTGCGTTTTTTTAAGTTACACTTTCTCATCACTTAATTTATGTTCAAACGTATTAAACTCACAACTAACATTTTCACTTCACCTTTTTTTGTAGTGATGGCGACGAAGATTGATTACAAAAAAATATGTTTATCTTACTGTAATCACCCTATATTTTGATAGTGATGGTGACGACGATTTTTTGTAGCGGTTTTAAAACCGCTACAAAAGTAAACAAAACCGCTACAAACACCATCACACTAACCGCTACAAATGAAAAACGCTACAAAAACCGTCATATCAACCGCTACAAATTTGATGCTGATATCTCTATAAATACCACTACCACACCTCATTTCACACACTTCTTCATTTCTTCCTTCCAACTTCTCTGTCATTTTCTTTTTCCTGTCAACATTTTTTGGACAAAGTTAAGTCTTGAGCAAGCTTATTAAATATGGTAAATACTTTTTCACTTCTTTGCTTTTCATTTTCTCACTTTCTTATAATTCTCTAATACTAATTATTTTTTTTCTTCAGAATGTTAAGGACATTTCCTCAAAATTCCTTTTATAACAATCAACATTCATTTCATAATCCAATATCACATAGTGGACATCATAATATAAATTTATATTATCTAAACATTCTCAGTATTATACCTATATAATATCCATAATCAAATATCATCTACTAGTAATATTTTTTTTAAGATATTAAAATTTATCATATAAATTATCACTTAAATAATGACACTAAAATGATAAAATAATAAAAAATGACTCAAATTACGTATTTTTTATTAAAAAAATATACTCCCTCCGGTCCTAATTATAGGAGCACTTTTGTAGTGCAATTTGCACTACAAAAGTGCTCCTATAATTAGGACCGGAGGTAGTAATAGTTTTGTAGCCGTTTTATATAACCGCTACATTTTTTTTAAAAGAAAAAAATTTGGCGCACTTTTCACTTTTTTTTTGTTTTTGTTTTTTTACTTTGTAGCGGTTGTAAATCTTAATATCTTGTAGCGGTGTTAAAACTGCTACAAATTTCTTTCAAAATATTTGGTGCCAGTTTTCCAATTTCATCAATTTTGTTGCCAATTTTTAAAACTTTTCCGTTGCTTTCATGTTCATATTTGCTTTACTCGGTTACGTTGTAGACTATGGTAA
This sequence comes from Acacia melanoxylon, assembly GCA_019022615.1. NCBI lineage: Eukaryota > Viridiplantae > Streptophyta > Magnoliopsida > Fabales > Fabaceae > Acacia > Acacia melanoxylon. The sequence continues at coordinate 23,692,599 of JAFJYJ010000001.1, read as the reverse complement.
TGTTAATGGTTCGATGAAATTTCCTTGTTGGCAAAAAAAAAAAAAAAAAAAAAAAAAAAGCACTTGTCAGAAAAAAGCAACATAACAGTAAAATAAATATAGATCAATAATCTAATAATATTAAGTAAGCCTAATGTATATATAGAAGCTTTAAATAGTCATTTCCTTACTAGTAAACAAATAACAAGCTATCTGGCAAAAAAGCAAAAAAAAAAAAAAAAAAAAAAAAAACACAACAACAAATAACGAGCTAAAGTGAATTAGAATTTCGTCTTAGATAAAAACAGTGGTAAACAAATAATCATGAGCAAACTCGGAATTTTTGTTCTTCAAACTAGAAAAATCTCCAGTGAGTTGCATAGGGTGATGACTCTGTTTCAATGAATTTATAGTAAGTAAATGAGCAAAACACATGGATTCAAAGTAATTGCTCTCTATTCCCCCCGCGCACTCGTGTGGGAGCATAGTTCTCTCCGCCAAGCGTGAGAGTGGTAAGGTAGGAGGTACGGTGGGTGATCGGAGCGGTGATCGGGAGGCTCAGAGGTGTAAATGGAGACCCTAAGAAGATCGGGGACGGAGGCTAGAGTCAGCGACTAAGTGTTTTAGTATACACTTTTAATGGAGGAGAACCAAATCTCCGATCCGTTAATATTGCGGGAAGCGGATGCAAAAATGATTCTCATCGGAAAGGTTGTAGCTAATAAGACATATACAAGAGCTGCGATGGAATCGATATTGAGGAAAGCTTGGAATCTCCCTGAGGGCTTTGATGTTATCGAAATAAATGGTAATGCATTTATGTTTAACTTTTCGGATGAGGAGGAATATAATAGAGTTTTGCGTGGGCGTCCATGGTCAACTAATGGATTCCTGTTGAATCTAATGGAAAGATCAAAATATAAGACATGTGAGGAATTTGATTTTAGTCGAGGACCGGTATGGATCCAGATGCATAACGATCCTATGGAGGCGTTGTGTCTGGAAAATACCATTACAATTGGAGGATATATTGGAGAGGTCATGATGGCTGAGGATCCGGTTTACAACGGCAAGTACGTCCGTGGTTTTATGCGTGCCAGAGTGATGCTTGATTTAAAGAAACCGTTGGCTTATGGTTTTTGGATGGCTAGGCCGGATGGTGAAAAAGTATGGATCTCGATTAGATATGAGAAACTACAAAATTTCTGCTATAATTGTGGGAGGATAGGACATGATAACCGTAACTGCAAGTCTGAGAAGCTAATGTCGGTGGTTAATCCAATGGAACCTCGTTTTGGACCTTGGCTTACTACCAACGTGTGTCGCAATCGGGATGAGATAATGGAGGTAATTCAAAAAGACTGGTCGGAATCGAGGTATGTCCAAAAGAAAAAGGAGAAAGCGCTGAAGCGAAGAAGAGAGGAGGGCAAACAGGAAAAAATTGAGTGTCCTAGGCTGCAGGATGAGGATTTATTCGTCATTAGAGTGCATAAAAACTTGAAGGAATACAAAGGACTAGCACAAAAAGAGGATGCAGGAGGTAAGGAAGAATTTGAGTTGAAAACAAAGGTGTCTAGGGGATCAGATGGGGAGGAAAGCAGTAGAGGTCATATTAACAGGGAATTGGATGACAAGGGAAAGGAGAATGTGATATATGAGGACAGAGATGGGACGGAGAGTAATGATTTGAAGGCACCTGTAAAACACAGCAGGCCGCAGGTTGAGACTGATCAGAGTCAAATACAAGAGGTGATGTCTGATCTAAAAGAAAATTCTATGGCTATGGTGGTTTACAATGGAGCGATTCTATGCGATGTAATTAATAGAATCAGTGTTTTGGGGCTAAAGAGGAATGTAGATGAGGAATGGGATATCTCAGAACCAAAACGTAGAAGGACTGCGAGGGCAGAATCTGTGCCTAAACCTGAAATTTCCTCTTATGCAGAAAATCTGAGGAAGACCAAGGCTAAAATACAAAGGAATGCCAAACGGAAGGGGAAGGAGTTAAAGGAAAATATAGTAGGGGAGGATATGGAGTTGGAAGAGACGAGACCGAGCTCTGCAGATGGCATAGGGGAGACAACATGCTTTGTATTCAAGGCTAGAGACAACAGAAGGAAGAAGTACATATTTGATGGTGTAGGTGGCTGGCTTTTAACAGCCACCAAGTCACCATGAAGCTCCTATCTTGGAACTGTCAAGGTTTGGGAAGAGCCTTGACAGTTAAGAACCTGAGGGATATGGTGACTAAGTTTCATCCCTCAATTATCTTCCTCATGGAAACAAAAATGTGTAATGAGAAGTTGAAGAGAATTAGGACAAAATGTGGGTTTGACCAGGATCTAGTTGTAGAGCCGAGAGGGTTAGCTGGAGGCTTGGCTTTGTGGTGGCATGATTCAGTTTCTATTTCTGTCCTGTACAAATCTAAAAATATCATTCATGTTATGGTGGAGTCAAATAGTCTGAATACACCTAAGCTTGTCTCATTTGTTTATGGGCCCCCGAAGGAAGGTGAGCGTCGAATTGTTTGGGAAATTTTGAGGAACCTAGCAGCAAACGTGGAGGTATCCTGGCTGGCGGTTGGGGATTTTAATGATCTGCTGTCACAAGCTGAAAAAGATGGAGGAAATCCAAGGTCTATGCGTAAGATCATCAATTTCCAAACCCTCTTATACGACTGCAATTTAATAGATTTGGAATTTAAAGGATCTAAATTCACCTGGAGTAATAAGCGACCTAGTGGTATAGTGAGGGAACGATTGGATAGGGCACTTGGCAATGTAAAATTTAGAGATGAGTTTGATCGTGCTCTGGTATTCCATGTTGAACCTATTGGTTCTGACCATCATGCCTTGATTGTAGATTGTTGTTATCATGAGGTCAAGGGGGTCAAACCTTTTCAGTTTGAGGCTATTTGGGCACAACATGATAACTTTCTGCCAACGGTAAGGGAGGGCTGGAAGGATGTGGAAGGTGTGGAAGAAGATAGAGTAGTAGACTTGGTTAGAAGATTGAAGGCGTGTCAACAAAAGCTTTTGAAGTGGAGTAAACAGGAGTTCCCCCATTTTAGGAAAACTATTTCTCAGCTACGGCATAAACTGAATGAGTGCCATAATGGGATCATGACTGAAGAGACCTTGTTAGCAACAGAGGAACTAATCAGGCATATTGAAGAAACATGGAGGAAGGAGGAATCCTATTGGTGGCAAAGATCTAGAGTTGCCTGGCTCACTTGTGGAGATAGGAATACCAAATTCTTTCACAGTACTGTTATACAGAGAAGACTAAGAAACAAAATTCTAAGATTAAAGAATGATGATGGGATGTGGATGGAGGAAAAAGAAGATATCAATAAAGCGTTCAATGACTTCTACTTGAAACTATTTAGAGCTGGTGGAGTGAGGGAAATGGACCAAGCTTTATCCTATATAAAAGAGGTTGTCACTGAAGTTGATAATAATCAGCTGATGGCCCACGTGTCTAAACAGGAAATTGAGACTGCAGTCTTCCAACTTGGAGCTAATAAAGCCCCTGGACCAGATGGTTTTCCAGCACTGTTCTACCAAGAGGCTTGGAGTGAAGTGAATAAAGAAGTTTGTGACATGGTACAGTCGTTCTTCAATAATGATTCTGATCCACAGTTGCTAAATGACACCAATATTGTGTTAATACCGAAGGTGGACAAGCCAGAAGGAGTGAATCAGTTCAGACCTATAGGACTTTGCAATGTTTCCTACAAAATCATTGCTAAAGTTATGACTAATAGAATGAAAGCACTGATGTGCAGAATCATATCCCCAAATCAGAGAGCTTTCATCGCGGGACGGATGATTCAAGATAATATTGTGTTAACCCATGAGGCATTCCACTATTTGAAAAACAAGAAGACTAGCAAGAAATGGGAATGTGCCTTGAAGATCGACATGAACAAGGCTTATGACAGAATTGAATGGGATTTCCTAGAGGCAGTCATGTTGAGGATGGGGTTCTGTGTTGGTTGGGTAAAATGGATTATGAAATGTATCTCCTCAGCGAGATTTATTTTGAAAGTAGATGGACAAAAGGTGGATGAGTTTAAACCAGAAAGGGGTGTGCGGCAAGGAGATCCACTATCACCTTACATGTTTATCCTGGTGTCTGAAGTATTATCGGTGATGATTCAGTCACATATTGAAAGAAAGGACTTGCAGGGGATTAAGCTAGCTGGTAAAGCACCAACACTTTCCCATTGCTTCTTTGCTGATGATGCGATCTTGTTCTTAAGGGCTGATGAGATTAACTGCAAAGTATTTAAACGCATTCTGGATGTCTACTGCAAAGCGTCCGGACAGATGGTGAATCTAGAAAAGTCAAGTGTGTTTTTCTCTGCTAATACACCTCTATATGCCAGGGATACAGTCTCAGCTTGCCTCGGGATTAAACATTCAGAGCAATCAGGGAAATATTTGGGTTTACCAGTGTTGTGGGGACGCTCGAAAGTGGCATCGCTAGCTTGTGTAAGGGATAAAATTGGCTTGAAGTTACAAGGGTGGAAGCAGAAGCTATTATCTTTCGCTGGAAAGGAAACGTTAATCAAAGTAGTTGCAAATGCCATTCCTACGTATCCTATGACTTGTTTCCTATTCCCCAAAAAAGTCTTGTATAGAGATTGACCAACTCATTTCTAGATTCTGGTGGGGTTAAAAGGGAGAAGCAGGATCGATTACCTGGAAGAGCTGGAGGAAACTGACTGGAAGGAAGGCTGAAGGGGAATGGGATTTAGGGACTTGCTCTGCTTCAACAAAGCTTTATTAGCAAAGACAGCGTGGAGACTTATGACACAGCCAGATGATCTTTGGTGCAGAGTTATAAAAGGTATTTACTTCCCTAGAGGTAATTTCCTATCTGCAACAAAAGGCAATCATGCTTCTTGGGGGTGGTCCAGTCTATTAGAGGGCCGGGACCTCCTACTTAAAGAAATGTACTGGAAGGTGGGGAATGGAAAGCTAATTAGTGTTTGGGAGGACCAATGGATACAGGGATTGATGGGATATAAATTACATACTGAGGTCTCTCGGATGCTGATAGAAAGCTTAAGGTGAAGGATCTGATAAGTAATGGATGTTGGAATCTGGACCTGATAGAGACCAGGATTAGCAATGATGAAAGGGACAAGATTCTAAGGATGCCTGTTCCTGTTAATGATTGTGATGACTATGTGGTTTGGTTAGCAAATAATGATGGCTTGTATTCGGTAAGATCTGGTTATTCAGTTGCCAAAGGGTGCATAGAGGAGGAAAAACCCAAGGATCCAGGTACTTCTTTCATAGTCCCCAAAATACTATAGAAGTGTATATGGAAAGTCATAGTACCACAAAAAATACAGCATTTCTTATGGAGAATCGGAGCAGGGGCTATCGCAACAAAAGAAGCTCTTTTTAAGCGCAAATGTGCTGTTAATCCCATATGCCCGATATGCTTGAAGGAGAAGGAAACAGTTGAACACATGCTATTTTTATGCCCATGGACGAAGTATTGTTGGTTTGGCAGTCCTCTAGGCCTTAAGTTCAACAAGTGGAACACGAAACGTTGTGAAGTAGTACTATGTGAGCTGATGCACGGTGATAAAGCACTGGATGAATACAGAAAATCATGGTTTGCCACTATGTGTTGGTGGATATGGAAGAAGAGATGTAATTGGGTGTTTAGGGAGGAAAAGCCAGATGCCAAAGAGATAATACAGCTGGTTAATATCCAAGTGGATGAATTTTGGCGGGCACGAGAAAGGAGGCAGGGAGGGCCCAGGAAACTTTTTGTGGAAAGTATTGTGAGGCATGGGTCATGGATTGCACCTTCGAATGGGACTATTCAAGCTAATGTGGATGGGTCCTACAAAGAGCATAATGACTCAGCTGGTATAGGAATAATATGTAGGAACAGTATGGGCGAGTTTGTGGGTGGTTTAAGAGGAGCCGTGAGAGCACAGTCACCATTTATGACAGAGTGCTTAGCAGTGAAGGAGATTTTAATGTACAGGTACAAATTTCAGGATACACAGATGATTATAGAAACTGACTGTGAACTGTTATACAGGTTAATAAAAGGGAAGACACTAATGGGTTGCGAGTGGAAAAGTAAGGAGCTGTTGTCAGAAATTCTGAGATTGCTGGAGTCGCAGATGGAGGTATCATTTTCCTTAGTTTCTAGGAAGGGTAATAGAACTGCAGATTGGATGGCAGCGGATGCAGCAAAGGAGATGCATCAGCCAATATGGCTGAATTATATTCCATTTCCTTTAAGCAACATTTTACTTCAAGACTCTGTGCGTTCGAAGGATGATAGTGACAAAACTTCTAATGTAGAGGATAGGACAGGAGTGGGTTGAAAGGTGAACCCATTTCAATGTAGTAGGTGTAAGTGCTTGACTTTTAGATTAATAATATGTGTGTTAGGTGTAGTCGATTTGTTTTTTTGATTGGTAAGATGTGTGCTAGGTTGTATCTTTTAGGTTTTTTCTGAGGGTTTCTTTTGGCTTCGGCTATTGGAGTTTGTAAAATTTGTTTGGTTATTAATAAAATTGACTTTTTGGGCAAAAAAAAAAAAAGTAATTGCTCTCTCGTGCATTGTATAGGCTGATTAGTCTGTTATGATCAAAATTATCACAACTTTAATCACATGATTAATTTATTATCCAGTTTATCTAATCTAAGGACTTTCTTTTTCATATAACGAGTAGATGTTATTTCTTCATTCATTTTTTTGTTTTTATTTTAATTATAATTTTCAGAGTTAAATTGAAATTTTAATGAGATGACTTCAATTTTCATAATTAACCATTCTAACTTATTCAAACAGAAAAACTGATGAGTTCAAAATGTGAACATGTATAAACAAAAGTAAATGTTTGGAAAAATTTATTATTATTGTTTATACTTTGTATAACAACTAACACATGCATATAAGGCTGTGAAATCAATCTCATGGCAAATTAGGCATGGTGATCCATTTTTAAACAAACCAATTTTGAATTAACATTATCTCGTCGCCAGCATGTCAATCCATCAGTAGGTCTATCATCAACCGATCGACAAGATTACAAGTTTTTAAACTTCCGGGGCAAAAATGATACCAAAAAAACTTCCGGGTGCTGAGTGCCCGTTACCAATACTTCCATGGTAAAATTGGTATTTAATCAAAATATATAATATCTTAGACTGATTTAATTTCGCTAAGAAAACATAACTTGGTTACGATTTCAATTGAATCCGCCACATTCAACATGTACCACTCTCAATTCAAACTCCCTATATATAGGTATCGAATGAGATACAAAACCTTGCAGAAGATACATATGACACAGTATAGGTTAGCTGAGGCCAGCTAAACAAACATGCAGAAACTAAACACGACGACAAAAAGATGATGAATGAGACAAATTCTACCCATTCTTAAAAAAGGTTTTATTCAGAGGCACATATGTTTTTACAACTTAGCCAACATTACCCATGCATCATATATATTGCACAATAGATACCCAAAGACTATGCGATATTAAAATTATAACTTACAAACTCAATACATAGGAAAGTGTGATGTGGGATAAATTCATAATATATATGTTCAACAGAATTTAAGGACTGACTTTTATTAAGTTTGATCTAACTGAGTTATTTTCAAACAATGAGTTGAGCTGTATCATTTCCTTGAATCAATGTGTAAGAACTTGCTATATCATATAGGAATAACAAAATCAGAAAGTTACACCAAACTTGACAACTATAAACACTACAAAAAAAAAAACACACTGGATTACTGACGAAATTCCGTCGGTAATTTCCAACGGAATTTTTTCCCTTAATAATTCCATTATTGATCCAAAGTTTTTTTTAGCGGAAAAAGCCGCCCAAAAATAATAATAATAATAATAATAATAATAATCGCGCTCTCTCAATCATAAAAAATTGAAAAGCACATAGATCCTTGAAATAAAATACATAGAAATGTTCTAGTCTTTTAACCTCTTTAAAGCTACCTTAATTTTTTGTCTCAACTTAACTCTTTTAACCCTTCTTTATTCATTTTTGTTGTTATGGGGTTGAATAAAATTATTATTATTTTTTTTAAAAAAAAACTCACTTATTCTATATTCATTAACTAAATTATACTTTTGTTTTTATTCAATTTACATTGACTTACATCAATACATCTCCGTCAAGGAAACACACACCGTCCATGCACTTGTCTAACCCATGAATTGTACTTTAAGCAAAACCCAAGCAGATGACAGTGATGGTGATCATTAAACTTTGTTTTTACCCTTCCACCCAGCTTTGGTAATTTTTTTTATCACCCTCTGGTTTTTTCCCATATTTACAACAACTTTTGATGATGAAGTAACATCCTTTATGTTGGAAATTATGCCTTAGGGGTCAATCATGGTACTTTAAACGTTATTGTTATTTAAAGTATTTCTTCTTTTTGTTATCATATCATTTGCATGTTTATTATGATGACTGTATCCTTAGATGTATCATAAAGATTGTCCTAAATGTCCCTGGTCGGTCATCTATGCGGGAACGAAGATGAAATAAGACCAGTATGACTTTGATGAGGTATGGAGATACGAATCAAAGTCTTAGGAACTTGTAAGAGTACAAGGTGCTGGACCAACCCACTATGAGAAAGTTGCATGGATTAAGTCATAAGCTTATCTCATGTATAACCACGTCACAATGCCCTTTGACCTGAGATCATCATGGATTCCTACATGAGAATCGCTAATCTTTGACCTAGTCAAAAGTCACCTTTGACCGGGTGATGATAAAGGCTTCGATCGGGATTAATGGTTTTCATGCAGAGGAATGTGAATGGTCAAGATGAGATTTGTCCCTCACATTTGTAGAGAGATATTACTGGGCCGCTCGATGAGAAACTCTGAGAAAAGTATGGTCATACTACAATGGAAAGGAGTTTTCACTTCAATTGTTAGACTACTCAAGAATCGAAAAAGTAATGGTCAAGAACAGGAGGATGACACTATCCATGCTTTATCCTTGACCAAATTATCGTGTGACAAAAGAGACGTGGCATGGTTGTATGATAGGTTGCATCGTATCATCGATCCTCATATGAATTGGATAGTCGTAATGTCTTGCTAGAGGCCACTTGCGACTTGTGGGCTGGTACAGTGTTGGCCCGCTGCCAATTTCATGTGGGCCTACAGAGTCGCACACAAGAATAGTCCAACACGAGCTATAATGTCCAGATTCATTGAATCTAAGATATGTCTAAGATTTAATGAATACAAAGTTTAATCTAGGGTGGATGAATATATATATATATATATAGATCCAATAATGATTGGATGAAGATAGGAGAAATAATAAATGAGGATTGAATTAAAAATGATTTTGAATTTTAGTTTAAGAGATGAATGTAATCCATCATCTTAAATTATTATTCAATTAATCAATTAAGATATAAATGTGATCCATCATCTTAAATTATTATTCAATTAATCAATTAAGATATAAATGTGATCCATTATCTTAAATGGTTGATTCAATCAATTAATCAAGAAATTAACGTGATCCATCATCTTAAATGATTGATTCAATCAATCAATCAAGATATGAATGTGATTCATCATCTTAAATTCAATCAAGATATGAATTTAATTCATTGTGATTTAGATTTTCCAATTCAAGCTTGTATTAGGCATTTCTTGTAAGCACTTAAATTAGGGTTAGACTCTTATAAAGTGCTGATTTTTTGTGGGCCTTTTTCCTGCACGTTTTTCTAAGAGAAAAACAAGATCCTTATGCTCTCTACTTGTTCAGGTGAAGAGGAAGAAGATCAATCTAGGAGCTCAGTCCGACCATGGTTCATTATCTTGTGTGCCGATGAAGTCGATTGAGACTAAGTCACCTATTCCGCTAGTTTCCTCCAGATATTAGATATATCTTAAGGAACAAGATGTCATAGTTTCAATCACAGATGTTGAGCGAGAAGGCTACATAAAACAAGTCTTTTTTGAGCAAGATGTCTATAGGAAAGAAGGCGCACTTGACTTTATCCACTGGACGTTAGTTAAAGATGTCCTCATGTTTGATATAGCAAGCATTAACATTTATATCATGTATTTCTTAAACTGTAAATGAAGACTTAGCTACTCATAATATTTATATATATTGATTTGTTTGTTTATGTACTTAAGGTACCTTTACAAGAAGTACGTAGCCCCTAATGGCCTCTTTGACAAGTTCATGTTCCTCAAACCTCACCTCTATTCTAACATGTTAGAAAGCTTAAAGGCAAATGCTTTTAAGAGAAAAGTGAGGGAACTTGCAGATATAGTCATTAGAACGACACCAAAGAAGAAGGGTAATTTTTTCTTGGTGTCGTATAGTCAAGTGTAAGTATAATACTTAATTAAATTGTTTGTTAATTAAGTAGTATTGTTCTCATTATGTTTATTGTACTTAGGGGTCATTGGCTCCTCATCATGCTAAATCCTTTCAAGCAAAGGATTTGGTACTTTGATATGCTTCATGGGGATGTAGACAATTGAGTGCAGATGGTCGAGCTTTTCAATAAGTAAGTTGATGAATACATTTATTTATGTATTTACTATGATGCGTTCCTTTATAACTTTTGATATTGATTAATTTCTTATTGTATTGTTAGAGTTGTTTACTATTACGTCACAAATGAAGGCTTCAGCTGACCCCAATACTTGGCCGCTGCTATAGATCCATTTACACATAAAAGATAGTAGAGGTAATTCACCATATATATATATATATATATATATGTATATATATATATTTGTGTTCCTGTACTTGTCAAAGTTTTTAATTTGTGTTCTTTTTACACAAATGAGAGTAGGGATTGATACTTTTTTTTTATTATTGTGTTTGCTACAACTACATAAGAACTTTGATTGCGGATATTGTGTCATGAAGTTCATGAAGAACATAGTCAACCACAATTCCACCTCAATTAATACTAAGGGGTGTGTGTGTTTTTTTAAAGTTAAATTAAAAGTCAACTCATATATATTTTTACATATTTAATTTGTTTTTGTCTCTAGTACTTTGCTTTGTGAGCAATATTCATCTCACTAAATTGAAGAAGTCATAGAACAGTTGACTATGACTATTTTTGGTTAATGGGTTGCTGCAATACGAAGTTAGCTAGAGTAAATATTTTTGTAAAAGTATATATTAGGTTCTTAGTTTAGCTATTTCAGATTTGGATATGATTACATTGTTTTAATTTGTTAGATATGTTACGTTCTTAGTTTCCTTTGTGTGTGTGTATAATTTGCTGGAAATATGGCTCTCTGTTTTAATTTCTCCACTACTACAAAAAGTAAATTTAACGACACTAGTTAATGTTCATTTTTAGAAAACAAAAGTTAAAAAGGAGACGGTTACAGTTTTGAAATTTTGGCTTAACTTTCAACAATTGTTTCCATATAAACAGTCGTTGAAAGTTACTTTCAAAGACTATTATAAAAAAAATTCGTTGAAAGTTAAGTCGAAATTTTAAAAAATATGAATATTTGTGGGTTTCAATGACTTTGTTTTTCTAAAACATACATTGAAATAAAATTTTCAACTACTCTTTTAAAAAACAATCGTTAGAAGTTAAGTCAATTTTTTTTAAAAGAAAAGAAGATTTTTTTTTTTAAAAAAATAGTCTTTAAAAGTAATAAAAACAAGTGTAAAGCTACAACGACTGTTTTTAAAAAATAGTATTGTAACTTTGAATTAGCTCCTACCTCACAAACTCAGCCAATGAAGGATGGCCATGTGATATTGCAGACTTTAGTCTAGTGAATTGATTGCCCCCACGTGATATTGCAAACTTGGCATGATAGACTAAACGAGACTTTGTTTCTTCTTTCTTCTCACCAGACGACAAGGGTCGAGTCCTCCATCAATACATAGTTGGAGAGTACCTTTTGGCCACTCCAGTGTTTGATATCTCCTTCAAGTTTCAGAACACGTTCCTTAACTTATTCAAATGGTGTGCCTTGTTCTGTTTTGATCAAGAGCTATTCCACTTCTGTCATTAAGTTTGACTATGAGCGAGTTCCTTTTGGCGTAGAGAGCACAGAGATACCGCTAAGCAAAATGGATTAGCTCGAACCTTCACCTTCCTTCCTCCATCGAGACACCATCGTGGCTCCTTAATTCTTCATTGTCACCACCATTTGGCCATCTTCTCCTTCATTTTTTCAACACCACCTTGCTGGAGAAGAGAGACAGAGCCTTCACATTTGATCACCACTCCATGCTGGCAATTTTCTTTGCTTTCTGGTCAGTTCACCACCATCTTCTTCCTTCTACACTTTCACCAAAATCACCTTCCCAATTTCAAGCACTACCCCCGGCGAATATCCCTTTGTTCTGTCTCCACCATTCGCCTTTGAGGTTCCTCTTCTTTCCCTTACTTCCTCACTGAACCAACAGTCATCTCTCTCATTTTCTCCATTACAGATTTGTGCTCTCTTCTCTATACCAACTCTATTCACCATCTCATCAAATCCTTTTCTCCAATTCCTTTTCATCGAAAAGTAGCTGTCATGGCATGGGAGGCAGGCAAGCTACTTTCCATTGAAGAAGTAGGGGTGACACTATTAGAGATATTAGAGTATACAGGTTTGTCCTAGTTGTCATCTATTTGTTAGAAAGTCAAGTTGTTAGGAGAAATCAGTTACATTATGGTTATCACACGTGCACTTCATATCAGCTCACTTATACGCCACCTGTTCTCTCAATAAATGTAAGATACTATTGAATGTGAAATAATAATATCCAGTTCCAATTCTCTCGATTCTTCTTCTCTGCTTTTATCTCTTTCTATCCTAGCTTCTGGTATGGTATCAGAGCTGTGACGACCACCGTCATAGTTTGATCCCGGTGACCGGAGCAGCCCTCGACAACTTGGTGATCTCCTTTGTTTGGATTGATCGCTGAGCAATACGTCCAACATGTCTGGATCAATTCTCTCTGCCGACATAGCAACTCAGGCGATGTCTGCAAGCCATGGCTTCTCCAACAAGAAGATCATTATTAAGCTTGATGATACAAATTTCTTACTATGGAAGCAGCAGGTTTATTTTATGGTTAAGCAACATCGAGTCTACTCCTTTCTTGATGGTACCGCTGTTCCTCCACCGACGAAGGTTAGAGGTGATGATGGCCGTGAAATTCCTAATCCTGACTTCGATGAGTTTGAATCGTTAGATTCGGCTCTGGCTTCGTGCCTATGTTGTCTGTAGCCTCAAATATCTTGCCAGATCTGGTCAGTCTCATTACAGCTGCTCAAATTTGGGCAAAGTTGAATCAATTATTCTCAAACAAATCAGACTCTAAGATTTTGTCATATCGCAGTCAATTAGCAAACCATCGAAAAGGAGATCTTCGAATGCGTGATTACCTAGCAAATCTCAAGTCAATTTGCGATCATCTTGCTATGCTTGGTGAAAAAGTGGACGAAGCTACACACGTGTCTCACATCCTGAACAGACTTACAGCTGAATATGAACCAGTTATTGTGGTCATCAATGCGTCTCGGCCTCGTTTTGGTCTTGAGATGGTCTCCAATATGTTGTTGGACTCTAAATCTCGGCATAAGCTGTTTCTCACAAACACCACTGCGCATACAGTCAATCTTGTCACTAATACGTCTACAAATCTATCTCATTCTGCTTCCAAAGTTCCTGGTGTCTTCCGCTGACATGTATACCAATGAGCAAAGTGATGATGACTCCTTCAACATTATCTGTAATGCACAAGGACCGACCATAGGCTATGGAAACTGAGGATATTATTCTTCTAATTATTCTAGAGGAGGAGGTCGTATCAATGCTCGCGGTCATGGCCGTTTCAATAGCAACTGGTGTCCCATATGTCAAATATGCCACAAGGCTGGTCATCTGGCTGACAGGTGCTACTACCGTTATGAATATCCAAACTCATATGGACAATCTAACTATGGTCCACCTACAGAGGCTCAGTCTGCTCGGGCTCACTATGCTGATACAGGTTATGGTGTGCCTGAAATTTACTCTCCATTTGAGTACTATCCCGTTCCAGTTGAACCAACTGTGTCTGATGCATCATCTGCCTTACGTCCTACTGGATCTGCCAAAGCTAACACTGTGACTTATGTGGCACCTGTAGTCTCCACTTTCACTCCAAATGACAAAGCTGAGGTTCCTACTGCTCAAGCTTATCTAGTAACGCCCACTACTGTTGCTGACTCATCGTGGTGCCCTGATTCTGGTGCTACAGCTCATATCACACATGATGAGTCTTGCTTTGATCAAACCTCTATTCACCCTGGCACAGGTACAGTACAAGTTGGCACTAGTGAGTTATCTTCAATATGCTCCACTGGTAAAACTCTTCTTTCCAATAATGAGTCTCACTTTACTTTAAACAATGTCTTACATGTTCCAAAAATGAAGAAGAATTTACTGTCAGTTGCTAGATTTACACATGAGAATAATGTTTCTATTGATTTTTTTTCCTCAAAAATTTGTCATAAAGGATTTGAGGACTGGCCAACCCTTGATGTCTGGAATTGAACGTAATGGGATGTATCCTCTGCTAGCTAATGTGGCATTTGTAAGGTCCAACAGTCACAATCTTGGATCTGCCACTTCATACACTAGTTCTGTTTCCCCTGTTTCTACTAAGAAATCATATGCTCTTGCTGTCTCATCTGATTCTCTGCAATTATGGCATCAACGATTAGGTCATTCTTCACTTGACACTGTGAAGAGTGTTCTTAATTGTAACTCCATTGCCTTTACTTCTTTGAACAATAAAACTCTCTGTTCTGCTTGTCAGTTTGGAAAAAGTCACAAATTACCTTTTTCTTCATCTCATACTGTGTATCAAAAACCCTTACAGTTGATTGTAATGGATATCTGGGGTCCAGCTCCTATTCACTCTTATGGTTCAGCTTACTATATTGCATTTGTTGATGCTTATAGCCGTTTTACATGGATTTATTTCTTGTCTAAGAAATCTGATGCTTTATCTAAATTCAAGGAGTTTAAATAGCTTGTTGAAAATAAGTATCACACTAAAATTCAACAAGTTCAATCTAACGATGGTGGTGAGTTCACAGTATTTAAGCCTTATCTTGCTGAGTTTGGTATAGAACATAGGTTTTCTTGTCCTCATACGTAAGAACAGAATGGATTAGTTGAGAGGCGTCATTGCTCTATTGTTGAAACAAGACTAACCCTACTAGCTCATGCTTTCTTAACTATGTTTTATTGGAAGGATGCGTTTGCCATTGCTGTTTTTCTGCTCAACAGGTTACCCACTAAAGCTTTATCACCTAACATGACACCCTATGAGAAACCACATGGAACTAGACCTAATTACTCTATTCTACGGGTGTTTGGTTGTATCTGTTACCCTCATATCAGACCCTATAACTCTCATAAGTTGGCTTTTAGGTCTGTTGCATGTGTCTTCTTGAGATATAGCTCTCAACACCAAGGTTATAAATGCATTGACATGCTTACAGGGCGTGTGTATATCTCTAGACATGTTAATTTTGATGAATCATGTTTTCACACTCCTGGTGCTCAGTTCTCAGTCAGAAATGCAGCAGGGCCTCAATCCACCTGTTCTACCATTTCCTTACTACTGCCTCATCATTCTACTAGACCCTCTTCCCATTCATCCACTGTTAACAATTCCTCTACATCACCCACACTACCATCAGCCCCTATATCAACCTCTCCTCCCCCTACATCCAATACCTCTCCTATCAGACCACCACCTTCTCCAGTATCTCAGTTCACTACACCAAATTCTCATACTTCCCTCCCTGGTCCCTCACCTGCCACCTCCACTAATAATCTTCATCCAATTGTTACTCGCAGCAAAACTGGGATACACAAACCTAAAGTCTTTTCGGTCAAAAAAATTGAGATTCCCAAGCCTCAAATTTTCTCTGTTGCTGCTGATATTTTACCTCCAACTACTATTACAGAAGCATTAGCTGATCCTCAGTGGAAACAAGCTACTTTAGAAGAGTATAACGCTCTCCTAAAGTTTCGCACATGGGATGTGGTGCCTTTGCCTTCTCATCGTCAACCTATTGGATGCAAGTGGCTTTGGAAAACCAAGACTAATGCTGATGGTTCTCTAGCGAAAAGAAAATCCAGGCTTGTTGCAAAAGGTTTTTCTCGAGCTCCTGGAATTGACTATATTGATACTTTCAACCCAGTTGTCAAAGCTGCCTCCATACGTATATTGTTCAGTATTGCACTTTCCTCTCGCTAGAAGTTACGACAGCTAAACTTCAACAATGCTTTTTTGAATGGTGACCTCTCAGAAGAGGTATACATGGAGCCTCCACCAAGTTTTTCTCAAGGTTGTGCTACTGATGGTAGACCTTTAGTGTGCAAGTTGCGCAAGGCTATCTATGGTTTAAAACAAGCTCCACGAGCTTGGTTTCAAAAATTGCATTCAGCTTTGTCTACTTTACGTTTGATTGCCTCTAAATCAGATTCATGTCTGTTTATAAGGAAGAGTCAGGATCATATTGTCTATTTAATTCTATATGTAGATGATATTGTCATCACTGGCTCCAATGATGATGAGGTTCAGCGTCTTATTACTACCATGAGTGATCTATTTTCACTCAAAGATTTGAGTACTCTATCTTACTTTCTGGGCATTGAGTTTTATCATATAGATCAAGGTCTTTTGCTGTCTCAAAGAAAATACATACTTGGATTACTTGCTAATGTCAAATTTCTTAATGCTAAATCATATGTTACACCCATGGCCACCAACATTCAGCTATCATCTGCAGAAGGTAATCAGCTTCATAACCCAAAGATGTGTAGAAGTGTATTGGGTAAGCTACAATACCTATGCTACACTAGACCAGAAATTACATTTGCTGTCAACAGGTTGAGCAGATTTTTGCAGGATCCACGAGAGCCTCACTGGGTTGGGGTTAAACGCATACTTCGATATCTAGTAGGCACTAGTGATTATGGTCTACTACTTCGTCTGTTGCCTAGACTGAATGTCCAAGCTTTCTCAGATTTAGATTGGGCCACAAATAAAGAAGACCGTCGATCTGTGAGTGGCAACTGCACCTATCTTGGCTCTAATCCTATTATCTGGGTGTCTAAGTGTCAACCAATGGTTTCACGCTCAGCTACTGAAGCTGAATATAGAAGCCTTGCTGATGCTTCTTCAGACGTTGTGTGGGTTATGAAGCTTCTACAGGAAATGCATGTTCCAGTGATTGAAATTCCTATTGTTTGGTGTGACAATTCTGGTGCAATAGCGTTAGCCTCCAATCCAGTCCTCCATTCAAAAACAAAACATGTGGAGATTGATATTCATTTTCTCCGGGAGAAGGTTGCAGCAGGTAAGATTCAGATTGGCTATGTTCCTTCACAAGACCAAGTTGCTGATGTGCTGACAAAACCGTTGGGCATAAGTCTGTTTCTTCCTTTTAGAGATCGCTTAAATGTATTCAGTTTTAATCAATTGTCTTAACAAGAGTTGCATAGGAAATATTAGAGATATTAGAGTATACAGGTTTGTCCTAGCTGTCATCTATTTGTTAGAAAGTCAAGTTGTAAGGAGAACTCAGTTACATTGTGGTTATCACACATGCACTTCATATCAGCTCAGTTATACGCCACCTGTTCTCTCTATAAATGTAAGATACTATTGAATGTGAAATAATAAGATCCAGTTCCAATTCTCTTGATTCTTCTTCTCTGCTTTTATCTCTTTCTATCCTAGCTTCTAGTAGGCACCACCACAGGCCGGTGAAGAAAGTTTTATTTTTAAGGTTCTATTATGTGATACTTTTAATTCATTTCAGATTGGTTTGTAACAGGGACCACTTGCAAAGCATTCTAAGTTCTCAGATCATGTTTTTCCTTCTCATTCCTATCAATTGTTTATTAAGCGTGTTTCTCTTCATGATCTTGATAACTTTGTCATCGTCTCTCTAGGTGCAATCCATGAAGCCTATTTAGCTTTCCTTTTCTTAAATATGAATATCTTGCATATAATTACTTCAATATATGTAGCTGTATGTAAAGTAGTTTCATGTTCAATGTAGGTTGAAGTATTTCGGCCACAGCTTGAGCTAGCAAAAGAATTGAACAAGCCAACATATGTGCACTATGTTGATGATTTTTTTACTTCAATATATGTTCAATCGGTATCTTTTTGCATATAATTATTTGCTTGGAATAAATTTATAGATGACTTTTTTTGGATTGGAGGCCATTCCAATCCAAAAAAAAAAAAGGCCCTTGTTTTCAAAGGCCACTTTCTATGACCGTTTTTAGAAAAACAGAGGTGGAAAGTGGCTTTTCTTTAAAATAAAATAAAAAATCCACTTTCCACCTCTGTTTTAAGATAAATAGACGTGGAAAGTGGCATTTTTTGAAAAAGAAAACCCACTTTCTACTTTTGTTTTTTCTGAAAACAGACATTGTAAGTTACACTTACAACGTCTTATTTTTAAACGGATGTTGATTCTCAAAATTTTCAACAACGCTTACACACACTACCCTCTTAAAACAATCATCTTAAGGTCTTAAAAAAAGACATTAAAAGTGTATTATGTAATAGTGCTTCTTTACTTCTTTACAGGTACTTGTATGTAATATGCATAGGGCTGATAAAAAATGAGCCCCTACATTTTTTTTTTTAAAAAAAAAAACTAGTCACCAATACTTCATGATTATTCCCTAATAACCATAATATATTGAGACATATATATATCACAATTTTTTCAAACAACTGTGAAGTGTATTAACATATTTTATGGTTATAAACCAACAATCGTCAAAGAAACTTCTTACAGATGATCAAAACTGATGTCTAGCTAATACTGTATAGTGCAGCATTAGAACTATAAAGTACCCTGTAATATATTTCATGGTTCTTTAATGAACAACAATAAAATATGAATCAAATTAATAATTAACGGTGTTTAATGAACAACCAGGAAATAGGGATCCCCATATTTTACGGTTGACAAATATGTAGCGCTAATATACTTTATGGTTCATAAGCGTAAACTATTGCTAAAAATAACCATAAAAATATAGATAAATATGTAGTAGTGATGTTACTCGCAATGAAGAATAGTGACCTCATACTAGATATAAGAGGTGGGCAAATTTGTAGGTATGATCCGATGACTTCCTAGAAGAAGCTATGTAAAACAGTGTTTTCTTTCGCTATCATACAACGAACTTGTATTTACTTGAAAAAGGGAAGATGTTAAATCCTACTGAGGGTTTAATAGAATGCCGGTTAGACGGGTTAATGAAAAGTTCATTATTTGTAGGGTGTTTTCACGTACATTTTTTCTCTTTTCCATATGAATCATGTGTATTCTTATTTTTCCTAATACGGACATAAATTTAGCATTATGTGACCCTCCAATTTGTTTCAAACCCAAAAATATTTTTAAATTTTTATATAATCCGATGGTCTTCGATTTACTTCATTTTAATTATCAATTAAGCTTTTTCCTATTTTCACTTAAGTTATTTTTAATGTAATATCTTTTCACATATTATCTACTCATAGAATATAACATATCTATAATTATATTTTACAATTATAACTATATTATAATTGTTAGGGTAAAGTTGTCTCAACAAAAATATTTTCCCTCCCCGCCCAATCAAATAAACTAATATTAAAATCCCTCCTCTTTTTTCCCTTTCCTTTCATTAAGATCCTTTTTCTCCGTTGAACGAAACAGATCTAGAAATTACAATTTAAAGCATCACAACTTTATAATAATCTTATTTTCAGTTTTAAAGATGCTTTCCCGTAATCAAAATATTTTACAGAATTCTTTATATATTTAAAAATGTAATTGGATATAGTAATGGAGGGTGACCCAACTTAGGGGTTAGATTTCTCTCATTATACTTAGGGGTATTCGTCCTTGAATCATGCCCATATAGAGTCCTCCACGAATTTTATCAATTATACATATCCTCATTCCAAGGAAGGATTGTACTTCCTTGGAATGAGTAAAATTATAATGATCCTGCCGCTTTGTAAGGCCACATTGCACACACTCTTTTCTTTTGATTGATTCTATTTACAATTTACTTTTAATTATTAGTGTGAAACTCACGAATTTATTACATGAGTTTATACTTTTTATGTTTCTAATTAATAAAATCATGTCAATTCACTCTAAAATTTATACAACTACACACTCAGTTAAAGTCATATATTATTTTCATTTTTTTTTTCATTTCTAACTATTCAATTTATCGTCATTCATGAAATCGAAAAGACTTTTTTTTTTAGTCTTGAATGAAATTGAAAAGACTGTTTTTTTAATCTGCACTAAATTATCATTTCATTTGTTCCTATCTTGACTTCTTCCCACTTCTTACTCTTGCCAAGTCTCATTGTTTCTCCCTTGGCGTTCCTTCACTATCTTTTACTCAAAAGTGTGTATGTGAGTTACAATTCACTGAAAATAGGGAGTGGGAAAGGAAAAATCGAATTATGTTTGGTTCGCATTTTCAGCTGAAAAAATGGTTTCCCGCTAGAACCCATTTTCAACTATATAATTAAAAATGTGTTTCTACCAAAATTGGAAGGAACTAATCTTCAAGTGATATTGTAAAAAAAAAATCTTCAAGTGATGAGGACAAATATCTAAAGACACAAACTTTTTGACGTGATATAAAAAGTTGAGTAGAGTGTGTAGCTCCAATGGATATTTAAATAATAATTTTACTTCAAGGGCAATATAATCTTTAGGCTCATTTTGCTATCTCATCAATTTTTTTTTCCAGTGTAAACCAAACACTTATGTGATAAAATATTTTCTATTTAGGGTTAAGGTGCAAAAATACACATGTGCTTTTCTCTAAAGAGCGTCCAGTAGCAAGTGCTTTTTTTATGTGCAAAAGTGACTATGTGGTTACAAATTAGGTGCAAAAATATCGTTTGATCGTTAAGTTTGACTTTTTTGCTTTGACTAAACGATGACGTGACATTTTCAAAGCTGCAAAAATACATATGTGGTTTGTCAACAAGAGCGTCGAACACCAAATTCTTTTTTTTTTAAATTTAATAATTTTTTTTAAATTTTTTTTTTCAAGATCATGAAGTATTTTTTAGTACCAGTCAGTATCCTTTTAGTGCTAGTCAATAGTTTATAATATTTTTTCAAGATCCTAAAATAATTTTTCAAGATTATGAAGTATTTTTTCTGTACAATTCAATATCCTGAAAGTACTTTTTAGAACCAAATCGACTTCAAATATTTTTTTCACTCGTCAACAAGATCCTTTTAGTACCAGTCAATACCTAAAATATTTTTTCAAGATCCTAAATATTTTTTCAAAATTATAAAGTATTTTTTTCTGTATCAGTCAGTCTCCTAAAAGTACTTTTTAGTACCAGTCAGTTAGGGGTGGAAACAGGTCCGGCCAAGCCTCACCCTTAACAGGCCAGGCCTGTTAAGCAACAAAGTGGCCTAAGCCTGGCCTGTGGCCTGTTACAGGCGTTTTTTCTGGCCTGAGCCTGGCCTGTATACAGGCATGTGGCCTGTTAAGGAAGCCTGTGTTCTCCCAACATTCCTGAGCCTACACACAGTCATCCATTCATGTACCACTCAGAAATAACAAAAAAATATTCCATCCCATTATGATGAACCCTCACTTATATTACTTGCCACCTGCCTCGGAAACCAACGAGAATAAATAAGACTTCTAGTAAACTAGATTCATTATCAAGAGCACCAAACATCAAGTATATAACAAAGCTAAAGAGTTAAGGCTTAAATCAAAACAAGATAAACAATGATTTCACCGTATAAGAAGCCAAGAACCCGTCAAAGATACGTAAGAGGTCAAAATAACAAAAAGGAAAAGATATTAATAAATTATCAAACAAAGCACAGTTTTCAACTCAGACACTTCAGGCGTAACAAAGGACAAGCATAGGCGTAACAAATTTGCCAATCTCACTCAAAATAATGTGGTGTACAAGTGCCATTACTATTTGCATCAGAATCTGAAGAATGGGACCTTCAAGGGAAATATAAAGGGGATATGCCCACCAAAAGAGAAATCATCGAATGAATCTAAACATGGACAAATCCCTTCACATGAATCTGGCGAATCAGGAAAGGAAATCATGAACAAAGATGAAGCCAATGAAACAAACGTGTTTGCTTCACAAGTTGCAGCAGCAGAAATCAGTTGGCTCTCAACCTGTAAGTAGAGTTCCATGTCTTCAAACAAATCTACGGTTAGTTGGCTCTCAACCTGTAAGTAGAGTTTATATATAAGAAATTAAAAGAAGCAGGTTGGAGAGAAACCAGTTTTTGGATCTATAGAGAAAGATAAAAAAAAATTATGAAAATAGCTACGACCATACCTGAATCATACATACCTAATCTATACAAAGTTCACCAGATCTACAACAAGAAAGCAAAAACAGCAAGAAAACATATCGATCCGAAAGTTCGGGATCAAAGAAGTTACCTTAGGGGCTCGGTGACGTCCCAACCTTAACGCCGCCTCTTCCTCACCCGACGATTCAAAGTGAGTATGAGGAAACTCAAAGACGCGCTCCCATCTCCATGATCTCAAGACGAAAACAAGGTAGAAACAAGAGAAGATCTCGTAGAGCAAATTGGTATGAGATAACATATAAGCTTTCCTTGGAGACTAGATCGGGCCGAGAATGAGAGGCTGAGAGAGAGATCGATGAGTGTGAGGCGGTGAGAGTGACGAGCAGAAATTGAAATCGAAATAGGGTTAGTTTGTCAAAATCGATGAGCTGAGGCTTATTTTGAAATTAGGGGTTAATTGTATGTTTATTATATATATATAAAAAATACACATTTACAATTTTACCCTCTTAACAGGTCGGCCTAACAGGCTCTTTGAGAGGCCTAGGCCTGGCCTGTTAAGGCAAACATGCCTTAAAAAAGGCCTTGGCCTGGCCTTTTAGCCTGACAGGCAAGGCCTGACCAGGCTTAAAACAGGCTAGCCCACAGGCCCCTGGCCTTTTTCCATCCCTACCGTCAGTACCCTGAAATATTTTTTTTCAGTATCAGTCAGTATTCTTTTAGTACTGGTCAATACCTGAAATATTTTTCCAAAATCCTAAAATATTTTTTCAAAATTATGAAGTATTTTTTTCTGTACCAGTCAGTATCTTGAAAGTACTTTTTAGTACCAGTCAGTACCTTAAAATATTTTTTCAGTATCCTTTTAGTACCGGTCAATATCTGAAATATTTTTTCAAAATCCTAAAATAGTTTTTCAAAATTATGAAGTATTTTTTTTTGTACCAGCCAGTATCCTGAAAATACTTTTTAGTACTATTCAATGCCTTGAAATATTTTTTTCAGTATCAGTCAGTATCCTTTTAGTACCGGTCAATACCTGAAATATTTTTTCAAAATTATGAAGTATCTTTTTGTGTACCAGTCAGTATCCTGAAAGTAGTTTTTAGTACCAGTCAATACCCTGAAATATTTTTTCAGTATCCTTTTAGTAGCGGTCAATACCTGAAATATTTTTTCAAGATTCTAAAATAATTTTTCAAAATTATGGTTTTTTTTTTGTACCAGTCAGTATCCTGAAAGTATTTTTTAGTACCAGTCAGTACCTTGAAATATTTTTTTTAGTATCCTTTTAGTACCAAATCAATACCTAAAATATTTTTTCAAGATCCTAAAATAATTTTAATTGAAGTAAAATTATTAACTTTTTTTAAAAAAAAAAATTGGTGTTAGGCGCTCTTCTTGACACCCATAACCCATAGGTACATGGATCGAAACCAGGCTCTGATACCAAACTGTAACGCCCGTCATAAATGTGCCTTTATTTATCAGAGTTGTAGCGCGCAGGCATGGAAATTATTTGGACGACTTAATAGCGGAATAAATCTTTCATAAAATAACTTAGTTTGAAAATATGAGAATAAATTTTTCGCGATTCGAGTATGTGCTATCTATCCCATAGTAGGATATTAATACAATTAACCCAAAAATAGACAAATGATTAACGATACAATACAGTCTATTTAATCCTATTTTTCCAAAAAGTCCAATTTGTTGTAACCCTTACAGCTGCATCTTCCCTCTTGATCCCGATCCACTACCTGTTTCTTTCATGCGGTCTAGAGTTCAAATGAATGAATCCCAGGGGTAACAATTAATCTCATATGCAAGTATGAAATGTAAATGAAAGTATAACACATGTATAAGCATAGAATAATTCACAGTAAACAAGTCGCACCGTAACCGCAGTTATCAGCCAAGGACCGCAGCCTTATGAGACACGCAGCCTCAATCCATAGCTAGGATACACATATGCAAAATAATCTAACAACCATGATCAATCATACATGAAATACATACATACAAGCTAATAAGATAACAGTTACCCACCTCAAACTTGAATCATTAATTCGTCTGAAGGTGCTAGGATCAGTAGATGTGTCCAGGTATGCCTATAAACGTTTATCATTGCCATTAGTCACTTCTTGCATCGCAAAGTAACTAATTACGCTAATTATTTTTAGAGGATTAAAAGTGGATTAATCCCTAAAAATTCCCTTACTAATAATACCCTCTTTATTTATTAATTAATTAATAATATCCTTTTCTCTTTATTATTAATTAATAATTCTCTTTTATTATTTATTCCCCTTTCTTAATAATAAATAACAATATCTATTTATTATTATTATTTCACTAATTATTATTATTATTATTATTATTCCACTAAACAGTAGGCTTCATCTAATCCTTAATCATCCATGAACTATCAATAATTATCGACTATAGTCATAATTCATCACTCTTCATCTACTAACTTCAACTATTCTCAAACAGCTTCCCTTCGTGCATAAAATCCACAATTTCAAAGGATTAAACCCTCTAATTTTAAAGATAGGCATTTATGCAGCAATTACTTATCAAACATAGGACTTTTAAGCTACATAAAGGACAGAGAAAGAAAATTACAAATAGTCACTCAAAAATACTTATGGTACTCTTTTAAAATCACAATGACACTTTAGAAACCTCCACTTGATTGAGATGAAATATCAGAGAAACTCCAAAATTTGATGGAGAAACCGTGAGTTTTATTTGATAAATAAAAAGAACATTAGTAATTAGTAAAATATTATTAGATGAAATAAAACTGTGATTCGACATTTTCACCACTCAAAATATAATAGTTTCAAAAGATTAGAACCCCCTTATTTCATGTGCAGCGATTCAACAGCAAAGATATATGCAGCAATTTTTTTTTTTCCTTTCTTTCTTTTCAAGCTATATGTGTGTGTGTGTGTATCCACACAACACAATCACTTTTCCTCTTATTTTCAAACGTGTACAGCGTCATATACCATTCAACAAGTTTTTCTCCCATTTTCCCAAATGTGCAGCAACATCTATAAGTAAGTATATATATATATATATATTAACACAACACATTTGGGTCCCTACGTAGTGGCATATACATATATAAACATTATCAACAACAAGTTTTAACTTATATGGACTAGCTTCAATTGGCTTGTTTTCTCCAAATGCAACGTTTTATATTTATATAGTGTTCTAGTGTAGAACACAAATGTCTAGCCTTAGATAAGCTAGTAAGTTGATGTAGGATCTTTAGTCTTCTCTTAGATATCTATGGATGGGATACCCGATATAGATAGGAGATCACGTAGCTTGAACACAAGGGTTTTCACCCAAAGGCGTGGGGTGTGTGCTCTGTGTATGCAATATGGTAAAGAGGTTGAGAGAGAATGTGTGTACCATGCACCTGTTGAATCCTTCCTATTTATAGAGGGAAAAACCTGGCAGTTGGTTAGTGGCATGTCCACCCTTCCACTCGGCCTGTTCTCCTTTCCACTATCCATGATGATAAAGATCATGGGATCATGAGATCATGGGATCATGGGTCCTGTCCCGATAAGTGCACATCAATGGGCCTCATCTTCCGAGGCCCATTTATCTCGATCCATAACAGTTGCCCCCCAAGCTCGGTCGCTCAGGTTTCTGATCTGCCGAGTTGATTTTATTGTGGAAGATCCGACTTGATAGTCAAACTTGTTTTGCCGCTAAGCCCGACTTTTGAATTCAAGTATCCTTCTAACGCCTGACTTTATACTCGGGTATTCACCGATCCTCTTGTATCACCCCCCCGTGTAGATTGAGGACGAGTTGCGCATCTTAACTCCCGCCCTGGCGACTAGTTAATTTGACTAGGCGCCTTTTCATTTACCCGCGTAGCAGCGGATAACCACTATTCTGATGCCTGCAGCCACGCGTCCTCAAACGCCGCCTTCGATTATCGTACCCATTAATTACCCCTGGCGTTTCACACGTTGTTTAACCTGTCAGTCATGATTACTTGAGGGTTTTCACCTCGTAATTGTCACGACGATAGGCGCTTTGGGGTTCCTAGGCGCTTCCTCGCCTATATCTTCTCAGCCTTTCATTTCATTCTTTACTTTTGCCTTCACTACAACCTTTGAAGCGATTGAAGGAGCCTCCATTTGCAGAGCATTCCTTTGCTGTTCTTCTTACTTAGAACGTAGTTCCCTCTCATCACTTTCCGGTATTACGCTTGATCTCAACGTTCTTGCTTGCTTTGTATGCGTTTGATGCGTTTGATTTTCAATTGAATTGTGTAACTCCTCTTCTACTGCATTCCCCCTTTTGGTGATTTCTCTGTTTATCTGCTTTTGAGTTTTCTGGGTGTTATGGGTGTTGATAGACTGTGATGACTCGATGAATTCCTCTCAAGATGACGATAATGATGAGACATTTCCCCCATTAATCTGAGTCTATTTAACACCCAGGGGTATTTTGCATTGATTATTTCCGCTTATAATTTCTGGGTAGTATTGTTGGAGTTCCATTTAAATAACGTTCATGGCATTCTGGGCAATCTGGGTTTAGCACTGATAGGGTTGTTTGCGCCTATAGCCTCTTGTCCTTTATAAAGATGGATCCCGATCCCGAGATGCTAGTAGACATGTATGGTAGACCTATCCCGGAGGAAGATAGGGACATTCTCAAAAACGTCACTGGTACGACAAAACTATGGCTATGGTCCATCCTTCCTACAGAAGAAGAAAGGATGGGAAGATTACTCGGCCCCACTCGGGGAGGTGGCTCTTCTTGGGGAGGTGGAAGAAGGGGAAATGTCCGAGATATCCCATCGCCGTTTTCTATTTCGGCCGCAAGTGTACCAGCTTCTTCATTGGCCGCTTCTTCTTTGACGCCTGAGGTTAATAATCCGCCGACCATGTTTCGAGGTTGTAATCCTTGCAAAAATTGTCGTCATAAGGCGATAGAGCTTATCAGCCATGGCCAAGAGAGAGATGCCGATTTACTAATTGACAAATGTCGCTGCAACATCGGGCCGCAGACGACTTCGACCCCATCGCTTGCGATTCTTCCCCCCCTTTGTTCTGCGATACCCGTCGTGTCACTCCTGTTACATCAGGTATACTTGATGATTCTGACTCTGCCCTTTTTTATAGGTATTAGATGTCTTCCCCTTCTCACCCATCTCATCAATCCGAGACCGGAGAATCCGCCCCTTCAGGGTCTTCTCGAATGACGCCGGCTAAGGAATATGCCATTAGCAACACAGAACGAGTACGGAATAAAATGTCCGTGAAAGAGCTTGACCGAATCATCCGAGGTGGCGAGGGATATAATGTAGTTTTGCCTTCACTGAACGAATCAGTGGCTTCTGGTCGGCCATCTGATAAATGTGGCCATTTCTTTTATTTTTACCGGGATGTAATTACCCGTCTTGGCCTTCAGTTCCCATTTTCTGACTTCCAAATGTGCCTACTGCGCCACCTGCACCTGGCCCCTTCGCAACTACACCCGAATGGTTGGGCCTTTGCCTTAGCTTTTGAAAATTACTGCACGAGACATGAGCTCAAGTGTTCCGTGCCCGTGTTTTGTAGCTTTTTCTCACCTTTGGAGACCAATGTCACTGTGGAGGAGGAGAAGATGTGGTATGGTTGGACGTCACTTCGTGCTTGTCACGGTCGCAAATTTCTAAAGCCGTTTACTGATTCATGGAAAGGGTTTAAAACTTCTTTTCTCAAAGTAGTTGCTAAACTCGGGGAGTTACCTTGGTTTCTCCAGAGAAGCCCATCCGGGAAAATTGAAGAGCGCTTTCCTCTATATTGGGGGGAAAGTCATCACAAGTTTCATCCCAGGGATTTTTTACCCACCCCTTCACAGTGTTCTGATTCCGAGGATGAAGCTATTGTTACCTTAACCACCCTTGCCAGTAAAAAGGGGCCTTTTGTGGACTCGGCCGATTATGTTACTTCTAGTAAATCAAAACCCGTCTTGGGTATGATATTTCCCCTTTTATCACCTTTTACTTGTCTTTGCTTCGATCTGTGATGCTTTTTGTTTTGCTTTTCAGGTGAGCAAATGGGAAAGAGGCCCGCGTATCTCGACGTGACTTGTCGTCGGGAGATGGCCCATGTACCCACGGGTGGAAAACGAGCACCCCCTGCTGGAGAGCCCAGCACGTCCAAGGTTGCCAAGAAGGCAAAGACTTCGAAGAAGAAAGCTACTGCTCCATCTTCTTCAGTTCCCGAGCCTGAGATTCAACAATAAGTGCCGTCGGAATCCGCTTCCGGTCCCTTAGTCCGAGTTCGTTCTTCATATCTCTGGGAAGGTCATTTTCCTCCTGGTCTTCGCAAGGGTCTTCGTGCTCCCCCAAATTATTTTGATGGGAAGAGACTTACTGAGACTGAGAAGGAAGAGCTCTTGGAGCTGTCTCGCGTCAATTTGAAGAACGTCGGCTTATGTCAGCTAGTTGCCCATCTAAAGGAGAAAGTCGGCATTAATGACGAGGACTTAGACGCGCTTGAAGAGGAGAAGAAAAAGGTTGAAGAACGTTTGACCCAAGCGCTGGAGGATTGGGAGTTGGCAAAGGGCCAGAAGGAGAGCCTAGAGGAAGAACTTAGCCGGACCCGTGATAGTCTTAACAAGGCTAAATCCGAAGTCACTCGGAGGCTGCAGATTCATCAAGAAGACTTGGATACCATGAGCCAGCATAAAATTACGATTGCTGCCTTAGAGTCCGAGTTGGCATCCTGTAAAGACGCGGCCTCCTCGGACATAGCCTTGTACAAAGATGCCCTCTCTGTTGCCCAAGCCGACGTTGCCAAGCTGACAAACGGCGTCTCGGATGCGTTTGCTAACGCATTAGAGCAGGTTCAATTTTTGAACCCCACGGTGAATTTGAATATGGACGGGGTTCATATGAACGCCTATGTTGAAGATGGGAAGTTTTTCCCAGCCCCTCCTCCAGCTGTTGGTTCACCTGCCCCCACCACCGAGACGATCCCAGATGGCCGTGGCACAGACCAATCTCCTCCCCGCAACTGATTCTCCTTAGACTCTGCAACTTGTATTTTGCTTTATTTGCTGCTCTGCCCGATTGGGCTTTTTGTAACACCAAGAATCATTAATGACAATCTTATTTTGCTCGAATTGGCTCCTTTTTTCCTTTTTGCGCTTATTGCTTTATTCCTTTTTTCCTTTCGTCTTTAATTGTAATTAGGGTCCGATGTGATCAGTGTCAGAGACCCTTAATCGATATTCTCCTAGTCATTTTAGACTCGGGATTTTCTAAGTTTGGCGGCTTTGCCGCCATGACATGTTTCGCGTAATCGGGCTTTTTCCCTGAGTCGCTCATGTTTTGTATTGATACTCTCCTTGTCATTTAAGACTTTGGGTACGTTTTTCCTCGACTGCTTCGTCGTGATGACATGTTTCGCATAATCGGGCTTTTGCCCCGATTCGCTCATGTTGATTTATGAATGAGTATTTTACTGCAATTCATACACATTTTTTCAATAGCCGTCTCGAGTTATACTCGGCCTTTCACACTACATTATTTATGAAGGAGTTTCGAACCTCCATTCATACATGTTCAGTGTTTTTGTATCCCCTTAGATTGCCAAATACGGGCTCAATGACCCTATTTCCTTTATTCCTTCAGTCCACAAAGTTACATCAAATTTAATTCCCGTGGGAATACACATGTATTTGCGACCGATTTACCTGAAAATAAAGTTAAAGTGAAATTGCGAAAAGCAGAAAACATTCAAATTTTGGGATCTAATTTTTCCGACTTCAGCTATAGTAAGCCTTAAGCTTGTCCGCGTTCCAGGTCCTTTTGATTGCTTTGCCGGTCAACGATTCTAGCATATAGGCTCCTTTTCCGAGTTCATCTGTAATGCGTTAAGGTCCTTCCCAATTTGCAGCGAGTTTGCCATCCCGAGCGTTTTTATTGCCAATGTCGGCCCTTCGGAGTACCAGGTCGCCCTTTATGAACGAGCGTGGAATTACCTTCCTATTGTATCTCACGGCGACGAGTTGCTTGGCGGCTAAATCCTGAAGGTGAGCTGTGGCTCTGACTTCGTCTATGAGATCCATTTCCACCGCCAATTCCTGATCATTCCGCTCTTGCGAATGGTGTAGCCTTCTCCATGAGGGTTCCTCGACTTCGACTGGGATCATTGCTTCGCATCCATATGTGAGTCGAAACGGGGTCTCGCTTGTTGATATCTGAGTAGTGGTCCGATGTCCCCATAACACTGAGTGTAGATGTTCAACCCAACTACCCTCAGCATCTTCTATACGCTTCCTCAGCCCATCCACTATGACCTTGTTGGCTGCTTCAACCTGCCTGTTGGATTTTGGGTGTTCAACCGAAGCAAAATGATGTTTAATCTGAAAGTCAGCTACTAACTTTTGAAAGTTTTTATCTACAAATTGGGTTCCATTGTCGGTCACCAACTCGGCTGGTATTCCAAAACGCGAAATAATGCTTCTCTTGAGGAATTTCTGCACAATGGCCGAGGTGATGGTCGCCAAAGGTTCAGCCTTAATCCACTTGGTGAAGTAATCCACCGCAACAATGAGCCACTTCAACTATCCTTGTGCCGCCTTGAATGGCCCCAATAAGTCCATACCCCATTTGTAGAACGGCCAAGGGGCTGAGATCTGTGTCAACTCGGATGGAGGGGTCCATATTATCCTGCCGTGTTTCTGGCAGCTTTCACATTTTTGGACATGATCCTTGGTATCCTGGGCCATAGTAGGCCAATAATACCCAGCTCGTATTGCTTTTCGAGTGAACGCCTTTGCTCCCATGTGCTGTCCGTTTATACCTTCATGGATTTCTGCAAGTACGTACTGGGCTTCAAGTTGGTCGAGACATTTGGCCATTGGAGAGTGTAAATCCCTTCGATATAACTGATCGTACATCATTGAATAAGCGGCTGCTATTCTGATCAGTCTCTTTGATTCCGCCGCATCTTCTGGAACGATCCCCTTTCTAGATAGTTGGCAATTGGCTTTCTCCAATCACGATTATCTGAAATAAGAATGACGCAACTCAGTTCTAAGAGATTCTGCTGAATCACAATCTGAAGATTTCCCGGACTTTTAGTGCTAGCGAGTTTAGACAGGACATCGGCTCTAACATTTTCAGTCCGAGGAATGTGCTCAATTTCTACTTTATCGAAATCAGCAATGATATCCTTCACTTTTCGCAAGTATTTTGCCAACAACGGGCCTTTGGCTTGATAGGTTCCTTGTATCTGGGAAGCCACCAGTTGAGAATCGGTTGCTAAATGTACCTGTTGAGCTCCATTCTCCTTAGCCTGCAGTAAACCTGCAATGAGGGTCTCATACTCGGCCTGATTATTTGATGTCGGGAAATCCAATTGAAGCGATAATTCCATTGCAACTCCTTCGAGGCTCTCCACAATGACTCCCGCGCCGCTTCCCTTAGCATTTGATGAGCCGTTTACAAATACCTTCCACGGCTCATTTTGCATTCCCTCCATTGGAGTTGACGGGGTTAACTCCATTAGGAAATCAACCAAGGCCTGAGATTTGATCGCTTGCCGGGCTTCGTAGCTGATGTCAAACTCGGACAATTGGATTGCCCAGCTTATCATTCTACCGGCTAAGTCTGGTTTATGCAGTACTTGACGTATGGGTTGATTGGTCCTGACGATGATAGAATGTCCGTGAAAGTAATGGCGCAATCGCCTTGCCGCCCGCAGGTGCAAATGCCATTTTCTCCAACTTCGATATCTCGCCGTAACCTTGTAAAACCCCGCTCACGAAGTACACGGGTTTTTGCCCTCCTTCGCTTCTCGGACGAAACGGCACTTATCGTTTCCTCACCTACTGATAAATATAGGATCAATGTTTCTCCGGGTTCAGGTTTAGATAGCACTGGCGGAGATGCCAGACATGACTTTATCTTTGCAAATGCCTCTTCACACTCCGAGTTCCATCCTCCTTGCACCTCTTTTTTCAGAAGTTTGAAAATAGGAAGTGACTTTTCAGCCGACTTAGGCAAAAACCTTGTTAACGCTGCCAATCGCCCTGTTAATTGTTGGACTTCTTTTTTGATGACTGGAGCCTTCATTTCCAAAACTGCTTTGCATTTTTCTGGGTTGGCCTCTATTCCCCGGTGGGTCAGTAAAAAACCCAAGAATTTTCCCGATGGTACTCCGAATGCACATTTGGCCGGGTTCAGCTTGATCCGATCCTTTCGCAGTTTTTCGAATGTCTGCCACAGATCATTAACATGGTCGTTCTCTTCCTTCGATTTGACCATCATATCGTCAATATATACTTCCACGTTATTCCCCATTTGACTAGCAAAAACCTTAGTCATCATCATATGATAAGTGGCTCCAGCATTCTTAAGGCCAAAGGGCATCACGTTGTAGCAATAGTTAGCACTATTTGTGATGAAAGCCGTCTTTTCTTGATCATCGGGATGCATGGCTATCTGGTTGTACCCCGAGTATACGTCCATGAATGATAGGAGTTGAAAACCCGAGGATTTATCAACCAGTTGATCTATGCTAGGCATCGGAAATGCATCTTTTGGGCATACCTTATTCAGATCTTTGTAATCAGTACAAACACGCCACTTCCCATTCAGTTTTTTAACCATAACCACGTTGGAGAGCCATGTCGTGTATTGTACTTCCCTGATAAATCCTACTTCAAGTAGCTCCTCCACATGTGCTTCCAAGGCCTTAGACCGATCGGAGCCTTGCTTCCTCTTCTTTTGCGCCACGGGTGTTGAGCCGGGGTGGATCGCCAAACTATGGCAACAGAACTCAGGATCCACACCTGGGATTTCATACGCATTCCACGCAAACACATCTTTATTTTCGATTAGGAATTTCCCAATTTCCCTACGGATCTCGGGATCCAACCCTTTCCCGACTTTAGTGCTTTTCTCAGGGGTGTCCCCCAAAACATAGTCCTCGAGTTCATCATTTGGCTCCGCTCTTTGGATTTTGTCTTCTTCCCTCAAATCTAACTCTACTACTTGGACCGACCCGGCTTCCTTCTCTGATTCACCTTTCTTTGTATTTTTACTTCCTTTGACCGTGTAAAAGTAGCATTGCCGAGAGTCTTTTTGATCACCTTTGACGGTAACCACTTTGTCTCTCTTGTTGATAAACTTCAGTTTCTGGTGGTTTGAAGACACCAACATATTCCAGTCGTGAATAGCGGGTCGTCCTCAGATGATATTGTATGAAGAGGGGAAGTCAAGAACGACAAACCGAACCACTTCGTCTTAAAAGCCTCTTTGGTGCCCGAGTGAGTTTGAGGTCAATGAATCCCTTTGACGGGTATCCCGACCGTTAAAACCCATTAACATGGTCTTGCAAGGCTTCAATTCTTGAGAGTCAAACCTCATGCGTTTGAACGCATCCCAGAGGATGATGTTAACGGCGCTGCCATTATCTACAAAGATTTTCCTTACACGGCAGTCGACCAACGTTCCCGTGATGACTAGGCCGTCATGATGCCCCGGTATTACCTCATCTAGTTCTTCATCGCTGAATCCGAGTATTGGGACAGAGCTTTTGCGTACTCTCCCTTAAACTCGACGACTTCTTACGCAGAGGATCTCTTTTAAATACTTTTTTCTCTGACTAACTGAGTCTCCTCCTCCACCAAAACCTCCGACTATGACATTACAGTCGTATTTTGAATCGAGAAATTCGTCATCCTGGCCTCGCCCCGATTTCCTCTGTTCTCTTCTCTTCTTTTCAGGTGCCAGGCTCCTACTTCTGCCTTCCTGTCGCTTGTTTTACCATCCTTGCGTATGTATATCATAACGGCGTAGTTTTCCTTCTCGAATAAACTTCTCAATGGCGTCCCGCAAGTCCCAACACATGTCCGTCGTGTGGCCATGCTGATCATGGAACTCGCAATATCTAGATTTATCCAGAGTGGTTTCATTGCGCATTGGCCGTGGTCGTTCCACCTTTTTCATCTCTGTTAAGGAGACTTCCTTCCATATTTGTGCTTGCGGTACCCTTAACGGGGCATATCTCGTCATATCTTCCTTCACCTTATCTCTTCTTGATTTGTTATCCCTTACATGTGCCCGAGTATCCCGCCGATTCATTCCGAATTGTTGCTTCTCTCGGGAGGCGGGCTTCGCCTTACTTCGAGGCGCGTGGGTCATGATGTCCATCTGCTCCAGCTCTATGTATTGTTTAGAGCGATCTCAAAAATCTGACAGAGTTTTGGGCCGACGTTTCATCACTGACTTCTTCAGGCGAGAATCTTTGTCTAAACCTGAAATCACGCAATGCAAGTGTACCTCATCCTTCAACCCGGGGACATGTAAGGCTATGTCCTTGAAACGCTCCAGATATTTTTGTACTGTCTCTCCTAGCGATTGCTTAACCTGGTCGAGTTGGAACTCGGTTTTTTGTTGTTTCTGACTTATGGCGAAGTTCTGCAAGAATTTCTTTTCGAAATCCTTCATGTCAGTGATCGATTTCATTGGTAAAGAGCTGATCCATATTTGAGCCGAACCTCAAAGTGTTCCGGCAAATAGTCGAGGGATCACCGGCCCAGTAAACCCTTTCACCATTATATCCAACTTAAAGTGACCAATGTGCACTTGCGGATCTTGACTTCCGTCATATTTAGGAAGATCTTTGGTATCCAAACGTTTTGGATATGGGGCGGCCATTATTTTATCCACAAAAGGACTCTGGATATTGTCGTCATCATAGGCATCTGACTCGGACGACGTCGGCGTTGCATCTTTCTTTGAGTGCTTGTGGGCCTGCAGTGGCTCCTTTGCTTTCTCACCTATTAACTTCTCTGCCTCTGCCCGACTTCGTCCTTCTTTGTCAATGTTTGCCTGAGAACTCACTTCCTGATCATGCTCAATTGGGTTCCCTCCGAGCCGTCTCAGGAATTCGATATGTTCCTGCAAAGCTCATATCTTCCGCGACCGCTCCTCGATGAGTTGTTCTTGATCTTCCCCGAGTATGGTTTCTTCTCTCTATTGTGCCTGTGAAGTTCCCGCCTTCTGAGTTTTGGAAACCTCATCCCGGCTATGGCCGACAACATTTTTACCCGAGATCCGAGTATGGTTTTCTGCATATCCGAAATGTCGCTCGAACATCCGCTTCCACTCTTCATTTCGACTATCCAACTCCTCCCTGAATGCTCGGACATCCTCCTCACGCTGTAGGCAATTACGGATTTCCATTTCCCCCATCCAATTATACATGGAACCGAGTGTGGTTTGCATAATGCAAATGTCGGGGTCTACCGTCTGGAACTCTTGCTGTGGTAGAGTCTGCGGGTTAATTTGCTGGATGATGACATTGTCGGGAGGAGGAGAATTTATCGTGTTTGATGTCTCAAATTCGATCTCTACCATCACATTTCCTGATTCCGGGTTGGTAGAACCTTCCTGATGAGATGTTTGCTCCTGGAGATGTTGCCTTGCTTCTTCTGGCATCTGATCCTGTCGAGTTTCCACATTTCTTCTTCTGGTGTTCGCCATTCTCCTAGTTAAACTCTTGGTTTTGCTATGTGGGATTCGAAATTTACAGTCTCCACGATCAGCGCCAATGTTCTAGTGTAGAACACAAATGTCTAGCTTTAGATAAGCTAGTAAGTTGATGTAGGATCTTTAGTCTTCTCTTAGATATCTATGGATGAGATACCCAGATAGATAGGAGATCACAGAGCTTGAACACAAGGGTTTTCACCCAAAGGCGTGGCGTGTGCTCGTGTATGCAATATGGTAAAGAGGTTGAGAGAGAATGTGTGTACTATGCACCCGTTGAATCCTTCCTATTTATAGAGGGAAAACCCGGCGCTTTGGTTGGTGGCATGTCCGCCCTTCCACTCGCTGTTTCTCCTTTCCACTATCCATGATGATAAAGATCATGGGATCGTGAGATCATGGGATCATGGGTCCTGTCTCGATAAGTGCACATCAATGGGCCTCATCTTCCGAGGCCCATTTATCTCGGTCCATAACATATAGATATGTAGATAAAATAAAAGCAACTTATGACAGCAACTAAGTTTCTCATTCCTCTTTTCTTTCTCATACAAAGTGATCATATATATCTAAACAATATATTCAGATCCCCATTTTCCCTAGGCAGCAACGTTTCATTCAGCATATAAATATAGCATTTGGTTTACATATATATATATAGGGGTTTAAACTTCTCATGTTGTATGAGAAGAAGAAGATTCCTACACACACATGAAAAGGTGGGACCCACATATATATAATGCTACTTTTATATATATATATGGCCCCACTATTTCACGCTACACAAATACTTAATACACTCCTTCTACAACATGAGAAGTGTTTTTCTCATATATATATATATATATATATAGATACATACTTACCCCATACAGTACCTCACAATTTTACACACACAACTTATCTTAATAACACACTTCATGCACTTCAGACAACATTAACGCACACGCACAACGCGCAACTACTGCACATCATACTGCTTTTAGTATTCTCATTTGCCCACACACAACCCGCCTACTGCCCACCATACAACTACACATATATACACATGCAGCGTCTTATAATGACAGCAAGACTTGGGTTCATGTTCTGGTTCAGGGATTTTCCAACGTAAAACAAAAACAAAACTCCAAACTTATGTTGGGAAAAACACAAAACTAGAAGGAGAAGAGCTAGAAGATACCTCTGTTTTCTTGTTCATGAACAGAGCTTATTCAAAGCTTCAACTCGCACTCTCGGACTCTCTCTCTCTCTTTCTCCTTCCTCACTCTCTCGTTCTTGGCTCTGGTTAAGGCAACGCAATGATAAAGAAAAGCAGCGAGCATGGATATACACTGAACCGAGGGTCCAGTCAGAGAAGGGATGCACAGTGGATAATTCACGTTGAGCTCGAGACGTATGGGCACTCTGTTAAAGTCGTTCCTGACAACACTGTGCGTGCATAAACGGCGTTCTCTTGCGTGTACAGTAAGGACGAAGGGAAGATATGGAAGTATGGACAAAAATCTGATTTGTTGATTTTGTTCTCAGCGCCTTTTACGTCATACAGGGATATTAGAGAACATTAGGAACATATATATATATATATATAACTTGCTGCTTTGTTTCCACTACCACGTGCTTGCTAGATGACTTGATGGATTGAAGTGTGTTTTTTATAGGATGAATAATTGAAGTGGAGTATTGGGCTGATCTTTTTCTCTCATCTGCTGGGCCATAAGCATAGATATAAAATTAAGGTCTGTCAAAATAAAATAAAAAGAGCCAATGTGAGTTGGCATAGATGGTAAGAGATCCGTGATTAGCCGGGGGTTGTGGGTTGATCCCTCTGCGTCGGGGACTCCTTTGGTAAAGCGATCTCGTAAGTCCCCGCAAGTCTTCATAAATAGAGCCGTCTTGCCAGCTTCTTAGTGATCACGTGTCGAACCCTCCAAAACCTTTTTCTTATCAAAAAATAAAATAAAATAAAATAAAATAAAATAAAAAGAAAGGTGTATGTATTAGGGTGGTTGTGAGCCCCAATAAAATTATCTAACTTGGTCCTTCAAGGTCCTCATTTGTAATTAGGTACTTATCTCAATAAATTGCAAACATTGGATAATTGATAAAAATTCCTTAATTCCATAAGGATTATTTTTTTCTTATCAATTAATCTCTCTTTAAGCCACAAAATATAATTTCTATAATTTTTTTCTTAGGCCTAAATTATTCCTTATTTGAATTTATTCTTTTTCCAAAATAAATTAAGGGAAAACAAGCCTAAATTTTAAATAATTATTCTCATAATTATTTTAAGCCAAAATTTCATAATTAATTTCCACAATAATATTTCTATATCCCCGAAATATTATTTCATAACCTCCCCAAATTCTCAAGGTCCAAAATTATTTTAATAATTATTCTAAGTTTTTCCTCATATTAAGCTTAAGACTTTTGGACTCTACTGGCAAGAAGCATTCTTATCTCAGTTTTATTTCCAACCTTCTAGTCCAAAAATTTGGGATGTTACAAACCACATGTACATTTTTGCACCTTTGAGATGTCACGTCATCGTCTACCAACAAAAAAAAAGTCAAACTTAACTGGCCAAACGGTATTTTTGCACCTAATTTGTAACCACACGCATGTCTTTTAGCACATAAAAAACACTTGCTACTCGGCGCTCCTCGGAGAAAACACATGTGTATTTTTGCACCTTAACCCTTCTATTTATTTATTTTCTTTTCCTTTCAATTCCATTCATTTTTTAACCCATCTAAGGATAATAAAATAAAAATAAAAAAATAATAAAAAGCAACATTCATCATATATTCCGATCTCATGATTTATACTTATTTTTAAATCTTAGTTTGAAATTTTTTTAAAGGATTCCTCTACTTCCCCCCTTTATCAAGTTATTGTCCTCATAATTCTTTGGAGTCTAGGAACGACGGACGACCAATCCATATGTTCAAGTGAATACATTTTTGGATAACAATACTAATATAAAGGATTAGAATCAGGCTATTGCAATTCAATTTGCACCAAATAAATAAATAAATCATCCGAAAATCTGCCACTAGGCATTAAGAATGCAGATTCATTCAATTATGACTAAAAATAAGAATTTACCTTCCTGTGAATTCTCTCTTCCACGATTGTTCCACCGTCAAATTCTCCTTTCATATTTGATCAATTAGTTCAGAAATAAAACTAGCTAGGCTCGTCATTTTTTGATTCATTATCAGATCAGAGGGTTGAGAATTCGTTTATTCTTCCTCCATGAATTTGAAATGTTCTTAAGAAACTAGCTCTTGGATTTTGTTTTCCCATTTTTGTTTACATTCTTTCAGTCTAACTTTTGATTTATCATGACTTTCCGCTCGCTCTTGTTCCTTCTCTTCTGCCTTGCATTTCTTCCATTGATTCAATCTGAGCTCGACATTAACTACTACCAGAAAACATGCCCGAGCTTCAAGGAAATAGTCCAGAAGATAGTAATAGAAAAACAGCAAACTACGCCGACAACGGCCGCCGCCGCACTCCGCCTCTTCTTCCACGACTGCATGGTGGGAGGCTGCGACGCCTCCATTCTCGTCTCCAGCAACTTCCTCAACACCGCCGAACGTGACGCCGACGTCAACCTCTCCCTCCCCGGCGATGGCTTCGATGTGGTCGCACGCGCCAAGAATGCCCTCGAGCTGGAATGCCCCGGCGTTGTTTCCTGCGCAGACATTATCGCGGAGGCGGCGCGTGACCTTGTCGTCTTCGTTGGCGGGCCCTTCTACGAGGTCCGATTAGGCCGAAGAGACGGACTTGAATCAAAAGCAAAAAACGCAGAAGGAAAATACCCCAAACCAACAATGACATTAACACAAGTCATCTCAATCTTCGAATCAAAGGGATTCTCCGTACAAGAAATGGTCGCATTAGCGGGTGCTCACACCATAGGATTCTCTCACTGCAGCCAATTCAGCCACAGGATTTTCAATTTCAGCAAGACCTCACCGACCGATCCGGCGATGAACCGCAAATACGCAGAGGGATTGAAGAAATTGTGCTCGAATGCAAGCAAAGATCAAGGAATGAGCGCCTTCAATGACGTTATGACGCCGGGGAAGTTCGACAACATGTATTACCAGAATCTGCAGAGAGGATTAGGGTTGCTGGCGACGGATTCGGCGTTGTGGCTGGACGAGAAGACGAAGCCGTTCGTGGATCTGTACGCAGCGGATCAGAACAAGTTCTTCGAAGATTTTGCTAATGCGATGACCAAAATTGGGAATCTGGACATCAAGACGGGGAATCAAGGAGAGATTCGTTACAGATGCGATACTTTCAATTCGCTGCAACGTTGAGAGTGAGGAGTTGTTCACACTGATCAATACAGAAATGAGAGATTCAAATGTAAATTATAGAGTAGGTTCCAGTTCCACACATGATGCATCATCCATTTCACAACGAAATTTCAAATTTGAAACCATAAAAAGTACGACATTAATATGAAAGGGTGAGAAATACAGATGTGTTGAGAATAGAGACCTGGGAGGGAATATATACGAGCCTGTTTGTTGTGATTTTTAGTCCATAGTCATACACCGGAGGCACAATCCTCTCTCCGGGGCATTGATTTTTGGTTTTAGAATTTACAATTTAGCCGCAGAATATTCACTTATGTAGATTTTTATGCACCCTAATTTCAGTTCCTTGTAATTTATATACATCGTGATCCATTCTTTGCTGTCCGGTAAATAGACTGTCATCTTTCACTGTTAATCACTGAATGGAGTGCATTTGTTTGCAAATTCAATCGAGGAAATGAACTGTTTGCATTCTGGAAAATACATTACTGAATTATTTAATTTAATAAATTGTTAGTGAAAATACATTTAAATATCATTTGCACTTACAAAACCTCAAAAAGTCTGATAGCACATGTAAATGACAGATGGGTGATTGGCGAGGAATCTGGATTCACTACTACAGATTTGTGCATTTATAATGCTAAATACATAAAGGTTATAGCTAATAAACTTCTTGTATGTCGAGGTGGTCATGAAAGAATATATAACATTTAAAAGGAATGGTTAATTATGCGCATCGTCATGAATTGCGAGTCGGAATTCACGAAAATACAAAAATAACATTTGTAATTAATAACTATTATTTATTTAATGACAAAAGTGATAGTTCTTTTGAAACAACCGTCATGTAATGATTACAAATGATTCATTTTTAGACATTTATATAAGAGAAGACAGAACATAACGGTCTTCAGAAACAACTGTTATCTAACATCCCACCACTACCTCATATGTCATAACTCACAACTATTGTAATCCGTTAGACCTTCATAAGTCATAAGTCATAACCATTCGTAATCTGTTAGACCTCTACTTAAACTCACATATTCCTTGTGATTTTTACTATTTTTCTTTATCGGCCCCCTCCTCCTCCTAAAATGAAGGCTCTAATGCAAATGTTGGCAAGCCTTGACTGTGACAAAAAGCGTCTCGTGGCATATGCCAATACGCTGAATAGGAAGTTGAACCACATACTTCATCATAATGATATTGAATATGACTTACAATCAAACTCTTCATCTCCTTCCTCTGATGATGAGGATGAGTACGATGAAGAAGATGAGAACGACAGTAGTGGTGGTGACCAAAACTCTTCATTGTTTTCTTGCCTGCCATCCTCATCCTCCTCTTCATCAATCTCTTTCACGTCCTCTTCCTCGTCCTCATCCTCATAATCAGAGGAGGGAGATGAAGCTTAAAAAAATAACTTAATAATTCACGGTTATTAATTAAGAACCGTAAATTATTCTTGCCAACATACTTAAGGATTCTAATATAATAAACGTTAAGTTATGGATAAAGTTAAAAAACAACTTAATAATTCACAGTTATTAATTAAGAATCGTAAAGTATCCTTTCTAACATACTTAATAGTTCTAACTTAATAAACGTTAGTTAAAGCTTTCAATACCTTTTCTCTTCCCCGTGCTGACTATGGGTGCCTCCTTGTCATCATGAGAATGAACCAGGTACCCTTTTATTATACCCTACTGTTCAACTTCCAATGCTTGCAATGTTAATTTTTTCACATCCCTTACATATGTCTATTATTTAAACTCCACATTTTCATATCTATTTTCTTCATTGCCCTCCTCTTTGTTCTCTATAGCTAAATTGCAAGATGTAATGTCATGCTGAAGACATGCCAGAAAACTCTCAGTGTCATCCTCCACCTTTTCCTTAACCTCCACTACCACCTCCACCGCTACCTTCACCACCTCCTCCTCCTCCACATCCTATGCTTCCTCAATTGGAGGTAATGTTGCGGCATGCACAACAGACGAACCATGCCATGAGGAAGCTCTCTGGATACCTCTAGTATAAATTGGAAGGGCAATCTCATACTTGATGAGTATAAGATTGACCATGATCCTAACAATGATCCTGGAAAATCCTTGATGACGAGAAGCTTGGTGATGCCATCAGTTCATCAAGCTACTCACCATTGTTCACTTTTTTTCATCATTTTGTAATTTTAAATATTTTTTTTAAAAAAGAACATATCCAATGGTTCTTAAAAAAATACCATCATGAAATAAAATAAATAATGGTTCTTATACTGTTTATTCTTAATAATCGTCATAAAAGAACTACCGTCAGTAACACTTACAAACGACCAATTTTAGACAAATTGATAACGATTATTAAAATCCAACCGTAACCATTGATAAAATACAATAATCTGATATGTAAATCAAAAGGAAGCAATAGCTTGATAATCCACGAAACCTTCTCTATATAAATGTTCAAAAACAGAAATCCACTTATACTTCCAT
The DNA here is from genome assembly GCA_019022615.1 of Acacia melanoxylon. Lineage (NCBI taxonomy): Eukaryota > Viridiplantae > Streptophyta > Magnoliopsida > Fabales > Fabaceae > Acacia > Acacia melanoxylon. Next base: position 23,649,835 of record JAFJYJ010000001.1, on the reverse strand, counting down.
TTCAATTTCTCATAGCAAATATCTTCACCAAACTTATGGACAAATGCAAGAGAACTTCTGACTCATCATCTCGGGACAATCCGACAGGTGAAGTCCCTCCATCAACAAGCATTGAAGGGCTCATGCACGCGACTTACGAGCTCAATCATATGGTCCAGATTTACCTGCGAGTGCAAGGATGCATGGGCCAATGCTTGAATAAACTAACCACTCTCGCTCTTTGAACGAGAAGGTGGACAATTTACTAGAGAAGGAAGAATTTGATGATGCATCGATTCTTAAAACATTTCCATATATAACTTTTTATTTTTAGTTTGTTTATAATTTTTTTCTTTTTATTTTGTTTGTAAGAAAAAGGTGGTTTCATAATTAACCACCAATTTTTTTTAAGTGAAATGCATAATGGTTATTAAGTAAATCTCGTCACTTATTAGAAGACAATGTAAAAAAAAAAAAGTGAATTACATAATGGTTATTAACAAAAACAAAACCATGATACATGTAAAAAAATAAATAACAGTTCTTTGGATGAACTGTGATGTTAAGTCTCTAGGCACAATAACCCAAAAACCCTACATGCCTCTTCTATTTAAACGTATGAAACAAAATACACTTGACACATAGTTTGTTCAAAACAAAACCCACCAATATCTTAACCTTACAAATCCTGTTGTCTTTTCGTGTTGGAAATTATGCCTTATGGGCTAATCATTATACTTTAAACGTTATTGTTATTTAAAGTATTTCTCCATTTTGTTATCATATCATTTGCATGTTTATTATGATGACTGTATCCTTGGATGTATCATAAAGATTGTCCTAAATGTCCCTGGTTGGTCATCTATGTGGGAGCGAAGATGAAATAAGACCAGTATGACTTTGATGAGGTATGGAGATACGATTCAAAGTCTTAGGCACTTGTAAGAGTACAAGGTGCTGGACTAACCTACTATGAGAAAGCTGCATGGATTAAGTCATAAGCTTATCTCATGTATAACCACGTCACAATGCCCTTTGACCTGAGATCATCATGGATTCCTACATGAGAGTCGCTAATCTTTGACCTAGTCAAAAGTTACCTTTGACCGGGTGATGATAAAGGCTTCAATCGAGATTATTGGTTTTCATGCAGAGAAATGTGAATGGTCAAGATGGGATTTGTCCCTCACATTTGTAGAGAGATATTACTGGGCCCCTCGATGAGTAAGTCTGAGAAAAGTATGGCTATACTACGATGGAAAGGAGTTTCCACTTCAATTGTTAGACTACTCAAGAATCGAGAAAGTAATGGTCGAGAACAAGAGGATGACACTATCCATGCTTCATCCTTGACCAAATTATCGCGTGACAAAAGGGACGTGGCATGGTTGTATGATAGGTTGCATCGTATCATCGATCCTCATATGAATTGGGTAGTCGTAATGGCTTGCTAGAGGCCGCTTGTGACTTGTGGGCTGGTACAGTGTTGGCCCGCTGCCAATTTCATGTAGGCCTACAGGGTCGTACACAAGAATAGTCCAACACGAGCTATAATGTCTAGATTCATTAAATCTAAGATATGTCTAAGATTTAATGAATACAACGTTTAATCTAGGGTGGATGGATATTTGTATGTATGTATGTATGTATGTATGTATGTAAAAAGATCCAATAATGATTGGATGAAGATATGAGAAATAATAAATGAGGATTGAATTAAAAATAATTTTGAATTTTAGTTTATATCCATCATCTTAAATTATTATTCAATTAATCAATTATGATATAAATGTGATCCATCATCTTAAATGGTTGACTCAATCAATCAATCAAGAAATTAATGTGATCCATCATCTTAAATGATTGATTCAATCAATCAATCAAGATATGAATGTGATTCATCATCTTAAATTCAATCAATCAATCAAGATATGAATTTAATTCATTGTGATTTGGATTTTCCAATTCAAGCTTGTATTGGGCCTTTCTTGTAAACACTTAAATTAGGGTTAGACTCTTATAAAGTGCTGATTTTTTGTGTGCCTTTTTTTGCACGTTTTTCTAAGAGAAAAACAAGATCCTTATGCTCTCTAAATTTCGGTCTTTACCAAAGGTTTAGAGAGGAAAAGGCACCATTCATAGAAAGGCAAGGTTCCAATGATCTTGCTCCTCCTATCTTTAACCTAATCCTAAGAAACCATCATCTTCTTGCAAGAGAGAAACCTTAGACGATACGGAGAAAAGTTAGAGGCACTAGCACGCTGCCTGTGTTGGAGTTCTGTTCGTGTGGATATTGGTAGAGGGAGTTGGTTCGTTCAGTTGGTTCCTATTGATCAATCAAGACGCATACGGAAGAAAGGTACAATTTTGACTACTCTAGTTTAAATGCCATTAATAGATCCTCCATTGGGATTAGAAATTTATTTTGATAAATTTCTTCCCCTGCCTGTTCAAATCCCAATAGTGGTATCAGAGCCTTATCAATTGTGCGTTTAAATTGGGTTCATGTTCTTATACATGCGTTATAAATGCGATATATATATATATATGCTTAACCGAATATTTGTATGCATTTAAATTCAGTTTACGTTCTTATACGTTCGGATCACGTTCTTATAAGGCTAGGACGACGCTGTTTTTTGTTGTCTTTTGAAGTGTTCAAATCGCAACACAGAACAACGCAATCGGATCCGAAAGCTTTAATCACAACACTCTCTGTTTCTTTCATATTGTATGAATTAATACTTGTTGTGGTTTACTTTAAAAGTTGTTTGGGTATGGTGAACAACATGGCTCTAGTTTTTACAAGGGTTGTAATGTTTAAATATGGCCTGCATGCCATGCCTTTTCTCTAAATATTCTCTATGTACATTCTCTTCTCATCTCATTCCCCTCGTATGTTTAAACGAGGTTTCTCCTAATGTAATTTTCTTTTTCTTATTTAGAGAAGTCCTCTCATTGGCTTGAGAGGATTTTAGGTTAGGTGAGCCATATTGTGTCACGTTTTAATTATGCTTCTGATTAGATCATTGCATGTTTACTTTTGCATTTATGTGTTATTTGTATGTGATACAACTATCACTGCATTCATATAAATAGAATTAATTGGTTAAACCCTCTAAATAAAGTCTTAAGTCGTAATGCCGTCAATCAATGAATACTTGTCAAAACCTAGATCGCTCATTTGCAAGAACCACTAAAGTGGATGCGTTTGAGTTATCTTAGTGAGACAAGCGTGAGTAATGGTGATACTCACAACATTCATTATTGTTTTGACTTAATTGAGATTAACAAAATGATTTTGAATCTCAAGGCATTAGATGAGATTAAACGTGCCGGGTCATACGATGATCGAATCTCATAAAGATATAAGAGTTACATATGATGTAATTGGCAAAGAGGTTGCCTACCAAAATAACTTGACTTTAAGCGTCTTGCCAAAGCAGACTTAAATTTAAGCTAAACATATATCTTAGCCCACTAATTATATGCACATATCTTATGTGCTTCGAGCATATTTTTTTATGTATATATTTTATTTATTTATATTTAAATTATATGCTATTTTCTGACATGTTTTTTGCACCCGCATCTCAAATTAATTAGTTTCCGGTTCGCATTCGAAATATTTATCTCGTAACGCCGCATCATGGAAACTAATTAATTTGAGATACTGGGTGCAAAAAACATGTCAGAAAGCAGCATATAATTTAAATCTAAATAAATACAATATATAAAAAAATTAAAAAAATATGCTCATACCTCTAAGAGAGGTATGAGCACATAAGATATGTGCATATAATGTGGACTCCCTTAAATTGCTTGTTTTTTTGGAAACCCTAGCATTGCTTTGATTGAAGGTTCCTTTCATGCTACAGGTAGTTGTAAACCCATTGCTTTGATTCACGGTTCCTACTATGTTGATCTTTTTCGAAGTCACTTTAAGAAATATGGATTTCTAAGCAAATACCTCCTTTCTTGGAAGTATTCATATCTCCAAAAGTTACTTCAAAAATATCAATAGAGATATAATGAATAAACTAGTTCAGTTGTACCAAGATGTGATAAAACATTTAAGGTGGCATTAAATTGCTTTTGTGGAGTTCAGTCATACCAAGACGCAATAAAGCATTTAAGTATAAAATTTTAGAAACATACAAGAACTTTCACCCAAAGATTTTCATTAACAGCAGATTAAAAACATGATATGGATGATGATCATCAATAAGAATTATCAAGAGACAAATGATAGAAACTCTTTCATTAATCATCGCCTAAAGGCGGCAATATACATGCATGAAATCAAAAATTACATCAAAATATTTTATATGGTGATGCTGATGGGCCACAAAATAACAACTACATAAAAATATTATAACATTGAGGGTTCTTGAAACCCAGGCCTTCAGAAGATCATCATCATTCTAGGAGACTCGCCATTCCTAGTCTAAACAATCGACGATGTCGTTCAACACCGCTGCCAACTCCTCCAGTAGTTCAGAAAAGTGATCTTGCTATGACGTGACCTTCAGAATGATGCCCTGGAGGTGAAAGATGGCCTCAATGATTTCCTATGATGTCAAACGTGGAGGGGCTACAAAGAGAAACTGTCGGTAGTTGCCGCCGGAGAAGGAGAGGGGGAACGCTAACTCTTCGATCTTGCCATTTGTGGGAAGTGTTACAACTCAAACAACAAAGAGAGAAGTAGAAAGGAACTTTTGAATTTGAACTTAGGAAACAAAGATGCCTTGGTATTTATAAACGGGATTGATGGCCGAATAGTTCAGATGATACTAATGAGACATGATAATAGGTGTTGGAAGTTGAAACGTTACATATTTAATCTGGTCGTATTTGAAAAGTGGTATAAATAATAGTATTATGAGCCCATATGCACATCTTATCTAGTGTAAATAAAAATGTAACATTATAAATTTATAAACAACATTTAGACTAGTAAAGACTTAAATGAAAGTTCATATTAATATATTTAGATCTTGTGTCACTAAAGTGTGTGTATATATATATATATATATATATATATATATATATATATATATATATATATATATATATCTATCACAAAATTAACATATCAACCCAGAGACAGAAACAACAACGATACATAGATGCAAGAGACATGAACAAGAACAAGATAACGATTAGAAATAAAAATATTTTTTTTCATTACTAATAATATTTTTAATGCCACCCTAAGGAAGCATCAGGACATTTATTTAAATAATATTAATTTACCTTTTTTAAATAAAAAAAAAAAACCTTAATCTTCCCCCTTATTGCCGGAGGAAGGGGAAGATGGGTCATCTGACAAATTGTACTTGACGTTATTGGCATCAAGTAGAAGATTGAGCTTGATGTTGACAGTGTGGAGCATCGCCAAGAGTCTTCCGAGGCGTCTGTTGATATGATCCAACCTCACATGGAGGTGCTGCAAAAGCTGCTCCACTGAAGGTGGTGGTGGAGACTGTGTAGAGGAGGACGAGGAAAAGGAGGATGAACATAATTAGCCCTAAGGCTTACCATATTGATATTCTAGTGAGGAGAGGAAAACGAGCTGAATCTAAAGAAATGAAAGTAATGAGGAGTTTAAATGGACAAGATAGATGAAGATTTCGAAGACACTCGTAGTTGTGAAGTTCACCTAGGAAGTTGAAGAAACTCTGAAACATTTGACACCAGGTATAAAGAAACAACGGTATCTAAAAAGATATTTACACTGAATGTATAAGTGTATGATCTTACAAGAATTTAATTTTTAAAAATTTCTTAATATTTAAAGCGCAACTTGTGTTAAGTTGTATCAATATTTACAAAAATGACATTCATTATACTTTTTAAACCGTCTCCGCCTAGAGAGGTCTAGATGCGGCAATATTATAGGATTTTTTTTTTTGTCTAGTAGTGTTAGTTAAATTCATTACTTATTTAGTTAGTACCATTACTCTTGTAGTCGATACCATTATATCTTTAGTCATTTTCATTACTCATTTAGTCAATATGTTTACGCATTTAGTTAATATTTTTATGCCTTTAGTCAATACTATTACATGAGTACTCAAAAATCAATACATAACACTTTATTCTCTAACCTCCCTTATTTCTTCTCGTCTTATTTGCTCTGACTAAACCTATGAGCCAGTACTCACTCATATGAATGATAGTTCAACATAACAAGCTCACCAATCAAGTGATATGGATCAACCAAAATCCACAGAGTACAAGACCAGACCATGGGTTTTCCCTTTAATATATAAATGGGGTGTCAAGGCCATTCATAAAACAAATGGGCCAAAGGACTAATTAGTGTATATCTAGAAGACCACCACCTTATTTCCTGTTTTGTACAAGAATTCACTCCCTTATTTCCTCAATGAATAACCTCTCATTGAATCAACATCCACCATCATCTGTCACATCAGTACTCAAGAGATATAATCACAATGGGTTGTCACATGGCATTATCAATTCACAATTTGGAAAGGCAATTTTTCCAATCTCATAAGTCAACATCAATTAATATAGGGTTAAGGTGCAGGTTTGCCAACGAACTATTACCCGAGGAGCGTCTGGCACAAAAAACAATTGAAGGGACCAAATTGGCCAACGAACTATTAAAAAGTGAGAAAAAACAATTTTGAGCAGATTTGCCAACGAACTATTACCCCCACTGTCTTGGTGTCTCCGTCTTCCATTGACTGTCGCAGTGTCGACGACGTCGGCGTCTCCAAAGCTTCCATTGTTGCTGGGTGTTCCACTAACCCTCTTGAACTCATCCAGCAGTCCACAGCTTTCGACTGGCACACACCTTGCACCCTGGTTGCGTGCCTCCGATGCCATAAGCAGCAACCGCCGCTGCCACAACGCTTGCTCGCATGGGTCTCATCTCTGTTAGTGTTTGCCTTATCCAACAAGAAGGCTTAACCTCTCTTTTCTCCAGCGTTTCCGCCACCATCCTACGCCTGTGCCTCATATTTTAACATAATAGTGATAGTTGTTTTATTTTTAATAGTTCTTTGATATTAATTTTACTTTTTAATAGTTCTTTGGTTTTTTTTTTTTCACTTTTTAATAGTTCGTTGGCCAATTTAGTCCCTTCAATTGTTTTTTGTGCCAGACGCTCCTCGGGTAATAGATCGTTGGCAAATATGCACCTTAACCCCTTAATATATATCATGTCAATAGTCATTTCTCAAACAAACAAAAAAAGTCCCACAAGGCATTTTCATTAAGAACATATTTTGATGGTCCATATAACAAAACAATAGCAAATTCATAGTTCTATATAGGTAAAATTCACTCACAGAAATCATACAAGCATGCACAACAAGAGGAAAGGTTACCTCTGCCTAAAGGGTTAAACCACAATGCTCCCAATCCAATAGCTTATTCACAAGCTACAAATCAACCTACAAGAGTCAATCATCACCACAGATTAGTTTACAAACTAATGAGTGGTTATAACAATCTAGATGCTTAAAAAAATCTCTCTAAAATCTAACCATTGGCTTTATTTATTCTAATTGATCAAAATCTTCAATTTATAATTTAGGGTTCCAACATTACAATAATCATTTAATAAAAATAAAACTTAATTAACAACCTAAACCAATTAAACTTCAATATAACCCATATTAACCCCACATTAATGTAACCCAATTATCAATCATCATTTCCAATAATCATGTTATTAATATCAACCCAAAGCCTAACTCAAAAATCAAACCTCTAACTCAAGTCTTCATGTAACATCCAAATTGTTCACTTTGATATAAAAGCCCCAAAGTTCTCAATTTACTACCATAGCTCAATTTCCCTATCCCAATCATATTTTTATCATCTAATAACCATGGTTATGAAACCCGTACCGGAGCGCGCTTGAATCGGGAACCAACAAACTGGCCATGAAACTGGTTCGATCTCCCCTGTTCGACAGCTTCGACATGGAAAGAGAGGTGGAAAGAGAGAGAGAGATGAATAGAGCACGGCAGCCAAATCGGTGTCCTTCAAGGCCCGGATCAATGACATTTCTAGTCTCATATGGGTGAAAAAAAAAAGAAGAGGAGCAACGAAATACAGAGGTCACTGGAATTGGAGCAACCGCTACTTCTTGCCCCTAAAAAACTTTCTCATCGGTTTGACCTCGGTTTAGCTCTGGTTTGACTCTTATTTGACCACTGACCCTTAACCCAATAACCCGACCAGTTCAGTGACCAATCCAGTTTTAATAACCTTACTAATAACCCTATTTCTCTCATTAAAATTATTGACAATAATAATTCTATCCATTCATCTTAAAACCACCAAAATTTTGCTTACTTTGATCCTTAGGAAAAATGTTGATAAATCAAATATTTATCACATCATCATTGCAATCTCTTATCTTTCTCTCATTAATTCTTTCACACTCCTTAGAGCTATCAATTAATCCAACCTCCTCAATTTATTTAAAAACACTCCTTGGTTTAACGTGTTTTAGCTGATATATTTCTTTACTGTTGCTGTATTTTGGGTGAGGCTGAGGTTAAATGAGCTGGTTTAATTTAATGGATTGTGGTATTGTTTGGGCTTTTATTTGCTGCCATCTGGAACATGTGTGGGCCAAATGAGATTAAATGAATTGAGCTTAAGTGCTACTTGGGTTTTATTCCAAAATTCTCTCTTTCAATTATTTCCTTGTCTTATTTTCCAAATGTTACAAGGAAAATAAATTCCTAATTTTCCAAATAATTATTCTCAAAATTTATTTTAAACCAAAATCTCATAATTAATCTCTATATAATATTCAAATTTCAAATCCCCAAAATTTTGGGATGTTACATCGCCGGCGACTATGATGGAAGAGATAGAGGTCACCGGTGACGGAAATGCACAAGGGAAAAATGGAGTGAAAATCAATGCTGGGTCTGTCTGATAAAGATGAAGTCCCTAGTCAAAGGCTGTGAGAACTCACATACCTTCAATTTGCACCAAACGGCATTTCCTTGATTTCAACGTCACTGTGATAGTTTTCATTTTTAATTGTTGATTAGTAAGTTTTCTCATTTTTTATTGTTGATGGGTATTTAAAATAACTTCAAAACATTTTTGTGTCAGGTGCTCCTAGTGTAATACTTTGTTGGCCAATCTACACCTTAACCCTCTTTTAAATTCCATTATTTATCTTGTGAATGACTATATTTGTCTTATAAAGAGATTTAAAAGAATCCAAAGAGTTGTCTTGTAAATGTTCATATTTGTCTTATAAATTCTTTTTTAACCCTCTGGATTCCTTTAAATCCATTTATTTATCTTGTAAATGCTTTTATTAAAAAAAATAAAGTAATGGTATTATTGTATTTGCACTGACAAAACAATTTTATTTTGACCTAAGGAGGTGCAGTGAAATTTCAAAATCTTTCAAGGGTTGACTAAAATAAAATTGCTTTCATGAGGTCTAAGTGATATTTTTCATTAAAAAAAAGGCACATATTTCTATAAATATATTAAAATAATAGAAAGTAAAATGACTAATGAGACCACGGTGAAAAAAGTAACGAAAGTTAATCAGAATTAATGGTGTTGTTATATAAGCTACCAAAAAAAAATATTCCTTTTATTTAATTTATTTTTATTTTGTATGAATTGCTTATATATCTGTATGTGTGTGAGTTTCTCGTTTGTGATATCACTTGACATAAAGTTTTGTCAAGTCACCCTAAAACTACGTGGTTTTGGGAGTTAGGAGAATTAATGAAGGGTGTTTTGGTATTTTTGTTTTTTATATTTATTACATAATTTTACCAAAACACCCTTTATTAATTCCCTTAACTCCCAAAACGACGTAGTTTTGGGATGACTTGACAAAACCTTATGTCAAGTGACATGACAAACGATAAATCCTCTGTGTGTGTGTGTTGCTTTTCAGAATTTGTATTTGGTCCTTAATTTACCTCATAAAGTTTCTACTCTCTCATAAACCCATATATTTATTTATTCTTATTTGGGGAAAAGCACCACTGTAGTAACTTTTACCAAATTTTGTGCCCAGTTAAAGCACCTTGGATAAAATTTACGTAATAAGGCAGTTAATGGCGTTGGCTGACAGGACGGCACCAGTGGCGTCAAGAGGTGTGACGCCACTGAGTTAATGGCGCCACGTGTTGTGACGCCACTAACTAGTGGCGTCACTGTGTGTGACGCCACTGAGTGGTCAAGATTCCACTCAATGCAATTATACCTGAAATTCAAGGAATACAAATCGTATAATTGTATAATTGTACCCGGAATTCAGATTGTACCCGTAATTGAGCCAAAATTCAACAAAGTGGCGTAGAGATTGGTGACGCCACTAGTTTATAATTCTCTGTATATACGACATTTCTGTGTTGTGAAGCTTTACGAATTCACACTCAGTGTTTCATCATATTGTTTTTTATCTTGCGGTTTCTTTTGTTTATCCCATATCTATTTTCTGACAGTGTGTTTTGATCACATTCTGTTTCTTCATTTCTTGTTTTTTAATTCCATATATACATTGTGTTTCTTCTTCTGCTCAGTTACAATTTGTGTTGTTGTTATTTGTTTTATCTGTAATTTTTTCTTCTTTGTCATAATATAACATAAGCAAAAAATGAATCAAATTCATTCATTTGTATATTATAATGGTCCTAAAAATATAGGTGCAAACGGATTGAGCTTTGAAGGTGAAAAAAGAGCAATGTATATTGTTCGAGGCATGTTCGCTGAAGATTTAAATGAAAAGATCCGTCAAAAGTTAAAGCTGCAACAAAATCAGGTAATATCTTCAGTGAGGGGTAGAGTTCCTTGTGGAAACCACAAATATGCGAGTTTTGAGATATCCGACGATGAGGATGTGGATGTTTTTGTTCAAACATTCGACGAAAACCCTATGTCCCAATTTGTTGAGTTATATGTGGATATTGAAACGTCAGAAAAGGATGTACGAATATTGATTCATGAACTCCACCTTAGTAATCAGTCACCTTATTAAGTCACTAATTAACTATTCTCTAAATAATTAATTATTTGACTTATTATTATTCTCTATTTAAGCTTATTTTATCTATCTTAGGGTACTATAAATAATAATATACAACATATTTCACAAAATATTCTTATTTATTCACTAATTATTATTGGGTGAAAGAGCAAATTAGCCAACAGACTTTTATCTCAGGAGCGGTCAACACAAAAAACTTTTAAATAGACCATTAATACCAACATACTTTTTAAAAGGTAAAAGTTACACAAAATCGTTACTTTTGCTAGCAACACCGTTAGTGGGTCAGAATTTGGGAAAATAATGAGTTCAAATAAAAAATAAAACACAGACGTGGCTGGAGGGTGAGAGGGGTCTAAAAACGTGGCTCCAACCTTCTGTTCATTTTTTCAAGGAGCCGTGTGTTTTCTCTTGAATTTATGCTAGTGAGTTTTATGATGTAAAAGAAAATATTCAAAAACTAGTGAGTTAAAGAAGTTCTAAACCATGTGTTTTCTCCTGAATTTATGCTGAAAATTGGAAGAAAATCGTTTCATTTCCCCAGGAAAGAAGCCAGATAAGAAAATAATCGCAGACCCAAAAAGAAAATGATCAAACACGTAATAATCTATCTAGTTTTAATTTGGTTCTTGAATCTACAACATTTTCGCAGTTACCAGAAAGATTCGAATTATAACACTAACCTTTCCAGAAGCCACAATGACAGGATCTCTCATCAACTCCTTAGAAAGAGGGCACTTAAATTCTTCCAGAAAACCGGAATTTTTGTTTAGCTTTAAATCCGAAGATTGTAAAGATGACGATGACGATGATTTCTTTCGAAGCTTGAGGTCCTTAAGAGAAGAAAGAACTTCCCTAGCTTGATCAATGGTTTGGATTCTGCAATCGTCATCATCGACGATGGAATTCACCAATCTGTTCAACTCCAACACCTTCGCCGCCACCGCCGGATCAGAATCCACCGCCACCACCCCAGATTTTGCCATTTGATCTAGCAGCAGATGATCGGAGCCGTTGCTTTGAATTTTTATACAAAAAAGAGAGAGCGAAATTTGGTCCAGAAGATAAGAAGCAAAGAATAATATCAGTCAGTGGGATTGGGAATACTCACACTTTTTTTTTTTGAATTCATTATTTCCCTGTCTGCAATTTATTTTTTATTTGAACTCATTATTTCCCCTGAGCCAGTAACGGAGTTATTGGAAAAGTAACGATTTTGCGTTACTTTTACATTTTAAAAAGTCTTTTGGTATTAATGATCCATTTAAAAAAATTTTGTGTTAAGCACCGCCATCGAGATAAAAGTCATTTTACCAATTTGCTCCTTCACCCATTATTATTCTCACAAATTTCTTTAATTAAATTTAGCTAATAATATTTTACAATTTATATATCAAATTATTAATTACAAAATATTAAATAATTAGTCATCTATCTTAAGGTTTATAATTAACATACAAAATAAATAGATAATTCACTAATTAATTAATTTACTAATTAGTCTTGTATTCTAAGGTTTATAATAAATGTAAAATATTTTAATTCCCTTAATTATTAATTAGAATTATTATTTACTCTTTTTATTATCTATAATTATAAATAATTTATAAGTAACTAAGCATCTATCCTAAAGTTATACATTTATTAAGCATCTATAATAAATAAATGTATATAATTAAAAAAGTTAAATCAAATTCTTAAACAATAAACCTAACAAAAAAAAATTAAATGTTACCTGGACACACGTGAAGTCAGGAGTGAGTAGAAAGAAGGTAGAGCAATTGTGTGTAGAGTGAGAGAGAGTAAGATGCTTCCTTCTTCTTCCTTCTGGTTATTCTCTCTTCTTTAGATCTCAAAGTTTCTTAGCATTTTCTCAGCTTCAGGAAAGGAGGGAATGAGATGGAGATTTGAAGGATGAGGAGGTGTATGTGGGTGTGACGAGTTGTTACTGTGGGTGAGAGTAAAAAAGAATGGAAGGTGAAACACGCAGAGAGGGAAAGAGAAGGAGTGAATGAGGGAGAGAGAAGGACTTAATGAGGGACATTGGAAGGGGTGAAAGACGCAGAGGGAGTCGGATGAGGGAGAGGGAAGGAGTGAATGAGGGAGACGATACGATTGGGTGTTTGGGGATTACGAATAGATGGGGGAGCATTTGAAGCCACTAGTGGCGTCAAATGGTAGGCGCCACTAGCGGCGTCAAATGACTTGACGCCACTAGTGGTGTCATATACTTTGACGCCACTAATAGTGGCGTCAGCATAGTGGTGCCATTAACTCAGTGGCGTCACACATCTTGACGCCACTGGTGCCGTCCTGTCAGCCAACGCCATTGACTGCCTTATTCTGGTAAATATTATCCATGGTGCTTTAACTAGGTACAATATTTGGTAAAAGTTGCTACATTGGTGCTTTTCCCTTCTTATTTGATGACAATTTTTTCCTTAAAAAATTATAGTTTTTAATTCAACTTTAAAACTAAATTTCATTTTGGGTGAATTCTCCTTGCTCATTAATTACATGGTAAATATCAATTACCATGAAATAATCTCATTAAACTAAAAATCAATATTAATAATTATTTATTGCCTCTAATTTTGTACTTTTTTTAAGAAATAATTTGATACCTTAAAAATATAATTTGGCCCCATTTATTTTGATTAGTATTCTCTCAAATTTCCTAGGGTTAAGGAGCAATTTGGTCAACAAACTATTACCCCAGGAGCGCCCAACACAAATAACTTTTAAGTGGACTAAAAATACCAAAACACTTTTTAAAATGTGCAAGCAGCACACACACAAAAAAAACTTTTACTTGAGGAGCACCCTACACAAAAAAGTTTTACTCCAAAAGCGCTCAGTACAAAAAAGTTTTACTCGTATTTTTGTGCTGACTACACATTTTTTTAAATTTTTTTGTTATTTTTGGTCTACTTAAAAGTTATTTGTGCTGGACGCTCTTAAGGTAATAATTCGTTGACCAAATTACTCCTTAACCCTATTTCCTATCATATTTCATTGTTTTCTGTATTCTATGTTTTAAGACTTCAAATAATGAACTTAATCTACTCTAAACCTCAAGTTAATTAATAAATCTCATCTTAATGTTACTTCAATCATGAGAACAACAATTTGGGATGTCATACTACTGGCGCCGAAGCTCCCGCGGCCGGCTAGCATTAGTGCTCAAGGTGCCTTTATATATATATATATATATTAGGGGCATTATTGTAAAATCACCAATATTTTAAAAACTCAAATTCCTTCTCAATCACATCTCCGTCATTTCCATGTTTTATCAAATTTTTTGGAGTTTTGTAAGTTCCAATGGTAATTAAGTGTTTTTTCCCCAAATTTTTATGAACTTTGGCCGTAAAATAAATTATTCTTACAAATTGTATACACACATGCATTCGTATCATTGTGTGTATCAATCACGAAACATAAGTTTTAAGAAGGGGAAGTTACAATGAGGTCGGAAAGGATAAGGCTTGTTTATTTTAACTTTTTAAAAGTACTTTATGATGTTTGAGGTAAATATACAAGAGAAGTTTTGTCTCGGCTTACAAAAAAAAATACTTAAAAAATCACTTTTTTATACTTCCCAAATAGGCACTTAATTACCAACAAAACTCAATCAAAGAGTAGACAATGACAAACAAATTCTTACTTATTTTTAGGACTTCTTGATAATTAAGTCTCTTACTTAAAATCTCATTGTAATTCCCTCTTTTAAGAATCCTCAAAGCTGTAGCAAGACTTTCCCAGATCGTCGGAGCTTTCAGTAGGATCGCCATGTGGAGGTTCAAGGGGCAGTGCATGAACTCACTAGCTAGAATTAGGCCAACTATGAAATCCAGGCGTTTTTTCTTCTTGTTTTTTATTTTATTTATGAAAGACCAAATGATATTTAAAGATAAAAGATATTGTTTTACAAATATCTTACAATACATGAAAGGAGACACAACATATAATACCCTGAAAACCCTAACTAATGTGAGAAAAATATTTGGATAAATGCGTCAAGATGAATAGGTGGTTTCAATAAATGGTCATAATTACCATATTACTTAGGGAAATTGCTGTGAAAATTAGAAAAGGAAAAGAGCTAAGATCTGTGAAAAATGTATTTTATAAGGCAGAAAATGGCCTAAAAATATTATGATAAATCTAATATGACAGCAGATATTGACAAAAACTTAGGAAGTATGTTATCTTTAATTTTAGGAATTTTTAGGATTATTTTCCTGAAAAATAATTGTGCATAAATAAAATATTATTAAAAAGCACTTTATGCCCCTTTATTTTTAATATTTTACATGGGATATAAAATACCAATGTAAGTCAAATAGTTGTGAGATAATAATTATTCCTAAATAAGAAAATTATCAATAATTAGTAAGTGGCTAATTAAGTAATTAATGGCTAATTGTTTAGATTAAATATAAGTAAATTAATTAGTAAAATAATTAAATAAAGGCTGAAAATTAGAAATTAATAAATAAATAAAAATAATAAAATATTTTATGCTTAGAAAAATAAATGAAAAATAAAAGAAAAAAATATCTAGATATTTTGAATAAAATAATAATATAATCGGAAAGAGCCAACAGGAGATATGAGAACAAATAGAGATGAAATTCTACCTCAAGATATAGAAATTTAGTCTTTTACCACCGGACCTTTTATGAACCAAGAAATTTATCTCGGATTGAGCGGTCTCGAAGTCGTTTCGAAACCAACAGCGTAATTAGGAGTACCAGATAATTAAGATAAGGCAGATAGTGCTAAAAGTGACTTATAGAAAACGCATCGTGTTTTTCAAACCAGGGATATGGTTACTTAGATTAGATCATATTACGAACCAGTGATTTTCTAACAAGAAGCTGGTTCTACCGGAAGTCATTTCCGTAACCGATAAATAAGTTTGTCCGAAAATCTTCTACAGATAACGGAATACCTTTAATGAGATCAAAAATTTAGTTAAACCCAGTAGTTTTAAAGAGAAAGAATAGAACTTCAAAACCTAGTTGCCGAATTTTTGAGATTCTCCGAGATTGCGCGAAAAGGCACCGAACCGGAAACTTTATCGGTGACGGACAAAAAGCAAGAGCTTGTGATGTCATGCATGACATCAATTCTTCTTGGGAATGGAGCCAAGAGGTCGGCACACACATCCAAGGGCCAAGGATGTGCCACGTGGCGAAATGCGATCCAACTACCGAAAAACGATCCGATAAAGGCATGAATAGTGCCAGAAATTTCTCTATAAATACCAAGCCTTCTCCTCTCATTTCTCCCACCCCAAAACCGTGCCCTAGAGAGAGAGTAGAGAGAAGGAGGAGCCGGAGAAAATCTAGCGGAGCCCTGGGTAAGTTTTTCGGTCCCTAGTCTTTAGTTTCGGTAGTTCTTTCATTAGAGATAGTAGGAATGCTAGATTAATCTTTAAATTTCCCAGATAGTTTAGATATCATATTTGAGGGTAAATATGGTATATATTGGGAAGAGAGATATGTCAAAATTCTGGAGAGATAGGGTCAAAGTAGCGAAGCTCTGACGAAATTCCGCCGATTAGGGGGTCAGGGGCAAAATGGTAATTTGTACCTAAAATGCCTGTTATGCTGCTAGATATTGATAAATACTATCCTTATAGGATATCTCGAGATAAATCGAACCGCTGTCGTACATTTGTTATGCGGTCGTTGGGTCATCAAAAGTACAGCTTTTAAGAAACGTCACCGAAAGTACCGTCAACGAAGGTACGTTCGCGGCGTCATCGTAACACCGACTCGATGCTTGCCGTATGCTCATATATGTGATTGATGTGTTCATATACGGAGTTTCTGTTTGTTTGAAAATGGTGGAGTTATGAGTACACGGGTTATGGTATTGTTAACACCGTTTAGAGTTTTCCTAGCGCTATGGACACGACAGTACATCGTGGCACCGGAGAGTGTGCGTGACCGGGATGACATACATATCTGCAGGGCCGTGTAGTGTTATTGCCCGATAACGGAGATGTGTTTTTATACCGTGAAATGTTGTGAATGTTTGCCATGCATATACCGTTTACATAAGCATGAGGTTAACAGATTACCTAAGGTCCAATGGGCATTGGACCTCGATGCGCTTTGATTAGACAGTTCGGGTCATGAACCGGAGAAGACACCGGGGACGGAACTATAGTTATACACCGAGACGGAGCCATGAGAAGGCACCGGTCAAAGAAAATGCGGGAAGAAAGTCAACGTAACCTACCTTATGGTATGAATCTAATAAGGTTACTTCATATCATTTGGTGCTTAAACTAGAAGGGTCGTCTACGTGGTTCGACCAATCACCACCCTAAGACGGTGAGACTTTCACTAGACCTACCCAAACTGGCCAAATGGGGTGATTTAACCGAGTTAGGTTCTATGCCCCAAGTCTACTCAAGGCTCGGATAAAGAGGGTATAGTTACGTAAAGAACCGTAATTATAAGTTTTGTATTATCGTATCACATAAACATTCCTTCGGGAAATTTTTAATATATCAAACACGTCATCATCATCATATGTCCGAGTATTTCTACGTCGCCTACTCGGTGTTATACTTGTTGTTCAAATTTTTAGACACGCTCTTTCTTCGTTTCCGCAAAACGCTAAGCGATAGCACCCCATCACTCGAAAATTTTTATAAAACCACGCCAGAATCCCGACGATTTATGTTACGGAAATTGGGGTGTTACACAACAACTTAAATTAGTAAAAAAAATTAAAATATCAAGATATAAGAAAAAAGTCAAGAAAAAATGCAATGTCCTTCTCAGTTGTCCTGTTTGAGAGGGTAAAGGAGTCGTGAATCTTTACAAACATTTTCTCTGCACACATAACATGAATACTCTTGGATTTCTGAAGACCCTTTTTCGTTTAAGTTGTCCGTATGTTTTTAATTTTCAGTACGTATTCTGTGTCTGGGTTTCTCAGCAGCTTACTCACGTAAGCTTGCGGTTGAACCCTTTGGTTTGTAACATTTTTATCTGGTTTGGATGAAATTGCCTGTTACTAAAAAAAAAAAAAAAAAAAAAAAATCTTCAAAGCCAATTTTTTAGAAAAATGGAGTCTATGACACCTCCCAGAGAGGAGGGGGGGGGGGGGAACATAGCAAGGACAAGACTATTTTTGCTTTTTATAAAACGAAAAAGTTGAGTTAAATTCCAAAAAACCTATAAAGATTAAAACAAGCCTTCAAACTCTATGTAAAAATTCTTACACATACCTCATCAGAAAAATGCCCATATTAGCGAACATGTTATGTACATCAATTTTTTCAATTTAGGAGAATTATTAAGAGGTCCCAATCAATAGACTTAGTTATCAAAAAAATCCGAATGACTATTAAAGAGTATGCAATAACAAGTTCAATATATATATATATATATATATATATATATATATATATATATATATATATATATATATATATTTTTGACAATATCATCCTTATTAAAGGGACTCCTTAGAAATTAAGCCCATTTCTTGGGACATCATGGCTTGTTTGAGAGAGCTTATGCAGCTTATCAAAAGGACTTATGAATTTTTTCTCAAAATTTTTGTTTGGGTGAAAAAAAAATTAGCAATCGGACTTATCTTTAATCGGAGCTTATTTTAAAAGCTCCAAATCCTAGCTTTATGATAAGCTTCAAAAGCACTTATTTATAAGTCACTCAATGTCAATCCTATATAATATTTATTTAATCAAATTATGTATTTTAGTATTAACAAATTTTTTAATTTAGCATTTTTTATATTTTTGATAATTTTAATTTTAATTTTTTTTTCTTATAATTATCTCAAAAGTCACTTATCCATAAGTCATTTCAAACAAGTTTGTCTCAATCTGACTTTTCCATGCCTACTTACGCAACCACCCATCCAAACATAAATCACGCTTTCACAATCGGATTTATACCCAATCGGACTTTTCTATAAGTCTGATTGTCCACCTAAGATCCCAAACAAGCCTAATAATTTCCCCCTATTTTTTGGGATAAGCCTTGTCAAGTGCATCTCACAGACATGTTTATTCATTGTTTATTGAATTTAACAATGGAGCGAACCTATCAACAAGAGAGCCAAGCATACCAGTTGTGTAATTATTTTCTTCAGTAGCCTAGTAATTCAAGAGAATCTTTGGCTTCATTGGATAGTGTGTTCACCTTAACAAGCAGCCAGGCACATAACACTCTGGAACCAATTGTAAAATTAAGACCGACCATCATCCTCCCCTCAAACTAAATAAAAGCTAATTGATTGATTAAATTTGGTTCTAAATACAAGACCTCAATTCATTTTATCCCCCATATTTATCATTTTTTCTAAATTATCCGTATTACACATGCTAAGGGAATTTGCATCAAAACGTAGTTTCAATGCAAAAGATTTAAGGGGCATTTTGGAAAAATTAATACACATTTTTAACAAATAACTAATTTCCTTAATCTCTTTAAATTAGCTAAATATGTCTAATTAGCAGTTCTCACAGGCAATTGGGGGGGGGGGGGGGGGAAAAGAGGAACAGGCCATTGGTAAAAAAAAAAAAAAAAAATTCAAACCATACAAAGGTAAACCAAGAATATGAAGGGCATTATATACCCCATCTGTCCGAATCAATTATGCCCAACTGAAACGCCCCTTTCAGGACATGAAAAAATTAGAACATTACATAGAAGATTAGCATAACTCCTCCACAAGGATGACACATAAATCAAGAATTAACCACCTATAATCTATGGGAGGGACTTTGGTTTTCTTTATTAAATACGTGAATAAGAGAAAATGACAATAAAGGATAAATCCAACAAAGTTCCAAGTTAACAAAAGTCAAATACCGAAATTGACAGCAACAAATATCTTGCCCATTTACAAGCTAGCTACTTTGACCTACCATTGAATAAGAACATACCTGGCTCTAACCAGTAACCACCCACAGCTTCCCCTGACTTCTACCCAAAATTACAACCCGTGTAAAGAGTTGATCCAGCTTCATCAATAAATCAAACAATTTACAAGTATACATTCTGAAGATGGAGCTAAAATGAGACAAATTATAATAAGGGGGGAAAAGAATTTTACAAAAACAACGAGTTGTTGTCATCCTTGACATGCTTGTATCACAGACATATCCGTGGGGCAACCTTCCAACAACATCATGTTGTCAATTTGGCAAAGTATTCTTCACTAGAACAAGTGCTACACAAACAAAAGAGTGCAAAACTCTTAATGTTTGCCTCTCCAGAATTCACAGAATAGCATACAATTCTAAAATAATGCTCTACTTCATCGAAACAAGAGAGAGACAAGGGAAATTGTCAATACCCAATTCTCACCTCAGCAAGCCTTTCTCTTGTCAACTCTTAAGTGGATGTTATACCATTTCTTCTTTGATCTGCCTCTTGTAAATTTCTTCTCTCTTGGTTGGCTCTCTTCTGTAGCCTCCTTGGAAGAACTCTTACTCCTACTCTTACTTGTACTACGTTTTAATGGAGCAATAGTATATGATGCATGTATATCATTTCTTTGCTTCAGTAGCTCATCAATCTGTGCAATTAGGACAAGAAGAAACAGAAAAGGTTCAGTTATAGCTGTAACTGGGAGAAAAGAAAATAGAAAAATATGATGAGGGGACTTTACTAGAAACCCTATACTTGACAGTCAATACTCACCTCTTGCATTTCTTGAGCATATCTGTTTGTCATCTCTGTAAATTGTGCCAGAACCTATCAACACAAAATGTGAGATTTGATGAAAAGAAACATAATTATAGCCTTATGAGCAGCTTAAATCAAAGTTCAGACCTCTCGGTATTCACTCTCAAATTTAGATAGTTCTGCTCGTTTAGTTAAAATTTGAGCTTCTACGTTCCTGAGGCTCTCTTTTTCTTGACTGAAAGGTGCAGCACAGAGAGCTTCTATTGTATAGCTTGCACTTTTGAAGAAATTGTCACCTAAAAAGTTGAACAGCATCTCACAGTTTATAAAAAGCATAATTACAATAAAAAAGAATTGGATCACTGAGCATATAAGTACACATTTACCATAAACAGCAAATACATGGGTACCAGCCTTCAATTCTGCTAATTCACATGGTTGGAACCCATCCAGTTTTCTGAAAAATGACGTGTCAGGATCCTTGGCAGCAGCTATCTGCATAAAAATAATCCAAAAAATAAATGCTAAGAAAATGATAAAGATGAAGGCTAAATTTGGAGCTCTATTGCTTTATAATGGCAACTCACCGAGTTTGCTGTTTGATCAAGCCGATAAACAGGAAATCCAAGAAAATACATTCCAGCAGAGGTAACCTTACCTGTTTTTGCACTATCTTCCTGCAATGACAATTAATAACTTCAAATGACATTTGAATATTTGGAAGTTTGAAGACACAAGCCTGAAGGAATGGTAATAGAACTACTAAAAAATAAGAATCCACCAGCAGGCACTTGACTCCAGCAGGAAAAATTCCTCTCTCCCTCTCCCTCTCTCAAAAAAAAAAAAAAATGGAAACAGCTTAGATACCTGGAGTGCAAGACTCAGTCCGCTATTCTCCTCTTGGTCAAAATATAATAACTGTGGAATGAAAACTCCAATGAGAAGAGATCAATAAAATAAGGAGTGGATGCTGATATTCAGATTACATTTCCACATACTGTTAAAATTTGACCAACAATACCGACTAAAATTTATTTTCAAACATGCAAACATCAGGATTTTCCAAACAGAGAAAAGAAAGGAAAAGGTAAAGCTATAAGTTCAATAAATCAATTGCCCAAAAATACAAGTGATCATCTCATGAAGGGAATCACATATTTCTAAGGATTTCAGTGGAAGAATCAGTGTACATATGCCAAAAAATAAAGCCATTATGGCCAAATACATTCAAATTCTAACCTTAAATTTGCTTTTGTCAGATGATTGCACCCGACAAACAAAACCAGCATGTGCTTCCTCTTCTGTTATTGTAACTGCATAGAAGTGAGCACATTGCTTCTCAACCTGACAGATGATGGCCACCAAATACAAAAATGAATATTTAACAGAAGACAATGCATATGACAGCTGATATAAAAGAAGGATCCATGAATGGCATAGAAAACAGCTAACCCTTCTAGATGTAGGATGGCCTAAAGGAAGTGGACGAACAGTCACCATACCGTTAAGTGCCTCTTCCAAAACAGTTGCTGATACAGTTGTCTTAATTGGCACGCCAAGTTTACTATGATTCATGAATAAAATTAGGGATGAACAGCAGAGAAAACCAGCTCTTCCAACAGGGAAGGAGAGAATTTCAGTAAAGAAAAGTATGATTTATCTTCTAAGATCCCAACAGGAGAAAAAGACAGTAAAAAGAATTAGCAGAGCAACAAGTTCTTACCTGAAAAGTGCAGCAAACATTGTATTCACAGCACCTAAACTTGAAAGATCCAACTCCAATTCTTGGCTATCTGATTCAACGGCCTGCACAGAACCATGAGATCATTACATTACAGGGATTCTAAGTCAAGAAATTGAGATGACGTAAAAGTGGACCCCTAATATGTTGCAATATGCAAAAGTGATTGCCTAGTCGTAGAGTCATATATATAAGAAAATGTAAATCAGGAATGAATGTGAATAATTGACTCAAGAGTTAATTATCCATAATTTTAAGCAAAAAATGTGTCACCTCAAAACCAGCTGAGTCATATTGACGCCGTTTGTCGGGATCTGACAGGATATGGTATGAAAAGGTGACCTCTTTAAACATATCAGCCGCTTTAGGATCATTAGCATTCTTGTCAGGATGATATCTGGAATGAAACAAATATAAGAATTTTATTCATAAATTGTCTTGATTCAGAAGATAAGGAGTGCAGTGAGACTTCAAGGAACCAATTTCCCTTCAAGGGAAGCTAATTTATTCCAGTTATATTCCACTTAAGCATTACATGCTCATACTAGATGCATGAAACCAATCTGACTACAAAAGCTGACACTATTCATCTGAAGGGTGCAATGCATAAATAAACAATAAAGTATCAATAATTGCGTTGCCAAGTTCTATACCATGACCATTAGTCCATTACCCTCTCCTTTTTCTTGTTGGATTGAAACAAAGAATATAATCCTCATTCTATTCCAAAACAAACATGTTTTAGTTACGTTAGGGAAAGCTGATGCAATCTTTTCATTTCCTTCAGGTACCCAAATACTCGCCTTTATATTGCTGGCCTAATAAATCTAAAGAAATCGTCGTTGCTATATCATCAATCCTTGGAGTTAACACGAAGAATCAACTGACAGGAATATGACATAAGTCACCCTGAATCCAGCTTAACGTTTCACCCAGTAACTCGTCAACCAATCGGAAAAAGTTACCGATAATCTTGGACTTCAGGAAACTTTTTTTCTGTTTTGGCTCCAAGGCTGGTTCCCCCTCAAATTCTTCAGTCTACCCGGTACTAGCAGCCATCTTTGTAAGATAACCAAAGCTAAAATCCCGAAAGCTACAATACCTAAAAAATTCAAAACTCCCCCCGATACCAACAGCAAGGAAATAATTCAAATTTTCCGCAACAAACTTAGCTAGAGGAAAAAAACTATAAAAGCTACAAGTCACTCAAAAGAAACAATATAGACATACTTGAGCGCCATTTTACGGTAAGCTGTTTTGATTTCCTGATCTGTCGAGTTGCGGGAGACGCCGAGGACCTCATAGGGATCTCGACGAGGCTGCTTCGCAGCATCATGCTTCTCCGACTTCGATCTATGCGCCGGCATTCTAAGTCAACACCTAATCTCACAAAAGCCCTAGAATTTCCCCTTGTACGAGACCCAAAAGCATCACAACAAGAATTCAGAATTCAGAAACAGAAATTCTCCCTGGCTTGGCCACTTCTTATGCGGAACTCACCGACAGAACCAAAGCTTCAAAGAGCATTGGGAATCCCTCTATCGATGAAAACCAGAATCAAAATTGAGCATCGGAGAAGCGACAAGGGACGGAGACAGAGATAGTGACAAGAAGACAAGAAAAAGGAGTCGGAGAGGGAATTAGGTGTTCTTTTCTTAAATTTAATTTTACTTAGGCGTTCGAGCAAAAAAAAAAAATTTTACTTAGGCGAACTCGATTCGTGTTATTGGGCTCCTAGTGCGTAGTACGCACCACGCCACGGAAACGAGGAAGTCCATAAAAAAAAAAAAAAAAAATGGCTTAATATAACATTTGATTCTTATGAGTTTAAATTCTAATTTTAATTCTTATAATTTTAAATTCTAGGTTTTTCTCTCTTAAATTTATCTTCATCTAAAACATTAGTGCATGAAAACCTAAATCATTTTATCCCGACCGAAACCTAAAATAGGATATAATTATATTTATTTTAATCTATAGGATGAATTGTATACTTTCTTTGGTTCATAATGTAAGTCGTTTTTAGAAGAATGATTTGGTCTATAATATAAATCAGTTTAAGAATGATTGATTCTTTTGTTGAAAATTTTTTCCCTTTAATTAAGGGTTAAATACCATTTTCGCCATAGAAATAAGGGAGTACTCAGCACCCAGAAGTTTTTTTGATATCATTTTTGCCTCGGAAGTTTACACAAAGGAGCAAATATGCCCCGGAAGTTTTTTTTAGGAGCAAATTTGCCTTGAAATCTTACAAAAAGAGCAACGATTCAACAGTCAAGATTAACCAATCGGCAAGTTTACTATGTTTGTAAACTTCCAGGGTAAAAATCATACCAAAAAAACTTTTAGGTGCTGAGTGCCCCTTTACCAATACTTTCATGGCAAAATTGGTATTTAACCCTTTAATTAATCCTTAAATATAATTTATTGTATTTCCCTCTCACATTCAAAACCTCATTTATAGATAAATTTGTAAAGCTTCTTCAATTTAAGATAAGTTTAATATGTTAACTATCATTTCTTGGTTATGATGAATTAGTTATAAAGATATTGTGGATTGGGGGTGTATAACAAATTCTTCAAGGGTTTCGCATTAAAAACTCCTCTGTAATTCATCCCTGTGACTGCGAAATCTCATCCTGATGAGGAATAACTCATTATCTTTCAGGTTTGGGCTTATTTGTGCCTTTGTAATGTCTAATTTAAGGAAACTTTGCATTGTTTTTGGATTGTGGGTGAGCCCAATCTCTTTCCTAAAAATTTTATATAAAAAAAATGTCTAATTTGCCTTTGTTAATTTGCGTCAACTATCATTTCCTTTGACCCCACGATTTTAGATTCAACTGACGAAGGGGTAGAACTTTCTCACCTAAAGGGAGGAGGTTCGATCTTAGAATTGGTCAAGGCGCTGGGGGAAGCATCCTAGGGGTATGTGAAGCAGTGGAAACGTTGGGAAGAAGTGGAGGCATGTGTACTTTCTAACCCAGTATATCCTGTAGACTGGACTCTAAGTGCCCTGCCCTTGAAATATGGGTGAGTCTAACCCATTTCCTAAAATTTTCATTAAAAAAAAACACTATCATTCCCTTTGAGACAAAGGGAATATATAGTGTTGTTCCCGAGAACTTACACCAAAGAGGCCGATTAAAGTTGGGGGTGGTTATTAACAATCATTGGGAGTAAGTAGAAATGAACTTACTCTCTCTTAATCATGTTCTCGGTTTGAGGCATGGGAATAGAGAAAATGAGGTTGAAAGCTCTTCCTCGTGACCGTGGGTCTGAAGGTGAAATCCATATTAACCGGAATTCCGACAAACAAACTGGATGGAATAAAAACAAAACAAAAAAAGTTGTGGGTGGTGGTACCTCTTCCCTATGTCACTACCTCCTCTTTTTGTTTCAAGCATATTTGATTCAAACCTGAGTTTCTGGAGAAAATTAAATGTCTATGCTAATGCAGGCAATGAACAGTTTGAGGGAGTTAGATCTTATCATGTTGAATGCTATCTTGGCAGGTCAGAAAAATTATTTATTTAGGTTAGGGATTTGCTCAAGGTACGAAGCACCCTAAAATATGAGGCTCTCAATGATGAGTTAGGGTGTCAGTTGTTGATGTGAAACCCTAGAAGAATTGGGAAAGGGTTTTTTAAATCTTTTTTCAATTTATACAATTTAAAATATAAAATTATTATATTAAAAGATTTAATTGCAGAATCACTCATTGAGTAAGTATTTTTCGTTAACGGTTTTAATATTAAAAGACTAAAATAAAAATATATTTTATAAACTTAAAAGATTAAAAAAACACCTTAACATAAACTTAGAGAACCAAAAGTATACTCAACAAAGAAATTTCTATCAAATTCATATATAAAGCCATTAAATATTATTCAATTAAAAAAGTTAGTATGAGTTCAAGAATGAATAAACATAATTTTGTAAATCGGAAATGTAAAAACAATAACCTCAATGTATGACGTCCAAATAAGAAACCCGGAGAATAACTTTTATGATTTATGAGGTAAGCGTGTGAGAGAAGTTTTATCTCTGGCCAAAAAAAGGCGCTTCAAATCATGGTTTGGATGTTACCTAAACACTCACTCAGTTTAAGAGTGATTAATCATCCGTAAGCTAGAAACCTAAAAATAGTAAATTTAAAGAGTCAACTTGCAAATTTAACAATAAATATTGAGAGACATAAGTTTGGAGATTCCTTTTAGAGATTGTGACAACAATATAACAACATTAAACTAAAAATTGGTTGCAAAATCACTTTAAGAAGCTATCTTTGTTGAGAATTGACGGATGATTTTAATTATATTATATATCAAATAATACTACAAATAAAAAAAGTTATCCTATATGCATGGTAAGATTGTCAAACTTAGGAATTTAAACAAATTCGATACAGTGAAGTAAACTTGTATCATTAATTTTGAATAGTAAACCCATAAGAGTTTACATTTATTAATAAGGATTGTTGGAGTATACTTAAATAGTTTAAATATAAAAATGATAACAATTTGATTTAAAAAATATAAATTAAAATCATTAAAATTAAATCAATCAACATTCATAATTTCTTATACTCAACAAAAAAATTCTATAAAATTTATATATAGAGCCACTGAGTATGATCAAATAAAAAATTAACATGATTTTGGAAGCTCGCAATGTAAAAAAATAAACTTGGTGTGTAATCTCGCAAGTTTAACTGAGTTTACCATTAATATGAGTTTAACAGCGATTTAACACGATTTTATAAGTTATAAACGTAAAAACAATAAACTCATAGAGTCAATTTGTGAATTTGACAACAATGTTACCCGGTATTGTGACATTAAAAGTAGCATTGAAAGTTTGGTAAACTTTTTCAAAGACTATTTTCCCTCGTTTGCATTGAGAATGTAATCTATATATAATATTTGTTCTTTCTAAAATGATTTAATTTAAAAATAGAATATGACTCGTGCCACACTAACGAACTATTACCTTAGAAATGCCGCCTAAAGATAAATAACTTTTAAGTGAACCAAAAATGTCAAAAAACTTTTAAAAATGTGCAGTCAACACACACACAAAAATTACTCCAAGAGCACCGAGTATAAAAAAGTTTTACTCCGGAGCGCCGAAAGACAAAAAAAAAAGTTTTACTCAGAGTACTCAACACAAAAAAGTTTTACTCCATTTTTTGTGTTGCACATTTTTTAATTTTTTTTGATATTTTTGGTCTATTTAAAAGTTATTTGTTGGACGCTCCTAAAGTAATAATTTGTTGGTCAAATTGCTCCTTAACCAGTTAAGGAATCAAAATTACATATATTATGTAAAGTTAGATGACAAGGGTAATTTGTATTTTAAAAAAATGTTGTGCATTATTGTTTTGAAAAAGGAAACGGTACGTTGGGGTGCGTAATGCGCACCAAACTATGGAAATGGAGGAACATTTGAAATGAAAGTTGGGAACATGAAATCAGAGCTGGAATGAGAAGGATGAATAATGATGAGATAATTAATTAAATGCTGAAAAGCTAAGCAATTGATGGTTCCAATCAATCAGGGATCCTCATAAATTAAGAAAATTGAAAATTCACTCTATAATTTTTCACAGAAATGAGCTTACGCATAAATAATGTTATTTTTAAATAATTGTATATTTTTGTTTTGAAAACAAATTACACACGTGTGTGTATGCAATAAAAAAGACCTCAATATCAAAAGTAAATATTTTGCATGAACGAGAATGATTCTTTATAAAAAAAATTAAAAATTAAATAAAAAATAATATCTTTGTAGTTTTCCTTGTACAACCAAACCAATTATAGCATTAGGTATTATATAATATAGTGTTCCATGGTAAATTTCTTTTTCTTGGAGTTGGTCTTTAATATAAGCAAATTTTTTTATGTTTCAAAATTTAAACTACATTTTTCTTTTCTACCCCTATTAAATGCATAACTTTATAATATTAATTATCTCCAATTCACCACTATTTCATTTAATCATTTATTACATATTCTCTCTCATATTTTCTACCCATTTTCTGTCATATATTTTTATTCATTCTCTCTCCTATACTCTTTTTTCACCAATAGGGATATATTTAGAAAAATTCATAATATTTTTGACACATTTATTATTTATAACTAATCTTAAAATCAGTTCGTTTTACATAATTTAAAAACAAAAGTTGTTTATAGAAATGGCCGGAAGATGTATTAACTTCTAATATTTTGACAAAATAAGATGGTTTTTAAAGGTGATAGATAGACATGATTTGGTATTTTCAGTAATTGAAATTAAAAATTTGAAGAAAGATAAATTACGTTCTGGCTATGATAGTTTGGTTTGATTAAAAATGTTATGAATAATTTTAAAAAATTATTACAATTACAATTAATTATACAAATATATGTTAACACACATCATCAAAATTTCGCGAAGAATAAATACTTTCCTTCTATCATGAACTAAAAGGAAAATGAAGAAAGTTAAAAATTACTCAACCGACATAATTATATTTTCCTTTGACATTGAATCAATGTCACAACTTTGTAAGGTAACGTACATCATTAAAATTTGTATGTTTCCACCAAAAAAGCCAAATTAATTTATTAAGAGTACAAAAGTGAGATCTATCCAATGCAAATGAAAAAGGCCACACTTTAAAAGTATTGGCTTGGTGGGGTTAATGACATGTCAACTTAAAAAGGTTAATAAATGTTTTATTGTTTAGAGGAAAGCAAATAATTACCCCCATTTATAGCTCCCTATCCAATTATTGTCCCACATAAAAAAGTATCAATTTTCATTAAATATTTAATCTTCCCTATAGTTCTAATTAAAGAAATAAATTAATCGCAATTATGTGACAGATTGATTTCAATCAGGGAAAAATTCATAGTTTGGTCCCTTAATTTTAAAAATACATATTTTTTAATTTCCTAACTCTAACACAGTTAGTCTTTTTTTTTTTTATAATAAAACTTTTAGTCTCAATATTGATTTTATAATTTTATGTAACAATCACAATATAATTTTCAAAATTAAATTTAATATAACAACATTTAATATTGTTTTTTCAATGTCAGTATTATTTGTTAACATGTCGGAGTTAAATGACTGAAAAGCATTTTATAAGATTAATAGATCAAAATGAAATATTATGCAAAGTTCAATAACTATATGCACTTTTGCTGTGTGTTTTACTTTCAAGAGCTTCTAAGACTAAATGTTTTTCAGATGTGAAAAAATACCTATAAACTCTTAAAATGAGTGCAAAAATAACATGACTATTAAATCTAATTTAACACCGTTATTTTTTATAGTGAGTCCCATTATTTTCATGGAAATACCAAAATGCCCCAAATTCCAAAAACATAAAAAAAAATCTGCCAATATTTTTTTTTGTGGTGGGTTCCGATGCTTCCTTTGCCCAGAAGTTCTCAACAAATCTTCCAAATTAGTGGCACTTTCAAGAACACCAACTTGCCCCTCTCTACGAACTAACTAGTCAATAATCCAAATCACAGAACAAACCCAATACAAATTTCTTGAAAAAAGAAATCAAAAGAAAAAAGTGCAAACAAAATAGATTAATTCTAAGATTGAAAAGGGATTAGTTGAAAAAGAGGCCAATGATGAAGGCTGGGTTTGTCATCGCCATTAATCTTCATTGCCATCGAACACCAGAACTTCGAACCCCATTGAAACTCCTTCATCGTAGATGCCGCAGCTTGGGTTCATTGCAAAGCTCCTCCATGGACGTCCATTGCACAGCTCCTCCGTGAACGTTTGTCAGCGGTCTTAACGAAATCCTTGAAGAAGAAGAAGATGCTTAGTCACCACTGTTCTTCCTCTGCCACAATTTGCCTTTGCATTGATAACTTAAGCTCTTCAGCATCGGTCTTCCTCCCACCTTAACGAACTTACCACCATCAGATCTAAGAGGAGGAAGAGCGCGGTGGTCGTAGAGATGGCATTTGCGGGGTGCGACGGCGATGAGGGGCCGGGACTGATAGTGAGGGTACCTACGATGACTAGGTAAGGGAGAAATGTGATAACTAGGGCATTTTGGTATTTCCATGAAAATAGTGTGGGACCTACACAAAAAATAACGGTGTTAAGTTAGATTTAATGGTCATGTTATTTTTGCACATATTTTGAGAGTTCGTGGGTATTTTTGCACCTTCGAAAATCATTTGATGTTGGACGCTTCTGAAGATAAAGCACATGTGCATTTTTTCACCTTTGCCCTTTATTTTTTTAATCTTATTTCAATTCTGTTAGTCTCTAAAGTTTATATTTACTTATGGTAGAAAAATACCATGTTCTATTTAGGAAACCAAGGTTAGATCAGCAGCAAGGATGAAATGAGTTGGGATAATATTCAAGATTCAATCTCTTTCGATATAGCCAAAAAAAAAGAAAGTATTTGTAGCCTCTTTATTTTTGAAATTTTAAATATTAATTTTTTTTTTGTTTTGTACCTTAATAATTTAGTTTATTTTAATTTCTTAATTTAATTCATTTTAATAGTGTTTATAAAAAAAAATATTTCGTACCTTTGTTATAGATTTAATTATTAACTAATAAAATGGTTTTTTTTTTAACCAAAACCTACAAACTAAAAAACCAACACACAGCAATGCAGAATATTTACACTTTGAAATTTCTTTATACTGCGCTAACTCCTCAAATTTCTAACCATACGCTTTTGGGAAAACTTTTTTTTTCCCCCTTGGTCGAAGGTTTTGGGAAAACTAACACAATTAGTTTTGACAATACTCGATTATATATAACCTAGTTACATAGTTATATAACAAGTAAAAATAACGTGTAAATATAAAGTCATGAATAGAATGTGTCACCTGAAATTTTATATAAAAGGTGTGATTTATAGTCTAATATATAAAAAGATAAAAAGAAAACTTTTTATGGAATGGTGACCTCCATTATTGACCATAAACAATAGTGTTTGGGAAGGAAGAGAGGAGGCAAATGTAGCTTTCAAAAAGCGAAATGAAGTGCAAATAAGTATTATGTACTCTCTCCATAATGTTTTGCCTTAAAGAATTGAAAGAAAACAACTCAGCACCTAAACATAGCATTCATGATGTTTGCGGTAGCAACAAACAAAATAAAATAGACAAGAAATGACATGCATAGTGATATTATTTGATACTGTAGCATTTTTGTGTGTGGAACAATAGGAAGTTATTTTTTATTATTTTATTTGTTTATCAAGCAATAAATGAAACTTTAATCACCAACTCGCTCATCTTAGAATTTTCTTCAGTTTTTAATTAATTAGTTGATCAGGATGCATGTAACAACTTAATTTACTGAGGTGAGGGGAAAAGCCATACATGTTTTCCAAAGTCCAAACTCAAAACTTATCCAATCCATTTTCAATCAAATGTATCACAGTTGAAATATAATTTTTGGTAGTCCATGCATGTAGGAGGATCAAGCCTCTTTGATGAATATTGATTTAGTTGTTGATCTATTATTGCATGTTCCTTATTCGTAGAACTCTATATTTTAGAATACACAATTAATCCGCACCTTATACCCTCTGGAGGTTGCTAATGTTATTCTTAAGATCCCTCCATTGATGCTACCAAAATTTAATTAAGCACTGCAAGTGTATGGTCATGAAAATAATAAATGGCAAATCAAGGTTGTCCCAAAGAGACTCAGATAAATTAGTAATCAGATTTCTTTCTTTTTTTTGAGAATCTAGAATTAAGAAAATTGAGCAATAAAAGAGCTATGTACACTCTTGAATTAAGTATTGTTAGTAATGTCTACTGTTTGGTAGCTTTGAAATTTGTCTTTTACATTTGAATCTCCAACTCTAATTTAGGTTGTGATGGTTTTTTTGGGGATAGATTGAATTGATTTAGCGTATATGTATTTTGAGCAGCTGAATAGCTCCGTCGAAGTCGCTATTCTTTTATCATTTCCACACTCACACAGACACACACTGTACAATCAAAATTTGTTCGAAGTAACTGGTGTGAATAAGCAGAGAGGTGAGGAGTGAGGGCGCCTTTTGCTGAGTAATTTATTTTTCTGATTCTAATGCTTGGCGTGAGGACTTTTTTTTTTTTTTTTTTTTTTTTAAAAAAAAAAAGCCAACCGGACTTGGCTATTACCTTTTCTTAAAGTCTACCAAGAAATTTTCCATTCAATCAGTGTCCCCAACCATTGGGATCCGTTTTTTTTGCTCATAAGTGAAACTTGCATTACTGAATAAAGTCAAACCATTACAACAAATACATGAAATAGATGATACCCAAATCGCAACAATAACGACAATCAAGACAGAAAAATAACGCTGCAACAGAGGTAGAATAAGAAAACCAAATACAATGAAACAAAATCAAACAACATAGGAATCGCAAACAATACAAACAAAGGAAATTAGCCACCGCGTATCCGGACTTGAGATATGAGAGCCATCTCCGACAATATTAGCCTCCCGAGCATCCAAGGTTAGAAGAGAAGACAAAGAAGGTGATGGTTGAAAAACCCACCCGATCGGGCACACCTCCTTATAAGCAATCGCTGCAAGAAAGTCAGCTACTCTATTACCCCTTCTAAGGGTATAAGATAAAGAAAACCCAACCCCGTCGAAAAAAAGGCTAATAATATCGTGAAGGATGCTTCGCTCCTCCGCCGTACAAATCGGAGACTTAGCGTCAATACAAGCAAGCAAGGAAAGACAGTCAGTTTCAAAAACAACTTTGTCATGACCCAAATCCATCGCTAACATGAGTGCCCTTTTCAGAGCAAGAGCTTCAGACATAAAGGCTGATATAGACTTGATTTTATCCACAAAGCCCCACTTAAAAGCACCAAGATAATCATGACAAACCACACCTATTGCAGCATGGCTACTACCAGACACATAGGCACCATCAATGTTGATTTTAAAATAACCAAACCAGGAGGAGCCCAACGATCGCACCGAGCGTATGGATTGCCCGGCCCTTTAACACAGATTGCATATTATCACAAATGAGTCCAAAACTCAAAGATTACTTGTCCTAGCATTTTCAATGACAAAGAAAGGGGTTGGGGATCGCATAGTTGAAAACTTTATCATTCCTCTCGTTTCCAAATATACCATAATATCCAAAGAAAGTAAGGAGATATCTTTGGGCATAAGAGATTTCATACCATTTATCATCAGCCACCATGCATTGAAGTTGGACACACTGTGGCAGTCGAATCTAAGTCCCAGACTATAGCCAAACCAAATACAGCACGTCCAATGGCAGTGGAAAAAATATGTTCAATGTTCTCCTCGGCTTCTTCACATATGGGGCAAAGGCTAACAGAGGCCCGCCTTCTGGCACATAGAGCGGCATTAGTAGCCACCGCCTTGTTAAGAATTCTCCACAAGAAGTGCTGCACCCGTGGAGTAACTTTGATACTCCAAACCGATTTCCAACAAGAGTTAGGAACCACACAAGAAGATCCTGCTGTATGAGAGTTGCCTACGTTCTTTGATTTTTCGGTGTGGTAGCCTGCTTTAACAAAAGATAGGCACCATTATTTGAGCTAGTCCGATTAGCTTGTCCTCAAGACCATTGTTAGGTATAGGAATTTCATAGATGGCTTTCTTGACCTCTTCCGAAATAAAGGGCGCGATGGGAGAGAGGTTCCAACCACCCTCAACAATAAGATCACTAACTCTTCCATGCTTGACAAAGAAGTTGTCACAATTTGGCGGCTTCGCAGGAAAAGAGACCTCGGGGACCCAATTGTCGCCCCAAATTCTAATTGCCTGCCCGGAGCCTACATCCCACTGGAGTTCACTTCTTAGGAAATCTCGGCCCCCAAGGATGCTAGACCAACACCATGAGGCTCTGCGGCCTTTAACCGCATCAAGAAATTCTACCTTCAGGAAATGCAAGCTCTTCATCACTCTAGCCCACAAGTCACCCGGACGAGTCAAAAGCCGCCATGCGCTTTTAGCCAACAAGGCATCATTCATGATAATCGATCTCGAAAACCCATACCTCCCTGACTCTTCCCCATAGTGAGATAATTCCACGCCTTCCAGTGCGCCTTTCTTCCAAAAGCATTGCCGTCCCACCAGAAGTTAGCTATGAGGCTATGGATGGCTCTGCAAGTTGTAAGTGGGAACTTAAAACAATTCATAGGATAGATGGGAATAGCCTGAATAACTGCTTTAATCATGACTTCCCTTCCTGCGAAGGAGAGGAATTGGTGCCCCCACCCCTGAAGCTTGTTAGTTACTCGCTCCCTTATATAGGCCAATGCTTGCTGCTTAGTCTTCCCCCATATACTTGAAATGCCAAGGTACCTCCCAGGATCCTCAGAGGTAGGGATATGAAGTAGATTACTCACCATTTCACGCACATCATTCGGGGTATTAGTAGAGAAAAAGAGGCATGATTTATCAAGATTTATAACTTGACCAGAAGCCTCGCAATATTGGTGGAGTATAGCCGCTAACCGGCGACAAGCATACTACAATCAGCATGCGTGTATACAAGAGCATCGTCCGCGAAGAAGCTATGAGAGAGAACCGGGCATGTAAGACTTAATTTAATCCCCTGGAGCAAATTAGCCTCTTGGCTTTTAGTGATCATAAGAGAGAGGACTTCTGCTACCAATATGAAAAGATATGGTGAGATAGGATCCCCCTGTCGCAGACCCCTACCAGGTGAAAAAGAGCTAACAACTTCCCCAGATAGACATAAATTCATCTGAACTGATCGCACACACTTCATAACTAGAGTAACCCAATCATCACGAATCCGAATCTTTTAAGTACATTCTCCAAAAAGGCCCATTCAACCCTGTCATAGGCCTTGCTCATATCCATCTTGAGTGCAAATTCATATTTATCCCCATCTTTCTTCCTCCTCAAGTAGTGATAAACCTCATGAGCAATGACGATATTATCCTGAATGCATCGACCAGGGACGAAGGCGCCTTGATTAGGTGGGATCCGTTTTGCAATCCGTTAATTGCATCTGATCCTTTGGATAACCTGCAGATGGATTCACGCTTGGAATTTTGACATGTCTAGAGGTCATGGTTAAAGATATTTAGTGTGTTTATTTGACGTTTTAATACATCAGTGTTCAACATGTTGGATGTATAACATAGCCTCAGTTTTCATAAAAATCATAACCTCCAGTTTTGCCTGGCTTTTTGATAAGTGATTTTCTATCACATGAGGAATTTCATTAATTGTCAATGGCTTGTGAATCATACATGGATAATTATGTTTATTAATGTATATTTTCCTAAGCTTGATTAAACAATATTAATTGTGTAGCAAAGGATCTTCTTCTCAGTCAAGATCACGATTTTACTAAAGATCGGAAGGGAGTAGCAAGATCGTAATTGTGAGATCGGCGAGGATCGTAAAGATCTTACTTTTTTAATTTTAGTAATAATAAAAAATATATATATGCATATAAAATAACATTTAACTCACAACTTAATCCTAAAAAACAATTCAATCTTCAAATAAAAATATATAGCATTTAAAAATGACAGTTTGGTCCTTGAAATACCAAAATGACAGTTTGGTCCTTCACTAGCAGACAAAAGATGCAGAATAGCATAGATAAGTGGATGAGCAGCTGATTGTGAAAAAATTAATAAGTTTTCCCTGATATGAGACGAGATGAAAAACAGATGCTGGAGATTGCAGCAAGAACCACGAGCGTTCTTCGGAGATTGACAGCATCGGACCAAGAGACGCCGCTGAATTGAGACGCCGGATAGAGGCTAAGGGTGATGCTTTGGACTGGGATTGACACCGCACTGAAGCCAATTTGCAGAGACGAACGACATTGGTTGAGTTGTAGAGACTCAAAACTCGGGTAAATGAGTTTATTGAATCAGGTCAATTTTTTTTTGCAAGATTGTTGATCTCAAACGATATTACGGGTTTCCTCAATGATCTTGGTCGATCTTGCTCAAGAACGATCCTTAGTGCGAGTCAGATCATTTTTAGCCAAAAAAAAATTGTAAAATTGGCGATTTTAAGAGTTAAATCACGATTTTGACTACCTTGTTCTCGGTTTATACCAATCTATATTCCTCATCAGACCAAAGGTTTCTTCCTATACTTAATCAAATATACAAATTCTAGAAGTTGAGGAGATAGGGCAAAAGCGCCGAAACCCAAAAAGAGAGCAAGGCATATTGGGAAAGGGCAAAACACCAAGAACCAACTAGGAAATTCAAGAATCGACCTTGTGATAATGAAGAGCAGCAAGGTCTGCAACTAAATCTTAAGATCGGAGGAGGAGGTCTTTAACCACGGGGCTGTGTGGTTCGATTTGGTTTGATGGTGGGTGTGGCTTTACTAGGAAGGGGGGATTTTTTTTTTGCCAACTTACTTTTAAGACCGAATGTTTAAAAAAAAGGTCTTAAAAGTTTTTCTTTTAAGCCATCATATTTTAAAAATCCGGTCTTAAAATTCCAACTTTTAAGACCTTATTAAAAGTCTGGTCTAAAAAGTATTTTCTTAAGACCGGTTGCTCAAAGGGTGTAAGAAATAATAGACTTTTAAAACCTGCTGTATCAAGATCAGTTCCAGAACCGGTCTAAGAAGCATTTTTTATTTGGTTCAAAAAACCTTTTTTGTATTAGTGATTAATGTTTATAAATGTATGTCAGTCCATTTATATACCTACCTCAATTAATTATGCAATGTCTCACACAATTAATTAAGATGCAATTCAAATTGGGCTCACTCTAATTTGATTATGCGGTGCTTCTAGGTATATGTCTATCCTAAACGCAAATTAAATTAAAATATAGTTCCACATTATTTAATCCTAAGGTCAATTTAAGATTCTCTTCATCAAGTTCAATTATAAATCCCCAAAACATGCTTAATGATGGCCATTCACTAAACAATAACAATAAAAATAAGATTAAATAAACTGAATTAATATTGAGCAAAACTAATTAGTGGGAATAATATCTAAAACCCAAATAAGTTCATAGGTCCTCTAGGTTTGAAAAGAAAATCTAGCTACTAATGGTTTAAATTAACATCGCAACAATATCAAATTCAGAGTTCAAAACCATCGTAAAAATCAAACTGAGGCAGTAAAATAAAGAACGAACAAGCTTCTTCTAGTTCAGCAACGATGAACAATCCGATGAAACAATAGAAGAAGGTGACGGTAAATAGAGATGAGACAGAATAGTGGAATAAACGGTTGCCTTATCTGGCTCGATGAAGATATTTTCTGAACAGTGAAGTGGCACCTCCTTCTCTATCTAAATCCTCTCTTTGTTCTCGTTGTTCACAGTTCGAAGAAGAGAAGGATGAACAGTATATTCACCTCTGCTCCTCTGTTTCTAGGTTCACCCTTTCTCAGCAACGAAGACTATCCATGTCACCAACAGCCGCACCTCTGCTTCCGTTCTTTATCCCATCACCCTTGTGCCTCCTTTTCTCTAGTTCTAGAATGAAATCCGAAGAGGGTAATAGTGCTTCAGTAAAACTCGACGCTCTATCTCGACTCTGGTCCTTGATTCAAACAGATGATGAACAATGCTCCAAACTTGCCACCCCCTTCTCGCTCATGTTCTTGCCTTTAAGCCCAAAATGAAGAAGACAATGGTGATTGAATGTCACTCCCTCGGTTCAGCCGTGAAGGAAGGAAGTTGATGACAATCCCAAAACAGCCGCCTTCTTTATTTCCTTCTTCTTTCCTCTTTCTCCAGTCGTGTCTTTCCCTTATAGTGTGTTTGGTTTGAGGGGAGGGGATAGGTGGGAAGGAGGGGAGCCCTCCTTTCCAATCCCCTCCCCTCCCCTCAAACCAAACACATCCTTAGGCCCCGTTTAGATCGAAGAAAATTGGGGGAAGGAAAAAGAAAATAGGTATTTTCCATCGCACGCGGTTGTTTGGTTCGCATTTTCCTAGCAAAATATTTTCCGACGATGGGGAAATTTTCCCTTATACATGGGAAAATGGGTTCTTACCAATTTTGATCAGAACCATTTTCCAGCAACTACGGAAAATCAAAGAAAACAAACTTACCCTTTGTGAGCTTCTTGTGTCTTCGATTCGCGAAGAAGAGAACAAAATTTGCTGGTATAGAGGCTCTCCCTGCATGTCATGCCCTTATGCCCCCTAATAATAAAGTTGACTATTAAATCAGTTAAAGAACACACATATCATGCCTTGAAAAGGTCAAACTTGGAGTCAGAAGGGAGATCCTTAAGATGATGAGCTCAAGGAGGCCAAAATTTGTGAAGCTGAACTGGTCAAAGTGACTGAAAAGTTTGTCACAAAACCCAGAGGAAGCATCACTTATGATCTAATAAAATGAAACGCAAAACGAGAAATAATTGTCTCAAAAATCGGTTCAATAAGACAAATCAATAGTGATAGTATTTACCTTTGTATAGATTGATCTAGGCCACCCACCCTGTCTCACAAGATAAATCTCTAGCGATTTTAAGTGATGCTTACTGAACCGATTTTTGGGACAATTCATTATTGATTTGTTTAGATCAAACCAATTTTTGGGACAAATCAATAATGAATTATTCCAAAAATCCGTTCAATAAGCATCACTTAAAATTGCTATAATTTTTAAAAGCAGTATAGATTTACCTTGTGATACAAGGTGGGTGATGAGTACTATTTATGCCATGTTTTCCATATACTGTGTGATTGTTTTGTGAGTTGAATACGAGCCTAAAAGCATGTTATCTGAGCAATTATGTCATAATTCACGAATATAGGGAAATATAGGATACATCTCATAAGTTACGACGAATGCATAAATATCCTGTACATGTGCATAAGAATAAGGCAAGCTTAAGGGTTTATTATGAACGCACATAGTATTGCCAATACAATGCTATAGCATCGGGTCAGCCATATCAAGCTGCAATACAATGCAACTCATACGTTATAGCAGAGTAAAGGAAGCAATGATGTGCGCCGTATGTTCTTGTTAGTTCTCAATGTGTTTTGATGATTAATAACAATTGTAAACATGAGAGAATGTTTTTGTCAAAGATTGATAAAGCATGTTGATTTCAATTCAAAAACATTACATCGGCGCCAAACTCGAGCTTGGCTATGCAAACTCGAGCTTGCCCCTTACAGAAAGCAAACCAAGCTATTTTGCATTTCCTTTAAACTTGAGCTTGGTCCATAAACTTGAGCTTGAAGTTTTTCAAAAGTTTACTCATATTCTGAGTAAGCTCGAGCTTACACCTGGAAGCTTGAGCTTACGAAGGTTTGAGGATTTTATCAAGTTACTCAAATTGCAAACTCAAGCTTATTAGTTTTAAGCTCAAGCTTGCCTCTTCCGAGACTTTTCTCACTAAGTTTACAAATATGTAAACTCGAGCTTGCGATTACAAGCTCGAGCTTACCTCTGCAGAATCTTTTAAACTTGAGCTTATCATTTTTCTCAGAGTTTGTGAGTTTACAAAAGTTGTAAACTCGAGCTTGGCATCCCAAGCTCGAGCTTGCACCAGGCAGAAAGATTTCAAATTTTCCTTCAAAGAGTAAACTCAAGTTTGAAGTTGTAAACTCAAGCTTGCGTCTGACAGAAACTTTTCAAAGATATTAACATTTGTGACAAACTCGAGCTTTCCCTTGCAAGCTCAAGCTTGGGTCAGACAGAGAGCAATGTCATATTTTGAGCTTAGCAAACTCAAGTTTACACCTCTAAGCTCAAGCTTGCATTTTGTGAACTAAAATTATTTTTGACATGAATAGTGCCAAACTCGAGCTTACTCACTAATAAGCTCAAGCTTGCATTTTTCCATTTTGGCTCTCAAAATGATTTCAAACATGTTTCCCCGACAAATGCTAAACTCGAGCTTACTCACTTACAAGCTCGAGCTTGAGACTTCCAGAGGCAAAACTCAAGGTTTAAAAGAAGAGCAAACTCGAGCTTGGATAAGTAAGCTCGAGCTTGGAACATCAGAACAGATGAACGCATCTGAGGTTATTTTGTTCAGTTTGATTTATGCTTTAGCTTGATTCTGCGAAATGGTTGCTTATGATTTATATGATTCATATCAATATTTCTTAACCAGATTTAACCAGTTTGCTTATGAGATTTCAAAAGATCTAGGTATGCTTTAAAAGCCATTAAAGCAATATCTTGGACAACTTGCAATATTATATTATATCTTCTTCTCCCAAGACAATGGTTACAACCTGGAAGGCAGCACCACCATTCTCCAAGACAGAAAGCAAGCCTCCACCAACTAAAGCAACTAAACAATATTATTTTAAGGTCTCCACTCAACATACAAGCATGGGAGAATTTCTTGAGGAGCCAAATTTCAAATATTCAAATATGCAACAGCCATATTCAAACATATTTGTTCACAACAGCTAGATTCATGGAGACACACTCACAACAGCTATATTTTCGAATTCATTCAAGTCTCAACGGATCTACAACGTTCACAAGCTTCAAACCAGTATAAATACATGAAACTTTGAAGTCTGCAAGCAGAGAAGACATACACAGAAAACGCACACAAAGTTCTGAGTCTTTTACTGCTTATATTTCTCATTTGTATCTTTGATACATCGTGCTTCAGTGCTTACATTTATTCACTCTTTGAGAGAGTTCATTTCTGTAAATCATTCTTTGTAAGAATCTCAAAGTTGTGGGACTTTGAGGTTGGGTTATCAGATTACAACTTGTAAGGGGGAGTGTATCCTAGAGAGAAGATAACTTTCGAGTACAGAATGTGTATATGATTTGAGTGATAGTAGAAAAACCCAGAGAGTCTGGGGATTGGACGTAGGTCAAGAGTTAAGACCGAACCAGTATAAATCTTCTGTGTCAAGCTCTTCTTCTCTAACTTCATTTACCTTGGTTAAGCATCTATTGTGTGGGTGATCTGAAAAGAATTTTTAAAATCCCCAATTCACCCCCTCTCTTGGTGATTTCCTTCACTTTCCGTTCTAACTTTTCCTCGAGGCTTTTTCAGGAATTAAGTGCAGGTTGATGGACAGACGTTAGTTCACGATTAGATTGTCAACGGATTGGAATAGAAGATGCGGAGGATCGAAGATTTAGATTTGGAGAATCTCACAGAATCAGCATAAGCAATCTATCGAATTTGGAAAGTTAAATCAGTTGGACCTGACGGATTTGGAAAGGCCCAGATCACTGAACTTACACCGCAAGTAAACTTAACTATAAAAGGAAAAGATGGTTAACCCTAAAAGTTATTGAGTCGTGGAGAGCCAAAGAACATTCCTATTCGGCCAGGCTCAAAAGAAGAGGGAGAAAAGCACTAAGCACGAGAAATCCAGGAGAACCCAATTCATTTCTTGCAGTAAGACGGATACAAGAAGACGTGGAGTTGTCAAGTAACAGGCCTCTCCTACGCCGTCGAAACCTCTGCCAAGCTTTCTGTTTTTCTTTTCTTAATTCTAGTTAATCTTTTGTCATGGGCTTTTCTGTTGTGGTCTGTTTAGTTAAACCTCCTGTGGCTGAGCGAGGATGAATTCTTGAGTATAGAATGAACCCAGTTTGTTAGTGCTCAATTTAATAAATTCAGTTTTTTATCAGCGATCTTAATTCTTGTCGGTTAGCGGAAGCTAAGGGCTAGATCAGTGACCTTGGCTTACTGGAAGGGAGTTGAGGTTAGACATCTGATAGGTAGTGTTGGCTAGGCAAGCTGGTGTAAGGCTTGATCTATTATTGTAGATTTCAGGCATGGGTCTACCGCTCATAACCTTAACACCTTGATTTGAAAAGATAATTTGAACTAGAAAATCGCCATAGGCATATAGGAGAAGTATAGTTTAGGTTGTACGTATAGGACGTGGAAGCTTCTGTAGAAAATAGTGGTGGGTTAACTGAATAACATTATGAAAGGTGGTTATGCTGTAGCATGACGGCAACTGTGCAGCATAATTGCTATAACAATGCGTTAAGGAAAACTGGGGGATTGATATGCTTAGGATGAAGTTTGATGCTCATCTTATCTTTTACTGATATCTTCTTACGACTATGATCATCTTTTATTTTCTTTCTTCTTAGTTATAATCACACAAAAAACCCAAACCAATCATATTTTAATTAAATTTCTTTACACAACTATTTACGTGAACCCGTGTCATCATCGGTATCTCAGTCTTTGTAGGACGATACTCTACTTACTATTTATCACTTGTTCGACTGGTTCACTTGCCAACAAGGAATTCAACCAACAATGGGTTGCCTAGATCAATCTATACAAAGGTAAATACTATCACTATTGATTTGTCTTATTGAACCAATTTTTGGGACAATTATTTCTTGTTTTCTGTTTCATTTGCTTAGATTATAAGTGATGCTTCCTCTGAGTTTTAAGACAGACCTTTCAGTCCCTTTGACCAGTTCAACTTCACAAATTCTGGTCACCTTGAGCTCATCATCTCAAGGATCTCCCACTTTGACTCCAAATTCGACCTTTTCAAGGCATGACATGTGTGTTCTTTGACTGATTTAATAGTCAAATTTAATATTGGGGGGCAGAAGGGCAAAATTGCTACACTTTGTAAACTTCTGGGGCAAAATTGCTCCTCAGCGAAAACTTCCGGGGCAAAAATGATACTTAACTATTATTTGATTGATGAGGTGGCATGCCACATGTGATGAGGTGGCATGCCATGTGTGCACTCAATTAAACTTAATGGTCAAAATTAACGGAGGTGCAAAATTGCTATGTTTTGTGAACTTCTGTGGCAATTTTGATTCAAAAAAACTTTCGTCCACCCAGTGCTATTGAGCGAAAACTTTCATAGCAAATAAGACCCTTATCCCATAAAAATAACATAA
The DNA here is from genome assembly GCA_019022615.1 of Acacia melanoxylon. Taxonomy (NCBI): domain Eukaryota; kingdom Viridiplantae; phylum Streptophyta; class Magnoliopsida; order Fabales; family Fabaceae; genus Acacia; species Acacia melanoxylon. Next base: position 23,606,574 of record JAFJYJ010000001.1, on the reverse strand, counting down.
CATAAGCTACATGAGTACAAAGAGCCTTCAAAGCTCACTCCATAGGTGCCTTCCCTTGCTCTCTACTAGAATGTTCACCTTAAAAATGTTAATATAGGATGAGATTTCACATCTCAGTAATTACTGAAAGTTTCTACCGTACACAAGCAAATTATATATGATAAAAAGTAGGAGTTGATTACACACACACACACACACACACATACATACATACCATAATTTCTCATACCAAATTCTTTTGCAAAAGTAATCATCATTATATTAAATTGTGAACTATATAATTATGCAATATGCAACCTCCCTTATATCACCGTCCACCCTTGTATCGCTGACTGGAGCCATAGGCTAACATATAGTCCGACAGAAACTCATTCATTTGACTGGATGGTTCCAAACTTACCAAAACCTAAGATACACCCAGCCAAAGATATAGAGCTTAAGTATAGACTATGGGTCTCATCCTTAAAAATAACAACTAAGGAGGTGTCACGTGTCCCACAACTCCAATGTAATCTCAGCCAGAGGAAAACATGGAAGATGGGGCTCTGACAAGTACCATCCACTGTGCACTTAGTGATGACATCAAGAAATCTTATCATTCAAATTCCTCCTTACTCCAGCCCATTATAAATACAACTGCCATGATAATTATATAAAAATAAAATATATTAACAAAAGCTTTTATTTATATAAAATATCATCATCTGGTAAACCAAACATCTCATAAAACCTCAACGGACCAATTTGTCATTCTTGAAGTTTGAAGAACTAAACTTTCATTTTAAATTCGGGACTAAATTGTAATTTTTGAAATTCAGGGGCAAAACTATAATTTTCCTGGGTACACAACTGTAATTTTCATGGGCACAAAATTGTGATAATAAGTTTTTATTGTAATAATATTATAATACATATACATATAATTCGGTCTAAAAAGAATATAATTTATAATCATACACAATTCACAAGTATATAGAAGAATATTCAGAGTTACCTGTTACTCACTAATTCCCAAGTAATCACCAAAAAGCTATTACCAGACTCCTCAAATAATTATCTCTATGCTTTCCCTCTCTCCTTATTTCTCTCCTCTCTCTATTTTCTCACACTTGCTTGCTTTGCCTGAATACGAACCTGAAGGTTGTTGGTCGATTTCCTTATTGGCAAGTGAACCAGTCAAACAAGTAATAAAGAGTAAGTAGAGTATCGTCCCCACATAGACTGAGATCGATGATGACACAGATTTACGCAAACAATTGTGTAAAGAATAAATATGATTGAGTTGGGATTTTTGTGATTATAATTAATAAGACAGAACATAACAAAGGATCATAGTTGAAAGAAGATATCAGTAAAAGATGGGCTGAGCATCAGATTTCATCCTAAGTGCATTAATCCCCCAATTGTCTTAACGCATTGCTATAGCAATTATGCTGCACAGCTTCCGCAGTGCTACAGCATAGCCGCCTTTCACAACGTTATCCAGTTAACCTACCACTAAGTCATACAGAAGCTTTCGCGTCCTATACGTACAACCTAAACTATACTTCTCTCATATGCCTATGGCGATTTTCTAGTTAAGATTATCTTTTCAAATCAAGGTGTTAAGGTTATGAGCGATAAACCCATGCCTGAAGCCTACAATGATAGGTCAAGCCTTGACCAGCAAACACTGCTTTCAAATGTCTAACCTCGACCCCCTTCCAGTTTGCCGAGGTCACTGATCTAGCCCTTAGCTTCCGCTAACCGACAGAAATTAAGAATACTGATAAACAAACTAAATTTTAAAATTAATAACTAGAAAACTGGGTTCATTCTACACTCAAGAATTCATCCTCACTCAGCCACAAAAGGTTTAGATCATGACTGACGAGGGAATCACCAAACAAACCACAATAAAATAGCACATGACAAAAGATTAACTAAAATTAAGAAAAGAAAAACAGAAAGCTTGGCAGAGGTTTCGATGGCGTAGGAGAGGCCTGTCACTTGACAACTCCACGTCTTATTGTCTCCGTCTTACTGCAAGAAATGAATTGGGTTCTCCTGGAGTTCTCGTGCTTAGTGCTTCTCTCCCTCTTCTTTTGAGCATGGCCGAATAGGAATGTTCTTGGGCTCTCCACGACTCGACCACTCTTAGGGTTAACCATCTTTTCCTTTTATAGTCAGGTTTACTTGCGGTGTAAGTTCAGTGATCTGGGCCTTTCCAAATCTGTCAGGTCCAACTGATTTATCTTTCCAAATTTGATAGATTGCTTCTGCTGATTCTACGGGATTCTCCAAATATAAATCTTCGATCCTTCGTATCTTCTATTCCAATCTGTTGACAATCTAATTGTGAACTAACGTCCGTCCATCGACCTGCACTTAATTCCTGAAAAAGCCTCGAGGAAAAGTTAGAACATACGGCGCACAACATTACTTCCTTTACTCTGCTATAACGTATGAGTTGCATTGTATTGCAGCTTGGTATGGCTAACCTGATGCTATAGCATTGTATTGGCGTGCTATGTGCGTTCATAATAAACCCTTAAGCTTGCCTTCTTCTTAAGCACATGTATAGGATATTTATGCATTCGTCGTAACTTATGAGATGTATCCTATATTTCTCTATATGCATGAATTATGACATAACTACTCAGATAACATGCTTTTAGGCTCATATTCAACTCACAAAACAGTCACACAGTATAGGGAAAACATGGCATAAATAATATGAAAGCAAAGGTGTGTATTTATAGTGGTTGAGGATGGGGTAATTGGGGTAAAACTTATTACACTCCTTTCTAAAGTCAACAATGGGGGTAACCTTGCCCCCTTACCGACCACATTTTCAAAACGTGTGTCATACATACATACATACATATATATTATAATATTAATATATTATAATAAAATTATTATTATTATTTTTAACTAACATTAGAAAGTTTTACTTCTATACTGAATATTCTTGGTAAATTAATTACCATTAATCTATCCTATTATTATTCTAAATAAATTTCGGATGTTACACTCCTAGTTCCGTTTTCGATCATTGCTGATGAAAATTTTCAGACACAAATTCATAACGACAAAGGCAGTAAGTTGCTGGTGAGAGAGAAAGCGAAGTGAGTGTGCACTCACATGCACACTCAAGTGTGCGTGAGTGCACACTCAAGTGTGCACTTGAGTGTGCACTCATGCACACTCTGTGTCTGTAATTGTGAATGCGCGTACTAGGTGTTGTTTAAAATAATATTTTATCTTTAGGGGTAAAATGATATTTTGCCTTATTTTCTTCCAATCAAACAAAATTTTTCCTATCAACCTATTTTCTTTTATAGTGCCAACCAAACGCATCGAGGCAAAATATTTTCCATTTCATTCCATTCTTTTCATTTTCATTCCCACCTTTTCTTTGATCCAAACGGGGCCTTAGATTTAGGTCTCCTTCATTTTCAATTCCCCAAACGGTATCATTTTTTCCTCTCTTAGTCAAACTTCTTAATTTAAAAATCCATTCTCTTCATCTCCACATGCTCCAAACTCGAGGGTGAAAAAGAAAAGTAAATTATATAATAATAAAAAAAACTGAATTTTTGTTTTGTTTTTTAGAAAACTTCTCATTACTATTATTTATTTCCTAAACTCAAAAACTTTTATTTTAAATTGAAACCCCACAAATGATGCACTTAATTGATATCTCTTAAAATCTCTTTAATTTAGTGTGGATGAATTCCCAAATATACCAAAATATAATTAAAAATGAGAAGTCATCACACCCTACACTTACATCAAATCTTGTCCTGAAGATTTTAAATTCTTTTTTTTTTTTTATAAACAAAAAGTTTAGGTGGGGGTAGGCACTCAAGATTTTAAATTCTAAAACAACCAAATTCAAGAAAACCATATAAGCAAGATTTTTACAGCAAGCACTACAAAATTGAAGTCAATTCAAAACTTTCAAGAAACTGAGATCTTTTCCACCTTCAAACAATGCAAGTAGCAAGGCAATCAATTTGGCAAAGATAAATCACAATAGAATATCCCTCACAAGTCAAGTGTTTACACTCATCTCTCAAAATGTTCAAGGGGTTGTGTTTCACTCAATTCCACCTATTGCAACATATCTACCATAAGATTGTTCGTCATCTTATTCTCCACTATATTATACCATTACATACACAAATCAAAAGGACTCTGATAATAGATAAATAATTTAGTTAGTGCCAAGTAATTCAATAAATAATATGAATAATGAAGGGATATTTTTTATTTTTTATCTTAAGCCGTTGTAGGCCCCCTTTTTACGCAATCTTGCATATGGGTAATGCAGTATCGGTTACTCAGTTACTCTAACAGGCACTTCAAGAGGCTTTAAGCCCAACTCATAACCCTCTTTAACTTAATTGTTTGACGTGAGTGTCAACATTGGTGATAAAGTGCCCCCGGTTACTAAGGCAAATATAGAGATGTCAGCGGAGTTGTTATTATTGTTCTTATTCCTTCTTTTCTTTATCTTTTTCAACCCTTTCAATCTTTTTTCTTTCACTTAGCACATACTAGAGTAACTAATAAAAACGAATGCCTAAATCATCTTTGTGTATGAAAAAAGAATATTTTTTCACTTCAAAAGAGATTCAAAACAAGTTCTAGAGATAAAATTACAATAAGTGTATTCTCTCTTAGAAAGACAAAAATTTAAGCTTAAATTCCTCACAGGTTCTTTGACATCCTAAAGTAAAGTACTCAAACCAAATATTTACCTCTTTACTAACATTCAAAGAACATAGAATCAATTCCTAGTCAAAATCACTCATTTTCAGGTTCAAATTAAACCAATTGTGACAATGCTCATGAATAAAATTCAAACTTCCAAAAGATTTTTTTTTTAAAAAAAAAAAAATTGAGGACAAGGCAAGTCATGTGAAATCAAGGATACCTTCACCCTACACTTAAATGTCATATTGTCCTCAATGTGAACAAGTAACAAAAAGTAATGGAAGTAAAGAGCCACCATATCTAAGTGTAAGGATAATACCAATTTCAGATATTTTAGATTTCCACCAATTAAACAGCTCAAGTGCTAATAGCTACTAAATAGTCATCACAAACATTCATCGCATGCATATCCAACTAAGACTAACACTCATCTCCAACAATATATCATCAACAATCAAATAGAACAGAGAAAAGTAGAAGAAAACTCCCCTATTTGTCCATGACTTGCATTTTCAATCCTTGCTATCAAAGTAGAACACCTCATCAGGGGCTATCAACAATCCTACAAAATTAAATAAAGCATCAAATCATAACATGGGTTGCCTCCCAAGAAGTGCTTGGTTTATATTCCTTAGCCTAACTATACCTTCAATCTAAGTAGGTGATGACAAGAGGTGAACCATTGTTTGTTGATTCCCTTCACCACCATGGTAATGCTTCAGCCTTTGCCCATTCACTTTAATGCAATCTCATGTTCTCTGATCGTTAACTTGAATTGCACTTTTTGATGATACCGAAACCACTCTAAAAGGACCAGACCACCCTGATTTAAGCTTCCTAGGAAATAATTGAAGTCTTCAGTTGAAGAGAAGCACCAACTGCCCTAACTCAAAAGAGCACTTCAAGATGTGGTTGTCATGCCATTTATTTGTTCTTTCTTTATATAATCATGCACTATCATATGCTTGAAGTCTGAATTCTTCCAACTTATTCAGCTGAAACAACCTTTTAGCTCCTGCTTGATAGTGGTCCATATTTAGCTTCTTAATTGCCTACCATGCTTTATATTCCAATCCAAGCAGTAAATGACACGTTTTTCCAAAAACCATAAAGTATGGTGACATGCCAATTGGATTACAAAAAGTTGTCCTATAAGCCCATAAAGTATCATTAAGCTTGTCAGACCAATCTTTTCTAGTTGGGCCCATAGTCTTCTTAAGAATCCTCTTGATTTTCGTGTTAGTCAACTCACACAAATCATTAGTTTGTGGATAGTATGCAAGTGACATCCGGTGGTGTACTCTATATTTTTCCAAGAGAGCGTTGAAACTCTTGTTGTTGAAGTGGGTCCCTTCATCAATAATGATTTCTCTGAGGGTGCCAAATCTTGTCAAGATATACTTCTTCAAGAATCAAACCTTTGTGTTGGCATCGTTAGCTTGACAAGCCATAGCTTCAACCCATTTACTCACAAATTCCACAGCAATAAGGATGTACTTGTTTCCTTTTGAAGATGGGAAAACACCCATGAAATCCATCCTTCAAACATCGAATAATTCCACCTCAAAGATTCCATATTGAGGCATCTCACGTCTCTTAGAAATATTACTTGTTCTTTGACATCTATTACACTTAATAACAAATTGGTGAGTATCTTTAAACAAAGCAGGCCAATAAAAACCAGATTCAAGCACCTTAGATGCATTTATTTGCCTTATAATGTCCCCTATATGCAGATGCATGCATGCATTCAAAGTTTCCTCTTGTTCTACCTCAGGTACACATTTTCTAATAATCAAATCAACATATCTTTTTTTAAAAATGGTTCTTCCCAAATATAGTAACTTGTGCATTACAATTGACAAGCTCAAACCTTTTATGTCTGCAATTGTCCAACCTAAGGCGCTTTTGTGGCTCCAGAGAACTTTCAACAACCGTTCTTTTTTTTTTCTTTTTCATTACTCAAGCAATCTGCTTCAAATCGCAGACCACTTGCGAGTCACTCGCAAAATTTTGCAAGTGACACTTAATCACTTGAGTGCACAGAACCATCACTCGGGTGCTCTGTATCAACTTCCGATGCCTTTGTGAGTTACCTAAAAATTCTTGCAAGTGACACTGAATTATTCAAGTTCTTATTCAATCTCTTGATTGATCTTGTACAGCTTTCAAAATATTGACGAGTGACTTTTAGAACGCAGGTACTTTGACAACATAAAGGTTAACTTCCAATTAGCATAACGTTTTGAATATAACTCCAAATTTGGGAAATGAACTATCCCTATAAAGCTCTTTACGTCTTCTGTCTAATGAAAAAAATCAGTTCTAAATTCATTGTATTCGAAAAGTTTCTATCACATTAATAACAATTGGTCTGGAGGATTGTTTTGTACCGTCTTTATATATACGACTATGAACTTCCAAAATTCATATCTTCCATTTGTTCTTCATTGACCATGTTCTTGATTTTTTTTTTTTAAATGAATTTTGAGTCTAGTTCCATGTGCAACAAGTTTCACTTCAATTAGATGTGTATTTTGTGAGATATGTACAAATTACTGAACTTGTTCTGAACTGACTCGAGAAATTCCAGTGTCAACTCCAAAATATCATATAATCATATCTCTTTCATCTCAACTCCTTTGAGCTTGATATTGATGTTTGTGTGTCGCATTGTGAGTCTATTTCATATTAAACAAGTTTCATCTCAATCGGATTTGTGGTTTGAGAGATATGGTCAAATTACTAAACCTCATACATGCTTAACGTAAAACAGAGCTGAACAGGGTGGCAAGAACAGTGTTCTCACTCGAGTTCTCTTCATGTTCCACTCGAGTCAACAATGTATAACTCGCAGAACACTATTGAAATCGCTCGAGTGATGCCAAGAGTGATGTACTGTAGATGTTACTATAGCAAACGATCATTAAGTTTGAACTAACTCATTTTAACTTCGAATTAAGCAATTCCAACTTCCATTTGATCATAGAAACTTCCAATATCAAATCTAAGAACTTGAATATTGATCTTCCCATTATATTTTGCAAGTTCTTCTTTCTTTAATCTGCTCCCTTCTTTATCCAAAATCTTTTGATAACTTCTTGCTTTCTTGACTAATGTCTTCAATCTCTTTCTTTTTCCTCCTCTTGATCAATCTCTTTAATTCAACTTGATATCTTTTAATATTTGCTTGACTAATCTACATTAAATATAGCAGTGAGTCAATGTAGGAGATAAATATATTATGCAAACTTTTTACTCTTAATATTTGCATCTCACATCTATATTTGATGTCATCAAAACTAACCATATCTAACAACATTTTCAAACAGTCTTTGTTCCCGGCCGTAATATATAGGACAATATTATTATTTCAAAAGAAGTGGCCCACATGATGAGAAGGATGCAAGGCAAAAAGGGTTACAAGGATATCAAAATTATCACTACAAAAAACTTCTGATTACCGACGGAATTACCCACGAAAAAAATTCTGTCAGAAATTACCCACGGAATTCCGTGGGTAATTTTTTTAAAAAAATTTAACCACGGCATTTTTACTGACGTAAAATTACCGACGGAATTTTTAATTACCCACGGAATTCCGTGGGTAATTTCAGTTACCCACGTAATTCCGTGGGTAATTTTTACCCATGGAAATTACCCACGGAATTCCGACGGAATTTTTTTCCGTGGGTAATTTCGTTGGTAATTAGAATTTTTTTTTGTAGTGAAATAGACCTTGAAAAGGCATATGATTGGTTGAGTTGGATTATTCTATTTAAAGTATTAGAGGAAATTGGTTTGGTAGAGAAGGTGGTGAAGATTATCTGATTTTGTATCACTTGGGTTAAGATGAGGTTGATGTGGAAGGGAAGTAAAAGGGAAGAATTTAAGCCAACTAGAGGGGCTCGAGAGGGAGACTCTCTCTCACACTTTATCTCTTTGTTTTAGCAAAGGAAAATCTCTCTCACTTCATTGCGGATTCAATTGAAAATAATCAATGAAGCTATTAAGAGTAGGGAGGAGTAATGTATCTATTTCTCGGAAGGGGATCCTCTCACAGTCCCCCCTCTCCCCATCTCTGCCCGGCTGCATCTCAGCCGTCTGATCCAGATTTGGACGGACGAGATGCAGTCCAAATTTTTTTTTTAAAAAAATATCTGGACCGTTGGATCGAGATTTGGACGGTTCAGATGGGACTGTGAGGGATGGGGAGAGGGGGATTATGAGAGGATCCGGACCCCTATTTCTCATATTCCATTTGCGGATGATTTACGCCTGTTTTGTTAAGCTAGTGAGGAGATGAGTAATGTTCTTAATTGTCTTGATATTTTTGGAGTGGCTCCTAGGCAGAAGATTAATTCTGATAAAACTACAATTTTCTTTTTTTATAATGTTGCTAGAGAGAAACAAAATGTCTTATGTAGCATGGGTAGCTTTCAAATGGAGATGAATTGGGAAGGTATTTGGGAGCCCAAATTACTCATGGTGTGAGTTCAAGACGGAAGTTTCAGCATTTGATCGACAAGGTGCAAAGGAAAATGAGTGGTTAGAATCTCTAGAAGGGAGGCTTACTTTAGTCCAATCAGTGACATCCAAATGATGAATTTTCACATGCGGAACGACCATATACGGATTGGGGTGTGCAACGAGACTGAAAAGCTAAAAAAAAAAACTTTATTTGGGGCTCGATAGAGGAGAGAAGGAAGCTACATGATGTAAGTTGGGAGAATGTTTGTAGACCAAAAGATGAGGGTGGCAGTGGGAAAAGGAGGCTTAGAGAGATGAATGGGGCTCTACTAGGAAAACTTGGATGGAACTTATTAGCCAAGCCAAACGGATTATGCTCTAAGGTCTTAAAAGCAAAGTATGAAAGAGGAGTGAAACTTTTTACAGAAGGTAGAGGTAAGAGCTATGACTCGATTGTGTGGAAGAACTTTGCTGTTTTATGGAAAGATATTTTGAAAGGTGATGGCTGGGAGGTGAGGGATGAAGGCACAATCAAATTTTGGGTAGATAGTTGGGAAAAAGGGGGGAAATTGGCTGATAAATTCATTGGAGAAGCGGGACGGCTTGATTTAAATCTAACGGTTAATCAAGTCTTGGATAATAACGGTAACTAGGATTTGGTTTGGGTTAATAAATATGTGCCCGAGAAATGTTCTCCTACAGATTAAAACCTTATCTCCCCCATTGTTGATGATGGAGATGATCTACTTGAGTGAAAAGGGGGAAGAGGAGGAAGGTTCACAGATAACAAAGGCGAAAATGGAATGCGAATCTAAAGCGAGTTTTACTGATATAAATACATATTTCTTTAGTGACCAAATGCCTTGCCGGTTCCTAAGAATTGAAATCTGAAGCGAGGAGGAGAATGGAGCATGTGTTTTTCAGTAAGTTGTCGGTGGATTTAGGGATTGTAGAACTAGGATTCTTTTTTCGCCTTTGTTAGGGAACTAAAACGCGAGATTTTATGTTAGAGGACATGGGTAATTTTTGTTTAAAAAAGACTGTTGTGCATTATTGTTTTGAAAAAAGGAAACGGTCGGGGTGCGTAATGCGCACCAAACTATGGAAATGGGCGAACATTTGAAATGAAAGTTGGGAACGTGAAATCAGAGCTGGAATGAGAAGGATGAATAATGATGAGATAATTAATTAATTAAATGCTGAAAAGTTAAGCAATTGATGGTTCCCAACAATCAGGGATACTCATAAATTAAGAAAATTGAAAATTGATTCTATAATTTTTCCCAGAAAGGAGCTTACGCATAAATAATGTTATATTTTTGTTTTGAAAAAAAATCACACACGTGTGTGTATGCAATAAAAAGACCTCAATATCAAATTAAAAGTAAATATCTTGGATGAACGAGAATGATTCTTTATAAAAAAATTAAATATTAAATAATAAATAATATCTTGTATTTTTCCTTGTACAATCAAACCAATTATAGCATTAGGTATTATATAATATGGTATTCCCTCGAGTCCATTTTATAAGAGAATTTCTCTTTTTTGGTGCTAGTCTTCAATCTAAACAACTTTTTTTTTTCTCAAAATTTAAACTACATTTTTATTTTTCATCCCTATTAAATACATAACTTTATACTATTAATTATCCCCAACTCACTACTAATTCTCTTTTATCTAATCATTTATTACAAATTCTTTCTCATATTTTCTACTCATTCTCCCTCATATATTTTTATTCATTTTCTCTCCTATACTCTTTTCATAAATAGGGGCATATTTAAAAAATAAATGACATTTTTTAGATATTTATTGTTTATAACTAATTTTAACCGTCATTTTGTTTTGCGCAATTTGAAAAAAGTTATTTATAAAAATGACTGAAAAAAGTATTAACTTCTAAAATTTTGACAAAATAAGTTGGTTTTTAAAGGTGATAGATAGACCAGATTTGGTTTTTTTAGTAATTGAAATTAAAAATTTGAAGAAATGTACATTACGTTCTGGCCATCATAGTTTGTTTTGACTAAAAATGTTATGATTAATTTTTTTAAAATTATTACAATTACAATGAATTATACAAATACATGTTAACACACATCATCAAAATTTCGCGAAGAATAAATACTTCTCTTCTATCATGAACTAAAAGGAAAATGAAGAAAATTAAAAATTACTTAACCGACATAATTATATTTTTCGTTGACACCGAAGATAAAACATTGAATGAATGTCACAACTTTGTAAGGTAACGTACATCATTAAAATTTGTATGGTTCCACCAAAAAAGCCAGATTAATTTATTAAGAGTACAAAAATGAGATCTAGCCAATGCAAATAAAAAAGGCCACAATTTTAAAGTATTAGCTTGGTGGGGTTTAGGACATGACATAACTTAAAAAGGCTAATAAATGTTTTATTGTTTAGAGGAAAGCAAATAATTACCCCCATTTATAGCTCACCCTATCCAATTATTGTCCAACTTCAAAAAGTATCAATTTTCATTAAATATTTAATCTTCCCTATAGTTCTAATTAAAGCAATAAATTAATCGCAATTATGTGACAGATTAATTTCAATCAGGGGGAAATGCATAGTTTGGTCCTTTGAATTTACAAAATTTTCATTTGATCCCTTAATTTTAAAAATACATACAGTATTTTTAAATTTCCTAACTCTAGCTAACACAGGTAGTATTTTTTTCTTTTTCTTTTTTTAATAATAACACCTTTAGTCTCAAGTATTGATTTTATCAGTTTATGTAACAATCACAATATAATTTTCAAAATTAATTTAATATAACAACATTTAATAATGTTTTGTAAATGTCTAAACTTTCAATGTCAGTATTCTTTATTAACATGATAGAGTTAAATGACTGAAAAGCATTTTATAAAATGAATAGATCAAAATGAAATATTATGCAAAGTTCAATAACTATTTATGCACTTTTGCCTTCGAATTATGTTGATGCACCTATGCAGCAGGACTTTTTTTTTTTGGGGGGGGGGGGGGGGGGGCGCTGGGCGCAGAAGAGAGGAGGGGGAAGGAAGCAAGAAGAGGGTAGAGAAATTAAAATAATAATAATATTGAGCTATGCAATCTAATTTTAAGTTCTCTTTTTTTTAAAAAAAATCTTAATTCAATTCTATTAGTCTCTCAAGTTTAGATTTACTTATGGTAGAAAAATACCATGTTTTATTTAGGCAACCAAGGTTAGATCAGCAGCAAGGATGAGATGAGTTGGGAAAATATTCAAGATTCAATCTCTTTTGATATAGCCAACAAAAGTATTTTTAGCCTCTTTATTTTTGAAATTTTAAATATTAAAATTTATTTTTTATTTTTTGTTTTGTACCTTAATAATTTAGTTTATTTTAATTTCTTAAGTTAATTCATTTTAATAGTGTTTAGGAAAAATATTTCGTACCTTTTTTATAGATTTAATTATTAACTGATAAAATGGTTTTTTTTTTAGCCAAAACCTACAAACTAAAAAACCAACACACAGCAATGGAGAATATTTACACTTTGAAATTTCTATACACTGCGCTAACTCCTAAAATTTCTAACCATGCGCTTTTGGGAAAACTTTTTTTTCTTGGTCGAAGCTTTTGGGAAAACTCACAATTATGTTTGACAATACTCGATTCTAACCTAGCTACAAAGTTATATAAAAAGTAAAAATAACGTGAAAATATAAAGTCATGAATAGAATGTCTCACCTGAAATTTTATATAAAAGGTGTGACTTATAGTCTAATTTATAAAAATATAAAAAGAAATCTTTTTATGGAATGGTGACCTCCATTATTGACCATAAAAAATAGTGTTTGGGAAGGAAGAGAGGAGGCAAATGTAGTTTTCAAAAAAAGCGAAATGAAGTGCAAATAAGTATTATGTACTCTCTACATAATGTTTTGCCTTAAAGAATTGAAAGAAAACAACTCAGCACCTAAACATAGCATTCATGATGTTTGGTAGCATCAAACAAAATAAAATAGACAGGAAATGACATGCATAGTGATGTTATTTCATAACATTTTTTGTTTTTTTGTGGAACAATGGGAAGTTATTTTTTATTATTTTATTTGTTTCTCAAGCAATAAATGAAACTTTAATCCACAACTCGCTCATCCTAGCATTTTCTTCAGTTTTTAATTAGTTGATCAGGATGCATGAAAAGCCATCATGTTTTCCAAAGTCCAAATTCAAAATTTATCCAATCCATTTTCAATCAAATGTATCACAGTTGAAATATAATTTTTGGTAGTCCATCATGTAGGAGGATCAAGCTTCTTTGATGAATATTAATTTAGTTGTTAATCTATTTTTGCATGTCCCTTATTCTCAGAACTCTCTCTATCTTTTAGAATACACAATTAATCCGCACCTTATACCCTCCAGAGGTAGCTAATGCTATTCTTTTTGGGATCCCTCTATCGATTCTAAACTTACTTGAGATAAACTATTGTAAAATGGTTTTGCTTCATGCTCTTATACTATTAAAGATGTAGTAGTGATTCAACTGTTTAGAAACCAGAATTTAATTACTCAAGTTTTTTTTCACTACAAAAAAATAGTTTTTTGCGGCGGAAAAATTCCCTCGCAAAAAGGACATTTTCCGTCGCAAAACTGATTTGCGGCGGAATTTGCGAGGGAAAACCTGCCGTCGCAAAAATCGCCCTCGCAAAACGATTTTCCGTCGCAAAAATGCCTTTTTCCCTTACAAATTTCTGAATTTGCGAGGGAAGAATTTTCCCTCGCAAAATATGAAATTTGCGAGGGAAAGTCCTTTCCCTCGCAAATTTTGAAACTTGCGAGGGAACAATATTCCCTCGCAAAATATGGTATTTGCGAGGGAACAATCTTCCCTCGCAAAATATGGCATTTTGCGAGGGAAGAACTTTTCCCTCGCAAAATCCAATTAATTTTTTTTTTAAAATAAAAAAAATAGAAAAAATAAAATAATTACAAAAAAATATTAAAAATTAGAAAATAAAAAGATTTGTATATCATAAAAATAAATTGTAACAATCATAAAGTTTACAAAAGCAATAACAAAATTTATAAATTATAATGTTTTGACTAAAATGAACTAAAAAAAAAAAGTCTGAACTGCAGCAAGCTGGTCATGATCACCACCAATATTGTCACCACCACCTGGACCCTTGTCCTTCAATAAGGACTGAAGAAGTGCTCGCATCTCAGTAATCATCTCTCATTGCTCCCTCACCTTCGCTTCTAACACATTTACCTTCTTATCTTCTGCAAAACCAATATTACGAAGTAAGTTTATTTTTTGTACTTCATTTAAATGGACGAGGGAATAATGGTTTGCGATTGGTAGCAAAAGTATTACGTCTGGCCGCTTATACCAACCAATTGCCAATTAATCAAGAAAGTGGCAACAAAAGTCGCCGCTGAAAGTCACATTTTGAAAAAAACATAAAAAAATAAAAGGCAAAAATTCCAAGGCAATTGTATCAGAGTGGCAACAAATGCACTCCACAATAGGTAGTGTTAATTTATATTGAAGAACAAGGAATAGCAGGATTGCCCAACAAAATTGATGCAGAGAACAACATGCCTCAGGTTTGGGAAATTACAAGTAGCTAGAAATAAAGCAATCCACATTACATATAACACATCAACTATGGCCTACGGATTGACCACAATCCAAGCCTTTTATACTGAATGAGAAATCAATTAGTTCATACAAGAACAAGAGACAAAGTGTGGACGTACATACAGAAGCATGGGGACATGCCGCAATAGAGTCCAAATACGCTATGATAATAAATGGACTTAGATCACATCTAAAAGAAAATAGATTATATTTAGGTAACCACCAAATGATGCTTAAAACAGAAATTGAATAAAGAAAATTTTTTTGGGGAAAAAATATTAATGGAAGGAGAAAGACTAAAGTCCAGACACAAATAAGGCCTGATATGATATCTAAATTGGCACGTTGAATGAGAGAGTGAGCAACTATCCCCCAAACTTGAAGTAAGAAGCAAGATGGTTTACCTAGCAGAGGATAAACAAAGAGATAGTATTAACAGGATCTAAGCAAAAAAAAGTAGAATACATCAAAGAAGGCCAAAATCAAAACCACGAATGACAAGGATTGAAATAATGAAAAAGAAATCACCAAGACAAAATAAAAATGAATGTTTGAGGAATGTAGCTCAAATAATAATTCCTGCCATATATTCACATTGTATGAGAAACCACTTGATTTTTTCTTCAATTTAGCCCTCTTATAAAATTTGGAAATATAAATATATAACTTAAGTACTTTAGCGTATATAACTCTCAATCCTACGTCTTAATAGGGGGAATGATCAAGGTATCAAAACAAACCCGTCTTAGAAATGCGAGCGGTTATACGGTCCAACCACATGAATAACTGTAAATAACTTAAACAACTAACCTGCAGCAAAATTTTCATTCGTTCCAGTGGTGCAACTGTTGTACTAGATCTACACAGATACAAAAAATCGAGTGAATTAAAGTTTGAGATGATAGTCAATTGGACAGGATACTAGGTTTAATAACCTATCAATTCTCATGGTAATTAACGTAGTTTTTTGTAATTAACCACCTTCCCGTCTCAAGAAATGGAGATTTCAATAAAATCGAGAGCCACAATGAATCCTAATAATAATTCAATCATTAAAAAAAATGCTATAAGCAACCAAAAATAAAAAGCCCTCTTAAGTCAGAAAGGCAGAAACTACATGCAAGAGAAGCATCTTCTCCTTCTTCTTTTTTGACCAGCCAATTGTGTGTAATCTCCGAGTTGATGCAAGTAATAAACTAATAATCAATACTAAAAATTAAAATTAACAAAAAATGAGAGAGGCAAAGTCTAGATAAACCATTTTATTACCTGCATCAAAGGCAGACGCCGCCGTGCATTTGCGGGAAAGATTAGCCAAAAGTTCACAATATTGACCATCGTACCCTTCGAACACTTCGCTCATCGTTCGTTATTTTCAGATCTGGTTTAGAAGACAGAGTGGTTGAACCTCGACGGCGAGCCTTCCGGATCGAGCAGCTGGGTCTGGGTCTCGCCTGAATCTGTAGTCACCAAAAAAAGAAAATCAGAACAACAGATCTGAAGAAGGGGAAGAAGACGTAGGCGGTGCGGCAGATCAGTGGCAACTGTGATCTCTCGCTCTCACTCTGTGCTACGTTTCGAACAGGCGTGGGCTGTGGCTGAGGGCACGATCTGAAATCAATTTTTAGCAAAGCGCGCGACAAGAAATTTTAAGGAAACAGATGTTTGGTGCCCTAAGTTAAAAAAATGGAGAGTTTTTGCGAGGGAACATTGGTTTCCTCGCAAAAAGAAGGTGACTTTTGGCCTCATTTTGCGAGGGAAACAAGGTTCCCTCGCAAAATGGTTGGTTTTTGCGAGGGAACATCGGTTCCCTCGCAAAATGGAAGGTTTTTGCGAGGGAATAAATGTTCCCTCGCAAAATCAAGGTGACTTTTTGCGCCATTTTGCGAGGAAAATCGGTTCCTCACAAAATGGGGGAAATTGGCGGGAATTTTCCCTCAATTTCCCCCATTTTGCGAGGGAACTCATTTTCCCTCGCAAAAATCACCATTTTGCAAGGGAAAATGTTTTTCCCGGCAAAATTGACCTTTTGCGAGGGAAATTTATTTCCCTCGCAAATTTACCAAATTTTGCGACGGAATTTTTTTCCGTCGCAAATATAGCATTTTCTAGTAGTGTTTAAGGCTCTTGTGGAAAATTCAGCTACCCTTTAAGAAGCTTCTCTTTATTTGGAAATGGTTGAATAATGCTTTATCTTCTTGTGATATTTTGAAAAAAAATGTCATGTAGACACCTCTGGCTTATGTTTATTTGGATGTGAAGCTAAGGAAACTCTTGATCATTTATTCATCTCATGCCTATTAGCTAGGTCTATTGAGTTTGAATGCTTGCTAGAGCCGGGAAATCGGGCCAAGCCCATCGGGCCGGCCCGTTTAAGCCCTGGCCCTGTAGGGCTCGGGCTTGAAAAATAGGTCAGAAATTTGAAATTGGCCCTACAGGGCCGGCCCTGTAAGGCCTCGGGCTTAATCGGGTCAGCCCTGTAGGGCCTCGGGCCGGCCCTGCAAGCCCGTTTAACTGTAGCTTTTTTAAAAAATAATAATAATAATTACTTAGACTTCCACTTAATGAATGTGTTTATTTGTAATTACTTAGATTTTTTTAATTTAAACTATAACCCTTTTTATGTTTATTATTATCTGTATTAAAACACATAATTAGTTATTATAAATTTTAAGGGGATGTTTTCATATTAAATAAACACATACTTTGGTATTACAATATTATATAAGTAATAAATTATAAATATATTTGGTGTAAAATAAGTATAATTATTTTTACCTATCAGTAAAATCATGCATGAACCGAAGGAATCTGCAGACACATACAAAATTACGAGAGGGAAAGACATTTTGTCGTGGGGATACATAAAGCAATTTCTTTGTTTAATATTTTTTAAAAAAATTGGAAAAAACATATTCTTTGTGTTTATTTGTTTTTTTATTACGAATTAATGAATGTGTTTATTTGTTGAATGATTTATATTGTTTAGGTATTAATATTGATAACATTTACTTGATAGATTATAACTTTAATTATTGCAATTTACTAATTATTTTTTAAAAAAAAATCGAAGGAAAAATAGTTAAAATTTGGAATAGTAATTTTCGAGGCCGTAGGGCCGCCGCCCCGCTCTGCTATCGGGCGGCTTTGAAAAACAGATGTTTTCCTTATCCCGGGCCTGTCGGGCCAAGCCTGTCCCGGCCGCCCCCGATTCCCGCTCTAATGCTTGCTCATCGGGATCTCATCTTTCAATTTTCATGAGTTTAAAGGATGGTTAAAGCAAACATTTCTCAAGCTTTATTCTGATGTTTAATTTAAAGCAAATATTTCTCATCGGGATCCCTGATGTGTGAAGTTATATATGCTTACTTAATACTATATGGAGGAAACATACTAAGGTATTTCATCAAGAAATATGTGATTCTCCCTTGTCCATCATACAGGAAGTTCGACAAATTACACATATCCTTCTCAGCTTTAATCTTTATTGATTCATCTTATGTTAATAAAGATCAATGCCTGCCTTCTTTATCTGATTCCTTCACTTCATTAAGTGCTAATGGCGGGGATATTATCCTATACAAATACAAAATTTTGAACATGCACTAGTGCCAACATATGGGATCTTGTGTCATAGGGATGCTTCTCTAAAAGAATTCTTAGAGCCTGTTTGAATAAGGCAAAGTCTTGGGCGAAAAAGGGAAAATTCAAATTTCCTTCCGGCGGCTTCCATTTGGCGCGCCCTTTCTGCTGGATAAAACATTTTGCCATCGGAAACCAATTTGATCTACATAAATGAAAATGTGTTCCCTCTAATTGGTGGGAACCAATTTTCAGTCCCCTAAAAAAAAGACACAATTATCCCTTCAAATGATATAAAAAGCCATGCCATAGACAGAAATGGAGGTGCTCCAGCTTGTGATACTTGATGAAAAGAAAAAAATAGAGTGACCTGCTCCAGCGATGAGGACGGTGTTTCAACAGCCAACAACAGGTGGGTTTCTTAGATTCTTGTTCTGTGAATCTCGTTCTTGTCTTGACATTGCCCGTGAACGTTACACGCCCATTGTTTTTGGTTATGTTGTTGAGGAAAGCGAAGTGTCCATTCCTCAGCGGCAATGTATCTGAGCAAAGTGAGGTGGTTGGAACGTAATGGCTGGGAGAAAAGTTTCTGGAATATGGCTTTACCATGAGCTACCCATATAGAGCATGTGGTTAAAAATGTGATTTTATTGGTTTTGACCAAATGTAGTTGATGTGTACTCAATGGTGGAGAGTAAAATTAGTTAACTTCTCTGAAACCATGAGGTACTCATGACGTGCATTCAAAGAAAAATGTGAAATTATTTTCACTATCAAGTGTGACCATATGTGGCTGATGAGTATGTAATGGTTAAGAGAAAAATTAGTAAATATTGTAAAAGGTGCTGGCTGGGAGGTGAGGGATGAAGGAACAATCAAATTTTTGGTAGATAGCTAGTGGGGAAAAGAGGGGAAATTGGCTGGCTGGCTGGCTGATAAGCGAGACAGCTTGATTTAAATCTAACGGTTAATCAAGTCTTGGATAATAACGGCAACTAGGATTTGGTTTGGGTTGAATATGTGTCCGAGAAATGTTCTCCAATAGATTAAAACCTTACCTCCCCCATTGTTGAGGATGGAGATGATCTACTTGAGTGAAAGGGGAGAAGAGGAGGAAGGTTCACAGTGACTGTTAAGTAACAAAGGCGAAAAGGGAATGTGAATCTAAACAAGGATGCCATCTGGAAGCATGTACGGAGTGTGAAAGGAACAACACGCATCCAAGTCTTTCTTTGGCTAGCGGTTCAAGATAGACTACTAATGGCATCTCGCCGAATGAGAATTTTAGGAGTTAATCCTACATGTCGCAGATGTGGCATGGATGTAGAGGACCTAGCTCATGTCATGTGAGATTGTCCTGAATCACGAAAGGTCTGGACAGCTATGAGGCTCACTGATATAAACACACATTTCTATAATGACCAAATGCCTTGCTGGTTCCTAAGAATTGAAATCTGAAGCGAGGAGGAGAATGGAGCATGCGTTTTGCAGTAAGCTGTTGGTGGATTTGGGGGGTGGAGAAATATGATTCTTTTTTGGGACGGTTTCTATATGCCAGAAAAGCTATAGCTGGTTATACATAAATATGTGGGAGAATGTTTAAATGTGGCTAAAATTTTTGACGAAATTGGGATAAGAAAGAAGTGAGAGATATCAAATGACGCTTTCTGAATAGTGGTTGGGTGAAATTAAATTTTGATGGGGCTGCCAAGGGTTGTCCAGGTGTGGCTGGATGTGGGGGAGTGCTGAGAAGGAATGATGGAAGCTGGGTATGTGGCTTTAGTTAAAATTTGGGTTGTTATAATGTGCTTTGTGCTGAACTATGGGGGAGCGCGATACATGGTTTCTCGCTGGAACAATCCTAAGGGATCTCTAGAATTGTTGTTGAAGGAGACTCCACCACTATTATGAAACTGATTCAAGAGCCACGGAGGAGAGGTAAGTCCCATAATCGAATCCTTAACTCTTGGATGCATCATCTAGTGGAATCAGATCCTCTCCTTATCCTCTCTCTGCCCATCCCTCCTCATCCTTAGATCTGACCGTCGAAATTTTGATCCAACAGTCCAGATCTTTTTTTTTTGAAATACCACATGCGGTAGTTCGGAAAACACAATCTGGCCGTTGGATCAAAATTTCGACGATCAGATCTGAGGATGAGAAGGGATGGGCAGAGAGAGGATGAGGAGAGAAACCGGATCCCATGCTAGCGAGACATACGGAACCCCTTTCCTTGCTTGTTCTTTGGGTGAGCATTTGGTTACATTTTATTTTATTTTTTTGATTTTTTTATTAAAAAATTATTTTAATATATAGATAATCTAAAATAAAGATAATCTCTAAATTTACATTTTTTTTTTAAAAAAATGATATTTAAAAATTATCAGTTTTTTAAAAAGAAATTTAGACCGTTAAGATCACATCTAAATGGTTCAGATACTCACCCACAAGACGAACTTTTGGACGAGCAGGAAAACAGATTCTAGAGACATACATGTTTGTTTCTCTCATACCTTTATAGAGGGGAATGGTGTCGCGGACTAGATGGCTAATTATGGTATGAGCTGTAGTGATGATTTAGTTAATTTTGATGTTCCTCCTATGGAAGTGCTATCTTTGTTGTACAAAGACTCAGTGGGGCTGCCCTACCCACGACTAGTTTTAGTTGGACCAATAAGAGTTGAGATGGGTCTTTAGCTCAATTATTACAAAAAAAAAAAAAAAAAAAAAGATAAATTGAAGTAGTCATTTATCTCTAGACCACAATTAGAACATAAAACTTTAAAATAGTAGTTTACTGGTTTTATCATGATAATTTGATATAATAAAAGTTGTTATTTCTTAAAATGAAGTAATCATTTATCTTCAAAGCAACCGCAAATGACTTTCTGAGGAGAGAGGATAGTTGAGACTAGGAGAGTGTAGTAAAATCAATTTACCTAGATTTTAAAATTTTAAATTGAGTCTATAACTTAATTAGGGATTTATTGGATTTAACAACTTGATTTAGAATTTGTTTATTTTAAGATGCGATATATGAGATTTTCCTAAAATTAAACTTCAATAGCTAAATTATTTATTTACTCGTAATGTTATCATCATCAACAATATAAAACAAAAAAACTTTAACAAATCACTTTTTTTTTTCACTTCTAATTTACATCTATTACTTTGCTATGTGATAAAGAAATCAGTAGAATATTTTTTTTGGTACAATCAGGAGAAATTTTTGTAAGAGTTGTAATTAGTTTGTGTTTCTATTTTTAGGCCAGATTTTTCTTGGGCTTGAAATGGTCAATATACGAACACGGGGGGACACAATGAAAGGTAAAAATAAGGAACCTTGGATCTTGGTCTCAATAAGTAGTCCAGTTTGTTTGGGCCTTCACTACTAAAATATAGCCACATTACTTTTATTTATTTTTGGTTAACACATCACTTTTATTAACACACACAACTTATAGGGAAGCAGATACTCTTACCAGCACCTCTCTCATCATTTCTTGTTATCTCCACATTTTAACCGTCCAATTTTGATCTAAGCGTCTAGAGGGAGACATATCATCCTTTTCAAATTACCGCATGCGGTTATCATGTAATTTGAAATAAATGATGTGTCTCCCTCTGAATGCTTGGATCAAAATTGAATGGTTAGGATATGGAGATAATGTGGGATGAGTAGAAAGACGCTAGTGAGAGAAACCAGATGCACTTATGAGGAACCCTGATGGTGTACACAAAGTGGCTATGTAATGAGAGGATCTACTTCCTACTTTAACACTGTAGTCGTTTGCCTTTTAGCAGGGACACATATGAAATGATATGCTATGTCAAAGATGCCTTGCCTTTAATAAAATTTCACTTTCTTATATATATATATTAAAAAAAACCTTCCTTCCCTCCCTCTGTTGTTTCTAGTAGCGTCCCGCCGTTGCCCGTAACTTTTCTAGTAATAAGTGATGAAAATTGAGATTCCTTGCATGTTTCTAAACTTCCTTGGATTCTAAATATAGAATAGTTAACCGGTATGATCTTAAATATAGTACTCCCTCTTATCCTAATTATAAGACAATATTTGAGAGTTGATTTTGGTCCTAATTATAAGACAACATTTTAATTTTTATCAATTTCTTCCTAAAATACCTCTATTTTATTCTCTCAAGTGTATTTGGTTTTTGGTGAGTATATGTATATTAATGCGTAGACTCTTAAAGTAAGTAAATATTTGGTTTTTGGATAAGCTTATAAATATTTTATATTTGTGTATCTATGTGTGTATATATATGTATATCTTTGTGTGTGTTTGTCAATATGTGTGTGTGTTTATACATATATGTATATTTGTGTATCTATTTGTGTGTACATATATGTATATCTTTGTGTGTGCTTGTCAATATATATATATATATATATGTGTGTGTGTGTGTGTACAGATATATATAAATATGTATGTGTGTGTGTTTATACATATATGTATATTTGTGTATCTATGTGTGTGTATATATAAGTATATCTTTGTGTGTGTTTGTCAATATATATATGTGTGTGTGTACAGATACATATAAATATGTGTGTGTAGATATATGTACACACATATATGTATGTGTGTGTGTATAATATATACACACACACACACGCACATATATGTATGTGTGTGTGTATAATATACACACACACACATGCACATATATGTATATATAGCAAAATCATTATTTCAATTAGAAAGCGTGTAGAAAAAAAATAGGTTAGAGAAGTATGTGGTAGAGGTTGTTAATTCACTTTTACTTATGTCATTTTAAATTTATATAAGGATATTTTAGGAAAATGAGTAAAATTAACTAATTTAACTTTTCTTCTTAATCTCCCCAAAATTGGTTAAATATGTCTTATAATTAGGACCGGAGGAAGTATCAAAAAATTTATCTTTCAAATTTTTAATTTTTTTTATATAAATTATCTATATAAATCATTGCACATATTAAATAAGGGACGCTTAGGAATCAAGTTGTTTCCAATAGTTCAAGTGGCTTATATTGTGAACCGGAGGGGTAGTTAACTCAAATTTGTATTAAATTGAAATTTTTTCCCAACTTTACCCAAATCAAATGTGGTTTTGAAAGTGAGGGGGAAAATAATAATACAAGAAGTCGCATTCAAGCATTAACTCCATGAGTGAAACTGACAAATAAGTATTAATCACTCTCCAAGTGACTTATGTAAACCAAGTCATTCTTTTAGAAGTGGCTTATATTATCGACCGAGGGAGTGTTTTTTATTCCTTGTGATAACACTCTAATTCTAAAAAGATAAGTCACTTTCAATTACCTCATACTAATAGGGTGCAATTAACTCATTAAATTCATCTTAAAATATTTTTTTTTCAACTTTACCCTTATAATGGGATTTTGAAGAAGAAATAAAAATTTGAAAAAAATTTTAAACATTAATTATAGGGAAATTGTTTTAAAATAAATATTGCTTATCCTCTTAGTAATGACCTATCCTCATCAAAGGTGACTTATATTTCAGATCAAAGAATAATATTTAGTTTTAAAAGTATATCACTTTAGTCTTTTTTATAAATCCAGTTTATAAAAAAAGAAATTTAATACTAAATATAAGTTCATCCTAAGAGTCATCAATGATTATTTCCCAAATTTAGAGCTCGTTTGGATGAGTTTTTTTTTTTTTTTTTTTTGATAAAAAAAGCACTTTCTTAATGCAAAAAAAAAAAGCTTCTTTTATTAATATATGTGTTTAGATGATATATTTTTTTTTAAAAAAAACAAAAGTCACAAAAAAAAACCAAAATGCTGCTTTGTTTTTTTAAGCTCCAATTTGGAGCTTTAAAAAAAGCATTACAAAAAAAATACTTTTTTAAAAAGCTCATCCAAACGGACCTTTAGATGTGTATTGAAAATATAAGTGAGAAAAAATGTATAGTTTTTTTTTTAAAAAAATATTGATTATTAGATAAGGGTAAATCTGTAAAATTCAATCAATTTAAGATATATTGAATGTGGTAGCTTCCATTTCTAAGTACTTGAGATTTAATCAAACTGAATTTATAATAAGGATTAGAGTAGCATATGTATATTTAATAGGGATATTGCTGAAA
This sequence comes from Acacia melanoxylon, assembly GCA_019022615.1. Classification (NCBI taxonomy): domain Eukaryota; kingdom Viridiplantae; phylum Streptophyta; class Magnoliopsida; order Fabales; family Fabaceae; genus Acacia; species Acacia melanoxylon. The sequence continues at coordinate 23,582,069 of JAFJYJ010000001.1, read as the reverse complement.
TTTATTAAAATTTTAGATAGAGGTAATGAGTTTAAAGATTTTAGTGAAATATATTTGAAGTTATGATAGGGAGGAGTGGTATGATATTATGTTGTGGTATTAATGAAATTAATTAATGTGCTAAACATATTGAAATTGTGAATTCATCAATATCATTGAGAACCTGGTGTAACACCCCAAATTCCATACCACTTACTGTGCTCGGTGACACGTATTATCTAGGAATATGGTGTTAACAGGTTAGAGTAATACGGAACGGAGAGCATGCACTAACGTTTGGATAATGAGTAACTGATATAAAATGCCCAAGCATAAGCTGGTAAATTAAATATCCCGAATGAATATTCGTGTGATACAATAATACAAAACTTGTATAATTAAAACTCTTGACATAGTAATTATATAATCTTAAATCAAACCTTAACTAGACTTGTGGCTCGGAACTCAACACAGTTGATCATACCTATTGGCCAGGCCGGTGTTAGTCTGGTGGGAGTCTCCCGTCTTTCACGGTGACTAATTGTTGAAATCACATTGACCAAACCTTTCTTAGTTTAAGCACCAATAGTCTGGTGGGAGTCTCCTCTTTCAGCATTCGCTCTGACCGGCGCCACTTCACGTGCTCCGTCCATCGGTGCCTCTTCACGGCTCCTTCCACATTGCATTCTCATATCCCGGTTCCTTTCCTGAACCTTTAGTCAGGACTAAGATTCACTACCCATTGAATCTCATGTAACAATTAACCTCTATAGCAAATATAAAAATATAAGACAGATATTCATTATATACCAGCATCAACCATACATATCACACAGTAGATGTAAAGTTCACAACCCAACAATACATAGCACCCTACGCAGCATATGTAATGTCAACAACGTTTGCACTAACCAGTGCTACAACTCCTCGTGTCCTCAGCGCTAGGAAAACAACCAAACGACATTATCATGACTATAAGTCTATAACCCATACAAAGCTGAATGTATGTAAACATGTGACCTAAGCCCCATAACTTAGTCATGGTGCATGACCCAAGACCTAGTCTTGTCCACGACTTCATGAATCATTCTATCATATATAGACATACAAGATATAAGCGATTAAAGTTACAGTACGCGTCCGTACATTTTACTGCGTAATTGCCAAAACGCCCGACTTTTTGATTTGGCTCCGGATTTCTTGGATATCCTATACGTTATCGTCGGATTATTATATGATATTGCGATAAATATTATATTGCTTAGAATAATATCCTAAAGGTTTATTATTACCTTTCTACCCTCGGTGGATTTATTATTCCACTTTTACCCTTACATTTTATAAAAAACACAATTCTGGATTTTCTGGACAGATTTTTTAGTAACTTTGAAAAATCATAATTAATTCTACAAAAATCATTTTTGAGTGATTCAAAATTCCTCTTGACCCTTGACATGTCTATTTTCAAGGAAAAATATTCCCAGAAGCTAGAACATCAAGAATAATTCCCAGTTTTTAAGTTTACAAACACTATTTAGATTTAAATTTAGTAAACAAGGCTTATCTTCAAAAATTCATATCTCTTTATCCAAAGCTCAAAACGTTTCATATTTTATATATTTAGAAATCCCTAGATGTCTACTTTATTCCTGTAAAATTTCTTGATTTTATGACTTTATTTGATATATAAAATTATAGCCTCAATGTTCACTGTCAGCACAGGATTGAAAACTAGAAATTCCACAATTTTCACAAATCTTGATCCATTGATTCTAAAAATTGTTTCCCAACATGTTTTTCCCTTATTCAGGATTTTAAATGCAATGGAGGCCTAAGAATATGTATAGGAATTTACTTCTTTGTTTTCAAGATTAAACTACAATTTTATTAAGAATTAAAAAGCTAAAGTTTAAGAACATTACCTTAAACTTCAACTCCTTCTCTTGCTTAAAATTTTGCCCTAGCTCACTCTTTCACTCAATCAATTTTGAATTGAGTTTGGTGTGAAGAAAAATGAAGAGGGAAAATCTCTATTTATAGGCAAAGCTCCAATGTCATTTTGGTAATTACCCAAGCAAACCAAAATTTCTTCTTTCTTCACAACCATAGGATTATTTTTCACTTTATCAAATTCAATCTCCACCTCACCCTTGGCTAGCCGACATGCCCCCCTTTTAATCAGCTGTGAGATGTGTTTTTATTTACAAAATATCTCTTGGTTCAAACTTCCAATTGGCTAGTTTATTGACTTTTCAACTCTAATTAACAAAGTTTACCATCTCTCCTCTTCCTTCCCACCAGCTGAACGAAATATTGGACCTTTGAGACTGATTAAGAAGCTCAATTAACTCCCTAATCAAGTGTTTATATGCCTACTAATTACATGTTTCATTGTATCATTGGTTTGTTAGCTAACCATGGCAATTAAGGCTTATTTAGACAAGTATTATTTCATTTTTTTGGCCTTAATTATTTTTCGAATATTTTCTGCCTCTCTTAGCCCTTATTATTTTCTTTTATTTTGCCTATAATTAAATTGAAGAATTATGCCACTAATCTCAATTAGTGCAAGCTTACTTGCCAATTTGCTAAATTGACACTTAGTTTAATTAAGTGTTTTTATAATTTTTTTATGGCTCATTTACTCTTAAAATAGCTACTATTCTATGTGATTTTATGTCACATATGTTAACCAATTTAATATGGTAACATATTCTTTAAATAGAAGATTTTTGGTAAATCAAAAATTGGGTATTACACTTGGTGTATTATTTCATTGGCACACAAAAGAATTTGTTTTAAACGAAAAGTCTCACATTGCTTTTCTTGTGCTAAAGGGAAACTAAATGTAATTATATTAACTTATGATTTGGGTTGATATAAGAGCCAAAAGGAAGAGTCAGCTCACACGTACTCCTCTTCCTCCATTGTTCTCTCTCTCTCAACAAAATGTTTAGGTGAGTTGGGTCCGGGGTTTACTAGGGCAAGTACATGCCTCTAACTCAGTCAGTACTTATAGATCGCCAAATAATAATGTCCTTGTTAGAATATAGGGTGATTAGTAAAAATAGTTGGTTAAGGCCTTGTTATATAGAGGGTCTTAATTATTGATATTAGTGTGTTAGATGTGAAGTTCACACCATGTTTAGAGAGGGAGTTAACTTGGTCTCCCTCTAAGAGAAAGTTAACTTGGTATCTCTTTAAGGAGGAGTTAACATAGTCACCTTCTAGATTTTAGAGTGAACATTAAATATGAGCATGTTGCTTTTTGTGGTTAATATAATGAGATTGTTCATCTTCTTTCTATCTTAATTCTTCTCCAATTACATTTATTTGCATGTATCAGAACAAGTCATCTTTTCGACAAGAAATGTTGAAGCCTAATGGTTCTTGATTTGCAACGCTCATCTCTTCTACTCAAAATCAAGCAATGGCCCAGTTTCAAGAAACCCAAGACAAAGGCAGAAATTCAAGATCTGGGCGTCAAAAATTGCGACCTGAAATTTTTTTGGAACAGTTTATCATCGCCATTCTTGGAACAGTTTGTCGCCAATTGTTCTTGGTGGAGTTCTCGGCGTGACCTATTGTTCTTGCCCGTTCTTACCATATAAGAAGAGGAAAGCAGATTTTTGTCAAGACTCTCACTGACAAGACCATCACCTTGGAGGTCGAGAGCTCCGACACCATCGACAACGTCAAGGCCAAGATCCAAGACAAAGAGGGTATCCCTCCAGATCACCCGTGAGCTCCGTCTTTGCCATGATCTTTTGCCTAGGTTGCCACAATCTGCGATTATCGCCGGCCTTTCACGCTTCCGTCAGTGAGTCGTCGTGCTTCGCGCTTCCATGGACTCTATTTTCCTCACAGCGACAAGAATCATTGTTGTTGAAGCCTCGTTGCTCTACCAGTCGCCGTGGGTCTTCTTCTCCTATTCATCTTGCGAACCAGCCGTCGACATCTCCTATTGCATTCATTGATGTTGAGGCCTTAGTTTGTGTCTTTTTACAGTTCTTCATCGACGTTTGTGTAACCATCGTTGGGACTAGAGACACAGTGTGCATCTCTAACGCTATGCTCGCCGCCGTCAATGATTGCTCATCACTGCTACAAGGTCTTCCTTCTTGTTCTCTGTACTCCTCGTCCATTGCTATTGCCATTTTACGGTTCAAATCTTTCTTGCAATTCCTATTTGCTACCTGAAAATCTGAACTCACCTTTGCCGGATTTTTGTCAAGACTCTCACTGGCAAGACCATCACCTTGGAGGTCGAGAGCTCCGACACCATCAACAACGTCAAGGCCAAGATCTAAGACAAGGAGGGTATCCCTCCAGATCACCCGTGAGCTCCGTCTTTGCCATGATCTTTTGCCTAGGTTGCCACAATCTGCGACTATCGTCGGCCTTTCACGCTTCCGTCAGTGATTAATCGTGCTTCGCGCTTCCATGGACTCTGTTTTCCTCACAGCGACAAGAATCATTGTTGTTGAAGCCCCGTTGCTCTACCAGTCGCCATAGGTCTTCTTCTCCTATTCATCTTGCGAACCAGCCGTCGACATCTCCTATTGCATTCATTGATGTTGAGGCCTTAGTTTGTGTCTTTTTACAGTTCTTCATCGACGTTTGTGTAACCATCGTTAGGACTAGAGACAAAGTGTGCATCTCTGACGCTATGCTCGCCGCCATCAATGATTTTTCATCACCGCTACAAGGTCTTCCTTCTTGTTTTCTGTACTCCTCGTCCATTGCTATTGCCATTTTACGGTTCAAATCTTTCTTGCAATTCCTATCCGCTACCTGAAAATCTGAACTCGCCTTTGCCAGAGAAGAATCGCAATGACAGTTTTTTTTTTTTTTTTTGAGTTTCAAACAATGAAATTGAAATGGAGGCTGTAGAGATTGGGAAGATGTTCTGTTCTCACTCCTGAGGGACAATAGCATTGATTGCACTTATAGTTGGAAGTCATTTACTGGTTGCAAATGCTGGTTATTGTCGAGCAGTTCTTGGCAGAAGAGGAATTGTAGTTAAATTGTCTCAAGATCATAGAGCGAGTTATTTACCAGAAAAGAGAAGGGTGGAAGAGTTAGGTGGCTTCATTGATGATGGCTAACTTAATGGTTATGTGTCTATGACCCGAGCCCTTGGGGATTGGGATTTAAAACTTCCACTTGGTTCTGCTTCACCTCTTATTGCTGACCCAGATGTTCGACAGGTTTCATTGACTGAGGATGATGAGTTTTCTTTATCATTGGGTGTGATAGGATGCTGGGATGTGGCTGAGGCAAGAACAAACAGTGATCTGACAGCTTGTTGAATATTTGGTTTATTTGGCGATGGAAGCTGGATACACTGAGAAGATTGTCGAACTGTGCGATCAGTACTCCCTTAAGGGATTTTGCAGAAATTAAAGAACCTGTAAAAGTATTCAACACAGGCGTTATTTGCATTTTGATGAACTGTTTGTCGAAGACATTATTTGGGTTGATGAATATAAAGGTTGCTTGATGCAACTAGTCATATTGAGGGTTGTAAAGTCATAGGCGTTGATAGTGAATGGAAACCTAATCATGCTAAAGGCAGCAAACCAAATAAGGCTTCTATATATCTTGCAAATTGCTTCGGAGAAGGATCAATTCAGATCCCTATGATATCATGGTAGGAGCTTACAGATTGAAGCAGTTTAAAAGTGAATCAGCAAATGGACATGAAGAAGTGTGTTGTGAAGAAATCTTTGTATTATTTTTTGTTGATTGGAAAACTATTCAAATTAATTCACTTTACCTCTTATTTTTGTATTGTTTAAGTTGAGCATATTTGAGATAAATAATGTTCAACTTAAGGGGGGCGTGCTAGAATTATAGGATGATTAGTTGAATAGTTGGTTAAGGCCATATTATATAGAGGGTCTTAACTATTGATATTAGTGTGTTGGATGTGCAGTCAACATCATGTTTAGAGAGGGAGTTAACTTGGCCTCTCTCCAAGAGAGAGTTAACTTGGTCTCTTTAAGAAGGAGTATGGTTTCCTTTTAAGTTTTAGAGTTAACTATTAAATGGGCATGTTGTTCTTTGTATTAATACAATGAGATTCTTCATCTTCTTTCAATCTTATTTTTTCTCCAATTATATTTGTTAACCGTCCTCATCATTGTTCTCTTCTCTAGTTAGAAGCATGACACATACTCTTGAGCTTTCGTGCACACTTCTCTTCCTCCTCCATTCTTCTACTCTCTAGGTCGGGAGCATGATGCAACTCAACTCCTCCATTTGCTGAAAGACTTGGAAATTTTAACGTAAATGAAACAACCACAGTTAACCCACATGTTCCCCAACTATCATTATATTACATCGACAGAAAAATCTCTACAAAATTAAGAATTTTTTTAAAGCAGTGCAAAAATTTGAAAATTGAAAATATTTTTTGGTAAATAAAAAATAATATGATTCATTAACCAAAAAAATTAGAATTATGTCCCTCCAAAATATATTCATTTAAAATTATTGGACTTTCTACTCCGGTTGTTTAATCGGATAGAAAATGACATTTATACACTGATTAGAGTTACATGCTGATCGATGTATTATTGAGGAACTACATCGCCTGAAGGAGAGGGATTGGAGACTTGAAGTAGGACTTATCAGTCGATGGGCTAACACCACCGTGGATCACCTAGCGAAAGCTGGACTCTAAGCTATGACAGGGTATCGCGTCGTTCCGGACACTGACCCAGAACTTGATAATCTGCTAGCTATGGATAAGGGATAGTTTGTTTTATAAGGTTGCTTTTGTTTATAGAAAAAAAGAGAGTTACAATTGAGATAAAAAAATATTATATATATATATATATATATATATATATATATATATATATATATATATATTTTAAAAATGTTTTATTTCTTTTCTAACTCTACCAGATATTTCATTCTTATTTGGTTTAAACTGTTTACACACTATTTTTTTTTAAAAAAGTAAATTAGCGCCAGAATTTAATGACGGAAAAAACTACAAAAAAAATATTCATTCAAAAATATTATTTAGGATTAAAAGTAACGTTCTAGAATTGCAAATACGCAATAAGTATCCATTATTGTTAAATAATAGAAGAGAAAATCCCATATAAAGATGGTTGAATTACTTAAATTCTAATTTGTGTTACTAAACTTAATAAATTATTAATTAGGTTATGTGACACAATTATGAATTTAGAATTTGGGCTAAATTATCTCTATATCCTTTAGTTATTATAAAAAATAAAATTGGAGATTAGAACCTGACTACGGAAATTCGTTGGAGGCAATCAGCAGAGATCAAAAGCGGGTCGCACATTATTCCTGTGAGACGTGAGAATTTCAAGAACGTGGTTCTGTGTTTGGCCAGGGGTTTGCAATCGAATTCCATCATAGTATAGATGCAATCGAATTGCATCATAGTATAGAAGGTTTTGAGGGCAATATTGGGCAAATCAGCTTCATTGTAGACTTTGATTAGGTATGAAAAGAGTGTAGGAGTAATGGGTTGCGAAAAGTGGCGGAGCTAAGACTTTTTGTTTTTGTCTGCACAATTAGTGGGGGGATTTGGGGGCAATATCCTTGATTTTTTTTTTTAAGGAAAGTTTTAAATGTATTAAAAAACAAAAGAATATAAACAAGAAAAAATGATTGAAAATTCATAGATGAAGCACATTACCTAAATCCCAGCACAGTACTAACAAAGAAAAGAGCTAAAGAGCAATCCACGTAACTTTGAAATGCATGACCAAGAGATGAAGTTAATTGGTCAAGTTTCCACACCAAATTAAATAGTGTCTGTGGACTGTGAGCTCAATAAAGTAAGGCCTTTTCACTGATGCTAAAATTTGACTGTTTTGGTTTGAAATGACATATATGAACGAACCAATCAGAGAGTTTAAGGCGCGAACCTCTATCTTTATACTTCTCATATAATTGATTCAACTCTGTATAATTGGAGTTTGTTAAGCCACTGCCTCAATCCCAAACAATGAACAAGAATAGTAAGATAAAAGAAGACTAGAAACTAGCTAGATGCCATGGCTTCAAATGAGGAAAAAGAAGAATAACAAGTAAAGCAGGCAGGGATACCATTTGGAAGTGTAACATCCCATTTGAAAACGGCGGATTTTTTTTTTTTTTAAACGTTTCCAAATATTTCAAGCGAGTAAATCGAGTAGAGCATTGGAGCGAAAGAGTAATCGATTCATAACAAACATCAACCACAATGTAACATTGTAATGATTACATTAATCCTAGAGTTTGAAAGTGAATAACGAAAGCGGTAAAGATAGATAAGTCTCGGCGCACGTCTAATGCTTTGCTTGCCTCGATCTTCGATCCGTATTCCTCCGGATCCTGAAGCTATAGCCGAGATTCAATTCACCGCATTGAATCTCGGTAACGGTTAATCTCAAACCCAAACAATACAAAGATACGGATAACGAGATATTCTAGACAATACAACGGTATATCACTACATAAGCATACATCGATGTATGATCATTATGCCGACAAAACATAAGCATTACGCAGTATGTAAAGCCCCACAATGTAAAACAACAATAACAGCTTGCACTATTCACCAAAGTGCCACGATACCACTCGTGTTCTCGGCGCTAGAAAAACATACGGCGTTATCATGACTATAACCCGTGTAAAACCTGCGTCGTATATCGGTCTACGAACGTATCTATCACATATATATGCATTTAAGCAGTACAAGATTAGTGTTACGATACGCGTCCGTACCTTCGTTGACGACGTTAGGTACTTCGCGGAAAAACGTACTTTTTACGGAAAAACGTGAAATGTTCGACAATGCGGCACGTCGGGCGGCGTAACGGCGGCAAATCGAGTTTCGATGCCCTATAGGAGTAATACCACTTTCATTAGTGATTTGACATCATAACTGGCATTTTAGGTAAAAATTACCATTTTGCCCTTCTACCCCTAATTTGGCGGAATTTCGCCAGAACTTCGTTACTTTGACCGTATTCCATTTCAAAATTATCCCCACTATGTTTTTACCTCGTCCGGCATCTTTCAATGCAATGAGGCATAAAAACAAGCATAGGAACAAATTCTGAAACTTCCTAGATCAAAACAACAGTTCTACTATAACTACCGAAAGAACTACGGAAACTAAAAACTAAGGACAGAAGAACTTACTCGGAGCTAAGGCACAACTTTTGCAGAGCTTCTCACTCTAAGTTTCGGCCAAGGTAGAGAGAAGAAAAGGTGTGAAGAATGAAGAAGGGAAGGGTGCTATTTATAGAAAAAGGGAGGGACAAGGTGGGTATTAACAAAAAGTCTTCGAAATGATTCGGCCGTTGGATCTAGGGTTTTGTAAGATGCAATCTTGACCATTCAAGGTCTTGGCCGACCTCTTGGTCCCCCAAAAGTCAAAGATTGATTTTTCATCTTGCTTTATGGCCTCCTATCCGATAAAGCTACCCGACGGTGCCGTTTCGCGCGATTTCGCTGAAACTCAAAAATCTGGGCATGTAACTTTGAAGATCTTTTCATCCTCTTTCATATTATCTATTTTGATCCTCTTTTTGATCATATCCAGGTATTCTCCGGTGCGTCGAAAGATATTCGGACAAACGCGTCCGATTACTGGAAATCGCTTCCGATAGAACCAACTTCGGACAATAATTCGCCGAATCGTAAAACGTCCGGTGGTTGCCTAACTTAATCCCGTGTTTGAAAACACGCAATTGTTTCTATAGGTTCTCACTTTGCCTATCTGGCTCTACTTTATCTGATCAGCTTTCCGTCTTATTAGGAATTAGGGTTTTCGGTTGCGGAATCGACGTCTGGTAAATTCTTTCTTCGGGTAAAAATTCACTTGTTCTTAATTTGATCAGTCTGAAAAGACTTTTACCTCTGGTTTACCTGTAGAATTTATTTCTAACTTTTCCCTCGGTCGCCTATAAGCGACTCACCGCATTATATTATTATTTTATTCTAATTACCATTTTAATTATTTAAACAATTCTTTTTAATTAAAAATAACCATAATTTCGACCCCCTTTTTTAAAAATTCAGATTTATTTATTTTTCTATAATTTTTTCCATTTTTTAAAAATATAATATTTTTTACCAAAAATTCCTATTTTACCCCCGCCTTCGTTAGGGCTTAATCGACCTAATTTCTTCGTTTAGTGATCTTTTTAGGATCAGGTTTCTTCATATATTTATCTTTACTAATTTACAGTATATTGTTATCTTACAAACTTCTATACTTGATATTGTCATTTTATATCCTATATAAAATATTAAAAATGTTTACCCCATCAGATTACTTTATGGTTCTGAAATGCTTTTTAAACTTTTCTTCATTTTATTTCCCCTGAAATAATTTATTAAATTCTCATAATTAGGGATAACACTTCCATATTTTTCTCATAATTTTTCATGATCTTTCAGTATTTATCATAATACTTTTAGACTGTTTTTATCACCATTATATCATTTTTAGTCATTCCGTTCATCAGATTTTCCTGTAACTTTTTTGACAATTTACTCTATAATTATAACAATTTTCTATAACAGTTTTATCTCATGAATTTACTTCATTAAAATATTCAATAATTTTCCTTTATCTCAGAAATTCCAGATTTGCTAAAATCCGGGTATTACAGGAAGCAATGTTGACAATCAGCAGGACTTTTCCACGGTAAGCAGCAAGGTCAACATCATTTCCCTTAGCATCCTGCAAAGGGAGCATAAAGAATTACAACATTTTCATATGATATTTATTTACCTAATACAGATATCATCGACATCTTCAACCTAGTTAAAGTTTCATACACTCATTCGTAACATGTGTATCTACTCAAATACCTAGGTAAGCTTGAAGTAGCCATATTCAAATGATTTGTCAAACTTAACAAATTCTTCAGAAAAATAGAAATGGCCATCAAACTGCCAGATTCTTTAATTGGGAAACCATGTAAAATTTTCATCATGGAAATCCCAAATTCAAGGTTATCAACATTCAGAAAAAGAGAGCCACGAAAATAGAAAAATACCCACAAAGAATTTCAAACCAAAGAGGTGAGAAAGCAAGAGTATAGGTAAAAAGACTAAAGTGATAGTAAGAATCATGAAATCAATAGAGTAAAAGACCAACCTTGACAACAAAATCGATAGAACCAACCGAAGAAGGAAGTGACCTAACAGAACATAACAGAGAAAAAAAAACAGCAGCAAACTTTTGACCGGAGGAGACGAATGCCGGTAGTGAACGAACAGCGATGGCGACGACACACGGACGGAAAGAATGAAGGAACAGAGATGAACGAAGGAGGCTAGGGTTTGGTTACAGTTCCGCATTGACTAGAGAGGTTTTTGATGTCTGCCGCCGATAACGACCATGGTAGATTAAACACGCAGAGCTTCTTTTTTATGTTGGTAGTTTCCTGGGTTTGCTCTGGTTTTTCTTCTGTTGCCTCCTCTTGCAGCGCAGAGGATAATTCGAAGCAGAGTCTTGTTCTGGAGTCGATGGAAGATAAAATTGAGGGGGCAACGCAGTTGTGGGAAATCAAAAAAAGAGAAGTGGAGACATTGAAAAAATAATTAAGAAAATTGTCTGAACCCGGGTTTGAACTAGGGACCTCTAGTGTGTGGTGTGAGACTAGCGTGGTAACCAAAAACACGACCGAGACAATCTGTCACAAAATTCCTTCAAAATATATATTCTCAAAATCTTATGTCTACACTTGCACACATATGCACAAGTATGGCTCCTCCACTGGTTGCGAACTTGATTTCAAGCGAAGAAGGAGATCATCAACAAGGGAGAGGTATCTGGAGCGACCCAGTTTGAGAATGAGAATGAGGTTGGTAGAGTAAGAGTGATGAAAATTGGGTTGGCGAGAGGCGTAGTTGAAGATTTCCTTGGCGAGAAGAGGGTCTATTTGCGACCCTATGAGCATTTGGACTCTGGCAGGAAACCCAATTGATGAATTTGTACTAGTACAAAAAAGGGCTTTAAGATTGGAGGAATCTAAATCTTGTTGATGCTTCTGGTGTTGAATTAAGCTCTGAAACTGATGAGGCAGTGAGGAGAAGAAGAGGATCATTGACCCAATTTGACTCCAACTTTTTCTTGCTTATTTTCTTTGGATCATGGTTAGGGCTATTATTAAAAAATAACCAACATTTAAATATTCTAGATTAGGTCAATGACCCAATTTAAGATTTGTTGAGTTTACCAACCTTATATAGGATTTCTCTATTACAACCGTTTTTATATGGAATTCTCCCATAATAGTAAGTGAAGAAAGTAATTTGAAATTTTAAATAAATTCCAAATGACTAAAATATTTTAAAAAAATCATCAAGTTATTCATAAATTTACTTTATTATATATATAAGACATATGGAAAACAATAACCCTATACAAAATAAATTAATATTGATAAAAAGTTAAAATATATACACCAACTACAATAACCGAGCCTGGTATATAGCTAGACTGGCATGTTTTGTTTTAGTTTTTTAGAAGTGCTTTTAAGATGCAAGGTAAATATGTGAGAGAAGTTTTATCTCGACTCGCTGAAAAAAAACTTCTGAAACCATGGTTTTGGGGTTTCCCAAACATACACATAATAAAATCAGACTAGCTGAACACTTCTAGTTTAGATACACGCTATAGATCGATGCAAGTGCTTTAGGAACTAGAAGACGAGAGAAGCAAGTCCATAAGATAAGATTAACTTTAAAATTTACCACAAAAGTCTGGGCCAAAAATGAAGTCTTTTGGATTACTCCCTTCGATGTTATATATAAGAAATCTTTTTAAGGATGACTTATTTTTATTTACAATAGACACTAATAGCACATCTCAAATTTCTAGTGTCATTTTTTGCCCCAATTCATTATTAGTTAGATTTGCCATAAATAAGATTTTTTTTTTTAAAAAATAAGTTACATTTTTATATATTAATTGTCTTTAATTAATTTTAACCAATTTTTTTTTATCTACATGATTGGATTATTTGGATCTTAAAAAAAAATCGGAATGAGCAATTAATTTCAATGGAGAAGAGGTCTCACTCCGTAATGGATCGTTTTAAGGCCACACAACTCATTCATAGCCCTAATAATTATAACCACTAGCATGTCCTTCCTTCTTCCTTGTTTAATGGGTTTTTTTCCTAAAAAAATTGAAATGTTTAATGGTTTGATGGAACTAACTTGGATAAACCCCCTCATTTTCAATATGCCTTCGCGGGATTTTCTAGTGACTTCATCCTTTGTAGTTGTAGTCAAAATCCTTTTTACTGAACTCTTACAAAACAAATGTTAAGAGTTGTTTTGTTTTGTTCGTTATTATCTTGTATAACCCAAATATGTTTCGCTACAAGTTCCAATCTGGACTTTTTTATTTCCATCTTTTTTTATTGTTATGTTATGCCCCAATTTTTACTCCCAATAACTGTTTGGGGGGTTTTTTCTCAACTCGTTTAGGGTTTTGTATAAATGTATAGGATCAAATATGATATGATATGATTAACGGCCTTATTTAACTTAATCTGTTCAAAAAAAGTCAATTATGTCTTATATTTGGGATCAGACACTACTACAAAAAATGAATTTTACTTCCCTAAAAGACGTCTTTTTTTAAAAAAGGTAAGTAAAAAATAAAGGCGGTGGCATTTTTGTAATTATATGGAGGTTTTTGGTGTCCTAATTTTAAAAAAAGGACACCAAAAGTTACTTTTAGCGTCCTAATTTAAAATTGGGATGCCTAAAAGGACGCTTTAGGCATCCCAAATTCAATTTAGGACGCCAAAGAAAAGGAATTTGAGGACTTTTGGCGTCCTAAAATTAATTCAGGATGCCAAAAGCGTGAATAAATCCCATCAGCCTAGCTTTCTCTCTCGCGACACGATCTGAGATCCCCCACAGCGCGCTAAACTCCTCTCCTCTCCCACTCTCCAGAACTCACGTCTCGTCCTCCCTCCATCTTCCCTCCCCCGATCCTCCGCTCCTCCTCTGCTCCTCCTTCGATACAGGCGGCCCTCAGTTTCCTCTGCCTCTTGCCGCCATAAGAAGTTCAAAGGAAAACAGATCTGAGTTTCCTCTCACCGCCAAGATCTGAGACCCAGCGACTCCAATAGCCGCCTTCGTTGCAGAGTTTCCTCTCTGCTCCTCCTTTGTTGCAAATTTGAGTTTCCTCTCCGCTCCTCCTTCGTTGCAGACCTGTTGCAACGCGGTTCTTTGGGTTTGTTCTATTTATTGTTTTTTATTTTTTATTTTCTTGGATTTGTTCTCTGGCTTGTTTGATTTTGTGGGTTAATGTGTTTTTTGTTTTTTTTTGTTTTTCTGTGTTGGCTCTCAGATCTCATTGCAAATCTTTGGCATGTTTTTGTTTTGTTTTTCTAGGTTGGTTCTCAGAGAACGACCGGTTGAGAGGTCAGTGGTGGAAGGAGACCGATGGAGGTGCGATTCCGCGGGAAGAATTTTTATTTTTTTAAAAAAACCTTTTGATGTCCTAAAATTTTGGGGATGCCTTAAGCCTCATTTTTTATGTCCCCACATAGACGTCCCTATAAAAAGGGACATAAAACAACCTATAGTAGTGAGAGGAAGTAGTAGTAATTAATACTAATAATAATAGTAATATTTTTTTATTGCACATCCTATTAGTACCTTGTGATTTGTTAAGAGTTAGCCAATGCCAAATTTTCCTTGCTACTTCCTTTGCAACCACGACCGTTTTCTATCAACCGTTTCCATTGGCGATTGGCCTCTCATTCTACCGAATATCTAGGTACTCTAGGCTTCTAAATAAAGTAATTATTGAAATTATTGATGTAAAATGTTTAATTTCCATACTAAGAAATATTATGCCCAAAATAACCTTTGTTGATTCCTAAATCTTGGTCTAATTAAAAATTTTAGAAGAAGGTTCTTGTAATTCTTGTTTAAATCTATATAAAGATTGATAAGATCTCACCTCTTTTTCTTGGTCTTTCTCAATCAAATCATCATTCCACAAGTGATTTTTAAAAAAAAAAAATATTTGGGGTCTATTATACATAAGAATGAGTGAAATTGATGGAGTATTACATATAGAATACAAGTTAGGTGGTTGAAATAGAGAAATCTTACCAGAGTTATATGTGATAGAAAAGTAACCAATAATATAAGCTTAAAGAGAGATTTTATTGAATTACTATAAGACCAATAATACTATATAGAGTGAAAGATGAACTTTAAAGGATAACAAGAACAAAGTACCCATAATTAAGGTTGAGACCTTTTGCTTTGGATTACATTAGCCAGCTAGACTAATGAGATATATTCATACACGATGTTCAAAATTACTTAAATTTATGTAAAAGCAACTGCAAATACAAATAATTATGTAAATTTATTTATAAGAAATTGCAAATACATCCTTTGCTCAGCAAATCGTCACTTTGCTAATCTGGAAAGTTAAACTATAGGTTACAATGGTATCTTTGCAAGCCAGTGATCTTGGTCTATGAATGAAGATTTCGAAAACTTATTTAGCTGGGCAGGAGAGAGGATTGTCTCCCATTGCACTCGTTTTTTCCGATTTGCCCCTTGGCCAATACAATCAACTTCAGCATACATCAAATGACCCCTGCATGTATTGCACTTGAAAAGTTCGTCAATATTTCTAATAAATGTCGTTCTGATGCTCCACGTGTGTAATTGTTTCCTTTTTTTATCATTAGTTTCCAAATAAAACAAGAGACATCATGATTTTTTATAGTTATGAAAAGGGATGTTTTAATTTGATAAAAAAAAAATACTATGAAATTGTAGTTTTCATTTTTTTCCCCCTTTCAAAATCATAAAAACACAAACCTACATTACTCCCTCCCCCACTAAATGTTGGAGCTAATTGAGGAGTTTGTGTTGATGTCAATCCACTTAGTCTACCAAATTTGCAATTTCCCCCCAAACTATGCATATATAATGATAACACATGAAAAGAGAGCTTTCATCAATTGATGTAATTTCCAATGTAAATGATTTCAAGGGCTATTTTAAGAAAACTAATATAGATTTGTTTACAGATAATTACTACCTTTGGTTCTAAATATAAGATCTAGTTTAAAGTACTACTTGAACTAACTAGCTACAAACAAGGTCTTATATCTAGGACTATATAAGTAATTTAACTAATTTTCTTAATATTTATAAGTTATTATATTTAGGACGAGATGAAGTATACAATAATTACAATATGTAACACCCCAAATTCCTTACTTCAAATCGTGTCGGTTGACACATAGTTTTTTTAAAAATTGATAGAGTTTGAGGTGCTACAGCCCATAGTAATGCGGAAACAGAGAGCATGCACTTTACGTTTGGACAATGAGTAACTGATATAAAATGCTCAGACATATGCTGATGTCCCGACATAAGATGATATATTAAAAATTTCCCGAAGGAATATTCATGTGATACATTAGTACAGAGCTTTGTATAATTACAAATCTTTCTGGTAATTATACAATCTTCAACCAAGCCGTAGCTAGACTTGGGGCAATGAACCTAACTCAGTTAATCAAACAATTTGGCCAGGTAGGTGTCTATCGTGGAAGTCTCACCGAGTTCACGGCGACTTATTGACTGATCCACACAGACTAGCCCTGCCTTCGGCACCAAACTGTTTGAGGTCACCTTATCAGATTCGTGCCAGAATGAATGCTCTGATGACGCTCTTCCGGCATTTGCTTTGTCCAGTGCCTCTTCCCGGCTCCATCCATCGGTGCTCCTTTTCGGCTCTGTCCATCGGTGCCTTCTCACGGCTCTATTTATCGGTGCCATCTCTGATCCAGGTTCCTTCCCTGACTTTTAGTCAAAGCTGAGGTCCAATACCCATCAGACCTCAGGTAACAGTTAACCTCATATGAAAAGTATACCAGTATATGTATGACAGATGTTCATTACATTACAACAATAATCAATACATAAGCACACAGCAGATGTAAGATTTGTCACAATAACAATACATAGCACACAACACATGTAAAATTATCTACGTCTGCACAAACCAGTGCCACGATGGCCCTTATGTCCTCAGCGCTCGGAAAACTCAACGGTATTATCAAGACTATAACCCGTATAAAGCTGAATGTATAAACAGTTACATAATACAAAGCCTTAGCCACAGTACATGATCCAAGACATAGTCCTGTCCATGACCCTATGAATCATACTACCACATACATGCATACAAGACACATCAGAGTTAAAGTTACTGTACGCGAACATACCTTTCACTGTGTAATTGCCAAATATCCGACCTTTTGAATCCAACTCCGGACTTTCCGGATATCCTGTAATGTTACCGTCGGATTATTATATGATATTTGATAAATATCATATTGCTTAGAATAATATCCTAAAGGTTTAATTTACCTTTCTACCCTTGGTGGATTTGTTATTACAATTTTGCCCTTACATTTTATTAAAAACGCTACTTCAGCATTTCTGGGCAGATTTTGCAGCAACTTTGAAAAATCATAGTTAATTCTATAAAAATCGGAATGAGGTTCCGTAAAATTCCTCGTAATCCTTGGCATGTATATTTTAAAGGAAAAATACTTCAAGAACCTAGAACAGCAAGAATAATTCCCAGTTTTTTGTTTTCTCAACGTTGCCCAGATTTGAGTTCCGGAAATAAAGCTTAACTTCAAAAATTCATATCTCCCTGACCGGAGATCAAAACGTTACATATTTTATATATTTGGAAAGCCTTACATGTCTACTTTATTTGTGAAAATAATTTCATGATTTATTGGCTTTATTTTCAAAATAAAATAATAGCATTTAATTCGCTGTTTGCCCAGAATTTTAATCCGAAAATTTGCCAAAGTTTTGCTACTTTGATCTCTAGCTTCCAAAATTTTTGCTCCATCATATTTTTGAAATAAATCCATTTTTAATCATAAGAACATGAAATCAAAACTATATTGGAAGATTCAAGATCAAACTAACATTTATGCTAAGAATTACAAAACTAAAGACTAGAACTTAAGAACTAGAGAACTTACCCTGAAGAACCTTGCTACTCCTTCTTCATTCTTGCTTCTCACTAGCTCTCACTTCTCTCTTAAACTCACCTATTTGGTTTGAGTTTGGTGTGAAGAATTGTGAAGGGATGATGTCTTTATTTATAGGGAAATTTCAAGATTTCCAACCATTGGATCATACTTCTTTATCAATGGTTCATGTTGATTTGGTCTTCTTGAAGACACAAATTATGAAGAAGAAGCTCTCATTGGTTGTTCTTAATTACATAGGATTAAGCTCAATTATTTCTTGATTTTTCCTATTGGTTGGTTTAAGTTTTGTGGGCCCCACATGTGCATTTACCATTATAATATTTCCTTCCTCATTAAGTTTTCTTTTCCTTCACAACCGTCCCCCTCTCCCTCTCTCATTCTTATCCTCTTCCATTTTTGCATTGATGAGCCCATGTGATCCCATTAACTATCCCTTCCAATTTTTCCCCCCTTAATTAATGCTCCCATGTGCTAATTATCATGTGTTTAATTGAGCAATTAATAAATTTATTCTTTCTTTTTTCACAAGCTAGCCAAACCGTGGCCTTTCTCTTCATTTTGACTCAAGAATTGTGTTTTCTAATGTGTCACACAAACAAGAACTCTAGCTTCCTATTGGTTCCCTTATTATCACATGGATTTAGCTTAATTATGAGATTTATTAAGACCATTGGATTTATTTGTGCTTGTTCAAGATTAATCCTCACCATTAATCTATAGCTTAATTTTCTCATTGGTCCATTTAATTTTTTGAGGATTAAGCTCAATTCTTTGATTTCTTATTGGCTAACTCAATTACACAAGGATTAAGGTTAATTATAGGTTTAATTAGAACCATTGGATTCAATTGGGTTTGTTTAAATCCAATCTTCACCCTTAATTGAATTTGCTATTAGTTAATTGATTTATTAACTAACCATGAAAATTAGTGTTTAATTAGGCAAGTATTATTTCATCATCATTGGCTTAATTATTTTCAAGTATAATTAGCCCTCTTTTGATGATCCTAATTTGCCTTTAATCATCTTAAATAATTATGCAACTAATCTCAATTAGTGCAAGTTAAATTGTTCATTCATAAAGTTGAAGACATATGCTACTAATCTTTATTTAGTGCAAGCTTAATTTCCAATTAGCATTTGCTAATTTGTTCTAATTTAATTAAGTGTCTCCATAACCTCTTTTTATCTCTTTTGATTATGAATTAACCATTATTCAATGTGTTAATTATGTCACATTTTATTGTCCTAAATATGTAGCCTCAAATCCAACCATTTGTCTACTAATTTCCTAGTGAAATTTGGATAAAATTATAATTATTTGAGACACATATTCACCTTTGTATTTTAGTAATTATTTTCCAAAATACAATGTTTATAAGAGTTATGAAAATTAGAGTATTACACAATATACCAAAATGCTTCTTGTTTGATCAAAAAGCTATGATTAAAAGGGGAAAACAACTAAAAAATTAAAGTATGTGAAAAAGGTATACTTACACATTTTGTGTGTGATGCCATGCGTCCCATCCTTAAGGAGAGATCACCGAATCTAGAAGTGTTCCATGAAATATAACTCTGGAATAAGGACCCTAAGCTCTCCCCAGAAAAACTGGACCACTTCCCACAACTTTCCCACCTCTAAATACAAAGCCACTGGTCTCATCCTTTGAACTTCGTCCTTGTGCTGTTATATAACCATGACGAACTTGAGCCTTCGATGTAGTTAACGCCACGTTGATCAAACAATTCTATTCCAAAAGACAAATCACTCAATGCTATATCATTCATTAAACTTCAACTTTTCGGGTAAAAAAAAGTAAAACTAAAACTTCAACCATAATCAATATTATATTTATACACCGGACCAGAAGTTTAGAACTTTAGATGCAATGTATACCCTATATTGGGCCTTATAACCCATCTGACACTTAACACTTCCCTAGTTTTCTTACGCCCGTCTTAACTCTTAAGCGTGATATTTTGAGTTCAAATCCCCTGTGGAGGGTACGACGAATACGTGAATTATGAACCCCCAAAAAAAAGTATACTCCCTCCATTACTATTTATTAGCATAAGTAATATGTAACTAATTTATACAAATCAATTAAGAAAGGTGAAATTAGTTTTTATTCAAAAAAAATATAACTAATTGTACCCAAAAAAATATAGTTGATTGAATACAATAAATTCTAGCTTAATCTTACTTATTTATTATCTTAATATATTTTCCAAGCCGAATGCTATGCATCCATATCACATGTATTATTAGAACTAAAAAGTATATTGTACAAAAAAAAACAAAAAACAAAAAGTGTCAATTAAAGGTGCACATTTGCCCAAAAAATGATAAATTTATTCATATATTTTACAAAATAACTTATGAATAATAACATACAAAGTTACTTTAAAGTAGAGCATACCTCAAAAGAGGGCTGACCACTGCCAAAGATGAAGTCTACAGCACCTTGGATGTAGCAATTTTTATAGTAATGACGACCTTGAACATCCCAAAGTGTATCTTGAAAACCCAAGAATCCACAATCGAAAAATGCAGATTTATCACCATATATTCTGGCTGCCAATGCTGGCGATCTCACATCTTTTCCACTTATTATTTGGTCCAATTTTGATTCCATGGGCAAATCAAGCGAGTTCTACACCCACAATAATTTTAGATGAATTTTAATATTTTTTGTCATGATTTTGGTTTTTACCCAACATATTTATAACCAAAAAATGATATTAAAAGGCCGAAGTCTTTTGAATGTAAAAATATACATTTAAATTTTAAAATTATGCAACTATGATTAAGTTTTGAGCAGGTTATGATTTCACTACTAATTGCCTTCAGATACATATAATGGTCAATCAATATCACCCAAAAAATTGGCATAAAATCTCTACCTAATCATAGGGCTAAGGTCAAGGACATGAGAAGGCATACACCATATTTTGAATAAAATTTATTATCACTAAAAAAAAGGAAATAAAAATTAAAGAACAAGTGAGAGCAGTAAGCCCAAGAAACTGAGAAAGCTTCGCTAAATTTTTTATTTACATTGATGCTGAATATGAAATTGACATAAATTATCAAGTTTTCATAACCCTTTTATTTATTTATTTATTTAGGCTCTATACTTCAACAAGATATATTATTTCATGTACTAACCTCAAAGCTGATTCCAACTGCAATTATATTGTTTGCAGATGTAGAGAACGTGGCGCTAGTATCTGTTTGTTGATGGTCACCGTACGTAATTGAGGTAACCCCCCTGCCTTCACCTTCCAAAATGATACATGGTTTGTCTCTTGGAACCGGAACCTTCTCTCTGCACAACAAGAATTTCTCCTTTGTTTCTATATCAAATGCCAGAGAAAGAATTTGAATAGGAAGAGACTGTGATTGAAAAGTGTGTGTGTGTATATATGGGTTAAAGTGCAATTTTTCCCTGAAAGTAACACTGAAGAGTGTTGAGAAAATTAGCTTTAACCATTAAAAATTAATGTTGATTGTTTTGTTTTGGTTACTTGTAGGAAAAAGTGTCACTCAAAAAACTTCTAGATACCTAGCACTCCCTAAGTGAAAACTTTCAATGCAAAATTGCTCATTCACACACACACATATGTATATAGCCAATGGTCTTATAGCATAGTGGCATGGAAACTCGTACCTGTATTTGCCTGGATATATGTGAATTTTGAACCACTGAGCGTTGTTACTTTTTATTGAATCAATTGCTGCTTGAACTGTTTTGAACTCACCAGATTGACCAACAGTAATAGTATGTGCAATTGCCTTCCCTCCACAATCTTCTGCAATACAAACCCAGAAACATTGGCAGAATAGTATGAACACAAAAAGAGGGAAAACTATTTCACCTGGAAAATAAAAATCACAAATGAACCGATGACTGAGAGTTAGCCTTCTTATATGTGAAATGATTGTTAAAGTATGACTCTAATGCATTAATTGTGCGTTAAGTTGTGAAATAAACTTAGAAAATTTGAGTATAATGTTATGAAATTCAATTGTCAAAGTTCCTGTTTTCATCGTTTGCATAATCCTTTGTTTGCTTGTGTTTTATGGCTGGGATCTTCTGTTTGATTTTATTCCGAATTAGAAAAAAAAATATTCAATCAAATCCCATTGTTGGTTTTATGGAGAAAAATAAATTTATATAATTGAATTTCAAGTGTTTAATTATTTAAAATTAAATTATATATAATATTGAACATATATATTCATTCAAGATTACTAAATATGGAAACTACTAGTTTTATAGGATCTCTTAATTGATTATTAATTGGTTAGAATTTATATTTTTAGTCAATTAAAACAATTCATAAAAATATTATTAAAAAGGTAAATTGAATTATCAAGTTGGTCGCATTGGAGATTATAATTTCTAAGTCAGTTTTGAAGGATAGGCACTATACTTATATTAAGTTCATTGTATCCATTACATCACGTTCTCCAATCACACATGACCATGTGTCCTATTTTTTTATTTATTTATAAGGGCTTATAGTTATAATTTAAAAATAGAACACATGGTCAGATATGATTGGAGAATTTGACAAAATAGATATAAAGAACTTCACATAAGTATTTTTCAAACCGATATGTTATTGTAATAATAATATAATATTTGTAATTCGGGTCTTACCTATATTGGCGCGAAAAATAGGATGCTAAATTAGTTATTTGTATTAGTAACGGTTCCTTTCTAGAAGCCATGTTTGTAGTGTATTCCAATTCGGTTCCAGCAATCCCGTCGTGTACTATGACTATGAGATTAAATTAAGAAGAAACTTCGGAACATGGTGCTTGAAGTCAAGTTCGATAATAAAAAAGGGGTTAAAATCCATAAAACTCCACTGAATTTTGAATTGGTTGCATATAACTCCTCCGTTGTTTTAAGGTTTAAATTTAACCTCTTTAACCCATGCCATTAATTTTGCCCTTAAGTTGTTTCTGACGGATCTTTGCTGCATCAGATTAAAGGGAATAACATGGCATCAGTATAAGTTAACAATTTTACAATGGTTATATATGTTTACATAAGAGTAAAATATCATTTTATTGGGAAAAAAGGGAAAACTCATTTGGAGGCATCTATATTTTCAATTAATTTTTGATTTGGTACCTGTGTATTTTTCTCTCATAATTAAATGATTTAATTTTTCTTTGTTAGGACCATTACTCCTGTGCAATGGTTAATAGTGCTAACAGAACAAAGTTGTAAGAGCTAAAGGTGTTAACAGAGCAAAATTAATAATATAATCAAGAGAGAAAAA
The DNA here is from genome assembly GCA_019022615.1 of Acacia melanoxylon. Lineage (NCBI taxonomy): Eukaryota > Viridiplantae > Streptophyta > Magnoliopsida > Fabales > Fabaceae > Acacia > Acacia melanoxylon. The sequence goes on along the minus strand of JAFJYJ010000001.1, from coordinate 23,558,716 downwards.
TACATAGGCCTCAAATTAAAAATTGAGTGAAAGTATATATACCTACGAACACTACTATAGATTTGGGCTTTTATAACACTTAATACATAACAGTTACAGCTAATAAACGTTATGTATGTCAAGGTGGAGGTCACACTAGGATATATGATGCTTAAACATAATGGTTAATTATACACACCATCATGTATTGTGTGACGAAATAACGGTTATAGTTAATAACCGTCGTTTATTTAGTGAAAAAAAGTGACGGGTTTTTTTTTGAAACAACCGCCATGTTGTAGGAATCTCATCAGAAGCGCGGAAGCGTATCGAACCGAGACGATGTAGAAAAAGATGAACCTTCATCGTTTTGATTACCTGGAAAGATGAGCGATCTAAAAGCCTCTTCTCGAACGGTCCAAGTCACGAACAGTCCAAGTTCGCTCTATGATCGATCTTCCAGACTATCTCTCGAGGGGGATGAGATGGTTGTGTGGGCAACCGTTCGGATGATGAACGTCGCCTCTAGGGTTTTATTTCGATGAGAGCCTCCTTGTGAATTAGGTTTCTTAATGGGTGAAAGTAGGTTTATATACTACTACACCAAGACCTAACCCTAAACCCTAAAGGGCCATAGGGCTCTTGGGCTGTAGTCTCACTTAAGCCCAATTGGGCTTAAGTGACCAAAGAGCATATATTCCAACACATGTAACACTTACAAATGATTCGACTTCCTACCTCTTACATAAGCGAAAACAAAACATAACGGTTTTCCAAAACAACCGTCATCTAAATCTTTCATAACCCTTTGTAACATTCGGGTATTCAACACCGTAACTAATCATAACCCTTCGTAATCCTATTAGATCTTCATAATTCATGAGTCATAACCCTTCGCAATTTGTTAGAACTCTATTTAAATTCAACTATTCATTGTGATTCTTACTACTTTTCTTTATCAGCCTCATCCTCGTCTCCTTCATCATGTTATAAGTTTCCAAGGAACTCCTCCTCCTCCTCCGCCGCCACCACCACCCCTCCCTCCTCCTCCACCACCACCACCTCCTCAAGGCTTGTTGGTGGCAACAAATGGCTCAAGTATTGAGGATCTTAACTATGTCACCTCCCCTCTGTCATCTTTAGCACCTCCACCCCCTCTACCAATCCATCTATTCAGCCGAATGATGAGATGGCTGATGACTTCTCATTTTTAATAGATTTGAGACATATTTTGATATATTTGAGAAGTCATTATTACTAATTTAAAGAGATTTTATTGAGATTTTAAGAGATATCAATTTAGATGCATTATTTGGAAGATTTCAATTTAAAATAAAAGCTCTTGAGTTTAGGAAATAAATAATAGTAATAGGAAGTTTTCTAAAAAATAAAAATCAGTTATATATATATATTATTATTATTAGTAGTAGTATTATTAATTTTTTCCCCCCACAGCCACACACGCGTTTTGGCAATGTTATTATTTGATTGAAGAATTGATTAAAAAGAATAGGAAGCAGCAACTTTTGGTGGGCCGAATCAATGGGATTGAGATGCACCATTTATGACCAATTGAAAATCAAGAAGAACCTAAAAAGCATCAGCACGTGGGAAGGAGAAAAACAAATTAAAGATGTTGATTTAAAAAGCCCAAGGAAGCACACCACATTTTGAGACAATTGGGCCCACAAATTAAATGGAATTGAAGACCTAATTAAGAGAAGGGCTACGAATTGAAAAGGGGAGGAACAGAGGCGGCATATTTTGGGAGAGCAGAGTCATAGAGCGACATTCACGATTGGAACGAGGGAAATAGAATAGAGCTAGCGGCGACATTGAACCTCCTATCTCGCCGGCGGCATCATTCACCACCAAGGCCGCCGGCGAGCCTCGTCTTCACAGCAGCTAGAAAAGGAGGCGCAGAACGAGAACGTCGAACCAGAGGGAGAGATCATATTCTTAATTCCAATACTCTATTTTTACTCCCTTTTCCTTTGATTTTCCTCATGCTCTGAACTTGGATTTTAATTTTCTGTGCTGCTCTGATTTTTGTTAAAGCCATGTTTGGCTAATTTCTCTTTACAACCTAGAGGAACTTTGAATTTATAAGTGTGGATTTGACTTTGTTTTTATTAATTAGTTATAATTAATATTAATTTTGGTTACTTAATCTTGTTTAGATTTTATCTATTTAGTGACTGACCATCATTAAATATGAATTTGAGAATTATGATTTACCTTGACGAAGGGAATTTTAATTAAGCTCTCAGATTAAGTAATGTGGGATTAAATTACGATTTAATTTGCGATTAGGATAGACATATACCTAATGGCCCCATATAATTGTTAAGAAGTGTGTTCGAGTTTTATTGCCTCTTGAGTAATTATGTTAGACATAACAAATTACACTCAAGAGAGGGTTGTAAGTGGACCGACAGACACTTATAACTATTTATATTCGAGATTAACAAAATTGATATTAAGGCTAATTAAATTAGTGAAATCAAGGTTTATGAAGCTAATAAGGGATTAGTAACTCTGGGTTGCTCATTTAATATTTGTGGTAGTTTGTTTATTTTAATTTCATTTTAATTTTCTTTTCTCTTAATTAAATTCAATTTGGTTTGCTCAACTTAAACGAAATTGTAAAATTAATGCTTAACCGAAATTTGTGATACCAAGTCCTCGTGGGAACGATACTTTTCTTATCACTTTATTACTTGGTACGACCAGTATACTTGAGGAGTTATAGGCTATAACGTTTTGCCCTATCAATGGCACAAGAGAAAAGAGCATTGGGAAAGGGTCTTCTTGTCATGAAGGAGATCTAGAAATCAAATTAAGAGAGAGGGGAGAAAACTTACTATAGATGGAACAAGAAAGGTCAAATTTTAAAATCTGACAAGTTTATAATTTGTTATTTCTTGTTCCACCTCACAGAAAGTCTCCTACTCTCTCTTGTAATTTTCTTCTCTGGACCTCCTTCATGACAACAAAACCCTTCTCCAATGCTCTTTTCTCTTGTGTGTTCTCATCATTCAGTGCAAAGATGGATTGGTGGATGGGGCGAAGTGGTTAGTTCTTGAGATAGACAACGGTTAGTAAGTAAAACTCGTCACTTAATAGAAGTCCAAGCAAATAAATAATGATTGTGAGAACTACTTAAGCATAATTTGCATGGGGAAGGGTAGTTACTTAAAGTGCCATTTCACCATTGTTTAGAAGGAGATTCTTTGCCAAGCCAATGAACATCTCTACATAGATCAGAGGCATTCTTATTGAAATATTGGGCAAATCTCCATACGTATATTGCCTCTTGTTGCTCATCGCTTTTATTGTTTTTGTTCCTTTCTTTATTCTCTTCTCGCCCAGCAACAATTATTGTCTTCTAAAATAATGGCTTGTTGACCAAAGTTCTACTTGTGGGCCATGTGTACTTCCTGAGGTGTTTTGTTTGCATTTTGGTGACTTTTAAATGCTTGTATTATACGATGATAGATCAGTTTCACCTTCATCTATTTCATTGCCCCATGTTTTGGCCCTTTTAACACTTATTTTTGTGAACAGCCGAATGACCAAAAGATATGTGTGTTTTATATCATAAATGATGCCCCATCAGGTGCTTCTTGCAGTCCCAATGAGTGAGAGCATGATTAAGCAATAGCCTTTTTATCTTTATTAGCTGTCTGAATGAGAATTCATTTCATGACGCAATAATTTCCATTTTGACGGATATGAATTATTAAGGGGTGAGTTTGCTTATGAATGAATTGCATATGGTCGTATATTTCTTCTATGTTTCTCTTTATCCCCTTACTTTGGTTCCTCATGCAGCTTACAAGTCACAAGTACGTATGCAAGGATAAAAAGGTATGCGTCAGTCTCTTCTATCTCCTACATTGGCTCAATGTGATGATAGTGGAGTGATTGACTCTTGTCTAAATACCTTATATTGCTGCCTTGTCTTTGTTGGCTTGATGAAGTTTTATTTTTCTTTTGCAAATAAAAAGTTTCAAAAAAAGAGAGAGATTCTTTTCTTAAAATAAACGAATTTGGTTTTTGATAAGGGAAGAAAAAAAAACTAAATACAATATACAAACCAAACAAAAAATATTTTTCCCAAATAAATTAACTAAAATGTTCCTAAAAGATACCAACCAAGCGTCACACCTTTCTATCCCTAATTGGGTTTAGATCCCTCTAAAAGGTATGTAAGCCCTAGATTTTCATCCTACGTCAAGTCCAACAATGTAAATAATTAATTCAGTTTTCTCACTTTGTAAATATTTTATTTTTGGGTAATTATGATGAAATTTAAAAAGGTCATATTTATTTTTAAATAACTAACTTAGAGTAACCATTCTTATGAATGGGTGCTGTGAGGTACCTAATACCATCCCTACACACAACTGACTCCCCAAAACCTAAATAGTTTTTGTAGACTGGTTTTCATTTTATAAAAAAGGTTTCCAAAATTACCCTATTTTCAAAATTTTGGTGCCAGCTCCATTCTCCATATTTTTCTAATTTCAGGCGTTACAGCTTGACGTCACTGGGGAGAATTTGAGAGTCAAGCCCATTTAAGCTAATTAGTTAAAAATATTATGACCTTAATTTAATTTTAATTACCCTTCTTTTTTAATTATTTGTTTTTATTTATTAAATTCTTTATTCATTCATTTATTCTTCTTCTCTATCTATCTTGTGATTTGCTTCCTTCTTCCTTATTTCTTTTTTAATTATTATTTTTAATTATTAAATTCTTTATTCATTCATTTATTCTTCTTCTCTATCTATCTTGTGATTTGCATAACAGATGAGGGTTGGATAGAATGTAGGTCCATAGGTTGGTATGCTCTCCACACACGTTGAACACACACTATTATCGTTACTGACATTTTGGGCCCTATACTGGCATTGGGTCTGTGAGTTCCTTAAGTGAGCAGAAGTTTCTAGTGGTCTCCCTATGGGGTCTTTAGAACCCCTGAGGTTACTGTGAAGATTTTATCCTAGCTGTTACTCATTTGGTGAGGTTGATCCCTGTGGGGGCTTTCAGAACCCACTGAAGGTCAATTTCGTTAGATGGGGTCTTCATCTTTATAATGGGAACAGTTACGAGACCTTTATAAGTGAGAATCAGAACCACCTGGAAGTCGTTGCACATATTAGGGTAAATTATCGACCTACCCAATTAGTTAGTGCTTGCCTTTTTTAGGGTAGATATCCCCAACCTAGGGTTATTCCTAAAATAGGACATTGGAGGGTATATATTTATTTATTGTTGATAATCTTTATAGTTGTCCATGCATAATCAATAAAACCCCTAGGATCAAGTGACTAATTGTCGCTTTACCTGAGTATTTATCTAGCATCACTCCACATAAAGATACATCACAAGGACGGTGTATGAATTAGATAGCCAACCCTAGTTTAAGGGTCTATGACCCTAAAAGACCATGAGCTCATCACATCTATCATGTTAGAAAATTTTAGGTGCTCATGAGGCATCATTATATCATGGGAAAATCCTTTTGAGGACCTTTTTAGTGTAAAAATCCTAAAAAAGGCCCTCAAAATCTGACAATACCTGAAAAAGCTCAAATATTTTCAGAATCTTGCGTGAGTTGTTAACGGGGCTGATATAGTTGTTAACGGGGTACTGATATAGTTGTTAATGGGGCTGATTTAGTTGTTAAAAAATTGTTGTTAATGGGGCTGATATAGTTGTCAACTAACAACTATATCAGCCAAATTAACAACTCACCGAAGATTCTAACAATACTTGAAAAGGCCTTCACCAAAAAGGGCCCTCAAAAGGATTTTCTCTTATATCATTCATAGGAATTTTAGCTTCATTTGATATGGGCCTTGGGCATATCATTTTTTAAAACCCTTAGCTGCGTAATAGCCTAGGCCGTTTGTAGGATAACATGCACTTCCTTATCTCTATGAGGTAATGAATCTCTTGAGGAAGTGAGGTTCTTTTCTTAATGTCCATAACTCATATCAAAGGTTAAAGTATATGTCATCACTCTTTTAGGGATCATGAGGAATCATTACATCATGCATAGGTAAATTACCTTCATTTGATATGGGCCTTGGACAAAATAACTATGTTTTAAAGAAGACCCTTAGCTGCGTAATGGTCTGGGCTATTCGCAAATTAATGGGCTCTTCATTCTCCCTATGAGGTAAAAGATCTCTTGAGGAAGTGAAGTTCTTTTTCCTAATGTCCATCACCCATATCAGGACTTGAAAGCACATGTATCACCTACATAGCATGAATGATATTGGAAATATTTTCTAACCCTTCCTTCTCTTTCCTTTAATGAAGGGAAAGCGAGTTATCCAATGATTGAAAGAATTTGGCATAAAGGTTAATGGCACAAAAACCAGGTTTAAATCAAGTTCTTACAAGAAAGCTGTATAGAGGGAAGGACATCAGATTGATGGTAGAAGTATAACCACTTGAACGCCTGATTCGATTAAGTCGCTACATTCAAGGTTCTTTCAAATTGGGCTTCATGAAGAAGTATGGAAACATCATTGATCTGCTACATGTGCCGGTGCTTACTTGCTATCATAGAACTGGGCCAATATTAGGATGCCTCTTTAAGATGCTTCACTTTCTCTAATTTTCAACTAGCCCCAACCCTTGAAAAATATGAGGAAATCCTTAGGATGCCAATTAAAAGGAACGATAAGATCTTCTATTATCTAGGCTGCCTACTTTCTCAGGGAGGAATAGCAAATCTATTCTGGGTTCACATGGAAGAAGCACAGATTGTAGGCACCGGACAGGTCAAGGGGATTAAAAAGACCATATTGGATGCTCGCATAGCAAGTTTAGTGGAGAATGAAGATTGGGAGAGTTTTGCAGGGTCTTTGCATTTGCTATTTATGGCATGATCCTCTTTCCTTCATCAGCAAGAATAATTGACCTTGGAGCTATCAGTGTCTTCCTATCGGTTGGGTATTATCAAATCAACCTAGTACCTGCAATTTTAGCAGAGACCTATATTTCGTTTTCTTAGTGCCACTTAAAGAAGGAAGGTCGAATAAAATGTTGTCTTGGATTACTTGAGGTATAGATGTTGAGTCACATACACGAAGAAAAGAAGTACTTCCAGGAAAGGCACAACAAGTTTACTAACTGATAATTGAATATTTCATACACTTCTTTTTATCTATTGATTAATAATTTAGGACTCTTTAGTTAATAAATAATGTCTTTTATACTTATTTGGGCTTTGAACCTTTGATTACATTTTAGCAATTTTTAATAATAAAATTTCAGTTTTACATTGCTTCACTATTTTTACCATGTACTCTTGAACTAGACATCGGATTTGCCTCATTCTTGTTTCATATTTCAGATGATGTAAAGAGCTACAATTGTTATGAAGACATGAAGGGAAAATTCGGACAAGAGGGCGGTCGATTTTGGAGCCGAAGTCATATGTATATTTTTGGATTTTTATTTGGGCTCGAATTTTGTAACTTAAGCCCATTTTTATTTCTTTTTCCGTTTTGGACCTGAACTGAATTGTGGATTGGAGCCCCATTTCGTTTGTGCCATTTTAGGTTAAGTTAGATGGCAGTCACAAACATTTTTTTTTCATTCACCTTTTTACACATTTTAGGATTAAACACATAAGTTTCATTTTCTCTGCAATGTTCTTCGCGTTCTTCGTGTTCTTCGTCTATTCTTCATTTTTTCCAGCCATGCTCGGCTAAACTTCTGTGATTAATCCAACATTGAGGATTCCATGATTCGTCCAGAGAGCTTGTGCTTAATTGGTAATTTAACTCGTTTCTGTTTTCATCTTATCAGATTCGATTTCTGGAAATAGTTTGAATATTAGATTTAATATTCGGTTTGGTTTATCCCAAGGACTGAGTTCGAACTAGGTTTCAGTGTTACTGTACGATGGCATAATGAGACGCCACTGTTCGGACAAATGCTAGGTGATCGTCTAGTCGAGGGATTTTCTTGACGAACGCAGAGATTTCGGTTTGTCTAGAACCAATCGTGAGTTAGTTATATTTCGTTCAATAATGAAAGTCTCTGGAATCTGAATGTTGGGTTGATCGATTTTAATCTGTTTCTGTTTATTTCGTTTTTATTCTGTTTGAACCAAAACCCCCCATTTTTATTGTTCTGTTTTGATGTTACTGTCCATTCAAACCTACTGTGAATTCGTTGGGGAAACAACCCAGGTTCCCTATTTCTGCAATTCCTTTTCGAACTTGGTTATTTTGGGAGATACGGAAAATCTTTGTCAAAATATGGCGCCGCTGCCGGGGAATTTGCATCGGTTTAATCATTAACAGTATATTAGAATAGGTTAGTGTAGACCACTTTTGGTCTCGTTGGGATGTAACGGGTATTTCAGAAATTGTTTGACTTACTCCGATTGGGCTGATTTTTGGTGAGCTGAAGGAAAATCATATTTTAAAACGAACACAGTCCACAGGCATTGTGGGTCTTGAGATTTAAGCCAAATTCCATTGTTTAGACCACTTTTTCAATTTTTCAATTTCTTTTATTCATTTTTGGGTACCCCAATAGTGTAGAAGTTGCCTTGTCCAAGTCCCATAAATTTTAAAAATCGTTTGATTATGTTTTGGACAATTTCCAACATAGGTTTTTGCTTTTTGTGTTGTTTTAGTGTTTTTCTACTTTTTTTTTTTTAACCATTTTTAGTGGCATTTTCGTAATTCTGAGTGTCTAGTGGCATTATCGTAATTCTGAGTATTTGTCAATTCTGCCTTATGGTTATGCTGCATGAGTACCAGGAGTACTACTAATCCAGAAGACTTGTTACCATTTGATCCTGAAATAGATAGAACAATTCTTATTGCTAGAAGAGTTGTTAGGCTAAGTCGTGGGATTAATACTGAATTGGACATTGAACTTGAGTCTGATTGTGACCATTCTGACTGTGTCCTTTCTGTTGATCTTTCTGATTGTGTTTCTGATAGTACTTCTGATATTCTTGTTGTTTTCACTGATTCTAGTAGCAATTTAGCTAACTCAGAAATTATGGCAGAAGAACAAGGGAATCGTCCTACTTTAAAGTAAATGGCTACACCTGATGTTAATTATCAACCTTTGTGTATCAAATATCCTGACCTTACTGCTAACTTTGAACTTAAATCTGGTCTAATACACTTGTTGCCTAAGTTTCATGGTCTTGCAGGTGAGTGTCCCATTAAGCATTTGAAGAAATTCCATGTAGTGAGCAGCACAAAGAAACCACAAGCCATTGATGAAGATCATATCAAGCTGAAAGCTTTTCCTTTCTCATTGGAAGGTGGAGCTAAGGACTGGTTGTTCTACCTTCAGCCCTCATCTATTGGGAGCTAGACTTCTATTCAAAGGTTATTTCTGGAAAAGTTCTTCCCTGCCTCAAGAGCCACTTCGATCAAGAAGGAAATTAGTGGCATTAAACAAGCTAATTGGGAGACTATGCATGAGTACTGGGAGAGGTTCAAAAGGTTATGTGCAAGCAGTCCACACCACCAGATCACTGAGCAACTCTTGATTACCTATTTCTATGAGGGTTTGCTACTTGTAGATAAAGGTTTGGTGGATGCTTCTAGTGGTGGGGCTCTGAGTAACAAGACACCTGAAGATGCCCGAGACTTGATATCCACTATGGCAGCTAACTCTCAGTAGTTTGGCACCAGAGCCAATAGTACTCTTGTTTACCAGATTCAGACACCTCCAGTCCAATATGATTCTCAAAGATTAGAGACTGGACTTGATGATCTGACCTCCCTGGTGAGGCAGTTAGCGGTGACAAAGTGATACGTACAAAGATGTCTTCCCCTCCTCGATTGGATACTCATGTGGGTTCGGTTCCCGACCCTTATCATTCTATCGACTCTTGTCCCACCTTGCATGATCCCGCTTATCAAGACCGAAGAGTGCAGCTGCGTGGGTGTTTTTCCGGGAAAGCCACAATACCAGCATAATAGTGCTTATTCTAATACTTACAATCTCGGATGGAGAAATCACCCCAATTTCCGTTGGAACCAGAATCAGAACTAGAGTAACCAATATCAACAGAATTCTAGAATTACCAGCAAAGACAATACAGACCCCAGAATTTCCAGCAGCAATCTGCACCTCCTTTGCCAGCACCACCTCCTCGACTAGCTATATGTGCACCTCTACAGGCAGCACAACAGCAGGCTAGTAGTAGTAGTGGTTCCTCACTTGAAGATATGATGAAGTAATTTGCCACAAACTCTATACAGTTCCAACAGCAAACTGAAACTTCCATTTAGAGTTTGCAAACGCAGATTGGCCAATTGGCAACATCACTGAATCAGCTTTAACCTCAGGGATCCAACACTCTTCCTACGTAGATAATTCCCAATCCCAAAGGAAATGTGAGTGCGATTACCTTACGTCCTGACAAGCAATTGGAGGAACCTAAACAAGCTGCAGATGTGACTTCCACATCAGAAAAAGAGTCAGAAAATGTGAAGATTGACTCTAAAAATAAAAAGGCAGTGCAACAAGGTGAAAAGGAAGACATTCCCATTCCTCTTCCTTTCGAAGTTGGCAGAAAAAGCACAAGAGAAGGATATATATACTTGAGACATTCAGAAGAGTAGAGATCAACATTCCTCTCTTAGATGCAGTCAAAAAAATTCCTAAATATGCCAAGTTTCTGAAGGAGTTGTGTACCAACAAGAGGCGATTGAAGGGAAATGAACGAGTCAGTTTGAACCAGAATGTATCAGCACTCATCCAGCCTACCATGCCTCGCAAGTGTAAAGATCCAGGGACGTTTTCTATCCCTTGCATTATTGGTAATTATAGATTTGATGATTCTATTAATGTCATGCCTATATGTGTTTATAGATCTCTTGGTTTTGGTCCCTTGCGTCCTACTGGTGTTGTTGTTCAATTAGTTAATAGGAGTAATGCTCATCCTTCTGGTTTAGTTGAAGATGTATTAGTTAAAGTTAATGAATTGATATTCCCTGCTGATTTTTACATCTTAGATATAGAGGATGAGTCTCCTCGTAGTAGGTCACCAATCATTCTAGGGAGGCCTTTCATGAAAACAGCTAGGACTAAGATAGATGTGCATTCTGATACTCTTTCCATGGAGTTTGGTGATATATTTGTGAATTTCAACATCTTTGATGCCATGAAACATCCTAGAGAAGAGCATTCTGTTTTCTGCATTGATGTGATTGATGATGCTGTGGATGATGTTCTTACTGATTGGTGTGCTGATTATCCTGATTTTGCATCTGTGAGTGATTTTCCCATTTGTGCATGTGCTGATAATGAATGGTGCTCTGTTTGCACTGATTTGGTAAATGCTGCATTATTTGGTGATTTTGACTTGCTTAGTGATGCTGCATTACTTGTGGATTCTGATGTTGATTCTGATTTTGAGCTTCATCCTGACCCTGATATGCATCCCGAGTCTATGCTTGATTCGATTTTGCTTTGAACTCGAATTCGATGTTAACATTGAGCCGTATAGACACAGTTCTTCTTCTGCTTCTTTGAATGTGATTTCAGGCATTCCCAGTGTGATGACATCAGAGTTGTTGCAACAACATCCCATGCTTCTCCCCTCCACTGAGCAACCACCTAAAGTTGAGTTGAAATCCCTTCCAGATCACCTAAAGTATGCATTTCTGGAGGTGGATGAACAGTTGCCAGTCATTATGGCAAATAATCTTCTTCCTGACTAAGAAGAGAAGCTGTTAAGCTTGTTGAGGGCGAACAAGAAAGCCATTGAGTGGACATTAGCTGACATCGTTGGTATCAGCCCTTCCATGTGTATGCATTGAATTCTGTTGGAAGAGGAAGCTAAGCCAGTGAGGCAACCCCAGAGACGGCTTAATCCCTTTATCCTTGATGTGGTGAAGAAGGAGGTCACTAAGCTTCTGCAAGCTGATATCATCTATCCCATTTCTGATAGCCAGTGGGTTAGCCCGGTTCAGGTGTTTCCTAAGAAATCCAGAGTTACTATGGTAGCCAATCAGAAGAATAAGCTCATTCCTACTCGAGTTCATAATAGTTTGAGAGTTTGCATCGACTATAGGAGACTCAACCAAGCCACTCGCAAGGATCATTACCTTCTACCTTTCATTGATCAGATGTTAGAGCGATGGGCTGGGAAGTCTCATTACTGCTTCCTAGATGGCTACTCCGGATACTTGCAGATCCATATTGCTCCTGAGGATCAAGAGAAGACGACCTTCACATGCCCCTTTGGGACATATGCTTATAGAAGGATGCCTTTTGGCCTCTGCAATGCTCCTGGCACCTTTCAGCGTTGTATGGTAAGTATTTTCTCTGATTTTCTAGAGGATTGCATGGAGGTTTTTATGGATGATTTTACTGTATATGGGTCTGATTTTGATGCATGCTTAGCTAATTTATCTAGAGTTTTGCATAGGTGCATTGAGTCTAATCTTGTGCTGAATTATGAAAAGTGTCACTTTATGGTTGAATCGAGTATAGTCTTGGGATACATAGTGTCTAGGAAAGGGATTGAGGTAGACCCTGCTAAGATAAATGTAATTATTGATTTGCCTTACCCCGCATCTGTGTGGGAAGTTAGCTCTTTTCTTGGTCATGCATGTTTCTATCGACGTTTCGTTTGAGATTTCAGCAAGACTGCTCGATCTTTGTCCAAATTTTTGCATAAGGACACTAACTTTGTATTTGATGATGAGTGCAAGGCAGCCTTCGATCACTTGAAGCGTTGCTTGACCACAACCCCAGTGATCCAGCCTCCAGATTGGTACCTTCCCTTCGAGTTGATGTGTGATGCTTCCAATTATGCGGTTGCTGCTATCTTGTCACGGCAAGTCGACAGAGCATCTCATGTCATTGCATATTGCTGGCTGTTGATTATGTCTCGAAATGGGTTGAGGCGAAAGCCACCAGGACTAATGATTCTTCTATGGTGGTGGATTTTGTTAGGTCTAACATTTTCTGCAGGTTTGGCATTCCTAGAGCTATTATCAGTGACCGGGGCTCCCATTTTTGCAACCGAAGCATGGGTGCCTTGTTACGCAAGTATGGAGTGCTTCACAAGGTCTCCACAGCCTACCACCCTTAGACCAATGGTCAAGCTGAAGTCTCAAATAGAGAGATTAAGTAAATCCTTCAGAAGACTATTAACTCTACCCGGAAAGATTGAAGTAAATGATTAGAGGATTCTTTGTGGGCATACCGCACGCCTACAAGACTCTGATTGGGATGTCTCCCTATCGGCTTGTCTTTGGTAAGACATGTCATCTTCCGGTTGAGTTGGAGCATCAAGCCTATTGGGCCATTAAGTAGTGAAACATGGATTTGGTTAAGTCTGGGATGGAATGGAAGCTGCAGTTGCAAGAGTTAGATGAGCTTAGATTGGATGCCTATGAGAGTTCACGATTGTACAAGGAAAAGACTAAGGCATTCCATGATAAGTATATTATGAGGAAAGAATTTTCCGTGGGTCAGAAAGTTCTTCTGTTTAACTCCCGTTTGAAGTTTATGCCTGGTAAGCTTCGATCTAAATGAGATGGCCCTTTTGTGATCACTAACATATTTCCATTTGGTGCTGTTGAGCTTTGTGATCAACCTACAGGACGAACCTTTAAGGTAAATAGGCATCGCCTCAAACAATTTCATGAGGGATCCCAGCAGCAACCCGAGGAAGCAGAGATTCTCCTCATTGATGCCACTTATCCTCCATAAACCTTTGAGGAGTATTCTTCTTTCTTCACCCTCTTTCTCTTTTATTTGTTTCCATTTTTTTCCCACTTTGCTTTTTGAAAATAAATACAGTCTCTCTTTCTTTTGTGTGCATCTGCTCCTAATTTGCGTTCTCTAGAACTTGCTCATTTTCTTTTTGAAACTACATTTTTCACTTACGTGCATGAATATGATGGAAGCTTGTTTTCTTCCTTTTATTTTCCCCACTTTGGCCAAATAACTTTCCTTTGCATTATGTTTCCTTTGCTAGCCCCTTTGTGCCTTTTTGAATCATTCTTTTCTAAGCCACATTACAAGTCTAAGCGTAAAACCATTTTATTCTGCACCTTGAAAAATTTATTGAGCATTGGTTTCACCTTGGTTTTTTTTTTGTTTAAGTGTGGGGGTTGCTCAGGAGTGCAACAATTTAAGTGTGGGGGGAGATATTTGATTTTGTCATTGTGATTATGTATATAGTTTATAAAAAAAAAAGGCTTACAAAAAAGAGGCTTAAAAAAAAGCTTAAAGAAAAAAGAAGAAGAAGAAGAAGAAGAAGAAGAAGAAAGAAAGAAAAGCAGAAAAAGAAAAGAAAAGAAAGAAAGAAAGAAAAAGGAAAGAAAATACATAGAAAGAAAGGAGATATATGAGTAAAATAAAAGTTTTCATACATACAAAATGATTGTGTTAATCAGTGCTATTTTTAATTTCTTTGGTGCTTAGCCTCTCATTCCATACTATTACCTACCTTCACCCTAACCCCATTACAACCTTTAACAATAAGCTCTCTTGATTTGTGCATGCATGTGTTATGAGTAGTGGAGACGTAGAAATTGAGCAAGCTTATGGTAGAACAATTTTCTTGAGTAGAATTTGAGCGATACATTTATTTACCTTAAACACTTGAGAGATTGATTGATTGAGGGCATCATTTGAGAGACCATCTTTTGTGATTAGCATCATTGATTGAGATTACCATGAATTGTAGTTTGAGATGAAATGATTTTGGTCTTCATGGATTGGTCTTTTGAAGCTTTGTGTCCCTTGTTCAATTTTTGCTTTGTTAGCAATTATTAGAAAAGAAGAGTTTTTCCTTTTAGTCTTTTTCTTTCAATTTTGCTCAGAAGTGCAAAAAGATAAGTGTGGGGGAATTTGATAATTGAATATTTCATACACTTCTTTTTATCTCTTGATTAATAATTTAGGATTATTTAGTTAATAAATAATGACTTTTATACTTATTTGGGCTTTGGGCCTTTGATTATATTTTAGCCATTTTTTATAATAAAATTCCAGTTTTACATTGCTTCACTATTTTTACCATAACTCTTGAACCAGACATCGGATTTGCCTAATTCTTGTTTCATATTTCAGATGATTCAAAGAGCTACAATTGTTATGAATACATGAAGGGAAAATTTGGACAAGAGGGCGGTCGATTTTGGAGCCAAAGTCAGATGTATATTTCTAGATTTTTATTTGGTCGCTAATTTTGTAACTTAAGCCCATTTTTATTTCTTTTCTGTTTTGGGCCTGAACTGAATTGTGGATTGGAGCCCTATTTCGTTTTTGCCATTTTAGGTTAAGTTAGATGGCAGCCACAAACGCTTTTGTCATTCACCTTTTTACACATTTTCGGATTGAAATAGAAGTTTTAAAATTCTCTCAACTATTCTTCATCTGTTCATCATGTTTTTCGTGTTCATGATGAACTTCTTCATTTCTGTTCGATTTTCGTTCTGCATAGTCATGATGGGCTAAGCTACTGTGATTGGCCCACAGATTAAGGATTTCACTTTCCAGAGGACTCATTCTTAACGGTAACAAATTAGTTTCTGTTTTGTAATTTCAGATTCAATTTACTTTCGGATTGGGTGTTAGATTTAACGCCCAGATTGAGATATCTCAAGGATCGAGTTCGAACTAGGTTTAAGTGCTTGCTGTGCGATCGCATAGTAACACGCCACTATTCGGATAAACGTTAGGCAATCGTCTAGTTGAGGGATTTTCTGGACGAACGCAGAGATTTCGGTTTGTCCAGAATCAATCGCGAGTTCGTTTCAAAATCTATTTTCGTCCGATGAAGGAAAGTGGTGGAATTTGAAATCCTAAGTTGATCTTTTATTTATGTTTAATCTTCGTTTTATCTGTTTCTGTTTAGTTCTATTTTAATCTTTACTGCATTGAAAAACAAACCCCCCAGTTACTGTTTTATTGCTATTAGAATTGAACCGATTGTGAATTCGTTGGGAAACGACCCAGGTTACATTATACTACAAATCCTTTTCTAATCTGGTTATTTTGGGAGATTACGGCAAATCTCTTTCAAAATATAGGAGGGGTCAGCGGTAGGTTCGCTGGGGCTAGGAGGTTGGCGAATATTGTCATAAGGTTGGAGAGGGGGAGTAGGAACCGCTTCATGGTCTGAAGGCTGGAGGGGGGAGCGGGCATGTCTTCAACGTCAGAAATAAGAATGACTTCCACGACACGGGAATATTTGTTCACAATAGAAGGCTAGAGGGGGTGAGCACCAAACGTACCCCTGCAAGCGGTTGTCTTGTATCTAACCATGGTTTGGCAGAGACGAAGATTAGGGACAGAGAGGATTATGATTAGGACAGAGTGAGGAGTTAGGGTAGAAAGGTACGAAATGATGAAATATGGAATGAATGGTAGTTTATTGGTTTTTAAGTGAAATTTGTAAACAATATTAAGACCGGATTTAGAAAATGTCTAGTCCTAATTTTTTTTTAAAGATCGGCGTTGTAAAATATCAAGTCCTAAAAGAGGCCCCTTAATTTTTTTTAAAGTAAGAATTTTTCTATTTATAGAATAGCATTTATAAGACCAGTTGTTTTACCATATCCGGTCTTAAAAGTTACGTCATTTCATATTCTTCAGATAGCTAGAGTCGTATCCTTACACTTTGTGTTCAATGAATGATTCAGAGTCTCTTCGGCTTTCAAGTAAACTTCCCAACTATGCATCTCCTCGTATTCTGAGGCCACTCCACTTGTTAAAGTTTCCGTCGTTTCAAATTCTTCAGGATGGGGTTCTCTATTTAAGTCCCTTGTTACTTTAGTTTCTTCACATTCTTCTCCACTTATACAACTTCCACGGCCTCCTCCACCGCCTAGCCTCCACCATAATGTCTGCTCCACCAGGTCCTCCTTTTCCTCCTCCTCCTCCCCAACCTCAAAGGCCTCCTCCATTGCCTTCAAATCCATCTGCCCATCAGATGCTGAAGCATGTGCTTGCCCGCGTCACTCACATTGATCGACGCTTGGGCAAATTGGTTGGGCTTATTCATACCGTGAACAGCAAGCTCGACATGGTACTCCACGCCAATGATGTAGAGTACCATCCTTCTGAAAAGGACTCATCCGGCGCACCCTTGCTGACTCCTCCCCCTCTGACAATGATATGTCGGATTAGATGTTTTATGTTTTTATTTGTTTTTTTATGTTTGTTGTAGTACTACCCTTTATCGGGCAACATAAAAAATATAATGAATAAAATATTTTTAAATTGTGTTCCCATCTTCATTATTCGTCTTCATTTTTCAAGTGGTCCATACACAATAGTAAGGAAACAAACAAAACAATGTCCTCGTATGTCATACTTTACATTGAAAATTCGCAGAATACAACATTAAGAACATACAAAACAAACTAAACATCGTTTACCTTGTTCGAACAAACATATTAACAATTCTTCTCAAGGTTGGACCGTCGTTGTCGTCAGTTTTACCTCTCCTAGATGTTGATCATTTTCAGTGTCCTTTTCATTGTCTTTCTTCTTTTTCCGAAAAAAAGAAAAAAGACAAAGAAAAAGGAGACCGATAATGATCATCAACACCTGGAGAGGTAAAAATGACGACAACGAAGGTCCTACCTTGAGCAGAACCTCGGTTGTCTTGAACCCTACTGCATTGTTTGAAAAGCGTGTAACCATTTCTTATATTTAAACGAAGACTTTTAGGACCGGACCTTTAAAAAATATCTAGTCCTAAAAGTCTCGCCATATTTTTGAAATTAAATGAAGACTTTTAGGATCGGTCCTTTAAAAAAATCCGGTCCTAAAAGTCTCGCCATATTTTTGAAGTTAAACGAAGACTTTTAGGATCGGACCTTTAAAAAAAATATGGTCCTAAAAGTCTTGCCATGTTTTTGAAATTAAACGAAGACTTTTAGGACTGGACCTTTACAAAACATCCGGACCTAAAAGTCTCACCACAAAAGACTTTTAGAACCGAATCTTTAAAAACTATCCGGTCCTAAAAGTCACAGAGACTCTTAGGACCAGACCTTTAAAAAAAATCCAATCCTAAAAGATTCATACATTTCAGTCTGCTCATTTACAGCATCTTGTCCTCAAGGTATGAGCACTAAATAGCTTTATCAACCATCCAATACATTCAGCAACCAAAAATGGACACATGGAAATTGTTAGAAAAAATAAACAAATTTATTATTGACCATTAAACAAATTGTACAATTGTTCATTTACAAAAGATGATTGTTGCTACAGCATTTACAAATGAATTCAGGACATTATTGTTATGACTTTAAGAGGTCTACAGATATTCACAAAACACTTTGCATATGTGCTCAATATCATCATCAGAAAAGGGATCTGCATAGGCAAACATATGTAACATCAAAGACAAAAATTGAATTAACTTGTGTGCATATATCATATGTAACATTAAGCTAGAAAATTAATTTAGCCATAATATGTAACATCAAATACATTTACCTTTCCAGTGAATTTAGTCCTTCCTTGCATGATAATATCATATATGTGTTTCATAACATACTGGCCACATAAGTTGAACGCCTCTGGTTGCCGACGGGTCTAAAAAGAACAAGAAATATATATAAGATCATATATAGCTTACTAACCAAGTTCACAAGGCAGTGTGCCAGTGTCCAAATATGTACTAAAATTTGGATAGATCCATTTAGGATCTTTATCCAGATACCCATGCTTTGTTTTACCTCGATTTGGAAGGTCCTCATGGCGCTATCATCAAAATCAAAAATTTATCAATAATGGTCACTGAAAATTCACAACAGAGATTTCAGACAAGACAATAAAAATGACATGCTTACTTATTTATGGTCTACTTCAATGTAGGCCCTGGAACGCTGTGAAGGGAGCATAAGAAGACCACTGTATTCTCCTCCATGCACATGAGGACTAACTGCTAATGGCGGTTGAAAATTAATAGCAGACAAGTACTAAGTGATTTGTAGGAGAATTAAGTTAATTGCAGATAAGAATTGTGATATGTACCTATGGATGTATGCAAACAAGTATACCTTTTTGATCACTTTACACACCCTCTTTGATATGTACTCTTGTCTGTGAACTAAGTCTGTTGTACTTGCATAGTCTGGGCACAAGAATCCAAAATCATTGATTCTGCCCTGTTGTTCCAATTCATGATGCTTGAACCTACAATAATAACATCAGGGAATTAGTATATATGTATGTGTGTCTAAACAATGAATTTAAATTATGTACTTGTAGAAGAAGATAATTACTTTATAAACATTAATACAATTGAATTAGTAAGCTTCTTTCTAGGAGACAGCAGGGACATTAAATAATCTTGGCAATGAAAACCGGTTGCTTATTAGGGAGCCTACTTCTTCATTGACAGGCCACGATCTAACTCCAAAAGATCGATTGAATGCCATAACGACAATTTTGTCCTTGGCAGTCAACTTAGCCGTGTCAACAACTTCAAGGGCTGGAGCTTCAGGAGGGGATGAGGCTTCAGGAGGAGTAGAAACATGTACAAGCTTCACTGGCCACGAGATGAAGGTTCTCTTGACATCACTCACACTTCAGCTGATCAGTTGGGAGAGGAACAGGTGCATCAATGATCACTTTTTCAATTGACACTTTGACTTCATCATCAGCCATTTGTTTGTGGTGTACAGTTGATCCCAAGTTTTGGATAGTCCCATGTGCAACTAATCACCTATTAGGATCCTCCAAATAAAGGTCACAAGGTTCCTCTAACTGTCCAACAATTCAACTCCCTTTAGTGCTCTGCTGCATAGGTGCAGGTGAATGTGGAAAGGGAACACTGGTCTCTGCATGAGAGCTCACAAGCAGCATCATTTGATTCATTTCATCCTTCATCTTGCTCAGCTGGGATTGAAACATTCCAGTCAATGAAGCTTCTTGTGCCGCTGCTTTGTCCGGTGCTTCCTCATTTAATTTTGCCATCGTATGTTCTATCTCCTCCCGGGTAACCATACTTTGTTTATGAAGATGGAAGGTGATCTCAAAAAAATTTCGCGAGTCACACACGAGCGCAAGTAAAACAGAGAGAGAAGGGAAAATAAACACACAACAATTTATACTGGTTCAATCTAATACTTCGACCTACATCCAGTCCCCAAGTACACCTTGGGATTTCCACTAACTCTTCAATACGAGTACAACTACACACTCTGTAACTTAAGATGATCCTTTCACACTCGGACTCACTCCCCCTTACAAGTTGTAATCGTACACCCACACTTAAGGTTCCACAACCTTAAGATTTAACAACAGATAATCAAATGGTGTTTAAACTCCTCACGAGTAGATAAATGATAAACACTAAAGTACAAGATATCCGAAGATATTAATGAAGTAGATGAAATAGCATATTGCAATAAGTTCGAATTGAATGCACAACGTTTCAGTAGGTGGCGAATTCAATGCTTTGGGGTATTTATAGATGTTGCAATTAATGACTGTTGGTGAAGCTTGAAGATTAACCATTGAGACTCTTGAATATATCCGTTAGATAGAAGAAGCTCGGTTAATGCTTTCGCTGTTAAATAATCCAGGTGGATTTGCAGTCACGACATTCTCTTCATTCCTTTTGTTTTACCTGTTGAGAAATAGCATTAAATGCGTAGGTGGAATTGCAGCAGAAGCTTTAGAATGATCAGAGAATTGGTTATCGTGAAGATGACTTGATTTGGGAACTGCATTAAATGCTTCTCTGACACAAATTGCTTTATGAGAATTTGTTGTTAATTCATGATATAATCATCTGAAACTCATTAGAAAACATTAAAAGCAATTAGGAATAGCAACGAGTAATGATATGTAAAACATGAAATCACACACGATGATTTAGGATTTACGAAGACAATGTTTTTGAAATACAGGATGATCTTGCTTGAGCATAACTAACTGTATGCTCGGGCAACCAAAGAGAAAAACATGTTATGAGGTAGAGGATCTTCCTATGCTCGAGCATCCATGAGCTACTGCTCGAGCACTCAACTATGCTTGCTCGGGTATGCTTCAAATGTTGTAAAAGAAAACATCTTTTCTTGTTGATGCTCGAGCATCATTCCGAGCCAGTCTCGCTAGTGCTCAAGCATACCGAAGACAATGCTTGGGCATGAGACGTATAGAGGCGAAGACCACAGATTTAGTGATGCTGCTCGAGCATGGCTTCTCTTATGCTCGAGCATGGTGCTCGAGCATGCCATAATCATGCTTGGGCACAAGTTACTCAGAGACAAAGGATGAAGGGTCGATTGATGTTGCTCGAGCAGGATGCTCGAGCATGCCTTTCACTCTGCTCGGGCATGGCCTTTAACTTTGCAATTTTTTGTTCTCAGCCTGATGATGCTCGGGCATGCCAGTTACCCTACTCGAGCATGGCTAGATCAATTGTGAAATTATGCCTGGCCATTTAGAATACTTGCTTGGGCATCCTTTCTGAAACACTTGAACATTTTATCAGATTGAGTGTGCTCGGGCATGAACTGCCTCTTGCTCGAACAACCCATAACTTAGACATAAATTACTTAATTCAATAACTCAGAATTTGTGATCATCAAAACACACCGAGAACTAACAGTTTATGGCGTTTGGATTTACCAAAGTATTGCTTCAGGCCTACCCGTCCTCCAATCCCCCTTACACGCCCTGCGTGATTCGGTTTTCCAATCGCAACGATTAGAATATCATTCCTCCCGTCCGACACAAAAGATTTCTCTGCTTCTTTCTTTTCAAGATCTTCCTGTAAGATACAAATAACAAGAGTCTTAGTAATGAAACATGTTTAGTAAGTAAAAAATAACAATAACGATACTTACAATTCTTTTAGCAACTAGACGAGTTTGTTCACCCGTGTAAGCGCCGCTTAGCTTTTGGCGAATATACAACCATAACTCTTCGCAACGAATTGGAGATGGCGGATCACATATCGCAGAAGGATTGGATTCAACTTCATATTCCAATCTTTTTCACTTGGCCGCCATCAACTCTTTTTTGGCCTTTTCATATCCGCCACGAGACATTCTCTGCGGGTAATCATTCCTTCTTCTAATAGTTTGTGCTTGTTCCCTTCTTTTCTGTGAATCAGAATTGAGAACAACTATTAATTATGAATTCCAGACCATCTCATTAACAGAAATTAGAGAACTTCTGCTTGTTATGAACCTCAAACACTAGTCAAATTCACTTCATCAAGTTTCAAGACTTTGTTAAGGAAGATGTAGAATTGTAGAAGAAATTGAGAGAAACATAGGAAAGGGAGTTGTAGAACTACTGCTAACTCAGTCAATTCATTCATTCGTCATAACTGGTTCCTGTACATATTGGTGTGTGAATAAAAGTATTACTCCATCTACAGTCACATTCACATAAGAACTAAGACATGCTCCTTTGATGTAGGACAAAGGATGGAAATGTATACTTCTTTTCACACACCAAACCATCTAACTAATAGGATTAGATGAACAAAATAACATTCACATATCTGCATAGGTTAATAAGCAAACAAAAAAGGGGAAAAATATATAAACTCACCAAAGCTTCTGAAGTAGTTCGCATCTGAACAAATTGTTGCTAAGTTTGTTCATCAAGAAATGTGTACTTGTCACAAGGATTAGGGCAAGGCTCACCAACTGGAACCTTGGCAAAAATATAGTTGTTAGCTAGATAGGTCTTAAACTTCCTCCAGCGATCAGCACAATATGACAATGTCCAGTCTTTCAACTTCTGACTGTCAGGAATAGTGTATGTAAGTCGGATAGTGTCCCAAACAAGATCCTTTACTTTGGCCTGGTCAACATTTTTCCACTCATCTGTCAAGATGCTAGGCTTGCTACGTGCTAGTATGTCGACAAAACTAATATATTTGTTTTTATTAGGGCTGAAAGGAGCCAAATTTTCATCAAACTGAATCTCGAGCTTTGCCCCAGTAGTCCGACTTAGGGCAAGCTCTTTCATTCATGTGCCTCTTCTACCATGGCGTGGAAGTCAGTTACGAGGCTCACTGTGAGATGAATAGGGTTCGTTCTGACTCACACCAGTCATACTAGTAACTGGCGTTCCATGAACAGGACTAGAATCATTTTCTCCATTCATTTTCGAGAAAAGAAGAAAGGTTGAGAGAGGTGGTGCGAAAGGGGAATGCCTGAGAAAATGAGAGAGTAACAGAGGATGGTGGTGGTGATCGAGGAAGAGAGGTAATGCAACAAGAAGAGAGGTTTCGAAACAATAATAGAGGTTCAGACTTCAGAGAGAGCCGTAAGATTTCGCGCAAAGAAGAAGAATATATTTGGCGCTTTAATTTTAAGACTGGATGTATTAAAAAGCCATTCTTAAAAGTTAACCTTTAAGACCGGTCCTTATTAAATTCTGGTCTTAAAAGTAATTAATTTTTTGTTTAATTTTTTTTCAATATTTTGTACTGGCCACAATTTAAGTCCAGTCTTAAAAGTTTTAATTTTAAGACGGAAGTATTAAAAAGCCAGTCTTAAAGGTTAAACTTTAAGACTGGTCCTTATTAAACTACAATCTTAAAATTAATTAATTTTTTTGTTTAATTTTTTTAATATTTTGTACCGGCCACAATTTAAGTCCGGTCTTAAAAGTATAACTTTTAAGACCGACTTTTATATATATCCGGTCTTAAAAGTTTTAGACTTTTATATTTAAATTTTTCCTTATATTTTGGACTGGATAAAATATAAGTCATGTGGTATGAGATTTCTCTAAAAAGTAATTGATATTTCAATTTTTTTAATAACATTTTTAAGACTGGTTGTTTTGTACACCAATCTGAATAATATATTTAAGACCTATGAATAAAGGATCCGGTTCAAGAAGTTCCTTATATTTACAAAACTACCACCGGTCATGCTTTTAAGACCGGGGCGTCAATTCTCGAGTCTAAACGAGGCGGTCTTAAAGCACTTTTTTGCACTAGTGTATCCCCAGTGAATGACTATTTGAAAGGACTTTATCATGGTTAATCTTTTTATTACTTTGGAAGTTTAGGATTAGACTTTAATAATTAGAGGCGTATACATAGATCATATAAGTATAAGACATTGGTACCACCAAGAAAATAAACTGAATGAGAAATACTCCATTAATTATCTTCTCTCCCAAAATTTTATCAAGCCTCCATTGAAAGGAATTTGGAATGTTAAAGGAAAATGGGAGAATTTCAATTAACTCCCATAAGACCAAATTTATTTCAATCAAGTACCATAACACTCTAAAATTTCATTACAGACACTACTACAAATTTGTCTATATTTAACAGTTATTTTTATCTATATGTAATGATTTTCAACCGTTAAATATCTTAGTGCTAAATATACATATTTAACGATTGTCAACAGTTAAATATAGGGTCTTATATGTGACAGTTTTAGTCAATGACTGTTACATGTAACATCCCATTTTAACAGCAGATTTTTTTTTTTTTGATATCAATCAGAGTAGAGCATTGGAGCGAGTGAGTAACTGAACCATAAAATATTATCCGTAGTGTGATAGTATCAATACAGTCATCCTAGTGTTCAAAAGTAAATGCATAAATGGTAAGTAAATCTCCGTGCCGTAGCCTACACCTGCTGCTTGCCCCTATCTCCAATCCTCGGTGCTCCTGACCCTGAAGCTACAGCTGAGATCCAATTCCCATTTGGATCTCAGGTAACGGTTAACCTTATGCTCAAATAAAACAGTATATGGACAACAGATAGTCATAACAATACAAAGCAAAGATATCAATACATAAGCACAGAAAGCGGATGCATGATCAAACAATGACGTAACATAAGCACAAAGCAATATGTAAAGTCCCACAACATGTCTGCACATACCCTGTGCCACGATCACAACACGTGTCCTCAGCGCCAGGAAAACTCATACGGAATTACCAATACTATAACCCGTGTAAACTGTATGTATGTAATACCCGGGTAATTATTTATCTGGAATATTATATTTCGATAAATAATACCTATTGAAAATAGGTGAATATGTGGTTTCAAATAATAAGTAATAATTATCTTATTTCCTAAGGTAATTTCTATTGAAATTAGGGTGAATAAAGAGCTAAAAATCCCTAAATGCAATTGTGGGCCATAAAATACCCCGAAAATATTATGATAAATCCTAAGAGGCAATGAAATATTTATTAAAAATTGGAGAATATGTTGTCTCTAATTTAGGTAATTTTTGGGATTAATTTCCTTGGAAAATATTGAGGCAAGATTTAATATTATTTTGGGGATCATAATTGACCCCATGATTTTTAATATTTTACATGGGATATAAAATGAAAGTGAAGGAAATCACCAAGAGGGGGGGTGAATTGGGGATTTTAAAAATTCTTTTCAGATCACCCACACTACAGATGCTTAACCAAGGTAAATGGAGTTAGAGAAGAAGAGCTTGACACAAAAGATTTATACTTTTGGTTCGGTCTTAACTCTTGACCTACGTCCAAATCCCGGACTCTCCGGGTTTTTCTACTATAACTCAAATCGATACACACTCGTACTCGAAAGTTATCCTCTCTCTAGGATACACTCCCCTTACAAGTTGTAATCGATAACCTAACCTCAAAGTCCCACAACTTTGAGATTCTTACAAAGAATGATTTACGAAATGAACTCTCTCAAAGAGTGAATAAAGATAAGCACTGAAGCACAATGTATCAAAGATACAAATGAGAAATATAAGCGATAAAAGACGAGATCTTTGTATGTGTTTTCGTGTATATCTTCTCTACTTTCAGACTTCAAATCTTCATGTATTTATACTGGATTGAAGCTTGTGAACGTTGTAGATCCGTTGAGACTTGATCTAATTCGAAAATATAGCTGTTGTGAGTGTGTCTCCATGAATCTAGCTGTTGTGAACAAATCTGTTTGAATATGGTTGTTGCAGATTTGAATATTTGAAATTTGGCTCCTCAAGAATGTGTTCCCATGCTGTTATGTTTAGTGGAGGTAGTTGCATAATATTGTCCAGCTGTTTGGAGGCTAGCTTTCTTTCTTGGAGAATGGTTGTCCTACTTTCCAGGTTGTAAACCATTGCTTTGGATGAGAGATACAATATTATATTGCAAGTTGCACAAGTTGTTGTCTTAAAGTCTTCTTTAAAACAAACCTAGATCTCTTGAAATCTCATAAGCAAACTGGTTAAATTTGGTTAGGAAATATTGATATGAATCATATAAGTCATATACAACCAATTCATAGAATCAAGCTAAAGCATAAATCAAACTGAACAAAATACACTCAGATGCGTTCTTCTGTACTGAAGTTCCAAGCTCGAGTTTACTATACCAAGCTCGAGTTTGGTCTTCATTTAAAACTTGAGTTTTGCCTCTGGAAGCCTCAAGCTCGAGCTTGTAAATGAGTAAGCTCGAGTTTAGCATTTGTCGGGGAAACATGTTTGAATTCATTTTGAGAGCCAAAGTGGAAAAACGCAAGCTTGAGCTTATTAGTGAGTAAGCTCGAGTTTGGCACTATTCATGTCAAAAATAATTTTAGTTCACAAAATGCAAGCTTGAGCTTAGAGGTGTAAACTTGAGTTTGCTAAGCTCAAAATATGACAATGCTCTCTGTCTGACTCAAGCTTGAGCTTGCAAGGGCAAGCTCGAGTTTGCCAAAGGTTTTAAAAACTTTGAAAGATTTTTGTCGACGACGCAAGCTTGAGTTTACAACCTTAAACTTGAGTTTACTCTTTGAAGTAAGAACTTGAAAACTTTCTCGCTCTGGTGCAAGCTCGAGCTTGGTATGCCAAGCTCGAGTTTACAACTTTTGTAAACTCACAAACTTTACAGTAAAATGATAAGCTCAAGTTTAAAGGATTTTGCCAGAGGTAAGCTCGAGCTTGTAACGCAAGCTCGAGTTTACATATTTGTAAACTTAGTGAGAAAAGACTTTGGAAGAGGCAAGCTTGAGCTTATAACTAATAAGCTTGAGTTTGCAATTTGAGTAACTTGATAAAATCCTCAAACCTTCGTAAGCTCAAGCTTACGGTGCAAGCTCGAGCTTACTCGGTATATGAGTAAACTTTGAAAACTTTCAAGCTCAAGTTTATGGACCAAGCTCAAGTTTAGAAAATGCAAAATAGCTTGGTTTGCTTTACGTAAGGGCAAGCTCGAGTTTGGAGACCCAAGCTCGAGTTTGGAGCCGACAAATGTTTTTGAATTGCAAACAACATGTTTTACCAATTTCTAACAAAAATCATTCTTTCATGTTTACAATTGTTATTAATCATCAAAACACATTGAGAACTAACATAAAATACCAATGTAAGTAAAATAATTGTGAGATAATGATTTATGCTAATTAAGAAAATTATCAAAAATTAGTAAGTGGCTAATCTGGTAATTAATGGGATAATTAAGGTATAAAGTAAATGAATTAAAAATAATTTAAATAATTATTTTTAATTGGAGAAATTCGAAATTATTAAATAAATAAAAATAATAAAATATTTTATGCTTAGAAAAAAAAAAAAAAAAAAACTAAATATCATGATATTTTTGTAAAATTGTATTATTATATAATATAGTGAATAGTAATGGAATAAATAGGAAACGGATCCTATCTAGAGAAACAGGAATAGGAATTCCAAAGTCAAGGTAAAATATTGATCGTGAGTTTTTACCTTCAAGTGACCTCTTCCTAAGTTAATTCCGAGGTCGGTAGCGCATTTGCCTAATAAGACGAAATAGGGAAAAATGCGATATTCACATTTTGGATTTGAAGAAAATAATTATAACTCAACATCTAGAGATGAGTTTATAATTATCTGGACATATTTGGAATCAGTGAATTATTATCCAGAGATTGATGATTCCGAAAGCGATTTCCGACACCGGACGTGTTCGGACACGTTTTTCGAGAAAACTTCAACGGGATTGTTGGAACCCTGTAAGGGACCGAAATCTAAGTTAAATTAGATATTATTGATGAGGAAGAGAAGATCTTCAAAGTTATGAATCCAGAATTTTGAGATTTCTCCGAAGAGACGCGAAACGGAGACCGAACAGGGAAAATCTGTCGAACCGGCCATAAAGTAAGTTGACTCACCATTTTTGGACCAATTGTTTGCTGCCAAATCAGCCTTGAATGTCGACCAACATGCTGCATGGCTAGGAATTAAACACCATTATGCTTTATTTTACTTGGTTATAAGGTAAGAGAAAATTACAAGATTTGGAATATGGAAATTACCAAAGTGGCACAATTTTTGCCTATATAAAGGCATGAGCACCTTCATCATTTTTCACACCAAAAATATGCCCCTTAGAGAGAAGTTAGAGAGAGAAGCTCGGAGAAAGTCGAGCAAAGTCTCGGGTAAGTTCTTCGGTCCTTAGTCTTTAGTTTCGTAGTTCTTTCGGTAGATATAGTAGGAATGCTAGATTTATCTTTATTTTTTCAAGATAGTCTAGATATCATATTTAGGGGTAAATATTATATATATTTCGAAAATATGATGAGGGAAAAGATCTGTCAAAATTCTAGAGAGATAGAGCGAAAACAAATGAAGCTCCGGCGAAATTCCGCAGACAGGGGTTCGGGGGCAAAATGGTAATTTGTACCTAAAATGCCCGTTATGCTGCTAAAAGTTGTTAAATATTATCCTTATAGGATATCTGAGATAATCGTACCGCTGTCGAGCCGCTGTTGTGCCGCCGTCACACCGCTGTGTTTCCCGTTGTCGGAAATTTACCATTTTTCCGTAAAAGTTCCGTTGTACCGCCAAAAAGGTACGTTCGCGTACTGGTAACCTTATCTCTGATGTTTATGGTTTACATATATGTGGTATGTGTGTTGTAGAGATGTTATACTGTGCGAGTGCATATAGCGGTTAGAGGATATGTCGTATCTTTGGGTGCATATGTCGATCTATTGGGTGCAATATGTCGTCGGTCCTCTGGGTGCAATATGTCGTATCTTTGGGTGCAATAGGTCTCGTATCTTTGGGTGCAATGTGTCTCGCATGTTTGGGGGCAATACATATGCATGGGTTGTGGTAGAGTGATTGTTGTGCTGTTGATATTATGGATGTCTGTTGTCTGTATGTGTATACATAAACATGAGGTTAACCGTTACCTGAGATCCAATGTGGTAAATTGGATCTCAGCTCTTAACATAGCGTTAGGTTCAGGAGGATCAAGGACCGAGGAGAAAGGCAAGCAGGCCGCATAGAGATCCGGCTG
The DNA here is from genome assembly GCA_019022615.1 of Acacia melanoxylon. Taxonomy (NCBI): domain Eukaryota; kingdom Viridiplantae; phylum Streptophyta; class Magnoliopsida; order Fabales; family Fabaceae; genus Acacia; species Acacia melanoxylon. Next base: position 23,529,500 of record JAFJYJ010000001.1, on the reverse strand, counting down.
AAGATCTCTTCTGTTGACACGGCATGGCTGTTGTCGGGGAGACACTTTTGTTGTTATTCACTTTAAAAACTCTCGGTCGTTTTACCGCTTTTGTAATCAGCCAGACTTACGGCATTTTGAATATATGTATCAGTTACTCAATCGCGCAGATGTTCTACTCTGATGAAAAAAAAAATATACTGCTTTTGAAAAGTCGGGATGTTACAATGTATAATTGACGACCCTAGACAGAGCCTCAGTCTATGAACGTATCTATCATATATATGTATATGAGCAGCACATGGTTAGGGTTACAGTACGCGTTCGTACCTTCGTTGACGGTACTTCAGTACGTTTGACAGAAAATGGTGCTTCCGTCGGAAAATGGTACGTTCGACAGCGGTATGACAGCGGCGCAACAGCGGTACAAAATTTGAAAACTATGAATATAAAGCTAAAGCTTAAGAACTAGAGAACTTACCCTTGTAGAACCTTGCTACTCTGACTACCAGCTCCTACTCCTCTCTACTTTCTCTAGAAAATCACTCTTGAGAGTTGATTTTGGTGTGAAGAAATGAATGTGTGAGGGGTCCTATTTATAGTAGAAGGGGATGGCACTTTGGTAAATAATTCGAACTTCTGTCATCTCGGATACGGGCCGCCGGATCTAGGGTAAAATTTGAAACTCCCATCCTGGCCCCACAAGACACAAAAACCGCCCCCTTTCTCTCTCTTCCTTCTTCCTTTTTCTCTTTCTTGCCCATAAAGAAAAGTAATAGCTTCCGGTGTAAGTTTCTTCCAGCTGAGTCTTAAGTTTTACTTTAACGAAATTCATTTTCGGTTGTTTGATCAATCACTAACACTTTTAAATTCTGAGTATGCTTTTTGATTAGCAGTTGGATATCAAGATTTATGGTATAATTAGGTTCCCCTGGTTGCAACAAACTTATTCTTCAATGTTTGCAAAAATGACCTTTACTATACTTACTTTCGAGGTTAAATTATGTGGGTTCAAGATAAGTCCTTATATTTTCTCTAGGGTTCCCACATCTTCACAACTATTTAATTTTGTACAAATTCTCACTTTATTTGTTGTTTTACCATGTACACCGGATTCCAAACCATTATCCAATTCACTCTAGGATTCCAAACTTTTATCAAATCTGCTTTATTTTTTTTCTCTCTCTCTTCCTTTCTCTCTAATTCACGTCCCCCTTTTCTCTTCTTTTTTTTTCTTTTTAATTTAAATTACTTTAATATTATATCTTAATTTAATTAGAAAGTTTAAACAATTATCCCTTAATTACCTAACTAATCACTTACTAATTGTTGATAATTTTCTTAATTAGGATTAATCATTTTCTCACAACTATTTTACTGACATTGGTATTTTATGTTCTATGTAAAATATTAAAAATCATGGGGCAACTTATGCTCCACAAAATATTATTTAATTTTGCTTTATTATTTCCCAAGGAAAATAATCCCAAAAATTCCTAAAATTAGAGTCAACATACTTTCTAATTTTTAATAAATATTTTATTGCCTCTTGGGATTTATCATAATATTTTCAGTGCCATTTTATGACCCATAAATGCATTTTTGGCCTTCTGGCACTTTATTTCCTATAATTTTTGACAGAATTTACCTTAGAAAATAAGATAAATGTTACACTAGTTTTGAAACCTCATATTCACCTATTTGAAATAATCATTTATTTATCTCAATATAAGATTCCAGATAAATAATTATCCGGGTATTACATTACATATGGCAGACTATTTTTGATAGTTGTTCACTAACTGTGAAATATATTACCAAATACATTATGGTTCATACGATGAACGATTAAGTATTTGACACCAGTTTTAGTTAATAACGTGTATATTTGAAGGTTGTTAGTAATAAACCGTAAAATATATGTACATACTTAATGGTTGTTTGAAAAAACCATGATATATATGTCAATATATATATGATCGTTATTAGATAATAACCGTGAAGTATTGTGGACAATATATATATGTTTTAAAAAAATGGGGTTCATTTTCGATAAACTCCCATATGCATATTACATACATATACAAAAACCAAACAGATCCATTACTGGTCATTAAAAAGTATGTATGTACATTACAGAAACCAATTAAGCAGATCCATTCCAGTAATAAAAAAAAATACATATACACAATTGTACATTACATAAACCAAAAGCTAATCCAAATTACCAAACAAAAGCAAATCAATTATTGCAAAAGAGAAAACAAAACAAAAACCAAAAAAAAAATAGTACTTTATAGCTAACTCAGTTATGCTCCCATCCGTTGACGATAAACTGTCATAGCCAACTCTTGTATGACTTCTTCAATTTGTTCAGGCGAATATTGCTCTGAATAACTGTCCTCAAAGTACTGCACACAAAAATAAAGTATGTTAAAATATATGACTTGACTTTTAATTTAACTTAAACACACACACACACACACATACATACATACATACATACATATATATATATATATATATATATATATACATACATTAGTATTAATTGAGTAGGAAGTGTGGGTGACTATATATGTCCTTCATGACACAATACCCACAATAAGAGCTCTGATCTAGTTGTTGCAGATACTACAAACAAACAAATGAAAGTATTAGTCTAACACAAAATGGTAAGTATTAGTGAATTACCACTACTTTCTTCCATTTGTAAGTGGATGCAATGTTTTTGACATGTAATGCGGGGCAGCTGAGGCCTTTGTCCGTGGCGTAATAGTAAACTACTTTGACAAGATCACAATAAGAAATTAAAGCAGCAAATTTATAATAAACTCTAATAGGACAATAAAAAATTAAAGTACCAAGTTTAATTTCATCAACTTACTTATTGAAAACATCAACCATCTGTGATGAATTATTTGCATCCCCATGAACTGAATCAAAGTACCAAATCCTTTGCTTGAAGGGATTTAGCACAATGAACATCTAATGACCCCTAAGTACAATAAACATAATGAGAATAAAACTAAGAAAAAAACATAATGATAATCCAATTTAATGAAATAGAATATTCACTACCCCCTTGTAGTATGGCTCCAAGAAAAAAATGTCCTTCTTCTTTGGTACCCTTCTAATTAATATATCTGCAAGTTCCCTCGCTTTTCTCTCCATAAAGTCTAGCTTATTGCCTACATCTAACATTACTAAATAGTGGAGGGGTTGAGGAACAAGAACATATCATGTAGTCCATTGCGAGCAACATGCTCCTTATGAAGTTACCATACATACAAAAACAAGCAAATCAATATATATAAATGCTATGAGTAGCTAAGTATTCATTCCCAGTAGAAGAAATATCCAAAATAAAAGTTACAAGCACTCGAGCTAGCCATATCGCTCTTGACGATCTCTTTTACTAACACCTGATTGATAGCATCAAACACGCCTAATTCCCCATATATATCTTTGCCAAAGGGGACTTGTTTGGTGTAGTATTTTCGCTCACGATCTGTTTCGGTAACTATGCTATCGTAGAGCCATTCGGTATTTATTGAAAGCTGGCAGAATAGGTAGCTAGGGAACATGCATAGGCTCATCCATCTTCTTCGGTGCATAAGACACCGAATCATGGTCAGATTGAGCTCCCAAATTGATTTTCCTCCTCTTTGACTAGACAAGTTGAGAAGTTAAAAAAATGGTTAGTATAAACTTTATTAGCGCTCAAAAGAGTATGGTATACCTTTTATGTGTTTGACAGTATGAAAATAAGGTGGTCTGGCCGTATAACAAGGTTAAGTACATATCCTCCCATTGTATCTACATCTGGGGTAGGTATCAGAAGAGCATACTTAAAATCGGTGGTCGTCTTTAGCTCTACCTTAATATGTTCTAAGGGAGAGGCGAGTTGTGAATTGTGTTCTCCCTTGTAAGTTGTACACAGCCCGTAACAACTGTATTCCGATTGGGACTATTTGCCAGACACTCAACCTCCATCTCTCCTTGAAAAGAAAATATAATTAGTGTAAAGTAAAAATAAATAAAGCATAGGCTTTTAACATGAGTCATATTACCTCAGGTAGAGTTTGAGAGGGCAATGTGTAGCTATCTTTGGCACTTGGGTGTGAGCCATTCCCCGTAATACCCTAAAAATCGTATTAATGATAAGTATCATATTTTAGTAAATAATACCTATTGGAAATAGGTGAAGATGTGGTCTCAAATAATAAGTTTTATCTATCTTATTTTCTAAGGTAATTACTATGAAAATTAGAAAAGAAAAAGAGCTAAAATCCATTAAAAATGTATTTTATAAGGCGTAAAAAATGGCCGAAAATATTATGATAAATCTCATATGGCAACAAATATCGACAAAAACTTAGGAAGTATGTTGTCTCTAATTTTAGGAATTTTTGGGATTATTTCCTTGAAAAATAGAGAAGCATAAATATAATATTATTAAAAGCACTTTTTGGCCCCATGATTTTTAATATTTTACATGGGATATAAAATACCAATGTAAGTAAAATAGTTGTGAGATAATAATTTATCCTAATTATGAAAATTATCAACAATTAGTAAATGACTAATTAGGTAATTATTGGCTAATTATTTAGATTATGTTATAAAGTAAATTTAATTAGGAAAATAAATAAAAATAATTTAAAAGGGGGAGGACCGAAATTATTAAATAAATAATAAATAAATAATAAATGAAAAAGTAGTGTGAAAAGGGTTATGACTATTTCAAATAATATCTAGATATTTGGAATTTAATAATAATATATCTGGTAAAGAGCCAATAGGACATTTGAGAATGGATAGAAATTAAATCCTACACCAAAATATAGGGATTTAGCCTATGTCATCTGAACTTTTTATAAACCAGTGAATTTCTACCTCGGAGTGGACTATCTCAGAAGTCATTTCTGAAACCAAATGAGTCAGTAAGAGACAGGATAAATAAGAAAAAGGGCAGATAGTACAAATGAGAACCTATAGAAAACGAATTAGTTGTGACAAACCAGGGATTAGGTTTCTTAGGTCAGGACATATTACGAACCAGTGAATTTTTGTCCAGAAGCTGGTTCTATCAGAAGTTATTTCCGTAACCGACAGCATTTATCCGAAAATCTTCAGCAGACTACGAAATACCCGTAATGAGATCAAAAATTAAGTTAAACCAAGTACTTTGAAAGAGAAAGACTGGAACCTCAAGGCCTTGCTATCGGATTTTTGAGTTTCGTCAAGATTAGGCGATTCAGACACCGAACTGGGAACTTTATTGGTACAGTCACATAAAGCAAGCTTGTGACATCATCTTCTTCTAGAAGGATGATGTCATCCAACACATGGATGGAAAGCATGAAGCCACGTGTCGAAGTGCGATCCAACGGCTGAAAACCAGTCTGATAAAGTGATGAATAGTGCCAAGACTTTTGCTATAAATAGGCCTTCACCCCTTCATTCTCCTCCACCCCAAAATCGAGTTTAGAGAGAAGGAGGAGCCCAGAGAAAGTCTAGCGGAGCCCTGGGTAAGTTCTTCGGTCCCTAGTCTTAAGCTTAGGTGTTTAGTTCGGTAGTTATAGTAGAAATGTTGTTTTGATCTTTAATTTTCCAATATATTGTAGATATCATATTTTTTGGTTAAATATGATATATATTTTGAAAAATATGTTGGAAAAAGAGTTATGGCAAAATTTTGGAAGATTAGAGTCAAAATAGCGAAGCTCTGGCGAAATTCTGCCGATTAGGGGGTCAGGGGCAAAATGGTAATTTGTACCTAAAATGCCTGTTATGATGCCAAATATTTATAAATGTGATATTATCCTTATAGGATATCTGTAATCACGTACCGCTGTCATATCGCTGTTGTGCCGCTGTCGTACCGCTGTTTTCTGTCAAAAGTACCGTTTTCAGTCAAACGTACCGTTTTTCGTCAACAAAGGTACGTTCGCGTACTGTAACACTAACTCTGATATTTATTGTATGCGTATATGTGCTATGTGTATGGTATGCTTATGTGAGGTAGTTGATAGCTCTGTGGTATGTTCATTGTACTGTTATTATGCTTGCTGGGTGTTGGGATACGTTTGCTTGGTGCAAAATGCTAGGTGCGAAACGATTGCTATGTGTGAAACGTATGCTAAGTCTGACACATCTGCCAGGGGGCTTATGTGATGTTGGGAAATGCTTGTTTGTATGCTCATATATTGTCTACGTTGTAGGTACGTTCGCGTACTGTAACACTAACGCTGATGTTTATGTTATGCATGTATGTGCTATGTGTATGGTGTGTGTATAGTTGTTATGTTGCTTGAGTGCAAATAGATGTTAGAGTATAACTGTATGTACGCTGGGAGCGATATGTCTGTACGCTGGGAGCGGTATATCTGCATTGGTTGTGTGTGATAACGCGGGGAGCGATATATCTGCATTGGTTGTGTGTGATAATGCTGGGAGCGATATATCTGCATTGGTTGTGTGTGTAGTATATCTGTTATTGGGCTCACGTGCTGTTAATGTTGTGAACGTGTAGTCCATATATTGTGTACGTAAATATGAGGTTAACCGTTACCTGAGGTTCAATGGGCATTGAACCTTAGCTCTTAATATAGCGTCAGGTTCTGGAGGAACGAGGACCGAGGAGAAAGGCAAGCAGGCCGCATAGAGACCCGGCTGAAGACTTTCCTCCGTTGTTATCTACTTTTGTAAACCCTCGGTACAATGTACCGTTACTGTAAATAGCCAGACTTACGGCATTTGAAATTTATGTATCAGTTACTCTTACGCTCCGATGCTCTACTCTGATGAAAAAAAATATACTGCTTTTAAAAAATGGGATGTTACATTCCCTGCTTCCTCAAGGTGTCTCGGCACATTAACTAATCAATAACAACTTGTTGTACTTCAACCTGCTGCTTTAGCATCTTGATTATCTTCATATACTGATAAAGCTTTTGATCAGACACCCTTGTCAGCCTCTTCCGCTTCCCAAAGTATTCTTTTTTACCTACTCCATAGCTGAAACCTCACAAAAGACCATTGTGGTCAGAACCTAGTGCCTTTTCTGAAACATCCTCCTCCCCAAGATGCTCACCTCGCTCTAATACTTGACTCAAGGTCTCCTGTAGCAAAATAAAAGGTTAAATACCTTTTTGTATGAAAAAACTCAATTATAATTGAATCAAAATCATAAGTACTTACCATTTTTGAGACAACCTCCTGCATGCAAGGATTGTCAATGTTGCCCTCTTTATTTTACCTCGCAGCGGCCTACAACATTACAAGGTTGATAGTCATATCTACTCCTGACCCCTGCTTCTCTATCAGTTGTTGCTTGATGTTCGCATGCCTGTGCGACCTCCACAATATGGGTATTTGTTGTTCTTTACCATCTCACAGTTTGTCGTGCTTAATGCCTATGGAAAGAAACAACAAAGATGTTAGAGTTACACATTACATTAATACATAAGTACCATTGACTGTTTATTCTAGTACATTTAATTTACCTTGAACATTGTAAAGCATTGTGACCATACAAAAGTAGCCCATTCAAGCTGTTTGAAAACTTCCTTTAGTAGCATTGGAACAACCAACTCATCTACAATGTCAAGTTCGAACAAATATTTCTTTGCCACAAACCCTTAGAACGAGCGCAATACCTTGTTGGCCTTCCCAAACACATAATCCTTCTTCTCCTCATCTAAGTGGAATCTAGACTACAAAATACTCAAATCATTATTAGTGTTAGGTATACCGGTTAACAAGATATTATTAACTATGTAGCATCATGTCTTATCTATACTTCATTCTAGACAGCCTTCCTCATTGACTCGGTTTCCTTCTTTTAGTTGTTCAAAGTGGTAGGCATGTTGCTTTTTGCCACATACCCGAGGTAGCTAAATAACTTGTCAGATTTCACAACTTGCCCATTCGTGTTCCATCTCACATTTAGTTTCATCCCTTCTCTCTTTGCTTTTTGGACTTCCTTTATCACAACAAGGCCCTTCCTCAGTACTCTTTCCTCTTGTGCTATAAGTGGTGTGTCGTCGTCATCCTGCTGCGTAATAGAGGGGTTGGTAGAGGGGTTAGGACCCTCAGTACTTGAGCCACTACCGATATCAATTGTTGACATATTAAGCTGTAACAAATAGAAGAAATATTAAACCCTTGTATTATAATTTCCATAAAGTTTCCTTCAACAAGCATATATCGTAATTGTTTAAAAACAAACTCTACCCTTAGTTTTTCAATGAACTTTGAAAAATCATAACTTAATCTAGAGAACTCCAAATAAAGTGATTCAGCTCTCTATTTAAAGATGTTTTAATCATCTACAATGTAGAAAAAAATTCAGTTTCAAAGCATGAGAATAGGTCCAAAATTCTAGCATCAACATTAACTATATATAAAAAAAAGCATAACTAACCTTATCCCCAAAGGAAATTATACTGAAGAAAAGTAAAGAATAAAGCATGTTGATAGTAGCACAAGCATGAAAAGATCATGTCGCTACTGATAATTCAAAATTAGAGAAACTAATGTTAATGCAGTGTCAAAATCTAAAATTATCTTAAAACATAACTTTTCACAAGAAACTGATGCAATTCACTTTAGACACTCCAGACAGTTTCTTGTTGTTTCAAATACGGAACTATCCAACTTCTATAATGGTTATTGAACCATGATTTTAATACCTCAATGCATGGTTTAGATAGATAAGACAATGATTTATTAGAAAAATGCCACAACAAAAAACTTTACATAATTTCATTGTTATAAGAAAATTCGTCCTAACATACCACATCAGTAACCACACATACATATACTCATAAATCATGTTCTAATGCCCTTCATGGTTCATACTTTTCACTCTCTCAGCTGAACCTAACATCTTCTTACTAAATCAAAAAACCCCTATTTTGGGGTACACAAACCACTAGCAAATAGTAAGAGCGATCTTCAATTTTGAAGAACCCTAATCCCATAACCCATCCAACAAGTATAGAGCATCAATTTCATATTATTAACTCCGGTTAAGGGCATCAATTTCTTACCTTTTTGCAGATCGACGTGAAACTTGTAGAGGTTCAAAGAACACCAAACCCAGAACCTAGAATAAGCTACGAATGCCTTCACAAACAGCTACGAACACGAGAAGGAGGAGAATCATGATTTCAGTAACAATAGAGAGGGAAATAACAGTGGGGATGCCGGAAAAGAGTGGTTGAAGCTATTTGATGAGCACGCGGAGAAATGGTGGAAATTTTTAAATCATGAAAATATGGTTCAGAGAGGGATTTTAAAGACATATATTTGACGGTTTATTTTGAAAACCCATCAAATATATAAGTTTCACGGTGTTTTGATAAACAACCATCATATATTGATAAAAGATATATAATGGTTATTTAGATACAACTGTCAAGTAAACAATGTTTTTTATAAAAAAAAAACTAAACTTATATATCACGGTGGTCATATAAAACCGTCAAATATTGTCTAATATACTTAACGGTTGTTTAAACAACCGTTATATATTTCTTTCGCATAATTCTGCTTATTTATGTTTAACGGTTCATGAAAATCGTCAAGTATGGAGCATCAAATATATGCGATTATGTAGTAGTGAGACCTAAGGGACAAAATGAAAATAAGTTTTACAGGTAAAAAAGGTAATAATGCCCCTTTCTTTATTTTATTTTTAAAAAATGTTTGATTGTTGCCATATCTTCGGTGACTAGTCACCAATAGTCGCCAAACCGGAGCAGCTACCACTGACCGTCTGAAGCTCCAACCACCGAAAATTAATGTGTTGTTCATAAGAGGATTCCACTTGTTCATGTAGAGTTGCAAACTTGCAATTAGAACTTGTTGAATGTAACATCTAGAATTTTTTTCAAGAAAAATTAATTTATGGTAATTAAAATTTACCATGTAATTACTCAGTATGAGTAAATTTTCTAAAACGTAGAATTTAAGATTTTTTATATTATTATAATATAGTAATATCCCAAATTTTGGAACATTGAATCTAGGAATAAGACTGAGATAAGAAAGCTGCTAAGCTCTTAGAAGTCTAAAGTCTTACGCTTACCATAAGGAAAAGATAATCGATATTTTTATTCTTTGCAATCAGGGTAAGAAATCAGATATTAACTTGAATGGTAGATGGTTATGTAGTAGATAACTATGTGATATTTGATTGGTAGATAAGTATATGGTTGTTTGATGATAAATGAACATGTGTTTGGTAGTTGAATAGTAGATGGATATGTGATACTTAAAAGGTGGTTGAGACCTAGAAATTCTATAAATACCTCATCTCTTCTTTTATTCCTCACACGCATACACACACACGCAGTCAAAGAGGACAAAGTGAGAGAGAAGAGACAGAGAGAAGGAGAGTAAGGTGGTAATTATTTGGAAGCCTTGTGGTGACTTTTTGGGAGTTATAGAGTAACATGTAACTTTGAATATTCTTCCATATACTTGTGAATTATGTATGATTATGAATAATTTTTTCAAAATGGACTGAATTATATGTATTTGTGTATGTATTGTAAATTATAACATTATTATAATAAAAAATCAAAATTTACAGTTTAGTCCTTTGAATTTTAAAAATGACAGATTGTTCAACAAAGCTTTATGCGATGTTGGTTTATTTTTTATCATATTTGATATGAAAGCAAGCATAATTTAATGTAGTTCATTTTTGAACGAATATAATTATCATGGCAGCTGTATTTGTGATGGGTTGGAGTAAGGAGGAATTTGAATGATAAGAATTCTTTCTGCCACCACTCGGTGCACAGTGGATGGTACTTGTCAGGCCCCTTCTTCTATGTTTTGCTCTTGTCGGGATTGCATTGGAGCTGTGGGACATGTGACACCTCCTTAGTTGTGTTCTTTTAAGGAGGGAAGCCATACACTAGATAGATATTATATTCATGGAATACGATTCACTTTCAACATGCCTTGGTGGTGAAATGGTAGACACGCGAGACTCAAAATCTCGTGCTAAAGAGCGTGGAGGTTCGAGTCCTCTTCAAGGCATAATATTGGGATCTCTTATTGAATTGGAATAAGTTTGGCAGCGGATCAAGAAATCTTGGTGATCTTCTTTATCTAATGAATGGGGAGTCCGTTTTGAAATGGTCCACCCTGCACCCACCCCCTATATGCTTCAACAAGAATCATACAGGGGTAGATTGATACAATAGAAACCTCTGGTAAAATGCCCACCCATAACCCAGTGGATAAAGTACATTACATAGTTTGTTTTAGGGATTGACGACTTACCCATTCAATGACTTTGGCACCGAACGTTCCCAAAATGGGTACTGTACTTTCAGGTCGAGTGAATTCAATAATAGACGCTTGTTGGAATTCCAGCCTTCCTTCCCCTTTCAAGGCCTATCCGAAAGGAAAGAGAATACAGTACTTCTTGGTCGTGAATATCGGAATAGGACAAACCAAACTGCCCCGTGGATATCTTTGCTTCAGAACAAAACAATTAGAATTAGGCTCGCTTAATTGAAAGATCCATATATGGGATCTTTCAATTGAGAAGATCCATCGACCTGAGACGAAGAGAAAACTTGTATCCATAGAACATCTGGCGTAACATAGATAATGAATAAATAGGAGTTAATGTCATTCCAATTGCCATTACAAAAGTGATTAGTATTTTTGTCATTAAAAGATATTTTTTACTGGTAATTATTCTGAAAAAAAAAACTATCAATTCTGCAACAAAACTGCTCATGCCCGACAATGCAAGAGAAGCCATCGATAAGATATTGAAAATCGTGAATATTTTTTGCATTGGAATAGCCATTCCGCCCATTTCGTCGAGATAAATAAAGACGTATTCTATCATAACTCGTTCTTGCCAAAAAAAAAAAGCGCAGCACCAATAAATCCATGAGAAATTATTTGTAAAATGGCTTTGTTGAGTCCCATATCGCTTATAGAACAAATTCCTATAATTATGAAACCCATATGAGATACGAAGGAATAAGCTATTCTTTTTCCTTTTTTTTTAATTATGTTGACCAAGAGATGTTGAAGCTGCATGGATTATTTGAATTGCACCTAATAGAATTAACTAGGGGGATGACCGGGTGTATCTTAAGTTTTGGTGAGCTTGGGACATTTCAGTTGAATGAATGAGTTCTTGTTGGACTATGTTTTAGCCTATGACTCCAGTCAGTAGTATAAGGATATACAGTGATATAAGGGAGACTGCATATTGCATATTATATAATTGTGCAGTTCATAGATTGACTTAATGATGGTTAATTTTGTATGAGAAAGTATGATATATACAAATATATATGTAATCAGCTCTTACTTTTTGTCATATGTGATTTTCTTATGTACGGTAGAAACTTTCAATAGTTAATAAGACGTAATCTCATCCTATATTAACATTTTTCAGTGAATGTTCTAGTATGGAGTAAGGGAAGGCACCTATGGAATGAGCTTTAAAGGCTCTTTTATACTCCTATAGCTTACATTAGGTTGTTTTTATTTGTCATAACCCTAAGACTTCCGCTTTGTATTTATTATGAAATATTTTGGGAATTTATGTTGACTTTGTAAAATAGATTTTGGTTTTGAATTAGTTATGTATTTTGACAATTTGGATATTGGGCATCTTTGTGGCGTTATTTCAAATACTTTGGTTTATTATTTGGGGTGTTACATTGGATTTGTGTTGTTTATATATATAATCCACTTGTTCATAAACAACACAAATTGAACAATTCACATTTGCAAGTAAGAGTGTTCACTTCTGTCCCTTCCTGGTCATTCCATTATGATCCCAGTCATTTTATGACAGGACAATCCCAAAAAAAAAGCGGGATGAGATAAAATTATAACCGTGCAGGGCAGGACTTGAGACAAGGCTTTGTTCCAACCTAGTTTTTTTCCATCCTGATATCATGTTGTTATTAGTTTAATATCTATAATATATCTTTTATTTTTATTTTTTTTACTAGAAAATCTAATATTTTATTAAAGATATAAATAATATGTTTTTGAGATAGATGTTAGTTATATAAAAATATTATCATATAATATTTTTTAGACAAATTTTAGTCCGATAAAAAGATATTATATATTGGTTATATCTTTAATATAAAGTACTATAAATACTTAAGAAAACCCTCACAATCACTAGCATGATGTCGCTACACCTGCTTGCCAATTCTCTACAAGATACTATAAATGTTTATGATCATCGCTCTTATTAAGTTTAAGTTTGGGTTAAGGTGCAAAAATAGACATGTGCTTTTGTCAAAAGACCGCCCAGTAGCAAGTGCTTTTTTTGGGTGCAAAAGTGTACACGTGGTTACAAATTAGGTGCAAAAATATCGTTTGACCGTTAAGTTTGACTTTGACCATTAAATTTGACTTTTTTTGCTGACTGGACGATGTCGTGGCATTTCAAAGGTGCAAAAATAGACGTGTGCTTTGTCAAAAATTCACATGTGCAAAAAAGCACTTGCTCATCGGGCGCTCCTCTGACCAAAGCACATGTCTATTTTTGCAGCTTTGAAAATGCCACGTCATCGCGCAGTCAGCAAAAAAAGTCAAACTTAACAGTCAAACGATATTTTTGCACCTAATTTGTAACCACGTGTACACTTTTACACCCAAAAAAAGCACTTGCTACTGGGCGCTCTTTTGACAAAAGTATATGTCTATTTTTGCACCTTAACCCTTTAAGTTTTAATTCTTTCTTATTTTTTATTATGCGTTCAATCTAAAAATGATAAAAGAAAATGATTACATATTTGTATTATATATTTTCAATCATCTAAGTTCACTTTCTAACTCATCCCCATACATTTTAATTTTACAAGTTTCAAAAGAATAAAAATATGATGTTTCAAATCCTCAAGAAAAACAAATAAATGAGACGTCTTGTTCATGTCCTAGTCCCGTCTCGATCCCTGTAATACCCGGGTAATTATTTATCTGGAATATTATATTTCGATAAATAATACCTATTGAAAATAGGTGAATATGTGGTTTCAAATAATAAGTAATAATTATCTTATTTCCTAAGGTAATTTCTATTGAAATTAGGGTGAATAAAGAGCTAAAAATCCCTAAATGCAATTGTGGGCCATAAAATACCCTGAAAATATTATGATAAATCCTAAGAGGCAATGAAATATTTATTAAAAATTGGAGAATATGTTGTCTCTAATTTAGGTAATTTTTGGGATTAATTTCCTTGGAAAATATTGAGGCAAGATTTAATATTATTTTGGGGGTCATAATTGACCCCATGATTTTTAATATTTTACATGGGATATAAAATACCAATGTAAGTAAAATAATTGTGAGATAATGATTTATCCTAATTAAGAAAATTATCAAAAATTAGTAAGTGGCTAATCTGGTAATTAATGGGATAATTAAGGTATAAAGTAAATGAATTAAAAATAATTTAAATAATTATTTTTAATTGGAGAAATTCGAAATTATTAAATAAATAAAAATAATAAAATATTTTATGCTTAGAAAAATAAAAAAAAAAAAAAAAAAAACTAAATATCATGATATTTTTGTAAAATTGTATTATTATATAATATAGTGAATAGTAATGGAATAAATAGGAAACGGATCCTATCTAGAGAACCAGGAATATGAATTCCAAAGTCAAGGTAAAATATTGATCAGTGAGTTTTTACCTTCAAGTGACCTCTTCCGGAAGTTAATTCCGAGGTCAGTAGCGCATTTGCTTAATAAGACGAAATAGGGAAAAATGCGATATTCACATTTTGGATTTGAAGAAAATAATTATAACTCAACATCTAGAGATGAGTTTATAATTATCTGGACATATTTGGAATCAGTGAATTATTATCCAGAGATTGATGATTCCGAAAGCGATTTCCGACACCGACGTGTTCGGACACGTTTTTCGAGAAAACTTCAACTGGACCATTGGAACCACCGTAAGGACCGAAATCTAAGTTAAATTAGATATTACTGATGAGGAAGAGAAGATCTTCAAAGTTATGAATCCAGAATTTTGAGATTTTCCGAGACTACGCGAAACGGACACCGATCGGGGAAATTCTATCGGACCGGGCATAAAGTGAGCTTGAGTAACCATTCTTGGACCAATTGCTGCCACATCACCCCCTTATGTCGACTAGGGCAGCCCATGGTCAAGAATTAACCACCATTTAGCCTTTATTTTACTTGGTTATAAGGTAAGAGAAAATTACAAGATTTGAAATATGGAAATTACCAAAGTGGCACAATTTTTGCCTATATAAAGGCATAAGCACCTTCTTCATTTTTCACACCAAAAATCTGCCCCTTAGAGAGAAGTTAGAGAGAGAAGCTCTGGAGAAAGTCTGAGCAAAGTCTGGGTAAGTTCTTCGGTCCACAGTCTTTAGTTCGGTAGTTCTTTCGGTAGATATAGTAGGAATGCTAGATTTATCTTTAATTTTTCAATATAGTCTAGATATCATATTTAGGGGTAAATATGATATATATTTCGAAAATATGATGAGGGAAAAGATCTGTCAAAATTCTAGAGAGATAGAGCGAAAACAAATAAGCTCCGCGAAATTCCGCCGATTAGGGGTTCGGGGGCAAAATGGTAATTTGTACCTAAAATGCCCGTTATGCTGCTAAAAATTGTTAAATATTATCCTTATAGGATATCTCGAGATAATCGTACCGTTGTCGAGCATTTGTTGTGCCGCCATCGTACACTGTTTTTCCCGTTTGTCGGAAATTTACCGTTTTCCGTAAAAGTACCGTTTTCCGTCAACAAAGGTACGTTCGCGTACTGTAACACTAACGCTGATGTTTATTGTATGCGTCTATGTGCTATGTGTATGGTATGTCTATGTGAAGTAGTCGATAGCTCTGTGGTATGCTTATTGTACCTTATTATTATGCTTCTTTGGGTGTTGGGATACGTTGGCTAAGTGCGAATACCATTGCTAAGTGCGAATACCATTGCTAAGTGCGAATACCATTGCTAGGTGCGAATACCATTGCTAAGTGCGAATACCATTGTGAAGTGCGAACCGTATGCTAAGTGCGACATATCTCGCCGGGGGCTTATATGATGTTGGGGTATGCTTGTTAGTGTGCTCATATACCGTCTATGTGGTGTATATAAACATGAGGTTAACCGTTACATGAGGTTCAATGGGCATTGAACCTCGGCTCTTAATATAGCGACGGTTACGGAGGAACGAGGACCGAGGAGAAAGGCAAGCGACGCATAGGGACTCGGGAAGACTTTCCTCTACCGCTATTTACTTTTGAAAACTCTCGGTCATTGTACCGCTTTTGTAATCAGCCAAACTTACGGCATTTTGAATATAAGTATCAGTTACTCAATCGCTCCGATGCTCTACTCTGATGAAAAAAAAAATTATACTGCTTTTGAAAACTGGATGTTTCAATCCCAGTCTTGCTCTGGTCCTGGTGGGAATGGGACGGGACACAAGACAATTTTGCTATCCCGTATCCTTTTGTAGGATAGGACGTGGAAAATAACACATTAGTTTTTGGGGGTCGGAGCTTTGTCCAATCAACGCCAGAGCTTCGATGGCTGGCCAAGGTTTGCTGCTCTAGACTTGCAACTATCAATGACTAGTCATAGAAGCTCCGATGATGATCAAACCATTTTTTTAAATTTAAAAAATAAAAAATAAAAATGCAAGGGGCATGATCGCCTGTTTACCTATAAAACTTATTTTCATTTTGATCCTTGGGTCTGCAATAAAATTTCAGAATGTTATGGCCGTTGACTAAAATAAATTTGGTCTTGTGGAACTTAACTGAAATTCTTCCAAGAAAAATTGACTTTTCAAAATGTGAATGATGATGTTGAGGCTAGTGCATACAAGAATGATGGTTCAGAAAATAATAAGAATGTGTTAGTTTATACTTTATTTATGTTTTCGTTTCACTTTCTTGTTTTCTTATCACAAAAGCCTTATTGCTTATAAATTATTTCGTTTCATTAGGAATTTTTTTTAATGCGTTTTTCTTTCTTTTGGTGAAGAACATGGATATTCTCTTTCCTCTAATTGGACACAAGAATGAAGATAAATGTCTAGTGTTACAACACATACCATACTTAGAAATAAAAATATTATTTCATCTAACAATAAGCAATGAAAGAATCAATAATATAGTAGGTATAATAAAATAAATTGAAGGCTTTGGATGAGAAATTATAATATTATCCAAAGGGACAAAATTTGTTATTAATGATGCTTTATATTTCTCTTAATCACAAATAACTTATTAAGTTTCAAAGATATTCACTAAAATGGGTATCATATTGAGACTATAAATGAGATTTTTTTTTTTTTTTTTTTATAATATATGTATGTGTGTGTGTATCACCATTGTTAGATATGGAATAAATTTGTGTTGAAAAAAATAGCTAATGATCTTCTAGTATGCACTATACAGATATTATGTTAGTACTATTGAATGCTACAGCAAACCAGAAACTTAATGATAAAAATATATTTACTAGTTGACATGACCAGTTAGGCCATTCTGAATCAACTATGATGCAAAGAATTATTAAAAACCCACAAGACATCTTAAAGAGTTAGAAGATTCTTCAATTTAAATATTTTCATGTGTTATTTCTTCTCAAGGTTAAATTAATTATAAGGCCTTTGATGACAAAAGTTGGGATTGAATCCCCTATAGTTCTAAAGCGTATCCAAAGGAACATATGCGGACTTATTCATCCTTCAAGTGGACCATTCAAATATTTTATAGTTTTTAATCACGTTCTTTCGTTCTATATATCGTGCCAAAGAAATTTAAATATAATCCTAAAATTTATAAATACTCAACCGGCAACCTAAGCTTCGTTCATTACTATAAAAAGGGGATATTACTTCACTAAATGTAATACCCTAAAAACCCTAATTATCATAAATGATATATTTTGATAAATACTTTAAGGAGAGTATATTGTCTCAAATTTTGTAATTTGATTATTATAAATTTATGAGCAATTTCTCCTTGAGATTTAAAAGGATCAAGTGTGAATCTTGAGATTTCATTTAGGGATCATAATATACCCTAAAATAAATATTGAATTTTAGTAAATAAATACTAAAAATACAAAGGTGAATTTATCAATTGTATTTTCATCCAAAATTCATTTTGGAATTAATTAACCAATGGTTAATTATGTGACTACATATTAGGATCTATAAAATGTGATATTAAATCACATAAAATAATAACTATTATAGATGCTAATAAAGAAATTAGAGAATATCTAATAAAGGAAATGATTTTCGAAAATCAAGAGGCAATTAAAATAAAACTGTCATGATTAAGCATAATCTTAATTTAATCATGAGAGGCAATTAAATGACATAGAAATTGTAATATCCAAATAATTATTTATCTTAGATATTCTATAAATAATATATCTTAAATATTATATTTGAATAAGTAATACCTATTTAAAATAGGTGAATATGTGGTCTCAAATCTTTCTATTATAATTATTTTATTTTTCTAGGCAATTTCTTCCTAGAATTAAGGGGATCATATATTTGATTTTCTAAATCTTATTAGGGATCATAAAATATCTTAAGATTATCATAATCAAGTATAATCTTAACTATATCATAAAGGGAATCAAATATCATCAAAAGATGCCTAAATTAATTAGGGAAAATTAGCAACAAATATTGGGCAATTAAATTTGCAATAATTGAGAGATTTTTGAAATTAATTAATAATTAATTTTAAAAGGGCATAATTAAGAATATATCAACTTAATTAATATTCAAATGATATCTAAAGGCCAAGATTAGTATCTTAGGGGTTTTTAATCATCAAGATTAATATAAAAACCTATCAAAATTTGATAATTAGGTCTAATAATCCCTAAAACACTATATTAGCAATATTAACCAAGATTAATTAATTCTCCATTAAATTATTTTAAAGTGGCGAAAATTGCTAATTAAAAAGGCTAAGTAATTGCATTAATTCTTAATCCTAAATCATTAACAAATATCATCAATAGTGTTTAGATTTTTTCCAACCCAACATCAAAGGCTTGGATTAAAATTGATAAAGCTAAATCCTAAGGCTTTAATTAAGTATCATAAAGTGATATCCATGTGAATTAAGCTTCAACCAATGAGAGAATTCTTTCTAGATGATTTAATAAGTAATTAAAACACAAGATTTGAAGAGAAAAGAGGGAGTACACGGTTTGTGCATAAAAAATCAGAATAGAGGATTGAAGTTATTAATTAAATAAATGGTGCAATGATAAATTAAGCACATGCAAGTCTTAATCAAGGAAGAAAAATTGCACTTCACATTAATGCAATTAAAGGGTTCACATGGAGCATTAAAATCATGAAGACTTTTAAGGCAAATATGTCTTAATCTCACATTAATTTAAGAAGACTTTAGTGGTAAATAATGATGTAAGCATAGGTAATAAAGGGATTAAGTGGTTAATTAATTAATGGTAAGATAAAAACCATTAGGATAAATTCAGACACAAGTAAATGAGAACCAATAGAAAATAAATCGTATCTTGAAAACCATTGATCATAGAACAAATATAAGTAGATATTATGAACAAGCACAATTTAAGATTGAACTTGGTTATCTCTAAAGTGATTTTCACAAACTTTTATGGTTCATACCTAAGTGATTTAAGAGTTTCAAAAAGACCTTTAATTAAGCCATAAAATGGAGATTTGAAAAGTGTAAATGAATCTTGAATAAAAACACCAACTTGCACCTAACTAAATAAGATTTTTGAGGTAGGAAAAAAAAATATGATGAGGCAAGGGAGAGGGAGAAGTCAGTTTTACTAGGTGTAAGGGTAGGATTTAAACTTCTCAACTAAGTTTAATCTAAGGGCTAAAAATGAAGAAAAGATGTTAGGAAGTTAATGGCCAAATTGCTATAAATAGGAGCTAAGGCCTTCACAATTCTTCACACCAATCAGCCCAAAGTGATCTGATTATAGAAGCTAGAGAGTGAGTAGAGTGAGTTCTTGAAGCAAGAGGAAGGAAGGAGCAAAGTTCTAGGTAAGTTCTTGAGCTCTAGCTTTGTGATTTATAGCTTAAATGTTGTTTTGATTCATAATCTTCCAATTATAGTGTTATTTTCATGTTTTTATGGTTATAATTGGTTTTATTTCGAAAAAATGATGAAGAAGAAGTTATAGCAAAACTTTTGGAAGATTATGGTCAAAGTAGCGAAGTTGTGGCAAAAATTTGTTGGCTAGCGACTTCCGGAAGCAATTTAAAAAACACTGGTATCTTATATTGAAGATGCTATGCTAAAATTCTGAGACAATTCATGGTGAAAGTAGACATATAGGGATTTCCAAATATACCTATAGCATGTCGTTTTGAGTTTTGTGCTAGGAGATAAAAATTCTACAAAATGGGCTACGAAATTCTGGAAAATTCTGAGCAGAGGATGAAAATATGAAAACTGGGAATTGTTCATGAAGTCTGGGCAACAAACAATATATTTTACTAAAAGTAGACATCTTAAGGATTCCGAGGAATTTTACGGATCCTCGTTTCGAGTTCTGTGGAATTAATTATAATTCTCCAAATTTAGGTGAAAAATCAGCCTATATGCTGTTAAATAACGTTTTTTACGAAAATAAGAGGAAATAAATTGTAAATAATTAATCCAGGGGTAAAATGGTCATATATAGCCAAAATATCTTTTGGGATAATATTTTTGAATTAATAGAGGCGATATTACCCTTATAGGATATTTGTGATCACCTTTCGACAGTCAAGACGTACCGTAAATCATCAACGAAGGTACGTTCACGTACTGTAACACTAACTCTGATGTTTATTGTATACTTATATGTGATAGACGACTATACATGTGAATTGTATAGATAACTTTACATGTGATGTGTACTGTTAACATAGATAACTATACATGTGAATTGTATAGATAACTTTACATGTGATATGTACTGTTAATATATTAATCTTACATCTGTTGTGTGCTTATGTGTTGATTATTGCTGTAATGTCATGAATATCTGTCATACATATATTGTTTACATAAGCATGAGGTTAACCGTTACCTGAGGTCCGATGGGCATTGGACCTCAGTCATAAACTAATAGTTCAAGCAAGGATCAAGGATCAGAGAAGTTACCAGTTGATGGAGCCGTATAAAGGCACCGATGGACGGAGTCGTGAGGAGGCACCGGTCAAAGCAAATGCAGAAAGAAGGTTAACAGAGACTACCTTCTGGCATGAATCTAATAGGGTTACTTCAAACCATTTGATACTTAAACTAGAAAGGGTCGTCTATGTGGTTTAGTCAATCAGTTGCCGTGAATTCGGGGAGACTTCCACTAGACTTTACCCAGCCTGGCCAAATGGATTTGATATAACTGTGTTAGGTTCTATGCCCCAAGTTAGAAAATGACTTGGTCTGAAAATGTATAGTTACAATGTAAATTCTGTAATTATATAAGTCTTGTATCACATGAATATTCCTTCGGGAAATTTGTAATATACCAGTATACGTCAGGCATCAGCATATGTCTGAGTATTTTATATCAGTTACTCATTGTTCAAATTTTTAGTACATGCTCTTCGTTTCCGCATTTCGCTAAGCTGTAGCACCTCAAACTCTGATGATTTTTCTAAAACCACGTGTCACCGGCACGATTTATGCTACGGAACTTGGGGTGTTACATTTTGGTATCAGAGCCAGGTTCATAGCTAGTCTCAAAGCATTGTATGGACAACTAGGTTGGGAGTACTGATATAATACTGGTATTGTGATACAGAAAGGACATATACCCTAAGGAAAAGGGTTAGGGTTTTTGTTAAACTCTAAGACTTCTGATATGGAAATCGGAGTCTGAATGGAATTCCCGAAATAAAAGCGATAGTTGTACTGAGATGTCAAAGCTGCTTAGATTTCCTTATAGACAAGAACCTCATCGGTTAGGTTTTCCCTATTTTAAAGTGATCCTTGTGAGGTAGCTTGATGATTTGAGATCCTTTGAATTAAAGCCTGAATACCTAGAGGTATGAAACGTAGTGATCCTTTTGGGATACCATGAGAACAGATAGAGTGATGATAGGCTTGAAGCAGAGATGGTGCTTAGGTCAATGTATGACTTAGCATTTCCTAGGTTCCAGTGCCTGATAGTAGGAACCCTAAGGAAGTATGAGTGAGATTGCCTTAGGTTCTAAAATCTGAGAGTTAGTTCTTTAACGGAACAATACGATAGCTAGAATCTCGGTAGCCACGGGTTATGGTTTCAAGGTGGGACCGATAACCTTAGTGATGCTAGTGGCTAATAGATTCCCTAAGAAGAGGGTGATTACCTGATAGAGAAAGTTGAGTTAAGGATTGTTCCTGGAGCTAAAAGGATAGAGAAATCCACGAATTGAATAACCGCAGATGAGATGGCAGAAATAGACACAGTAGATTATGAAACCACTAAAGGGTAGGAACCTGATAGAGATCTAAGTTCTCGTTATAATGATTCAGAGATGATCAACTGACGCTACTTGTGGAAAGTTTTGATCGGAGAGGCTACTTACGGGGAGTTCTGATCAAGGAGGTCTACCTACAGAGGATGCTAACCGGAAAGGCTGACCAGTCAGAGAAGACTGAGTGAAGCACCGAGTAAAGTGCCGTAGAGCAGAGCCATCGTGACGACGAACCGTAAAGTGGAGCCGCCGTGACAACGAACCATAAAGTAGAACTACCAGTGTATCGGTTCTCAAGGTAAGTACATTATAAAGAGTCTCACATCGAATCGGTTCCCTAGAGAGAAAAGGTTTTCGTGATCCAATATATCATCATAGGGTGCTCCAGCGCTGTATAGTATATATTATGCTATGATATCCAAGCAAGAGCTAAACTCGCACTAGAAGACATTCTAGTTGTGAATAAGTTCCCTGAGATGTTTCTAGAAGCTCTCAGCGGATTACCACCAGTAAGGGAAGTTGAATTCGTGGGTTGGTTGATGCCTAGAACCAAACCAATATCAAAAGTGTCGTATCAGATGGCTCTAAATGAATGAGTTTCAAGAGACGAAATCGCACACCAAAAAGAATAGCCAGGAGATTAAAGTAGCACCGACTTAGCATTCTAGGGATAGCTTGAGTAGCCAAGGACGGAGGTCCGAATACGTTAGTTAGTAATGACCTTCTAAGATTAGTTATCTGGTTCCTCAGAATGTTTAAAAATGAAATTTCTTTTAAACTCTCCAATGCACACGCTGTATTTGAAATTTTTGGAATTGATATTTCGAACTTGTGAATCTTTGAAACAGAGTTTTCAAAAGAAATGTTTTTCAATAGAAGTTGAGACCATAGTGATGGTTATTTTGAAATAATATTGTCTTATAAAATGGGGTTTTGTTAGAACCCAAAGTTTGAAACTGAGTTTTCAACTATGTTGTGGTAAAATCAGTACAGAACTGGAAGGACGGAAGCTGTTGTAGATATACACGGTTTGCTGGGTCTTGTCAGATGTTTTAGAATATTTGAAATCCTCGCCGTGGAGTAGTCACTACTACAAAAAACCCAAAAAACGACCTAAATAAGACCCAATTAACGTCCCTTTTCAAAGGGACGTCTCGACGGGGTAGTAAAAAAATTTGACTTTTGACGTCCCGAATAAAATTCGGGACGCCTTAGTTAAGGCGACCTAAATTTAAATTCAGGTCGCCTTATATTGTTTTTTTTTTTAAAAAAAAAACCTCCATTTATGTAAGGCGACCTAAATTTAAATTCAGGTCGCCTTATGTAAGGCGACCTGAATTTAAATTTAGGTCGCCTTATATTGTTTTTTTTTTTTAAAAAAAACCCATTAGCAATCAACATACTTATATCAGAGATTACCAACAAGAAGAATGAGCAAGAAAAACACATCAACAATCAACATTATTCCAGAATACCAGCAAGAACAACACATTAGCAATCAACAATAAAAAACTAAAGGAGAAACTATAGATTCGTAGATTCCAATATTATATTATCACCACCAAAATTCATAGTTACATACTTATATCGGACAAACAAGTTCAAATTCAAGAACAAAGAAAGTAACGCCAACAAAAAATATATACACCATTTTTACGCTCCCGAGCTTCTTCCACCTACCCAAAATCCGCATCTAGGCAAGGCTCCATTTTCGAAGTGCGGTTCGCATCTCGTTGCTCGGTCTCCTCGCCATCGTCTCCTCACCGTCGTCTCCTCGCGCCTTCTCCTCGCCCGACTAGATCGAAGAGTGTTGAAGGAGTAGGAATAGATCGAAAGAGAAGATAAGGTGTAGAGGAGAGAAGAGGAAGGCGTATGTGCAGATCAAAAATGAGAAGAGGAAGGCGTACGTGGGGAATTAAATGTTGTGCAGATCAAAAATTTTAGGCGACCTAAATTAATATTTAGGTTGTCTAAAGTCAATTTTCAAGAATTTTCCGGCTCCAAAAAAATCCTAAATAACGCCAAATATTTCATTTTAGGCGACCTAAATTAAGATTTAGGTTGTCTAAAGTCTGAAAAAAAATTTAGGCGACCTAAATTAATATTTAGGTTGTCTAAAGTCAATTTTCAAGAATTTTTCGGCGCCAAAAAAATCCTAAATAGCGCCAAATATTTCATTTTAGGCGACCTAAATTAAGATTTAGGTTGTCTACAAGTCTCAAAAAAAAATTTAGGCGACCTAAATTAATATTTAGGTTATCTAAAGTTAATTTTCAAGAATTTTCCGGCGCCAAAAAAATCCTAAATAGCGCCAAATATTTCATTTTAGGCGACCTAAATTAAGATTTAGGTTGTCTAAAGTCTCAAAAAAAAAAAAAATTTAGGCGACCTAAATTAATATTTAGGTTGTCTAAAGTCAATTTTCAAGAATTTTCCTAAAACCAAAAAAATCCTAAATGGCGCTAAATATTTGGCGACCTAAACCATGTTCGGTCGTCACAAAATTTTTTTGGCGACCTAAACTTGATTTCGGTCGTCAAAAAAATAATTTGGCGAGGTTCAGGTCGCCAAAAAAAATGTTTTGGCAACCTGAAGCTTGTTCAGGTCGCCAAAAAAATATTTCTGGGTCTAAAACATTTCCCAAATTTTCTAAATTGCGTCAAATATTAAATTTTAGGCGTCCTATAATATATTTAGGACATCAAAAAAACATTTAGGCGTCCTAAATTAATATTTAGGTCGTCTAAAGTCTCAAAAATAAGTAAATAATTACAAGAATGCCACCTCTTTCACTTTTTACTTCCCTTCTTAAAAAAGGGACGTCTTTTAGGCTAGTAGTATCCATATTTTGTAGTAGTGAGTAACTCCAACGTCCTCACCCTCGCCGAAATCCTCCAGTACTGAAACTCTCGTCGTCATCGAGGAGGAGTGACTCCCAACGTCTTGCCGTGGAGTAGCAACTCCACATGCCCTCACCCTTGCCCTCGTCGTCGATCTGGTCGCAACGCTGTCGATCTTCAGGTTTCAGCTCGCCCTTGTCGTCGATCTTTATGTGATTGATCTGGATTTTATTTTTCCTTTCTTCTGGTTCCTTGATCTGACATTTTGGATTTGTTATGAGTGTTATTAGTCTGATTAGATCTGAAACTTTTGTAATGTATTATCTGTAACTATTAACCTTAGATCTGAAATTTTTGGTATGTATTATCGTTGTGCGCCAATCACCACTTCTTCTGCATATCTGGAATTGGTGTTAGATTTGTGTTTATAGATCCGATTGAATATGAAATTATGGAATTTTGGGGGTCTTTCTTTTCTTTTCTTTTTTTTTTTTTAAAAAAAGACTTATGGCGTCCAAAATCAATTTTGGGACGCCTTAAATTAGGCGTGCCAAGCTATTTTTGGGACACTAAAATATGCATTTTTGGCGCCCCACAAAAGACGTCCCTAGAAAAAGGGACGTAAATTAGGTCAAATTTAGGACGTTAAAAACATTTTTTGTAGTAGTGGTTCCATTCAAGTTGCGTCTGATATATGGTCTTCTATTTCTGGGTACGTAGAGTAGCTTACACTTTATCTGTACTCTTTGATATGTTTCCTTTTGAACAATTAATATGTTTGAATTTACTCATGTGACCCTCGTCAAGAAAAACAAGGACGTTGTGGTCATACAATTAAACGTGCCAGATATGGATGTTGTGGTTGTGAATTGTGATAGAGAATTTGTCGCCCTCCTGGGTCATTCCTGTCTGTTCAGGAGGGCCACAAATTCTCTATCACAATTCACAACCACAACATCCATATCTGGCACGTTTAATTGCAAGAAGAGACGTTGTGATAATTCTTTGAGTTATATCAAGCCTCTTTCTTGCACTCTCACAAAATAAAATTATATAATCAATCTATGATACACACACACTTTTTTTTTGGGGCAAAATATATACTACCGTATGCTCTAAACATAAGACCTGTTTGACTTTTTTTAAAAGATTAAGGAACCTAAATAAATTGTTTAATCATATCATATGTTATATATAACTAAATTATATATCATTTTATAAAACAAATAAATTAGTTTGGAAAAAAACCATAAATATAAATTATAATATGTGTGTGTCTATATATATGAAAAATACTTAGCTCAAGTTATTTATATCCATTTCTTCAAATTCTTCAATCATATATGACTATGTGTCCTATTTTTAAATTATTATAATTTAACTATAAACACATATGAAAAAATAGGATACATGGTCATATGTTATTGGACATTCAAAAACTTGACGAAATAAATATAAATAAGTTGATGTAAGTGTGATCATACATATATATATATATATATATATATATATATATATATATATATATATATGATCTAAGCACAAGACTCATCTTTCTGTGACATGTCCTCCATTTTTCTCTCTAGTTTGGCCATGTGGCACAAGAAAATCACACCATTTGTATTTTTCCCCGTGTTAATAGATATTTGAATCATAATCTAGGAATTGATGAAATTATTAATAATTAATTAACAATTAAAATATCAAATTAAATATTTGACAAGCTTAATAATGCATTATTTTGAAAAATGTTACAAATTAAACTAAATAAAGCTTGAAGACAAAAATACTCCTTTCACACATTTTGAGAGTATCTGATCCCACATTAAAAAGGAACCATAATTGATAGACACCATCAACTCAAATTTCATCTAGATGATCCGGATGGAATCTGACGATCCAATTTAATATTTTGTATTTTTTTAAAAAAATAATTTAATGGGTAGAGAATCTAAAATAAAGATAATCTCTTAACTAATATTTTTTTAAATTTTTTATTTATTTAAAAATCACCTCTTAAAAAAATATTAAATAAGGATGATCCAAATGAGTTGAGTTGATGGTGCCTATCCAAAGGTTCCCATTAAAAAGTAGATATTATGTTGTTAGTGCACCCTTTTCACTTACAAAGAGGAACGAAAATTTCATTAACAGAATTTTTGTTTGGGAAAATCCCACTTAAATCTATTTAAAATGTTCAAATTTTTAATTGATCCACCCAGTTCAACACATGAATTAGTACAACGAGACTAATTTGAGATTTATGAATGTTGTGCTTTTACCATATTATCCTACTTCTTTCTTTCTTTCTTTCTTTTTTTTTTTTTTTTTTTTTTTTTTTTTAATAAAAGCCATCCCCAGTAGATAGAGAATATGAATGGTATTATTGTGAATACCTAATGCTTTTTAACATATTACACCAGAGATTTATTAAAGTTTGTAACATAATTGTAAAAGTGTGGCACAAAATGAGTTGTTAATTTCTAATCTATTATTGTGAAAATGAATAGAGTTGTTGTAAATACCGCTGGTGTGGGTGAATCACAACAATTAATTTGGTATTTACAACAAAGCTATTCATATTCATGTAAATACCTATGGTGAGAGTGAATCACAATAATTCATTTGGTGTTTACTACAAAGCTGATTCATCAAAATAATACATCAGTGGGGTACAAATGTGGCTATTCAAAAAAATTGAGGGGTAATGTAGGACAAACGCAATATTCGCAAATCTCGAATTGTCTCCCTTTATCTAATTTGAAATTTATTGGATTGAATTGACCAATTTAAAATTTCAGTATTTTAAACTAATTTAAGTGGGATTTTTCGCTATATTTAAGTTTGTAAGGAGAAGTGTAGTTGGTGTACGTGTAGTGAGGAAGAAATAGAAGGGGTTTTAAAATAAAATTGATTTATATGTAAACTTTAATCTATAAGATTGGTTGCGTATAACTAAAAAAATAGAATTGAAAAATCAAACCCATGATTTTCTTTTAAAAAAATATCCAAATACCCCCTAAATTACATGTTAAAATCAATTTGAACCTAAAATCATGATTATCTCATAAACTATCAAACACTCATATATATGTTACAATTAACTACGAATTGGTTACTTTTATAGATTACCTTGTAGTTGTCTCAAAATCAATTTCGCACGTTAAATAATTTATGTTATAATAACAAAACTTAGTATGAATTAATATATATTATTACTTTTTATAATTATATAGTATTTACTCTTAAAATTATTATAGTTATTATCTCAAAATCAAGTTTGTACATTCCATGCCGAGATGAGCATGGTTGATGGTCATCAACATGTGGACCATTTAGGTCACTTTTGAATAATCTAAATTTTATTTAATTTTTAGTATTTTAATCATTTCTTATTTTAATAGATCCAAAGTCTAAAATAAAAATAATCTTATAACTGCCACATATTCACACAAAAAAATATTAATAAAAATTAATGTAACACCCCGATTTTCAAAGCGTAAAAACGTCTTAGGTGACACGTGGTTTTATAAAAACGTTAGAGTTTGAGGTCTACAACTTAGCGTTTTTTTGCGGAAACGCGAGAAGCATGTACTAAAAATTTGAACAAAGTTTGAACAACGAGTAATCGATATAAAATACTTAGACATATCTTTGATGCTGACGATATCGATATATTACAAATTTCCCGAAGGAATATTCATGTGATACAATAATACAAAACTTTATAATTACAACTCTTCCTTGTAACTATATCTTCTTCATCCAAACCTTAGGTAGACTTGGGGCATGGAACCTAACTCAGTTAAATCATCCCATTTGGCCAGGCCGGGTAAAGTCTAGTGGAAGTCTCACCGAGTATTTACTGACGCGATTGATTGAACAACCACATACACGACCCTTTCTAGTTTAAGCACCCAATGATATGAAGTAACCTTATTAGATTCATGCCATAAGGTAGGTTCGTTGACCTTCTTCCCGCATTTACTATGACCGGTGCCTTCCCACCTGCTCCGTCCATCGACATCTTTTTACGGCTCCATCCACGGGTGCCTTCTCTGGTTCATGATTCTTCCCTGTCTATTAATTAAGACTGAGGTCCAATACCCATCGGACCTCGGAGTAATCTGTTAACCTACGCTTATGTAAACAATATATGTATCACAGGTATTCATGTCATTTTTGCAAATATCACTACAAAAGCCCATAACAGATGTAGGAAATACATATATGTATGTAAGGCAATAACAATACACAGCCCCTAGCAATATGTTTGTTACCCCAGTCTGCACTATCAAATCCAGTGCCACGATGGCCTATCGTGTCCTCAGCGCTAGGAAAACTCTCAACGGTATTATTAAAACCATAACCCGTGTACTCATGATTGTATCAAAAACAATTGAGACAGAGTCTCAGTATAGGAACACAACAATCATATATAAGCATATCACAAGCATTAGAGTCAGTGTTACAGTACGTCGCGAACGTACCTTTGTTGACGGTACTACGGTTCGTTTTACGGAAAACGATATTTTGACAGCAGTGCAACAACGGCACAACAAATGCAGACTGGCGGTACAACAATGTACGATTACAGATATCCTATAAGGATTATATCGCATTTATCAATAATTAGCATCATAACAGGCATTTTAGGCACAAATTACCATTTTGCCCCTAGTTTGACTAATCGGTGAAATTCGCCAGAGCTTCGTTACTTTAACCTATCTCTCCAAAATTTTGACATATCTCTTCTCCCAATATATTTTCGAAATAAATACCATATTTACCCCTTAAACATGACATTTAAACTATCTTGGAAGACTAAAGATAAATCTAGCATTTCTACTATAACTACCGAAAGAAACACCAAATCTTAAGACTAGGGACCGAAGAACTTACTCAGGGCTTTGCTACATTTTCTCCAGACTCCTCCTTCTCTCTAACCTCTCTCTAGATTTCGAAATTTTGGTGTGGAAAGAAGAAGAGAAGTGAAGCCTATTTATAGGAAATTCTGAGACACTATTCATGCTTTATCAGATCGATTTCCAACCGTCAGATCTTGCTTTTACACATGGCTTCATCTTGGCCTTTGAAAGGGCTTGGCCGATCTGCCCCCTATGTCATCTTCCAAAGGATGACTTCATCCAAGTGATGTCATCACTTGCTTTATGAGCCTAGATCGATAAAGTTCCCATCGGTGTTCTAATCGCGTAATCTTGGAGAATCTCGTAAATCCGGCAAGGGCCTTGAAGTTCTATTCTTTCTCTTTAAAAATACTTGGGTTAACTAAATTTTTGATCCCATTAAGGGTATTCCGTTGCTGCCGAACATTTTTGGACGACGCCAACTATTCTGGAAATGACTTCCGGTAACACCCACTTCTTGACAAAAATTCGCTGGTTTATAATATGTCCTGACCTAAGAAACCTAGTTCATGGTTTTTCACAATGGGTTTATTTTCCATTCGTTCTCGTTTCTACTATCTTCCCTTTTCCTCTCTCATCTGGTCTCTTAATCATTCCGCCGGTTTCAGAAATGACTTCGGAGACAGCCCACTCTGGGATAAAATTATACTCATTTATAATGAGTCCTGATGTTAGCTACTTAGTTCACCTATTTTGAGATAGGATTTAATTTCTCTCGGTTCTCATTTATCCAACTGGTCTTTCTACAAAATATCTCATTTATATTATTATTTAATATATAAATATCATGATATTATTTTTGAAATAACTACAACCCCTTTCACACTACAATTTTTGCCCCCCCTATTATTTTCTTTTATGTTTATTTTTTAATTACAATAACATTATATTTTAATTTAAATTAGAAAGCTTAATTAGGGCTTAATATTATGATTAGCAATCTTTAGGATTTAGGGTTTTTCCGTACTTAATCTCATACACTTTTCTTAATCTTTTTCAATTAATTAGCAGGTATACTTTATGCTATCCTTAACCATAAACATCTAAATAAAGGGTTTTACTTGATTTACCTTGAA
The DNA here is from genome assembly GCA_019022615.1 of Acacia melanoxylon. Classification (NCBI taxonomy): domain Eukaryota; kingdom Viridiplantae; phylum Streptophyta; class Magnoliopsida; order Fabales; family Fabaceae; genus Acacia; species Acacia melanoxylon. Next base: position 23,498,169 of record JAFJYJ010000001.1, on the reverse strand, counting down.
TATTATTTTATTCAAGCTTAAGCAATTAGCCATTAATTACCTAATTAATCACTTACTAATTGCTGATAATTTTCTTAATTAGGATTAATCATTTTATCACAACTATTTCACTGACATTGGTATTTTATATCCCATGCATTATATTAAAAATCATGGGGCCAATTAGGGTTTCTAAAATAATATTAAATTTTCCCCTTATTATTTCCAAGGAAATAATTTATTAAATTGCTATAATTAAGGACAATACTTTCCCAAATTTTTAATAATTATTTAATTGCCCTTTAAGATTTATCATAATATTTGCAGGCCATTTTATGCCCCATAAATGCATTTTTGGCCTTTTGGCACCTTATTTCCTCTAATTTCGACAAAATCTTACTTTAGAAAATAAGATAATTATGCTCATTATTTGAGACAATATACTCACATATCAGACACAGTCATTTATTTAAATATATAAATAATTATCCAGGTATTAAATATCCGGGTATTACAATTAACAATTTAAAATATTTTAAATTTAGACCTGTAAATGAGATTTGAATAGTTAAAATCTCATAATAAATATGTGATCGATAAATTAGATTTGAATGTAAAAGTTGAATAGTGATGCAGGTTAGAATTCTTATATTAATAGTGATCCGGGATGAGATTAGAGATCAAGGATTTAATATATATATATATATTAAGTAGAAGTATCTTTTTATTGGAAACTAACATGTTTAAGGCACTATCAAATATTAAATATATGCACCTCACAAAAATTTGAACATTAGTTTGTCATGTTGTGAGATATTAGCTTCTTTCATTAAACCTAACCCCTAGCAGTTGTGTGTGTATTTTTGAAGTACAATAGAAGGCAAAGAAAACCTTAGAGAAATGCCATAAAATTTAAAGCATAGGGGATAATAATCGGAAGCAGATCCTCTCATTATCTATTTTTCTCATTATCCCTCATGAGCCCATCTAGGCCGTTGATTGGAAAGAAGAGATAAAAGTTAAAGTAGTATTGTGACTTTTCCGATTGATTAGATAGATATGATTTAAAAATTATGAAGGATAGTGAGAAAATGATAATGAGAGAAACCTGACCCGTTAAGGTAGGTACAATTGCAAAATACCACAAACCACAGGCTACTTGCCGAGTTATACATTTACAAGTTAAATAATTAATTTATAGAAATTAAAAAGTTAGTTAAGTTATTTCTTTATTAAAAATTATGTGTTGGTATTTCTATTTCTAAAATACCTCTTTAATTATTTACATTGAAAATATCATCATTGATGAAATCCCTTTAATATGCATAATCTATAGAAACAGTTTGTGAACAAATTATTAATGTGAGGGACAAAATGGATTAAACGTTATAGAGTTTAGCGTATATTCAGAATCGAATTAAATCTCTCAACTAACTCTTATTTTTCTTTCTGGATAATCATGTTTCTGATTTGCTTTCTGGTTGTGTTGTTTGGACTCATCATTGGAAGGCCATTTGCATGATTATTGGGGATAAGTTTTCGGTTCCACCAGGCTTTGATTAGTGTGGGTTCAAATTGCCTCTTATGCATTTATCTCTAAGTCTGGATATTGTGATTTTCTGTGAGACTGTCGGGTGCTATGAGTGGCAGCTTATTTGAAGAATTGAGTGATTTGAGATGGGTTCAAACCCGGTGTTGGGTTATAATTTGGTATGTTTGGTAAATTTGAGTGTTCCCCACTAGTTCTAGTTGTGCATACAGAGTGTATATGTCCTGAATATGGAAGAGTGTGCCATTAGTGGATTTTATCAAACTTGAAAATACATTAAGCTCAGATTGCTTTATATGGTTACCAAGTCTTCTTACATCTGCAATATGGATAATGTATGCAGCTTTGAAGGGAAAGTGCTTGAAAGATTGGGCAGCTCAACCCCCTCCCCCTATCAAATTGATCCTACCTGAGTATTTGTTTAGTGCTAGGCAGTGCTTTTTGTATTTTTGTTGTTGTTGCCCATCTGGTATCCAAAGCTTCATCTTGACTAATCCGAATCAGACCTGGGTTATGCACCTGGTTTTGGTGGATGAGTCTCCTAGTGGGACTTTTCTGCACTCACAAAACCTGAACTCGAGACCTTGTTTAAGCGACACAAGCCGCTTACCACTTATGCCAACCCTCGTTGGTTGCTTTTTGTATTTTAATTTGTACTATCATCGGTATGGTTTCAGTTTTTTTTTTTGGTTTAATGGCATTATGGTAATAAAAAAAAGGCCAAAAAAGGTAACATATCAAATCACAAAAGAAAAAAACAAATTGAATTTATTCTTGAGATTATATCGTGATTTTTAATGACGGCATGCCAAAGTTTCCAAAAAACGGCAAGCATTTTTCTCGCGCATTATTAGGGAAAAGGACAATTCATTAGTAGACTCATTATTAGGCAAAAATAACAATTCATTAATAGACTCTTTCTTTTTTATATATGTAATTAATTATTATGTTTCGGTCAAAAAATTCAAAATGAGAATTTAATTTGGTTGTCTCACTTCCAATTTTCCATTATAAATATTGATACCTAGCTCCCAAGTGAACACAATGCAAAGTAGCTATATAACACTCCCACAATCCTCCCTTTGCAGTTCATAAATTCATTGTTTGGTAACATACATGGCTATACCATTTTTCCCGGCAAATATTAAGTTTACTGTGAGGAGGAGCCAACCAGAACTGGTGGCTCCAGCCAAGCCCACGCCTCGTGACGTGAAGCAACTCTCTGACATAGATGACAGTGATGTTCAAAGATTTCAACTTCCAATAGTACACTTTTATCCTCACAAGCCTTCCATGACAGGAAAGGACCCTGCTCAAGTTATCAAAAGGGCACTTGCTCAAACCCTAGTCTTTTACTATCCATTTGCAGGTCGACTTAGGGAAGGACTTGGTCGCAAACTTATGGTTGATTGTAATGCAGAAGGAGTCATTTTCATTGAAGCCGATGCTAATGTTTCTCTTCACGAGTTTGGTGAACCTCTTCAACCTCCATTCCCTTGCTTTGAAGAGCTTCATTATAGTGTTCCTGGCTCAGAAGGAATCATTAACTGTCCCCTCTTACTCATACAGGTATACTCGTGTGTGTGTCTATATATATATATATATCCTTATACATGATACTCCGTCCAGCCCTTTTTGAAAGAGCCTAAAATTTGAATTGTTTTACTTATTTTTATAAGGTCCCAGATGAATTCTTTAACAATTCAATATGTTTTTACCATTTTTGTCCCTAATTAATTCTATTCTCTCTCTTCATCTTTTTTCCATACTCCATTCTGTTTCATAATTTCTCTTATTACTACCATATTTCTCTCATTTACTTGTCTTCTTATAATAAGGTTATACTAGGAAAAAAGTTCATTTTCAGATATACTTATTATTTTAAGTAATTTTAACTAAATTTTTAAACCGCGTAATTCATTTATCGGGCTATTATAAAATGAACCATATGGAGTATATAATTATCTCAAATATCTCCAACATGTGCTAATGTTGCATATTTTATTTGTATTTAATTCTAGGTGACACGTCTCAAATGTGGGGGTTTCATTTTCGCTGCTCGCATAAACCACACTATGAGTGATGGTTTTGGTATTGTTTAATTTTTGAAGGCCTTAGCTGAGATGGCACAAAGTGCTTGTGAGCCTTCAATTCCTCCAGTTTGGTGTAGAGAGTTACTAAATGCGAGGGATCCACCTCGTATTACATTCACCCACAATGAGTACGATGAAGTGCCAGATGATGAAACAAGAAGCCACGTCATGGTTCACCATTCTTTCTTCTTTGGACCTAATGAGTTAAAGGCCATTCATAAAATGTTCCCTCATCATCACCATGGTCCTCAAAACTCAACGTTTGAAGTACTCACAGCTTTCATTTGGCGTTGCCGCACCATAGCTTTACAGCTTGAGGTAGACAAGGAAGTTCGTTTAATGTGCAGCAACAACGTAAGGGGTAAGTCAACGTTAGTGCCACCGGGTTATTATGGCAACGCTTTTGTTTTCCCGGCCGTGGTGACGACGGCCGGGAAGCTATGCAGAAACTCATTAGGGTATGCCTTAGAGCTAGTCAAGAAATCAAAAGCTATGGCAACCGTAGAGTACATTCGATCTGTAGCAGATCTTATGGTGATCAGAGGACGGCCTAATCTTGTCTCCTCAAGGTCTTGGCTTGTTTCAGATGTTAGACGAGCTGGTTTTAGAGATATAGATTTTGGTTGGGGTAAGGCAAGATATGCTGGACCAGCTATGGCTGGTATTGGAGACTTCCTTGGAGCGAGCTTCTTTGTTCCACATGACAATGCAAAAGGAGAGGAAGGCATTGTTGTACCAATTTGCTTGCCACTCAAATCTATGATGCTATTTATTAAACAATTAGAGAATATGCTAATTAGCAAACTATGATATCTAGTGCCTTGTGCATCACCTAAATTTTAAAATGAGCCATACGTACCTTATGGTAATGGTCATCGGTACTTTCTAGACCTTTGTTATTTTCTGGGTTGTACTTTTATGGGATAATTAATATGTAAGTCTCTACAGTTTTCATTTAATTTTTAACAATGTACTAGTAGTTTTTATTTGAATTAGCTGCTTATAGTTTTGCCTATTCTTAATCAGGTCACTTTTTTTTTCTTGGAAAATGACACAGAAATACCTTTGAAATTTGAAAAGAAGAAATCAGAGTGTTGAATATCACTAATTCCAATAGATTAATTTGGGATTTTAAAATATCGCCAAAAGACATAACTGTCCGCATCTTTTTATTATTATTAAAAAAAAAAAAAACTTAAGCACCCCTTGCCAACTATGGCCGTCGAAGCTTCAGTATCAGTAGCGAGTCGCCGAAGCTGTGGCGACTCGGCCAGAGCCGCAGCACTGCTGGCCACCATCAGCTTCACAGGTGTAAATAGGAAAAGTTGGAGTAATGAATAATGAAACCAAAGTAGTAAATAAAGTCGTATAACATTTTTGAAATTCCGAAAACAAGAGTAATAATAGTGAAACCATACTAGTGAATAGCAAAATCATAGTCATTATTAGGAAATAGTCACTAACATGGACACATTTTTACTACTTTTATTTCCTCGGTCACCCGAACTCTAGGACCGACCGCCGGCAGGGCTTCATTGGGAGAACTCTAACACTAGCATAGTAGTTAATAATGAAAAAAGAGTAGTTAATAGTGAAACTAAGGTAGTAAATAACGAGACTAGAGTAGTTATTAGAAAATAGTGAGCAACATGTGCCAAATTTACTACTTTAGTTTTGTTATTTACTACTCTGGCTTTTCTATATACTACTCTAAATTTGCTATCTACTACTTTATTTTTTCCTGCGGTTGCCGTTGGTGCTAGGGACCGGCTGCTGATGGGGTCGCCAGCGCGGGAGCTCAAACAACCAGCCGGCAATTGTTGATGAGAGGCTTCTTTTTTAAAAAAAGGCTAAGGGCAATTATGTCTTTCTACAACATTATCAAATTTTAAATCAGCTCACGTAGTCTAATTTGGTATTTGATAAATTGAACACTCTCTAACATCTTCCAATATGCTTTTTCTTATCCTGCAAGAATTAAATAAAATCGTGATGTATCATATATTTAGAAATATTATTCAATCACAAGATATCAATCAGAATATTGTTAATTTAAGCCCAATAATCTCATAATTAATTCTGATTTATATTATTTCCTAAAATTGGCTAATAATCCAAATATTATCTAATAATTCCAAATTAGCCTAAAATAGTCCCCAAAATAAATGAATAAGACGGGATAAAATATATTCAAATTGGGATTTATCAAGGAGGGTCGAGGAAGGGTAGAGCCCCCGGGGTAGGGTAGGAGATCTTAATCCTAAAAATTCAAGATATTCTTATACATTGTTGTAGAATCTTTAATATTTTGATGATAATTTTTCGCAGCTAAAATTAAGTGTTGACAAAAAAAACAAAAAAACAAAAACAAACCAGACACAGAGAGCTTTAGATTATCTCCATTGAAATTGATTAACTTGAAAAGACTCGTTTTTTTTGGTAGTTTGTAAAGATAATCTTATCTTATATATGGACCTATTGGTTCTCTCTTCTACAAGTTCCCAAAGCATCAAGATAACATTTCTATATTTAAATTTAATAATGTATTTTTAATTAAGTAAAATCGTAATAATACATTTATAATATGTGAAATCTGAACCATTAGAATTATAATCCTATGAGGTTGAAGGGAAAAGGATGGTAGAAAAGGGGAAGGGTAGATGAGAGGATCCTAATTCTTAAAAATCAAGATATTCTTATATAGTGTTGTAAAAATTATAATATTTTGATGCTGATTTCTTAGGGTTTAGGTTATCCCCTATTAGCTTTAGGTTATCCCCATTGAAATTAATTAACTCAAAAGACTTGTCCTCGTTGTTGTTGTTGTTGTTGTTGTTTTTTCCTTTTTTTTTTTTTTTTTTTTTATAGATTTTAAAGATAACCTTATCCTATATGTGGACCCTCTTTGTTATCTCTTCTAAAAGTTTCCAAAGCATTTTTGCTTTTAGACGTATGCATTTAGTCTGATTCTACTTGATATATCTAGATCGATTAGCTATGTGTGGCTTGGCTATTGTACTAGTAGATATTATGTCGAGCTATATCTGATTTCAATTATTTAATTATATTTAAGATTTCAAAAATACTTTATTAACTTGCTATTATATAAAAATAATGGATGCTCGTTGAGTATTTCTCTTATGTAACATCCCAAATTTTCATTCATATGACTTCGATAATCTTGTTAAGGAAATATTTAGCAGTAAATAAAATTTAGCGAAGAATGGTTTAAATAAGGAAGATAGATCTAAAATAAATTAAAACATTAAATTTTAACGAAGTTTAATAAATATATAATTAAGAAATTATTATTATTGAATTCTTTTGGAAAGGTTAAAACAATAAAGTTAGTAGAGGTTAAATTAGAGTATTTAATTTTAGTTGTAATTATGTATGTATAAGTGAATAAATAATACAATAAAAGAGATTAAGAAGTCCCACATCGACTAAATAAGGAGAAGAGGGAGTTCTTAATGCATATATAGGAGTAGTGAGGTGGATTCACAGGTACAAAAAAGGCTTTTAAGACCGAACAAAAGATGCATCGTTAGACCGGATCAAACCCGGTTTGGATACAAGCGGTCTCAAAAGTCTGTAACTTTTAAGACCAGACGAGAACTGGTCTTAAAGAATTTTTTTTAGGCTGGACAATAAAAATATTAGGTCCTAAAAGTCTATATATTTTTTTTCTTTTCAAATACTTTTAAGACTGGTTTCTTATAAAGTATCCGGTCCTAAAGGTCCTCATTTACTTTATGAAAGGAAAAAAAAGAGAGAAAGGATTGGCTTTGGCGAGAGCAGCAGCAACTGAATGAAAATAGAGGATACTGGAGAATAAACTTCTTTCATTACTGGAGAATATGAACAAAAAGGAGATACAAGCTTAGTTATTTATGCTTCTTACTTACTGGAGAATATACACGTACAAAAGAAAAATAAGAAAAACAAAATGAAAATTAACAATAACAAGAATGTGACCAAAAATCCTAAAGCTTATTATCGACCAATGCCTTTGCGGCATTGGCGTGAACAACATTAATTTCCCAACGGAGATCAGTAAGTTGTTGTCTTATGAGCATCAGCATCAATGAATCATTAAAGGAAAGAGGGAACGGGTTAGCGGTAGGCGTGCTGAGGCCAGGAGGTTGGCTAATATTTGTAGAAGGCTAGAGAGGGGGAATAGGAACCTCTTCAAGGTCTGAAGGCTGGAGGGGCGACAATCTCTTCATCGTCTGATATAACAATAGGTTTAATGACCCTTGAATCTTCCATCAGAATAGAAGGCATTCTCCCTTCAGGTGCCCTGGATATCGATCTACGGAAGGCACAAGCATCAAAAGTACCCTTGCGAGCGATTGTCTTGTATCTAACCATTCTTTGAGCAGTTGGGGATAGAGAGGATTATCAGGGACGGAGTAAGGAGTTAAGGAATAGGGGTAGTGAGGAGTTAGGGTAGAGAGATACGAAATGGATTGTGAGAATGAATGAGAATCAATTGGTATTTATAATTTGCAAATACTTTTAAGAGTGCGTTTTGAAAATATCCGGTCCTAAAAGTACTTTTAAGACCGTATTTAACAAATGTCCAATCCTAAAAATACTTTTAAGACCGGTGTTAAAAAATACCCGGTCCTAAAAGTCTGTCCTTAATTTTTTTTTAAAAAGTAAGAATTTTGTCTTATAAAAAATAATATTTATAAGATCGGTTGTTTTACAATATCTGGTCTTAAAAGTTCCGTCATTTCAAATTCCTCAAATAAAGTCATATCCTTACACTCTGTATTCAATTTTTCATAGTCTCTTCAGCTTCCAAGTAAACTTCCCAACTACTCATCTCCTCGTATTCTGAGGCCACTCCAACTATGGTGATCTATTTAAGCCCCTTGTTACTTTACTTTTTTCACATTCTTCTCAGGCTACTTCCTCCCTTTCCTTTACAACCTCCACGGCCTTCACATAATGTTTGGTGCACCTGGTCCTCCTTTTCCTCCTCCTCCTCAACCTCAAAGGCCTCCTCCACTGCCTCCACATCCATCTTCCAAGTAGATGCTTGAGCATTTGCTGGCCCGGGTCGATCACATAGATCGACGCCTAGGCAAATTGGTTGGGCTTATAAATACTGTCAACTGCAAGCTCAACATGGCATTCCACGCCAATGACGTGGAGTACCATTCTTCTCAAGAGAACTCCTCTGACGTGCCCTCTTCTGACTCATCCTCCTCCAGAAATGATATGGAGGATTGAATATTTTTTGTCTCTTTGATGTTTTGTTTTTATCTATGTACTAGATGCTGCCTGATAATATTATGAATAATATTTTTAAATTATGTTCCTTCTTTATTTTTCAACGTAGTAAGGAAACGTAGTCACGAACAAATAAAACAATGTCCTCGTGTGTCATTGTTTACAACGTTAAGAACAAAATAAACACACAAAAACATCGTTAACATTTGTTGATTACATTAATAATGTTCGAACAAACATACAAAACAAAATAGTCATAATTCGCCTCAATGTTTGGCCCTCGTGTGTCGTCGTTGTTACCTCTCCTTGAGGTTGATCATTTTTAGTTTCCATTTTCTTTATCTTTGTTCATTTTATAAAAGAAAGAACAAAGACAAAGAAAAAGGTTACTGATAATGATCAACCTCAGAAAGGGTAACAACGATGACACACGAGGGCCGAACGGTCTATTACAACATTAAGAACATACAAAACAATCGTCAATTATTGACATTGGTAAACGGCCCTAGGCAATTTGATTATAATTCAATTCGTGACGATACAAAACATCGTTTACATTGTTCGAACAATCTTACAAACAAATATAGTGATAATTATTCTCAAGGTTGGGCCCTCGTGTGTCCTTACTTTTACCTCGCCCTGATTTTCATCATTTTCATTGTCCAAATTCTTTATCTTTGTTCTTTTTCTGGAAAAAAGAAAAAAGACACAGAAAAAGGGGACTGATACTGATCAAAATCTGGGGAGATAAAAACAGGGAAACACGATGGCAATGGTTAGAAGAGTAGATCCACCCCTGCGAGCGGTTCTTTTGAAGCCTAGGTCATTGTTTGATCAAAGATGAGGATTATGGGGTTGCCAAAGAGTATATATAGTGATTTGTAAGATCGGATATTAAAAATATCTGGTCCTAAATGTTGGATATAATTAGTTTTGATGATGTCTTATATAGATGTCATTATTATGAGCAAAAAGATTGTATGATATACTTATCTTCACATTGACTAACTACTATATTTAATGTAGATTAGTCCAAATTAAATTGTGGAGAATGATCAAGAGAATATAAGAAAGAAAGAGTTGAATTATGGAGAATGATCAAGAGAAGAGAAGAAAGAAAGAAGAACTTGCTGAATGGGATGAGAATATCATTATTCAAGTTCTTAGATTGATATTAGGAGTCTCCACGATCAAATGGAAGTTGGAATGGCTCAAATCAGAGTGAAAACAATCAAAATGAAGCTCCAGGAAGTAAAAAATCGAGTCAGGAAGTCAAAACTTGAGTTCCAGGAAGTCAAGACTCGATCCAAGAAGTCAAAACTCGAGTCAAAACTTACTAACTCGAGTTGGTAGTGATTTTCAACAACTCTGTTCACCTCTGTTTCATGTTTCACGTCTCACCTAAGCAAGGTCTGGTAATTCAATGATATCTCACAAACCAGAGATTGGATTGAAGTGAAACCAATTTTGTATGAAACTAGACTCTCAATACGTCATGGTGACAAAGTTTCAAGTGCAAAGGAGTTCAGATCAAGGAGCTATGAATTGTGGAAGTTGACAGTGAAATTCACGTCACACAGCAGACCAAGCTTCGATGTTTTGAGTATATTTCCCAAACTGCAAATCCAATTAAGCTGAAACTAGTGGCATATGAAATTTGACTCAAAATGGGTTCAACCAAAATGAAGTTCATATGGCCTTCAAAAGTTGACACGGGAAATTCTGGAACCATTTCAGCATAGGCTCGGTTTTCTGGATATAGCTCACATTATACACAACCAAATGATGTGAAACCAATTCCATATGAATCTAGACTCAACAAGTGTTTCATATAATTTTGATGCAACCAAGTTTTGATGAGCTCTTACCTCGAGCCAAGGCTTGTATGACTCGAGTGAAAAGTCAGACAAAGAGCAAGACATTTTGAGAAGAGTATTTAACTCGAGTCTTCAAATACACCCTCGAGTCTAAGGCCAAACTTGAGCCATCAAGTGGAAACTCGAGTCAATGAAGGTCAGAGAGCTCATAATGCTGAAATCTACTTGTAACTCGAGTAGAGAATGAATGACTCAAGCACAGTAGCAGAGCACAGTTCAACAATGTCCCCGAGAATTCAGAAATTCTTGTTATCAATTGATTACTACTTGCTATACTTCTCAATGCTATTAATCATATTTGTGAGAAAGTTTCAGATGATCAAAAGCTAAGATTGAGGTTCATTGCCAATGCTAGCAAACACACGTGAGCCATTGTCTGATGAAATTGTAACTCGAGTCAAGGCATGATTAACTCAAGTCACTCGAAGACAAAGAGCAATCTGGAGTAAAGCAATCACCTAACTTGAGTTAACAAGTTGTATACTCAAGTCTATAACTCGAGTCAGTTAATGATTAACTCGAGTTATCTTCTTTGCTTCTGTAAATCACCGTATCGTAAGGCTTAAATCATTGATTGTGATTTCATATCTTCTTATCATCACCCATTATTGTTCCTAACTATCTTTAATAAGTCTGTTACTGAGTTTTAGATGATTATATGAAGGATTAACAATAATCATCAAAAAGCATATGAATACGTCAGAGCATTAAATACTCACAACGGTAACTTTGAGCAAGTCACAACGGTCATATTCTAAATGAGAAGAATTGCTCAAACGGTTGAATGCTCTTTGTTAGCTATATAAGGAGAAGCATTCAAGATAGATAAGTAGTGGGGACATGAGCTTGCACTGCCAAAATGCCAACATTTTGAATCCAATGTTTATTTCATACACTCTCTGTTCTCAATGCTTACATAGCTCATCATAAAAAGTGAAATGATTTGTATTGTACTTTAGTGTTTATTCATTCACTTCTAAGAGAGAATATTCATTGTAATTATTTTATTTGTTTATCTGAGAGTTATTCAAGATTGGGTGATCTTGAGTGGGAAAGAGATTGTAACCTTACATTGTGTAAGGGGGAGAATATTAGTGAGAGATTCGCCTTCACAAGTGCCTGGGTGAACTTGTGGGTTTGTAGAGGCTTCCCTTGTGCCCGGATTAAATAAGAGGATAATAGATTGAAAATCTCAAGTAGAGCTTAGGGACTGGACATAGGTCAAGGATTGGGCTGAACCATTATAAATATCAGTTTGCATATTCTCTTCCCTTAGCTCTTGTATTTCCAACATAATCATTTGAATGACTGACTGTTGGTTTACAACTCATTACTGTCATACATACTGCATTTATTGAGATGCGAAAAGATTTTCAAAGCTCATAAGTTTTTATCATTCACCCAATTCACCCCCTCTTGGATTTAGCCGGTTCTTACACTAAATTCCTTGCCATATTTTTTAAATGAAAAGAACACTTCTAAGATTGGATTATAAATAAATCCGATCTTAAAAAATAATACTTTTAAGACCTTGTTTTAAAAATATTTGATCCTAAAAGTGTCACCATTTCTTATTTTTTTTAACAAAAACTTTTAAGACCGGATTTTAAAACAATATGGTCCTAAAAGTTAGATTTTTAAGACTACAGGTTTAAAAAATCCGGTCTTAAAAGACTCGCCATATTTATGAAAGTTAAATGAAGGCTTTTAGGACCAGACCTTTAAAAAATATCCGGTCCTAAAAGTCTAACATTAATTTTATATTGTAAAATAACTTCATATATTTCAATCTGCTTTTTTAGAACATCTGTACTAAAGGTATAAGCACCAAATAGCTTTATTCACCATCCAATACATACAACAATCAAAAATGGGCCCAAGGAAATTGTTGGAAATGAATACATAAATTTATTATTGATCATTAAACAAATTGTACAATTGTTCTTTTATAGAAGATGATTGTTGCTACAACATATATTTACAAATGAATTCAGGACATTATTGTTCTGACTTTACTTGATCATATAGATATTCACAAAAAACTTTGCATATGCGCTTAATATCATCATCAGAATAGGGGTCAGCACATGCAAACATTTGTAACATCAAAGATAGAAACTAAATTAACTTGCGTGCATGATTATATATGTATGTATGTATGTATGTATGTATGTATGTATGTATGTATGTATGTATGTATGTATGTATGTATATGTAACATTAAGCCAGAAACTGAATTCAGCCAAAACTATCATATGTAACATCACATACATTTACCGTTTCAATGAATTTATTCATTCCTTGCATGATAATATTATATATGTGTAACAAGACGTATTAGCCACATAAGTTGGACTTCTCTGGTTGCCAACGGGTCTAAAAAAGAACAAGAAATATATAAGAGCATATATAGTTTACTGACCAAGTTCACAAGGCAGTGTGTCAGTGTCCAAATATGTACTAACCTTTGGTATGATCCATGTAGGCTCTCTGGCTTGAAACATATGCTTTTTATTGACCTTGATTTGGAATGTCCTCCTGGCCCTATCATCAAAATTACAAATTTATCAATAATGATCACTGAAAATTCACAGCAGAGATTTCAGACAAGACAATCAAAATGACATGCTTACGAGTTCATGGTCAGCTTCAATGTAGGCCCTAGATCTTTGTTAAGGAAGCATAAGAAAACCACTTTATTTTCCTCCATGCACATGAGGACCAACTGCCAATGGTGACTGAAAATTCACAGCAGACAAATACTCAGTAATATGTAGCATAATTAAGTGAATTGCAGACAAGAATTATGATATGTACCTATTGATGTAAGGTGCTAAGTAAACATTTTTCATATTTTTGCACACCTTCCATGATATGTATTCTTGTCTCTCCATTAAGGATGGTGTAGTTATATAGTTTGGGCACAAGAATCCAATATCATCTCTTCTGCCCTGTTCTACCAATTCATGATGCATGAACCTAAAATAATGACATAAGGGAATTAGTATATATGTATGTGTGTCTAAATGATGCATTTAAATTATGTACTCAAAGAAGAAGATACTTACTTTAAAAATAAGAGCACAATTGCATTAGTAAGCTCCTGTTTAGGAAACAGCAGGGACAGTACATCATATGGGTCAATGAAAACTGGTTGCTTATTAGGGAGGCTTACAATATCATTGACAGGCCATGATCTAACTCCAAAAGATCCATTGAATACCATAATGACAATTTTGTCCTTGACATTCAACTTAGCTGTGTCAACAACTTTAGGGGTTGGAGCTTCAGGAAGGGTCTTGATTGGGATTTGATCATGTGGAGTAGAAACATGTACAGTACATAGTACAATAGATTAGCACTATACTTCCAATATTTGATGGGTTCTTGGCACCACAATACAAGAGAGTTCCTCAACATGACATTTCCTTTTATACTTTGTAAGTTGACAACCTTACTTAAGGTCCCACAACTTGGAGCTTTTCTTTACAAGAGTATTGAATAAGGTTGGGAAATATCTCTCAAAGAGTTGATAAATAAACACTAAAGAGCAATAAGAAGATCAGAGAATAACATAACACTTAATGAATAGATTTTTTTCGTTGGCTTTGTTAATACTCTATCTTGAATGCTTCTGTATTTATAGGTAGAACGACGTTAACAATCGTTATGAGCATTCAAATATGTCAGTTAGAGAGTAATTGTAGTTGTTGATGAAATTGAATGTTTCTATTGGCTTTCTCTACTATGCATTTAATGCTTCTGATATATTTTGCTTTTCTTGAATTTGAAATTAATCTATAGTTTAATCACCTAAAACTTATACATAAATGAGACTAGTAACATATAGAAGTATTATAAGAGATTATAGTATTAATCAGATGTTCATGATAGGTATCAAATTTCATCGAGACCCTGATTTTTAAAGATGATAAACATGCACTTAAGTGTGACTTAGGATCACTTGAGTGATTCCTTATCACTCAAGTTATTACACTGTCACTAGAGTGTTTAAGTGAACTTTCATGATAGCCTCTCGTAGTGAAGTTTTGTAAGAAGAATTATCACTCGAGTGCCTAAACAATCAATCAAGTTATCTTTAACTGTATTGAAAAAGTTTTGGCACTACCGGGTAACTCGAGTGAATTTATGGATCATCATAGGAGTTTGCAAGGATCACAGATGACTCAAGTGATTCTTTCAATCACTCGAGTAATCTTCTGATAAGATCACATGACTTTCATTTTACTTATTATTGACTTGCAAGTAGATACCATCACTCGAGTGATCACTAGATCACTCGAGTGATCTTGAGCATATTACTCAAGTGCCCAAAACTATCACTCGAGTGATCTGCTCCAACTTTCAAAACTTTTGTGAGTCACTTGCGAATGCTTACAAGTGATGTTTAATCACTCGAGTTCTTACACTACTACTCAAGTGATCTTGCACAACTTCATATTTTTATCGAGTGACTTGCAAATATTTTGGAAGTGAATATTCATCCCTCGAGTGCATCCATTACTACTCGAGTAATCCTCTTTGATAACTTGATGTGAAAGCTAGTCACTCAAGTAACTTCTTAATTCAAGTTTTCTTCAAAAATAGTTATATTATTCGAGTGCTTAGAAACTCACTCGAGTGACTTGAATTTGTTGGATCTGATTAGTTTTGATGATGTCTTATATAGATGCCATTATTAAAGAGCAAAAAGCTTGTATGTTATATTTATCTCATACAGTAACTAACTACTGTATATTTAATGTAGATTAGTTCAAGTTGAATTATAAAGATTAATCAAGAAGGAGATAAGAGCTTTCGGAAAGAAGAACTTGCAGAGAATGTCAAGGAAGTAAGAAGTTATGAAAATATTTTGGGAATAATCAAGAAGATGAGGAGATATTGAAGAAGGTAGAATTTGCAGAGAAATGATGAGTCAAAGAAGAAAGAAAGAATTGAATTATGAAGAATGATCAAGAGAAGAAAGAAAGAAGAACTTAATGAGAATATGATTATACAAGTTCTTAGATTGATTCTAGAAGTCTCTACGATGATATGGAAGTTGGAATAGCTCAAATCGGAGTTAAAATAAGCAAAATCAAGCTTATGGATGAATTAACTCGAGCCAAGGGGTCTAGACTCGAGTTAGAATGGTTTCTACAGTGTTTTGGGCTTCTGGTACAGTTTGACTCGAACTAAGAAACTCACAGCCTCGAGTTTGGGTCAAACCTCGAGTCAGCCATATTGCTACCTCGAGCCAAATGTGTTTTTCAAGTGATTTTCGCCTCTAGAACGAGTTGCCTCGAGGTACACCACTTATTGCCTCGAGTTAAGGTGTATTTCAGCAACTCTGTTCAGCTCTGTTTCACGTTCAGCTCGGGCGACATCTGGTAATTCGATGATATCTCCCAAACCAGAGATCAGATTGAGGTGAAACCAGTGGCATATGAAACTAGACTCCCAATGCGTCATTTTTATATAACATTAAAGCCAAAAGGAGTTCATATGAGAGAGATATGAATCTCACAAGTTGGAGGATAAATTCACGCCACACATCAGAACAAGCTTTGGTATTTTGGGTGTATCTCACAATCTACAAATCCAATTGAGCTGAAACTAGTGCCATTTGAAAGTAGACTCAAAATTCGCTCCATCAAGAGTTGAACCAGCCAAAATGGAGTTCCAACCAGGGAGTTATGTTCTTCCAAAGTTGACACTCGAAATTCTGAATTCATTTCAACATAGGCTTGGTTTTCTGGACATAGCTCACACTATACACAACCAAATAAAGTGAAACCAATTCCATATGAATCTATACTCAACAAGTGTTTCATAGAATTCAGAAGCAACAAAGTTCAAATCAAATATCAAAGAAAACGAAAAAGAGCAAGTTGCCTCGAGCCAAACATTCCACCTCGAGTCTCTGATGGAAGACAGAAAGATAGACACTTTGAGAGAGGTTTTTACCTCGAGCCAACAAGTGTACCTCGAGTCTAAGTAAAGACAGAAAGATAGACACTTTGAGAGAGCTTTTTACCTCGAGCCAAAGTGTGTGCCTCGAGTCAAATGGGCAACCAGAGAGTTAGAAGAATGGAGAGCAGTTTTTGACTCGAGCCAGTAAGTGTCGACTCGAGCCAACAAACCTGATACACCACGAATATAAAGAACTACCACGAGCCTCTTCAAATGCAACCTTGAGTTTGTGCATAGACTCAAGCCAAGGTTTTTTCTGCCTCGAGTCAAGATGACTTTTGAAATGCTCTGCTTGCCTATCACGATGGTTTAACTCGAGCCAGGATAAATATTGACTCGAGCCAATCTCTCAGTTTGAAAATACACCGTGTCCGAAAAGCTCAAAACATTGATTGTGATTTCATTAATCCTTATCATCACTCATTACTATTCCTAACTATGTTTAATCAGTTTGTTAATGAGTTTCAGATGATTATATGAAGGATTAACATCAGATCATCAAAAGGTGAATGATTACGTCAGAGCTTCCAATGGTAACTTTGAGCAAGTCACAACGGTCATATTCCAACGGGAAAAATTACTCAGAAGACGAATGCTCACAACAATTAAATGATCTTCATTACCTATAAATAGAAAAGTCTTCAAATCGGAAGAAGTGACGATTTGATGAATGAATCGACGAAGCCAACGAAATGATTTTACTACTTCACCGTCGATAGTTCATACACTCTGTTTCTCAATGTTTATATAGTTTACAGTAGAGAGTGAGATGATCGATTATGTACTTCAGTGATTATTATTCATCTACTCTATGAGAGAGTCCAAACTGTTAGTTCTCTATGTGTTTTGATGATAACTAGCAATTGTAAACACAAGTTAAAAGTTGTTTTGATAAGTTGAAAAACTCACTGTCAAGTGAATACTCGAGTATTGGTTTCAATACTCAAGTATTGAGTTGACAGAGAATGATCTGTTTCCACAAAGTCACACAATACTCAAGTATTGGTCTCAATACTCAAGTATTGGAGTTACAGAGAGCCTTCTAAGTTTTTCACTACAAGACAATACGCAAGTATTGGTTTCAATACTCAAGTATTGAAGTTGACAGTGAATGGTGCATTTTTCGCAAAATGCTCAATACTCAAGTATTGAGTTGACAGAGAATGGCTTGTTTCCACAAAGTCACAATACTCAAGTATTGGTCTCAATACTCAAGTATTGGTGTTACATAGAGCCTTCCAAGTTTTTCACTATAAGTCAATACTCAAGTATTGGTTTCAATACTCAAGTATTGATCTTACAGAGACTCTTTCGCTGAAAGGCAAAGTTGTCAATACTCAAGTATCCATATGGATACTCAAGTATTGGTATTACAGAGAGTCATCAAAGTATTCAACACATGAATACTCGAGTATTGGGCAAACAGAAAGTTTTCAAAATTTTCACATGTTTATGAATACTCAAGTATTGAAATGACAGAGACTTCACAAATATTGAAAACAGTTCAATACTCAAGTATTGAGTTGAATACTCGAGTATTGGCCATACATAAAGG
This sequence comes from Acacia melanoxylon, assembly GCA_019022615.1. Classification (NCBI taxonomy): domain Eukaryota; kingdom Viridiplantae; phylum Streptophyta; class Magnoliopsida; order Fabales; family Fabaceae; genus Acacia; species Acacia melanoxylon. The sequence goes on along the minus strand of JAFJYJ010000001.1, from coordinate 23,479,899 downwards.
TTTGCTATTTCCAAGAGATTTGAATACTCAAGTATTTAGGTGAATACTCAAGTATTGACTTAGAAAAGATTTCACAAAGTTTTCAAACAAATTCAATACTCAAGTATTGAGTTGAATACTCGAGTATTGGGCATACAGAGAGCTTGGCTCTTTTTCAAATATTTTGGAAACTCAAGTATTGAAGTTTTGGACTTAAACTTATTTTCACATAAAAAGTTCAATACTCAAGTATTGGTTTCAATACTCGAGTATTGGTCCTACTCAAAGAAATTGTCCAAACGCTCAAATCATGTAGTGCCTTCTTTGGAAGACGAATACTCAAGTATTCATCTGAATACTCAAGTATTCATATTAGTGCACAGTGCAATACTCAAGTATTGAAGAACATACTCAAGTATTGGTCGCGAGTTCTGAAAATCAAATTGAACGAATTTGTGAAAACTTCTTTGTTTGATCTCAATACTTGTCATTATTATTCTCTAATATTCCCAGCTATGTTTAACCACTTTGTTAGTGAGTTTCAGTTTGTTTAGAAGAGATTAAATGAAGATTTAATGCAAAAGCCAAAAGCTGTCAGAACATTAAATGCTAAACCCAGAAAGTTGCATTCTTTTGGGAAATCCTTCTGCACACGCTTACAAAGGATTAATGCCTACCTACCACATCCAATGAAATGCTATTCCAACAGATTTATTTACTAGAAGTCAACTACGAACTTACGCCGGCTGGATTAAGTGAAGATTAGAGAGAGAAGAAGACCAAAACTGAACCGAACCTTGGTTAATGTCACCAACGGTTATATGAAGAATTACAACGGTCATTTAATGCCTTCTCGGTATAAATAGAAGAGCATTCAATTCCTCTCAACAACTAAGACCTCGAAAGCGAAAATCATTAAAGCCTTCATCTACTCTTGAGTCATTACGTACTAAGTATCTCGTTGATACATTCAATCTTCGATGTTTATCATTATCCACTCTTAGAGAGAGTTTTTTCATCTTGAATATCATTTATTGTAAAGAATCACAAGTCTCGGGGACTTGGTGTTTGGGTTCATTGATTACAACTTGTAAGGGGAGTAAGTTCTAGTGAGAGAATTACTCTTGAGTGCGAGTGTGTAATCAATTGTGATAGTGAAAATCCCGGAGAGTCCGGGACCGGACGTAGGTCAAGAGATTGGACCGAACCAGTATAATTCCTTGTGTCTTGTTATTCTTCTCAACTCCATAGTCTACTCTGTTTTAGTCTTCGAAAAACAGAGCTTTTCTGGAAGAATTTTTAAAAATCCCCAATTCACCCCCTCTTGGTGATTAAGCTCCACTTTCACAAACACTTATTTGATTATCTGTTTAGTGATCAAATCTCAAGGTTGTGGAACCTTTGAGAGTGGGTGTACAGTTACAACTTGTAATGAGGAGTGAGTCCAAGAGTGAGAGGATCATCCTTCGTTTACAGAGGTTGTAATTGTATTCTTACAGTGCGTAAGAGGATATCTTGGTAAGAGATTGTAAAGGCTACATAAGTGCCCGACCAAACTTGTGAGGTTGTAAAGGCTTTCTCTTATGCCCGGTTAAACAAGGAGATAGTGGATTGAAAATCTCAAGTGGAGCTTGGGGACTGGATGTAGGTCAAGGATTGGGCCGAACCAAGTATAAATCTCGGTTGCATATTATCTTCCCTAAACTCTTACATTTCCAAAGATACATGTTTGAATGACGATTATTGCTTTATAAACTAATTCTGTCATTTGAACTACTTTCAGTAATTTGCGAAAAGATTTTCAAAGTTTTCGAAAGTTTTATTAGACACCCAATTCACCCCCCTCTTGAGTGATAGCTGGTTCTTCAGAATCTTCAAGTTAACTTTCTATTATACTTTTTGTATTTCAAAATATACTTATATATCAAGATTTGTTATAATAAAAACAAATCAATATGAGAGCTAGCTTGGATTACATTTGAAATATTTTGAAAAACTAAGTCAGATCACGAAAAATTTCATACAGTGCTCATTGATTAAAAATGCCAGATAATCATGTATGCTCATTCATATTCAAAGGATCAGTGTACAGAATTCAATAACATAGCATTCAATAACAAAACATGATAACATATACAAAAATCATTAAAAAAAATCCTATTTAGTTGCAGAACTTTCACTCTTCTCCCCCTTTTTGTCATCAGCAGAAAGGGTAAAGGGAGAAGGAAAGGTAAAATAAGAAGGTGGAGGAGGGTTGGTTTGGAGAGGAGCTGATGGTGGAACAAGATCATCAGAGGAGGAGTAAGGTGGAGTGTAAATAACAATGGTCTTGATGGTATCAAATGGGACAAAAATGGGATCACGAGAGGAGTAATTAGTAAGAAAGTGTGGAGTGAATGTAGGAGAGGAAGGAAAAATATGAAGGGTAGGAATATCACCTAGAGGGGGTGAATAGGTGATCTCAATAAATTTTTGCTAATTGCACACAGATGTAAATAAGACAGAGATAGAAAAGGGAAATTGACACAAGGCAATTTATACTGGTTCGGCCTAACACTTCGACCTACGTCCAGTCCCCAAATCCTTTGGGTATTTCACTAATCACAGATGGTTATGATTACACACTCTGTACTCGAGATGATCCTAATTCACTAGGACTCACTCCCCCTTACAAGTTGTAATAGTACACCCATACTTAAGGTTCCACAACCTTAAGATTTAAATCGAAAATGGAATAAGTGTTTAAATAACTCCTCACGAGTAGATAAAATATGAACACTGCAGAACAATGAATATCCGAAGATATTAATGAAATAAATGAAACAGCAGATTGTAATATGTTCGAATTGAATGCACAATGTTTTGATAGGTGAAGATTTGAATACTTCTGGCTTTTATAGATGACAACAATTAATGCCTGTTGGAAGAAAGGTTAATGAGCCGTTGAGAGTAATAAATATATCCGTTGCTCTGTTTCTTCGTAATCTTCCGAGGTTTGTCAATACACTCCGTTGACATTCTTTGTTCGATTTGTCCGTTGAGACTCACATAGTATATTGACCAGTTCGGCTTCATAAATTCTGGCCGCCTTGTGTAATACCCTGAAAATATTATGATAAATATCATATGGCAACAAATACTGACAAAAACTTGGGAAGTATGTTGTCTCTAATTTTAGGAATTTTTGGGATTATTTCCTTGAAAAATAGAGAAGCATAAATAAAATATTATTAAAAGCACTTTTTGGCCCCATGATTTTTAATATTTTACATGGAATATAAAATACCAATGTAAGTAAAAAAGTTGTGAGATAATAATTAATCCTAATTATGAAAATTATCAACAATTAGTAAGTGACTAATTAAGTAATTAGTGGCTAATTGTTTAGATTATGATATAAGTAAATTAATTAGTAAATAATTAATTTAAGGGGAGAAATTCGAAATTATTAAATAAATAAATAATAAATAAATAATAAAATATTTTATGCTTAGAAAAATAAATAAAAAATAAAAAATAAAATAAAAATCTATATATTTTGAATAAAATAATAATATATTCGGTAAAGAGCCAACATGACATTTGAGAATGGATAGAAATTAAATCCTACACCAAAACATAGGGATTTAGTATAAGACATCTGGACTTTTTATAAACCAGTGAAATTCTACCTTGGAGTGGACTATCTCCGAAGAAATTTCTGAAACCATATGGGTCTTTAAGATACAGGATAAATCAGAACTAGGTCAGATAGTGAATATGGGAATCCATTGAAAACAAATTAGTCGTGACAAACCAGGGATAAGGTTTCTTAGGTCAGAACATATTACGAACCAGCGAATTATTGTCCAGAAGCTGGAACTTCCGGAACTTATTTCCGTAACCGACAGCGTTTGTTCGAAAATCTTCAGCAGACAACGGAATACCCTTAATGAGATCAAAAATTTAGCAAAACCCAATGGTTTTAAAGAGAAAGAATGGAACTACAAAACCTAGTTCCCGGATTTTTGAGTTTCGCCGAGATTACGTGTTTCGGACACCGATCGGGGAATTTTATCGGTAAGTCAGCAAAGATGACATCATCCTCTTCTAGAAGGATGACATAAGCGGGACATGTGGAAGGTCAAGATGAAGCCACGTGTCAAAGTGCGATTCGATGGTCGAAATCCGATATGAAGAACTTTTATGTAATTCCAACCTTGTCCCTCCTTTCTTCTATAAATAGAAGCCTTCTCCTCTTCATTTCTCCATCCCAAAAACGCAGCCTAGAGAGAAGGAAGAGCTCTCAGAAGTTCTTGCCAAGCCGGAGTAAGTTCTTCAGTCTCTGGTCTTTAGTTTTCGGTAGTTCTTTCGGTAGATATAGTAGGAATGCTAGATTTATCTTTAATTTTTCAAGATAGTCTAGATATCATATTTAGGGGTAAATATGATATATATTTCGAAAATATGATGAGGGAAAAGATCTGTCAAAATTATGGAGAGATAGAGCGAAAATAATGGCTTCGGCGAAATTCCGCCGATTAGGGAGTCAGGGGCAAAATGGTAATTTGTACCTAAAATGCCCGTTATGATGCTAAATGTTGATAAATATCATCATTTTAGGATATCTGAGTTAATCGTGCCGCTGTCGTACCGCCGACATCCCGCTGTTTACGCCGCTGTCAAATTTTCTGTTTTTCCGTAAAAGTACCGTTGTACCGCCGACAAGGTACGTTCGCGTACTGTAACACTAACTCTGATGGTTATTGTATGATTATATATGTTTGTTGTTGTAGCATACGTGGTTATGTTATATACACGGTTATGTCACATACGTGGTTATGTCACATACGAGGTTATTATTCTTTGTATCATACGTGGTTATGTTACATACGTGGTTATTATCGACATACGTGATTATGTATTTTTAATCATACATCTGTTGTGGACTGTATTGATTGTTGTTGTCGTGTATATATTGTCATATTTAAGCATGAGGTTAACGTTACACGAGGTTCAATGTGCATTGAACCTCGCTCTTATCATAGCGTCGGGTTTAGGAGAACCGAGAACAGGAGAAAAGCGACGGGCGCACGAGACCCGGCTGAAGACCTTCTTCTGTTGTTATTCATTTTGAAAACTCTCGGTCAATGTACCGCTTCTGTAAATCAGCCAGACTTATGGCAATTTGAATAAATGTATCAGTTACTCAATTGCTCCGATGCTCTACTCTGATGAAAAAAAATATACTGCTTTTGGAAATAGGATGTTACACCTTGAGCTCAACATCTCAAGGATCTCCTTCTCTAACTCCAAGTTTGACCTTTTCAAGGCATGACATGTGTGGTCTTTAACTGATTTAATAGTCAAAATTAATATTGGGGGATAGAATGACAAAATTGCTACGTCTTGTAAACTTCAGGGGCAAAGTTGCTCCTAAGTGAAAACTTCTGGGGAAAAATGATACCTTTGATTGATGAGGTGGCATGCCACGTGTGCAGTCAGTTAAATTTAACAGTCAAAATTAACGGAGGGGCAAAATTGCTACGTTTTGTAAACTTCCGTCTTACCAGTGCTCCTGAGCAAAAACTTCCATGGCATTTAAGACCCTTATCCCATATTAAATTTAGGGAATATATATATATATATATATATATAAATTAAATAAATATAAAATATTCATATATTTGATCTAATATAATTCAAAATCTATATCTATTTAATTATAAAATATGCACTTATAATCTACAACGTAGCTCTTTGGGATAACTAAAGGAAATAAAGTTGAGTCTTGATTAATATGGATAGCTTGTAGTCAAGTAATTGTGCTTGACCGTACAATATATTCCTTGCACATACTAAAGAATTATCAACATGATAGTGTTGGGTTTGGATTCTCTCAAAATCTTTTTTCTCATTTTCTTCTCCGTATCTGATCTTCACCTTTAGGTTTAAAAAAAATAGATGGTCCAGATTTAATATTTTATAAAATTATTATTTTAAACATGAATAAATAAACTTAACTTTTAAATCATGATCTACACAATTTATACCTGTAATACAAACAAAATTAATATAAAAAATTAATTTATAAAACACTATTTTCATTATCTTAGAAAATATTAAATCTGAACCGTCCATTTTTTCATCTAAGAGTAAAAATGGGATTCTGAGAAAAAAAGGAGAGAAAAGATTATGAGGAAATCTGCTCCAGTGTTAACCTCAAATTCCTCCAGCACGCGCTAATGTTTCATATATATATATATATATATCTTTATTCACAGGTTACACGTCTCAAGTGTGGTGGCTTCATTTTCGCCGTTCGCTTGAACCACACTATGAGTGATGCTCCTGGTATTGTTCAGTTCTTGAAGACCTTAGCTGAGATTGCACAAGGCGCTTGCGAGCCTTCAATTCCTCCAGTTTGGTGCAGAGAGGTACTAAGGGTGTGCATGGTTTGAGGGAGTGGGAGGGAAGGGGAGGGGAGGGGAGAGAAAAGATGTAATGGGGAGGAAAATTTTGTGGGCCCCACTACACTAAATTTTAATACAATTTTCTCCTCCCCTTATTTTTTTTCTCTCCCCTCCCCTTCCCTTCCCTCCCCTTCCCTCAAACCAAACATACCCTAAATGCGAGGGACCCACCTCGTATTACATTCACCCACGCTGAGTACGAAGCAGTCCCTGATGATGATGAACCAAGAAGCCAAGACATAGTTCACCATTCTTTCTTCTTTGAACCTAACCAGTTAAAGGCCATTCATCAATTGTTCCCTCATCATCTCCATGGTCCTCAAAACTCTATGTTTGAAGTACTCACAGCTTTCATATGGCGTTGTCTCACCATAGCTTTACAGCTTGAACCAGACAAGGATGTTCGCTTAATGTGCGCTAACAATGTAAGAGGTAAGTCGAAGCCTTCATTGCTGCCACCGGGTTATTACGGCAACGCTTTTGTGTTTCCGGCCGTTGTCACCACAGCCGGGAAGCTCTGCAGAAACTCATTAGGGTATGCCTTAGAGCTAGTCAAGAAATCAAAAGCCATGGCAACCGTAGAGTACATACATTCTGTAGCAGATCTTGTGGTGATGAGAGGACGGCCTAATCTTGTTTCCTCAAGGTCTTGGGTTGCGTCAGACGTAACACGTGCCGGTTTTAATGACATAGATTTTGGTTGGGGTAAGGCAAGATATGCTGGACCAGCTATTGCTGGTGCTGGAGACTTCCTTGGTGTAAGCTTCTTTGTTCCACATAAGAATGCAAAAGGAGAGGAAGGCATTGTAGTGCCAATATACTTGCCGCTCAAATCTATGAAGATATTTATCAAACAGTTAGAGAATATGCTAATTAGCAAACTATAAGAACTAGATCATGCTTTTTGCTTCACTTTGAGTTTAAAATGAGTCTACGTACGTTGTTTCGCATATGTATTTGGGGGCATTGGTACTTTTTATAATGTAATATATATATATATATGCGCGCACGCATGAATTTGGTTGGAATCTATGGACATATATTAGTGTATTGCGATCCTCGCCAAAATTTATAGGGAAAATCATTTTGAGGGCCCTTTTTGGAGTAATAATCCCCAAAAAGGCCCTCAAAACCTGACTGTAATACCCTAAAAATCGTATTTATGATAAGTATAATAATTTAGTAAATAATACCTATTGGAAATAGGTGAATATGTGGTCTCAAATAATAAGTTATAATTATCTTATTTTTTAAGGTAATTTCTATGGAAATTAGGAGAGATAAAGAGCTAAAATCCCTAAAATGCATTTATGAGGCATAAAATGACCTGCAAATATTATGATAAATTCGATGAGGCAATAAAATATTTGCTAAAAATTAGAAAGTATGTTGTCTATAATTTTAGGAATTGTTGGGATTATTTCCTTAAAAAATAGAGAAGCGTAAATATAATATTATTAAAAGCACTTTTTGGCCCCATGATTTTTAATATTTTACATGGGATATAAAATACCAATGTAAGTAAAATAGTTGTGAGATAACAATTAATCCTAATTAAGAAAATTATCAACAATTAGTAAGTGACTAATTAAGTAATTAGTGGCTAATTGTTTAAGCATAGGATAATTGCTTAATTAAGATAATTATGGCATAAATTACGTAATTAAATAAATAAATAATAAAAATAATAATTAAGAAAATAGTGTGAAAAGGGTTGTGGTTATTTCAAAAATAATATCTAGATATTTAGAATTTAATAATAATATATTCGGTAGAAAGACCGGTTGGCTAAACGAGAACCGATAGAAATTAAATCCTACACCAAAATATAGGAATTTAGTCTATAACATCTGGACCTTTTATAAACGAGTGAAATTTTATCCCGGAGTGAGCTAGCTCTGAATTGATTTCTGAAACCAACAGAGCACTTAAGATATAGGGTTTTAAGGGAAAATGACATATAGTCAAAATGAGAACCTATACAAAATGAGACCGTTGTGACAAAACCAGGGATTAGGTTTCTTAGGTCAGGACATATTACGAACCAGCGAATTATTATCCAGAAGCTAGCACTCCCGGAAGTTATTTCCGTAACCGTTGGCGTCTGTCTTAAAATGTTCAGCAGGCAACGGAATACCCTTAATGGGATCAAAATTTAGCTAACCCAAGTTTTATGAAAGAGAATTAATAAACCTCCAACGCTGTGTTGTGTTCTGCCGGATTTTTAAGATTCTCCAAGATTACGCGATTAGAACACCGAACAGGGAACTTTATCGGTACAGTCACATAAAGCAAGAGTGTGACATCATGCATGACATAAGGGGGAGACACATGGATGGCAAGGATGAAGCCACGTGTCAAAGTGCGATCCGACGGCGAAATCCGATCGATAAAGTGATAAATAGTGTCCCATTTTCTTCTATAAATAGAAGACACTCCTTCTTCATTTCCCACACCCCAAAACCGAAATATAGAGAGAAGTTAGAGAGAAGGAAGAGCCTGGAGAAATTCTAGCCGAGCCACAGGTAAGTTTTTCGGTCCCTAGTCTTAAGCTTCGGTAGTTCTTTCATTAGATATAGTAGAAATGCTAGATTTATCTTTAAATTTCCCATATAGTTTAAATATCATGTTTAGGGGTAAATATGATATTTATTTCGAAAATATATTGGGAAAAGAGATATGTCAAAATTATGGAGAGATAGGATCAAAGTAGCGAAGCTCTGGCGAAATTTCGCCGATTAGTCCAACTAGGGGCAAAATGGTAATTTGTACCTAAAATGCACCGTTATCTTGCTAAAGGTTGTTAAATATTATCCTTAAAGGATATTTGTTATAATCGAATCTGCTTTGTCGAGCATTTGTTGTGCCGTCCGTCATCTGCTTTGTTTCACCATTTGCCAAAAGTACCGTTTTTAGAAAAAGTACCGTTATACCACCGACGAAGGTACGTTCGCGTACTGTAATACTAACTCTGATGCTTATTGTACTGCTTCTATAATCAGCCAGACTTACGGCATTTTGAATCTAATTATCAGTTACTCAATCGCTCCAATGCTCTACTCTGATGAAAAAAAATATATATACTGCTTTTGAAAATGGGATATTACACTGACAATCCCTGAAAAAGCCCTAAGGCCTTTTCAGAGATTTTCAAAATCTTTCGCAATTGTTAACGGGGCTGATATAGTTGTTAACGAGGTACTGATATAGTTGTTAATGGGGGCTGATTTAGTTGTTAGAAAATTGTTGTTAATGGGGCTGATATAGTTGTTAACTAAAAACTATATTAGCCCAATTAACAACTCGCGTAAGATTTTCAAAATCCCTGAAAAGGCCCAATTGTCAGATTTTGAGGGCCTTTTTTGGGATTTTTACTCCAAAAAGGGCCCTCAATGATTTTCCCTTTATATTTTACAAAAAAAAAAGTAGCGCAAAAGGAGAGGATTGTATGATAGTACAATTTTCTTGCCAAACAAATCAATGAAGATATTCATCGAAGTTAGATAAAATGTTAATTAGTAAAATAAAATAACTAGATAAAATAACTAATTACTTCGGAATACTGAGATATATACAATCTTCCGAAATTCTAAACTTCAAAATTTAAAACCTTATACTTTATCAAACATTATATACAAAACAAAAAGGAACTCCTCCTGAGTCCAACCTTCCTCCGCTACTGCCTACAGCACCACCTTCCCCTTCCATTCTGATCCACTACCTATACCTTTATTCAAGTCTGAGATTCACAAATGAATCTCAGGGTAACATGTTAACTTCTATAATTGGTGTATAAGCATATGCATAGTTTAACTACCGCAATCAAGAATTTAACTCAGCATACAAAAAACATTAAAACATAGTTCAAAAACAAAGTGCTCGGAAAACACGCGCAGAACTTACTCGGATCCGAATTTCTTCGCACAACAGTGAATGACCAACATTTAAACATATTGTATGCAATTAAACATGTTTATAAAAAACACTTTCCACGAATCATGGCATTTAACCATACACAAATATACACACAAAAATAGAAAGTTAGGGTTACCATATGTGTTAGTTACCTTAATTGCGTCCAAGAAATTTGCGGTGCGAGCGGGCTTTGGAGTTCCTATAAGTTACCTTTATATAAAGATAGGTCATTATCCAATTTAATCTTAATAATATAATTAAGATTATTTCTTCTCTAGACCCACCCCAAAATACATGTCCTTTAGTATCCTTATGACTAGGGATGTATACCAATTGTTGATTATTTAATTAGATACTGTTAGCTCCCAATGTTTGTTTTGATGATAACTAACCCTTATAAAAGGATCTTTGTTTATGATTTAAAGCAAAGTGTTTTTACCTTGTGAAAATTGAGTCTGCATTTAATCTGTCAGATTGGCTCCAGCCAACCCCATTTGACTCTAGCCAATATCCTGTGTATCAGAATGCAAGCTTTGGCTCTAGCCAATTTACTCTGACTCGAGCCAAGCCCTGAACTCCAGCCAACCCCATCTGACCCGAGCCAAGCTCCTATCTAAAGTTGTTAGAATACAAACTTTGGCTCTTGCAAATTTACTCTGACTCTAGCCAAGCCCTGAACTCTAGCCAAAGAGCATTTGCTCTAGCCAAGTTCTTGACCGTTACTTTCAAATGAACTTCAGACTCTAGCCAGAATCTTATGAATCAAGCCTAGTGCATTACATCCGAACAATTTGACTCTAGCCAAACGAATTTCACTCTAGCCAAACGAATTTGACTCTAGCCAAACGAATCTGACTCTAGCCAAAATGTATCAGTTTGAAAAACCTTAGCTCCAAACCCTGTCAAATCTTTGAGTATGGTTTGTATACTTTGTATCTTCTCTCATTATTATTTCTAATTGCGTTTGATGAGTTTGCTAATGAGTTTCAAAAGATTATTATGCGGATTAACAATAAATTGCAATAAAGTCAGAAGCATTTAATGCAGAGATATTGACGGCAAGAATATTTTATTTCCTTTGCGTGGTCTCAACGGTCATAATCACAATTACAAGAATAAATGACGGCGATTATTCCGACCCTTCTGCTTCATCTCTAAACAGTTATTTTTCAAGTTTCTCAACGGATATCTTCTTCAAACTTCTCAACGGTCATGAGATCAACTATATATACTTGAAGTTCTAAATTCACCAAATCACCGAAAAATGGTGTGCACTCTATTCTTATTGTATTCAACTGTTTTATCCATTCTATTAATATCTTCGGATATCCTGTACCTCAGTGTTTATCTTTATCTACTCGTGAGGAGTTTCAAAACACTTATTTGATTATTGTGTTGTAAAATCTTAAGGTTGTGGAACCTTAAGTGGGTATACAATTACAGCTTGTAAGAGGGAGTGAGTCCTAGTGAGAGGATCATCCGAGTACAGTGTAATTGTCCTTGAAAGATAGTGAAAATCCCAGGTGTTCTGGGGACTGGACGTAGGTCGAAGTATTAGACCGAACCAGTAAAAATTGCTCTGTGTCTATTTACTTTTCCTGTCTCTGTTTTACTTGTGCTCGTGTGATTCGCAAGAAGAATTTGAGATCACCTATTCACCCCCTCTAGGTGATATTCCACCTTCATTTGGTATCAGAGCCTGGTTTCTCTATTGGGCTTAACATCCCGAGATAGATCATGGAAGGAATATTGCCTGACGGTGCTTCAATCAATCGACCTCTTGGATTCAATGGCGAGCACTATTCATTTTAGAAAGCAAAATTCAGAGTATTTGTGCTACCTTCCGAGTATGGTCTTTGGCGAGTGATAGAAACTGGAGACTACGCTCCTACAAAAACTGAAGGCGGAATCACAGTTCCAAAAACAGAAGCTGAGTTCGATGAAAATGACAAGAAAAACATCACTCTCACAACAAAGCTATCTTAATGCTGCAAAGTGCTCTCAGTCAAAAGGAATACTTTCGGATATGCAACTTGTCAACCGCGAAGGAGATATGGAAGGCCTTGGAAATAGCATATGAAGGAACTTCTGGCATTAAGGAGAATCGCATCAATACTCTAACCACTGAGTTCGATTTACTGCGAATGAAGTCTGGAGAAACTATTGCCAAATTTCAACTTCGCTACACACATCTGACTAATCAATTATCGGCTCTGGGCAAAACATATGAACAAGGTCCTCAGGTTAGAAAAAATTTCAATGTTTTGACAAAAGATTGGGAAGCCAAAGTAACAGCAATAGAAGAGGCTCGTGGAGAATCAATGGGCTCAGTTGCTGCTCTATTCGGAAGCCTATCTGAATATGAAAGCAAACTAAAATTCAAGAAGGACTTGGACGGAGTCAACATTAGTAGGAGCAAAGGCATTGCACTTAATGCTATGAAGGAAAAGAAAGATAAAGACGAATATGATGAGGACGATGATGAGATGGGCATGTTCGTGCGAAGATTCAAGAAGTTCTATAAAAGGGATCAAGGCTTCAGAAATAAATTCCATAAAGGAAGCTCAAGTAACAGACGCGAATTCAAAGATAAAGATCAAGTTGTCTGTTATGAATGTGAAAAGCCAGGTCATTACAAATCAGAATGTCCTCAGCTGAAAGATAATGAAAAGGAGAAGAAGAAGAAATTCAATCACTTTAAAAAGAAAGCCTATGTATCTTCCATATGGGGATATGGTTCCTCAGATGAAGAAAGTGAGGAGGAAAAAGATACTGCAAACATTTGCCTAGTCGCAGAAGAAGAGCAACCTGAAAATGACAATGAGGTATATAACTCACAACCTTCATATGATGAACTATTTGATGAGTACAATGAGTTACAATCTGAATTTGAAAAGGTTGTTGAAAAATATATTGCTTTGAAAAAGAAAAATATAACTCTTGAACAACAAGTTGAGAATTTGTCTTCCAAAAACATTGTTTGTGAAGAATGCCCTGTTTTAGAGAAAAAAATGTATATCTCACAAAAACGCTTGAGAAGTTCACTAAAGATAGTGAGATGCTAAATGTAATTTTAAAAGCTCAAAGATTTACAAATGATCGATCGGGCATTGGTTACAATCCCATCCTTGACAAAAAGAAAGGGAAAAAGAAAACCGGAGAAAAATATTACTTGAACTATTTTCAAAAATCAGTTCACACTTCAAACCCTTTTGCTCACTGTAATTACTGCAACCGAAAAGGACACAGTACTTCATCTTGTTTTCATAAGAAAGAAAGAAGAGATAGACCTGTTGGAAACTATCAATGGGTACCTAAGGGAACCTACATTCCTAAGGCCCGAACTAACCCCAAAGGACCCAAGAAAAGGTGGGTACCTAAAACTTAATCTTGTATGAATTGCAGGTTTGTCTGAGAGCATCAAGAATCAACAAATGGTATATTGACAGTGGATGCTCTAGACACATGACGGGGGATCGAGAAAAATTGGTTGCAATGATTTCAAAAGATGGTGGCAAAGTCACTTTCGGAGGTAATCAATCCGGGAAAATCACTGGGATTGGTGAGATTGGTGCAAAGGATGGACCTCAAATCAAAGACGTATATCTTGTAGAAGGTCTTTGTCACAACCTCCTAAGTGTAAGTCAAAGTGCTGACAAGAACAATTGGATCATCTTTGATTCAGATGAATGTCTCATTGTCAACAAAGATGATCTCCCAATCGACAAAGGTAAACTTAAGGTATTATTCAAAGCCCCTCGTGAAGGAAATTGTTACACTTTAGATTTGCCTAAAATTAACTCTAAAAAATGTTTTATTAGCAACTTAGATGAGAGTTGGCTATGGCATAAGCGTCTGGCTCATGTCAACTTGTTCCAACTGGATAAGTTGTTGAGAAAAGATTTAGTTCTTGGCTTACCTAAACTTCATTATAAAAATGACATGATCTGTGATTTCTGTCAAAGAGGTAAACAAACTAAATCATCCTTTAAAAACAAATCTGAAATCTCGACCAATCAACCTCTTCAACTACTTCATAAGGATTTAGTTGGACTGGCAAGAGTCAAGAGTCTAGGCGGTAATCTATATACTATAGTCATTGTCGATGATTTCTCTCGTTTCACTTGGACTATTTTTTTATCCTCTAAGGATGAAACATTTGATCTGTTTGTTGTATTTGCCAAGAAGGTGCAAAACGAGAAAAGGTATTTGCATTTCATCCATTCGAACAGGTCATGGAGGAGAATTCGAGAATCAAGCTTTTGGAAAATTTTGTGATGCTCATGGCATTAATCACAATTTCTCGGCTCCAAGGACACCACAACAAAATGGTGTGGTTGAAAGAAAGAATCGTTTGCTCACTGAAATGGCTCAGGCAATGTTGAACGAAAATCAGACTTCACAAGTCTTCTGGGCAGATGCAATGAGCACGGCCAGTTATATCTCAAACCGAGCCTATCTCCGAAAGAAGCTCAACAAAACTCCATATGAGCTTTACAAAGGAAGGAAACCAAACTTAGCTCACCTTCACATCTTTGGCTGCAAATGCTTCGTTCACAACAATGGTAAGGATAATTTGGGAAAGTTTGATCCCAAATCCGACGAAGGTATATTTCTGGGCTATTCTAATAGGAGTAAAGCATATAGAATTTTCAATAAGCGTACTCATGTAGTCGAAGAGTCAATTCATGTTGTATTCTGTGAATCAAAATCTAATGAGCCCCTGGATGATGATGAGAAAACTTCTTACAAAAACCAATTCTTCTCAAAAAACTACTCCTGCCTCTCTTGAAAATCCAGAAAATGTTTTTGAAAACAATTCTCAAAACTCTTGTGAAAACCTTGATCAATCTCAACCTAAAGCTTGGAAATTCATTTGGAATCATCCTTTGGATCAAGTGATAGGGGATATAAATCAAGGCGTAAGAACTAGAAAAAGCACCTTGAATGAGGTTACATTTTCTACCTTCATATATGAGATTGAACCCTCTAAGATTGACGAAGCCCTCTCAGACAATGATTGGGTGATAGCAATGAAAGAGGAATAACATCAATTTGATAGAAATCAAGTTTGGGACTTGGTACCTAGGCCTAAAGACCACCCGGTCATTGGAACTAAATGGGTATTGAAGAACAAACGTGATGAATCCGCAATCATAGTCCGTAACAAGGCTAGATTGGTTGCCAAAGGCTATAATTAGGAAGAAGGTATTGATTATGAGGAAACATATGCTCCAGTGGCTAGATTGGAGGCAATACGAGTACTCTTGGCCTTTGCATGTATCAAAGGATTTAAACTCTATCAAATGGATGTTAAGAGTGCTTTTCTAAATGGATTTATTCAGGAAGAGGTTTATGTTGAACAGCCTCCTGGTTTTGTGAATTATCATCATCCAGATCACATGTTCCGTCTCAAGAAAGCCTTATATGGTCTCAAACAAGCTCCTAGAGCTTGGTATGAGCGATTGAGTAAATTTCTTTTAGATCCAGAATTTGTTAGAGGAAAAGCAGACACAACACTCTTCATTAAAACTAATAAGCTTAATGAAATCTTAATTGTGCAAATATATGTGGACGACATAATATTTGGTGCTACTAATGATTCTCTCTGTGAGGAATTTTCCAAGAAAATGCAGGGTGAATTCGAGATGTCTATGAAGGGCGAATTGAACTACTTCCTTGTCTTGCAAATCAAACAGCGGAAGGATGGTATCTTCATCTCTCAAACGAAGTATCTCCGTGATTTGCTCAAGAAGTTTGGAATGGAACATTGCAATGGAGCCGACACTCCAATGAGTTCAACTGCTTCTCTGGATGCGGATGAAGAAAAGGGCAAAGATTTCAACATAGCCAAGTATAGAGGAATGATCGGATCATTACTATACCTGACTGCAAGTAGACCCGACATCCAATTCAGTGTGGGTATGTGCGCAAGATTTCAAACTGCTCCAAAGGAATCACATGCTGAGCATGTGAAGAGAATTTTCCGTTATCTTGCCGACACAAAGGAGCTTGGACTCTGGTTTCCAAAAGGTCAACAAGAATTCTAGGTCGCATATTCAGACTCTGATCACGCTGGATACAAAACTGATAGAAAAAGCACTAGTGGACAATGTGAGTTTCTCGGAGGCTCACTTTTATCGTGGTTCAGTAAGAAACAAACCACTGTGGCAGTATCCTCCACTGAAGCTGAATATTTTGTTGCCTCTAGTTGTTGTGCCCAAGTCCTTTGGCTAAAGCAACAATTATCTGACTTGGGAGTCCATTTGAAAGAAATTCCAATCCTTTGTGACAACACAAGCACAATCAGCTTGGCGAAAAATTCGGTTCAACATACAAGAACCAAACACATTGATGTGAGACATCATTTTTATCAGAGATCATGTTCAAAAGAAAGATGTTAAAGTGATGTTCATACCTACCCACTTGCAACTTGCTGACATTTTCACCAAGCCGCTGGCAAAAGAATAATTCACATTTATTCGAAGGGAATTGGGAATGGTAAATCCCAATGAATTGTAAGTAAAATTAAAATGTTAGTTTTGATGAATTTTTAAGATGATAGTTGTTATTAAGTTATGTTTTTATGACAATTAAATACTAATTTAAGCATCGGAGCTTCTAGTTTATATTTTTGCAGGACTCTGTTAAGGAAATGAGAAACAGAGGCTAACAGAGTAAAGAATGACTCCATTTGTTGATCCTTGTGCCTCGAGTTAAAGAAAGAAAATACAACGGCTATCTGGTTGCCCAAGATGCTAATGATTCCAGCATACTTGATGTTGATTCCTAGATGGCACTTCAGATTTGCACACCGGCAGCAGGATTACATATCCTGGCATGCAGAAGATAAGCATATGCAAGTTCTTACTTGTTTTAATGTTGGCTAAGGACCCTGACAACCTAGGCAAGGATGCTGGGAACCCAGCAACTCGGCTAAACAAAGGAAATTTCCAAGACCATCGAGCACCTTGTGTCAAGCGTTTACAATACATGCTTGATGTCCAGGTAAGTTTTGCATTTAATTCTTTATATATGCCTTGAGTCAGTCGCATCCTCATCCTCTGATTTTTTTTTATGATTCTTCACCATATCCTTCAGTCAATCCCACTTCCCTGTTTGCTGATGACAAAGGGGGAGAGACATAGCATAGTTGAAGTTTTTATGGCTATTTAATGGAAATTTGATTGCTTCAATCAAATGATTCAATTTCTATGTTGTTTTTGAATCTGTTGGTGTAATTGAGTTAATTTGTTATCTAATGAGAATGTTGGCTCAGTTCTTGAACATCTGTTAATCAACTGGTTTGCTGCATCTTCTTAAAAAAAATATGATATCTAATGAGTGTTTTGCATGGAACTTTATTGAGTAAAATTCATATACTTATCTGTCGCTGATTATCTTTTGTTATGATTTTTTTTCTTCTCATCTCAAGTTAAGTTTCTTCAAAAAAAACTTCAATTTAATTATAGGTGTTGTCATCATCAAAAAGGGGGAGAATGTTAGCTCCCAATGTTTGTTTTGATGATAACTAACCCTTATAAAAGGATCTTTGTTTATGATTTAAAGCAAAGTGTTTTTACCTTGTGAAAATTGAGTCTCGCATTTAATGTCGTTGGCTCCGACCAACCCCATCGACTCTAGCCAATATCCCGTGTAAATTTGTCGAATGCAAGCTTTGGCTCTAGCCAACTTACTCGACTCGAGCCAAGCCCGAACTCCAGCCAACCCCATCTGACCCGAGCCAAGCTCCTATCTAAAGTTGTCAGAATACAAACTTTGGCGCTAGCCAATTTACTCTGACTCTAGCCTAGCCCTAAACTCTAGTTAAAGAGCATTGGCTCTAGCCAAGTTCTTGACCGTTACTTTCAAATGAACTTCAGACTCTAGCCAGAATCTTATGACTCAAGCCTAGTGCATTACATCCGAACAATTTCACTCTAGCCAAACGAATTTCACTATAGCCAAACGAATCTGACTCTAGCCAAAATGTATCAGTTTGAAAAACCTTAGCTCCAAACCCTGTCAAATCTTTGAGTATGGTTTGTATACTTTGTATCTTCTCTCATTATTATTTCTAATTGCGTTTGATGAGTTTGCTAATGAGTTTCAGAAGATTATTATGCGGATTAACAATAAATTGCAATAAAGTCAGAAGCATTTAATGCAGAGATATTGACAGCAAGAATATTTCATTTCCTTTGCGTGGTCTCAACGGTCATAATCACAATTACAGGAATAAATGACGGCGATTATTCCGACCCTTCTGCTTCATCTCTAAACGGTCATTTTTCAAGTTTCTCAACGGATATCTTCTTCAAACTTCTCAACGGTCATGAGATCAACTATATATACTTGAAGTTCTAAATTCACCAAATCACCGAAAAACGGTGGGCACTCTATTCTTATTGTATTCAACTGTTTTATCCATTCTATTAATATCTTCGGATATCGTGTACCTCAGTGTTTATCTTTATCTACTCGTGAGGAGTTTCAAAACACTTATTTGATTATTGTGTTGTACAATCTTAAGGTTGTGGAACCTTAAGTGGGTATACAATTACAGCTTGTAAGGGGGAGTGAGTCCTAGTAAGAGGATCATCCGAGTACAGTGTAATTGTCCTTGAAAGATAGTAAAAACCCCAGGTGTTCTGGGGACTGGACGTAGGTCGAAGTATTAGACCTAACCAGTAAAAATTGCTCTGTGTCTATTTACTTTTCCTGTCTCTGTTTTACTTGTGCTCGTGTGATTCGCAAGAAGAATTTGAGATCACCTATTCACCCCCCCTCTAGGTGATATTCCACCTTCAGATACTATTCACTATGAAATAAATATCATCTCAGCCTCTTAACCTTTCAATATATCCAAAGAAACCTTTACTTTAAAGGTTAAACACAATTAACAACTTATGTGACTATTCTAAGACTTATCAAAAATTCAGCTTTTAACTTTTCTGAGAATTTGGAAAATTCATAACTCGACCGATATAACTCCAAATGAAGTGATTCCAATTTCTACTTAAACCTTGATAAGTCTATTTTCATAAATTAAAGTCACCAAGTTGATTTATGGCTGAGAAAAATTCCTAAAATTGAAAAACACAGTGTCCAGAAATTTTCAGATAATCTGACCAATCTTTGAGAAACCATAACTCCTTCAATACTTATTGGAATTCGACGAATTACCTATGAAATTAAACCTCTATGAGTCTACTATTGATCTGCAAAATTTCACATTTGTTTGATTTTGTTTAGTGGGGCCGAAATGCAACGCCATTTTCCTTCCCAGAAACATACCAGAAATTTTCCTGATTTATAGCTCAACTTCTAAAATTCATAACTAGAGTTATAGACCTCCGTTTTAGGTGATCCAAAGCTCATATTAAATCTAGTACTGTCTCCTGTAAAAATTTCAGAGCAAAATTGAACCTCTAACTCTCGAAAACGTCAGGCACAAGGGACTCTATTTTCGGACCTTTGAACAAAGTTGTAAAATAACACTTGCAACTCTTTTTTTTTTTTTTTAATGACTCAAAGCTTCCAAAAATCAGTCACCACATGCATATAACTGACATGCTTGGCTTCACAGCACCAAAGATGAACATACTAGAGGAAAACCAACATGCATGGACTCTAAACACTGATATGAACTCTCTTTCTTTCTAAACCATGATTTTCACCCATCAAGAACTCTCAAAATCCCCATAGATGCAGAAAAATCAGATGGGAACTTGTTTTGGAAACTTACCTGGGTTCAAAATATTTGTGGTTTGATGAACTCCAGTTCTCTCACTCTCTTCTTCCTCCTCTGCTTGCTGGTCTGGATGATAGGGAAGTGGAATGGAGTGGGTGAGGGATCTGATATGGGTTGGTTGAAAGAAAATGAACGAATGAGGTGTATGTGCGTGTGTGTTGCTGAGCCGTGAATGAGAGAATGAGTTAAGGGAGTGATTGTGTTGTATGTGTAGGTGTGACGTGCAGAAGCTGGCCGGATGGATGTAATGAGCATGAGAAGGTTGGAATGAAACAATAAAAGTGTGTGTGTGTGCGCTATTTGTGTACGTGGCTGTCGTGCAAGAAAAGAAAGAAACACGTGGGTGCTGTTAGTAGGGAGTATGTGTCACTTAGAAATAATACACCTTTTAACTCCCTACAAGACTCTTGTTTGCAATTTGGTCTTCTCTTACTTAAATTGCAAACATTAGTTAGAAAATCAAAATTTAATTCTTAATTCTATTTAAGGATTTTTCTTCCTCGAATAATTTCTTTTGGCCATAAAAATATTCTCTAAAATATTTGGGCCAAGACTTATTCCTTACTTATTTGTCCTTAATTTATGGGAAAATATGCCTTTAGTTCCATTTATTAGCTTAATAATAATTAAGGGCAAATTTTCCATAATTAATCCCATTTCATATTTTAATTCAAAAAAATCCAAAATTTGGGATGTCACAATTATCTGGTTAGTAATTCAAGTTTTAGATTCTAAAATTGTATTCTGAAATGCTAATTAAAATCCTATATTAGTTGTATGAATCATTCTAAAGAGAGTGATTCTTCAAAGAGGTTCCAAAGAAAACGCGCCAAGCTGGAAAAGAACAGTTAAAGAAAGTAGAAACTGAATTGTTCTTTGGAGTTTAGCAGCTGCTATTCTAGTATTGTTATCAACGAAGAACTGGATAAATACAGATAACCAATGAAGCTAATATATTTGAATTCCTCTTTATCTGCTCCTTGTACATTCTTCATTCCATTTACTAGAAAGAATTGCTATTCCAGTATTCTTATTTTTTATGCCTTTTAATTTTATTTTATTTTTTTTTGGGGGGGGGGGGAGTTGGCGGCCACCCCTAGAGCTATCCATTTTTGTATTCTATGTATGTGTGGCATCTCCATCAATTTTACCATTCTTTTGTATAATGGATCCCAAATATTTGAAATTTATATATTGTGAAATGATGATTTGATTGAGAAAGACCATGAGAGAAAGAGGCGAGTCTCTTGTCAAATTTTTATATAAATTTATTAACAAGAATTACAAGTATCTTCTTATAGTAAAATATCGAGGGCATGAAGCTTTTGACTAGGTCCTTATGGTGTATGTTTTTCGATGCTACATAGGCCTTGGGCTTAATCTAACCATAATTAAATTATTAATTAGGGTTTTTAGTAGATGCCAAAAGATCATAATATCTTAACATATTTGAATTTCAAAGTTTTGAATTATTTTCTTGATTCTAGCGGATGTAATCTAGTGATTCTAGGATTACCAACTAACATATATAGACACTAACCTATATGTACCACCTATCATTACTTGAATAAACATGACTTTATGAGCATCAAATATTTCATGGTACCAGAGCCATGATTATATTCAGTGTTGGTCTATGGCAAAATTAGACACATATGAAGCAGCATACAAGTATAACAAGTCATATGATGCACGCCTCTACTCAAGAATCAAAGAGTCTATAAATTCCTATTAGGGCTCTAGCCTGAAAGTGGAGCAAATCACCAAGAGGGGGTGAATTGGGGATTTTAAAAATTCTTTTTAAAGTTCTCTGAAACTGAACGCTAGAACAGAGCAAAACAGAGGAGATGAAAGAATAGCAAGACACAGCAAATTTATACTGGTTCGGTCACAATCCTTGACCTACGTCCAGTCCCCAGACACTCTGAGATTTTCACTATCTCTTAGAATCGGTTACACCCTCTGGACTCGAAAGTACAGTTATCCTCTTACTAGGATACACTCCCCCTTACAAGTTGTAAAATGATATACCCAATCTCCAAGTCCCCTTGACTTGAGATTCTTACAATAAATGAAACTCTTACAAAGAGTATATAAGATAATCACTGAAGTACAAATGTATCAAAAGATACTTTACAAGAGTAGGAAACTGAAAGAGTAGTTGAAACTTTGAATACAATTTGTTTTCTGCAGATTAATTGGTTGTTGAGAAGACTTGAATGCAACTCCTTATATATGAAGAGAACATTAAATGACCGTTGGATTGAACAATGTAACCGTTGGAGACATTGAACTAGCTGTTAGGAACACTTTGATCACTTCTCTCTCTAATCTTCTATTAATCCAGGTGCGTAGAAGTTTATGGTTGACTTCCCTTGAATTAAATATGTTGGAAGAGCAACTTCTTGATAGGGAAAGAAAACATTAAACCCTTAGCAACGTGTAGAGAATGATTGTCCGAAAGAGTCCAAGTTTTCTGGACTAAGCAATAAATGCGCTGACGTCACTTTTTGTTTTAAGCTAAATCTTCATTTAATACTCTTTAATTTACTAGAAACCCAATGACAAACTGATTAAACATAGTTAAGAATAGTAATAAGTGATGATAAGAAGTATCTAGATCAAACATGAAAATTTCACAAATTCGTGCGATTTGATTTTCAAACACATCGACACAAACTCGAGTTTGTTTAAGCAAACTAGAGTTTGCAACTCTCTTTCAGGAATCAAACTCGAGTTTCCTCCATCCAGAAAAGAATGTCGTGATTAGAGCATTGAAGAACATTTTGAACAAGAGGGCAAACTCGAGTTGATAGGTGACAAACTCAAGTTTGGAACTTTTGTAGTGAAAATATGTTTAAGTTCACAAAGCTCAAAACTGGAGTTTCCAAAAGCAAATTGGAGTTTTCAAAATCATAAAATAGTTGGGAGCTCTCTGCTTGGCACAAACTTGAGTTAATAAAATCAAACTTGAGTTTCTTTAAAGATTGAAATCTTTGAAAACTCTCTGTCAAGACTAAACTCGAGTTTAGTATGCTAAAATCGAGTTTTCCCAAAACATGGAAAAACTTTGAAAACTCTTGACCAAGTGCAAACTTGAGTTTGGCATATCAAACTTGAGTTTGCTTAAGTTGAGAAAGCATTAAGACTCTCGGCCAAGCACAAACTTGAGGTTGGAAAACTTAACTCGAGTTTGGTCAAGTTCACAAATACTTGATAAACTCTCTGTGTAACACAAACTCGAGTTTACACATACGAACTCGAGTTTGCCTTACCCTGAAAAAATTATGAATGCTCTATGTATGACATAAACTTGAGTTTATCATTAAACAACTCGAGTTTGCCTAAGATTACAAAAACTTGAGCAACTCTCTGTCTCGACCAAACTTGAGTTTGAAACTACAAACTCGAGTTTGCCTTTGACAGTATGTTTTTCAACTTCAAAGACAAAACTTCCATTTATGTTTACAATTGTCATTTATCATCAAAACATATAGAGAACTAACATAGCCGTTTGTGCACAAGTAATGATTCAAGAAGCCTTGACAAGCTTGAGGGAAGTACTTTTCGTCGTGAAACAAGAAGAAATCCAAAAGAACATCTCTACTTACAGATAGCAAAACCAAATACCTATGGAGACAGTTGGATTCTATTCAAAGGGAAGTCAATCAAGTGATATCAGAGGTAAGATGTCCAATAGATGGTGTGATCATTGTTAAAAACTATGTTATACAAAGGACATTTGCTGGAAACTCCATGGAAAACCACCTAGCAACAAAGGGAAAGGCAAACCAGACAAAAAAGGTCTTGCAAATAGATTCTAAACTAGAACATGATGACAAATTAATCAAAGAAAAAGAAAAGTTTTTTCAGGAAAATACTTGATAAGCATGATGCTAATGATACTTGTTTGGATTTTGTTAATGTGGCATGCACATGTAATGCCATCCTAGCCCTTAAAACAAATGACATAATAGAAATATCTAGATAGTCGATTTAGGAGCTATCGACCATATGATTGGTAATAGATAATTGTTTCACAAAGTAAAAACTCCATCATCTCCTATGTTTATTAAGGTTGAAGACGAAAAATTCATTAAAGTCTCGGGATGGGTTGTATATCCTATCTATTTGAAAATTTGATTCTAGAAAACGTGATATATGCACTTGATTTATAGTGTAAACTTATATCTATTAGCAAAATTACCTTAACTTAGCAATGTCATGTTAACTTATCTACCATTAAATGTTTATTTCAGGACTCAGAGTCAGGTAAGATGATTGGTGCTTCTGAGTTACTAGAGGGATTATATTGTGTGGAAGATCAATCCTGGAAGAGCAAGGCATCTAGAAGTATAGCCCAAGTTGGTTCTATTTCCATTCCATGCAAAATTTACACATTGTCCAAACACACACAAAATACCTATGTTTCCTATCCGCATCAATCTTCACAACCCTTTGCACTTATCCACAATGAGCTTTGGGGGCCCTCAGAAGTTCCAAACTTAACACACAGCAAATGGTTTGTCACGCTTATTGATGATCACACATGGGTAATCTGTGTATATCTCCTAAAAGAAAAATTCAAATTGCACCAAACATTCATCATTTTCCATAAAATGATACAAAACTAGTTTAACACATCCATCAAAGTGTTGTGTAGTGATAATAAAACTGAGTACACCAATTCTACCCTCCAAACCTACCTTAAAAAACAAAACATCATCCACCAAAAAAGTTGTACAAACTCTCCTCAATAAAATGGGACCAATAATGGAAAAATAGCCACTTGTTAGAAGTTACAAGAGCCTTGATGATAACAAAAAAAACGTCCTTAAACTCTATTGGGGAAAAGCAATCCTCACAGCTGGCTATTTGATCAACCAGCTACCATCTAAAACATTAAACTTTCAAACACCCATACAGGTTCTATCCGAAACATATCCCAATTCTCACTTTATCACCCATATTCCAAAACGAGTTTTCGGTTGTGTGGCCTATGTTCACAATGAGTCAGGTGGCAAACTAGATCCTTGAGCCTACAAATGCATCTTTCTAGGCTACCCCAACACACAAAAAAAGGGTACAAGTGATATTCTTATATCCTACACAAATTCTTTGTTACTATAGACGTTACTTTTTCTAAGATGCAAAGCTACTATGAGAAAACACTCATTCAGGGGGAGAACGAGAGTGAATGGGAGTTTTTGAATCCTACACTTGCTAATACTAGCACCAGGAATTAGCGACATCCTTTGCCTGTATATGGCCCAAGCTTAGATTTAGTCATTATAGCTCTTGAACCAGACCACCAACAAGATACCGATCACGAACTAGTAAACCAAGATGCAGAAACAACCAGAATGGTCTGAATCCTAACATGGACAACACCTGAGCAAAACATGAGACAGTCATAAGCAATTCATCTGAGACCCCCTCTAGTAGTGAGCAGTATCAAGATTCAACTTTTCCTTTGGTTCTTGAAGATCTTGGAAGGCCCATTGCCTAGAGAGAAGGGGTAAGGTCATACACTCAGCATCCTATAAGTCATTTTGTATCATATGACAAGTTGTGTCCCTCCATGCAGCGTTTTATAACTTAACTTGATAATGAAAGGTTGCAAATTAACTTTGATAAAGCAACTCAAGACCTATATTGGAAAAGGGCAATTACAAAAAAGCTAGATGCCTTGCATAAAAATCAAACGTTAAAACTCAAAAAACTACCATAGTGAAAAATGGTTGTGGGGTACAAGTGGGTGTTTAAAAAGAAATACAATTTGGATGGGACAATCAATAAATATAAGGCAAGATTAGTGGTAAAAGGATACTCTCAAACATATGGTATTGACTAACAGATATTGATGAGCAAAGTCATTCAAATTATGATATTCCTGAGATTCCTTCTTTTTCAAGGGGTCTACCAGAGTTGAACGAAGAATATAAAGTGCATAATGAACATGGCATACGAAATGATCACCATGAAGGGATATGGGAGGATATCCCTTTATATAAGAGACAATTCAGGTCATCTGCAGAATTATGTGAAAAGTTTAAGGTTTTAACATTCTTCCTCTGTTCTTAAACAATGTCGTTAATTATGTTCTTTTATTGCAGAGTCATGATAGTGATACCATAGATTGTGTTGTATCTCATCAACAACCAGCTTTCGATCATCCCAAGTTAAGAGGATACAAACCATTGGTAATTCCAAGAATTGCCTCAGAATTTGATAAGACATTAATTAAAGCTTTGTGAATTGCAACTAAGACAATGAAGCTTTTGTTTTTTTTTGGGACAGGATCCTCCGAAGAAACCACAGGGTCATGATATAAGAGTAATGTTGTTGGGTGAAAATCTAATCAAAACATGGTGATAGATATGGAGATATCTTGGGCTGTGGTATATGATGAATAATAGTTGTTAATTAGATATTGATTTTGTTCCCACTTGAATTGGAATATTTTTGGCATTGTATTCATTTAATTTGTATATTCATTTCGAATAATTCAATTTGTAACTCATATTGAGTTGTTCAGAGATTGTAGCTTAAACTATTTTTAGGATCCTAGATTGGATGGTGGGTAAGAGGAAAAACTAGAGTCGATATATGAAAAACACGAAAAAAATTGGACCGGATGTTATAAATATCAAGCCTAAAAAGAATAAATATGAGACTTTTAAGACTGGTTTTAAAAATATAAGGTCTAAATACTATTTTTAAGACGTGTTTTCGAAACAACTAGTCTAAATAGTCTGACTTTTAAGATCGGGTATTGTACACAACCAATCTTCGAAGTCAGACTTTTAAGACTGGATCTTATGAAAACCGGTGTAAAAGGTCAGACTTTTAACACCGGATCTTTGTTACAACCAGTCTTAGAAGTCAGACTTTTAAGATCGGATATTGTACAATTAAAGTCTTATTTCCAATGCAAAAGGAATTAGCTCTAAATTCATTGTATTTCTAAGAATTTTGATCACATTCATATAGCTGGTCTAGATGTTCTTAATTGACCATGATCTTGATGTCTTTGGAACTTTTCTTATGTCTAGTTTCATATGCAATAAGTTTCAGTCTTAAACTCATTGTCTTTTGAAATTTATGATCCGAAGAATTAAAGCTGTTCTGGGACATTGTGAGAACATCATGAGAACATTGAGCGTAAAATTTCAAGATCCATATCTCTTTATTCTAAGCCCCTTTTAGCTTGATCAAAGCTTGTTTGAAATGAAGTTTGAGTTTTGTTTCATATGCAACAAGATTTAGTTCAATTGGATGTGTATTTTGTTAGATACATCTAAATAACTGAACTTCTTCTAAAATGATTGGAGAAATTCTAGTGTCAAATTCCAAATCTCATATCTCTCTCATATGAACTCTTTTAACTTAATCTTGGTGTTTGTGTTGAATTGGGTGTCTAGTTTCATATGAAATAAGTTTCATCTCAATCAGGTATAATGTTTAAGATATATAGTCAAATTACCAAACCTCGTTCACTGTGAATGAAGAACAGAGCTTAATAGAGTAGACG
Source organism: Acacia melanoxylon (assembly GCA_019022615.1). Lineage (NCBI taxonomy): Eukaryota > Viridiplantae > Streptophyta > Magnoliopsida > Fabales > Fabaceae > Acacia > Acacia melanoxylon. Next base: position 23,452,265 of record JAFJYJ010000001.1, on the reverse strand, counting down.
GAATAGTGTAATCACTCGAGTTGGTGATGAGGGTGATTTATGCCATGTTTTCCCTATATTTTATGACTGAATTGTATGGGGAATATAAGCTTAACTGTGTTAAATCTAAGCAAAAAGGCATTTATTCATTGTACGGGGAACTTAAGGGTGAATTCTGTTTACATCCTAAACATGTGCTAAGAAAGAAGCAACTTTTGAGGTTTTATGAAAAAAGTCGCATAACATAGCAGATGTTGTGCTATAGCATCAGGACAGCCCTATCGAAGTGCAATATAATGCATCTCTGAAGCTATAACATAGTAAGTGACATAGTGCTATGCGGCATATATCCTGATCTTTTGTCAAGATTGTTTCAGGAGGTTTGGTGCAGGTCGAGAATAACAGGTAGATTGTTGATGTATTGAAATAGAAGATGCGGAGGATCGGAACTAAAAGATTTGCAGAATCCCGCAGAATCAGCAGAATCAATCTATCACGAATTGGAAGATAGATACGATCGGATCTCGACAGATTAGGAAGGCCCAGATTGCTAGAACTTACGCCGCAAGAAAGCCTGGTTATATAAGGAAACAGCAAGCCAACCCTAGAGTGGTCAATTCGTTGAGAGCCTAATCCCATTCATATACGGTCAAACTCGGAAGAAGAAAGAGAGAGTTCACAAGGCACGAAACCCTCAAGAGAACCCAGCACCCTTCCTTGCAGTAAGACGGAAAGAAGAAGACGTGGAGTGGTGACGTGACAGGGCTTCTTCCACGCTACCAGAAACTTTGTCAAGCTTTCTCTTTTCTTTCATTTTAACCTTTTGATCATGGGTCATTTTGTTGTTATCTGTTTTGTGTTTCCTTCGTCAGTCATGAACTGAATTTCCTATGGCTGAGCGAGGATGATTTCTTAAGTTTGGAATGAACCCAGTTGCTAGTTCTTAATTCAATAAATTCAGTTTGCTTATCAGTGAATTAAATTATTGTCGATTAGTGGAAACTAAGGGCTAGGTTAGTGGCCTCGGCTTACTGGAAAGGAGTCAGGGTTAGACCTCTAAGAAATAGTGATTGCTAGGCAGGCTGGTGCAAGGTTTGACTTATTACTGTAGGCTTCAGGAATGGGTCTACCACTCATAACCATAACACCTTGCTTTGTAATGTTAATCTAACTAGAAAATTGCAATAGACATATGGGAGAAGTAAAGTTAGTATTACATTTATCGGACGCGGAAGCTTCGATAGACTCTAGTGGTGGGTTAGCTGAATAGCATTGTAAATAGTATCTATGTTGTAGTATTACAGAAGCTGTGCAGTATAAATGCTACAGCAATGTGTGAAGCAACTGGGGGATTGATATGCTTAAGAATGATTTCAAGTTCAACTTATTTTTCTGCTAATTTCTTCTTACGACTACGACGCTCTGTTTACTTTCTTGTTATCTAACGTAATCACAAAAACCTCCAAGTCAATCAAATCTTACCTTTTGTTCCACAACTATTACTGCAATTGAGCATCACTTTTTGGTATCTCAGTCTCTGTGGGACGATACTCTACTTACACTTTATTACTTGTTCGACTGGTTCACTTGACATCAAGGAAATCGACCAATAGTTAGATCATGTGTAACTAGAGTGCACAGTGCATCACTCAGAAAGCATCACTCGAGTAAGGTTCCTATAGCTCAAGAGTGAAGTTACTATAGCAAATAGTCACTATTCATGGTAAAGCTTGAAGTAACTTATTTTAATTCCGAATTAAGTCATTCCAACTTCCATTTGATCATAGAGACTTCCAATATCAAATATAAGAACTTCAATATTGATACTCCTATTATATTTTGCAAGTTCGTCTTTCTTTAATCTCTTATGTTCTTCTTGGTTATTCTCCAATTTTTTTTGATAACTTCTTGCTTTCTTGACTAATGTCTTCAATCTCTTTCTTCTTCTTCCTCTTGATCTATCCAATTGAATAACTTCTTTCTTAATTTTCTTCTTGATCATTCTCCATAATTCAACTTGATATCTTCTAATCTACATTAAATATAGCAGTTAGTCAATTTATGAGATAAATATATTATGTAAGCTTTTTGCTCTTAATATTTGGCATCGATATTTGAAATCATCAAAGCTAATCATATCTAAGAGAGGGGGAATTTCCCATATTGCATTTACTTTGTCAGGATCTATTATAATCCCTTTTTGACTCATAATGAATCCCAATAATTTCCCAAATAGAGCCCCAAACACGCACTTGTTAGGATTTAGTCGCAGCTTCTGCTTGGGTAGCCTTTCAAACAGCTTCCTTAGCACCGCAGCATGACTTTCTCCCTTAGAAGATTTAGCTACCATATAATCCACATATACTTCAAGTTTTTTATGCATCATATCATGAATGCTGACATGGCATGCTGTAACATCCCAATTTACGCTTTACCAACAATCCCTATATATTACGAATATTCAACAAAATGTTGAAACTGAATATTTAATGAAATGCCAAAATTTCATATCTCTTGTGACATTGATAATCTATTGATTATTCCTAAGTTAATTTTGACAATAAAAAGTAAGCCCCTTAGATAAATTAGTGCATGAAGACCAAGAGAATGTGACATTTTAACACATAAATGGTGACACATTGAAAAGTCAATAGGAACCGCTTTAACATATATCACACATTGGAACAAAAGTCAATAAGTCAAAGTCCCACATGTCAAGCTAGGAGGCAAGATGATTGATGAGCACAAATTATGTCATGTTTTCCCTGTATTTCATGACTGAATTGTATGGTAAATGAAAGCTTAACTGCAAACAATCCAAGCAAAAAGGCATATATTCATGATATATGGAACTGAAAGATAGAAACCATTTACATCCTAAACATGTGCTAAGAAAGGAGCAAGTTACATTGTTTTTAAAGAGAGTATAACAAAGTTGATACTATGCTATAGCATTCTGACCACAACTCGAAGTGCAATAAAAAGCATCACGAAAGCTATAGCAAAGTAAAGGACGCAATGCTATGCGGCATATTATCTGACCTTTTTATCTAGCTGATTTCAGGAATAATAATAAAGATCGAGATCGACAGGTAGATTGCTGACGTAATAAAATAGAAGATACGGAGGATCAAAACGGAAAGATTTGAAGAATCCCGCAGGATCAGCAGAATGAATCTACAAACAGAAAGATGCGATAGATCTCGACAGATTTGGAAAGCCCAACTAGCTGAAACTTGCGTCGCAAGGAAGTCTGAGTATAAAAGGAAACAACAAGTCAAACCTAGCGGAGGGAGTCGCACAGAGCTAAAACGAGAATTCACATTCGGCAGACTCGAAAGAAGAGTAAGAGACTTCACTGGCACGAGAATTTCAGGATAACCCAGCATCCTTCCTTGCAGTAAGACGGAGGGAAGAAGACGTGGAGTAGTGACGTGACAGGGCTCCTTCCACGCCGTCGGAACGCCGTCAAGCTTTCTGTTTTTCTTTTACTTTATTTTAGTAGTTAGATCATGGGTCATTTTATTACTATCTGTTTTGTGTTTCTCTCGTCCGTCATGAACTAACTTTTTGATGGCTGAACGAGGATGAATTCTTAAGTGTTAAATGAACCCAGTTGCAAGTTCTTAATTTAATAGATTCGGTTTGCTTATCAGTGAATTAAAATGACCGGGTGATGATAAAGGCTTGGATCGGGATCAATGGTTTTCATGCTGAGGAATGTGAGTGGTCAAGATTGAATTTGTCCCTCACATTTGTAGAGAGATAATACTGGGCCCCTCGATGAGTGAGTCTGAGAAATGTATGGTCATACTACGATGGAAAGGATTTTTCATTTCAATTATTGGACTACTCGAGAATCGAGAAAGTAATGGTCAAGAACAGAAAGTTGACATTATCCATGCCTCATCCTTGACCAAATTATCGCGTGACAAAAGGGACGTGACATGGTTGTACGATAGGTTGTATCGTATGATCCCCATATGAATTGGGTAGTCGCAATGTCTTGCTAGAGGCCGCTTGCGACTTGTGGGCTGGTACAGTATTGGCCCACTGCTAATCTCATGTGGGCCTGCAGGGTCGCACACAAGAATAGCCCAACACGAGCAAAAGTATCCAGATTCATTGAATTTTAGATATGTCTAAGATTTAATGAACATTGAATTTAATCTATGATGAATATATATATATATATATATTAAATTCGAAAATAATATAATAATATTATTAAATAATATTTGTTTTTTATTTAATTTATTTGATTAATTAAATATCTATAACAAATAGAGATATTGTATCTCACATTTAATTTTCGAATAAAGATATGATATATCTAATTAACTTAAATTGAGATATAGTATCTCGATTTAATTAAATAGATAGATATCATTTCTCGGATTTAATTTATAGAGATAAATTAAATCGAAGGCGTTTAATTCGGATTAAATAAATAGATTAGATTAGATCTATTAGATAGATTTAATTAATATAATTTTTAATCCAGATTCAAAATTTGAATTTCAAAATTAATGCGGATTAGTTTTGAATATAATACGCCTATCGGGTTTAGAAAAACCTACGGGACTTTTGTCGAGCGTATTAGAAATCCGCGAGAAACCGTAGAACAAAAAGTGAGAGATGCAAGTTCGAACGCGCTAGCACGCTGCTGCAGTCGTGTTCAGAGATTATTCGTGTGGATACCGGTAGAGGAAGGCGATTCGTAGAGTCGACTTCTACTGATCGAGTAGGTAGCCCACCTGTTCAAATAGTACGAGACGCGGACAAGTTTGGCGTAGGTATGATTCGGATTCTTTTAACCTTGATTTAAACGTGGTTGAGCGATCCTCAGAAGGGATTCGTAAAGTTTTTTGATTCCGCTGCGTGTACGGATCCCAACATTAATTACTAGTCGATTAGAGGAATCTAAGGGCTAGATTTGTGGCCTCAGCTTATTGGTAAGGAGTCGAGGTTAGACCTCTGAGAAACAGTGTTTGCTAGGCAGCTGGTGCAAGGCTTGACCTATTTATTGTAGGCTTCAGGAATGGGTCTACCTCTCATAACCATGACACCCTGAGTGTAATGCAGATTTGACTAGAAAGTTGCCATAGTAATATGGAAGGAGTATAGTTAGTATCATATGTATCCGATGCGGAAGCTTCGATAGATTATAGAGGTGGGTTAACCGAATAGCGTTGTAGTTAGTAGCTATGCTGTAGCATTGCATAAATTGTGCAGTATGGATACTATAGCAATGGGTAGAGCAAATGGGGGATTGATGCGCTTAAGGGTGATTTCGAGATCAGCCTGACTTCTCATTGATATCTTCTTAAAACTTATTCTGTTTATTTCTGTTATTAGCATAATTACAAAAACCCTCTCAACCCAAGTATATTTACTTTCTGTTTGCACAACTATCATAGCAAATGAGCGTCACTCTTTGGTATCTCAGTCTCTGTGGGACGATACTCTACTTACACTTTATTACTTGTTCGACTGGTTCACTTGCCATCAAGGAAATCGACCAACAAGTTTTTGGCGCCGTTGTCGGGGACTACTGATACCCTTAGTGACGACGCCCTTTTGCGTAATAGTTGTGATTTACCTAATAAAGTGCTCACCTTTTCTCTGTTCTTGATTTTTAGGTACATTCTGTAGTGCATGTGCAACTCGCCCTCAGCCAACCTAGAGCCTTACGATCCTGAAATAGAACGTACTTACAAGCAAAGGCGCAGGAAGCAGAAGCGAAGAAGTCAACCTTTTGACACAGCAAGCATGGCGGATATGCCTGTCAACCACAAGCAGAATCATCGAGAGCCGATAGTAATAAACGGGGATAACCAGGTCCCTCCACCTCCAAACCCAGAAGTGAACAAGGCCATCATGTAATTTGGAATTCCATATCTAAACAAGCTGAATTCGGCCATCACACCGCCAACATTCAATGCAAGACACTTTGAAATCAAAGGTGTCATGATTCATAGGCTGAATGCAGCAGGGCAATTTGGATGACTTCCATCCGAAGATCCACACCTGCACCTCAAGACCTTCATGGAGGTGTGTGATTCTTTTGTTATCCCAGGAATCCCACCCGACGCCGTCCGGATTAAATTATTCCCATTCTCACTAAGGGACAAGGCTCGGACGTGGCTTAACAACCTACTTGCTAATTCCATCACCATATGGAATGATCTGGGCAGCAAATTCTTGCTCAAATTTTTTCCACCTACTAAGAACGCTCAACTCAAAGGGGACATCACCAACTTCTAACAGAAATCTGGTGAATCTACCTATGAAACCTGGGACAGATTTAAAGACCTCCTCAGAAGATGCCCACAGCACGGTCTGTGCGAATGGGTCCAGTTAGAAACATTTTACAGAGGTCTCGATGGACAAACACGATTAATTGTAGACGCCTCTTCTGGAGGATCCATCCTAATGAAGTCCTATGAAGAAGCTCACAACCTATTGGAGCGCATGGCCATGAACAGTCATCAATGGCAAGCAGACAGAGCCACATCTTCTCGAACTGTTGCAGGAATACATGAACTAGATGCTATGACCACTCTCACCGCTCAAGTATCATCTTTGACCAACATGGTGAAAGGAATGACCCTTCCATCAAGCAACACATCACTACAACCATCTCAGGTAAACTCTTACTCTCAGTGCTCCGCCAACCCTGAATCTGTAAACGTCGTCAAAAACTTTAACAGGGGCAGTAACACCAACAATCTGTACTTGAATACATACAATCCCAGATGGAGGTAGCATCCCAATTTCTCATGGAATTCTCAAGGTTCACAAGCAGCAAGGACAATCATCGGGCCCACAATACTCAAATCGAACATCAAACCCACTAGGGTTTACCCAGCAAGCACGGAAGCAGGGCGGTGAGTCAGACCCGCAGCACTCTATGCTGACCCTCCTGAAGGAATATATGGCAAAAAACGATGCAATCATTCAGAATCAGCAAGTCACCTTGAGAAATATTGAAAATCAAGTGGGACAACTAGCTATTGCCCTTAACAACAGACCCTCAGGATCCCTGCCCAGTGACACTGAAGTCCCCAGGATCCAAGGAAGAGAGGAAGTCAAGCTGATAAAGCTCCGAAGTGGCAAAAGCCTAGAACCCAGAAGGCAACCAAGCAACCTATGGTTGTCACTGATCCGCAAAATGAGAAATTTAAGGAAGGGCAAGGAAGTGCTGAACAACTTCTTGAAGACGAGCAGAGTCAACCAAGAATGTCACAACCAGAACAAGATCTCAGCACCACAACATTGCCTCCGCGTGCAGCACTGGATGATCACGTGCAATACCCAACATTGAATGCCACCGCATCATCATCAAAGCATAATCGTGATCCCGGGCCTTCAAAGATGCTAAAGCAACCTCCACCCTTCCCACAACGGCTATAAAAGCAAGGCCAAGAGAAGAAATTTAAGAAATTCCTCGATATGCTGCGGCAATTGCACATTAATATTCCTCTGGTGAAAGCTCTAGAGCAAATGCCCAGCTATGTGAAATTTATGAAGGAAATTCTGTCTAAAAAGAGACAACTGGAAGAGTTTGAGACAGTAGCCTTGACCCAGGACTGCAATGCCATGCTAACAAATCGGCTACCTCCGAAATTAAAAGATCCTAGCAATTTCACAATCCCTTGTGCAATCGGACCTCAATATTCAGTGAAAACTCTGTGTGATCTGGGAGCTAGTATAAATCTCATGCCCATATCTATTTTCAAACAATTGGCAGTTGGGGAGGCTAGACCCACAACAGTCACATTGCAACTGGCCGATCGCTCCATAGTTCTACCTGAAAGAAAGATCGAAGATGTTCTGGTGAAGGTGGATAAGTTCATCTTCTCTGTGGATTTCATTATTCTGGACTTTAAAGCAGATCGCGATGTCCCAATTCTTCTGGGAAGACCTTTTATGGCAACTGGACGTACGCTGATTGATGTGGAAAGAGGAGAATTTACTATGCGTGTAAATGATGACCAGGTCACCTTCTCAATCCTTAAAACTGCAAGATTCGAAGACCCAGCTAAGAATTACCTAACCTTTGAAGATGACAGCAAAGGCACAAAAAAGGCAAGAAGCCGTCCAACACTACCGCAGCATTGAATCGCTAGAGCAAAGTCCTGCTGAAGACTTTAAAGGAAGCACTATTGGGAGGCAGCCCAATTTCGTAGTTCTTTAGCATCACCACGGGAGGGAACGAGTAGAACAAGATCCATGCTACGGCATGCTGCAAAGCATTATGGCTCCAGAACGGCAATAAAGAAAAGCCCACTGAATGCTAGTCAGGTACGCCCCTCATCTCTAAAATAAACATTGTGTGCATGCGTTTGATCTGGTAGGCCACTCCTTGGGCCCACTACACGTCAACTAAGTTTAACCCAGAGTCAAAAGAGTCATGACGGTCCACATTCAAAATTCTACATTTATCGTGACTGTTCTTCTCTTCATCTCCTCCCGCGTCCTTTCACATCTCCACCGACCTTGTGTTAATATGAAAGTGTGGACCCCACATTAATATTATATATATATATATATATATTCATTTATCTTATAATATAGACAACAACTGTTAAATTTATACCTCTAGATCTCCTCTAAACCTTAGAATACTTAATAAATCACATCCTAAAAATATTTAATTACTATTAGAAAAATCGGAATGTTATTACAATTCTCCCCTCCTAAAAGGAATTTTGTCCTCAAAATTCACCATCTTCCGCCGCGCCACTCGAGAAAATATCAAACCTTATTCACAATCTAACCTCAACCACAACCTCAAACCATAAATCCTCATTAACAATCATAGATACCACAAGGACACTAGGCAAGCTAAACAATTAACTAAATAAATTTCTAAACCTAAATGTAGGGAAGTGCATGTTATGAAATTTAATTTACCATGACCTCCAATTTTTTTTTTTTTTTTTTTTTTTTTTTTTTAAAACTTTTTAAGAAATCAACAAATTGGCCACTGAACATTTTAGCTCTGATACCAAAAATGTAACGCTCTAGATTCAACACCCGAAAACTTGGCCAAAATATTTGAAATATCTCCAACAAGGATGTTTAACATCAAAATACATATTTACAATATGGCCAAACTGTAAAAATCCATTTATATAGGGCCAAATTAAATCCAAAATAATATATCAGAGTTTTTAAAATGCGAAAGTCTTTATGGTCATGACAAATATGAATAACATAACAATACAAAAGAGCCTTCACGACTCATTCCATATGTGTCTTTCCTGGTTTCCCTACTAAATTAATCACTTGAAAAAAAAAAATAAACATAGTAACCGTAAGATCCAAAGATCCACGTAACCATTGGTTATTCAGAAATATACATGCAAACCAAGATCGAGAACATACAGTTAAAATTCACAATAACTAAATTATATCATTTTACATTAAATATTTCACAAATTAGTTCTCGATCTGGTTACCAAAAACTCCCTCCCAAAAAGGGTTCCAAACATCATAATTTTTTTTCCAACTTTCCACAAGAGATCTCACATATAAAATATGTCAAACACATAATTGATGCATAGATCATCCTTATTACACTAACTTTTTTTTTCAGGTATTACACATAGCACACGATGGGATTAATTGCTGGAGCCGAATTGGAATACACTACAAACATGGCTTCTAGAAAGGAACCTTTACTAATACAAATAACTAATTTAGCATCCTATTTTTCGCGCCAATATAGGTAAAACCCGAATTACAAATATTATATTATTATTACATTGACGTATTGGTTTGAAAAATACTTATGTCAAGTTCCTTATATTCATTTCGTCAAGTTCTCTAAATCATATCTGACCATGTGTCTTATTTTTAAATTATAACTATAAGCCCTTAAAAAAAAAGGACACAGTCATGTGTGATTAGAAAATGTGATGTAATAGATACAAGGAACTTAATGGGCCTGTTTGGATTAGCGGTAGGAGCGGTGGCTTAAAAGTTATCTGACTTTTATAAAAGCCCGGTAAAAAAAAAGTCAGGTTATAAATGTGATTTGTGTTTGGATTGCCCGTTTGACTTTTTGCAGAAGTGACTTTTTTCTTAACTAATGAGTGTTTGGATTATTATTTGAAAAGTCAGTTAAGATGGAAAATGACTGAAAAGGGCATGAATCATATTGAATACTACTATACATATTAGTTGTATATATTAGGATAATAAAAATTTTAATTTCAACCCTAATTATAAGTTGAAAGCTACAACCCTAATTATTTCACAAAGCTAATTGCAATGGCTATGAAGTTTGTCTCTGAACAAAATTCTTATTAAAATTCTAAAAAAAAAAAATTCTTAAAAGTCATTAATAAATCATGATCTATTAAAAAATTTGTCCTTAATTAATAAATAAGGTCCTTAATTAACCACAAAACAAATTTTCAGTCCCTTCTCACTTTTTCCCCCTTCCCTTCTCTCTCACATACGCTCAGCTCTGCCCACCTTCATCTAACAACCACCACGAACAACAAACATAACTAGACCGCATTGGAGCAAAGAAATCACAGAACAAAAATCACCATCAAGAAGGAGAACAATCCATAAACCAAAAAATAAATCATAAAATAGAAAATAAACCCAGAAATTTTGGGGCAGTGAAATCATAGAACAAAAATCACCATTAAGAAGAAGAACAATCCATAAACCAAAAATTGAATCATAAAATAGAAGACAAACCCAGAAATTTAATAGCAAAAAGAATTTAAAAATACATGGCTCAAAGCTAAAAAAAAATCTAAAAAATCTGCAGATCGAAGTAGGAGAAAGACGTCGTTAGCCGTCCATCGTCCTCCTTTACCTTCGAAAACAGCTAGATTGAAGAGGGAGAAGACACTATCACCATTTGCGGATCAAAAAGGGATGAATCAAAGATGAATCGAAAACGATGATGGGGAAAACTCACCGCCGTCACTCTTTTCGTTCTCAAATCACCAAAGTTAGTTCTCAAATCATCAAACTTCAGTTCGCAGTGGAAGCAGACGCTATCACTCTATTTTTTCCCCGGTGATGATTTTCGATTTCAGGAGACGGGAAGGGATTGAGAGAGGACGAGACGGCGGGGACGAGACGAGATGAGGGGCCGAGAGGGAGAGGAATCTCTGCGGGAGGAAGGGAGGACGAGATGGAAGGGACGAGTGAAAGTTGAGGATGGGAGCTCTGAGAAAAAATCACGCAGACTCGAGAGAGGACGAGACACAGCTTCTCAGTAGGAAATAAGCTCCAAATTGGGGCGTCTATTAAGTCCGGTGCGTTAGGTATTTTTTAAATAAGCCCAGCGAACGTACTGGGTAATCCAAACAGGGTTTGTTGGGCTTTTTTTCTCCCTGGCTCATTTGCTTAAAAGCCACTAGATTTTTTACACTAAAACGCTGATAAATAAGCCTGCCCAAACATGCCCAAAATTATAAGTATAGTCCTATCCTTCAAAACTGACTTAGAAATTATAATTTCCAGTGCGACCAACTTGATAATTCAATTTACTTTTTTAAGTAAGATTTTTATGAATTGCTTTAATTGACTAAAAATATAAATTCTAACCAATTAATAATCAATTAAGAGATCCTATAAAATTAGTAGTTTCCATATTTAGTATTCTTGAATGAATATATATATATATATGCAATATTATATATAATTTAATTTTAAATAATTAAACACTTGAAATTCAATTATATAAATTTATTTTTCTCCATAAAACCAACAATCGGATTTGATTGAATATTTTTTTCTAATTCGGAATAAAATCAAAAAGAAGATCCCAGCCATAAAACACAAGCAAACAAAGGAATTATGCAAACGATGAAAACAGGAACTTTGACAATTGAATTTCATAACATTATACTCAAATTTTCTAAGTTTGTTTCACAACGTAACGCACAATTAATGCATTAGAGTCATACTTTAACAATCATTTCACATATAAGAAGGCTAACTCCAGTCATCGGTTCATTTGCGATCTTTATTTTCCAGAGAATTCCAATTAATGACTATGAAACTGCTTCCAGGTGAAATAGTTTTCCCTCTTTTCGTGTTCATACTATTCTGCCAATGTTTCTGGGTTTGTATTGCAGGAGATTGTGGAGGGAAGGCAATTGCGCATACTATTACTGTTGGTAAATCTGGCGAGTTCAAAACAGTTCAAGCAGCAATTGATTCAATAAAAAGCAACAACGCTCAGTGGTTCAAAATTCACATATATCCAGGAAAATACAGGTACGTACGTTAAATATTCTTGAACATAATTATATTATTGTTTGTTCTTTTTAAGTTGGTTTTTACTCAAAATTTTCAATTTGTTCTTGGTACGACATTTGTTATCCATGTCCGCACACACACACATATATATATATATAGGAGCAAATTTGCCTTGTAAGTTTTCACTTGAGGAACATTGGGTATCTAAAAGTTTTTTGAGTGACAGTTTTTCCCTATAAGTAAACAAAAGAAAACAATCAACATTAATTTTTAATGGTTAAGCTAATTTGCTCAACACTCTTGAGTGTTACTTTCAGGGAAAAATTGCACCTTAACTCATATATGTACACACACTTTTCAATCTCAGTCTCTTCATATTCTAATTCTTTCTCTGACATTTGATATAGAAACAAAAGAGATATTCTTGTTGTGCAGAGAGAAGGTTCAGGTTCCAAGAGACAGACCATGTATCATTTTGGAAGGTGAAGGCAGGGGGGTTACCACAATTACGTACAGTGACCATCAACAAACAGATACTAGCGCCACGTTCTCTTCATCTGCAAACAATATAATTGCAGTTGGAATCAGCTTTGAGGTTAGTACATGAAATAATATATCTTGTTGAAGTATAGAACCTAAATAAATAATTAAAAGGGTTATGAAAACTAGATAATTTATGTCAATTTCATATTCAGCATCAATGTAAATATAGAATTTAGCGAAGCTTTCTCAGTTTCTTGGGCTTACTGCTCTCACTTGTTCTTTAATTTTTATTTCCTTTTTTTTAGTGATAATAAATTTTATTCAAAATATGGTGTATGCCTTCTCATGTCCTTGACCTTAGCCTTATGATTAGGTAGAGATTTCTTGCCAATGTTTTGGGTGATATTGATTGACCATTATATGTATCTGAAGGCAATTAGTACTGAAATCATGATCTGCTCAAAACTTAATCATAGTTGCACAATTTTAAAATTTAAATGTATATTTTCACATTCAAAAGCCTTCCGCATTTTAATATCATTTTTTGGTTATAAATATGTTGGGTAAAAACCAAAATCATGACAAAAAAAAATTAAAATTCATCTAAAATTATTGTGGGTGTAGAACTCGCTTGATTTGCTCATGGAATCAAAATTGGACCAAATCATAAGTGGAAAAGACGTGACAGCACCAGCATTGGCAGCCAGAATATATGGTGATAAATCTGCATTTTTCGATTGTGGATTCTTGGGTTTTCAAGATACACTTTGGGATGTCCAAGGTCGTCATTACTATAAAAATTGCTATATCCAAGGTGCTGTAGACTTCATCTTTGGCAGTGGTCAGTCCTATTTTGAGGTATGCTCTACTCTAAAGAAACTTTGTATGTTATTATTCATAAGTTATTTTGTAAAATATATGAATAAATTTATCATTTTTTGGACAAATGTGCACCTTAAATTGATACTTTTTGTTTTTTGTTTTATACAAGATACTTTTTAGTTCTGATAGTGCATTTGGTATGGATGCATGCGTAGCATTAGGCTTGGAAAATAGATTAAGATAGTAAATAAGTAAGATTAGGCTAGAATTTATTGTATTTAATCAACTATATTTTTTGGGTACAATTAGTTATATTTTTTAGAATAAAAAATAATTTCCCCTTTCTTAATTGATTTGTATAAATTAGTTGTATATTACTTATGCTAATAAATAGTAACGGAGGGAGTACACTTTTTCTTGGGGTCATAATTCACGTACTCATCATACCCTCCACAGGGGATTTGAACTCAAAATATCACGCTTAAGAGTTAAGACAGGCGTAAGGGAAGTGTTAAGTGTCAGATGGGTTATAGAGTATCATTGCATCTTAAGTTCTAAACTGCTGGTCCGGTGTATAAATATAATATTGATTATGGTTGAAGTTTAGTTTTAATTTTTTTACCCGAAAAGTTGAAGTTTAATGAATGATATAGCATTGAGTGATTTGTCTTTTGGAATAGAATTGTTTGATCAACGTGGCGTTAACTACATCGAAGGCTCGAGTTCGTCATGGTTATATATAACAGCACAAGGACGAAGTTCAAAGGATGAGACCAGTGGCTTTGTATTTAGAGGTGGGAAAGTTGTGGGAAGTGGTCCAGTTTTTCTGGGGAGGGCTTATGGTCCTTATTCCAGAGTTATATTTCATGGAACATTTCTAGATTCGGTGATCTCTCCTCAGGGATGGGACGCATGGCATCACATACAAAAAGTGTAAGTATACCTTTTTGACATACTTTAATTTTTTAGTTGTTTTTCCCTTTTAATCATAGCTTTTTTATCAAACCAGAAGCATATTGTAATTATTGTATACTTCATCTCGTCCTAAATATGAGTTAGATAAATAACTTATAAATATTAAAAAAATTAGTTAAATTGCTTATACAGTCTTAAATATAAGACTTACTTTGTAGCTAGCTAGTTCAAGTTGTACTTTAAACTGGATATTATATTTAAAACCAGAGGTAGTAATTATTTGTAAACAAATCTGTATTATATTGGTTTTCTTAAAATAGTCCTTGTAATCATTTTTATTGGAAACTACCCCAATTGATGAAAGCTCTCTTTACATGGGTTACCAACATTTTTGGTAGGCTAGGTGGATTAACATAGTTTTTTTTTTTTTTTTTTTGGGGGGGTTACAAATTTGGTAGGCTAAGTGGATTAACATCAACACAAACTCCTGAATTAGCTCCAACATTTAGTGGCGGAGGGAGTAATGTAGGTTTGTGTTTTTATGATTTTTGAAAGGAAAAGAAAAATGCAAACTACAATTTCATAGTATTGTTTTTAATCAAAGCACCCCTTTTCATGACTATAAAATATCATGATGTCTCTTGTTTTATCTGGAAACTAATTATAAAGAAGGAAACAATTACACACGTGGAGCATTAGAGAAACATTTGTTAGAAATATTGATGAACCTTTCAAATGCACATATATGCAGGGTTAATTTGATGTATGCTGAAGTTGATTGTATTGGCCAAGGGGCAAATCGGAAAAAACGAGTGCCATGGGAGACAAACCTCTCTCCTGCCCAGGTAAATCAGTTTTCGAAATCATCTTTCATAGACCAAGATCAGTGGCTTGCAAATATACCTTTGTAACCTATAGTTTAACTTTCCACATTACCAAAGTGACGATTTGCTGAGCAAAGGATGTGTTTGCAATTTCTTATAAATAAATTTACATAATTACGTGTATTAGCAATTTCTTTTACATAAATTTAAGTAATTTTGAACATCGAGTATGAATTTATCCCATTAGTCTAGCTGGCTAATGTAATCCAAATCAAAAGGTCTCAACCTTAATTATGGGTACTTTATTCTTGTTATCCTTTAAAGTTCATCTTTCACTCTGTAATACCCCAAATTTCATACTATTTCCTGTGTCCGGTGACACGTAGTATTTAAGAATACGGTGTTTACAGACCAGAGTAAAGCGGAACGGAGAGCATGCACTAACGTTTGGACAATAAGTAACAGATATAAAAATGCTCAGGCATAAACTGGTAAAATAAATATCCCGAAGGGATATTCATGTGATACAATCATCCGGAGCTTATATAATTAAAACTCCAACATAATAACTATAAAATCTTAAATCAAGCCTTAACTAGACTTGTGGTTTGGAACCCAATACAGTTAATCAAACCCATTGGCCAGGCCAGTGTTTAAGTCTAGTGGAAGTGTCCTCGTCTTTCATGGCGACTTATGACTAAACCACATAGACCAACCCTTTCTTAGTTTAAGCACCAAATGGTTTGAAACAACTCTATCGGATTCATGCCAAAAAATAGTCCCATTGACCTTCTTCAGACTCTCGTTTCGACTGGTGCCACTTCACGGCTCTGTCCATCAGTGCCTCTTCATGGCTCCATCCACCGATGCCTTCTCAGATCCAGGTTCCATTCCTAAACCTTTAGTTAGGGTTGAGATTCAATACCCATTTAATCTCAAGTAACAGTTAACCTCATGCTCAAGTATGAACAATATATATGACATATATTCATTACATATCAGCATCAACCAAATATAGCACACAGCAGATGTAAGGTTACAACAATACATAGCACACAACAAATGTAATGTTTACAACACAATAATATATAGCATACAACACATGTAATGTTAACAACGTTTGCACTCACCATTACCACGACTCTTCGTGTCCTCAGCGCTAGGAAAACAACCCTATGGTATTATTATGACTATAACCCGCACAAAACTAAATGTATATAAACAGGTGACCTAAGACCGAGTCTTAGCCACAGTAAATGACCCAAGACCTAGTCTTATCCATGACTCTACGAATCATTTCATCACATATAAGAATACAAGATATATCAGAGTTAAAGTTACAGTATGCGTCTGTACCTTTAACCGTGTAGTTACCAAAACAGCTGACCTTTTGAATCCAACTCCGGACTTCCTGGATATCCTATAATGTTACCGTCGTATTATTTCCTTTTTCATGATATTATAATTAATATCATATTTCATAGAATAATATCAAAAAGGATATTTTCACCTATTTTGACATTTCTACCCTTGGTGGACTCTATTACAATTTTGCCCTTTCATTTCTCTAAAAACGCAATTCCCAGCATTTTGCCCAGATTTTTCACTAACTTTGAAAAATCATAATTAATTCTATAAAAATAATATTTGAGTGCTTCAAAATTCCTCATGACCCTTGACATGTCAATTATCAAGGAAAAATATTCCTATAAGCTAGAACATCACGGATCATTCCCAGTTTTAGCGTTTTCAATCACTGTTCAGTTTATAACTATAGAAATAAAGCTTAACTTCAACAAATTGTATCTCATTGTGCAGAACTCAAAATGTTACATATTTTAAACATTTGGAAATCCATAAGTGTCTGCTATATTCCTGTAAAATTTCATGATTTTAGGACTTCATTTGATGCAAAAAATAATAGCCTGAACATTTGCTGCCAGCACAGGATTTAAAACTGAAAATTCTACAATTTCCACAATCTTGTTCCATTAATGTAACATCCCAAATTTTGGGTCAAGGATTTTAGGAATAAGATTGAGATGAGTAGGCTGCTAAGCCAGTAAGAGCTAGAAGTCTTAAGCTTATTATGAGAAAAAGCTAAAGATAATTATTAAAGTTATTTTTTGGCCTTAAAAATTTAGGGGAAAAACAAATATTATTTTGAAGGTCTAGAAATATTATAAAGAGATTAGTCATGAAAAATTTGGCCTATATAGTTTTAAGGATATTTTTTGGAATTTATGGCATATTTTTCAGGAAATTCAAGGAAAAATGGTTAGAGGATAAATTGTGGCCTATAAATTTTTGAGTTGATATTTTATTACTTAGAGAAGCTAATTGAGGAAGAAAATCCTTATATGAAATTAAAGATTAATTTCTAACATCTATTCAATATTTGCAACTTAATGAGTAAAGGACCAAGTTGCAAATAAAAGTCTTGTTGAGGGTCAATGTAATACCCGGATTTTAGTAAATCGGAAGTTTTGAGATAAAGGAAATTAACGAATATTTTGATAAAGCAAAATCATGAGCTTAAAAATGTTATAGAAAATTGTTATAATTATAGAGTAAATTGTCAAAAAAGTTACGGAAAATCGATGAACGAGAATGACTAAAAATGATATAATGGTGATAAAAACAGTCTAAAACTATTATGATAAATATTGAAAGATCATGAAAAATTATGAGAAAAATATGGAAGTGTTATCCCTAATTATGAGAATTTAATAAATTATTTCAGAGGAAATAACATGAAGAAAAGTTTAAAAAGCATTTCGAACCATAAAGTAACCTAATGGGGTAAACATTGTTAATATTTTACATAGGATATAAAATGACAAAGTGTCGGTATAAAAGTTTGTAAGATAACAATATACTGTAAAATTGGTAAAGATAAATATATGAAGAAACCTGATCCTAAAAAGATCACTAAACGAAGAAATTAGGTCTGATTAAGCCCTAACGGCGTGGGGTAAACGGGAATTTTGGTAAAAAATATTATATTTTAAAAAAATGGAAAAAATTATAGAAAAATAAATAAACCTGAATTTTTAAAAGAGGGGGCCGAAATTCTAAGTATTTTTAATTAAAAAGAATTGTTTAAATAATTAAAATGGTAATTAGAATAAAATAATAATATAATGCGGTGAGTCGACTTATAGGCGAGATCGGGGAAAAGTTAGAAATAAATTCTACAGGTAAACCGGAGGTAAAAGTCTTTTCAGACTGATCAAATTAAGCACAAGTGAAATTCTACACGAAGAAAGAATTTACCGTACGTCGATTCCGCAACCGAAAACCCTAATTTCAAATAAGACGAAAAGTTGATCGGATAGAGTGGAGTCGGATAGGCAAAGTGAGAACCTATAGAAACAATTGTGTCTTTTTAAACACGAGATTAAGTTAGACAACAACCGGACGTTTTACGATTCAAATAATTATTGTCCGAAGTTGGTTCTATCGGAAGCGATTTCCGTAATCGACGCGTTTGTCCGAATATCTTCCGACGCACCGGAGAATACCTGGATATGATCAAAAAGAGGATCAAAATAGATAATAAGAGAGAGGATGAAAAGATCTTCAAAGTTGCATGCCCGGATTTTTGAGTTTCGCGAAATCGTGCGAAACGGACACCGTCGGGTAGCTTTATCGGACCGGAGGCCATAAAGCAAGAGTCATCATTGGATGACAACTCATTCTTTGACTTTTTGGGCCCTAGATGTCGACCAAGACCATGGATGGCCAAGATTCCATCTTACAAAACCCTAGATCCAACGGCGAATCATTTCAAGACTTTTGGAAATTCCCACCTTGTACCTATTTTTCTCTATAAATAGCAAGCTCTCTTGCTCTCATTCTTCACACCAAAATTCAGATCCTAGAGAGAGGTTATAGAGAGAGAAGCTCTGGAAAAATTGTGCCTTAGCTCCGAGTAAGTTCTTCTGTCCTTAGTTTTTAGTTTCCGTAGTTCTTTCGGTAGTTATAGTAGAACCGTTGTTTTGATCTAGGAAGTTTCGAATATATTCCTATGCTTGTTTTTATGCCTCATTGCATTGAAAGATGCCCGACGAGGTAAAAACATAGTGGGGATAATTTTGAAATGGAATACGGTCAAAGTAACGAAGTTCGCGAAATTCCGCCGATTAGGGGTTCGGGGGCAAAATGGTAATTTGTACCTAAAATGCCCGTTATGCTGCTAAAAGTTGTTAAATATTATCCTTATAGGATATCTCGAGATAATCGTACCGCATTGTCGAGCCGCTGTTTGTTGTGCCGTCATACCGCTTTTTTCCCATTTGTCGAATTTCACGTTTTTCCGTAAAAGTTCCGTTGTACCGCCAAAAAGGTACGTTCGCGTACTGTAACACTAACTCTGATGGTTATTGTATGATTATATATGTTTGTTGTATTCTGTTTGTTGTTGTAGCATATGTGGTTATGTCACATACACGGTTATGTCACATACGTGGTTATGTCACATACGAGGTTATTATTGCTGTATCATACGTGGTTATGTTACATACGTGGTTATTATCTTACATACGTGGTTATGTATTTTTAATCATACATCTGTTGTGGACTGTTGTATTGATTGCTGTTGTCGTGTATATGTAGTCGTATTTAAGCATGAGGTTAACCGTTACCTAAGATCGAAATTATAATTGGATCTCAGTTCTTATCATAGCGTCAGGTTCAGGAGAACCGAGAACCGAGGAGAAAGGCGAGCAGGCCGTACGAGTCCCGATCAAGACTTTCTTCGGGTGTTATTCATTTTGAAAACTCTCGGTCAATGTACCGCTTCAGAATCAGCCGGACTTACGGCAATTTGAATAAATGTATCAGTTACTCAATTGCTCCGATGCTCTACTCTGATGAAAAAAAAAATATACTGCTTTTGAAAATGGGATGTTACAGTCAAGCAGGATAAAATGTGATTATTTTGTGAGTGGGCCCCACAACTCTCCCTTCTTTTTCTCTGCATGCAAAACACGTATCCACCCATTTTAAATTTCTTCATCCAGCGCATGACAGCACAACAATTTTCTTTCCCTCTTTCAAAATTACGCCACATATATACATATTACATCTCCCATTCTTCAATTAATTTTACGCCAGCTCACACCATTCCTCCCTTAATATTCATTTCTTCATTCCCTTATTTCTCCACATCATTTCGGACAGCACTTACAAAACCCATTCTCGTCCCATTTCTATACTTGTTCGTTTCTTCATCTCATTGTCTTCGGCCAAAAAAAAAAGAGTGTGACGAGAGTGAGAGACGGAGCAAGAGCAGGGAGTAAGAAGAAGGGGAAGGAGGTGTTGGAATCCACATGCAAGCTTGGTTTTGGGTTTAGGTAAGCCTCTCCATTCCCTCCTCATCTTCATTTTCTGCTTTTGGTTGTGGTTTGAGGAAGAAGATGATGACTGGAATGTTGAGAAAAGCTAATGATCAAGTGAAATGTTAATATCTAGACATAGATTGAAGGTTGTATAAGAGTGTTAGGAAGCAGTATGAGAATATATGCTTCGCATGTTGTTGTCAAGTCTCTAGGAATGCTTTTCAAATGCGGAATTTCGGTGGGAGTGGCGTTATTGCTTTGTTTCTTTATGGGTTATTTGATAAAGATGATATGTATAAATATTTATTGGTTTGCCTCGGTGTGGGTATGATTTTAAGAATTGAATTTATGATTTGAAGGGGTTTTAATCAGCTATTATATGGCGTTTTGTTCTTAAGGCTAAACTAGAATTTTAGATGATAAAAGTGACATTATAGATACTAGAAATAACTTCCAGATTTATTTTTTATTTATTTTTTATTTTTAAAAAAGAAAAAGAATGCTCTAGGATGCTTAAGTTGATGATTGACAATGTTATTTGGGTTACTTAGGTAGTATTTCAAAACTGAAAAACAATTTCCAGACTCAATATGAGGCCTGTTCAAAATTATTTTGGAAGTTAAAATAATTGTGCGATAGGTGTGATTGAAGTATGTTTTTGTACTTAAGGATTTTTTTAAAATCAGTAGGTAAATTTCATTAGAGGTTGATGTATCAATTTTTGGGTAGTACAAGAGGCAATTAAATATGTCTTAGAGATTATATTATATATAAGGATAAAAGATTATTAATGATGACCTATTTTAAAATTTATAGGAATTGGCAATTGCTTGAGCTCAAAAGAAAAGTGAACCCAATGGATTTTGGTAAAGGTAGAGTTTTGGAAGGAGAACAGGTGAGTGAATAGCGTCCCTAATTTTTATAAATGATATTTTTCATTGTTGAACTTTTACGTTAATTTTCATATTTAAAAGTATGATTTTTTGAAGGAATATTTGATGATAGTATATGAGTAAAGAATGGTGATTTTATTTGTTATTATGTATTTTCTTCCAATTGTTTCAAAGCATAATTCATGATTATGCAGTTAAATTGATATGAGACTTTTGAGATATTTTTCATAAATTTTATATCGAAATGATTTTGGAAAGTTTATAAGCTATAATTTATTATTTGAAATTGAATGTTTTTACACGAGTTCTTGATGTTTTAAAAGGATTTTATCGACATAATTAAATTGAAGGAAAGTTTTGAAATATTGTTTGTGAAACTTCATGCTTTGGGGATTTGAGTATGAAGTATGAGATGAAGTTGTTATTATCTTCAAAGAAGACTTTTTATTGCTTTGATAAATTGATCACAGGCATGCTTGAAAATATTTTAGAAGGGACTGAATACAGAACGATGGTTACTAACAGCAGTACTGTTAGTTCTTGGTGCACCATGGTTAACCTCGAGGTCGCTTGATATTCATGGGATTTGTTCTCATGCTTGTTTCATGAACTTTGTGTCCATGCTTGTTTCATGGACTGTGTGTCCATGCTTGTTTCATGGCTTTGAGCCATGCTTGGTTAGTTTACCCTCACGGACTATGTGTTCATGCTTGTTTCATGGCTTTGAGTCATGCTTGGTTATTTACCCTCGTGGACTGTGTGGCCACGCTTGTCATTCGTTCTGTAAGAAGTTCTATGGAAAGATGACATTTGAGAATTATGTTTTAAATTGATTATATGAAATCACAGGTTTTATTTCGTACCTGAAATTATCTTAATAACGATATTTTGTATAGATTTCTATTTTTATTCCCGAATGTATGGTTTAGAAATTGAGATTTATTAATATATTGTTATTCTCAAAAGATAAAGATGTTTAAATTATATTACTTTTTTCAATTTATTAAATTATAATAATGGGACGTTATTCACTGGAAAAATTTGTTTTGGTTCGCACGATACGCCAACCATGTATCTCTGGCGAGCGTTGGAGGGCCTCTTTAAGAATTTAGAGATCGTTGATCCATTATGTGGTGCTACTAGTTGATGTAAATCATAGACCTAGACTTTCGTATTATTATTTAAAGTTAGATGCTCCATGTAATTTATAGGTAGGATCCATATAATTCAGAACATATGTTTATAAGATTAAGGCTTAAGGAATGTGAGTCCACTCATATTCCCTGCCGATCACCCCTTTAGGTTTCGGGGCATGACAATTAATATCAAAAATTATTTCCCATCATGTTTTTACCTCATCTAGCATTTTAAATGGAATGGAGGCCTAAAAACATGTAAAGGAATTTACTTCCTAATTTTCTATATTAAACTACAATTTTACTAAGAACCAAAAGTTAAAGATCAAGAATTACCTTGAAGCTTGAACTCCTTCTTCCTTCCTATGAATTTCTCCACTCTCACCCTCACTTAGGATCAAATGTAGCTTTGTGTTGGTGTGAAGAAAAATGAAGAGGAGAGCCCTCTATTTAAAGGGAAAATTCTAATGTCATTTTGGTAATTATCAAGCATTTCAAAACTTCTTCTTTTCTTACAACCATTAGATTAACTATCACTTTATGAGCTCCAATCCTCACCTTTCCCTTATGTGCCGATCTGCCCCCTTTTTATTAGCCATTTAATGTGTATTTTATTAACAAAATATCTCTTGTTTCAAACTCTTGATTGGATAGTTGAAATATTTAACTTTTCAACACCAATCAACAAAGTTTAATTAGCTTCTCTTCCTTCCCTCAATTCAATTGACATCCTTGCTCATTCTTGGCTCTTGGATGAGTTTTATATTGCAATGATCCCATGATTTAAGTGTTAGTTCTCTATGTATTTTGATGATGTCTAACATTAGTTTAAATTGCAAAGCTTTAAACTTCTGTCACAGTATATCTGAGTCATGTGAAAAAGATTTATGAAATTGGTAACTCAAGTTATTGAACCATAACTCAAGTCATACTTTTAAGAAAAAACAGTTTTTGCAAAGGCATAACTCGAGTTGTCACTTAACAACTCGAGTCATGGAGTGTACTTCAAGCTTTAAAAAATTCATCCCGATATCAGGATTTTGACTAACTGATATAACTCGAGTTATATGAAGAATAACTCGAGTTGTGTGTAAATCAGAAGACTCCAACTGATATGAGTTACTGATATAACTCGAGTTACTGAGAGTAACTCGAGTCATGATATTTTCGAATGCATTCTATATGATATTAATGTTAATATAACTCAAGTTGTCGAGTGTAACTCGAGTTACCCAACTCAAGTTAACTTTCATAACTCCAGTCATCTTCTTGATAATCTTTTCTGTGTAGATTAGTAACTCGAGTCACTGGTTATAACTCGAGTTAGTTAAAGTTTCAATTGCTCTCTGCGTTAATTCATTCAAATGAAACTCGAGTTAGGGAACTATAACTCTAGTTGTATAACTCGAGTCAATATATGTAACTCGAGTTGTCTGTATGAGAATTTGAATTCAACGTCTTCGTAATCTGAAACTTCTTGATTAAAGCTTGGGTTCTTGATATTATTGATTACTATTGTTTCTAACCAAGTTTAATCAGTTTGCTAGTGTATTTCAGATATGATTAACAAGTTTTTAAACCTCAAATTATATAAAGCAAATTATTGTCAGAAGCATTAAATGCTGAACCAGATATCAAAGCATGAAAGAGGAAATTGACTTCTGAGCAAGCGAAAAGCATCCATGCTATTTCCTAGACAACATTCTGGCTGAGCCTCAACGAACAATTTGAATAAAGAATGTCAACGGAGAATAACAGATGAATGTCGGAAGCATACGAAGAAACAGAGAAACATAATCTCAACGAAAAATCCATTACTCACAACGGCTCATTAAGTTCTTCTCAACAGTCATTAATGCTATCAACTATAAATAGGAGAAGCATTCAAGTCTCCACCCAACCAAAACTCTGCGCATTCAATTAGTGATTAAGAACATTTATTGTTTCTACTCCAAGAGTTAATATCTTCGGATATATCAATCTTCAGTGATTATTAATCTGCTCTTTTAGAGAGTTCTTTATTGATTATCCTTTCTTGTAAGAATCTCAAAGTATTGGGACTTTGGGATTGGGTTATTTGATTACAACTTGTAAGGGGGAGTAAGTTCTAGTGAGATAATTACTCCGTGAGTTACAGAGTGTGATCATTTGAGTTAGTTGAAAAACTCGGAGAGTCTGGGGACTGGACGTATGTCAAGGATTTGGACCGAACCAGTATAAATCCATTGTGTTGAATCTCTCTTACCTTTACTCTGTTCATCTCTGGTTTGCATTCTACAAACAGAGCACTTTCGAGAGAAAATGTTAAAATCCCCAATTCACCCCCCTCTTGGTGATTAAGCTCCTTCTTTCATTAAGTCTCCTATTAGCTACTTTAATTATCTAAGGATTTAAGCTTAATTACTTATGCTAATATCCTTAAATACTTGGCCTACAATGCTCTGCTCTTTATGAAGAAACGGATGAACCCAAGAGGGGGGTGAATTGGGTGAAGATTAAAAACTTGACACTTTGAAAATCTTTTCGCATTTTCTAAATCAACAGTTTGATATTCAAATAAACATATACTGGAAATATAAGAGATAAGGGAAGAGAATATGCAAACTATGATTTATACTGGTTCGGCCCTTCCTTGACCTACGTTCAGTCCCCAAGCTCCACTTGAGATTTTCAATCCACTATCTCCTTGTTTAACTAGGCACAAGAGAAAAGCCTTTACAACCTCACGAGTTTAGTCAGGCACTTGTGCAGCCTTTACAATCTCTTACCGAGATACTCCCCTTTACACACTGTAAGGATACAATCACACACTCTGTAAATGAAGGATGATCCTCTCACTCTTGGACTCACTCCCCTTTACAAGTTGTAACTGTACACCACTCTCAAAGGTTACACAACCTTGAGATTTGATCACTAAACAGATAATCAAATAAGTCTTTGAACTCTCTCACAGAGTAGATGAATAATAATCACTGAAGTACATAATCGATCATCTCACTCTCTACTGTAAACTATATAGACATTGAGAAACAAAGTGTTTGAACTATCGACAGTGAAGTAGTAAAATCATTTCGTTGGCTTCGTTGATTCATTCATCAATCGTCGTCACTTCTTCCGGTTTGAAGACTTCGCAATTTATAGGTATTTCTGTTTCGACCGTTGCGATCATTCAACCGTTGGAGATTAGTTGGAAGTATCTGTTGAAGCTTTTGTTGCTTTTAGTCCGTTAAGCTCTAATCCAACTTTAATCATAAAATGTTTATCGTTGACTTCGTTAATGCTCCGTCTTGAATGTTGTATTTATGGCCGTTGGAGAAGCTTGAAGATTAATCGTTGTGACTCATGAATATAGTCGTTAGACATATGAAGTTTCATTTCGGCTCAGCATTTAATGCTTCTCTGACACACAAATTGCTTTATGCCAATTTGTTGTTAATCCATGATAAAATCATATTTACGAAGACGAAGGTTTGAAAAACCAGAGTTGATCATGCTCGAGCATGGCTCTTTGTTTGCTCGGGCAACCATTGAGAAGATACATTATAGATGTGGATGAACGTCTCATGCTCGAGCAATCAAACCAGGTTTGCTCGAGCAAGCCTCTCTTGGTAAAGGTTTAGAACAGCTTCTCTCGTTGATGCTCGAGCAAGACAGTATCCTTACTCGGGCAAGAGACAGATAGAGGCGAAAGCTTGTGAATTCAGTGATGCTGCTCGAGTAGCCTTTTTCCTCTGCTCGAGCATGGTGCTTGAGCATGCCTTTCACTCTACTCGGGCATGCTTCAAACAAAAGCTTAAACAAACTTCAATAATTGTTGATGCTCGAGCATGGCAGATATCGTTCTCAGGCAACGCTGAGACAGAGAGCGAAAAGGGTTCAGACACATGCTTGCTCGGGCAACCTTTTTCTTTTGCTCGAGCAAGCCTTCATCTTTGCTCGAGCAAGACTCTTCAAATGTGCAATTTCCTTGCTCAGCTTGATGATGCTCGGGCAAGGCCAATTGTCTGCTCGAGCATGGCTCCTAAACCTGTACTTCTTCGCTCTAAGCTCGAGCATGGCATCACAAATTCTCTGCTCAAGCAAGTTTTCTGCATTCGTCTGACTCGGAGCACAATGCATATGAACTTGAGGCAGAATCTCTTCTTAATTTGCTCTCTGCTTCTTCTTGACTTGAGGCAATAATTCAACTCAACATGAATTGTTCTTTGCTCAAGTAGACTGCCTTCGAATGTCAAACTCCTGGCTACCATATATTATGTTCTTGTGCAAAAATCAGATTTTCAAGAAGTAAACTCATTGACAGTACAAGAAGCAATTTCCAGCGAGCATATAACGTCTTTGGTATAAATCCAAATTTAGAAAATCATCCCATTTCAGAAAGCTTTTCAAATATTCTTTCCATTTCAATAAGAATAAGCTCCAAGCTAGTTGTAGTTCGTCCATTAACATCCGATGAATGGAGCTTGTTCTTGACCAACGTTTTTTGCAACATTCTGAACAGACCGTCAACTTTAAAACATCATATCTCCTTCAATTGATCTTTGTGTTTCATGATTTTGATGTTTTTTGCAAAGTATGTGAGTCTAGTTTCATATGCCACTAATTGCATCTCAATCGGATTTGTCGTTTGTGAGATATGCTCAAAATACCGAAGCTTGGTCCTGATTGTGACGGTGATGTTTGTGGAAACTTGAAGAAATCATAGCTCCTTGGTCTGAACTTCCTTTGACTTTGATATTATATCAAAATGACGCATTAGGAGTCTAGTTTCATATGCCACTAGTTTCACATCAATCCGATTCCTAGTTTTGGAGATATCGTCAAATTACCGAAGGTCGCCTGAAACAGAACTGAATAGAGTATGCTGAAAACACGACCTTGCTCGAGCAGGAATTTTTCTCTGCTCGAGCAAGCATTTTTTTATGCTTGAGCAAGAGCGGAATTTGAGCGAAAATGCACCATGCTCGAGCATGAATTCTGTTGTGCTCGAGCAAGCCTTCAAGAACTCAAATATAGCTTATTTTAACTCCGAATTGAGTCGTTCCAACTTCTATTTGATCGTGAAGACTTCTAGAATCTATCTAAAACTTGTATAATGATTTTCTCATTCCATTGAGAAAGTTCTTCTTTCTTTCTTCTCTATTCTTGATCATTCTTCACTATCTAAACTCTTTCTTTCTTCTTTGGACTCGTCATTCTCTTGAAATTCTACCTTTTTCAATATCTCCTCTTCTTCTCTATTATTCCCAAAATATTTTCATAACTTCTTGTTTTCTTGACATTCTCTGCAAGTTCTTCTTTCCGTAACCTCTTATCTCCTTCTTGATTAATCTCTATAATTCAACTTGGACTAATCTACATTAAATATACAATAGTTAGTCAATGTAGGAGATAAATATATTATACAAACTTGTTGCTCTTAAGAATGACATCTATATAAGACATCATCAAAACTAATCATATCCAACACTTTACTTTTGGGGCTGATTAAGAAGCTTAATTAACTCCGTAATCAAGTGTTTATATGCCCACTTATTACATGTGTCATTGCATAATTGATCTATTACCTTAACCATGGTAATTAGTGCTTATTTAGACAAGTATTATTTCATTGTCTTTAGTCTTAATTATTTTCGAATATAATCAGCCTCTCATTGATACTTTTAATTTGTCTTCAATTAGTGCAAGCTTATTTGCTAATTTACTAAATTGAAACTTAATTTAATTAAGTATTTTTATAAAATTTTCCATGGCTCTTTTAAACTTAAAATAGCCATTATTTTATGTGCCATTATGTCACATATGTTAACCAATTTAATATGGTAACAAATTCCTAAAATACAAGGTTTTCGGTAAATCAAAAATTGGGTATTACATTTCTTCCCCTGTTAATTTAAATTTTGTCCTCGAAATTTGAACATATAACTTTAGGGAAATAACCTAGACATCTTGTCTAATCCTTTTCTATGCATGCTTACTAAACATGCACCATAACATTCTCATTCATCTTGTACCCAGGTATAGTATTCAAAAACAGGATCTACTGATCCATTCTCACAATGATTGGTTTATGCAGGCCTCACTGCCTGACTTATTCTGCCTCTCGGCTTATCACATATTGGCCTTCTAGCTCAATCTATTACCACAGCACTGGAGATTCTAGCCTTACCACCTAGGGAATCATCCTCAGGCCTTAGGCATCTCAACTACTAACTTGTACAGCAAATGTTTTGCCAGACTCAAGATGTATTCTAGACATTAGTCTAACGTCATCATGTCAATTAGCATTTCACACAGTGCTTATAAGCATCGCAGGTCTTATGGCCCAGGGACACCGCCCTGTGCAAACTTGCACATCGGGTCTTATTGCCTCAAGCCTCTGCTCGTCTATTTGAGCTTTTTCCATTCAAGCTCTCAGACTACTTTCAATTACTTAGCACTATATCTGACAACTACTATCTGGCTTAACTAGTTCAGTGTTCTAAACCTTTCCAATACTTTCTGTTCCTATATCATAATCTCCAACTACACCGCTTTTCAACACAATAGCATCGACAATCATGTCATCGCTACACATTATGTTGTCTCATTCTCAATTTTAACAATCGAGAGCACACACCACCACTTCAACTACTTGGTATAGTGAGCCCCTATTCCAATTCCCAAATCTGGCCTTTGTATCCCTCTGGCCTTAAGTTGAGTCACCAGGCATCAACAGTACTACCAAACCGGCCTCTATATCCCTTTGGCCTCAAGTCGAGTTACCAGACATTAGCAGTACCATCAAACCATATGGGAGAACCTCCACCCCTCCTATAAGAGAGCCAGTATTCACACTAGCACATAAAGTAGCAGCCCTATCTATCGGTAATCGGTCCAGCCATAGATAGTCAGGCCCTTCACATGCCTATAATAGCAACCCCATCTATCAGGAACTCGGCCTAGCCATAGATAGTAAGATCCTAAAAGGCGAAATATTATGAATTGGGTGTGTTCATTGCTGGTGCGATTTTCAGCAGGTGTATTGGCAAGTTTAAAAATTCAATTTTAAACTTATTTAGGAACCAGTCAACTAATCTTAGAAGGTCAACACTAACTAAATGCGTTCGGACCTCTATCCTTGGCTACTCAAGCCATCCGTAGAATGTTGTAGTCCATTCTACTTTAGTCTTCTGGCTATTCCAGACATTGCCAACTTTTCTCGGGCTTCACAGTCTCTTCGATACACTTCCTGGTATTCGTTGTTTAACAACCATAGGCTTCTACCGGCTTATAGACACAATAGTCTCACAGGACTTAGAGTTTTTCATCGAACATATACATGTCCAATGACTTATGGACACACTTGTCTTAAAGTTCTACTGCCCACCATGAACATTTGAGAGATACACATCACTACTTCGTCCTCGCCAGGACATACCCCAATCCCGTGCAGCTTCAACTGCAACCACCGGATCCAACTGATCGACGACCATCGCGTCCTTCTAGCCTTACATATTACCCAGTCCACTAGACTAGAGTTGAGTCACCAGGCATCAGGGGCGTCAACCACCGTCATGGGCCATACACCCTCACGATATGGCAGGAATCATAATTTCCTAATTGGTGTATTCGTTTTGGTGCGTGTTTTCATCTCTCAAAATCTCATTCATTTAGAGCCATCTAATACGGCGCCTTTGATGTTGGTTTGGTACCAAGCATCAACCCAATAGTGAATTCAACTTCCCTACTGGTGGTAATCCGCTGAGATCTTCTAAAAACATCTCAGGGAACTTGTTCACAACTAGAATGTCTTCTAGTGTGAGTTCAGTTCCTGTCTAGATACCATAATACAATATATGCTATATAGCACTGGAGCACCCCATGGCAATATACTGGATTACGTAAACCTTTTCTCTAGGTAACCTATTAGATGCAGGACTTGTTATGATGTACTTACCTTGAGAATTGATACACTAGTAGCTCTACTCTATGGTTTGTTGTCACAGTGGCTCCACTTTTTGGTTTGACGTCATGGTGGCTCCACTCCACAGTACTTCACTTGGTGCTTCACTCAATCCCTCCAACTGATCAGCCCCTCTAGTCAAAACCCTCCGTAGGTAGCCCTTTCCGATCAGAACTCCCCGTATGTAGCCCTCTTTAATCAAAACTTTCCATAAGTAGTACTATCTTCAATTGATCGTCTCTGAATCATTATAACGAGAACTCGAATCTTATCAGGTTCCTACCCTTTAGTGGTTTTGTAATTTGCTATCTCTATTTCTGCCATTTCATCTTGGGTCATTCTACTTATGGACTTTTACTATCAGTCTAGCTCCATGCATAATCCTTAGCTTATCTTTCCCTATCGGGTAACCACCCACTTCTTAGGGAATCTATTAACCACTAATATCTCTACGGTTATCAGTCCCAGTCATGAGACTATGACTTGTGGCTACTAAGGTTCTATCTATCGTATGGTTTCGTTAAGGAACTAACTCTCAGGTATTGAAACCTAAGGCAACCTCACTCATACTTCCTAAGGGTTTCTACTCTCAGGTACTAGAACCTAGGCAATGCTTAGTCATACCTTGACCTAAGTACTATCTCTACTTCAACCAGATTTAATCCTATTATCACTTTATCTATTCTCATGGTATCCTCAAAGGATCATCATGTTTCATACCGCAAGGTATTCAGGCTTTAGCTCAAAGGATCTCAAATTCTCAAGCTACTTCCCAGGGATCACTCTCCTGAGGTTTCTCTCACATAAGCACGCTTAACTTCAAAGCGTCTATCGGATCTGGGGTACTACTACGGGTACAAACCTACTTACCACTGGGTACTGGCAACTTTTATAGGTGCTAGTACGGCATACTGCCTCCCCAGAAATGCTAGGTACTTTCCCCTTTCTATGTAACAGACCAACATCGTCAATGACTCAGTCAAAGACCTTCGTCCTCATAGCCACACCCCATTGTATGCATGGTGTCTGACCTCTTAATGGGTAGGGATTGTCCCCTCAGGGTAACTTGGTAAGTTACTATTCTTACAGGGAAACTTATGCAGTAAGTTACTGTTCATAGGGAAACTTAAGGAGAAAGTTGCTATCTATAGGGAAACTTAGGCAGTAGGTTACAGTCTACAGGGAAACTTAAGCAGTATCGACTCCTTGGTACAACTTTCCTTTTAAATTCGTTGTAGGAATTTAATTCAAACCTTAATTATACATCAGGAGTCCTAGAGTCTAGCAACAGAACCCATAATATATGCCATCTCCTTTATCTCTAGGGTCTTAACTACCCGAGCCTAACCTTTTTTCTTTTGGTATACGCCCTTTCTGTATCACAATACCAGTATTATATCAATATTCCTAACCTAGACATCCAAACCATGCTCTAATACCATAATTGTAACACCCCAAATTCCATACTACTTCTTGTGCCCGGTGACACGTAGTATTTAGGAATACGGTGTTGACAAATCAGAGTAAAGTGGAATGGAGAGCATGCATTAACGTTTGGATAATAACTGATACAGAAATGCAAAGGCATAAACTGGTAAATTAAATATCCCGAAGGAATATTCATGTGATATAATCATTCGGAGCTTGTATAATTAAAACTCCAACATCATAACTATAAAATCTTAAATCAAACCTTAACTAGACTTGTGACCTGGAACCCAATACAATTAATCAAACCCATTGGCCAGGCCGGTGTTTAAGTCAAGTAGAAGTCTCCTCGTCTATCACAACGACTTATGACTGAACCACATAAACCAACCCTTTCTTAGTTTAAGCACAAAATGGTTTGAAACAACTCTATCATATTCATCCCAGAAACTAGTCCCTATCAACCTTCTTCAGACTCTCGTCTCGACCGGTGCCTCTTACGGCTCCATCCATCGGTGCCTCTTCTCGACTCTGTCCATCAGTGCCTCTTTATGGCTCCGTCCACCGATGTCTTCTCGGATCCAGGTTCCATTCTTGAACCTTTAGTCAAGGTTGAGATTTCAATACCCAATGAAACTCAGGTAACAGTTAACCTCATGCTCAAGTATGAACAATATATATGAAAGATATTCATTACATATCAGCATCAACCATACATAGCACACAACAAATGTAATGTTAACAACACAACAATACATAGCACACAACACATGTAATGTTAACAACGTTTGCACTCACCAGTGCCACGACTCCTCGTATCTTTAATGCTAGGAAATCAACCCTACGGTATTATCATGACTACTATAACCTGCACAAAGCTAAATGTATATAAATAGGTGACCTAAGACTGAATCTTAGCCACTGTGCATGACCCAAGACCTAGTCTTGTCCATGACTCTACGAATCATTCCATCAAATATAAGCATACAAGACACATCAGAGTTAAAGTTACAGTACGCCTCCGTACCTTTCATCGCATAGTTACCAAAACGCCCAACCTTTTGAATTTGACTTCGGACTTCTCAAATATCCTATAATGTTACCGTCGTATTATTTCCTTTTCCATGATATTATAATTAATATCTTATTTCCTTGAATAATATCAAAAAAAGATATTTTCACCTATTTTGACATTTCTACCCTTGGTGGATTTTTCATTAAAATGTTGTCCTTTCATTTCTTCAAAAACGCAATTTCCAGCATTTTGCCCAGAAATTTTACTAACTTTGAAAAATCATAATTAATTCTACAAAACTAATTTTTGAGTGCTTCAAAATTTCTCATGACTCTTGATATCTCTATTGTCAAGGAAAAATATTCCCAGAAGCTAGAACACCATTCCCAGTTTTAGTTTTTTCAATCACTGTTCAATTCATAATTCCAGAAAGAAAGCTTAACTTTAACAAATTGTATCTCCTTGTGCAAAACTCAAAATGTTACATATTTTATATATATGGAAATCCATACATGTCTACTATGTTCCTGTAAAATTTCATGATTTTAAGACTTCATTTGATACATAAAATAATAGCCTGAACATTCGCTATCAGCACAAGATTTAAAACTGGAAATTCTACAATTTTCACAATCTTGTTCCATTAATATCAAAAATTATTTTACAACATGTTTTTACCATATTCAGCATTTTAAATGGAATTGAGGCGTAAAAACATGTAAAGGAATTTACTTCCTAATTTTCTAGATTAAACTACAATTTTACTAAGAACCAAAAGTTAAAGATCAAGAATTTCCTTGAAGCTTCAACTCATTCTTCCATCCTATGAATTTCTTCACTCCCACCCTCACTTAAGATCAGATGTAGCTTTGTGTTGGTGTGAAGAAAAATGAAATTTTGGTAATTATCAAGAGTATTTCAAAACTTTTTCTTTCCATACAACCATTAGATTAACTATCACTTTATGAGCTCCAATCCTCACCTTTCCCTTATGTGCAGACCTGCCCCCTTTTTATTAGCCATTTAATGTGTTTTTTATTAACAAAATATCTCTTGTTTCAAACTCCTAATTCCCTAGTTGAAATATTTGACTTTTGATGAGGGCCTTTTTGTCTTTAGCCTTGGGGTCCACAATCAAAAATAACCAAGGATTGCGTATAGGCAAACCTAGGATCATTCTCTCTTCTCGAGGAGCCTTTTATTGAATCCTAAGTAATCTAAATTCCATGAAGATGCAATTAAAACAAGGGGAAAAATAGGTTTTGGCTTTTTAAAATTAATAAAATAAAGAGAAGTGCAATTTAATTAAGGGAAAAGTATTTCTCCAGTTACTGGAGATAGAGTTATCTCCAGTGACCCCAAAACTACGTCGTTTTGAATTAATGAAGGGTGTGTTAGTAATTTTAGGTGAATTAATGAAGGGTGTTTCAGTAAAATTTGTATGATTAAAAAATAAACAAAATTACAGAAACACCCTTCATTAATTCAAAACGACGTAGTTTTGGGGTCACTGGAGATAACTCTATCTCCAGTGACTGGAGAAATCCTTTACCCTTTAATTAAATACTAAACTATTGTTTTTGGTCTTTTTAATAAAATGGAATGGAGTATGAAACGTATAAATGATGCTCTTGGAAATGAAGAATGTGGCTATCCTCGTTCAATTAGATGTAGGAGTAATTTTCATTAAGTCTTGATGAAAAACCCCAAGATAACACTTGAGTCCAATATTCCCAATTAATAATAGTTCCTACAAACATAGCTAACTACTACCTCTTGAGATATTGTTTAAAACCACTTAATGTGCAATTAAAATTGGGATGATGCAAATTGGGTCTTCTTAAAGTTGAGTACTAAACAGTCCCTCAAAGGCACAAATCAACTATACTAACTAGACAATGACACGCTAATTAGTATAATCTCATTGACCCAATAAAAGAAATATATTAATCCTAACACCAAATCACAAAATCCAATCTAATTACATATGTTCAATCCACAGAGAAATCCAAACGGCCACTCAGTCTCAAGCATAAAATGACATTCCTAGAACTAGTAACTCATAAAACACCAATGAGAAAATGAATCAAACTAAAAAATCTCCTCAATGAAGCTCGAAAATTCTAGCCACTTTCCATCTCCAAGAGACAAAGGGATCAACCACACATTGAAATCAATCGGCCAAAGCACCAGAAATCCATGAACTAGAAGAGGACAATAAATGACGGTGAAAAATAAATCAGAGAAGGTTGGTTTTCACAGCTGGCGTGAATCTGGATGCGTGGTCGTAAAAGTCCAGGATTGATGATGAAGAACTGCGTTCAGGTCTGCGTGTCTCTCACAAGTCTCTCGCCACTGCTGGTGGAGGTGCAAATCTCACCGGCGACGGTGAAGGTGAGGGGTATCGCTGGTAAGAGGAAGAATCAAGACGAAGGTGAGATGATCGATCAAGGTCTGCGTCTCAGGTTGTCCCCCGTCAACAGCATCTTGCCGGCGATAGAGCAAGGGAACGAAAGAGTAGAGGTCGCAGGCGAGAGGGTAGGTCCTGGGAAGGAAGAAGAACGATGGTTGACGATGAAAAGCTCAAGGTCCAGAGTCCCCGATCCCCATCCGCGGCGCTAGCTATTTAATATATCGAGTCTCCCTCGGCTCGTTCCTCGGGCGTCAACTAGGATCTGAAGTCCCTGGTCAAAAACGCGAGTTTTGACCAGGGACCTAAGTGCAAAGTGTTAAACTTTTGCAGAAGGGACTTAAGTGAAAAATTTTAAAAAGTTTCTTAGAAGGACTAAACTGAAATTTTCACAACTTGAGCCCAAACTTCCATTTTCAAATTTGGTCTAATTTCTTCAAGCACCTACAATTTAAACCAATCAAGCCAACATCAAATATTTATAAGAAATAATGAATAAGAGTAATTACAATAATTATGACAATTTTACCCTTTTTAACACATTTTTCATGTAATCACTCATTAATTCAAATTAATCTTAAATAATACTTTTTTGGCCCAATTAACATGATTAAATCCCAAATTAATCATGAAATAACACATCAAAATATGGTTCGATCAACTTTTCAAACTAAGCTTTTTATTTGACTTTTTTTTTTGTTTCAAACTTCTAATTGCCTAGTCAAAAATTTGGGGCATAACATAACAATGAAAAAGGAGGGAAATATAAAAAGCCCAGATTGGAACACATATATAGCGAAACACATTTGGATTAAACTTGATAATAACAAACAAAACAACACATAACATTTGTTTTGTAAGAGTTCAGTGAAAAGGATTTTGACTACAACTACAAGGGATGAAGTCACTAGAAAATCCCGAAGGCTTATTGAAAATGAAGGGGTGTATCCAAGTTAGTCCCATCTAACCATTCAACATTTCAATTTTTTTAGAAAACAACCCACACTAGTGGAAAAAAGGGTTTTAAGACCGGACAAAAGAGGCATCGTAAGACCGGACAAGCGACCGGTCTTGTTCCAAGTGGTATTAAAAGTCTAACTTTTAAGACCAGACTCCAACCAGTCTTAAAGAAACTCTTTTAGACCGGACATTTACAACATTAGGTCTTAAATGTCATACTATATAGTCCTGAAATATTTTTTGTTTAGTCATAAAACTCAACTTTTAAGACTAGACAAAAAAATAGGCCGCTCTTAAAAGATCGACATTTTAAGACCGGACAGAAAACAATCCGGTCTAAAAAATAGCGACTTCTAAGACCAGACAACTAATTATACCGGTCCTAAAGGACTAACTTTCAAGACTGGATGATCAATACATCCGGTCTTAAAAATTGAAATTTTAGATCAGACGTATAAATACACCGACCTTAAAAGAGCAACTTTTAAGACTGGCCTAATATCAAATATGTACACGTGACCTTTAAGACCGGACATATAAATACATCCGGTCTTAAAATTTGAACTTTTAAGACCGGCGTATTTATTTCCGGTTCAAATTTTCCCAAATTTTTTCCTTGTTCTGTTCTTCCTAATCATATAATACACAAATCCACCACCCAATCCAGAACATAAAATTCGATACTATAAGCTACAAGCTATGAACAATCCATTATGAATAAATTGAATTGGGAAAAAATACAAATATTATTCCCCATGAGTTATGTGGCCTCTTAATTAATGATTATACTATGACAGTACAATACCTAAATGAATATATACAATAAGATAACTTACTTACAAATACAATGAGTTACAAATACAGCACGTAAATCAACATACATGCCCAATATAATATTCACCATGCCTTTATTTGATTCCCACCCAACAACGTAACATCCTCTTTTACGTATAACATGCCCCTTTGGATCAGATCCTGCCACAAAAATATAACAAGAACAAACTTCATAATCAGTGACATTGTTTAAGAACATATATAGAAGGAATATAGTTAAAACCTTAAATTTTTCAAAGAATTCTGCATATGAATATTACCTTATGAATTGACTCTTTTATAAAGGGATATCCTCCCATATCCCTTCTTGATGATCATTTCTTATGATGGGTTCATTATCCTCTTCATCTTCTTCGTTCATGTCCGGTAGGCCCCTTGAAAAAGGAGTACTCTCAGGAAGACCATAATTTGAATGAATTTCGTCATCAATATCAATGACCCTTTTTCCTTAGAGAGCTACAGACCACATTTTATTTTCCTGATTGGTGATATAGAACACATGTTTCGCCTGGTCTGCCATAATAAAAGGTTCATCTCCAAAACTATATAAGTCTTACAAACTCCTTCACAAATTAAATGTGTGTGTATAACTTCAGGACTTAGTCGCCTCTCATTCAAACATTCTACACAAGGGCAATAAAACTTCTCACTATCATCATGGGCATTTTGTTTAGCAAATTCTATAAATTCCCTCACCCTATTCTGATATTCAACACTCGTTCGTAAAGCATTATTTATCCAACTATGATCTATAGTAGAATTCCTATAGATGGAAAGACTTAACATACATAATCCGAAAAAATTGAAACTTGCATATAAAATAAGGCAACTCCAAATGCATATATATGCTAAATGTCGGTTATGTCTTTTTTTTTACGGAGAAACTTGCCCATTAAATGCATAACGAAGAATCACTTTTGGTCATAAATGTATCACAGTGAATCCAAGAAGCAAAATAAATGCATGACAAGGAAATTAAATGTATTGCATGAAGGTCTTGTGGACTCACCTGTAGCATATAAATTCAAATGTGTTTGCTGAGTCTTTCTACTTCGGCCACGAACGTTGATGTTGCAGACAACAAGAGTTACCTAAAAACACTTGTTGGTCAGTTGGGTGGGTCTAAAGTGCAAATATAATCTTCAAAATACTATATTCATTAACAACAGAGAAACCCACAAGAACATTTCATCGATTTCGTTCAACCCATGAAAAACCCAGAGCCATAAGCAGGAAAATCATAAAGTTATATAACCGAAACACCTCGTACAGCTTGGCCTATAAACGTTTAGCTAAGGAACCAAAAAGTGATTGTCGAGAGAGCAACGTGAAGAAGCGACGACGCAACATACAAACACTGGAGACAGAACATGAGTAATCACTTTCGGCGTGACAAAAGAAGTTCTGAGAGGGAAATTTAATTTTCCGCACGACAGAGACATGTTTTAGTATTTTGGATTTTATTAAGACCGGTTAATTATAACGTATTCGGTCCTAAAGATATAATTTTATTAATTAATTTTTAAGACCGGCGATTTAGAAGACTCCGGTCCTAACTTTTTACTATTCATTTAATTGTAAGACCGAATTTTATAAAAAATTCGGTCCTAAAAGCCAAATACTTTTCCGATCATAAAGGTCCTCATTTATTAATTAACCAAAAAAAAAGAGGATTGGCTTTGGCGAGCGCAGCAACAACTGAATGAATAAAATAAATTAAAGGAAAACTGGAGAATATATAAGCTTCTTTAATTACTGGAGAATATGAATATAAAAAAGACAAAAGTTTAGTTCTTAATGCTTCATACATTACTGGAGAATATGCACGTACACAAGAAAAAAGAAAGAAAGAAAAACAAACTGAACATTATGAACGACAAGAATCTAACTAAACATCCTAAAGCTTATTATCCTCCAATGCCTTGGCGATATCAGCGTGAGCAGCATTAACTTCCCACCGGAGATCAGCAAGTTCCCGTCTTACTGGCATCAGCCATAATGCATCATTAGAGGAAAGAGGAGAGGGGTCAGTAGTAGGCATGCTGGGGGCAAGAGGTTAGAGAGGGAGAGCTGGAACCTCTTCATGGTCTGAAGGCTGGGGGTGCGGCAATCTCTTCATCATCCGAAATAACAATGGGTCCAACGACCCGAGACTCTTTGGTCACAATAGAACGCACTCTCGCTGGAGGAGGCGCACCGTATAACGATCCAACAAAGGCACGAGCTTCAGGAGTAAGAGTACCCCTATAAGGAGTTATCTTGTATCTAACCATGGTTTGAGGCTTTGAGCGGTTGGGGCAGAGAGCTAAGTAGTGAGGAGTTAATAAGGACAGAGAGGTAGTGTGAGGAGTTAATAAGGGCAGAGAGCTGAGATACGCAATTGATTATGATTTTTATGTTTCTACTTTAAGATCCTTCTTTTATCATATGTCTGGTCCTAAAAGTATATTATTTATTTTTTCAATTAAATTACTTTTAAGACCGTCATTTTATCATATATCTGGTCCTAAATGTCTACTATTTATTTTTCCAATCAATTCAATTACTTTTAATACTGACCTTTTATCTTATATCCAGTCCTAAAAGTCAATTATTATTTTTCAATTATTTATTTTTGTAAAGTAAGAATTTTTCCTTAAAAAATATTACTTTTAAGAACGGATCTTTTACAAAATCCAGTATTAAATGTTCAGTCACTTCAAAATTACTCAGATAGTAGAGTCGTATCCTTACACTCTGTTCACATGATCCAGATTCTCTTCGGCTTCCAGGTAAACTGCCCAACTATGTGTCTCCTCGTATTATGAGGACTATGCGTCTCCTTGTAAAAAGTTTCTGGCGTTTCATATTCTTCAGGATGGGTTCTCTATTTAAACCCGTTGTTACTTTAGTTTCTTCACATTCTTCTTCATCACTTCTACACAGCCTCCTCCACCGCCTAGCCTCCACTGTAATGGCTGCTCCACCAGGTCCTCATTTTCCTCCTCCTCCTCAACCTCAGCCCCCTCCTCCATTGCCTCCAAATCCGATTGTCAAGCAGTTGGTGCAGAACGTGGTGGCTCGCGTCGATCACATCGACCGACGCTTGGGCCAATTGTTTCAGCTTGTTCATACTGTAACAACAAGCTGAACATAGTACTCCACGCCAATGACGTGAAGTACCATCCTTCTGAAGACGACACCTCCAACAACGATGGGGAGGATTAGTTGTTTTATGGTTTTTTTTTGTAATAGTCACTGCCCTTATATGGCAGCATAAAAATTATTAAATAAAATATTTTTAAATTTTGTTCTCGTGTGTGTTTAGTTTATTCATTATCTGAATATCTGGTGGAAAACAATGTTCATCTTAACTATATAAAAGTTGAGTAGTAAGCATCTCTCTAGCCAACACGTACATCAGCAAAAATGGCAGACTCAAAACACTAAAATTAAAAAATTTAAAAATAAAAAGCAAGGCAATTATGAAATATGGATAATGGAGATGATATAGTTACACAGTATTTTGTAAATTAATAATGGAGGTTGTAATAGGTACACATATATAATTTAATGTTTTGATTATTCTCTCTAAATAAATAAAGTAAATCGGTTATGAAATATGAATAATTGGGAAAGTAGTTACAAAATATTTTTAAAATTAATAATGTAGGCGTAGCTACAAAATATTTAATAAATAGTTAATTTAATATTATGATTATTCCTTAAATATCGAAGTGATGTTTTATATAAAAATATATTAATAAATATATTGCCTCTCAACCGCGAATAGCGCAGGCCTTAATAGCTAGTTATTTTTTAAATTAAACGAAGACCTTTAGAACTGTACATTTAAAACAACTACGGTCCTAAAAGTGTGGCCATATTTTTTAAATTAAACGAAGACTTTTAGGACCGGACATTTAGTAAATCTACGGTCCTAAAAGTCTGGCATATTTTTTAAATGAAATGAAGACTTTTAGGACTGGAGATTTATAAAATATCCTGTCCTAAACTTCTCGCAATATTTTTTAAAATTAAGCAATAAATAATTTTATCCACAATCCAATACATTCAGCAACCACAAATGGACATAAGGAAATTGTTTGAAATGAATTAACAAATTATCATTGTATACTATCACAAATTGGACAATTGTTCATTTACAGACCGAAGATGATTGTTGATACAACATATATTTACGAATGAATTCACAAATCAATTATTTTTCTAACTTTTCAGGATCATCAGATCATACAGATATTCACAAAACACATTGCGTGTGCGCTCAATATCACCATCAGGAAAGGGGTCAGCACAGTCAAACATCTGTAGCATCAAAGGCAGAAATATATTAGTCGTCCTTCCTTGCATCAAAGGGGTCAGCGCACAGACAAAGTTATGTAATAGACATTTACAGTTTCAGTGATGGTAGTACTAGTTGCATGACAATATTATACATGTGTGTCAAGTCGTAATGGCCACATAAGTTGGACTCCTTTGGTTGCCGACGGGTCTAAAAACAAACAAGAAATATATAAGAGCATATATTGCTACTGACCAAGTTCACAAGCCAGTGTGCCAGTGTCCAAATATGTACTAACCTTTGGTATGATCCATGTAGGCTCTTTGACCTCAGCCCCAAACCTTTTCTTGACCTTTTGTTGGAATGATTTCAAGGGCCTATTGTCAAAATCACAAATTTACTCAATAATGATCACTGAAAATTTACAGCAGAGATTTCAGACTAGACAATCAAAATGACATGCTTACTTGTTCATGATATGCTTCAATGTAGGTAGTGGATCATTGTGAATGAAGCATAGAAAGACCACTTTATTCTCATTCGCTCAAATCAGGACCAACTGCCAATGGCGACTGAAAATTCACAACAGACAAGTACTCAGTAATATGTAGCAGAATTAAGGGAATTGCATAAAAGAATTATGATATGTACCTATTGTAGTATGGTGCCAAGTACCACTTTCTCCTATTGGTGGACAACCTTGATGTTATGTATGATTGTCTCTCCGCTAAGGGTGGTTGATTTATGTACTGTGGGCACAAGAATCCAATATCTTGGCTTCTGCCCTGTTGTTCCAATTCACGATGAATAAACCTACAATAATGACATCAGGGAATTAGTATATACGTATGTGAGTGTCTCACATTTATGTTATGTACTCATAGAAGAAGATACTTACTTTATAAATATGAGAATAATTGCATCAGTAAGCTCCTGTTTATCAAACAGCAAGGAAATTATATCATCTTGGTCAACCAAAACCGGGTGCTTATTACGGAGGCCTACTTCTGTATTGGCAGGCCATTGATGAAGTCCAACTTGTTTATTGGATACCATAAAGACAATTTTGTCCTTGGCGCTCAACTTAGCCGTGCTAACCAATTCAGGAGGGGCTGGAGCTTCAGGAAGAGTAGAAACATGTACAAGCTTCACTGGCCACGAGATGAAGGTTCCAATGACATGACTCACAACCTTCACCTGATCAGTTGGGAGAGGGACATGTGCATCAATGATGACCTATTCAATTGACACTCTAACTTCATCATCAGCCATTTGTTGGTGGTGTACAATTGATCCCAAGTTGTGGACAGTCCCTTTTGCAACCAATCGTCTATCATGATGATCAGGATCCTCCACATAAAGGTCACAAGGTTGCTTTGACTGTCCAGCAATGCAGCTCCCTCTAGTGCTCTGCTGCATAGGTGTAGGTGAGTGTTGCAAGGGAACACCGGTCTCTGCACGAGAGCTTACAAGCAGCTTCATTTGATTCATTTCCTCCTTCATCTCTCTTAGATGGGATTGAAACATTGAAGTCAATAAAGCTTCTTTAGCCCCTGCTTCCTCACTAAATTTGGCTAGCGTCCATTCCATCTCCTCCTGGGTAACCATATTTTGTTTCTGACGTTTGGCGCTACCAAAGTATTCCTTCAGGCCTACCCATCCTCCAACCCCCCTTACACTCCCCAGGTGATCCAGTTTTCTAGTCGCAACGGTCAGAACATCATTCCTCCCGTCCGACAAAAAAAGATCCCTCTATTTCTTTCTTTTTAAGATCTTCCTGTAAGATACGAATAACGAGAAGCTTAGTAATGAAACATGTTTAGTAACTAAAAACTAACAATAACGATACTTAGAATTCTTTCAGCAACTAGACGAGTTTGTTCACTCGTGTAGGCGACGCTTGGCTTTTGCCGAATATACAACCACAATTGATCACGACGTATTGGAGATGGCGGATCATGTATCGCAGAAGGATTGGATTCTGCTTCATCTTCCAATCTCTTCCGCTTGGCCGCCATCAATTCTTTTTCGACCTTTTCATATCCACCGCGAGAAGCCCTATGCGGGCAATCATTCTTTCTCCACATCTCCTGTGCTTGTTCCCTTCTTTTTTGTGAATCAGAATTCAAAACAACTACTCCCTCCGATTTTAATTATAAGAGCAAATTTTGGAGTTGGTTTTGGTCCTAATTATAAGAGCAAGTTTTAACTTTTGTCAATTTTTTCCTATAATACCCCTATTTATACTTTCTCAATAATAATTAAAAACAATAATAACTTAATAATACACCTATATATTTTATAAAGTAAATAATGTTTGCAACTCATTAATGTCATATACACCTAAATTATACTTTTTTTATATAAAATAATTTTGAGCAATTTTTGTTATATTTTTCCCATATCACCCCTACTAATACTTCTTCCGCAATAATTAATTTAACAACACGCTTATATAATATAATATAATCCACGAGACCCAAAATATTTTCCAGTCTTGGACCGTAGCTTGTTTCTAACCTATTCTTCAGAAATTTCCAATTAACTTCCCTCT
The DNA here is from genome assembly GCA_019022615.1 of Acacia melanoxylon. Taxonomy (NCBI): domain Eukaryota; kingdom Viridiplantae; phylum Streptophyta; class Magnoliopsida; order Fabales; family Fabaceae; genus Acacia; species Acacia melanoxylon. The sequence continues at coordinate 23,408,200 of JAFJYJ010000001.1, read as the reverse complement.
AAATCTGAATTTGAGAGCACTTAACTAATAATTAATAAATGGCACGAATAATAAAAACCGTAAACCAAGTGGTGGTGGCTGGGGAGAGAAGAAGCGGAATCGACCGATACCAACACGCGCACTTCCATGTGCATACACAGTCCATAATAATACACGCTTAATTTTGGATGAGGGAATTTTAGAAAAATACACATAATTAACTAATTTAACTTCCTTCCTTAATCCCTCCAAATTCTGGTAAATATCTCTTATAATTAGGACCGGAGGGAGTATTAATTATGAATTCCAGCCATCTCACTAACAGAAATTAGAGAACTTCTGCTTGATATGAACCTCAAACACTAGTCAAATTCACTTCATCAAGTTTCAACATTTTATTTAAGGAAGATGTAGAATTGTAGAAGAAATTGGGAGAACCAGAGGAAAGGGAGTTGCAGAACTGCACCGAAATCTTTACACAGTTAACATACTAACTAACGAATAGCAATGTCTAACCACTACCTACTATAATCAAACTAGCTAAGACTATAATAATGGTTTGACTCTTATGCCATTATTATTTCCCTAATTACCTTCTTAGTATTTTACCTTTGCAAGGTTTACATATCAGACTTGCATAGAACTAAGACATGCTCCTCTTATGCAGGATAAAGGATGGAAGTATATACTTCTATTCACACACCAAACTATCTAACTAACAGGATTAGATGAACACAATAACATTCACTTATCCGCACAGGTTAATAAGCAAATAAAAAAGGGCAAACAAAACTAAATATAAACTTACCAAAGCTTCAGGAGTGGTCCGCAGTTGAACAAATTGTTGCCAAGTTTGTTCATCAATAAATGTGTACTTGTCCCAAGGATTATGGTCATGTTGAACCTCAGCAAAAATATATGTGTTAGTTAGAAAGGTCTTAAATTTCCTCCATGTATCAGCACAATAAGACAATGTCTTGTCTTTCAACTTCTGGCAGTCAGGGACAGTGTATGTAAGTCGGATAGTGTCCCAAATACGTTCATTTACTGTGTGAAGGTCCACATTTTTCCACTCATCTGTCAAGATGCTAGCCTTGCTGCGTGCTAGATAGCCGACAAAACTATTATATTTGCCTTTATTATGACCAAAAGGAGCCAACTTTTCATCAAACTGAATCTCGAGCTTTGACCCAGAGGTCTGACTTACGGATACGTCTTTCATTCGTGTGCCACTTCTACCACGGCGTGCAGGGAGGTTACGAGGCTCATTGTGAGATGAAGAGGTTTCGTTCTAACTCACACCAATCACACCAATAAGACGAGTAACTGGCGTTGAACGAACAGGACAAGAACCGTTTTCTACATTCATTTTCGAGAAAGGAAGAGAGGTTGAGAGTGGTGGTGGGAAAGAGGAACGCGTGAGAAAGTGAGAGAGTAACAGAGAATCGTGGTGGTGGGCGAGGAAGAGAGGTAATGCAATAGGAAGAGGGGTTTCGCAACAAGAACAGGGGTTTCAGAGTTCAGAGAGAGCAACATATAAGTCCTAAGGTAAGGTTTCACGTGAACGCTTTTGTTTTCAAACCAGATGAACTAAAACGCCGGTCTTAAAGGTTAACATTTAATACTGCCCTTCATTAAAATCTGGTCTTAAAAGCAATAAACTTTTTGTTCAACTTTTTTCAATATTTTGTACCGGCCACAATTTAAGTTCGGTCTTAAAAGTATAACCTTTAAGACCGTTTTTTATATAAGTCTGGTCTTAAAAGTTTTAGTCCTTTATATTTAAATTTTTCCTTATTATTTTGGTCCGCAGAAAATATAAGTTGGGCTGTATGAGATTTCTCTATAAAGTAATTGATATTTCAATTTTTTTAATAACATTTTTAAGACCGGTTGTTTTGTTAAGCGGTCTGAATAATATATTTAAGACCCATTAATAAAGGATCCAGTCCAAGAAGTTCTTGATATTTAAAAAATTGCCACCGGTCATACTTTTAAGACCGGTGCGTCAGTACTCCGCTCTAAACGAGACGATCTTAAAGCCGTTTTTTGCACTAGTGCCATTAAACAAGGAAGAAGAAGGACATGCTAGTGGTTAGAATTATTAGGGCTATGAATGAGTTTTATGGCCTTAAACCACCCATTACGGAATGAAATCTCTTCTCCATTGAAATTAATTGCTCATTCAGATTTTTTATAAGATCCAAAAAATCAAATCATGTAGATACAAAAAATTAGTTAAAATTAATTAAAGAAAATTAATATAAAAAAATGTAACTTATTTTTCTTTTAAAAAAATATTGTTTATGGCAAATCTAACAAATAACTAATTGCGGCAAAAAAAATGAAAAAATGACACTACAAATTTCAGATAAGCTATTAGTGTCTCTTGTAAATAAAAATAAGTCATCCTTAAAAAGATTTCTTATATATACCATTGAATGGAGTAATCCAAAAGACTTCATTTTTGGGCCAGAATTTTGTGGTAGATTTTAAAGTTAATCTTATGTTATGGACTTGCTTTTCTCGCTGGCCATTTTCAGCAAGTCAAAACAAAACCCTCTTACATTAGCGTATTTGGATGATGCGCAAACCATGGTTTTAGAGACAAAAACCACGGTTTTGAAAAAACCAACCCAATCACTGTCATTTTTTTTATAATCAATTTTCCCATCAAAATCAAGGTTTTGAGAAGAAAAACCCAAACACTTTTTCTCCATAAGCTATTTTTGGTAATGAAACCATGGCTTTGGGGTGGAAACCATGGTTTTACCACAAGTCTAACCAGTTTAAACCAATTAGTTTATAAACAGTTTAAACCAAATAAGAATGAAATATCTGGTGGAGTTAGAAAAGAATACAGCATTTTTTTTTTTAAAAAATATATAATATACTTGTTACCTCAATTGTAACGCTAATCAGTGTTTAAATGTCATTTTCTATCCGATTAAACTAAACAACCGGAGTGGAAAGTCCAATATTTTTAAATGAACATATTTTGGAGGCACATAATTATAATGTTTTTTTTTTGTTAATGAATCATTATTTTTTATTTTCAAATTTTTACACTGCTTTAAAAAGAAATTCTTAATTTTTTAGAGATTTTCCTGTCGATGTAATATAACTTGGAAATTCTTATTTCCAAGTCTTTCAACAAATGGAAGAGGAGAGGTGCCCCATGCTCCCGGCCTAGAGAGTAGAAGAATGGAGAAGGAAGAAAAGTGTGCACGAAAGCTCAAGGCTCATGCTTCTAACTAGAGAAGAGAACAATGGTGAGGACATTGTTGATGGGTAGGAGACGGAGCTTGAGATAAATATTTGGAAGGGCCAAATGTATACTCATTAACTAATTTTAAAAGTTTATGATTAAATAACATGTTTAAAATATTCATATTTATAATAAAAGTATTTTAACAATTCTATTGTATAAGATAACATACATGTCTCTAATATAGATGTCATATCAATAACAAAATGAGAAGATATCATGAAATTCCAAAAGGTTTCTGTTATATAATAAATCAAAATATTAAAAGTTAACAATGTAATCTATAATACAAAATTAATTAAACACTATACTAAATGAAACAATTAAAAATTACCTTCACTTAAAAGTAATACTCTTTGCTCTTTTAATAACTTGAAATCATCAATAATTGAATCAGTAGTGAAAGTGTCATCTATTTCTCCTTCAATATGAATTACCATATTATCTGCAGTAAAATCATCTTCCATCTTGTTACGCAACCTTGTCTTAATTATTTTCATTGCTGAAAATGAGCGTTCTGTGGTAGCTGTTGAAACTGAAAGAGTTAATAAGAGGCGAATTAATCGATCAATCAAGTAATACACCTTTGATTTCCTTATTTTCACTAAAGTACAACATAATTCAGGTAGAGTTGATAGATTCTTCAAATCTGAATGACTAGAAGCATCAATAACAAAATGTTGAAGTTGAGGCTTCAAAATTATCTTCTCTTGCTCAGTAAAATCAGCAGGATAGTATTTTCCAACAAGAGTGACAATATTATCAATGTTGAAAGCTTTATACGCATCCTTAGGAATCAAATGAGAGCTAAGTGTCAAAAGCTCCAAACTTTTGTCCTTAAACCTCATACTCAACTATTGCAACTGTTTAGATATCATAACTAAAAATATTTCCACTTTATAATGATGCTCCATTGTAATATGATCTTTTCAATGATGGGAGCGTCCTTGTCGTGCTATATATAGAGCACTAAAGTTAGGAACATCAATCTTATGTTGCTCACAGAATAATGTCATATTTTTCAATAAATCTGACCAACCATCTTCTCTCAATTTTTGAATAAGAAGTTTTTAGTACAAACTAAATTCAAAGCATTAACTATATCTTGGGATTGTTCTTGCAAAGCTTGGCAAAGAACATTTTAAAATTTGATTTGAACTTTGTCCATTAAAGACATTATGGATATGCCCATGTTGATTCAACAAGTCTCCACAAGCCTTCATTGCTTTGTTATGTGGTGAGCAAGGATCTTCTCCTATATGATTGAGAAAAGCACAATTTTTTCAATTGAGAACTTTTTTTCACTTTTGAAATCCTTTAACAGTAAAAACATTTACTCCAGGACGTCCACTTGGTTTAGTAAAAAGAAAACATGGTAAGTAATAAGCAGCTTCATATTTGTAGTAGGAGAAAACTATAACCAAGAAGGAAATATGCCAAACCAAGTATACTGAAATCTTCTTGGATGATTCTTTCATGTAAGAGGATAACATTGAAGTTTACACTGGTATGAACCCCATTTTAAATAAGCCCTTCAAACTTCATCTCTTTGATTCACATGATGTTGCCATATTTAAGGGCATTTACTCGGATCATGCTCTAAGGAACTAAAATCAAATTCATTGGAAGTAACCTTAGGAATTTTAGAAGGTTGTTCCTCACATTCAAACCTTAGAGCATCATGGCAAGTCTTTTCAATCGGTGAAGATGTGGAAGCTATGTTACCTTCCTCTATGTGATCACTAGCTTTCCTCTTGAAAAATGAATTAATTGTTTTATTATTCATCATTGAGCTATCCTTAGATTTTATCCCTTTCCAAATAACCTATATAAACAATTTAAACCATATAATTAACTATTATCATACTAAATATAAATATAGAAAGAATAAACATATTGGACTATTTACTAATATGGTATGCTTCATGTAACATCCCATTTTCAAAAGCAGTATATTTTTTTTTTCATCAGAGTAGAGCATTGGAGCGATTGAGTAACTGATAATTAGATTCAAAATGCCATAAGTCTGGCTGATTACAAAAGCGGTACAATAACCGAGAGTTTTTAAAGTAAATAACAACAGAAGTGTCTCCCTGACAACACCCATGCTGTGGCAACAAAAGAAATTCTCCGGCTTTGGGACTCTAAGCGTCTTTGCTTGCCCTTATCTTCTAGCGCTCGGTCCTCCCGACCACCGAAGCTATTTTAAATGCTGAGGTCCAAATGCACATCGGACCTCAGGTAACGGTTAACCTCATATTTACATACACAGCATATGGAAGACAATCACAGCATTAATCCACACATAAGTACATAGCAGATGCAAGATTAATATAACAACAGTACACATCTCATGTAAAGTTATATATGCTAACAGTACACATCGCATGTAAAGTTATCTATGTTAACAGTACACATCGCATGTAAAGTTATCTATACAATTCACTCGTATAGTCGTCTATCACATATAGGTATACAGTAAATATCAGAGTTAGTGTTACAGTACACGAACGTACCTTTTTGGCGGTACAACGGAACTTTTACGGAAAAACGGTAAATTTCCGACAGCGGGAAAAACAGCGGTGTGACGGCGGCACACAACAAATGCTCGACAGCGTACGATTATCTCGAGATATCCTATAAGGATAATATTTAACAACTTTTAGCAGCATAACGGGCATTTTAGGTACAAATTACCATTTTGCCCCCGAACCCCTAATCGGCGGAATTTCGCCGGAGCTTCGCCATTTTTTTTCGCTCTATCTCTCTAGAATTTTGACAGATCTTTTCCCTCATCATATTTTCGAAATATATATCATATTTACCCCTAAATATGATATCTAGACTATCTTGAAAAATTAAAGATAAATCTAGCATTCCTACTATATCTACCGAAAGAACTACCAAAACTAAAGACTAGGGACCGAAGAACTTACCCGACTTTGCTCGGACTTTCTCCGAGCTTCTCTCTCTAACTTCTCTCTAAGAGGCAGATTTTTGGTGTGAGAAATGAAGAAGAGGAGCTTGGTATTTATAGAAGAGACGGATGGCGAACGGTAAATAATTCGAACTTCGGTCTTGACGAATATGGACCGTAGGATCGCATTTTTGAGGACAAAACACTCTTGGCCATCCATGGTCAAGATCGAAATCTAAGAGCCCTAAAGTCAATGGATGAGTTGTCATCCATGATGGCTCTTGCTTTATGGCCTCCGGCCGATAAAGCTACCCGACGGTGTCCGTTTCGCGCGATTTCGCGAAAACTCAAAAATCCGGGCGTGTAACTTTGAAGATCTTTCCATCCTCTTTCATATTATCTATTTGGATCCTCTTTTTGATCATATCCGGGTATTCTCCTATAAGTGCGTCGGAAGATATTCGGACAAACGCGTCCGATTACGGAAATCGCTTAGATAGAACCAACTTCTCGACAACAATTCACCGAATCGTAAAACGTCCGTTGTTGCCTAACTTAATCTCGTGTTTAAAAAGACGCAATTGTTTCTATAGGTTCTCACTTTGCCTATCTCGACTCTACTCTATCTGATCAACTTTTCGTCTTATTTGAAATCGGGGTTTTCGGTTGCGAAACAACGCTGGTAAATTCTTTCTTCGTGTAAAATTTCACTTGTTCTTAATTTGATCGAGTCTGAAAATACTTTTACCTCTGGTTTACCCGTAGAATTTATTTCTAACTTTTCCCTCGGGCCTCGCTATAAGGCGACTCACCGCATTATATTATTATTTTATTCTAATTACCTTCACATTTATTTTTTTCTTTTTATTTTTTATTTATTTTTCTAAGCATAAAATATTTTATTAATATTTTATTTTTTTATTTATTTAATAATTTCGAATTTCTCCAATTAAAAATAATTATTTAAATTATTTTTAATTCATTTACTTTATACCTTAATTATCCCATTAATTACCAGATTAGCCACTTACTAATTTTTGATAATTTTCTTAATTAGGATAAATCATTATCTCACAACTATTTTACTTACATTGGTATTTTATATCCCATGTAAAATATTAAAAATCATGGGGTCACTTATGATCCCAAAATAATACTTAATTTTGCCTCATTATTTTTCAAGGGAAATTATCCCAAAAAATTCCTAAAATTAGAGACAACATACTTTCTAATTTTTAAAAAATATTTAATTGCCTCCTGGGATTTATCATAATATTTTTAGGTCATTTAATGCCTCAAAAATACATTATGGATTTTAGCTCTTTATCTCTCCTAATTTCCATAGAAATTACCTTAGAAAATAAGGTAATTATTACACTAGTTTTGAAACCACATATTCACCTATTTCCAATAGGTATTATTTATCGAAATATGATACTTATCATAAATACGATTTTTAGGGTATTACACTTCATTTTTCTAAAGAGAGCAAACAATTCATGCTTTTATTCGAAGAGACATCCACCTTCTGGAAACTTCCCTAAACCCAAGCCCATAGCCAAGATAAACTAATATTCAAATTCTTGATTTAGAAGAAAGAACTAAAGTCAAGCAACACATTCAGGTTCAATTTTTATGTTCAGTATGAGTGAAAAGAAAGATCTGGGCATGAATTTACTGTCTAAAATTTCACAAGAGTTTATATATAATGCTCTTCATATCTAATATTACTCAATAGTATACTTGATTAATATATAACATCTACTTCAAAAAATTAAAAGCATAGAAATTGTAGCCCCTTTCAAATCTCAACTTTAAATAAGTGAATTCACATACTCCAATTTTAAGAATGATTTATAGAAGGAACTTGAGTGATCGGTAGTCAAAATCCTTCAAATTTTATGTCCATATCTGTACAAGCTTCACCAGACCTATAACAAGAACCTTTAAATAAATGAAACTGAGTGAGATGAAAGAAAATCTTTAACAGTTAAAATGTCAGTAAAAAAAAAAAAAAAAAAAAAAAAAAAAACCCTTAACCCCAGGCGACTAGGCGTGACAATGGAACCAAAAGACTTAAGTGGGCCAAAATTATGGATCAACTGAATTCGCATCATTGACCTAGTTGTCAAACAACAGAGCAAGTAGAAATATGAAACTATTCATAACTGTTTCACATGTGCAAGGAAAAATACCAGAGGCGACCACTGAAGCAAATCCATAGGAAACCACAAAAGCAAAGGCAATGGCGGAGACTATAAAGCACGGATGGAGGAAGACGAACTGAGGTTGTGTGTGCTGTGGCATCCCTGCTACTGCGTGAGAGATAGAGAGACTGAGAGGATGAAGAAAGCACAAATGAGCAGAGCAGAGCGCGGAGGAAACGAAGAGGAAGAGGAGAGGAAGCGTGTGCGTAACGTTTCAGCGGGTGGGAATGAAAGAAAAAAAAACAGGGAAAAAAGTTATAAAAAAATTTCTGATTTGTTTTTTGGGGGGCCATGGCCCCCTGTCCCTTCAATGCTCCGTCTCTGTTGGTGGGAGATCTGTAAGTATTTCTGTAAGAGATCATTGAGCTCAGAGGCATCCACTGGTCTTAGTGAGCCCGCAGACCCAACTCACCTAAATGTTTTGTTATAAGACGGAAAAAAAATAGAGAGAAGAGAACAATATAATAGAGGAGGAGGACTATTTACGCGTGGGCTGACTCTTCCTTTTGGCTCTTATATTAACCCAAATCACAAGTTAATATAAATACATTTAGTTTCCCTTTAGCACAAGAAAAGCAATGTACGTGAGACTTTTCGTTTAAAACAAATTCTCTTGTGGGCCAATGAAATAATACATCATCAGGTTCTCAATGATCTTGATGAATTCACAATTTCAACATGTTTAGCACATTGATTAATTTCATGAATACCACCACATAATATCATACCACTCCTCCCTATCATAACTTCCAAATATTTCACAAAAATCTTTAAACTCATGACCACTATGTAAAATTTTAATAAATTTCAGCAACATCCCAATACTACTCTAATCCTTATTATAAATTTAGTTTGACTAAATCTCACGTACTTAGAAATGGAAGCAACCACATTCAATAAATTGATTGAACTTTACAGATTTACCCGTATTTAATAATCAATATTGAAGAAAAAAAACTATATATTTTTCTCACCTATATTTTCAATACACATCTAAATTTGCAAAATAATCATTAATGACTCTTAGGATGGAGTTATATTTTCGATCTTTTTTTTTTTGATAATTTGGACATATAATAAAGACTAACGTGGTATACTTTTAAAATTAAATAATATGCTTTGATATGAAATAGAGTAAATACCCTTTTGGGTCCCCGACAAAAAACACGGACCCCAATGGGACTTTTTTTATGGACTAAAAAGGGCTTTTTGGAAATTTGCGAGGGACCAAAATGTTCACAAATCGGCTCTTATTCGTCCTTTTTAGGGACTAAAAAGGGTATTTCTTTGTGTGAGGGACCAAAATGGGGTCCGTGTTTTTTTCCAGGGACACAAAAGAGTATTTACTCTATGAAATATAAGTCACATTTGATTAGTATTCTTTGGTTAATATATATAGGTCATTACTAAGAGGATAAGCAATATTTATTTTACAATTTTTCCCTATAATTATTGTTTAAACTTTTTCATATTTTTCTCTCTTCTTCAAAATCCCATTTAATAGGGATAAATTTGAAATACTTTTCAATTTAAGATGAATATAATGAGTTAATTGCTCTCTATTAGTATGAAGTAATTGAAAGTGACTTACATTTTTAGAATTAGAGTGTTATCACAAGGAATTAACAATACTCCCTCTAGTCGATAACATAAGTTACTTCTAGAAGAATGACTTGATTCACATAAGTCACTTGGAGATTGATTAATACTTATTTGTTAGTTTCACTCATGTAATTAATATTTGAATGTGACTTATTGTATTTTTTTTTTCTCACTTTCAAAACTACATTTAATTGGGAAATATTTTCAATTTAAAACAAATTTGAGTGAACTACTCTTTGGTCAACAATATAAACCACTTCAACTGCCGGAAACAACTCGATTCATATGAAGTCTCTCATTTAATATGTGCAATGATTTATATAGATAATTTATAAAAAATAAAAATTTGAAAGACAAATTTTTTGATATTATATTTAAGATCAAACCGGTTAACTATTCTATATTTAGGATCCAAGGAAGTTTCGAAACATGTAAGGAACTTCAATTTTCATCCCTATTGCTATAAAAGTTACGGGCAATGGCGAGACGCTACTAGAAACAACAGAGGGAGGGAAGGAAGGCTTTTTAAAAAATATAAGAAAATGAATTTTATTAAAGGCAAGGCATCTTTGACATATCATATCATTCCTGGGTTCAGTTTCTCTGCCCAGCCAAGCCATGTTTCTCCTTATCCCTCCTCATCCCTCATGAGCTTTAAATCTTGACCATCCATTTGATATCTAACTGCTCAGAGAAAGCCATATCTCCTAAAATATTTTCTTAATATTAGTCAGTATCCTAAAATATTTTTTTAAGACCAAGCAGTATTTGCTTAGTACTAGTCAATATCCTGAAATATCTTTTTATTTAGTATCTTGAAGTATCTTTTTATTACCAGTCAGTATCCTAAAGTATTTTTTAGTACCAATCAGTATTCTGAAATATTTTTTTAAGATCATGAAGTTTTTTTCAATACCAGTCAATATCCTAAAATATCTTTTTAGAACCAGTAAGTATCCTAAAATATTTTTTCAAGATCCTAAATTAATTTATTAAGATCATAAAGTATTTTTTCAGCACTAGTCAGTATCTTTTTAGTACTAGTCAATATTTTGAAGTATTTTTTTTTTAGTATCAGTCAATACAATAAAATATTTTTTCAAAATCCTAAAATAGTTTTAAGATCTTGAAAAAATATTTCAGAGTACTGACTAATATTAAAAAGTACTTCAGGATGAGACAGTCAAGATTAATTTAAATCAACAGTCTAGATTGAATAAGAAGAGATATCAATGGTTCAGATTGGATGAGGAGAGGATGAAAATGTAAGATAATGAAAGGATACTATTCCATCATATCATATGTCTCCCTGCTTGTTAAAGTACGTACAATTGCAAAGTACCACAAACCGCAGGCTACCAGCCGAGTTATACATTTACAACTTAAATAATTAATTTATAGAAATTAAAGAAAGTAGTTAAGTTATTTCTTTATTAAAAATTATGTGTTGGTATTTCTAAAATACCTCTTCAATTATTTACATTGAAAATATCATTACTGATGAAATCCCTTTAATATGCATAATCTATAGAAATAATTTATGAACAAATTATAAATGTGGGGGACAAAATGGATTAAACGTGTTAGGGTTTAAAATATGTTTGAAATGAAAATAAATCTCTCAACAAATATAAAACCCCAAGTTTCGTATCATAAATTGTGCCGGTAACACGTGGTTTATTAAAAATCGTCAGAGTTTGAGGTGCTACAACTCAGTGCGTTGCGGAAACGGAGAGTATGTACTAAAAATTTGAACAACGAGTAACTGATATAAAATACTCGGCATATCTTTGATGCCCGACGTATATTGGTATATTAAAAATTTCCTGAAGGAATATTCATGTGATACAAGACTTATATAATTACAGACTTTACATTGTAACTGCACATTTTCAGACCAAGCCATTTCCTGACTTGGGGCATAGAACCTAACAGTTAAATCAACCCATTTGGCTAGGCTGGTAAAGTCTAGTGGGAGTCTCCCCGAATTCACGGCGACTGATTGACTGAACCACATAGACAACGCTTTCTTAGTTTAAGCACCAAATGGTTTGAAGTAACCCTATTAGATTTATGCCATAAGGTAGGTTCTGTTAACCTTCTTCCTGCATTTGCTTTGACCGGTGCCTCCTCGCGACTCCGTCCATTGGTGCCTTTATACGGCTCCATCTACCGGTAACCTCTTTGATCCTTGATCCTTGCCTGAACTATTAGTTTATGACTGAGGTCCAATGCCCATCGGACCTCAGGTAACGGTTAACCTCATGCTTATGTAAACAGTATATGTATGACAAATATCCATGACATTACAGTAGTACAAAATCTCATTTTCAAAACATTAACAATATGTAAGGCAATAACAAAGCACAGCCACTGCAGTATACATGTTATCCCAGTCTGCACTATTCACCAGTGCCACGATGTTTGGTCGTGTCCTCAGCGCTAGGAAAACTTAACGGTATTATCATAACCATAACCCGTATATATTTGAATGTATAAAGAACAATTTATGACAAAGTCTTAGTATATGAACACAACTATCATATATAGGCATACAATAAGCATAAGAGTTAAGGTTACAATACGCGTCCGTACCTGGGTTGATATTATCGGTACGCTTGTCGGTCAAAATGCGGTCACGGATATCCTATAAGGGTAATATCGCATTTATTAATTCATATTTATTATTCTAGTAAATATCTTAGTCTCAAATGACCATTTTACCCCTGAGTTAATTATTTTCCATTTTATTTCCTATAATTTCCAAAAAAACGCTGGTTACAGCATTTAGGGCAGATTTTCGTCTAACTTTGAAAAATCATAACTAATTCTAGAAAAATCGAAATGAGGATCCGTAAAATTCCCCGGACTCCTTATGATGTCTAGTTTTGAGAAAAAATACTAAAGTTTTCCCAGAACTTAATAAAAATTCCCAGTTTTCATTTTTCAAAGCTCTGCCCAGAATTTCCCCAGAAACCGTAGCCCAACTTTGGAAATTTTTATCTCCTAGCACAAAACTCAAAATGCCATGCTATAGGTATATTTGGAAAGCTCTATATGTCTACTTTGAACATGAAGTTTCTCAGAATTTTAGAACATCATCTTCAACATAAGATACCGGCGTTTTTACAACTAGAAATCGCTAACCGATAAATTTTAGCCAGAGCTTCGCTACTTTGATCATAATCTTCCAAAAATTTTGCTATAACATCTTCTTCATCAATTTTTCGAAATAAACCATTTTTAACCACAAAAACATGATAACAAAAATATATTGGAAGATTAAAGATCAAAACAATATTTAAGCTATAAACTTAAAAGCCAGAGCTCAAGAACTTATCTAGAACTTTGCTCCTCCTTTTCAAGCTTCCCAATCTTACTCTCTTCACTCTATAATCAGATGCTATGCTTGTTTTTGGTGTGATAATTTGTGAAGGCCTTAAGCCTCTATTTATACTAAAATGGCATGGCATTTTGGGGATTATTTGCACTTCCTTCATCTTTAATTTGGACCCTTGGATTTAGGTCAAGTTGGGAACTCAAATCCTCACCCTTGCTGTCTCTCTCCACCGTCCTCCCTCTCTCTCCCTTCTATGCTCTTCCTTTTTACCCCAAAAGTCCATATTTCAAGTACCTTATCTCTTCCATTTTGTCCCCCTTAATTAATGTTAACTTAACATGTGTTGATTGGTTTATTAGTAAAAAATTCTTGGCCCCTTTTACAAGCTTCCAAAACCGTGCCCTCTCCCCCTTGTCTCTTCAACTATATGCTTCAAGAATGAGTTACTTTAGGTGCCTTAGTTGCTAGATGAAATTCATAGTTGGTTGTTTATTAAGCAAAAATACTTTTAGGGGTTAAGCTTAAAATTAATTCAAGTCTCTTCATCGCTAATTAAATTTCAAAAATCATGGTCCAATTAGAAACCTCTAATTGCCCTTAATCATCTTTAATATTATTTATGTAAGTTGGGCAAAAAAAGATCCTAATGATACTTAATCTCAAGCTTATTTTATGTGTGTTCAAGATTAGTCCTTATATTTATTTTATGATTACAATTCCTCTTTGTAGGAATTAATTTGCATAGGATTGCATCTCATTTGTTGCCTAGAGTTTTCTCAATGTTTACTCTTGATTTTACCTTACTATTCCTTCTTTTCCACTACACACACACACATGCACAACAATTACACACACACACTCACAACACCTATAACCGCCCCCTCCCCTCTCTCTTATCACTATCTTATCCTCTTCCAAAATGTCTCAAAAGTCTTTGGAAGTACTTAGCATCTTATCCTTGAATTAATTGCTTGATTGTGATTCATTTTAGCATGTGTGATTTAATTAATTATTTAACAACTCAATTCTTCTCCTTCAAGCCAAGGTGAGCCGTGTAAATGCTCCCTCTTTTGCCTCTTGGATTTGTGTTTTTACTATCTCACATAATCAAGAAGATAATCCTCTCATTGGTTGATTTTTTTTTTGTTCCACAAGGATTTAACTTTATGATATTTAATTAAGGCCTTAGATTTAAGCTTTACTAAATTTAATCCAAGCCTTTGATTTGTGTCGGAAAAATCTAAACACTATTGATTATATTTGTTAATGATTTAGGATTAAGAATTAGTGCAATTACTTTGCCTCTTTAAGTAGTAAATTTCGCCACCTTTAAATTATTCAAGGGAGGATTAATTAATCTTGGTTAATATTTCTAATATAGTGTTTTAGGGGTTATTATACCTAATTTTCAAAATTTGATAGGTTACTATATTAATCATAATTGTTTGAAACCCCTAAGGTACCAATCTTGGCCCTTAGATATCATTTGGATGTTAATTAAGTTGATATATCCCTAATTATGCCTTTTTTAAATTAATTATTATTTAATTTCGAAAATTAATATAAATATTCCAATTATTGCAATTTTAATTGCCCAACAATTGTTGATAATTTTCTCCAATTGATTTAGGTATTTTGATGATATTTAATTACCTTTTATGACATAATTAAGATTATACTTAATTATGATAATCTTAGAATATTTTATGATCCCTAATAGAATTTAGAAAATTTAGCCTTTGGTTCTTCTAATTCTAGGGAAAAATTGCCTAGAAATAAAATAAACATATACAATAATTTGAGACCACATATTCACCTATTTTCAATAGGTATTATTTGTTAAAATATGATACTTATAATAAGTGAGATTTTTAGGGTATTACAACAAACTTTTATATTTCTTTCTCGATAATCATGTTGTTGATTTGCTTTCCGGATTGTATTGCTTGGACTTATCATTGGAAAACCATGATTATTGGGGATAAGCATTGCTGTAACATCTCATTTTCAAAAGCAGTATATTTTTTTTTCATCAGAGTAGAGCATCGGAGCGATTGAGTAACTGATACATATATTTCAAATGCCATAAGTCTGGCTGATTACAAAAGCGGTACAAATGACCGAGAGTTTTCAAAAGTAAATAGCAGTAGGGAAAAGTCTTCAGCCGAGTCCCTATGTGTGCTGCTTGCCTTTCTCCTCGGTCCTCGTTCCTCCAGAACCTGACGCTATATTAAGAGCTGAGGTCCAATGCATACGGACCCCAGGTAACGGTTAACCTCATATTTACATATACAGTATATAAGCATAACACAAGCATATCCCAACATCATATAAGCCCCCTGGCAGATATGTCACACTTAGCAAACGTTTCACACCTAGCAGTCGTTTCACACCTAGCAACCGTATCCCGACACCCAGCAAGCATCATAACAGTACAATGAGCATACCACAGAGCTATCAACTACTTCACATAAACATAACATACACATAGCACATATACGCATACAATAAATATCAGAGTTAGTGTTACAGTACGCGAACATACATTCGTTGATGAAAAACGACACGTTTGACAGAAAACGGTACTTCTGACAGAAAACAACGGTATGACAGCGGTACGACAGCGGTTCGTGATTACAGATATCCTATAAGGATAATATCATATTTATCAACTTTTAGCGTTATAACAGGCATTTTAGGTACAAATTACCATTTTGCCCCTGAACCCCTAATCGGCGGAATTTCGCCAGAGCTTCGCTATTTTAACTCTATCTCTCCAGAATTTTGACATATCTCTTCCCCCAATAATATTTTTGAAATTAATACCATATTTACCCCTAAATATGATATCTAGACTATCTTGAAAAACTAAAGATAAATCTAGCATTTCTACTACATCTACTGAAAGAACTACCGAAACTAAAGACTAGGGACCGAAGAACTTACCCGGCCTTTGCTACACTTTCTCCAGAGATTCTCTCTCTAAAACCTCTCTCTATATTCGAAATTCTCAAGGGAATTTGGTTTGAAAAACTCAAAGGGAGGTGGTGGCTATTTATAGAAAATCTCCATGGATTTCAACCATCGGATTAACTTTTCATCAATGGCTAAGATGATGAAGATGTGGCTTCATGTAGACCAAGCTTCCTCCTTCATTCTCCACCACAAAAAATGTCCCATGATGTCATCCTATGTCATCAGGATGATGTCTGTAATACCCGGATTTTAGCAAATCTGGAATTTCTGAGATAAAGGAAAATTAATGAATATTTTAATGAAGTAAATTCATGAGATAAAACTTTTATAGAAAATTGTTATAATTATAGAGTAATTTGTCAAAAAAGTTACAGGAAAATCTGATGAACAGAATGACTAAAAATGATATAATGGTGATAAAAACAGTCTAAACATATTATGATAAATACTGAAAGATCATGAAAAATTATGAGAAAAATATGGAAGTGTTATCCCTAATTATGAGAATTTAATAAATTATTTCAGAGGAAATAACATGAAGAAAAGTTTAAAAAGCATTTCGAACCATAAAGTAACCTGATGGGTAAACATTTTTAATATTTTACATAGGATATAAAATGACAATATCGATAGAAGGTTGTAAGATAACAATATACTGTAAAATTAGTAAAGATAAATATATGAAGAAACCTGATCCTAAAAAGATCACTAAACGAAGAAATTAGGTCGATTAAGCCCTAACGAAGGTAGGGGTAAAACGAGAATTTTTGGTAAAAAATATTATATTTTTAAAAATGGAAAAAATTATAGAAAAATAAATAAATCTGAATTTTTAAAAAGAGGGGGCCGAAATTCTTGGTATTTTTAATTAAAAAAAATTGTTTAAATAATTAAAATGGTAATTAGAATAAAATAATAATATAATGCGGTGAGTCGGCTTATAGGGCGAGGGAAAAGTTAGAAATAAATTCTATAGGTAAACCGAGAGGTAAAAGTATTTTCAGACTGATCAAATTAAGTACAAGTGAAATTCTACACGAAGAAAGAATTTACCAGGCGTCGATTCCGCAACCGAAAACCCTAATTCCTAATAAGACGAAAAGGCGATCGATAGAGTAGAGCCGGATAGGCAAAGTGAGAACCTATAGAAACAATGGCGTGTTTTCAAACACGGTATTAAGTTAGGCAACAACCGACATTTTACGATTCGGCAATTATTGTCCGTAAGTTGGTTCTATCGAAGCGATTTACATCGGACGCGTTTGTTCGAATATCTTCCGACGCACCGGAAAATACCTGGATATGATCAAAAAGAGGATCAAAATAGATAATAAGAAAGAGGATGAAAAGACCTTCAAAGTTATACGCCCGGATTTTTGAGTTTCTGCGAAATCGCGCAAAACGGACACCGATCGGGTAGCTTTATCGGGCCGGAGGCCATAAAGCAAGAGCCATCATGGATGACAACTCATCCATTGACTTTTGGGCTCTTAGATTTCGATCTTGACCATGGATGGCCAAGAGTGTTTTGTCCTCAAAAATACGATCCAACTACCGGAATCCGATCAAGACTTTTGTGGAAATTCCCACCTTGTCCCTATTTTTCCCTATAAATAGCAAGCCCTCTTGCTCTCATTCTTCACACCAAATTCGAATCCTAGAGAGGTTCTAGAGAGAGAAGCTCTGGAAAAATTCTCGCCTTAGCTCCGAGTAAGTTCTTTTGTCCTTAGTTTTTAGTTTCCGTAGTTCTTTCGGTAGTTATAGTAGAACCGTTGTTTTGATCTAGGAAGTTTCGAATTTGTTCCTATGTTTGTTTTTATGCCTCATTGCATTGAAAGATGCCCGACGAGGTAAAAACATAGTGGGGATAATTTTGAAATGGAATACGGTCAAAGTAACGAAGTTACGCGAAATTCCGCCAAATTAGGGGTAGAAGGGCAAAATGATAATTTTTACCTAAAATGCCAGTTATGATGTCAAATCACTAATGAAAGTGATATTACTCTGCCCGACGTGCCGCTAGTGAACATTTCACGTTTTTCCGTAAAAAGTACGTTTTTCCGCCAGAAGTACCTAACGTCGTCAACGAAGGTACGGACGCGTACTGTAACACTAATCTTGTACTGTTTAAATGCATATATGTGATAGATATGTTCGTAGACCGATATACAGACAGTTTTACATGGGTTATAGTCATGATAACGCCGTATGTTTTTCTAGCGCTGAGAACACGAGTGGTATCGTGGCACTGGTGAATAGTGCAAGCTGTTATTGTTGTTTTACATTGTGGTGCTTTACATACTGCGTAATGCTTATGTTTTGTCGGTATAATGATCATGCATTTGCTGTATGCTTATGTAGTGATATACTGTTGTATTGTCTAGAATATCTGTTATCTGTATACTGTATTGTTTGGGTTTGAGATTAACCGTTACCTGAGATTCAATGCGGTAAATTGAATCTCAGCTATAGCTTCGGGATCCGGAGGAATACGGATCGAAGATCGAGGCAAGCAACGATGAGTCGTGCAGCCGAGAGACTTATCTATCTTTACCGCTTTCAGTTATTCACTTTCAAACTCTAGGATTAATGTAATCATTACAATGTTACACTGTGGTTGATGTTTGTTATGAATCAGTTACTCTTTCGCTCCAATGCTCTACTCTGATTACTCTGCTTGAAATATTTGGAAACGTTTTAAAAAAAAATATTCCGCCGTTTTCAAATGGGATGTTACAATGTCACAGCTTGCTTTATGGTCCTCTACCGATAAAGTTACCCGTTCGGTGCTCAAAATGCGCAATCTTACACAATCTCAAAAATCCGGGAGCATAGCGTTGAAGGTCTATTCATCCTCTTTAAAACTACTTGGGTTAACTAAATTTTTGATCCCATTAAGGGTATTCCGTAGTCTGCTGAAGATTTTCGGATAAACGCTGTCGGTTACGGAAATAACTTCCGATAGCACCAACTTCTGGACGAAAATTCACTGGTTTGTAATATGTCCAGACCTAAGAAACCTTATCCCCGGGTTTGTCACAACTATTTCATTTTCTATTGGGTCTTATTTCGCTATCTCGCCATATTTCTCATTTATCCCGTATCTTAAGTGCTCTGTTGGTTTTGAAATGACTTTTGAGATAGTCCACTCCGAGGTAGAAATTTACTTGGTTTATAAAAAGTCCAGGATGACATAGGCTAAATCCCAATATTTTGGTGTAGGATTTAATTTCTATCCATTCTCAAATGTCCCGTTGGCTCTTTACCGAGATATATTATTATTAAATTCCAAATATCTAGATATTATTTGAAATAGCCATAACCCTTTTCACACTACTTTTTCATTTATTATTTATTTAATTAATAATTTCGAATTTCTCCCCTTAAATTAATTATTTACTAATTAATTTACTTATATCATAATCTAAACAATTAGCCACTAATTACTTAATTAGCCACTTACTAATTGTTGATAATTTTCATAATTATGATTAATTATTATCTCACAATTATTTTACTGATATTGGTATTTTATATCCCATGTAAAATATTAAAAATCATGGGGCCAAAAAGTGCTTTTAATAATATTATATTTATGCTTCTCTATTTTTCAAGGAAATAATCCCAAAAATTCCTAAAATTAGAGATAACATACTTCCTAAGTTTTTGTCAATATTTGTTGCCATATGAGATTTATCATAATATTTTCGGTATTATTTTATGCCCCATAAATTCATTTAGGAATTTATGCTCTTTATTCACCTTAATTTCAATAGAAATTACCTTAGAAAATAAGATAATTATAACTTATTATTTGACACCACATATTCACCTATTCCCAATAGGTATTATTTACTAAAATATAATATTCCAGATAAATAATTATCCGGGTATTACAATTGTTGTGCTGGGTTCCACCAGGCATTGATTGTTGTGGGTTCCAATTGCCTCTTATGCATTTATCTCTAAGTTTGGATATTGTGATTATCTGTCAGACTGTCGGGTGCTAAGGGTGGCAGCTCTTATTTGAAGAATTGGGTGATTTGAGATGGTTTCAAACATGGTGTTGGGTTATAATTTTGTATGTATGGTAAATTTGAGTGTTCTCCACTAGTTCTAGTTGTGTAGAGAGAGTGTATATGTCCTGAATATAGAAGAGTGTGGCAATATTATTGGATTTTATCAAACTTGAAAATACATTAAGCTCAGGTTGCTTTATGTGTTTACCAAGTCTTCTTACATCTGCAATATGGATAACTATGCAGCTTTGAAGGGAAAGTGCTTGAAAGATTGGGCAGCTCAACCCCCTCCCCCTTTCAAATTGATCCTACCTGAGGATTTGTTTAGTGCTAGGAAGTGTTTTTTGTATTTTAATTTGTACGACATGAGCCAAAATCAATGGCAAGCATTTTTCTCGCGTTGACTCCGCCAAAGGAAGCCAAAATCAAACTGAAAATTTCAATTTTGAAAACC
The DNA here is from genome assembly GCA_019022615.1 of Acacia melanoxylon. NCBI lineage: Eukaryota > Viridiplantae > Streptophyta > Magnoliopsida > Fabales > Fabaceae > Acacia > Acacia melanoxylon. Next base: position 23,387,438 of record JAFJYJ010000001.1, on the reverse strand, counting down.
CAAAATTGAAAAGCAATAACGCTATCGATTTTCCAGTGAACTCGATGGAAGGAAACGGTTGAAACTAACATCGCAAAAATTCATCAAAAGGCCGATAGCAGAAAAACATATATGATGCTTATGATAATTTTCCCCAACATCCAAAAATATAAGCACAAATATACAGAGTTAAACGGAATAAAATATGTTCCTCGATCAAGTTCAAAAGGTTAAATCAAATAACTTTTCTAAATAGAAAAATATTTTCATAATGCAATGTAAAAATAAATAGCAGGCAGAGGGAGATCAGAAACAAGGCTCTAATACCACATGTTAGAAATTTTCTCTAAATAAAAACCATATGAGGATATACAATTCCTATTGTTTCTTTTTCTGATATAATGTAATACCCCGAAAATCATATTTCGATAAATAATACCTATTGGAAATAGGTGAATATGGGGTCTCAAATAATAAGTTTTAATTATCTTATTTTCTAAGGTAATTACTGTGAAAATTAGAAAAGAAAAAGAACTAAAATCCATGAAAAATATATTTTAATAAGGCGAGAAAATGGCCTAGAAACATTATGATAAATACCATATGATAACGAGATCTTGATAAAAACTTGGGAAATATGTTATCTTTAATTTTAGGAATTTTTGGGATTATTTCCCTGGAAAATAAATGAGCATAAATAAAATATTATTAAAAAGCACTTTATGCCCCTTTATTTTTAATATTTAATATAGGATATAAAATACCAATGTCGTTCAATAGTCATGAGATAATAATTTATCCTAAATCATAAAATTATCAACAATTAGTAAATGACTAATTAATTAGATTATGGTATAAATAAATAAATTAGTAAATAATTAAATTAAAAGAGAAATTTCGAAATTAATTAATAAAAAAAAAATTATAATCGGTAGAAATACACGATGGCTAAGTAGGGATGGATAGAAATAAAATCCAACCTCAAAATATAGAAACAAAGTTAGAAACATCTGGACTTGTTATGAACAAGTGAAATTTTATCCGGAGTGACTGTCTCGAGGTCGGTTAAAACCAACGGGGTATTTAAGACACGGGGTAGGAGAGAAAAATGCGAGATAGGGAAAAAAGAGGCAATACAAAAACAAGTAGTTGCCGCGAATTAGGAATCTAGTGTCTTGAGTCGAACGTATTTCAAACCGGTGGATTTTTGTCTAGACGGGTGCTTTCGGAATTTAATTAAAGTAACGGAGGGCGTACGTCCTAAAATGTTCAGCGAGATAACGGGATACCCATAATGGAATCATAAATTTCATTAATCCACATATTTTTAAGGAGGAAGTATAGACCTTCAGAACTCTGCTGTCGGATTTTTGAGATTCGTCAAGATTACGCGATTCGGACACCAATCAGGGAACTTTATCGGTAAGTCAGCAAAGATGACATCATCCTCTTCTAGAAGGATGACATAAGCGGGACATGTGGAAGGTCAAGATGGTGCCACATGGCGAAGTGCGATCCGACGGTTGAAATCCGATCTGAAGACATTTGATGAAATTCTCACCTTGTCCCTCCTTTCTTCTATAAATAGCAAGCCCTCCCCTTCTCATTTCTTCACCCCAAAAACGCAGCCTAGAGAGAGGTTTTAGAGAGAGAAGCTGCGGAGAAAGTCGAGCAAAGTCGGGTAAGTTCTTCGGTCCACTGGTCTTTTGTTTCGGTAGTTTCTTTCGGTAGATATAGTAGGAATGCTAGATTTATCTTTAATTTTTCAAGATAGTCTAGATATCATATTTAGGGGTAAATATGATATATATTTCGAAAATATGATGAGGGAAAAGATCTGTCAAAATTTTGGAGAGATAGAGCGGAAACAGCGAAGCTCTAGCAAAATTCTGCCAATTAGGGGTCAGGGGCAAAATGGTAATTTGTACCTAAAATGCTTGTTATAATGCTAAAAGTTGTTAAATATTATCCTTATAGGATATCTGTTATAATCGAACCGCTGTCGAGCCGTTGTCGTGCCGACGTCGTACCGCTGTTTCACCCGCTGTCAAAAATTACCGTTTTCCGTAAATCGTACCGTAGTCGACAACGAAGGTACGTTCGCGTACTGTAACACTAACTCTGATGTTTATTATATGATTGTTGTGTAGTAGTGTACGAGGTTATGCTATATACACGATATGTTACATACGAGGTTATGTCACATACGAGGTTATTATTGTTGTATCATACGAGGTTATGTTACATACGTGGTTATTATCTTGTATACGTGGTTATGTGTTTTTAATCATACATCTGTTGTGGATTGTTGTATTGATTGCTGCTGTCGTGTATATGTAGTCGTATTTAAGCATGAGGTTAACCGTTACTGAGATCCAAATTGCAATTGGATCTCGGCTCTTATCATAGCGTCGGGTTCGGAAGAACCGAGGACCGAGGAGAATGGCGAGCGGCCGTACGAGTCCCGTGAAGACTTTCTTCTCGTTGTTATTCATTTTGAAAACTCTCGGTCAATGTACCGCTTCTGTAAATCAGCCAGACTTACGGCAATTTGAATAAATGTATCAGTTACTCAATTGCTCCGATGCTCTACTCTGATGAAAAAAATATATACTGCTTTTGGAAATGAGATGTTACATATAACTTTCTGTACTGAGATTTGAGAATGAATTAATCATATGATTTAGTCAAGAAATTAAGAAAAAACTGGAGGGAATAATTAAGAAGCCCAAGGATATTGTATGTAGAGTCTTGCACGTACTCTATATCTACTTGGATCTCACATAAAAAGCCGTGAAACTTAACCCAATTAATAAAGCCACTTGCAACTCATTATTAGGGAAAAGGACAATTCATTAAGAGACTCCTTCTTTTTCATATATGTAATCAATTATTAGGCTTTGGTCAAAAAACTCAAAATGAGAATTTAATTTGGTTGTCTCACTTCCAATTTTCCATTATAAATATTGATACCTAGCTCCCAAGCGAACACAATGCAAAGTAGCTATATAACACTCCCACAATCCTCCCTTTGCAGTTCATAACTTCATTGTTTGGTAACATACATGGCTATACCATTTTTCCCAGTAAATATTAAGTTTACTGTGAGGAGGAGCCAACCAGAACTGGTGGCTCCAGCCAAACCCACGCCTCGTGAAGTGAAGCAACTCTCTGACATAGATGACAGTGATGTTCAAAGATTTCAACTTCCAATAGTACACTTTTATCCTCACAAGCCTTCCATGACAGGAAACGACCCTGCTCAAGTTATCAAAAGGGCACTTGCTCAAACCCTAGTCTTTTACTATCCATTTGCAGGTCGGCTTAGGGAAGGACTTGGTCGCAAACTTATGGTTGATTGTAATGCAGAAGGAGTCATTTTCATTGAAGCTGATGCTGATGTTTCTCTTCACCAGTTTGGTGAACATCTTCAACCTCCATATCCTTGCTTTGAAGAGCTTCTTTATAGTGTTACTGGCTCAGAAGGAATCATTAACTGTCCCCTCTTACTCATACAGGTATACTCGTATATACACACACATGATACTATGTCCAGCCCTTTTTAAAAGAACCTAAAATTTGAATTGTTTTACTCATTTTTATATGGTCCCACATGAATTCTTTAAGCATTTAATGTGCTTTTACCATTTTTCCACTAATTAATTATATTCTCTCTCCTAATCTTTTTTCTATACTTCATTCTCTTTCATAATTTCTCTTATTACTGCCATATTTCTCTCTTTTACTTGTCTTCTTATAAATTAGATTATACTTAGAAAAAAGTTCATTTTCTAATATACTTATTATTTTAAGTAATTTTTATTAAATTTTGAACTGTGTATTTCATTTATCAGGCTATTATAAAAAGAACCAACATTATTATCTCAAATATCTCCAACATGTGCTAATGTTGCATATTTTATTTGTATTTAATTGTAGGTGACACGTCTCAAATGCGGGGGTTTCATTTTCGCTGCTCGCATAAACCACACTATGAGTGATGGTCTTGGTATTGTTCAATTCCTGAAGGCCTTAGCTGAGATTGCACAAAATGCTTGTGAGCCGTCAATTCGTCCAGTTTGGTGTAGAGAGTTACTAAATGCGAGGGATCCACCTCGTATTACATTCACCCACAATGAGTACGATGAAGAGCCTGATGATGAAACAAGAAGCCAAGTCATGGTTCACCATTCTTTCTTCTTTGGACCTAAAGAGTTAAAGGCCATTCATAAAATGTTCCCTCATCATCACCATGGTCCTCAAAACTCAACGTTTGAAGTACTCACAGCTTTCATTTGGCGTTGCCGAACCATAGCTTTACAGCTTGAGGCAGACAAGGAAGTTCGTTTAATGTGCAGCAACAATGTAAGGGGTAAGTCAACGTTAGTGCCACCGGGTTATTATGGCAACGCTTTTGTTTTCCCGGCCGTTGTCACCACGGCCAGGAAGCTATGCAGAAACTCATTAGGGTATGCCTTAGAGCTAGTCAAGAAATCAAAAGCTATGGCAACCGTAGAGTACATTCGATCTGTAGCAGATCTTATGGTGATCAGAGGACGGCCTAATCTTGTCTCCTCAAGGTCTTGGCTTGTTTCAGATGTTAGACGTGCTGGTTTTAGAGATATAGATTTCGGTTGGGGTAAGGCAAGATATGCTGGACCAGCTATGGCTGGTATTGGAGACTTCCTTGGAGCGAGCTTCTTTGTTCCACATGACAATGCAAAAGGAGAGGAAGGCATTGTAGTACCAATTTGCTTGTCACTCAAATCTATGATGCTATTTATCAAACAATTAGAGAATATGCTAATTAGCAAACTATGATATCTAGTGCCTTGTGCATCACCTACATTTTAAAATGAGCCATACGTACTTATGGTAATGGTCATCTGTACTTTCTAGACCTTCGTTATTTTCTGGGTTGTACTTTTATGGGATAATTAATATGTAAGTCTCTAAAGTTTTCATTTAATTTCTAACAACGTACTTGTAGTTTTTATTTTGATTAGCTGCTTATAGTTTTGCCTATTCTTAATCAGGTCACTATTTTTTTCTTGGAGACACAGAAATACCGTTGAAATTTGTAAAGAAGAAATCAGAGTGTTTAATTTCACTAATTCCAATGGATTGATTTGGGATTTTGAAATATTGCCCAAAGACATAACTGTCCTCATCTTTTTTAAAAAAAAAAAATAAAAAAAAAAAAGGCTTAAGTACCCCTTGCCAACTATGGCCGTCAAAGCTTCAGTATTGGTAGCGAGTCACTAGAATCCCAAATTAATTAAGACCAATTGCATAATTCTCCAAATTAATTAGAGAACAAATTGCATAATTAAGACCAATTGCATAATTCTCCAAATTAATTAGAGAACAAATTAATATCATCCAAAATGGGGGCTGCTATTTCAAAAATATCAAGGGCCTAAAGAGATGAAATTAAGTTTGCTAATAATGCTCTAATAGCCTTGATTAAAAAGCAAATCGATTAACCTATGACATTTGCAATAAAAGTACAATTAAGCACATGATTAAGGGAATATTTAGGCTTAATTAAATCAGCCCCTAAAATCATGAGAGAGAAATGCATAGGCACATGGAGGAGGAAAGAGAATTTACTATATAATAAGCAAGATATTCAATCTATAAGAGCACATTTTTTTTCTTTTAAAAAAAAAGATCTACAATAGTATTAGGATTTTTCTAACAACAATGAAGAGGAAGTATAAGCCAACTTGTTGGTTAAGATAAGATAAAGGGGAGATATTTTGTGGAAGCTTATTAAATGCTATGGAAGAGGATAAGGAGAGAGGGGGAGGACGGTTTGGAGAAGGAAGAAAGCTTGTTGAAGAAGTTGAGGAGAAGGGTAGTTTGGTGATTGCACACGTGGGGCCCACAAGTCATGAACTGTGCCTATAAATAGGAGGGCTTGCCTCCTCATTTTATTCACACCAAATCAAACTCCAAGTAGTTGATTTCTAAGAAGTAAGAGTGAGGGAGAGGCAAAATCTTGGGAGCAAGAAGAAGGAGTTGAAGCTTAAGGTAATGTTCTTAAGCTCTAACTTTTTAAGTTCTTAGTATAATTGTAGTTTGATCTAGAAAATTAGAGAATAAATTCTGATACTTATTTTAAGGCCTCATTGCATTGAAAAATTTATAATGAGGTAAAAACATTTTGGGAAATAATGTTTGGAAATCAATAGATCAAGATTGTGAAAATTGTAGAATTTTCGGTTTAAAATCCTGTGTAGGAAGAAAAAAAGATGCTATTATTTTATGTTGTAAATGAAGTCATTAAATCATGAAATTTTACATAAATAAAGTAAACATGTAGGGCTTTCCAAATATATAAAATATGAAGCATTTTGAGTTCTAGACAATGAGTAACATATTTTTGAATTAAAGCTATTTTTCTGGGATTAAAACTGGGCAGCGTTGCGAAACTTAAAACCTGAGAATGATTCTTGATTTTCTAGATTCTAGGAATATTTCTCCTTAAAAATAGATATGTATGTCAAGGATCATGAGGAATTTTTCATCACTCAAAAAAGCTTTTTGTAGAATTAATTATGATTTTTTAAAGTTGCTGAAAAATCTGCCAAGAAAATCCAGTATTGCATTCTTAAGAAAATGTAAGGGTAAAAATGGAATAATTAATCCACCAAGGGTAAAAAGGTAAATTAAACCTTTAGGATATTATTCTAAGCAATATGATATTTATCACAATATCATATAATAATCCGACGATAATGTAAAGGATATCTGGGAAGTTCGGAGTCGGATTCAAAAAGTCGAACATTTTGGCATATGCGGTGGAAGGTACGTACACGTACTGTAACTTTAACTTTGATGTGTCTTGTATTCATGTATATGATTGAGCCATTCATGAAGTGATAGACAAGACTAGGTCTTGGGTCATGCATCGTGACTAAGTTTATGGGCCTTAGTCACATGTTTACATACATTTAGTTTGACCGGGTTATAGTCATGATAATGCCGTATGATTGTTTTCCTAGAGCTGAGGACACGAGGAGTTGTCGTGGCACTGGTTAGTGCAAACGTGGATAACATTACATGTGTTGTGTGCTATGTATTGTTATGTCGTTAACATTACATTTGCTGTGTGCTATGTATTGTTGTAACCTTACATCTGCTGTCTGCTATGTTTGGTTGATGCTAAAATGTAATGAATATCTGTCATATATACTTTTATTACTTGAGCATGGGGTTAACTGTTACCTAAGATTCAATGGGTATTGAATCTCAGCCTTGACTAAAAGTTCAGGAAAGGAACCTGGATCTGACGAGGCACCAATGGATGGATCCGTGAAGAGGCACCGATGGACGGAGCCGTGAAGAGGCACCGGTCGAGACAAAAGTCAGAAGAAATTTTAACAGAGACTAGTTCGTGCATGAATCCGATAAAGTTATTTCAAACTATTTGGTGCTTAAACTAAGGAAGGGTTGGTCTATGTGGTTCAGTCATAAGTCGCCGTGAAAGACGGGGAGACTTCCACTAGACTAATATTCGTCCTAGCCAATAGGTTTGATTGACTGAGTTGGGTTCCAAGCCACAAGAATATATAAGACATTATGTAAGATTGTATAATTACTATGTCAAGAGTTTTAATTATACAAGTTCTGTATTATTTTTTCACATGAATATTCCTCTGGGATTTTCTTATTATACCAGCTTATGTCTGGGCATTTTATATCAGTTACTCATTGTCTAAACGTAAGTGCATGCTCTCCGTTCCGCTTTACTCTGAGCTGTAGCACCGTATTCCTAGATACTACGTGTCAACATGCACAGTAAGTAGTATGGAATTTGGGGTGTTACAATGAAAGGAGTAAAGGAACAGACATGGAGCATAGACAAGAGATCTGGAAAGGTTGTCGGTGAAAACTTGGTATTATTATGTTTTATATTTTGGAGGACTGTATATTATCTTTGCTGATCTAGTATTTATTTTGGGGTAATTCTACAATAACATTATGGAAATTTATCCTTTGAGAGAATTAATTACTTTTACCAGTGTTTATTGTCCAAAATCGCTTAAGTGCTCTATTGAATAAAATTACTTTGATACATGATATTAAGTAATATTTTTAAGAAATAGAGAAGTATCACATTACCCGCCACCTAAAAGGGCGAGGCCGGTAGGGGTGTAACAACTGCAAGGACTGCATCAAGATAAAATTGATGCCTGTGGCTCTCTGACAATCCTTCGAATCATCAGGCTGTTTGTTTTGAGCAGAAACAGCTATAGCTCGCAAACAAATGAATAATACATACATATAAGGTTTTAGATTATCTGATCTCCTTTGAAATTAATTAACGGAAAATACTCGTTGTTTATTATTAAATTTTAAACATAACCTTATCTTTCAGGCCATAAAAAAAAAAAATGAACCTTATCTTATATATGGATCTCTTGGTTCTCTCTTCAACCAATTCGCAAAGTATTATGATAAAATTTTAATCGCTTAACTTTATTATGTATTTTTTAAAGTAAAATTGTAATAATACTTTTGTAAAATGTTAAATATATTTTTTAAAATATAAAGTGTCAAATCGAGACATTAGAATTTTAATTCAAAGAGGAGGCTAGAGGAAGGAGGAAGGGTAGAGCCCCCGGGGTAGGGTAGGAAATGCTAATGCTAAAAATTCAAGATATTCTTATATATTTTTGTAAAAACTATAATACTTTGATGATGCTTTTTCACAGAAAAAATTAAGTATTGACAAAAAAAAAACAACAACAACAACACACACAGAGATAGCTTTAGATGATCTCCAATGAAATTGATTTACTTGAAAAGACTCGTTGTTTTTTTAGTAGTTTTTAAAGATGACCTTATCTTATATATGGACCTCTTGGTTCTGTCTTCTTCACGTTCCCAAAGCATCAAGATAACATTTCAATAGTTTAAATTTGATCGCGCATTTTTAAGTAAAATCGTAATAATACATTTATGAAATTTTAAATTTGGACCATTAGAATTTTAATGCTATGATGTTGAAGGGAAAGTGATGGTAGAAAAGGTGAAGGATAAATGAGAGGATCCTAATTCTTAAAAATCAATATATTCTTATATAGTGTTGCAAAAATTATAATATTTTCATGATGATTTATTCGGCTTTAGATTATCCCCTATTAGCTTTAGGTTATCCCCATTGAAAATAATTAACTCAAAAGACTCGTGTTTTTTTTTTTGGGGGGGGGGGGGTGTGTAGGTTTTAAAGTTAACCTCAACCTATATGTGGACCCTCGTGGTTCTCTCTTCTAAAAGTTCCGAAAGCATTTTTGCTTTTAGAAGCAAGTATGCAATTAGTCTGATTCTAGTTGATATATCTACATCAGATATGTGTGGCTTGGCTATTGTACTAGTCGATATATTCAACATTGTGAAACTCGTGAGTTTAAATAAACTCAAGACAAGAAGGTAAACTCATATCATGAACTTATAAAAGTTTACTTTTATTAATAAAAATGCGTTAAAAGTATATAATAAAATAATAAAAATGTAAAAATAACAATAATCTAATTTAAATATGAATGAATGAAATTAAATTCATTAACATTATAAGTTATCATATGCAATAAAGAAACTTCTACGAAGTTTATATAATATTTCATTGAACCTATGATCAAAACGAACAAAATAACATGAGTGTATGAGCGATAAAAAATTTGAAGGTAAAAATGGCAAACTCGATATGCAAACTAGTGAATTAAATTGCTAACACGAGCTTAAGTAAAAACTGACTCAATTCTATAAACTATAAACATAAAACCGGCAAACTCGGACAAGTCGACAAAACAAAGGCACATCTTCAAGATGAATTTGGCATTGTTGGTGCAGTGCGACCAATTGCACATGTCAAAGTTTAATCCAATGAGGAGGGTAGAGCCCCCGGGGTGGGGTAGGAAATCCTAATGCTAAAAATTCAAGATATACTTATATATTGTTGTAAAAACTATAATACTTTTTTAGGATGATTTTTCACAGCTAAACTTAAGTGTTAAAAAAACAAAAACAAAAAAAACACACACAAACACACACTGATAGCTTTATATTATCTCCAATGAAATTGATTAACTTGATAAGACTCTTTGTTGTTTTTTAGTATTTAAAAAAGACATTTTCTTATATATAGACCTCTTGGTTCTCTCTTCTACACTTTCAGAAAGCATCAAGATAACATATCAATAGTTTAAATTTAATCACGTATTTTTAAGTAAAATCGTAATAATACATCTATAAAATTTTAAATCTTTAGCATTAGAATTTTAATTCTGTGATGTTGAAGGGAAAAGGATGGTCGAAATGGGGGTAAATGAGAGGATCCCAATTCTTAAAAATCAAGATATTCTTATATAGTGTTGTAAAAATTATAATACTTTGATGATGACTTCGTAGGCTTTAGGTTATCCCCTATTAGCTTTAGGTTATCCCCATCGAAATTAATTAACTCAAAAGACTCATTCTTTTTTGTAGATTTTAAAGTGAACCACAACCTATAAGTGGACTCTCGTTCTTCTCTCTTCTAAATGTTTCCAAAGCATTTTTGCTTTTAGAAGCAAGTATGCAATCAGTCTGATTCTAATTGATATATGTAGATCAGCTTTGTGTGGCTTGGCTACTGTACTTGTAGATTTATTTAAGGTTATTAGACTCGTGACAAGAAGGTAAACTTTTATCATGAACTTGAATCGTGAACTTTTAAGACTTTACTTTCATTAATAAATAGTGTTAAAAGTATATAATAAAATGATAAAAATATAAAAATGACAATAATGTAATTTAAATATTTTTTAAATATGAATAAATTAAATTAAATCCAATAACATTATAATTTGTCACATCCAATAAATAAGTATCTCTGAAGTTTATATAGAATGTCATTGAACATATGATCAAAACAAAACAAAAAAATAGAGTAACGAGTTGACACAATCTGTAAGGTAAAAATAGTACACTTGGTATACGACCTCGTGAATTTAATAGTTTAAATGAGTTTAAGTAAAAATTGACTCAATTTTGTTAGCTAAAAATGTAAATCCAGAAAACTCGGACAAGTCCACAAAACAAATGCACATCTTCTGGATGAGTTATGCATTATTGGTGCAATAGAAAATGTAAAGTATTCCTCACTGCGACCAATTGCACATGTAACATTTTAATCCAATGAGAGGGTAGAGCCCCCGAGGTAGGGTAGGAAATCCTAAAGCTAAAAATTCAAGATATTTTTTTATATTGTTGTAAAAATTATAATACTTTGACGATGATTTTTCACAGCTAAAAGTAAGTTTGACAAAAAAACAAACACACACACACAGATAGCTTTAGATTATCTCCAATGAAATTGATTAACTTGAAAAGACTCTTTCTTTTCTTAGTACGAGTAGTTTCTAAAGATGAGCTTTTCTTATAAATGGACCTCTTGGTTCGCTCTTCTACATTTTCAGAAAGCTTGAAAATAACATTTCAGTAGTTTAAATTTAATCACATAGTTTTAAGTAAAATCGTAATAATACATCTATAAAATTTTAAATCTTGAGCATTAAAATTTTGATCCTATGATGTTGAAGTGAAAAGGATGGTAGAAAGGTGGAAGGGTAAATGAGTGGATCCTAAGCCTTAAAAATCAAGATATTTTTATAGTGTTGTGAAAATTATAATATTTTGATGATGATTTCTTAGGTTTTAGGGTATCCCCTATTAGCTTTAGGTTAAGCCCATTGAAATTAATTAACTCAAAAGACTCGTTGCTTTTTGTAGCTTTTAAAGTTAATCTAAACCTATATGTGGACCCTCTTGGTTCTCTCTTCTAAGAGTTCCCAAAGCATTTTTGCTTTTAAAAGCAAGTATGCAATCAGTCTGATTCTACTTGATATATCGAGATTAGCTATATGTGGCTTGGCTACTGTACTGGTGGATATATTCAAGCTTATGAAACTCATGAGTTTAAATAAACTCGTGATAAGAAAGTAGACTCATATCATGAACTCGAATCGTGAACTTGTAAAAGTTAACTTTCATGAATAAATAGGTCTTTAAAGTACATGATAAAATGGTGAAAATAGAAAAATGACAACAATTTAAAATAAATATATTTTAATTATGAATAAATTAAATTAAATCCATTAACATTATAATTTGGCACATCCAATAAATAAGTATCTCTGAAGTTTATATAGAATGTCTTTGAACATATGATCAAAAAAAAAAAGTATCGAGTTGACACAACCTATAAGGTAAAAATAGTAAACTTGGTATACGACCTCGTGAATTTAATAGTTTACATGAGCTTAAGTAAAAATTGACTCAATTTTGTTAACTAGAAAGGTAAACCCAGAAAACTCGGACAAGTCAAAAAACAAAGGCACATCTTCTGGATGAGTTATGCATTATTGGTGAATATAAAATGTACGGTATTCCTCAGTGCGACCAATAGCACGTGTAACATTTTAATCCAATGAGAGGGTAGAGCCCCCGAGGTAGGGTAGGAAATCCTAATGCTAAAAATTCAAGATATTCTTATATATTGTTGTAAAAAGTATAACACTTTAATGTTGATTTTTCACAGCTAAAATTAAGTTTGACAAAAAACAAACACACACACACACAGATAGCTTTAGATTATTTCCAATGAAATTGATTAACTTGAAAAGACTCTTTGATTTTTTAGTACGACTAGTTTTTAAAGATGACCTTTGATATGGCAAAACTTTTTAGCATATAAACTCCGCAAGTATACGGGTCGTATCAAGTAATAAAGTGATAAGAAAAGTATCTTTGCCACGAGGACTTCGTACCCACAACTTCAGTTAAGCATTAATTTTACACGTTTGTTTAAGTTGAGCAAATCAAATTAAATTTAATTAAAGGAAAAGAAAAGAAAAAGAAAAATAAACAAACTACCACACTAATAAAATGAGCAACCCAGAGTCACTAATCCCTTATTAGTTTCATAAACCTTGTTTTCACTAATTTAATTAGCCTTAATATCAATTTTGTTAATCTTTGAAGTATAAATAGCTATAAGTGCATATGGTCATTCCAGGTTATAACATTCTCTCGAGTATAATTAGTTATGCCTAACATAATCACTCAATAAAAGAATAAATCTCGAACGCACTCCTCAACAATTATATGGGCTATTAGGTATACGCTCTATCCTAATCGCAAATTAAATCATAATTTAATCCCATATTACTTAATCTCGTAGCCTAATTAAAATTCCTTCGTCAAGGTAAATCCTAATTCTCAAATTCATATTCAGTGATGATCAAACATTAATAGATAAATCTGAACAAAATTAAGTAACCAAAATTAATATTAATTATAACTAATTAATAAAAACAAAAGCTAATCCACATCTATAAGCTCATAGTTCCTCTAGGTTGCAAAATCAACTAGCCACACATGGCTTTAACAAAAACCATCACAACACAGAAAATTAAAATCCAGATCAAACAACAAACCAAAAGAAAAGCATCAAGGAATCAAATCTGTCAAGCCACTCCACTGCAACAAGGTTGTTCAGCTTCTCCATTCTTTTCTTTTGTTCTGTCCGAATCTGCCTTTGGAGCTTCCAAATCTGTGGTCTGAGATGGTGAGGGAGAGAGATGAAATTGGATGGTGGTGGAAGAAGGGAGGATCCCGCCGGCGACGATGAAGGTGGATGTGTCGCCGGCGAGGGAGAAGATGAGATGGTGAAAATGGAAGTTCAAGGCCGCTAGCTCTCGCTCTCTCTCTCTCTCGTGTGCGTCGTCTCTGCCGTTTTGATTCTGTCCGTCGCCCCTGTTTCCCCAGGGAAAAAATATATATATATATCTCGCCTCATCCTTTTTTGCTTTTAGGTCTTTAGTTTTCCATTTCAATTGCGGGGCCCACATCATTCCAAATTGCCAATTCAATTTCCGCCTCTGGTCCCTTTTGTTCCATTCGTTTTAGGTCTTTTCTTTCTTGCCAAAAACGGTGAGTCTCTGCTTTCTTCAATTCAATTCAATTGTGCGGGGCCCACTTCCATATTCAATCCTGAATGTGAATGCGTGGCTGCAAATGTTAACCATTAAAAGCATTATTATATAATTAATAATAATACTAATAAAACCTATTTTTATTTTTATTTTATTTTTTAAAAAAATTCTAAATATTACTATTTATTTCCCTAACTCAAAAACTTTAATTTTAAATTGAAATCCCATAATGATGTATCCAGATTGATTTATCTTAAAATCTCAATAAAATCTCTTTAAATTAGCATTAATGACTTCCCAAATATATCAAAATATGTATCAAATCTACTAAAAATGGGAAGTCATCAACCTTTTCTTATATATGGACCTCTTGGTTCGCTCTTCTACATTTTCAGAAAGCGTGAAGATAACATTTCAGTAGTTTAAATTTAATCACATAGTTTTAAGTAAAATCGTAATAATACATCTGTTACGGATCCCCATCAGGCCCAACGCTGATATGGCCCATTAAGGGACAGACCTAATCACGGGATACTCCGATGATATCGGGTAATTCCGCTATTATCTATAATATCAATATATTGGTAATCATATCTCGGATATGATATAACGGCCATGAATCATGATAGATCCTAGATATCTTACCTAAGGTACACTATATAAATACATAGGTCAAACCCTAAGGTACACACGTTATAACTTAGACCTATTTACATTCAGCATCACTGTGCACTTTCCAACTAAACACAACCCCCATCCCCCTTGGCGAAGAGCCTATTTCGTGTACAGTGATCCTCCACTCTCCTGGATATCTGCCTAGATCAAAGTACTAGCCTGTCCGGTTAGACATCTGGGTTTTACACCAGAACAATGGCGCCAACCGTGGGGACGTTAAATTTCGATCCCCATGACCACCGATGGCTAACACTAGAAGCAGTAGTCGGAACCCTCACCTTGGAAATCCACCACGGGTCGAGGATAATCAACACCATCAAGCTCAAGAGTAGCCGAACGATATCCCGGAGGGGAACGTTTCTGACACGACGTCCTCCCCTCCTGTTGTCCACAAAATTCATGATGTAGCGGCAACGGAGATCTCGGCTCCCAATCCAGACGTCATCCTCCTGCAGAAAGCGCAGGAGTCAATGCTAAGGCGAATGGAGAACAATGAAAAGTGTAATAATCTCTAGCGCCAGGAAGATCTGAGGGTAATACAGCAGATGATGGAGGAACGATTCAAGAAGTTTGAGACGTTCTATGAGAAATGGGGCCGTGAAGACCCACAAGGAGGGAAGGAAAGGATGACACAAGATACCAGTAGTCCATCTCATAGTGGATGACCGAGGTCAGCAAGACGGGATACAGGTAGAACTACGACTTTGAAAAAGCTGCGCCTGGAACGGATCTCGGAACCCGAAGACCGAGATATGGAGAGAATATCCTGGCCTCGGGGCTCCCCCAGAGAGTATAAGATGAAGTACTTGACTGATCTCAACTGAAGCCCTTTCTCCGACGAAATTGCCAATGCGCCGTATCCAAAGAATTTAGATTTGACGCACCTCCCGAAGTACGATGGGACTCAGGATCCATGCGCTCACCTCAACACGTTCGAGCTGCTCATGTTTGTTCGATTGATTAAGGGCCCGGTCATATCACGGCTTTTTGCAGCAACATTAACCGGACTGGCTCAGAAGTGGCTCCATACATTGCCCACCAATTCGGTGCACAATTTTGAAGACCTCGGACGCAAATTCGAATTGAATTTTGCAACTAGTAACAAGCAGCCAAAGTCCCAATTCACTCTGAGCAAAATCAAACAGAAAAAGGGGGAGACGCTCCAGAAGTATTTAGATCGGTTCAAAGAGGTAGCCTTACAGGTACACTCACTCCCTGAAGATGTTCACATACACTGCATTGTAAATGGGTTGGACCCCTCGTCTCGGTTGGCTAAGAATATCTTTAAGAACCGAGTTTACACTCTCACTGAATTTCATACCCGAGCAAATAAGTACTTGGATGTAGAACAAATGGAGATTGCCAATACTGTTGGGACCGAGAAGCAGGGAAATATGTCACCCGAGGATAAGGATCAAACCGGTAAACCAAAGGGAGAGGTCCTTCACCGCACACGGATCCGAGATGCCCGAACTCAAGAAGGAAGACCTGAAGCAAAAACAAGGTATGAAAGATACACCCCCCTGAACGCTCCTCATTCCCAGATTTGGAAAGAGGTAGCCCAGACCGAGATAAAAAGAGCCGACAGGCCCCGGCCTCCCCGAATTCGACCCACAACTGATCAATCCAAGTTTTGTGCGTTTCACGACGGACCGGGGCATACTACGAATCAATGTTATGAACTTTGGGACGCCATTGAGATATTCATCAGAGAAGGCAAATTATGCCAATACGTGATACAAACCCAGGGGCGTAAGAATAACAAACGCAAGCAAGGAGGCCGTAGTAGAAGCCCAGCCACCAACCCAAAGAAAGACGAGAAGCGCCGAAAGTCGGCCAGCGAGGAAGACGGGTTTCCAGAAGCCCAGTTCCACTGCAACGTTGTCAGCGGAGGCTTCGGTAGGGAAGGAGATACCATAAGCCAGCATAAGAAATACCTGAGAGAAGTCCTCTCTGCTAGGGATATCCCCAAGTTCAAAGACGACCCCACCAAACTGACGCCACCGCCATTAGTCTTTACTAATGAAGAACTAAAAGACGTAGTGCCAGGGCATCAGGATGGGTTGGTTATCACGGAAACCCTGGCACAGTGCCGGGTTAAAAGGGTTTTTGTTGATGCAGGGAGTTTGGCAGATATCATCAGCTGGGATGCCTTCAACATGATGAAGATGGATGTAGAAGATTTGAAACCGTTCAAAACGACCCTCATAGGGTTCAACGGGGAGCATTCACCTCCTAAAGGATATATCGACCTAAGACTAACATTGGAAACCAAAGAGGCTTTCCAATCAGAACGGGTAAGGTTCATAGTTGCCGATTTCCCTTCCCTATATAATATCATATTGGGCAGACCGACCATCCATAGTTGGGACATGTTAGTTTCTACGAAGCATCAGAAGTTGAAGATGGTGAACAACAAGAATAAGGTGGTTGTTGTTATCGGAGATCAGAAGGAGTCCCGGCAGTGTTATTTCGAGACAGTCCGAGAGGGAGAAGGCGGACCATCATCACCACCTCGGATTTGTAGGGGTGAACAATTCCTAGATTCAGGAAAAAACAGGAAGGCCGGACGTCTAGTAAGCATGGTAGAGTTCGACCTCAGGGACGAGCCCGAGATCCCATGTCCAAAACCAGAGGGCGAGTTGGAAGAATTAATCCTCGGAGGGAATCCATCAAAAACGAAGAAGATTGGGGGAGCGATGAATCCGGATTTGAAAATCCGGTTGATTGAATTCCTAAGGCAGAATCAGGACGTATTCGCATGGACATCATCCGAGATCTCAGGCATTGACCCTAACTTCTGCTGCCACAAATTGGCTATCCAGCCGGGGTCTACACCTGTGGCGCAGAAAAGAGAAATATTGGAGCCGATAGACAGAAGGTTTTGGAGCAGCATATCAAGGAACTATTGGCAGCCGGGTTCATCAGAGAAATACAATACACTATGTGGCTCTCCAACGTGGTTATGGTAAAAAGCCAAATGGAAAATGGAGGGTATGCACGGATCATACCAATTTAAACAAAGCCTACCCAAAAGACTCCTACCCGATGCCAAACATCGACCAGTTGGTCGACAACTCGTCAGGTTTTCAGTTGCTATCCTTCATGGATGCCTACTCTGGTTGTAATCAAATCCCCATGCACCCAGTCGATCAGGAGAAGACGGCTTCATAACCGACAAGGCCAACTACTGCTACAACGTGATGCCTTTCGGGTTAAAAAATGCCAGAGCCACCTATCAACGGATGATGAACAGGGTTTTCGCTGACCAAATCGGACAAAACATTGAGGTTTACATTGATGATATGATCGTGAAAACTAAAGATCTGGAAGACCATGTCCAGGATTTGGAGCAAACGTTTGACAAGTTGAGGAGATTTCAGATTCCTTTGAACCCGGCCAAATGCGCATTTGGAGTCACAGCCGAGAAATTCTTGGGTTTTATGTTGACAAACCGCAGAATCGAAGCCAATCCTGATAAATGCAAGGCCGTCCTCGACATGCAGGCCCCGAGGATGAAGAAGGAAGTCTAGTAGCTGACCGGCCGCTTGGCCGCACTTACCAGGTTTTTACCAAGGTCGGCTTAGAACGCGCTCACATTCTTCAGGTTGTTAAAGAAGGAAACGCAGGGAGGATGGAACGCGGACTGTGAGGTAGCTTTTGAGAAGATCAAACTCTATCTGGCGACCCCACCAGTCCTGTCAAAGCCTGACCCGGGTGAGCCCTTATTCTTATATCTGTCAGTTGGAGAAGAAGCAGTGAGTACGGCCTTGGTGAGAGAAACCGAAATCGGCCAGGCCCCAGTTTATTTCGTAAGGCATTACAGAGCTCGGAACTATGATACCAAAAGCTTGAAAAAGTGGCTTTCGCCCTTCTCGTCTCAGTAAGATAGCTTCGGCCTTACTTCCAGGGACATCGAATAGTAGTCCGAACTAGCCAACCGCTCCGAAAAATATTACACAAACCGGATCTGGCAGGAAGAATGACCAGCTGGGCCATCCAGCTGTCCGAGTTCGACATCACCTACGAAGCCCGGAATGCAATCAAATCGCAAGCGTTGGCAGATTTTGTGAGGGAACTTACCTCGGTGGATAGAACCGACGAAGCTCAAGACAAAGTCTGGAAGGTTTATGTTGATGGTTCCTCGAATGCAAAGGGTAGCGGAGCTGGAATCATAGTTGAAAGCCTGGAGGGTGTTGCCATTGAACACTCCCTTCAACTGAAGTTCCCGACCTCAAATAACCAGGCCGAATACGAAGCCTTACTTGTAGGGTTATTGCAGGCCAGAGAACACGGAGCACAGAGAGTAAGGGTTTTCACCGACTCGCAGCTTGTAACAACACAGATTGAGGGCACTTATCAGACAAAATGTCCTTTATTGGCCAAGTATCTCAATAGGGAAAATGTGGTGATCTCCAGCTTCGAAGAGGTGATTGTCACCCACATTCCAAGAGAAGAAAACACCAGAGCCGACATCCTTTCCAAACTTGCCAGTACCAAAGGCCCGGGAAACCACCGGATTGTGATCCAACAAAACTTAACAGAGCCGAGCTATATCATGACTATCTCGGCAGCCACAGATTGGAGAAAATCGATTGAGGATTACCTAGAGAGAGGGATTATTCCGACGGAGTCAGCCGAAGCAAAGAAACTGATTCGAGAAGCCGCCGTCTATATGATGATCGATGACCAGCAATACCGGAAAGGTTTGCACTCTCCAATGATGAGATGCTTGGGTTCATCCGAGGCCAAATATGTGTTGGCCGAGATACATCAAGGAGTCAACGGCCACCATATGGGGGGCAAGGCCTTGGCTAGGAAAGCTCTGCGTGCCGGATATTATTGGCCAACCATGATGACAGACGCCAACGAAGTCATCAAAAGATGTGATAGTTGCCAGAAACACGCCAAGATTATTTGGCCCCCGCCATCAGAATTAAAAGGCATCTCGGCCCCTTGGCCCTTTTACAAATGGGGAATGGATCTCCTAGAGCCGTTTAAAGCAGCTCCTGGGCAGTTTAGATGGCTTATTGTGGCAGTAAACTACTTTACTAAGTGGATTGAAGTCGAGCCCTTAACCACTATAACCTCGGCGCGGATACAATGGTTTTTTCGTCATAATATTGTCTCTCGATTTGGAATTCCAGTTGAAGTAATCACGGACAACGGGACCCAATTTATAGACAAAGAGTTCCAGGATATGATGTCGGACCTCGATGTTAAGTAGCACTTCGCCTCGGTCGAGCATCCACAATCAAATGGCCAGGCTGAAGCGGCCAACAAAGTCGTCCTAGACGGCTTAAAGAAGCGGATGCAAGACGCAGAGTCCAACTGGGTCGAACAACTCTACAGTGTACTATGGGGGTATAGGACCAGCGTGCAGACCTCAACCCAGGAAACCCCTTTCCGGTTGACTTATGGATGCGAGGCGATGATCCCGGTCGAGATAGGGCAGCCGTCATGGAGGAAGGTAAAAGCACTTCAAGATGGTGGGGAGTCCAACGAAGACGCCTTAAGAACAGAGCTAGACCTGATAGATGAGATCAGAGTCATGGCGCATTGCAAGGAGCTAGCCGCCAAGCAACTCATTACGGCAAAGTATAATCGGAAAGTCAGACCCCGTTCTTTCAACAGGGGCAACCTAGTACTTCGATGTGCAGATATTGGAAATAAAAACACCAGAGATGGCAAGCTAGCAGCAAATTGGGAAGGTCCTTATCAGGTCAAAGAGAAGCTGGATAATGAAGCATATACATTGGAAACCCTAGGAAGGAAGAACCTGGAACGCCGACAAGTTAAGGATCTACTACAGCTAGACCTCGGCTCGGCACACGTACGACCTCAGACACCCCATGTTTGAGGCCGATTATTTTTCTGTTTTCAGTATTTAAATTTAAGTCATTTACGTTTATTATTTTTGTGCTATGACATTATGAGCTCTTTGGAGTTTGCTTTTCGTCTTAATTAAGAAATCCTCAGTGGAAGTTTTCAAATGCGTTCCACTAATAACTTAAGTTTTACACCGAGGTCCCTAAACTCGATCTCAATTAAAACTCATCTAGATGGATGACACTAGGGCCGATGTGCCCAGGTTACAAGCAATGTGAAGTTGCCTGTATAGGTCTTTGCAAAATTGACGCGTCAACGCTCGCTCCTAGATAAGAAGATGAATTGTCATTCCGACCCTGATCAGGTCAAAATGTTTATAGCGTCGCGTTGCGGACACCACGGCTTAAACATATGACCGTTTGCCCTTATCTTGGTGATGAACCCGGACAAGCGAGTCGGAACTCGGTAGTGCGTTTAAAATAAATACCCTACGCGGTTATAGTAAGAAAACCCTACCAAAGATTCCCAGACGACAAGTCTGGAAGAAAACACATATCTGCACAATTAAAGACCCTGGCCATACAACCGGCACACACGCCGGACAAATACAAAGTCAAAAAAGGGCACAGACACCCAAAACGATGAGCTACAGACGAGAACCACCTCAGCCTCTCAAGGGTCGGACGCAGGCGGCTTCTCTTGACTCATCCCATCTTCAGAAGGAGCGTTGGGCGAGACCTCTGCTTCTCCTTCCCCTCCCTGCCCTAAGCTGTCAAGCTCCGACACTGAAGCATCCTCTGGAAACGGTGGAGGAGGGAAGAACTGGCCCTGGTGAACGTACGCACGATAATGGCACTTGCTGAGATCCAACGTCACGTCAGGATTCCAGTGGTGGATCTGGGCCAAGGTCATGTTGAAGGCATCCTTGGCAGTCGCTACCATGGTCGAGGAGCAGTTGGTATGGGCCTTCTTGATGTCTTCAAGCTCAGCCTTGGTCCCACCCAACTCCTCGGCCAAGCTCCCCCGTTGAGTCTGTACCGTCTTCAATGCACCCATGCATTGGGAATGAGCAGTTTGCACGGTAAGAAGCTCAGAGCTTGTCTTCCCCAGATTATCCTTAGTAGACTTCAGCTCATCAGCGATTTTCCTAGCCGATTCCCGGACGGCACTCAGCTCTTCCTCCAGCTTCTTCGCCACCACGGCCAGATCTCTTTCCGCCTCCATGCGTCATTTTTCCGCCGAGATCCCTACTACTTGGTGTTTAAGATGAAGCATGGATTGCACCAAGCCAACCCCTTGCAGCAGATGATACTGCACATAATGAATCAAATGCTCATTGCTTTCAGTCAAGGGGATAGCAGTATCAAGGAACCGACCGGGGGGGAGGCGACGCTGAGCTCTTCAGTTACCTCCTTTTCCTAAGCTAAGCCGCACAGCAGCTTCGAGGAAGGAGGAGGAAGAGGAGAAGGCAGAGGCAGGACGGCTTGAGAAGAAGTTTGAGCCTCCTCAGCCACAGCTTCCTTCTCATGGGATTGAGGTTGCCCGGCGACAAAAGATGGAGAGATATCGACCTGGGAAGAGGTCCGGGTCCTCTTAAACGCCGGAGCTTGGGACACAGCTCGTACCCGTCCCCGACCAGCTTCGGCAGCAGCACGTTTTCGCGATGGGTTACGCAAAGAAGCCCCCTTGTCGGGATTCACGTGAGCCAGGTAGAGGGGTAACAAATCCATCGTTTGAGCTGCGAACAAAGAAAACATGCTGGGTTAGAGGAGAAGATCAAAATAATTAAGGGTCGAATATTATAAAGAGTAAATCAGAACACAATGAGGGAAAATATACGTCACGTCGCGTCGCTGCAAGCATGGCCACGGTGTGAGAAAGCATCCAAGCTACGGTCTTTACACCGTGCTCCTTAACATCGGTTACCAGCTGGGACACCAAGATGACATCCTTGGCGGGAAGATCGTCCCCGTCTACTTGATAACTGCAGGAATCCTTATTGTGGTGCTCCGTGGTCCAGTACAGCGGGAACCTCCATTCCACATCCTTGGATTCAGGACCATGGAGGAACCAAGGTTGCTGCCCAGAAATAGCAACAACCTTGAAGAAACTGGTTTTGAAATGCATGAAAGAATCAGATAAAGGATAGAAAATTTTCCGGCCAGGTACACCTCGGAGGGATGTCAAACCTCTCAAGTTCTCATTATTCTTATCAGACCGAGGTGTGAAAGGACAGAAGAAATAAAACAATATGGATAATTTAGCGGGAATGGGCTGCGAGAAGGATTGACAGAGGCGCTCGAAGGCCAAAACGAAGCCCCACCCATTGGGATGGAACTGAGTAGGAGCTAGTCGGAGATAACTTAAAACTGCCATTTGAAACTCGGTAAACTGCATTGGGATGGAGCCGGATAGCGTAATCTCTAAAGAAAAAGAAAAAAAGAGGGATTGGTTCCTTCTCGGACGGCACAGACGGGCTCTCTAGTCGAAGATGGACATAGAGCACAATGTAAAGTATCCCCCAATTCCAGCCTGGCGATGTCGGACTGCGACATTAGAGATTGAGTCGTTAGTACCCCATGGGCGACCCAGGGGTATTTTGCTAGGAGACCTTGGGGTGGATTGGCAGATTTTGATTCCCCAGTCACTGAAGGGGTCCTCTTAGGTGAGGGGGGTAACTCCATTTAGACCTAGAAACAAATAAAAGAAAAGGACAAAGATCAGTAACTGGAGGGTATACCTTATGCATGCATGTTAACAATAGAAGAAGGGCAAAGTTCGGTTCTAAGAGGGCTGAGGTAGAAATCGCTGGAGACCTATGCCGGCAGGAGCTGAGGGTAGCATCCACCAGGGAATCCTGGCCGCTCGCGATATAGTATGAATTAAAGGCGAGACAATCCCAGCAGGGGCCGAGGTATCCCTCGGGCATAGACTCCACCCTTACGCGCGGAGGGGGTTCGTAATAATTGAGAGGTTCGACCGGGATGGCTTCGGGTACACCTCGGCCTACGAGGTTTCGTAATCCACTTTGAACAGGACGAGCGTTTGGGCTCCTAGTAGAGGCAGAACGGGACCCCCCAGCACTACCCCTACTCGAACCACCATGGAGTAATGTGCTAGACCTTTCCCCCTCAGGCAAAGGAGAACCCAATATCCAGTAACTGGCCCTAGGGAAACGGGTGCGTAGCGCCTCTTCCTCTTCTGGGGTTAGTGCTTGGTTTGGAAATGATGAAGGGTTAGTCCTATCCATCAAAATACAGAAGTTGGACCTAGAATAGGCACAAAAGGGTCGATGAGACACAGGAGAAGCCAAACCAGACAGGGGATATTCCAACAAAAAAGGGAATATGCATCCGAGGGGAGGAACCCAGAATCCTATATCTACCCAGAAACTCTCACTGGAACTCACCTCAAGAAAACCAGAAATCCAGAAATTCATGCAGATAAGAAGAAGGAATGACGGATGCAAACCATGAAAGCTGCAAAAATAGTAACAGAAAAGAAGAATATATACCTGAGTAGAAGGGATGCGCAAAAGACTGAGAGAGAAGCGGAAGGAGCTTAGTTGAAAAACTGTCGTAGCAAAGAACAAAGAGAGTCGTGAAAGTAGAACGCCAAACAAATGGAGAAGTGAAAGTAAGTGAGAGTAATGGAGGGAAGTACGAAGCAAAGTTCAAATGTCGGGGGTAAAAGGGACAATTCACCCTACTCATAGGGGTGACGTGCGACACACTAGGGGCATTAAATGCGCACAAAAACCGCTGACGGCAAAGCAGGGCGGTTGGATTCCCAAGCCAATCTAAAGAAGATAGGTGTCAAGGGGCAATGATGGTGAAGGCAGAGAGACGCTGGCCTCGAGATACGACTATATAGCTGGAAACACCTCGGATCGTGGAGAACCTCGGATTCCATAGTACCACGACGTTTAGCCTAGGACCGGAGACCATAGATCATCTAGCACCCCGGTATCAGCTCTGACCTTTGAGACTAGACCTTGGGTCATGCAATCAGATGGAATCCTTGGCCGAGTAGCCAGGTCTAATGGCAGGATACATCCCGGCAGCTCAAAAACTTGAACTACCGGGCTGGGGGCAACTGTTACGGATCCCCATCAGGCCCAACGCTAATATGGCCCATTAAGGGATAGACCCAATCACGGGATACTCCGATGATATCAGGTAATCCCGCTATTATCTATAATATCAATATATTGGTAATCATATCTCGGATATAATATAACGGCCATGAATTATGATAGATCCTGGATATCTTACCTAAGGTACACTCTATAAATACAAAGGTCAAACCCTAAGGTACACGCGTTCTAACTTAGACCTATTTACATTCAGCATCACTGTGCACTTTCCCACTAAACACAACCCCCATCCCCCTTGGCGAAGAGCCTATTTTGTGTACAGTGATCCTCCACTCTCCCGGATATCTGCCTAATAGATACTCCGGCAGGGCCATTCGATCCAAGATCAAAGTACTAGCCCATCCGGCTAGACATCTGGGTTTTACACCAGAACAACATCTATAAAATTTTAAATCTTGAGCATTAACATTTTGATCCTATGATGTTGAAGTGAAAAGGATGATAGAAAAGTGGAAGGGTAAATGAGTGGATCCTAAGCCTTAAAAATCAAGATATTTTTATATAGTGTTGTAAAAATTATAATATTTTGATGATGATTTCTTAGGCTTTAGGGTTTCCCCTATTAGCTTTAGGTTAAGCCCATTGAAATTAATTAACTCAAAAGACTCGTTGCTTTTTGTAGCTTTTAAGGTTAACCTCAACCTATATGTGGACCCTCGTGGTTCTCTCTTCTAAGAGTTCCCAAAGCATTTTTGCTTTTAAAAACAAGTATGCAATCAGTCTGATTCTACTGATATATTGAGATCAACTATCTGTGGCTTGGCTATTGTACTAGTGGATATATTCAAGCTTATGAAACTCGTGAGTTTAAATAAACTCGTGATAAGAAGGTGGACTCATATCATGAACTCGAATCGTGAACTTGTAAAAGTTTACTTTCATTAATAAATAGGTGTTAAAAGTACATGATAAAATGGTTAAAATATAAAAATGACAATAATTTAAAATAAATATATTTTAATTATGAATAAATGAAATTAAATCCATCAACATTATAATTTATCAGATCCAATAAAGAAATATCTCTGAAGTTTATATAAAATGCCAATGAACATATGATCAAAATAAACAAAATAACACGAATATAAGAGTGAGTTGACACAATTTTGTAAGGAAAAAATGGTGAACTCGGATACAAACTCGTGAATTTAATAGCTAACATGATCTTAAATAAAAATTGACTCAATTTTGTAAGCTAGAAACGTAAAACCAGAAAACTCGGACAAGTCGACAAAACCAAGGCACATCCTCGTGATGAGTTCGCATTGTTGGTGCAATATAAAATGTAATGTATTCCTCAGTGCGACCAATTGTGTAATACCCTAAAAATTTGTATTTCTCCTAAATATCATATTTTGGCAAATAATACCTATTAAATTAGGAAAGTATGTTGTCTCTAAATTTTAATTGATTTATTATCATTTTTAGGGAAATTTTTCTTTGGAATCTAATAAATCCAAATCCAATTTTCTAATCTTCAATTAGGGATCATAAAATACCCTACAATTAATATTTTAACATCTAGTTTTAATATAACCAAAGATAAGCCATAAAGGGTTATGAAAATGATTAAGGTGATTAAAGAATACTAAAAACAATTGTGAGGCAATTGAATTTTTATTAATTAATTTAATTGCGTAATTATTCATAATTAATCTTGGGGCAATTTAAAATCAACAAATTGGAATATTTTGGCTTAATTAAATATTAAAGACCAATAAAGGTTCAAGATGAGTATCAAATGAATTTCTAAAGACCATAATTAAATTGATAATCAATCACACTATTATAATTAAGCCCAATAACATCTAAAACACTATATTAGGAATAGTAACTTGAATTAAATTAGTAAACCCTAATGTTATTGTGTTGGGTGAAATTCATATTAATAAAAGAGGCAAAAGATTAAACAAAAATATAAGATAAGAGCACATGTGATATAAGATAAAAATCTACCAAAGTAAGTATGATTTTTCTACACAAATGAAGAGCAAAGATTTAATCTCATAAAGCTAAATCCAAAGGCCTAAATTAATTACATCATTAAAAAGCCTAAATCCAAGAAATAACCTTTGAACCAATAAGGGGCAAAGTTGTGGTTTGTGTGAAACACAACTCAAGAGTAATTGGAAGGAGGAAGGCCACGGCTCAAGCAAACTTGGAGGAGAGGAAAAGCTACAAAATAAATCTAGATATTAATCTATTAAACACATGGGTAATTAAAGTCAAAAAGAAGAAGGGATTGTGATCTTACATTTAAACTAGCCTTGTTGGAACAATGAGAGTCAAGTATTTTATCTCAAGTAATTAAGTCAATAAAGGTGAAACAATATTTGCACTAATTCTCATGATTAGTTCATAAATCAATTAACTAATATCAAAGGCAATTAAGGGTGAAGATTTAGTTTAAACAAACACAATGAAATCCAATGGTTATAAGTAATCCTACAATTAACCTTAATCCTTGTAATTAAATTGGCCAATAATAAATCAAGAAGTAAATATTATGAATCCTTAGTTAAATAATTTAGATCAATAAGGGATTAGCATAAATAAAAGACAATTAGGGACATCTAATGAAGGGTGTAATTTTCAAAATTAGGGGACTAAATGGGAGACTTGAAATTAACACCTAAATGTACCTTATTTAGTTAGTAACCAACCATCCCTTTTGCATCTAGTCCCCAAAGAATAGTTAAGAGCTAACTAATCTTATAAAAATATAGATATTTCCCAAAAGCACAAATGGTGCCAATTAAGCCAACAATGCAAGAGGACAAGGCATTAATGAGATGAAGAAAAAGGGGAGGGGTGGTTTCTTGTGTGTGTGTGTGTGTACAAGGGAGAGGAGAGTTGGCTTGTTGAAGGGGTTGGAATTTTCCTATAAATAGGGAGCTCCTCCCTTCATAATCTTCACACCACACTCAACCAAAATAGGTGAGTTTTAGAGAGCAAGAGTAGAGAGAAAGTGAGATTTAGTGGGGAGCAAGAAGGAGGAGGAAGTTCTTCAAGGGTAAGTTTTCTAGTTCATGAGTTTTAAGCTTTAAGTTCTTGTAAGTTTTAGTAGAAATGTTAGTTTGATCTTTAATCTTCCAATATAGTTTTGTTTTCATGTTTTTTAGGTTAAATATGTCTTTATTTCAAAAATTTGATGAAAAATATTATGGAGCAAGATTCTTGGAAGTTAAAGATCAAAGTAGCGAAATTCTGGCGAAATATTTCGGTTAGAAGTTCTTAGAGTCAGCCACAAAGAGGCTATGATTTTATGTTAAAAATGAAGTTCTAAAATTCTGAAAATTTTCATGGTTAAAGTAGACATATAGAGATTTCCAAACATACCTAGAGTGTATCATTTAGACTTTTGTACAAGGTGATACAAATTCCCAAAGTTAGGCTACATTTTCTGGAAAAATTCTGGGCAACGTTGTGAAACATGAAAACTGAGAATTTTTCTTAAATTCTGGGAAACATTGAGTATTTTTCCTCAAAACTAGACATCTCACGGATTCCGGGGAATTTTACGGATCCTCGTTTCGATTTTTTTGGAATTAATTATGAATTTTCAAAGTTAGTGGAAATTCTGCCCGAGATGCTGAAAGTAGCGTTTTTAAGAAAAATAAAGGGATATAATTGAAATAACAAATCCACCGGGGATAAAAAGGTCGGTAGAGGCTAAAATATCTCTTAAGATATTATTTACAAGGTAGTAACTCGGTAAGACTGTTATAGGATATCCGGAAATATCAGAGGACGTACCAAACAGACAAGCGTACCGCCATCCGAACGGACTAAGGTACAGACGCGTACTATAACACTAACTCTGATGCTTATTGTATACTTATATGTGATAGATACTTTCATAAAGTCATGGACGTAACTCTGTCTTGAACATGCATCGTGACTAAGTTTATGGGGCTTAAATCACTACATACACATTCAGCTTTACACGGGTTATGGTTTTGATAATACCGTTAAGTTTTCCTAGCGCTGAGGACACGACATGCTATCGTGGCACTGGTGAATAGTGCAAACCGGGATAACATATATGTGCAGTGGCTGTGTATTGTTATTATCTTACATACGTGATTATGTATTACTAATCCTACATCTGTTATGGGCTTTTGTAGTGATTATTGCTGAAATGTCATGAATACCTGTCATACATATATTGTTTACATAAGCATGAGGTTAACCGTTACCTGAGGTCCGATGAGCATTGGACCTTAGCTCTTACCATAGCTTCAGCGTTCGGAGAACCGAGGACCGAAGACAAGGGTAAGCAGAGTAAACAGAACGCGTGAAGACCCGACCGAAGATTTTTAGGATATGTACCGTTCTTTATGAACAGACAGACACGCCACAGTTAATGTTGTATCAGTTACTCACTCCTTTACTTGCTCCGATGCTCTACTCTGATGAAAAAAATTTATTCCGCTTTTGAAAATTGGGGTGTTACAAATTGAACATGTAAAATTTTAATCCAATAAGGAGGGTCGAGGAAGAATAGAGCCCCAGGGATAGGGTAGGAGATCCTAATCCTAAAAATTCAAGATATTCTTATATATTGTTGTAAAATCCTTAATATCTTGACGATAATTTTTCACAGCTAAAATTTAGTGTTGACAAAAAAAAAAAAAACACACACACGCACGCACACACACACAGATAGCTTTAGATTATCTCCATTGAATTTGATTAACTTGAATAGACTCATTAAAGATAACCTTATCTTATATATGGACCTATTGGTTCTCTCTTCTAGACGTTCCCAAAGCATCAAGGTAACACTTCAATAATTTAAATTTAATCATGTATTTTTAAGTAAAATCGTAATAGTACATTTATAAAATGTTAAATCTGAACCATTAAAATTATAATCCTATGATGTTGAAGGGAAAAGGATGGTAGAAAAGGGGAAGGGTAAATGAGATGATCTTAATTATTAAAAATCAAGATATTCTTATAACTGTTGTAAAAATTGTAATATTTTGATGATGATTTCTTAGGGTTTAGGTTACACCATTGAATTTAATTAACTCAAAAGAGTCGTTGTTGTTGTTTGTTTGTTGATTTATTTATTTATTGATTTTAGATTTTAAAGATAACCTTATCCTATACGTGGACCCTCTTTGTTCCCTCTTCTAAAAAGTTGCCAAAGCATTTTTGGTTTTAGAAGTATGAAATTTGTCTGATTCTACTTGATATATCTAGATTAGCTATGTGTGGCTTTGCTTTTGTACTCTAGTAGGTATTATGTCGAGTTATATCTGATTTCAATTATTTAATTATATTTAAGATTTCCAAATACTTTATTAACTTGCTATTATATAAAAATAATGGATACTTGTTGAGTATTTCTCTCTGCATTATTGCTGTAACATCCCAAATTTCCATTCATATGGCTTAGATAAATCTTGTGAAGGAAATATTTAGGGGTAAATAAAATTTAGAGAATAATGGTTTAAATAAGGAAGCAAGATCTAAAATAAATTAAAACATTAAATTTTAATGAAAATATTATTAAGTAATTATTAATATTGAATTCTTTTAGAAAAGATAAAACAATAAAGGTAGTAGAGCTTAAATGGGGAAAATTCACCTCAGGGTCCAAATAACCAAAAAATTGTCAAAAAAGTCCCAAAAAAAAGTCACATGACAAAAAATGCCCTAAGGCCTTTTCTGGTATTATTTCATAAAATGTTAGTTGTTAACGTGTCATCGATATAATTGTTAATGGGTCGATTTAATTGTTAACTGCAGTCTTGATTTAGTTGTTAGGAAATTGTTGTTAACGTCTTCTGATTTAATTGTTAATGTTCTACTGATATAGTTATTAACGTTTATCAAATAATACCAGAAAAGGTCCTAGCCTTTTTTGACATGTGACTTTTTTGACAATTTTTTGCTAATTTAGGCCCTGAGGGGGATTTTCCCGCTTAAATGAGAGTATTTAATTGTAGTTGTAATTATGTATGTATATGTGAATAAATAATACAATAAAAGAGACTAAGAAGTCCCACATCAACTAAATAAGGAGAAGAGGGAGTTCTTAGAGCTCATATAAGATTAGTGAGGTGGATTCAAAGTGCAACTTTTCTATTTTCATACACAACTGGGTGGCCTCGGTAAAATGCCAATTGTGTTTTTCTTAACTGTTGGATCAGGCTGAAAGTTGGTCAACCCATCCGAGATATCCAATTCGTTCAATGGTTGGAATATCCATTGGCGTCGTAGTTTACAAGTTACAAAGAACAAAACACGATTAGGATTCTGGAATGTGTAAAACGAACCTTCACTAATACCAAAAAAAAAATGTTTTTAGACCGTCTCATTTAGACCAGAGTATAGAGGATCCGCTTTAAAAAGTACGACCGATGGAAGTTTTATAAATATAAGGAACCTTTTGGATCGGATCCTTTAATCATAGGTCTAAAATATATTATTTAGACCTTGTTTCAAAACAACCGTTCTAAAAAGTTTTTTTTTTTTAAAAAAAAAAATTGAAATCTCGATTACTTTTTAAAGTAAACTTTTAAGACCAGATGTTAATATGTACTGGTCTAAAAGGTCAACTTTTAATACCGGCATTTAAGAATATCCGGTCTAAAGTATTAGCAAAAAAAAAAAAAAAAAAACTCGCTCACTATATCCTCTCTTCTTCTAGGCGAAACCTGAAGTTGCTCTCTCTGGATCTCTCTTTCTATCGTATTACCTCTCTTCCTTGCCCACCATCACCTGCCTTTGTTACTCTCTCAATTGCTCAGGCATTTGCCTCTTTCACCACCTCTCTCAACCTCTTCCTGTCATGAAAATGAACGAAGAAAGAGAATCTAGTCTTGTTCAAGGCACACCAGTTACTAGTGTGAATTAGAGCGAACCTGACACATGTTAAAATGAGCCTTGTAATTGGCCTTTACGGCATGGTAGATGAGACACATCATTGAAAGAGATTGCCCTAAGTCAGGTTGCCGGTGAAAGGATCACGATTCAGTTTGATGGACATTGGAATCCTATCGGCCCTAATAAAAGTGGATATAGAAGTTATGTCGGCTTCCTAGCACGCAGCAAGCATGTCATCTTGATAGATGAGTGAAAAAATGTCTACAATAAGAAAGTAAAGGATCATATTTGGGACTTTATCTGTTTGACATACGATGTTCCTGACAATGAGACGTTAAAAAATAAGACATTATCGTATTGTGCTGATCACTGGAGGAAGTTTAAGACAAACTTATCTAACAATTATGTACATGTCTTGATGAAAACACTTGGCAACAATTTTTTCAGATGCGGACTACTCCTGAAGTTTTGGATAGTTTATATTCAGTTTTTTGCCCTTTTTTGTTTGCTTAAGAACTTGTGCAGATATATGATATATTCTTGCATTGTATTCATCTAATCCTGTTAGTGTGATGATTTAGTATGTGAATTGAAGAAAAATAAAATCTTTCTGCTTGTCAATTCCAGCTTCCTGCAATTATGGAATGACATTTTTTCCATCCTTTGTCTTGCATTAAAGCATGTCTTTGTTCTTATGTGAATATGACTGTAGATGGAGTAATATAGTTAAAGTTCGACTTGCTCTAACACTCATACAAAATCATATCACAATAATGTGCGCAATTATATTACACAGCAAATACACTACAGGTAAGAGGAACAGAAGAGCGAATAGACTAAATCAGGCAGGCAGGCAGGCATACATATATAGGGAATGGGCTTGTGGTCCTCATCCACTAAGGGTGGGTCAGGCGTATCTAGCCCAACATCTCGTGTTATCATCTGCAACCCGATTGGCCTCCCATGACTCCACCCGACCACTTGGAGATCCCAATCCTTATTATACCAGCTTTAATGTCATCCAGGATATCGCCCTCCAAAGCCATAATCCATGACTTCAAATTTCCACTGTTCGAGATCATGTATATTTTAAAAAGACACCTGGGACTTAGAAGGTGATAAATTATTCCAACACACCTCTGTGACTTACAATCCCTCAATACATGAAGCACCCCCTCCTTAACTCCCTCACAGATATCACAATTTTCATTGTTTTGCATACCTTTAGCCGCTCTTACCGTGTTAGCCTTCTTCTTACTGAAGGGGCACATGCAGCTTCCAAGATCCTCTTCCATGGTACATATATATGCTCCCATAAGCCGATTTCAACGAAAAGTCACCATTATGAGACAAGTTCCATCTAGGCTTGTCCTCAGCATCTGCATGAATGTGAGGAGACGCGACTAAGTCCCTGTTCCTCCAGAAGCTGTCAAAAAATCTCAGACTTTTGCTTCACGTAACTCGTCCGGAACTCTTCGCAAACTGTAGTTCAGTATGGAGATATAGAATCCCCTTGCTGGATTCCACGTCAAAAGAAGGTTCATGCGTCCCATTCCAAATCACTTGCATATCCACTGAAGACAGACATTGTCTTATGAGTTCAACAAAGTTATCAGGTGCACCAAGCACTTGTAAACAGTCCGTCACAAAATCCCATCTAACTCTATTGTAAGCCTTTTCAAGGCCATATAACCATTCTTTCTGTTCCAAGTCTTCATCGAATGAATAATTTCCTATGGAAGAATAATATTATCCAAACATTGACTACCTAGAACAAAGCTGCACTGGTTGGGGGCAACAATTAATGACATCAAACGCTTTAGGCGATTAGCTAGCACTTTGGTCACCGCCTTATACACCACATTGCATAGACTAATCAGTCTAAACTCATGAAAAGATTGTGGTACATCCACCTTCGAAATAGAACAATATTAGTGCCATTAACATGTGTTTGATAGAAAAAATTACTACTTACCAAAAAAAGAAAAAGGATTTTCCAACCATTTCCCATTGATTTCGATAGAAAAGTGGATTGAGTCTATCCGGTCCCGGTCCTTTAAGAGCTCCCATGCTAAAAATAGCTTGTTTGACTCCACCTTCAGTAACCGCGTTCCCTAGAGAAGTTAACAAGCTACTTGCAACTAAAGGATATGTATTTCCGAAATACAAAGGTCCACTACACACCTGCTCCTCGGTGTATCACTCTTGAAAATACCGGGTAGCTTAATGTCATTGTCATCATAAATCCACGACCCATTCTCACCTTGGATAGCTTCAAGACATTTACGGCGACGCCTGGTATTAGTTACGTTATGGAAATGCCTAGTACTTTTATCACCATTCACATACCAGTTACATCGCGATCGCTGGACCCACATGAGCTCTTCTTGCATCAAACACCTTTCCAATTCCTCCGGTACACTCTTCCATTTTCTTCCCAATATTTGGATGAGCCACCATACCGGTTCGTCTTCTCAAGTTGGATTAGAAGTTTTGCTTTATGATGATTAATATTGCCAAACACTGTCCAAGTCAAAACATCTTCCCTAAATCCCGTGACATTCTCTTCCCAGCTTTTGTATACTCTCCATGAAATTTGAACGACCATCTCGAAGCTTTCATGCATAACCCAGGGTACAAAGAAGCGAAATTCTCGACTCTTGGGGGATCGCACATGCTGCAAACTACTTTTCAGAAGCAAAGGGCAATTATCTGAGCAAAACCGTGGGAGAGTAAGAGCCACCATATTTTGAAACGAATGCAACCATTTCGAGTTAGCAAGCACGCGATCTAATTTACTAGACGATGTGACTCTAACCCATGTATGAATTGGCCCCTGCGATACTACTTCCTCCATATCAGTCTGCCGTACCCACTCTACAAATCCGCGGTTTGGCCAAACAAGTTCAGGGACCTTGGGATACGTTCGTGACCTCTAAGTATAGCATTGAAGTCACCGCCAATACACCATCTTCCTACTCCAGCATCTCGGATCGCCTGCAGTTGTTGCCAAAGAAAATGACGCCGAACTAGGTTTGGATGACCATAGACAAAATATAAGTCCCACTGTGACGCCTTCCCCTTATTAAATGTACCGTGCAAAACTTGTGAAGCCTTGTAGCTAACCGAAAAATCCACACTGTCATCCCAGAAGCACCATATGCCCTCGTTAAACCCCGAGGCCTCGACCACCTCCATTGTGTTCTGATTGACCAACATCCACACACAATGGACTGGATTTAATATTCTGTAACAATATTATTATAATATCAATTAACAAAACTATATTTTGATCATTGACATTAGATCTAAAGAGTTCATATCTTTATTTTTTCAAAAAAAAATATTTGATATATTTTTTACTTTTTACAAGATATTAAATATCAACAGTTCATAGTTGGTCTAATATATAATAAGGGTAAAGAAGTGAAAGAAAGTGAACCGTAAGATAAGCAGAAAAATTCTCTTCCAAATTGATTAACCATAGCCAACGTCGCATTCTTCAAAATTTGAATTAAACGTAGACAGTCATGAATCTTGCATGCAAGCCTGACTATATTGAAAATAAAGTTCAATTTATATATCGATAAGGGGGGGAAAAATCCTATTATATGGGGTCAATTAACTTTTTAAATCAAAACAAGTTATTGAACACTCTATTAACAACCAACTCTTTTAATAAAATATTTATTGAGCGTTTTGTTCAGTATTCTTAACTTAAATTTTCTCTACCTCTACAAAATTTAAAACTGTTAATTCAATTTATACGCTAAAACAATTTGATAGAATTGCCATGTTCATCAAATATAATATTTAAAAATTTAATTTGACCAACATCGTCTCATCATAACAATAAAATAATCTAATTATTCTCATCATGCCTTTTTTTGTGATATCAATCATGCGCTTTTGCTTGTTCTTTTTTTTTTTTGGTTCAAACACTTTTGCTTGTTCACTCTTTGATTTATTTATTTTTTCTTTTGAATGCAAAGATTCTCTCATAAAATATGTATACCGT
Organism: Acacia melanoxylon; assembly: GCA_019022615.1. NCBI lineage: Eukaryota > Viridiplantae > Streptophyta > Magnoliopsida > Fabales > Fabaceae > Acacia > Acacia melanoxylon. The sequence goes on along the minus strand of JAFJYJ010000001.1, from coordinate 23,351,956 downwards.
AGTCCTCATCCGCTAAACAATTATGTTACCAAATATCGTTTTTCCTTTTTAATAATAATATCGCTTTTTTTTTCCATTGTTTAATTAAGAAGCATATGACGTGCTCTAAGAGTAATTAATTTTAAATGTCAAAAGAATGTACGAAGAACGAATTTATAAATAATATATATACTGTTGGTAAGGTCAGTTCAACAGATTAAAATAAAACAAGCTAGTTAATTTGAGAAACTTTGATGTTATTAATTCAATATTATCAATGATTAGGTATTGTGACCTATCAATTGAAGGATCCTCCTATGAATCCACAACTAATTTCTTATTTAACTATATGTTTAGGACACCTTAGTGGCAAATATTTAATACAAAAACGGTTTTATATATATATATATATATATTAAAAGTTAAAATCTCTGAATCTTGAAAAGTTTATTGGATATTACCGTACGATACAATTCGTTTATAAATGTAATGTTTAAAAACTTTTCGATCAACATAATGTTTTAAATTTGTTTTAAATTATACCCAGCATAAAATATATAAAAAAATTAATCGCGAGGAGAATAATTCAACCAGAGAATAAAATATAAAAATATTTGAGAAGGAAAAAATTTCCTGTGTGAAATGTGAATTATCCAAATCTAAAATTGTTGAATGAGCAACCATTTGTGATCTTACTATTGTCTTTCTTTAAGAGTGTGTTTGGTTTGAGGGCAGGGGCGGACCCAGGAATTTTACTGAGGGGGGCGAAAATAAAAAATGCTAAATCAGACTTAATATACAAAAAAAATGAAAGAAATATATTTCTAATGAAGCAAGATCAATTTCTTTAACTGCCTCTTTATTTTCAATTCTAGGAGACTTTGAAGAAGGAGTTTCAGTATTTGACAATTCAACATTATAAGTAGACGAGGACAAAGACTCACTATTCTTTCTCTTAAAATATGTATCAATGGTAGCACTCTTCCCCATAATAATCACCTACAAAGAGTATGAATTATTTCATGACCAATATGATTTTAAAAATATTAGTAATAACAAAAGTAAACCGATTAAAAGTAACTATTAGTTATCATCTATATTCTCATAGCCATCTTTTAACAAAACACAAAACTTATCCAAAATACTAACCCCAAAATATTCTCTAATCAGCAGAAAAGTAATATCTTTAGGAAGATAAAATCATGTATAATGAATTTCATGAAAGAAGTTTAATGAACAGAAGTGATTTTAAATACCTTATTGATTCTTAAAATTTCTCATAAGCTATTGAAAAAAAATGGCAGACGACGGGCAAGACACGATGGAGATGAAAAAGAGATGAAAGATTTGGGGAAAGTGCAAACAATTGGGGTTGGAGATAATTAAAGGTTGCGGGCCCTACCTTTTATTATTATATTCTTTATTTTTTTAAAAATGTATATTAAAGCAAACCGAAGGTATGTTCAGTTTGCGCTGTTTGTTAATATACTCAATCTAACGATGTGGTATGCGAAGAAAGTAATCCAAATGGGGCCCTGTTTATATATTTTTTTTGAAAATTTTTAGGAACCCCCCCCCCCCTTTCTGAGTCCGCCAATATTTGAGGGGAGAGGATAGAAGGGGATGATAGGAGTCCTCATTTGTAATACCCCGAAAACCCTAACTAATATAAGTAAAATATTTGGATAAATATTTCTAAGAAAGTATATTGTCTCTAATTTTGTAACTTAATTGTTATAAATTTAGGAGCAATTTCTCTTTAAAATCTATGGAAATTAGATGAGATAATAAGCTAAAATATATGAAAAAAGTGTTTTGTAGGGCATTAAATGGACTGAAAGTATTATGATAAATCCTATATGGCAACAATTATTGACAAAAACTTAGGGAGTATGTTATCTCTAATTTTAGGAATTTTTGGAGTTATTTCCCCGAGAAATTTAGAAGCATGAATATAATATTATTAAAAGCACTTTTTGGCCCCATGATTTTTAATATTTTACATGGGACATAAAATACCAATGTCGGTCAAAAAGTTGTGAGATAATAATTAATCTTAATTATGAAAATTATCAACAATTAGTAAGTGGCTAATTAAGTAATTAGTGGCAAATTGTTTAGATTAAGATATAAGTAAATTAATTAGTAAATAATTAATTTAAGGGAGAAATTTGAAATTAATAAATAATAAATAAATAAAAATAAAAATATAATAATATATTTGGTAAAGAGCCAACAGGACATTTGAGAATGGATAGAAACTAAATCCTACACCAAGATATAGGGATTTAGTCTATGTCATCTGAACTTTTTATAAACCAGTGAAATTCTGCCTCGGAGTGGACTATCTCCGAAGTCATTTCTGAAACCAACTAGGTCATTAAGATACAGGATAAATAAAGAATAGGGCAGATAGTACAAATGAGAACCTATAGAAAATGAAATAGTTGTGACAAACCAGGGATTAGGTTCCTTGGGTCTGGACATATTATGAACCAGTGAATTTTTGTCCAGAAGCTGGTGCTATCGGATATCATTTCTGTAACCGATGACGTTTATCCGAAAATCTTCAGCAGAATACGGAATACCCTTAACGGGATCAAAAATTTAGTTAACCCAAGTGGTTTTAAAGAGAAAGAATAAAACTTCAGTGCCTTGCTCTCAGATTTTTGAGTTTCTCCAAAATTGCGCGAAAAGGACACCGAACTGGAAACTTTATCGGTACCGGCCATAAAGTAGGAGCTTGTGACATCATGGATGACATCACATTGTTGACTTTGGGGCATGGGGAGGTCGGCCATGAGCTTTCAAAGGCCAAGATTGAGCCACGTATAAAGATGCGATCCGACGGTCGAAATCCGATCTGATAAAGGCATGAATAGTGCCAGAAATTTCTCTATAAATAGAAGCCTTCCCTCTTCACTTTCTCCCACCCCAAAACCGTGCCTTAGAGAGAAGTTAGAGAGAAGGAGGAGCCCGGAGAAATTCTGGCGGAGCCCTGGGTAAGTTTTTCGGTCCCTGGTCTTTAGTTTTGGTAGTTCTTTCATTAGATATAGTAGAAATGCTAGATTTATCTTTAAATTTCACAGATAGTATAAATATCATATTTAGGGGTATATATGGTATTTATTTCGAAAATATACTTTGGAAAAGAGATATGTCAAAATTACGGAGAGATAGGGTCAAAGTAGCGAAGCTCGGCGAAATTCCGCCGATTAGGCCAACTAGGGGCAAAATGGTAATTTGAACCTAAAATGCCTGTTATGCTACTAGATATTGATAAATACTATCCTTATAAGATATCTGAGATAATTGATCCGCTGTCGTACCGTTGTTGTACCGTCGTTGGGCCGCTGTCAAAAATTATTGTTTTTCGTAAAACGTGCCGAAGTACCATCAACGAAGGTACGTTCGCGACGTACTGTAACACTAACTCTTATGATTGTGGTATGCTCATATATGCTTGATGTGTTCTTGTACTGAGACTCTGTCTCATTTGAAATTGGTGACATCATGAATATACGGGTTATGGTATTGTTAAACACCGTTAGAGTTTTCCTAGCGCTGAGGACACGACTGTACATCGTGGCACTAGGGGAATAGTGCAGACTGGGATAACAAACAGGCTGCAGGGGGAGGGGCTGTGTATTGTTATGGCCCTACATATATGTGTATTTCCTACATCTGTTATGGGCTTTTGCAGTATTTTTATGAAAATGTCATGAATACCTGTCATACATATATTGTTTACATGAGCATGAGGTTAACCGTTACACGAGGTCGATGGGTATTGACCTCGGTCCGAATGAATAGACAGGAAAGGGTCTTGAACCAGAAAAGGCACCAGGGGACGAAGCCATAGATATACGTCAGTAGACGGAGCCGTGAGAAGGCACCGGTCAAAGGAAATGCGGGAAGAAAGTCAATAGAACCTACCTTATGGCATGAATCTAATAAAGTTACTTCACATCATTTGGTGCTTAAACTAGAAGGGTCGTCTATGTGGTTCGATCAATCGGTCCCTAGCACGGTGAGACTCCCACTAGACCTACCCGGCTGGCCAAATGAGATGATTTGACGAGTTAGGTTCTATGTCCCAAGTCTACCTAAGGCTTGACGAAAAAGGGTATAGTTACATAGAAGAAATGTAATTATAGAGTTTTGTATTACTGTATCACATGAATAATTCCGTCGGGAGATTTTTGTAATATATATATCAGTATACGTCAGGCATCATTATATGTCTGAGTATTTCATATCAGTTACTCAGTGTTATACCTGTTGTTCAAATTTTTAGTACATGCTCTCCTTTTCTGCAAAACGCTAAGCTGCAGCGGTTTCTATGCCATCTCCACTGTTGTCGAAAGGCCAAAACCAAAGAGAATGCTAGAACTAGAAATGTCACCGCAAGTGAAATGGGAGTGGTGGTCAAAGTGTGAGGCGGGGCTGTTTGGAGAAGAGAGAGACGAATATTGCAGGGCATTTTGGGGTTTTTGCAGTGATAGTGGGGCCCATGAGCATGGCAGAGAAAGCTAAAAGCAAAAAAAAGTTGGATTTGCCAAAACCTAGGTTTTGGATCCAAAATGATTTTTGAGAAAAAATGAGGTGTTTGGTGGGGTTGTAACAAAACCTAGGTTTTACCCCCCAAACAGGCTCTTATTTGCCATGGAAGTTTTCGCTCAGGAGCATTGGGTGGACAGAAGTTTTTTTTTTTTTGACAAAAAATGCCACGGAAGTTCATAAAACGTAGCAATTTTACCCCTCCGTTAATTTTGACCATTAAGTTTAATTGAGTGCACACGTGACATGCCACCTCATCAATCAAATAAGAGTTAAGTATCAGTTTTACCCTAGAAGTTTTCATTGAGGAGCAATTTTACCCTAGAAGTTTACAAAACGTAGCAATTTTTCCCTTTTGTCCTCCAATATTAAATTTGACTATTGAATCAGTCAAAGACCACACATATCATGCCTTGAAAATGTCAAACTTGGAGTCAGAGAAGGAGATCCTTGAGATGTTGAGCTCAAGGTGGCTAGAATTTGTGAAGTCGAACTGGTCAAAAGGTCTGAACCAATTTTTGGGACAGGGTGGGTGGTCTAGATCAATCTATACAAAGGTAAATACTATCACTATTGATTTATCTTACTGAACCATTTTTTGGGACAATTCATTTCTCGTTTTGCGTTTCATTTGCTTAGATCATAAGTGATGTTTCCTCTGGGTTTTGTGACAGACCTTTCAGTCCCTTTGACCAGTTCGACTTCACAAATTCTGGCTGACATGAGCTCAACATCTCAAGGATCTCCTTCTCTGACTCCAAGTTCGACCTTTTTAAGGCATGACATGTGTGGTCTTTGACTGATTTAATAGTCAAATTTAATATTGGGGGACAAAAGGGCAAAATTGCTACGTTTTGTAAACTTCCGGGGCAAAATTGCTCCTCAGTGAAAACTTTTGGGGTAAAAATGATACTTAACTCTTATTTGATTGATGAGGTGGCATGCCACGTGTATCAGGTGGCATGCCGCGTGTGCACTCAGTTAAACTTAACGGTCAAAATTAATGGAGGGGCAAAATTGCTACGTTTGTGAACTTCCATGGCATTTTTTGTCCAAAAAAAATTTCCGTCCACTCAATGCTCCTAAGCAAAAACTTTCATGGCAAATTAGACCCTTATCCCAGAAGAATATATAACACTAAAACTTAACAGTTAATTATGTGCACCGTTATATATTGAGAGGCGGAATTAACAAAAACACAAAAATAATGTTTTAATAACAATTATTTATTTAGTGAGAAAAATGATGGTTCTTACGAAATAATCATCATGTAACACTTATAATGATTTGTCATAGAACACTTATATTAGCGAAAAAAAAAACATACTGGTTATATCAATTGACTGTAGAGTATGAATAACAAAAATGGCCTTTCATAAGAAACAATCGTCATGCAAAGAATAACTTTGGAAAACACCTTTTCATAACCTCATTTGATCCAACACCACCAGCTCTCCTAAGTCAAATACACTTTAGAGTGAAGTTCACTTCAACTCTATTTAAACCGACATATATTCCTTTTGTTCTTATTATTTTTCTTCATTGGTCTCGTTCTTTTGTCCTTTATCATGGTCAGATGCCAAATAGCTCTTTTCATTCGCCCTCCTACTCCTACTCCTCCTCCACCACCATCACCATCTCCTCCTCCACAAGCTCCCCCCCAATCCTCCTCTTCCATCACCACCATTACCTTCTCCTTTTCTTCCTCCTCCTCAAATGGAAGCTTTGCTATAAACATTAACCAGCCTTGACCGCTCCACAAAGTGTCTCTCTACATATGCCAACAATCTAAACAAGAAGTTGAACCTCATATTTCATCAAAATGAGATTGAATATGACTTCCAATCAGACCCTTAATCTCCTTCATATGAAATCTATGATGAGTTGAATGAGAGGGAAGGGTAGGAGGAGAAGGACAGCAGTAGTGGTGATAACTCAAAACCACTACTATTTTTTAATATAAAATATTAAATGTTAGGGCAAAGTAGCCCAAAAATATTTTTAAAAAAACAATTGATACTTCACAGTTATTAGTAAATAATAATTACTTATGTTAGTAATTGTGGCAATTTACAAGGACAAATTTGGCTCTATAACCCTTTCTATTCCATTTGTATAGCATGTCACAAATGGAAGAACACTACTATAGAATTACACATATATGACAGTTATTTTCGGTCATATATGATGGTTTACAACTATCATATTTGAATGCACTATATATGCTCGATGCTGATATATAATGGTTCCAAACCGTAATATATTTAGGGTATGCATAATGGTTATTTTTGTTAATAACTGTAATGTATTGTCTTTATTTTTTAAAATTATATGTATTTATTTTTAAATATGCATTTTTATTTATTTATATTGTTAATATTTATTATATAAGGCACAATATAATAATTGCTTATAACAAGATAATAATATTAAATAAAAAATTATATTTATTGTATTCAAAATTCAATACATCATAGATAAACATCATGCAATTTAAAATAAATTAATCACTTGAACACTCTAGCAATGTAAAATTATTTTATAAATTTTTGAATCCTAAAAGAAAATCTATTTAAAAAAAATTCCACAATATTTTTCAATGCCTTTGTATAGATTGTCCATAGATCACTTATACCCCCACAGTTCACATATCATTTAAATGCAAAAAGATAGCATAGATAGGAAAAATAATATATAAAGTATTAGTAAAGAATATATAAAAGTCCTTTTTGCACAACCATCAAGTATTGTCACACACAAAAAAATAATTCAGAATCATGTCTCCTTATAGTTGATGCTTTCAAAATCCCGTATTCTTATATATGATGACTACCATTTTTAACTGTTAAGTATTCTTAAATAATACATAAAATTATTTTGTGAAAAACCATCAAGTATTGTCAAATAACACTACTAGAAAATATTGAATTGGCGACGAAAAATATTTCGTCGTAAATTTTGAGCCAATTTGCGACGGACATGAATATCCGTTGCAAGTTGCGATGGACAAGAAAATTTGTCACAACTTGCGTCGGATATTCATGTCCGTTGGAAAAATATTGCAACAAAATTTCCTATCAGTCCCAAATTAGCTGGGTGTGAAAAAGCCCACAAATTTGTGACGGACTTTGCGACAAATGCTTTTCCATCGCAAGTCGTTAAATAAACTATGTCTAACACAAATTGAACCTAGTCTCGTCTCCACTAGTCTAGTCTCTGCTCGATCCAACCTCCAGCCGTCGTCGCATCTCCGCTCTTCCAACCTCTGGCCGTCGTCCCGTCTCCGACTGATGCCGCTCTCCGTCCTGTCTTCCCGTCTCCACTTAACGCCGATCTCGCTGGACTTCGCCTCCTCGTCGATTTCTGGTAACCTCCCTCTCTCTCTTGTCCATTTCCGTACAGTAGTTGCTTTGATTATTCCAGAGACCAAGCTAACTAAGACTGATTCTTTAACTGGATTTCCAAATCTTACTGTCTAGTTACATGATTTTCTTTCTTTGTTTGGTTAATTTCTTTCTACAATTAATTTTGAAGGTATAATTTCTGGTATTTTGAATTTGGTTTATTTGTTCTATCTGTTTAAAGATTGTTCTGGCCCTTAACTGGATTCATAATGGAATTTTGAGGACCATAATTTATAGCATTTCTTGAACTGTTATTATTAATTTAATTTAATGTGGAAATTTCCTTTTTGGATTCAAGGATAAGCTTACCTTGCTTGGATGAATATAGTCAAAGCCAAGTTCATAAGAGATTGAACTTTGGTATTTTCTGATTTCTTAATTTGAATATCAATTGATGAATTGCAAGTAGTTGAACTACATATATTATGTTTTCTTGATACTTGGATATAGTAGACAGTGTATATAATTGAAATTGTAAACCATACATTTTTCTATAAGTGAGTGTATAATAAGTTTCAATTCATGAAATAATAAGTTTACTTATTATTAGGGATCATTTGACTCTGGTTTTTTCTGCGATAGGTTGTTGGAATTGGGGTAACAAGCTAGAACCGTGATGTAATTGTGTGTTTGCAATGGGATGAAATAATAGTATATATGTTTTCCCCATGTTTTGTAATATGTCCCCATTTTCTTCTGTAATTGCTCATTTTTTGTTTGCCCCTTCCATATGCATGTCCCCCCTATCTTTTGGTGTGCTATCCTCATTCTCTGGTTGCTTGCTAGGATGTTCTTTGTTGAATGCATGTGTTTGTTTGCCACTTTCTTGATTAAGTGGCAATTGATTGGTATAAGTGGCCAATTGTATCGGCCACTTATATTTGTGGCATTTTGATATGTAAAGCATAGAGAATATATTAGTGAGTTAATTAGTAAGGAAGTTAAGAGTTAGACTACTGTAGTGTGTTGAATATTGATGAATGATGAATGAAAATGCATAGTGATATGTGTTTTCTCTCCTGTTTCCCTCTTCTTTCCCTAATTCTTCTAAATTTCTACAACCTATCTATCACATGTTGTTTTGTGGATTGAGGTATGTCCCAACTGGATATATTTGGGATGCAAACAACATTCCAACCAATGCTTGGGATGAAAACATTGATCATAATGAAACAAACTCCTTGTGTAGGGTTGGGTTGGGGAAGTATGGAACGTGATCGTGATAGGAGTTGGATGTACAATTGTCTAACTTAGACACAACAACTAACTCGAGTATTCTTGGAGGGTTTGGAAGAGTTCATCCAATTTTCTTCGGCGTAGGCAACTAGTTCAAGTAGCGCGATCAGTTGTCAATATGTGAAATGTAGGTGTTTTAAATTTTAAAATCCGAGCATGGTCAGAATCCATTTGTGTAGCAATGGCTTCAAAAATGATTATGAATGTTGGGAAAGCCATGGGGAAGCGTGACAAACGCCAAGTGGTTATTTTAGGGGCAGAAGTCATCGAGACAACCTTAACCAATATAAACAGTGGCTTATGTTGTCAAGTTACAATTACGATGTATGTTGTCGAGGTGACTAAGTTAACAGGGTCGAGGGCGACTACTACAGGAAGTTAATTGACATAATTCAGCTGGATTACCAGTGGGACAAGACTATGACTATTTAAATATGAGTGGTTTGATAACACGCCAGGTAGGACAAAAGTGGACAAATATGGAAATGTTAAGGTCCATTGGGCAAAGAGATATATAATTGGTTATGACTCATTTATACTTGCTCAATAGGCATAACAAGTTTATTATACATCATACCTTACATCCCACCAAGGGTGGAGGGGAGTTATCAAAACCAAAGCCCGAAACATTATACCCAAGTCTAAAGAGTTAGAAACAAATGATGATATGACTAAATCATTCCAAGCTGATGTGGAACATGTACTGCCCATAAATATTGTAGAGGATGATGTAGCAAGCAATCTCTTTGATTCCACTGCGGAGTTAGAGTTGATTCCTATCCAAATGGACAATGAGGAATCAAATGATGAGGCACAAGAGATTTATTCTATTAGTGAATCTAAATTCGACCACTATGAGATTCCAGAGAAAGGTGTGCAAGCAGAGGTTGAAGAACAGGAATCATCCGGTTGATTTGTGTTAGTTCTTTGTTTATGGAAATTTGAAATAATAGATACATTTTATTCTGCTCTTGACATATTAAGTATATTTCTTACATTTATATATATATATATATATATATATATATATATATATATATATTTGACATAATTTTTATAAGTGTTCACAGATGGAGTCTTCAACTGGGCGTTCAGGTAGTGGTGGAAGAGCCTAAAGTCGTCCTATGAGAGGGGGTAGGATGACATCATCTGCCCCCTCTGTAGGTAGAGGGCTTACCTCTTCCCCAGATCTGCCTCTACTTAATTTGTCATCTTCACCGTCTACTATCGATTTCGTTATGGGTGATACAAGTATGCCTACTACTCCCACTTATCCACAGCAAGGGGCAGAGCATGTTTACTTTACGATTTATGATTGATTTACATATATATATTTTTCTTTAAGCATCAATGTACTAACTTTTTCAATACTTCACATGTCTTCCTTCAGCACACTATGTCACCTGGGAGCCAGGTCGGGGAAGATAGTTCCTCTCATACACCAATGTGGGGATCAGTTGATCCTGCGACAGAGCTGACATGGATCCAACCTGTTGGCACCACCAAGTAAGTCATGTAAAGTTACTAGTAATATTCGGATTTTTTACCTTTAGTTTGTATGCTAATATTTTCAACATTTCATATGTTTTCAGGTTAGAGCCTTATAGAGTGGTTGTGGAATTCATGGATAAAGAACTATTTCGTAATTACAATCACCCTTGGGGAAATTGGTAAGAGATTCCTCAAGCTGTTCGTGATGCTTGGTTCAATGACATCTTGGTATGTTATGTCCTTTATGGTTATTAATTTCTTCTCATCAAAATGCAAATTGATTAAGTACTTTTATAATTTGGAGCATTAATTGTTCATTATTGATTTTCAGGGAAAGTTTAGGTGGTTTCCTGCCTATCGGTGAGATTTGAAAAGAGCTTATAACTTTAAATCAAACCGGTGGTTGTCTAATTGGTTATATAAATTTAGAAATATTACAGGCAAGACAACTTAGATTCATGTTGAGACCGTAGCATATTTATTGGAAAACTGGCCCGCACACGGGTGGAAAAAAGGATTTTAAGACCGGACAAAAGAGGCACTGTAAGACCAGACTCCACATCGGTCTTGTTCCAGACTAGAACCAGTCTAAAAGAAACTTTTTTAGACCGGACATTTTAAAAGTTAGGTCTTAAAAGTCGTACTATATAGACTTGATATGTATTTTGTTCGGTCCTCAAAATCAACTTTTAAGACCGGATGAAACCATAGACTGGTCTAAATATATCGACATTTTTAAGACCGGATAAAGAAACTCCGGTCTAAAAAATACCGACTTCTAAGACCAGGCGACTAACTAATCCGGTTCTAAAATTAATTAAATTTAAGACCGGTCTTAATAAAGCAGGTCTTAAAAGTTGAACTTTTTAGACCGGTCTTAATAAACAGAGGTCTTAAAGGACCAATTGTTAAGACTGGACATATATATTCATCAGGTCTTAAAATTTGAACTTTTAAGTCCGGCGCTATTATTTCCCGGTCCAAATTTTCTAGAATTTTTCCCTGTTCTGTTCTTGCTGATCATATATATATATATATATATATATATATTTACACACATCTACCACCCAATCCAGCACAAAAAAGTCGATACTTTAAGCTACAAGCTATGAACAATCCATTATGAATAAATTGAATTGGGAAAAGAATACAAATATCACCATGAGTTATGTGGCCTCTTAATTTAGTATAGCACCGTAATGAATATATACATGTAATAAGATAACTTACAAATACAATGATGAGTTACAAATACCGCACCATGCCTTCATCTGATCCCACCCAACAACGTAACATGATATCCCCTTTTATAACATATATATCGGATCCTGCCACAAAATAAAACAAGAACAAAAGCTTCACAGTCAGTGACATTATTGTTTAAGAACATGGAAGGAATATAGTTAAAACCTTAAAGTTTTCAAAGAATTCTGCATATGAATATTACCATATGAATTGACTCTTTCATAAAGGGATATCCTCCCATATCCCTTCTTGATGATCATTTCTTATTCCGGGTTCATTATCCGCTTCATCTTCTTCGTTCATGTCCTAGGTAGACCCCTTGAAAAAGGAGTACTCTCAGGAAGACCGTAATTTGAATGAATTTCATCATCAATATCAATGACCCTTTTTCCTTGGAGAGCTACGACCACATTTTATTTTCCCGATCGGTGATATAGAACACTTATTTTGCCTGGGTCTCGCATAATAAAAGGTTCATCTCCAAAACTTCTACCATTGATATCGACTAATGTAAGTCCTAGCCGATCGATCCGAACACCATTTTTGACATTAACCCACTTGCATTTGAAAATGGGAAATCTAATTTTAACATAGTTCACCTCCCAAATCTCTTCAATAACCCCAAAATAAGGCATGACTGCCAATTTAGGCCTCTTGTCTTTAGAACTAGAGAAGTGCATAGATTCAGCCTCTAACATAACACCACTATTTTGGATGGTGCTCCTATCATCTAGAGACTTCGTGTAAAATGTATAACCATTGATCACATACGAATTCCAACTTATGACATCAACCTCCAGACCACGTGCTAACCATTTGATTGTATCAGAAACACATTCCTCTCCCTCGACCTTTTGTTTGAACCAGTTTGCAAAAGTTTTGTTATGCTCCCTAATCAACCTTTGTTCAGTCATTCTATGATTTTCTTTCCTTACAGCTTCTTTATGTGCTTCTATGTTTGTCTTGAACTTCATCAACATTATTCAAGATGTATAAGTGGACTTGTGACAATTCATTAGGATCCACACTCTTTCTTTTGAAGCCCTCGCCTACCCCCTTCAACATGCTGATGTTTAGGAAGACCAATATGTCTTACTTTGGCCAAATAATTTTGACAAAATTCCATGGCTTCTTCAGAAACATATTTCTGAACAATTGATGTTTCTGGACGGTATGCGTTCTTCACGTGCCCTTTTAGGAATGTCATAGATCTTTCAATTGGGTACATCCACCGTAAATGGATAGGGCCGCACAACTTTATCTCCCACACTAGATGAACCATGATATCAAAAAATGTAGGAACAAAAAGCTTCTCAAGGTGGCACAAGATAAGATATCCTTCATTCTCCAATTCATCCAACTTTTCAATCTCAAAAACTTTACTACAAACTGCATTGAAGAAGAAACAAAGTCTAGTCAAGACGACCCGAAGATCATATTCGGCGATGCCTCGAATAGTTACTGGGAGTAGGTGTTGCATCAAGACATGACAATCATGAGACTTTTGGCCTACTAATTTCAAGTCCTTCATCGAAACAAGCCTCTTAAAATTTGAAGAATACCCTGAGGGAACTTTTATGCCATGTAAACACTCACAAAAACTTCGTTTCTCATCCTTAGAAAAAGTATGAGAAGCCGGGGGACAATAAGTTCTCTTCCCGTATGGCCTTGGATGTAAGTCTTCGCGTATTTCCATTACTTGTAAATCCAATATTGCCTTCACACCATCCTTGGAACTACCTTGTATGTTGAGAAGCATGCCAATAATACTATCACATACGTTTTTCTCCACGTGCATGACATCAATACAGTGTCTCACATCAAGATTGCACCAATATGGAAGATCGAAGAATGCCAATCTCTTTTTCCATATATTTGTTTCTTTTCTACTCTTTGCAGTCTTACCGAAGATGACACTGATATTTTTCACCTTTTCATAAACTTGCTCCCCAGTCAATGCCACCGGAGCATCTTCATACTCCTGGCCACCAAAAAAGGCTTTCTTTAATCGACGATATGGGTGGCCCCGTCTAAAAAATCTCCTATGTCCAAGATAAACCGTCTTTTTTCCATGTTGAAGTTGATGGTAGTGTGTGCCTTCTTCACAAACCGGACATGCTTTATGGCCTTTTACACTATACCCTGACAAGTTCCCATATGCAGGGAAGTCGTTTATAGTACAAAATATCATGGCTCACATTTTAAACACCTCCTTATTAAAAGAGTCAAAAACATTGACACCTTCTTCCCACAACTCCCTCAAGTCTTCGATCAAGGGCTGAAGGTAAACATCAATGTCATTTTTGGGTTGTTTTGGTCCCGAAATCAACATAGACAGCATGATGTACTTTCGTTTCATGCATAACATAGGAGATAATTTGTAAATAATCAGGAGCACAGGCCATGAACTATGTATGTTGCTAAGGTTTCCATAGGGACTCATGCCATCGGTGCTAATGGCCAGCTTAAGGTTCCTAGGTTCTTCACCGAAGCTCGGAAATAATTGATCGATTTTCTTCCATTGAGAAGAATCGGCCGAATGTCGAAGCTTTCCATCAAAAATCCTCTCATCAGCATGCCACCTCAAATTTTTCGCATAATTTTCATTAGCAAACAACCGCTTGAACCTTGGTATGATTGGAAGATACCACTACACTTTTGCAGGCCCCTTATTTGACTTGTACCTTGGGGTTTCACATATCGGAAAATTCTGCTTCTCTTCAAACTCTTTTCTATACAATATGCAATCATTCGGGCATGCATGAATCTTTTTGTACTACATCCGTAGTGGACAGAGTATTTTCTTAGCATCATAGTATCAATGCGGCAACACATTATCATCCGGAAGCATGTCCTTAAAAGCCTCAAGCATTTCAGAGAAACTCTTGTCGCTCCATCCATGACGTGCCTTCAAGCTTACCAATTTCAATACAGCGTTCAACAATTGGTATTTTTTACACCCAGGGTATAACGGGGTCTCTACATCACTACACATATTATCATATACATGTGATTGCTCAAAAATCTCTTCTCCAACATCACGAATAATGTCCTCTATGCGATCATCCATATCCGTGTTATTATCATCAAATGCCACTTCCCCATGTTGAGACCCACTTGGCATTTTTTCACCATGCCATGACCATACCGTATGTGTCTTACAAAATCCTTCACAAATTAAATGTGTGTGTATAAGTTCAGGACTTAGTCGCCTCTCATTCAAACATTCTACACAAGGGCAATAAAACTTCCCACTATCATCATGGGCATTTTGTTTAGCAAATTCTATAAATTCCCTCACCCCATTCTTGATATTCAACACTCGTCCGTAAAGCATTTATCCAACTGTGATCCATAGAAGAATTCCTATATATAGACGGAAAGATTTAACATACATAATCCAAAAAAATTGAAACTTGCATATAAAATAAGACATACATAATCCAAATGCATATATATGCTCAAATGTCGGTTATGTCTTTTTTTTTTCTTTATGGAGAAACTTGCCCATTAAATGCATAACGAAGAATCACTTTTGGTCATAAATGTATCACAGTGAATCCAAGAAGCAAAATAAATGAATGACAAGGAAATTAAATGCATCGCATGAAGGTCTTGTGGACTCACCTGTAGCATATAAATTCAAATGGGTTTGCTGAGTCTTTCTTCTCCCGCCACGAACGTTGATGTTGCGAACTGACAAGAGTAACCTAAAAACACTAGTTCGTCGATTCGGTAGGTCTAAAGTGCAAATATAATCTTCAATATACAATATTCATTAACAACAGAGAAACCCACAAGAACATTTCATCGATTTCGTTCAACCCATGAAAAACCTAGAACCATAACCAGGAAAATAATAAAGTTATATAATCGAAACACCTCGTACAGCTTGGTCTATAGACGTTTACCTAAGGAACCAGAAAGTGATTGTCGAGAGAGCAACGCGAAGCAGCAACGACACAACAAGCAAAATGTTGAGACAGAACCTGAGTAATCACTCTCGGTGCGACAAGAGAAGTTCTGAGAGGGAAATTTAATTCTCCCCGCGAAAGAGACATGTTTTAGTATTTTGGATTTTATTAAGACCAGTTAATTATAAAGTGTCAGGTCCTAAAGATATAATTTTATTATTAAGACCGGTTAGTTATAAAGTGTCCGGTCCTAAAGATATAATTTTATTAATACATTTTTAAGACTGGCAATTAAGAATACTCCGGTCCTAATATTTACTATTGATTTAATTTTAAGACCGGTATTTTATAAACATCCAGACCTAAAAGTCAAATACTTATAGAGTTGTAAACCTCTTCGTTTATTAATGAACCAAACTAAAAAAAATGAGGCGAGCGCAGCAGAACTGAATTAATAAAATAAATAAAGGAAAACTGGAGAATATGAATATAAAAAAGGCACAAGCTTAGTTCTTACTGCTTCCATACATAACTGGAGAATATGCACATACACAAGAAAAAAAGAAAGAAAAACAATAACTAAACATTATCAACGACAAGAAGCTAACTAAACATCCTAAAGCTTATTATCATCCAATGCCTTGGTGATATCGGCGTGAAAAATATTAACTTCCTGCCGGAGATCAGCAAGTTCCTGTCTTATTCGCATCAGCCGCAATGCATCATTAGAGGAAAGAGGAGAGGGGTCAGCGGTAGGCGCGCTGGGGCCAACTGATTGGAGAGGGGGAGTAGGAACCTCTGCATGGTCTGAATACTGGAGGGGGTGCGGCAACCTCTTCATCATCCGAAATAACAATGGGTCCAACGACCCGAGATTCTTCGGTCACAATAGAACGCACTCTCGCTGGAGGAGGCGCACCGTATAATGATCTAAGGATGGCAAGAGCTTCAGGTGTAAGAGAACCCCTACGAGGAGTTCTCTTCTAACTAACCATGGTTTGAGGCTTTGAGCAGTTGGGGCAGAGAGCTCCGGTAGTGAGGAGTTAGGAACTGAGAGGTATAGTGAGGAGTTAATAAGGACAGGGAGGTAACTAGTGTGAGGAGTTAATGAGGACAGAGAGAGGGATACGCAATTGATACACTCTTTTTATTATATAACCAGACCTTAAAGTATATTATTTAGTTTTTCAATTAAATTAATTTTAAGACCGTATTTTAGAATAATCCAGTCCTAAATGTCCACTATTTATTTTTCATACAATTCAATTACTTTTAATACCGACCATTTATCTTATATCCGGACCTAAAAGTCAATTATTTTTTTATCGATTATTTATTTTTGTAAAGTAAGAATTTTTCCTTAAAAAATATTGTTGGCTCCAAATGTTTTGATGATAACAAATGTTTAGACTTTTGAAAACTGGTTTAATAATGTTCAGGATTAACTCTCGAGAATGTGTTCAAGAGAATCAGGAAAATTCCCATCACACAGAGCAATTCTCGAGAATGAGATCTGCATTCTAAAGAATGATTCTCGAGAATGCACTAATGGTTCTCGAGAATGATCGGACCAAAGCAGAAACAGACCTTGTCTATCGAGTGATTCTCGAGAATTGATTCTCGAGAATCAGAAATTGACTCTCGAGAGTGGTCGTCCGTCTTCTCTTATATATCCCGTTTCGAGGTAATTCTCGAGAATCAAAACTAATTCTCGAGAATAACTCTCGAGAATCCAAATCGATTCTCGAGTATTGTCGAAAGCTTCAGTTCTGTACTCTCTGGTTTTTAGGTGACTCTCGAGAATGAGAAAGTAATTCTCGAGAATGTGCAAACGATTCTCGAGTATGATCAATCAAACTAACTAAAGTTCGCTTCTGTCTATTGGATTCTCGAGAATTGAAATCCAATTCTCGAGAATGGTTCTCGAGAATTGCTGTGAGATTCTCGAGAATGAACGGATTTGCTCAATTCTTCAGATTGATTCTCTGTGTGATTCTCGAGTATGCTCTGAAAAATAGCAAAACTAATTTAACATCAGAACTGATTATTTTATCTAAATGATCTAGTTAATTGTTTTAATCCTTCAATACATCATTCTACATTAACTATGATATCATTAATAATCTTCTTAAGTGTTTTTCCAGATTCTTAATCAAGGTTCCACATTCAAATAAAGAACACGAGAGTATTAGCCAAAGAACGATGTTTCTGCAAGAACACTCGAATGAATCTGTAACTCATTCTTGTAATCTGATTATATCTTATTCTGTTACTAATCATCTCGTGAGTGTATTTCGGACATTGAATCTTGGTTCAAAAGCATGACAGAAGCTTGACGCCCGAAAGTATGGAGAAACAGAGCCGACATAATTCAAATGACCCATAACCGAAAAGCATCTTTAAAGTTTCTCTTCACCCAAGGTGACAGCTACAAGATGACCCAACTGAAGAGACATTTGATAATGGGTAAGCCGCGAGTGCTCCATTAACAGACATATTCAAATGTTCCAACGGACACATTCAAATCCTTCAACGGTCTTCAACTTCAACCACTACAAATACACGAAGGATTGAATTCAACAAGACCGAACCAAAGGCATACATTGATAAAGCTTTCAAATAGTTCAAATTGTATTCTAATTATATCTTCGGATATACTAAGCTTCAGTGTTCATTATCATATCTACTCCGTGAGAGAGTTTTACTACTTGCTATTACAATTCGTTCAAATCTCAAGATAGAGGTATCTTGAGTGTGGGTGTATTAATTACAACTTGTAAGGGGGAGTGAGTCCAAGAGTGAAAGGATCATCCTTCGTTTACGAGTGTGTAATTGTATTTGTAAGATAGTCGAAATCCCGAGAGAGTGTCCGGGACCGGACGTAGGTCGAAGAGTTTGACCGAACCAGGATAACTTCTCCGTGTCCATTATCTTTACTTCCTTACTGCTTTCATCGTTCACCTATCATACAGCGAAAAGATTTTTGAGATCACCTATTCACCCCCCTCTAGGTGATATTCCACCTTCAAATATTACTTTTAAGAACGGATCTTTTACAAAATCCGGTATTAAATGTTCAGTCACTTCAAAATTACTCAGATAGCAGAGTCGTATCCTTACACTCCGTTCACATGATCCAGAGTCTCTTCGGCTTCAAGGTAAACTGCCCAACTATGTGTCTCCTCGTATTCTGAGGAACTATGCATCTCCTCGTAAAAAGTTCCCAACGTTTCATATTCTTCAGTATAGGTTCTCTATTTAAACCCGTTTTTACTTTAGTTTCTTCACATTCTTCTCCATCACTTCTACACGGCCTCCTCCACCGCCTAGCCTCCACCGTAATGGCTGCTCCACCAGTCCTCCTTTTCCTCCTCCTCCTCTTCAACCTCAGCCCCCTCCGCCATTGCCTCCAAATCCGACTGTCAAGCAGTTGGTGCAGAACATTGAGGCATGCGTCGATCACATCGACCGATGCTTGGGCAAATTGTTTCAGCTTGTTCATACCGTCAACCAGAAGCTAAACATGGTACTCGACGCCAATGACGTCGAGTACGATCCTACCTCCTCTGACGCCTCCAACCTCTCAGACAACGGAGAGAATTAGTTTTTTTTTTTGTTTTTTTTTGTAATAGTCGCTGCCCTATAAGGCAACGAAAAAATTAATAAAAAACATATTTCCATATTTTGTTCTCGTGGGAGTTTTAATTAATTAGTTTATATGCATTATCTGAACCTGGAAAGCAATAAGAAAGTGATCAATTATGAAATATGGAAAATGGTAGACTCAAAACACCAAAAAAAAAATTACAAAAAAAAGACAGAAAAGCAATTATGAAATATGGAGGTTGTAATATGTACAAATATTTAATTTAATGTTTTGATGCGATTACACTCTCTAAATAAATAAAGTAAATCGGTTATGAAATATGAATAATAGGGAAAGTAGTTTCAGAATAATTAATAATGTAGGCTATAGTTACTGCATATTGAATAAATATTTAATTTAATATTATGATTATTCATTAAATATATAAGTGATTTTTTATATAAAAATATATTAATAAATATATTTTCCAATGAAAGACTTTTAGGACCGCCTATTTTTTAAATCTACAAATCAAAAAGAATGGCATATTTTCCAATGACACACAAAGACGTTTAGGATCGGCTATTTATAAAACCTACGGTCCTAAAAGATTGACATATTTTTCCAATAATAAATGAAGACTTTTAGGACCGACTATATCGATAAGATATGGTCCTAAAAGACTGGCATATTTTTCACAATAATAAACGAAGACTTTTAGGACCGGCTAATTAGTAAACCTACGGTCCTAAAAGACTGGCATATTTTTCCAATAATAAACGAAGACTTTTAGGATCAAGCTATTTTATTAAACCTACGGTCCTAAAAGACGGCATATTTTTCCAATAATAAACGAAGACTTTTAGGATCGGCTATTTATTAAACCTACGGTCCTAAAAGACTGGCATATTTTTCCAATAATAAACTAAGACTTTTAGGACCGGCTATTTATTAAACCTACGGTCCTAAAAGACTGGCATATTTTTCCAATAATAAACGAAAAATTTTAGGACCGGCTATATTGCTAACCTACGGTCCTAAAAGACTGGCATATTTTTCAATGGAACACGAAGACGTTTAGGACCGGCTATTTAGTAAACCTACGGTCCTAAAAGACTGGCATATTTTTCTAATAATAAACGAAGACTTTTAGGACTGGCTATTTAGAAAATCTACGGTTCTAAACTTCTTGAATTTGTAAATTAAGCAATAAATAGTTTTATCCACCATCCAACAATACATTCAAAGAAACCACTAATGGACACAAGGAAATTGTTTGAAATGAATTAAAAAATTATTATTGTATACTATCACAAATTAGACAATTGTTCATTATACAGACCGAAGATGATTGTTGATACAGCTAGCATATGTTTACAATGAATTCACAAATCAACTATTTTTTCGATTTTCCGAGATCATCAAATCATACAAATATTCATATAACACATTGCGTGTGCACTGAATATCACCATCAGGAAAGGGGTCAGCACAGTTAAACGTCTGTAGCATCAAAGACAGAAATATATTAGTGGTCCTTCCTTGCATATCAAAGGGTCGCGCACGAGCAAAGTTATGTAATACATTTACCTTTGCTTGGATGTTAGTCACTGGTTGCATGATAATATTATACATGTGTGTCAAGACATAATGTCCACATAAGTTGGACTCTTTCGGTTGCCGACGGGTCTAAAAACAAACAAGAAATATATATATATATAAGAGCATATATTGCTACTGACCAAGTTCACAAGCCAGTGTGCCAATGTCCAAATATGTACTAACCTTTGGTTTGATCCATGTAGGCTCTTTGACTTCAGCCCCAAACCTGTTCTTGACCTTTTCTTGGAATGATTTTAAGGGCCTATTGTCAAAATCATGAATTTACTCAATAATGGTTACTGAAAATTTACAGCAGAGATTTCAGACTAGACAATCAAAATGACATATGCTTACTTGTTCAGCATCTGCTGCAATTTAGGCGATGGATCGTAGTGAAGGGAGCATAAAAAGACAACTTTATTCTCATTCGGACAAATCAGGACCAACTGCCAATGGCGACTGTAAATTCACAACAGACAATTACTTAGTAATATGTAGCAGAATTAAGGGAATTGCAGAAAAGAATTATGAAATGTACCTATTGTAGTATGGTGCCAAGTACCACTTTTTCCTATTGTTGGACAACCTTGTTGTTATGTATGATTGTCTCTCTGCTAAGGGTGGTTGACTTATGTACTGTGGGCACAAGAATCCAATATCTTGGCTTCTGCCCTGCTTTTCCAATTCACGATGCATTAACCTACAATAATGACGTCAGGGAATTAGTATATATATACGTATGTGAGTGTCTCACATTTATGTTATGTACTCATAGAAGAAGATACTTACTTTATAAACATGAGAATCATTGAATCAGTAAGCTCATGTTTATCAAACAGTAGGGAAATCATATCATCTTGGTCAAACAAAACTGGGTGCTTGTTTTTAAGACCTACTTCTGTATTGACAGGCCACTGATTAAGTGCAACTTGTTTATTGGATACCATAAGGACTAGCTTGTCCTTGGCACTCAACTTAGCTGTGCCAACCAATTCAGGAGGGGCTGGAGCATCACGAGGAGTAGAAACATGCACAAGCTTCACTGGCCATGAGATCAAGGTTCCAATGACATCACTCACAAGCTTCAGCTCATCAGTTGGGAGAGAGAGAGGTGCATCAACGATCACCTTTTCAACTGACACTCTGACTTCATCATCAGCCATTTGTTGGTGGTGTACAGTTGATCCCAAGTTGTGGACAGTCCCTTTTGCAACCAATCATCTATCTTAATGTTCAGGATCCTCCACATAAAGGTCACAAGGTTGCTCTAACTGTCCAACAATGCAGCTCCCTCTAGTGCTCTGCTGCATAGTTGTAGGTGAGAGTGGCAAGGGAACACTGGTCTCTGCACGAGAGCTCACAAACACCTTCATTTGATTCATTTCCTCTTCCATCTCCCTCAGCTAGGATTGAAAATAGGCAGTCAATGAAGCTTCTTTAGCCGCTGCTTGCTCATTCTATTTGGCCACCTCCTGTGCCACAGTCTGTTCCACCATCTGTTCCATCTCCTCCTAGGTAACCATACTTTGTTTTTGGCGTTTGGCGCTACCAAAGTATTCCTTCAGGCCTACCCTTCCTCCAATCCCCCTTACACGCCTCGCGTGATCCGGTTTTCCGGTCGCAACGGTCAGAACATCATTCCTCCCGTCCGACACAAAAGTTCCCTCCGCTTCTTTCTTCTTTAGATCTTCCCGTAAGATACGATAATGAGAAGCTTAGTAATGAAACATGTTTAGTAACTAAAAATTAACAATAACGATACTTACAATTCTTTCAAAGCAACTAGACGACGAGTCTCTGTTCGGTTGTGTAGGCGCCGCTTGGCTTTTGCCGAATATACAACCATAACTCATCACGACGTATTGGAGATGGCGAATCATATATCGCAGAAGGATTGGATTCTGCTTCTGCTTCATCTTCCAATCTCTTCCGCTTGGCTGCCATCATTTCTTTTTTAGCCTTTTCGTATCCGCCGCGAGAAGCCCTATGCAGGCAATCATTCTTTCTCCCTAT
Source organism: Acacia melanoxylon (assembly GCA_019022615.1). Classification (NCBI taxonomy): domain Eukaryota; kingdom Viridiplantae; phylum Streptophyta; class Magnoliopsida; order Fabales; family Fabaceae; genus Acacia; species Acacia melanoxylon. The sequence goes on along the minus strand of JAFJYJ010000001.1, from coordinate 23,328,926 downwards.
CTCCTGTGCTTGTTCCCTTCTTTTCTGTGAACCATAATTGAAAACAACTATTAATTATGAATTCCAGCCATCTCACTAACAGAAATTAGAGAACTTCTGCTTGATATGAACCTCAAACACTAGTCAAATTCACTTCATCAAGTTTCAACATTTATTTAAGGAAGATGTAGAATTGTAGAAGAAATTAGGAGAACCAGAGTAAAGGGAGTTGCAAAACTGCACCAAAACCTTTACACAGTTAACATACTAACTAACTAATAGCAATGTCTAACCACTACCTACTACAAAAGAACTAGCTAAGACTATAATAATGGTTTGACTCTTATGCCATTATTATTTCCCTAATTACCTACTTAGTATTTTACCTTTGCACGGTTTACATATCAGACTTGCATACAAATAATACATGCTCCTCTTATGCAGGACAAAGGATGGAAATATATACTTATATTCACAAACCAAACCATCTAACTTATAGGATTAGATGAACATGTAACATTCACATATCCGCACAAGTTAATAAGCAAACAAAACTAAATATAAACTCACCAAAGCTTCAGGAGTGGTCCGCAGCTGAACAAATTGTTGCCAAGTTTGTTCATCAATAAATGTGTACTTGTCCCAAGGATGATGGTTAGGCCTAACATCGGCAAAAATATATGTGTTAGCTAGAAAGGTCTTAAACTTCCTCCACCGATCAGCACAATAAGACAATGTCTTGTCTTTCAACTTCTGGGAGTCAGGGATAGTGTATGTGAGCCGGATAGTGTCCCAAATAGGATCCTTTACTGTGCGACGGTCGACATTTTTCCACTCATCTGTCAAGATGCTAGCCTTGCTGCGTGCTAGATAGCCGATAAAACTATTATATTTTTGTTTATTAGGACCGAAAGGAGCCAACTTTTCATCAAACTGAATCTCGAGCTTTGACCCAGAGGTCCGACTTACGGATACGTCTTTCATTCGTGTGCCACTTCTACCACGGCGTGCAGGGCGGTTACGAGAATCATTGTGAGATGAAGAGGGTTCGTTCTGACTCACACCAGTCACACCAGTAACTGGCGCGTTGAAGGAATAGCAGAAGAACCGTTTTCTTCGTTCATTTTGGAGAAAGGAATAGAGGCTGAGAGTGGTGGTGCGAAAGTGGAACGCCTGAGAAAGTGAGAGAGTAACAGAGGATGGTAGTGGTGGGCGAGGAAGAGAAGTAATGCAACAGGAAGAGGGGTTTCACAACAAGAACAGGGGTTTCAGAGTTCAGAGAGAGCAACATTCAGTCCTAACTCTTAAGGCAAAGTTCACGCGAATATTTGGCGCTTTAGTTCCCATACCGGACGACCTAAAAGGCCGGTCTTAAAGGTTAAAATTTAAGACCGTCCATAATTAATAGCCGGTCTTAAAAGTAATAAAATTTTTGAATAATTTTTTTCAATATTTTGTACCAGCCATACTTTAAGTCCAGTCTTAAAAGTATAACCTGTAAGACCATTTTTATATATGTCCGGTCTTAAAAGTTTTAGACTTTATATTTAAATTTTTCTTGATTATTTTGGTCCGCAGAAAGTATAAGTTCGGGCTGTACGAGATTTCTCTATAAAATAATTGAAATTTTAATTACATTTTTAAGACCGGTTGGTTTTTTAAGCGGTTTGAATAATATATTTAAGACCCATTAATAAAGGATCCGGTCCAAGAAGTTCTTGATATTTACAAAATTGCCACCAGTCATACCTTTAAGACCGGTGCGTCAGTACTCCGCTCTAAACGAGGCGGTCTTAAAGCCTTTTTTTGCACTAGTGGCATATGAGAAATGGTAGCAGAAATCCGTGCAAAATAAGTTAAAAGGTCTCGAATGGATGGACCCTCGTATACTGGAGGCTCCATTCCAATAAGTCAGCATCAAAGAAACATTGTAAGTATACGTTCTTTTCTATTTCGGTATTCAATATTTTGTACTTTGAAGTAATTAATTAACATTCATCATTTGTATTTGTAGGAAGCTTCTGAGGACATACCTTCAGACTTGGTTGATTGGGTTACCTTTGAGCGAACCCATTCCCAGGAACCTACAACTAGTGGGAAGCGCTGGATTAACACCAAGTCTCAGCAATTAGCGGTGAGACATTTATTATATTTATTATTTTTTCAGATAGCAACATGTTTATTACATTTTACATGCCACACTAGTTGTGATGCATTTTTGTGCTTGTAGGAAACCTGGGAGAAGCTGTCATAGGAGAGAGCCACGCAAATTGCGAACGACCCCGCATCCTCTCAGTGCGATAACGAGAACCTCTTCCTTCAAGCTACGGGAGGATTTGACAAGAAAAGGGAGATTGTTCGAGATGGGTGCCTCTGCCAGCCGAGTAAAGACTACCAAGCGCTCATCCAGCCATATTATAGGTGTTTCTGCAAGTAAACAATACTTTTGATATTAATTTTTACATTTTCACTCCCTCATCCATTTAAATGAAATATAAAAAATAAACTGACTTCCTAATGTTGTTTTTGTATATGAGCTTAAAAGGGTGAAGGCGTTAGAACAACAGCTCACTGCTACCACACAACAGCTAAAGGCTACGACACAAGTGGTGAATTAGCAAGCAGAGAAGATGAATCACCAAGAGCAAATGATGAATCAGTAAGCAAAGATGATGAATCAGCAAGTGGAGATAATGAAGCAAATGCAGGATCTACTCCAATCCCTAATGAAGGACAAGAAGGATATGGGGTCGGCTTCTGGTGATGATGATGACCATACTGCTGTTGTATAGACATTATTTATGATTTTTTTTGTTCTTTTTAGTCGATTTTGTTGCCAATATTGTTGTTTATATTTCATTTTCTCTATGTATACTCTTTTATGATTGATATTATATATTTTTCATCATATACACTTCTTTTTTATTTTGTAATTTTTTTCTAGTGGCTACTGAGGAAGAGACGTAATAAATATTATATATATATATATATATATATATATATATATATATATATATATATATATATTTGTGACATTTATTACACAATTCTATCACAAATGGCTGTAAATACTGAATTTTTTAAAATAATTTGCGACATATTTTTTTAATAATTTTGTAGCAAAATCCATGAAATTGCGATGGATAATAAGTCCGTCGTAAAAAATGATTTGTAGCAACAATGTTTGCGACAAAAATTCCCACTATAGTGACGGATTTCGTCCGTCGCTAATCTCTCGCTTTTTTTAGTGTATTTTTTTTTTTTTGAATCTCATCTTCTTATATATGAAAATTATCATTTTTAACAATTAAATATTTAGAAATCATAATTATGTTACTTGTTATAACCGCTATGTTTTTGTTTTGCTGATATAAGGTTCGAAAGTGTTACATGATGATTTTTTTGTAAGAGCTGTCATTTTTATCAGTAAATACATTATGGTTAATAATTACAACGATTATGTTTTTTTTTTTTGCAATTTTTGCATCGCAATACATGACAATACACATATTTAAATGATAATACAACAATACAATTATATATATTTTGCGCTACCTCCACCTCGAAATAAATGATATTTATTCGCCATAACTGTTATTTATTAAGCATCATGTATATGTGTGATTCTGTAGTAGTGGAAATGGCATAATAGTTGGCAACAACTTTTTAATTTTAGTGGGCCAGGGAAAGAAGCTTTGAATGATTGTGAATATATATAATTGATTTGTTTTTTTTTCAACATTTGGTTTTAATAGTGCAGATATATACATAAATGACTATAAATATATTCCGATTTGTTGTATTGTTGTATATATAAATAATTGTGTGTGTGTATTTATTGTGATTCATTGTATATAAATGTATATATAGGAGGATATTGAAAGCAGAAGCCTCCATTTAAAAAAAAAAAACAAAAAAACAAATAGCTTCGATACATCATGGTTCTTACCTAACAACTATTATTTATATCAATTATATATAATGTTATTTAAATAAAGCCATTAGTATTACTATAAATAAATAATGGTTTTGTGAAATAACCTTTATTTATGTTATTACATATATAACGGTTGTTAAAGCAAGACTATAATATATTATACCAACATTACCAAATATATAATGGTTTTTTACGTGTACCCGTTATTTATTATCACATCATTGCGCTTTGCGCATATCACGGTCTCACAAAGCCTTAATATAATGGTGTTATATTATAACTGTTATAATAGAAACTGAATAAATCATGGTTAGGAGCTGTTATGTATCTACGCCGAGCATGTATAGTGCATTCACATATGACAATTTAGAACCACAATTTATAGTCAATAATAATTGTGATATGCATGTGATTCAGGAATAGTGATTAGTACGATCTAAAATTTCTGAAGAGACATTGAAAAAACTTTTGAACACTCCGTGCTCTGAGTGAAAATTCCCTAACAAATTTGCATCCAACCCATACATTTATAAATACGCATTGCGTTCAGAAGATTTTTTTTTTTAGAAAAAAAAAATTATAATCAAAATTTCAAATCCAAAGCCACACTAATATAAAATATAATGAAAACCCCAATTAAAAAAGTGAAATCTTAAACTAGCAGTTTAAGCAGTTAAATTATTATACCAATTGCTGACTTTCCTTTCTACCTATCTCCATCTTCTATTGGCCAAAAAAACAAAATTCTCCATCTTCCGTTAACAATTAATAATTAATAAATTTCTTCGATCCATCATTCATTATGTGTCGTAAGTCTTCAAAAGAATAGGAAAACCATCCCATGTGGCCTTGGCGGCTATTATTATTTTAAAACAGCAAGATCATATCATTTGATTTTTTCCCCCTTCATGTTTGTTGGAAAATAAAAAATGATATTTAAGTTACTAAATATAAGGCTAAATTATACAAAACTCGTATTAACTATGGGTGTTGTATATAACATCACTAACATTTCAAATTTTAAATTTAACCTCCAAATCTTGTGTTTTCTTATTATAGACCCCTTGCCATTACGTTATCATTATCTTTTTAATGGAAGTTGTCATATCATATCAATAGAAGACACATGCATATCCCACATGACATCTTATACAAGTTAAACTTTAAGCCAATTGCACGTAACGCTCTTAACATTTTAAAATGTAAATTTTTTTCTCCTTAAAATATTAAATTTTAATATTAAACTTCTTGTGTTTACCATTTTTTCTTTACCTAATGCCTATAAAAAACTGATTACTTTAAGATAGGATGATCATATTGTCTTCATATATTAAAATAGTATTTCCTGTTTTTTTTTTTTTTAACAATCTGATTGTCTTCTTTTACCATCTTCATAAATTTATTAAGATTTTTACTACAATTTATCAATTAAAATAGCCTATTTGATGGGAAAAAAATAAAAATGATATTTTAAAGTTTACATTTGATAACAAACACAAGAATTAAGGCTCAACCTCTGGTTCCAAAAAATAAAATAAAAAGTAATGGTAGGGGTTTAATGTTAAAAATTTAAACTTTAAGGATGTTAAATTTAAATTTTGAAGTGTCAGGAGGTAATTATATATAGTTGGTTTAAAGTTCAAGGGGTTTATAAAATTATTAACTTACATAGGATGTCATATGTCTTCTATTAATCTGACTTGACAATTTTCATAAAAAAAAGGTAATGGGAAATTAACTACAAGTGATTTATATTTGATTAAAAAATAAATAAAAAGGGGTTACATTGAAACTTTAAAATGTTACAGTATTATAAGCAACTTGACTCAAAATTCAGTAGATATTTTATATTTTAGTCTTAATGTAATTAAATACAATACTGACTGCAAAATAAAGGTGGTGTGAATGCTACGATTTTTTCATCAACAAATTCAATTCTAGTGATGGGTAGCTCCGCTGGCTTTGGCTTTCTCCTTTTACACATAATCTCATTTTTATTTTAACTTTGACTCCTTGACGTTTGACATATAAAATGTTAATTTTATATGATAAAATTAGTATTTTAAAAAACCAATAATATCGGATAAAAATAAATAAATAATAATAATAATCATCATCATCATCAAGATAATAATAATAATAACTACTACTACTAATAATAATAATAATATATCTGAAATATTTTAAATATTTTCTTGTAATCCAAGGGATCGAACCACATTTCCTGTGAAACAGAATGATTTCGTACCGTCATTGTTAATTCTGTCAAATTATTTCATCATGTCCTCTCAAGGTAGTGAAGACCAGTCATTGAACTGGTTAAAACAATGGTACAAGAGTTAGGGATCTAATAGATTAGATTTAGTCATAGTTAAAATAAAATATACAAAATCATTCATATATATAGATATAACAATGAAATAATTAGGTAACATTTAAAGGCATTATTTCACTATCAAATAGAACATTCATGAATTAACAACACATATAATCCAACAAAATAAATTTACTAAAGCACAAATATGGTGAACTATATGGCCTTGTTTGTTTCTGTTTTTTTTTTATACATGTTTTTAGAATAGTTTTATAAAATTGTTTCTTAAAATAAGTTTTTTTTTTTTTTTGAAAAAAAAAAAAGATAATTTGGAAATTTAAAAACATAAAAAACTTGTTTGTGTTATGAAACTGAAGAAAATGTAAAGGAAAGTAGAGAGAAGTTAGAGAGAAATTCTAGAGAGAGGAGAAGAATTCTCATTTCAAGTGTGTTCAGAATGTTTACACAAGACCTCTATTTATAGACCTTCAAGGGTTACTATGCAATGGACATCTACATAATACATATATTTATAACACTCCCCCTTGGATGTCCATTATGAATGTGCCTCATTAAAAACTTTAACTAGGAAAACCCGGTGGGATAAAACCTAGCTAAAGAAAAGAGTACATCATCCATCGATACACTTTCTTATGTTGCCTCATTAAAAACCTTTCTAGGAAAACCCAGTGGGATAAAAACCTAGATAAGGGAAAAAGAGTACAACGTGTATCAACTCCCTCTCTTAATTACATAAGATTTTCTAATGCTGCCTCATTAAAAACCTTTCTAGGAAAACCCAATGGGACAAAACCTAGATAAGGGAAAAAGAGTACAGCGTTCATCAACTTGTCTTTCTAAATTACATCAGATTTACTCCCCCTGATGACTACATTTCTTCCAATGTCTTTATGTTGGTGACGAACTATATCTCTTGGTAATAAGCATGATAAGCATGATACATCAGTGCTTCAACAACACTTATATATGGTACTTCTGGACCAAGTAGTTCTTCTTGAGACTTCTTTCCTTCTGGTTGAAATTGTTCTTTATCCACCAAATCTGTAATTCAATATATTTCGTTCTTCTCAAGTCCTTTATTTCAAACTCTTTCTTCAAATATTTAATTGTCTTTTGAAGCTCTTTAGGAGTTTCAATGATATTGATATCATAAATGACAATTATAGAAACTTCATTTCTAGATCTTTTCATAAAAATGCATGGTATATTGGGTCATTTTGTACCCATATTTCTACAGAAATTTCTTGAGAAGATTATACCTCATGCTCCCTAAAAACTTCAGGTCAAGGGACTTATTTAACTTAATTGAGTATTGTGCTTAAGAACTTGAATTAGATGCATCTAACACCTTGAATCCTTCAGGGATTTGTGCTTTTGACACATTAAGTTCTTTCGGGGACATATGCTTCTAGTATCTTAAGTCCTTCTGGGACATATGCTTCTGGCATCATAAGTCCTTCAGGAACTTTCATATAAATATCACTATTAAGTGAATCATGCAAACAAGCAGTTATAATATCCACTAGATGCAGACCAAGCCCTTCATTTACTGCTAGGCTTATCAAATAACAAAAGTATTTGCATCCACATATGTTTCTTCAAAATCAATGTCAGGTCTTTATTTAAAACCTTGAACTACATGACGGACCTTATATCTTGTGATTTCACCTTTTTCATTTCTTCTTGTACAAAAACCTATTTGTATCCAACTGGTTTTGCATCACTGGCCTTTCATCATCAGCCTTTCATCATCAGTTGTATGGACTGCAGGTCCAAATACTTTTCGTTTTGCCAATATTTTAATTATGCAATAATGACATCTTTCCATGGGGGCCAATACTTTCACTGTTGGCACTCACTAATGGATTGTGGCTCATGATCCTCATATCATTCATTACATCATATGCTATATTATAAGCAAAGATGTTGTCAACGTTGACTTCATTTCGGTCCCATCGTGATTACTGTTCATAACAATTTATTGAGATCTCATAAATTTTCACATATTTCGGTACCTTGGTCTCTTCTCGGGACTACAACATTCTCTTCTAGAGATATCTCTACTGGAGATAATATCTCTTCGGAGATGGCTCTTCCTAGGAGCTACTAATCTTCCTTGATTATTCTCAACTTGATCATCTATATTCTTAGCTCCTTTTCTCTTTCGAGGAATTTTTATCTTTGGAACCGATGGACCTTTCACGCTTCAGGCATGTTATATATTCATTTATAATAGGTTATCCTTCAGGGACATTAATACAAATAGGAGCATTAACAGCTGGGACATGTGACTTTGTCACTGTCTTTTGGTCAGTAAATGCTTCCGGCATTTTATTAGCTAAACTCTGTAAATGAATTATCTTTTGAACTTCTAGTTTACATTATTTTGTACGAGGATCAATATGAGCCAATGATAATTCATTCCAGCTAATCTCTTTACCCAACTGCTTATTTTCTCCCCCTCATGTTGGGAAAACAATGTCAAATCACAGTTGACTAATCATGTAGTGTAAGTCTCCTAAATCCATTTGTTACCATTAGAAACATCATTCTGTTCCATTTAGAGACAAACAAGAAGAAGGAGGTTCTTACATAACATTTATCCCAACTTTCTTTCTATATCCATCTATGTGCATTATGGTGGATTTATAAGCATTGCACATTCAAAAACTTTCCAGATGGAATTGTCTGGTTTCTGACCAAAAACCAATTTACAGGGAGAATTTTGTTGGCTTATATAAATGCTTTGCAATATATATAATATCAAATATATCAGCATAGTATTATGTTCTCATAAGCATTAATCTAGCTTTTTATGGATGCTTTAATTCATGATTTCTGGATCGTATAATCTGGAAATAGCGCGCTTAATTTATTCAAACATTATTGCAACTTCAGGTTGCGTTCTTACAAACTTCTGGTTTGCAATGGGCCCATATAGATCTGTTTGATATATTTCCGAGATCCATTACCATTACCAATCATGACCTATGGTATTTACATAGTCATTTTTATTTGGGAACAAGCAAAGACATAATCATTCTCGAACAATATGTTGGTTATTTATGACCCTTGATGATCAAACAAGTCATGCCAACAATAAATTTATTTAAATCGATAAACTTCTGTTTACTATAACATATATCTCAACCAATCATAGACTTTTTTAGACTCTGTGAGAAAGTATATAGCTTTTCAACTTTTCAAAAATTAGCTCACACTTGTATTATATAACTCACACTTGTTTTCCTGGCAATCTCCCCCTCAAGTGTAAGTTATATAAACATTCTTTCTTTATATTTGTATTTCAAAATCACTTTCAAATTCTTTAAACTTTGAAAGGAAAATTTATGTTAATTCTTCAGGAATAAACATATAATATTATATCACTTAGATAGTCTCATGATTCATGATTAATATACTTCAATTAATTTCTATATGCATAAAATATATGCGTCTATCACATGTGAAGATATTCATGTTAAAATAACTTAGAATTACACAAATTTAGAATCATACATATGATAATTCTCTAGCGAAAATTTACAAGGCAATAAATTTATGATATGTAATCATAATAAATTTAAATAATAATAACAACAAATTTAAACGTTGAATTACCTTGTAGGCTTATTCTTTATTTTGAGTCTTGGCTTCAATAAATCTCTGTAGCTCATTTCCTCTTGAATGTTTTATTGGAAGTAAACTTCTAGTTTACATTGGTAAAAATTTGATTTGTATTAGCAACCTTTTGATTTGCTACATTTGTAAACTTCTGGTTTACAATTACAATCTCTTGATTATCTCAGTAAACTTCTAGTTTATCGCAAACTTCCAATTTGCATTATTATCTCAACTTCTGGTTTACGGTAACATGTATTTTCTACATGATATCTATTTCTCGCAGATATTTTAAAACTCAATAAGTTCTTTTTATATTTGGTAGAATAATCAATGAATAATTTTGTTCCTTCAAGTAACAAAATTTTAACTCTTCCAGAACCTTATGTGAAATTTATACTGCCATATAGATTTATAGTCTAAACATTAGTTTCTCAAAATATGCTAATTAGTCCCAAGGACTATTAGCCTTTAGTCTTATTATAACACCATCAAACTTATTATAACATAATCTCTGCAAATTATTGTCTTCTGGACAATATTTTTCCAAGACTACAAAAATCATTATATCATACAATATTTAAAACATAAGCCTTCAAGGCCTATTAAAAATCCATAAAATTTTCCTTATCATGTCATTTCTTTAAACCAATATTGTTCTTTTACAAAAGAACAATTGTAAAATTGATAAATTTCTTAATATCAATTTTTCATAAATAGTAATTACTATGCATAATAATAAATTAACATGAAATTCTATCATGTTTTTATACTCAATAATTTCACTTTATATGGTTCATATCAATAATCTTCCCTCACTTCCGGTGAGAATTTGAACCACCATAAATAAACATATCCATATGTAAACATATTCACACACATGTCCACAACCACAATTAAATCTATTCATTTCTAAAAATGGAATTAAACCAGTACAATATTCATAATCTCATTGTTTTGTTTTAGAAGAACAACCATCTTCTGGTGGTTATACAATCCCTTTAATTTAATCAAGGAGATCTTTTAATGGCAAATATTCAATTTTATAGATCTGGCTTCACTCTAATTTGCCTTGTGGCTTCAGGCCATATTTATCTCTTGCACGCGGCTTCAGGCCATTTTTTTTTCTCTTGGCTTCGGGCCAATTTGTCTCCAAGGCCAATTAATTCTATCATATTACAAAACAAACGGATTCTTCCTTCACAAATCATCATGTTCAGTGAATCAGTAAAGAAATGTTAATACTGGCCGACCAAATTATAAATATTAAGGGGAACATCCAATCTTGCTTTAAGATTATCACAGATCTACTTAATCACTGGCAAAACAAACAACTTGTTTGTAAAAGCAATATAAAATAAATATGTAGGCCCATATAATTATTTCAACTCCCACACATCTTTTGCCTTTTATACGCATATATGTGATATATGAAGCAAAAACAATAGAATAATATTATATTATGCAAGCACAGACACCAATCAATATATATATGTCATGCCAATTGCCAACCACTATCATATGAGAAACCAAACATTATTATCAAACGCAATATACGCATATGCTGCCAAGGCATAGAGAAAGTATTAATCATTTAAATCAAATATTTTGGTTATTAGAAACCAAAATTCGACAAAAGCGGTGCCATTTCAATAAACTCACATGGGTCTGGGTCCGCCAACTTGTACTTATTGGAATGACACCTACAAATTCTATTTTTTCAAATACATTTAAAACTAATAATTTCTCTATCATCACCTTTGCCTTTGCGCATGGAGTCTTGATCATTGAAAACTATAAGTAAGATATTAATAAAATAAGTTTGCCAACATCTTATCTTATTTTAGCAATTATTGCACCGTCCATTGTATCAATTGCAAAACATAATTATGATATATTATAGTATAGAAAAATAGGACCTACAACTTTTTTTTTCATCCGACCGCCCCGTCGTGTGTGTGTTTTTAATTATATATATTAATCAAACATGGGAGACAGCAGGCGTTTTTCTTTCCGTGACTATTTTTTTTAATATAATAATATAATATAAATAGTAATAATAAAACAATAAAAACATGTGGGTCCCGTAGACAATTTTTTCAAACTTCTCTTCCTTCCTCCGTGATATCCGCTGTGATTGATTGATTTTTTTTTTAATATTAAAATAATATTAAACGTACCGGACCGAATGAATCTTCGCAGAATCCTCTTTTCTCCTTCTTCATCCGTCGCACCGCGCTCATCCACGCCCGCACGTTGCTCATCCGGAACTGAATTGCTCGCTTGCCGCGCGCGGTGATTGCTAGCTTGCGCATCTGCTTGAGTGAGCCACGGATTTCATCGACGGCATCCCCAAGGTTGGTGAAGCGATCACGGAGAGCCGAGGTTGCCCTTGAGTTGGTGCTTTGTAGTCGGCGGATTGACGAGACGGAGGAAGAGGAGAAGAAGGCGTTGGGTTATCATGGTCGATTTACTTCTCTTGTTGGACCGTGCTTTTGGTGGTTGAGGGCTTTGAAAATATAAGAGACTTGTGGTTATCACGTTTGATGGAGAACATAAACCCGGACTTGTTCTCGAAAATTTCCGATCTAATCGGTAGTGATGATCAACACAGGAATGAGACTCAGTTGATTAGAGCCTCGTGCTGATAACGTGTTATGAAACTGAAGAAAATGTAAAGGAAAGTAGAGAGAAGTTAGAGAGAAATTCTAGAGAGAGGAGAAGAATTCTCATTTTAAGTGTGTTCAGAATGTTTACACAAGACCTCTATTTATAGACCTTCAAGGGTTACTATGCAATGGACATCCACATAATACATATATTTATAACAGTTTGGAACAATTGTTCTTAATAATTAACAGAGAGAACTCAAAAAAGAAAAGTGAGAGATAGGGTGGAGAGCGCAAGGATGACGAAGAGTCAGAGTCCTCATGAGGACGACGCATACGATGCGAGAGAATTTGGAAAAACAACAAAGCTAAACAAACAAAAAATAGAAAACAATAAAACATATAAAAGTAGTTTTTTTTTTTGTTTTTTGTTTACAAAACACTTAATTCAAAATTAACAATTAAACAAGTTTTCTAATTTTTAAAAACAAAAAATTGTTTCCAAATTAAGAAAACAAACCGGCCCTTTTTTTAAAAAAATTTTATTTTAACTCAAGACTATGTCATTTCAATGTCAACAACAACAAAAATTATATAAAATCCAACCCGGTCGACATCCAACCCGTCTGGTTGTACCAAACAATCCAGAGTAAACTGGGTTGATAATTAACCTTTGGAATGGATTATTATCGCATCTTATTGAATTAACCTCTTATCCAGATTCATTATACTTTTCACGAATTAGGTTTCCTTGATTTGTTCCACGCATATCTCGTGAAATAGTCCAAATTCATGGGGTCATACTTTTAATAAGTCAATAACAAAAATATCTGTTCTTGGTGCAGCAGAGGCAAAAAGGACAAATATGGTCAAATAAGTTCTGCTGAATATAATATATAAAATGCTTTTTGTTTTAGTAAGTTAAACTAGGAAATGACAAATAATGCATGCTCTTAAAATAAATTGGTTGGATGGTTAGTTTTAGACTTTGGATGCCTATGCTTGAGCCTTGAAGGTACCAACGTACAGATGGAAGAACAGAAATTTCAGTCATATGATATAAGTAATTGAAGATGACTCAACAGTGGCCGTTGATGTTTTTTGTTTTATTTTGGCAGATTGTAGTTTTAAAAAAAAAAAAAAAAATAGCCAACATTGAAACTGATTATATTGAAATAAAACCGAACATTACAACATCTTACAAGCAAAAACAAAACAATCAACAAAATGAAAATACAAAATAAACTCCAAACATAGAAATTGACTAGAAACACAAGCCAATAAAAGGTCTTCAATGTAGTGACAACATAAAACTGGATCAAAAGAAACATCTCCAACGCTAGATGCCAAGAAGGCCGGGAACTGTGACGGATCAGGTCGAGGTATCTTATTCAAAGGGCAAGACCATCCAATGAAGCTTTGGCAATCTACTGGCTATCAAATTTGCTTCGATGGAAACCCATATGCAAAAATGGTTTCTGATTAAATTTCTTGAGACAAGATAATTCTCAATAAGGGCAGCAATCATAATAATAGCAAAGAAAGCGCAATCAGTGTGTGTGAAAGTAAAGGAGAGAATCACAACTTCAACCCAATGATAAACATTGTGTTCATACCCATTGAACAAGCATATATCTAACCTTCGATAAACAATAGTTTATATCATTTAATTGTACTCGCTTTGTTTCGATGTTTATAAAACATTCTTAATTGGAGTGGTTTTTCAATGCTTTATCATATTATATGTTTTTAAAATATAATAATTTATTAATGACATTATTCCAAAAATACCCTTCATTAATGATGTGAGTTAATTAGGAAATAGTAATTAGTGTCAAATGAAGGGTACATTTAAATTTTTATATATCTATTTAAAAAATTAAGATTTCAAACCATATTTAATTATGTTCATTGGTTTTTATAATTTGCTTCAAAAACATATTATAAATTGAAACGGAGTAATTTTCTAAAAACTTCAATAACTTTCACAAATCGCATGATTAATTAATTGAAATAAGTAATTAATACAAAAAAAATATCTCATTGTAGTTAGTGTTATTGTGATATGAAATTTTAACTACCGAAAAGGTTTCAGGTTGAGTCTCTAGGACTAAACTTCACACATCATACACATATATAACTACGGCTTGATATTTATTATTAGACTAATTACTGCATTGACTTGTAATTATTTTTGTAATTAATTAAGAATAATCCACATGATTTAATTTTAAATATATTATAACATGTTCTATTTATAAGATACACTAATAACTTTCATAAAGATTTTTAATATCATTTTTCATTTAAGATAGTGAAATTGTGACCTTATAATGTATAGTACTAGGAGTATATTGATGTTGATTATGTCTCTGTCCTGTATTGTTATAGATTAGCTGTTTTTTGGTCAAACGTTAATCAGGATATTATCTAATTGATTAACCATGTAGTTTCAGTAAAAATTTCTAATCTGGATACATTTACAAAATTACATATTTTTATTAGCTGAGGGCAAACAGTACTGTAATAATTGTTTTTTTTTTTACTTATATTGAAGCATATTAGTCCTATATAGAAAGAGAAATAGCTAAATCCTAACTCTGTCACCAATAATAACAAAAATTCCTTTTCCTCTTCTAAAAAGAAACCGACAACAGCTTTTCTGGGTCGTGTCCATTTATCTTATAATTAATTAATGTGGGCAGCGGCCGTTAGTAGACTATAAACTAATACCAAAAGGAAAAAAATATATATACGAACTATTAATTTTTTTTTTTGATAAGATATACGAACTATTAATTGTACACACATATATATGGTCAACGGTCAAAACATTTGACTGTAGTGAGCTTCATGTAAATATAAAGAATAGTGACCCTTGTCTTATAATTAATGCATCGTCCTTCATATTTTTTCTTTTTTTTTTGCCCACAAATCATCCTTCCAATAAATACATGGAAAATAAACTAATATAAACCGTCTACTAAATTAATTTTCTAACCTGAGTATATAATCATATATCCTCCTTCCAGCTTATAAACATATATCCTTCTTAGATTCTTGTATTCGACTCCAAGGCTAAGCCTAGTTGAAGATCCAAAGCTTTCTGAGCATGATTCTTCGTTTTCTGGGCCGAAGTGTTAATATCTGTACGAGAGAAATCAAACATCCAAGAAGACTCTTGAGGAAGACGACGAGGATGGTAATGATGATGATGTTGATTTGATGATGATCTGAAGCTAATCTGAGATCCTTCATGAAGATTAAACAACTCAGCTGATGATGAGTTGTTATACGAAGAAGGATCATAGAACCAACAATAAAAAGAAGAATTATTGGTATTATAACTATTATTATTATGAGAAGATCGTTGTTGTTGAAGGTAGAAGTTGAGACTAGCCTTCCTGGCGTGAAGCTGAAGCCTCTTCTTCTTCATTCTCTCTTTCTTATGAGCATTTTGATGGCCTCCTAAAGCCTGTGAGTTTGCGAACTCCTTGAAGCAGTATTGGCACTCGAACTTTCTCTGCTCATCCGAAGAATCATTATTATTATTATTTGGTTTATCTGTTGAAGATAATGATTCTGTGAACACCAAAATCTTCTGATCTTGATGATGACCTGCAGATGAAGAAGATGGTACTGAGTTTGAAGAGTTCACACTTTCGTCTCCTTCATTATTTGATGATGAACTGGTTTTGTTGTTGTTGTTGCTACAGGGATTCAAATCAAATCCAAATAGCTTCAGCCTCTTCTCCATGGAATGTTCATTCTCTGAACCTTCCCATGTTGAAGAAACATCACACACAACACTTTGCCTTTCCATCTTCGCGAGAGAGAGAGAGAGAGAGAGAGAGAGAGAGATTTGAAGAAGGTGTATTGTACGAAGAAGTGGTTTAGCTTCTCTTCCTTTTATAGTAAAGTTGATAATGCGATGCATCTATTAAAAAAACCAAATTAGTCAATATATAGAGAGAGAGAATATATAAAAGATGTGAAAAGAAAAGTCAGATCAGATAAGAGAAATTAATTTAATTGATTGATTGATTGATGATTAATTAATTAAAGTTATGTGTTTATATATTGTGTGCGTCTCTCTGTCATGCAAATGGTGGTTGGTTTCAATTAAAACTCTTTATTAATATATATATATATATATATATATATATATATATATATATATATATATATATATATATATTGTAATAGGAGATAATGATACACCTCAAACTCCTCCAACGAGATGGTCTAGAAGGCACTTTAATTAATTATGATATAATTAATTAAATGCCACTAATTAATTGGTGGGTTTGTTTAATGTATGATATAAAGATATGAAGATATAATATTCCGTGCTTTCTTAAACATAATTTAAGTTATTAAACTAACTGTAGCTGCACAAAGTCAAAGAAACAAGGGTTCGATGCATTGCCATACAAGATATATATATATATATACACACAAAAGGTGATCGGCTAGCTCTAACTTTAGTTACTAAATTTGTGAGAATATTTTAACTGTTCATCCAATGATTTCTTGGCTTTATGTATTGTCATCTACCTCTCAGCTTTATCATCATATTATAATATTAAGAATAATGAATACAAGGCGTTGGTTAAAAAAATGTATACAAAGGAAAAATATGGCACAAATATTTCAAGAAATTTCATGTTTTAAATACTTGTTATTGACGATCCAATAAAAATAATTCGGTTTCTTTATACTTCTGGTAGGTTTCATATAAAAAATTTAAAATATCTTATCATATATTTTATTTTAATTAACTATTTCATTTCAATTATTTAATATTCCAATTACATGCACCGTTGTAGATGCTATAAGTTATTTATATAGAAACATATTTTTAAACACTTCATTTAAATAAGATTCTCTTTTAAATTATCCTCTCAATCCCTAATGAACGTGGCCATATATGAGGATTAATAAATGTTGGTCCAACAAATTATCATCTCCTCAACAATCCTAAATATATATAGTTTATCTTAAATTTATGTTTTATTGATCAATCTTTGCATATCTCTCCACCTTTCAACATGAAGTTTGTCTAGAAAAACCTACTAACAAAAAATAGGAAATCTTATACTTAGTTTGAAAATGAATCATATTATGCATGACGATAAATAATACAATTTGCTATAGTTTTAATAATATATATAAACTAAATATTAAAATCCATGCCGTATTGGCTAGTCCTATCTACTGCAGCTCAAATGCAAGTTAAGTATTTTAAAATGCTATGAAGAAATGTGATTATTAACTCAGCACTAAATTAAAGGAAGCTTCTTTGTAATTATCCTTCCACCCAGGCCACAAACAGATAAAGTTATGGAAATTAATAATTACTTAATTTATTAATTAACGTGAGTTAGCTTGACCATGTGATTAATCTATAATAGGAAAAGAGAGAAGTTGTGAAACGAAGGAATATATATATTTTTAAAAGTGGGGAATGAGGTAAGCAGATATAGTGAAGGGTCTTCCATAAGATCTCAGCATATCTTGTTAAAGCAGGCGAACCCTAATATTTTATACTCCAAAAGCATATGTTTTCTTTTCAGGAGATTTAATTAATCATCTTTTGATTATTTTTAATTTAATATAATGGCATTTGCCTTGGACAGTTGTTCATTTTGGACCCTACCTTTTGTTGCTTTTGGCACATTTTTGAAACCATCATATTGTGTTCTTATTCTATTGTCTCTACCCACATCCTGTCTATATTATATTTTAGTGGAACTTCTTTCAGGATCGACGGTTCAGAGGAGAGCTCTCGTCTCTCTTTACTTTTCACCGCCGATTCACCATCCTTCTTGCCTCCACCCTTCATCCCACAAATCAAATGCTTCGAGTCTAGAAGATGGCTTCACTATAGATCTCTCGTCTCTCTCATCATTAGTGGCTGATTCTGAAAGACCTGGCTATCACCCAAGAGGGGGGTGAATTGGATGTCTGATAAAACTTTAGATAACTTTGAAAATCTTTTCACAACTTACTGAAAGTAGTTCGTATGACAGTAATAATTTGTAAAGCGATAGTCAGTCATTCAAACATATATGCTGGAAATATAAGAATTCAGGGAAGAGAATATGCAAACAGTGATTTATACTGGTTCGGCCCAATCCTTGACCTACGTCCAGTCCCCAAGCTCCACTTGAGATTTTCAATCCACTATCCTCTTGTTTAACCGAGCACAAGAGAAGCCTATACAAACGCACAAGTTCACCCAGGCACTTGTGAAGCCAAATCTCTCACCGAGATACACCTTTCAATCAGTTACACACTTTGTACTCGAAGTTATCCTCTCACTAGGATACACTCCCCCTTACAAGTTGTAAACTGATAACCCAATCTCCAAGTCCCACAACTTGAGATTCTTACAATGATTTAATAATCAGAAATGTTCTCTCTAGAAGAGAGGATGAATAAACACTGAAGTACAATACAAATCATTTCACTCTCTAGTGTAAACTATATAAACATTGAGAAACAGAGTGTATGAACTATCGACGGTGAGGTAGTAAAATCATTTCGTTGGCTTCGTCGATTCATTCATCAATCGTCACTCCTTCTGGTTTGAAGACTTCGCAATTTATAGGTTGTTGTGTTTCGACCATTGCAAGCATTCGACCATTGGAGATAAGTTGGAAGTAGCTGTTAGACAAATGAAGCTTGGTTAACATTTTTCGCCGTTTAATAATCCAGGTGGATTTGCAGTCACGACATTCTCTTCATTCCTTTTGTTTTGCCCGTTGAGAAATATCATTTATTATGTGAGCGGAATATCAGTAAATGCTATACATTGATCAAAAGAAATGGTTGTAGAAGATATCACTCATTTTGGCAACTGCATTTAATGCTTCTCCGACACACAAATTGCTGCATGACATCGAGGTTGTGTCTTAATAATTGATCTTTCCAATATGGTAGTTCCCAAAAGATACTGCATTTGTTCCAATGATGATCAACGCCATATCCATAAGGTTCGCAGGAAGTAGCCCCCTCCTCAACACTTTGAATGTGCTTCACCCTGTCCCATATTTCTTGGCCACTTAAACGACGAGGTTGATTTGCCCGTTCAGCAAAATTCCGCTTGAAGTCTTTTTTATTTTTCCTAAACACATGATCGATGGGCAGGAATCGCCGGTGCCTGTCAAACCAACAAACCTTGCGACTGTATTGCAAGCTAAAACCCACGTTCTGTTCAAGACATACCGGACATGCAAGCTTCCCCAACGTTTGCCAGCCACTCAACATCCCATATGCAGGGAAATCATTTATCGTCCACATTAAGGCAGTCCACATGGTGAAATTCTGGCTCAACGATACATCGTACGTAAGAACCCCTTCACTTCCCAACATCTTCAACTCGTCTATCAAAGGCCTGAGGTATACATCTATCTTCTTTTTTGGGTTGGATGGCTCAGGGATTAATGTGTTAGTTCTCTATGTGTTTTGATGATAACTGACAATTGTAAACTCAAGTTTAAGTTTTTCTTTGGTAAGTTGAAAAACTTACTGTCAAAGGCAAACTTGAGTTTGAGATGACAAACTCAAGTTTGGTCTTGACAGAGAGTAGCTCAAATATATGAACTTGGCCAAACTCCAGTTTGCTTTAGCAAACTCGAGTTTGTGTGATACAGAGAGCACTCAAAGTTTTTTCAAGTTAAGGCTAACTCGAGTTTGTTCAAGACAGAGAGCTTTCAATATTTTTGAACAAAACCAAACTCTAGTTTGCTTTTGCAAACTCCAGTTTGTGCTTGACAGAGAGTTATCAAGTTTCCCAAGCTTTCAAGGAAACTCAAGTTTGGTTTTGCTAACTCGAGTTTGTGGCAAGCAGAGAGCTTTGCTCTGTTTTTGAACTTGAGAAAACTCTAGTTTGTTTCTGTAAACTCCAGTTTGTGTTTGACAAAAAGTTTTCTAAGTTTTCTCTCTTTTGAGGAAACTCGAGTTTGGTTTTTCAAACTCAAGTTTAGATCATACAGAGAGCACCTCAGTTTTTTGAATTTTTGGAAACCTAGTTTACTTTTGAAAACTCCAGTTTAGAGCCTTATGGACTTAAATTCATTTTCTCTTCAAAAGTCCCAAACTCGAGTTTGTCACTTATTGACTCGAGTTTGCTCCTATTTTCAAAATGCTCTTCAAAGCTCAAATCACGACATTCTTCTCTCGGAAGAAGCAAACTTGAGTTAGTATTTATTAACTCTAGTTTGGTTCCTGAAGAAGAGTTACAAACTCGAGTTTGCATCGCTAAGTTTGAAAATCAAGTTGCTCGAATTTGTGAAATCTTCAAGTTTGATCTTAATGCTTCTTATCATCACTCCTTACTATTTTTAACTATGTTTAATCAGTTTGTTAGTGAGTTTCAAATGATTTAAATAGTGTTAATGAAGATTTAGCTTAAAGCAAAAAGTGACTTCAGCACATTTATTGTAAAGTCCAGAAAAGCTTTCACTCTTTTGGATAATCATTATCTACATGTTGCTAAGGGATTAATGTTTTCTTTCCCTATCGAGAAGCTGCTTTTCCAACGGATTCATTTCAAGGGAAGTCAACCATAAACTTCTGTGCACTTCGATTAACACTAACCAAGAGAGAGACTGGACCAAGCTTCAACCTAATCAACTCATTAATGTTGGCAACGATCACATTAATAAATACAACAATCATTTAATGCTCTCTTCATATATAAGGAGTTGCATTCAACTCTTTTCAACAACCAATCTGCAGAAAACGAAAAGCATTCAAAGTTTCAACTACTCTTGGTGTTTTCTACTCTTGTAAAGTATCTATTGATACTTTTGCACTTCAGTGTTCATTATTATCTGCTCTTTCAGAGAGTTTGTAATTGATTATCATTTATTGTAAGAATCTCAAGTCAAGGAGACTTGGAGATTGGGAATATCACTGTACAACTTGTAAGGGGGAGTGTATCCTATTGAGAGGATAACTTTCGAGTGCATAGTGTGTAACTGATTTTGTGAATTAGTGAAAACCCCAGAGTGTCTGGGGACTGGACGTAGGTCAAGGATTTAGACCGAACCAGTATAAATCCTCTTATGTCAAGCCTTTTTTCTTCTCCTTTGTTCTGCTATGTTTTCCTATCTATTTACAGAGAATTTTAAAAAGAATTTTTTAAAATCCTCAATTCACCCCCCTCTTGGTTATTTGCTCCATTTACATAACCCGTTAAGGAACAAAAAATCTCTTCTCATGCTCATGGAAGGTGCGAGGTTGAAAAGAGTCACAATCACAAGCCAACAGGAATAATTCCTGCCCGTCTTGTTGAAAGGAGCGAACCCATCCGAACATAAACCAAGACGGGCATTACGGGGATCCGATGCAAACAAAGGATTCACCTAGTCAAATTTAAGCCAAGCTTTGGCATCGGATGGATGCGTCACTAATTTTTCATCTCTATGATGCTCCCGGTGCCATCTCATGTGACCAACTATTTATTCTAATGAATACAATCTCTGAAGTCTGGGCACGAGAGGAAAGTACCACATCTTGCTTAATGCTTGAAAGGTCATTTTCCTTCCATTCCTCACAACTTTGTATCTGTCATGTCCGCAGAATTTACAATTGGTTAGCTCAGCATCATCCTTGAAATACAACATACATCCTCTGGGGTAGCAATGAATTTTTTCACATCTAAGCCCAAACTCTTTCAGCTTTTTTTTTTGCTTGGTAAAAATCCTTCGGCAAATTATTGTCTTTGGGAACAACCTTACAAATGATCTGCATCATTTCATTGTAATTCCTCTCACTCATTTGGTGATCAGTCTTCAAGCTTACTGTTGCTAAAGTAGCCGATAGTGATGAATGTTCACTATTTTCAATGTGTTTGCAACCTTCCCATAGTGGACGTTGCGCGTCTTGAAGCATTTTATAGAACCTATCGACTTCCGGATTATGATCTTCTCCCATGTATGATGGTTGAGTTTGTGTACCGGTCTCCTCTCCCATGTATAATGGTTCAGCATGAGTAACGTGATCAAAATATTGGCTGATCGACAGTCCCGCGACATCCATAACCAACTGCTCATACTGATTAAGGTTGTCTTGATGATTACTATCCCCATAATAACTACTTGGTGTATGTCAAACTTCACCATGACATTCCCAACATTCATAATCCTTCATGAATCCCTTTCTACACAAATGGATTCTGACCGTGCCCGGATCTTGAAATTTTAAACACCTACATTTGACACACAGACAACTAATCCAAGTACTTGAATTAGTTGATTGCGCCAAAGCAAATTGGATGAACTCTTCCAAACCCTCCAAGAATGCTTGTGTTAGTTGTCTTTTCTCAGTTAGACGATTGTACATCCAACTCCTATCACGATCGCCTTCCATACTTCCCCAACCCAACCTCACACAAATATATGCAGTGGGGACATACCCCAGTCTACAAACGACATGTCACAAATATAAGTGGCCAATACAATTGGCCACTTATGCCAACCAATTGCCACTCAATCAAAAAAATGAGAAACAAACACATGCATTGAACTAAGAATAGATCCCAGCAAGCAACCAGAGAATGAGGATAGTACACCAGAAAGATGGGGACATGCATGTAGAGGGCAAAACAAAAAATATGAAAATACACATTGAATTAGGGAATGAGCAAACCATTGGCATTTCAACATTATCACTTGCTACAATTTGATGTAATAATTTATGGGACATATAAGTTTTTGTGGAGTTTATGAAGGTCATATTAAAGGCAAGTGCAATGTTATAACATGGCATAGGATGAATTGGAGGTTTTCTAATATATATGGGGCAAATCCATGTGATTATTTAAGACAATAATATATAAGACTTAATCAAGTTTATATAATATACAAAATCAACTTTATCTTTTGTATTTATAATTACCTTTTAATCTAAACGTGATTATAATTTATTTTTTCAAATTATCCATGTTTCAAATAAAAAATGTAAATGAGATATTTTTTTAAAAAAAATTAACAAACATTTTCATAAGAGACTAACTCAACAAGCTAATTACAATAATTTTTATAATACATACAATTTTTTTAGAGTTAAGGTGCAGATTTGCTAATGAACTATTACCCGAGGAGTATCTGGCACAAACATTAATTGAGGGTACCAAAATTACTAATCAACAATTAAAAAGTGAAAAAAGTACCAAATAACTATTAAAAAAAACAACTATCACAATTACGTTAAAATATGAGGCACTGGCGTAGGACGGTGGCGGAGACGCTAGAGAAAAGAGCGGTTAAGCCTTCTTGTTGGATAAGGCAAACACCAACAGAGATAGGACCCATGTGAGCAGGCGTTGTAGCAGTGGTGGCTGCTGCTTGTGGCATCAAGGGATGGAACTAGGGTGCAAGGCGCGTGTTGGTCGAAAGCTGTGGACTGTTGGATTTGGTTTCGGTGCGTGATTCTCGCCCTGAAGCTGCATACGGACCTTGATGAGTTCAAGAGGGTGAGTGGAACACCTAGAAACAATGGAAGCTTTGGAGACGTCGACGTCGCCGACACAGTGACAGTCAATAGAAGACGGAGACACCAAGATAGTGACGGGATGATAGTTCGTTGACCAATCTGCACCTTAATTGTTTTTTTTTCACTTTTAAATTGTTGATTGGTAATTTTGGTACCCACAATTAATGTTTATGCCAGATGCTCCTTGGATAATAGTTCGTTGGCAACTCGGCACCTTAACCCAATTTTTTATTCCCTAAACTCATACAATCCTCATAATTAATTAATTCTCATCCTAAATATCACTTTTCAACACTTCACTATTCTCATTTCAACACCATTCTATTTATAGATTTATGTATCATTACCAATTAATACAATATCGTAACAATTATAATAAGATCCCAACAAACTAATCGTCAAGGTTATAAAATAAATATTAACTAAATTTTTTTAATGAGTTCTTATTGTAGATATTAATAACAACATCTCTCAGCTTATTAGAGTTCTTAATGGGGGCAAAAAACTACATCTAATGCAAAAAAACTAACAAAAAAAGGGATAGAGACTTATCAGATGACGCTAATGAAGAGGAGGCTAGAGGTGAGAGGAGAGGAGGCCGACGCCGGTGGAGAGACGAGAAGAGGCCGAAAAAAGGAGGAGGAGGACAGAACCGGAGAGAGAGGAGGCAGAAGGAGGCTACACGGCGGTCTGAAGGTTGGCCAGACGGAGGGACTGAGAGAGAGCTTGGTGGAGGGAGAGAAAACTGGAAAAATGGGAGAGGAGAAGACTCTTAAGCCTGATTTTGGTCTTCAAAGCAAATCTATCGCAAATTGGTGGCTCTATACGACGAAACGGGGTTCTGTCGCAAATCCCCACTGGGAATTGTGACAGGAACGCATTCCGTCGCAAATCCCCTTGGGGATTGGTGACGGAAAATATTTTAGTCGCAAATCGGCAGCAATCCGGGGCCAATGGCCCCTGGTTTGCGACGGAAGAAGGTTCCGTCGCAAACCTGATAGCCATTTTGAGACAAATGTATTTTTCCTTCTTAAAATCATCCTTTTTTGCGACGTATTTAAAATTTCGTCACAATTATTTTAAAAACAATTTGAGACGCATTTATAATTTCGTCACAAATATCACAAAATTTGCGACAGAAAAAATTCTGTCGCAAAATCTGTCGCAATTTTATTCATTTCTGGTAGTGTACTTAACTAAGTTTGGCTACAAATTGTTATCTTCGAATAGCTTGCCTATCTCATATGATGGTTTTTGTTAGTTCTCATATTATTGTGTTTTGATGGTAACAAATCTTGATATACAATGCATAACAAAAAGATGACTTTGTGATTCGAGTCACTCGGATAAGTTTCTAAGCATTTGAGTGATAGAACTGTATCTAAAGAAAACTTGAATCAACAAGTCACTCATGTGAATATTTTTCACTTCAAGTGATCAAAGAAGATCACTCAAGTGGCACTGGATGCACTCGACTTATGTATCTTGACTTCCAATATTTATAAAAATCACTCGATAAAATTATAAGGTTATACAAGATCAGTCGAGTGATGGGATAAGCATTTAAGTAATTCTACATCACTTGCAAGAATTTTTATGTTACTCATAAAGTTTTTGAAAGTTGGAGCAAATCACTCGAGTGATAATTTTAAGCACTCGAGTTATATGCTCAAGATCACTCAAGTGATGTGGTGATCACCCTAGTGATGGCACTCACCTGCGAGTCTCAGCGAGGCACTCACAGGTAAAACAGAAGTAATGTGATCTTAACAGAAGATCGCTTGAGTGATCTAGAGAATAACTTGAGTGATCCAAGATCATTTAAAAACTCATGCAAATGATCCATAAAATCAATATAGTCACGTGGTAGTATTGAAGCTTTTTTGAAACAACAAAAGATCACTCGAGTGATAGTTCAAGCACTCGAGTAATAAGTATTTTCACAAAAATTTACCACTAGTGACTACATCACCAAAGTTCATCGGGGCACTCGAGTGACAAGGTATCATTTGAGTTACCCTACGTCATAGTCAAGTGAATGTTCATCGTCTTTGAAAAACAAAGTTAGATTAAAAACATTATCATTCAATGCAAAATGCTAGATAATCATGTATACCATTAGAATTAAAATGATCAGAGTATACAATTCAATAACATAACATGTTTTGGAATACAACAACTGAAACGAATAACAATCTATCTAAGCATCAGAACTTCCACTATTCTCCCCCTTTTTCTCATCAGGAAAAAGGGCAAAAGGAGCGAGAAAAGTGATATCAGAAGGTGGAAGAGGGTTGGTTAGGAGAGGTCAAGGTCTCCAATCTCTTAGACTTCCTATTAGGCTTAGACTGAAGTTATGACTCACTGTGATCTCCAAAAGAAAATCTTATTCGCTCTAGCTGCACTTGCCCAAACTTGTCAATTCTTACTACCTTTTGACCAGGAGCAGGTACTAGACATTGTGAAGGAAGAGAAGGTAGAAAACCAACTATGGAAAAGGAATGGTAGTGGTTTTAGTTGAATGAAATATGAATCTTCTCATCTCCTGAAAGATCAGACCACTGACATTCCTCTTCTCCCGAGAGACGATAAAATCCATCATTAAGTAGTCCTTTTTAATGATATGTGAGAAGTTTTTGTCCTTGTTTACTATACTCCGAGAGTAAATATAGAAAATGACTTTGAAGATGTTGCTCATAGTCCCAGGAGTAAAGTTGAGAAGCCCCACTGGCTCTCCTGGCTTGGGAAACACATGAATATAAGTGGAAGTAAACTCTCTAAATGACCCAATGGGAACATCCTCTATCCCAAGTATGTATTCAGTAGTTTTGTAGTTAGGCTAATTTTTTCCCCCTCACAAAAGTCTCAATCCTCTCTTCTATGATTTTACCCTTAATCATCATATTCATCAGCAATCACCATATTGCAGTAAAAGGTTTTAACAATGGTGGGGCAGTAAACAATCATAATCCCTAACTAGGGCTCATACTGTCCTAAGTAGGGATATAAGTCTAAGTTAAAATCTTTTTTCATAGTATATAATTCAATAACATAACATATATTGAAATACAACAATTGAAACAAATAACAATCTATCTAAGCATCAAAACTTCCATTCTTCTCCCCCTTGTTGTCATCAGAAAAAAGGACAAAAAGTGAGGGAAAAGTGATATTAGAAGGTGGATGATTGTTGGTTCAGAGAGGAGAGTAGAAAATGGTATAATAAGGTTATTAGAGGAAGAGGGAGGTGGAGTGTAAACAACCATGGCGGTCATGGGATCAAATTGATGCTTCTAATGCTTTCTTTATGCCCTACTCTTCTATGCATTTTATACATCTAACATATTTTTGCTTTTGTTGGTTTTGATCTTAATTCAAGCTTTAAACACTTGAAACTTATACATAAATGAGATTAGTAACATTTAGGAGTAGTATAAGTGATGATAGAGTTTATCAAGATGTTCACTATAGATATTAAAATTATTGAAAGATATTTGCCAGAGTTTCCTTGAGTTGTTTCTAAAGTAACTTAACCCTCTTTATTGAAGTAACTTTACCAAACTCTGAATGTAATGCATTACATTTTGAAGGTAGTTCATCATATAAAGGTTTATAGTTGTTTACCTCTTTGTCATGAAACTCTTCATGTGCTACTAAACAGTTGTTGACGATTTCATCATCTTCACTTTCTTCATCTAATGAACTATCTCCCAAAATAGCAGAGACATTTTTTTTTGTTATTCTTCTTCTTTTCTTTGTTTTAAGAGAAACGACACATTCAGATTTGATGTGTCATTTTTATCACACTTATAGTGGATGATCTAGTATCTTCCCTCCTTTCTGCTACTTGTACTGACTTTGTTGAATTTTATGAACCCTTGATCCTTTTTATAGAACTTTTTAAATCTTCTTACTATCATTCCAAGTTCATCTTCTTTGGATTCTTCATCCTCTTTCGGCTATTTTTTCTTTGACGGCATTGAGCACTGCACCTTTCTTCTTTTTATCATCAATTTCTTCTAGCTCTCTTTTTAATTTCATCTTTTCTTTATACTCGGAAATACATCCAAATAAAATAGCAACCCATCTCATTGATTCACCTCTATCGTCTTCAATTGTCGTGCCCTTGGCTTCCCATTCCTTACTGAGAATGTTGAGAATTTTTCTTACTTGGGAATTTTGATCATACGTTCTTCCGCTGCTAGTTGATTAATTTAGTATGTATATATGAGTTCAAACTCAGCTATACTCTCTCCAAATTTCATGCAAAGCAGGTCATACTTTGCGACCAGAGTGTTGACTTTGTTTTCTTTAATACTAGAGGTTCCTTCATGAACAATCTCTAGCGCTTCCCACATTTCTTTGGCAAAAGAGAGATTGCATATTTTGAAGTATTATTTCTGACTCAAGGCACTTTGAATCATTAGAATCACTTTATTATTTAGAGTCACTAGCTTCTTATCATTTTCGTCAAATTCTACTGGGGTCTTTGGAGCCAATATTTCTTCAACTATGTTCATTGAGTCATAGTTTCTGTCTTGGATCACTATCATAGGCCATATTATGTTGCTAGCATGAAAACTCTGATCTTAACAAGACACTTGAGAAATTTACCAAGGGTATTGAAATGCTTAAAGTGATCTTGAAAGCACAGAGATTTCCAAATGTTAGATTTTGTAAATGATATAATCCAGATATAGATAAGAAGAAAGGGAAAAGGAAAAAGGGAAGTAAAGCATATCTAAATTATTTTGAGCATTCTGTACATACATCTAACCCCTTTGCTTACTATAATTACTGTAATAGAAAGGGGCATAGTACATCTTCATGCTTTCATAGAAAGGAGAAACCAATAGGCACCTACAAATAGATACCTAAAGGATCATATATTCCTCAAATGATCCACACTAACCACAAAGGACCCAGGAAAGTATGGGTACCTAAAACTTAATTATCATTGTTTGTTAGTATTTCTTAAAGCATCAAAAACCAGCAAATGATATATTGATAGTGGATGCTCAAGACACATGACTGGAGACAAGAACAAGTTTGCCATAATGAGACCAAAAGATGGTGGCAAAGTGAGCTTTAAAGGAAACCAATCTAGTAAATTTATTGGAATAGTAGAAATTGGTGAAAAAGATGGAGTACAAGTGAAAGATGTCTACTATATAGAAGGACTATGTCACAACCTCCTTAGTGTCATCCAAAGCACAAACAAAGACAACTGGGTCATCTTTGATTTAGAGAAATGTCTCATTATGTGGAAAAAGGATCTCCAGCTCAATAAAGAACATTTTAAAGTCAAGATAAGAGTTTCGAGGGATGGTCATTGCTATACTCTTGATATGAGTAATCTTAATAATAGTAATCTTGAAAATTTCTTTCTCAATAATGCTAATGAAAGTTGGTTATGGCATAAGAGACTTGCTCATGTCAACATGCACCAACTAGGCAAGTTACTAAAAAATGATTTAGTAATTGGTTACCCAAGCTTCAATTCAAAAATGATTTACTTTGTGATGTTTGTCAAAAGGGTAAACAAATAAAAGCATCTTTTAAATCCAAACAGAAAATGGCAACAAATAGACAACTTCAACTACTTCATATGGATTTAGTTGGGCTAGCAAGAGTTAAGAGTCGTGGTGGTAATTTATATACATTGGTCATTGTCGATGACTTTTCCATATTTACATGAACTGTTTTTCTTTCCTCGAAAGATGAAACCTTTAGTGAGTTTGTCATTTTTTCCAAGAAAGTGCAAAATGAGAAAGGTTTGTTCATTGCAGCTATTAGAACAGATCATGGAGGAGAATTTGAGAATCATGCCTTCAGAGATTATTGTGACTCAAATGGTATTGATCACAACTTCTCTGTTCCAAGAAATCCCTAACAAAACAAAGTTGTGGAAAGAGAAAACAGAGTTCTTACAAAGATAACCAGAGCTATGCTTAACGAGAAAGATGTCTCGTAAGTATTTTAGGCTGATGCAATGAACACTGCTAGATACATCTCCAACAGAGGCTACATTAGATCAAAGCTTGGAAAAACACCTTATAAGCTCTACAAGGGAAGAAAACCAAATCTTGCTCACCTTCATATATTTGGTTGTAAGTGTTTTATTCATAACAATGGAAAAGACAACTCGGGAAAGTTTGATCCTAAGTCCAATGAATGTATATTTTTAGGATACTCTAACAAAAGTAAGGCTTACAGAGCTTTCAATAAATGAACTTATGTTGTTGAAAAGTCCATTTGTGTTGTGTTTGCTCAAAACAAACCTCTAGCCAAATCGTTAAAAGATGAACACGAGGTAGTTTTTCAAGAAGAAAACCAAACTATTTCAAAAACACCTACCTCATTAGAAAACAAAACTAAAAATGATTTTGAACCATCCAACTAAGGTCAACCTAGAGCTTAAAGATACAATAAGAGTCATCTTATAGACCAAATCATAGGTGACTAGGAATAAAACCATTAATGAAGTAAGCTTCTCTGCCTTTATCTCTGAGTTAAAACCTTTTAATATTGACAAAGCCCTATACTAGTGCAAAAAAGGGCTTTAAGACCGCCTCATTCAGAGCGGACATTGGAAGCACCGGTCTTAAAGGTATGACCGGTGGCAGTTTTGTAAATAAAAGGAACTTCTTATGTATGATCGGTGCGCTTTGTAAATATAAAGAACTTCTTATACCGGATCATTTTTTCATCGGTCTTAAATATATTATTAAGACCAGTTCAAAACAAGGCCGGTCTTAAAAATGTTATTAAAAAATATTCAAATATCAATTACTTTATGGAGAAATCTCACACAACCGGACTAATATTTTATGCGGGCCAAAAGAATAAGGAAAAATTTAAATATAAAGGTAATAAAGTTTTAAGACCGAATGTAAATAATCACCGGTCTTAAAAGTTATTCTTTTAAGACCGGACATAAAATGCGGCGGTATAAAATATAGAAAAATAGTTCGGATAAAAAATTAATTACTTTTAAGAACGGATCAGTAGTATGACCGGTCTTGAATGTTAATTATTAAGACCGTCTCTTTTTATGTCCGGTCTTAAAAATGAACCGCCAAATATACATTTCTTCGTGCGTAAGCTTTTGTTAGTATCACTGAAGAGCCTCTGTTTACGTTGCGAAACCCTTCCTGTTGCATTACCTCTTTTCCGTCTCGAAAATGAACGGTGAAAACGATTCTACTCCCCGTTCGGAACGCCACCTCGCTTTGACTGGTGTGAGTCATAACGAACCGTCTTCATCTGTCAATGAGCCTCGAAACCGCTGTGCACGTCGTGGTAGAAGAGGAACACGAATGTAGGATGTAACCCTAAGTCAGACTTATGGGTCAAAGATGGAGATTCAGTTTAATGAAAAGTTGCAACCTTTCGGTCCCATGAAATCCAAATATAATAGTTTTGTTGGCTATCAAGCACGCAGCCATGTTAGCATCTTGATAGATGAGTGGAAAAGTGTGGACGATTCTAAAGTAAAGGATCCTATTTGGGACACTATCCGGCTTACCTACACCGTCCCCGATCGTCCGAAGTTGAAAGAGAAGACATTGTCTTATTGTGCCGATCGGTGGAGGAAGTTTAAGACCTTTCTAGCTAACACCTATATTTTTGCCGAGGTTCGCCTCAAGAACAGCCTTGGGATAAGTACCCATATATTGATGAACAAACTTGGCAACAATTTGTTCACCGCGACCACTCCCGAAGCTCGGTGAGTTTATATTTAGTTTAGTTTGCCTTTTTGTGTGCTTATTAACCCGTGCGGATATTTGAATGTTATTGTGTTCATCTAATCCTTTTAGTTAAATGGTTTGGTTTGTGAATAGAAGTATACATTTCCGCCTTTGTCAATGCAAGTCCGATATGTAGACCCCGATAAAGAAATTAAGTAAATTAAGGAAATAATGATGGCATAAGAGTCAAGTCTCAATTATATAGTCTTAGTTCTGTTATAGTAGGCAGTTGTTAGACGTTGGTGGTATGATGTTAGTATGTTAACTGTGTAATGGTTTCGGTGCAAGCTGTTATGAGTCAAGCCTCTAACTATATGTAAGAGGTTAGTCTAATATGTGTGAGAACCAGTTATGATGAATGAATTAATTGACTGAGTTGACAACATTTCTGCAACTCCCTTTCCTCTGTTTATCCCAATTTCTTCTACAATTCTACATCTTTCTTAAATAAAATGTTGAAACTTGATGAAGTGAATTTGACTAATGTTTGATCTTCATATGAAGCGTAGTGTTCTAATTTCGTTAGACATCAATGGTCGGGATTCATAAGTAATATTTTTTTTCATTTCGATTCACGATAAGAAGGGCAAAAGCACAGAGCTAGGGAGAAAGAATGATTGCCCGCATAGGGCTTCTCACGGCGGATATGAAATGGCCGAAAAAGAATTGATGGCGGCCAAGCAGAAGAGATTGGAAGATGAAGCTGAATCCAATCCTTCAACCGTAGTTGATCAGCCATCTCCTATACGTCGCGAGGAGTTGTGGTTGCATATTCCGCAAAAGCCAAGCGGCGCCTACACGAGTGAACAAACTCGTGTAGTTGCTGAAAGACTTGTAAGTATCGTTATTGTTATTTTTTAGTTACTAAACATGTTTCAT
This sequence comes from Acacia melanoxylon, assembly GCA_019022615.1. Taxonomy (NCBI): domain Eukaryota; kingdom Viridiplantae; phylum Streptophyta; class Magnoliopsida; order Fabales; family Fabaceae; genus Acacia; species Acacia melanoxylon. The sequence goes on along the minus strand of JAFJYJ010000001.1, from coordinate 23,296,310 downwards.
TACTAAGCTTCTCGTTATCTGTATCTTACAGGAAGATCTTAAAAATAAAGAAGCGAGAGGGATCTTTCGTGTCGGACGGGAGGAATGATGTTCGACCGTTGCGACCGGAAACCGGATCACGCGGGGCGTGTAAGGGGGTTGGAGGACGGGTAGGCCTCGAAGGAATACTTTGGTAAATCCAAACGCCACAAACAAAGTATGATTACCCGGGAGGAGATGGAATGACGCCGGCCAAAATAAATGAGGAAGCGGCGGTCAAAGCCGCGGCTCAAGAAGCTTCATTGATCGCAAAGTTGATCGCACGCTTCAATCCCGAATGAGCAAGATGGAGGAGGAAATGAATCAATTGAAGATGCTTTTGAGCTCTCGTCCAGAGACCAGTGTTCCCGTCACACATTCACCTGCGGTTATGCAGCAAAGCACTAGGGGGAGCTGCATTGTTGGACAGCAGTCAGAGCAACCTCCTCCTCAAGTTCCATACCCTCGTCAAGCTGCATCCCCTCCTCCTCAAGTTCCATCTCCTACGCTCATTTGACCGCCAGTGCAAAAATAACCGACTTGGCAAACAATAATTATTTTACTGATAAATCGTGGCTCTGTCCAAGAAGTAGTAGGTGTCCCTCATCCTGAAGATGTCTACCTTGACAAAATAGATGTAATGTCCATGCTGATTCCTGGACAGGAGATTAGTAATGCAATCATTCAACTGTTTATGAAGTAAGTATCTGATTCTATATATGAGTACATAATTTAAATGCATCGTTTAGACACACATACATATATACTAATTCCCTGATCGATGTCATTATTGTAGGTTCTTGCATCAAGAATTGGTTGAACAGGGCACAATCAATGATTTTGGATTCTTGTGCCCCGTCTATGCAAGTACAACAGAGAAGGACTTGAGACAAGAATACATGTCAAATAGGGTGTGTGAAGTGATAAGAAAGGTTTACGTGTTTCCATACTTCCACGTATATACATATCACAATTCTTGTATGCAATTAACTTAATATAATTCTCCGCTACATATAATACCGCCGTGAATTTTTAGCCGCCACGGCAATTGGTCCTCATGTGCATGGAGGATCATAAAGTTATCTTCTTATGCTCCACTCACAATAACCCAGATACTATAATGACGGAGACCGTCAACAAGTAAGCATGCATGTCATTGAAATTCTCTTGTCTCGAAATTTCTACCGTAATGGTTTCGAAATTATTGATAAATTTGTGATTTTGATAATAGTGCCATGATGACCTACCAAGTCGTGGTAAGACAAAAGCGTGGGAAAGAGGCCACTATTAAACCTTCGTGGTACACCCTGCAGGTTAGCACATATTTTAATTTGGACACCGAAACACCGCCTTGAGAACTTGGTCAATAACCTATATATATATATATGCTATATATTTCTTGTCACTTATCCTATATTATTTCTTGTTCGTTTTAGACCCATCGGCAACCAAAAGAATCCAACTTATGTGGCCTGTACGTCATGAAACACATGTATGATGTTATCATCAGGCGAGGAAAGAAAAAATTGTTAGCAAAGGTAAATGTAATTGATGTTATTACATATATTATGTCTGAATTCAGTTTCTGGCTTAATGAAATATGCACACAAGTTAATTAGTTTAGCTGTCTTTGATGTTACAGATGTTTAGAGGTTCTGGTCCCTGTCCTGATAATGAAGTGGAGCACATACGCAATGTGTTTTGTGAATATCTCGTACGCCTTATTAATTCTTAAATGTGGATGTAAATATATGTTGTAGCAAAAATAATTTTCTGTAAATTTGTTTATTTTTTCGAACAAGTCATTCATTTGTAAATAAACATACAACCGTGTATTTCAAGAATAAATTCGTTTATTCATTCTAGATATTTATGCTTGAAATTTGTGTTACAGGATATTGTAAATGAGAAAGTCTTTGTTCATAAAAATATGGCGAGACCTTTAGGACCGCATAGTTATTAAACCTACGGTGCTTTAAGTCCTCGTTAATTTAAAAAAAATTATGGGTATACTTTTAGGACCGGACGTAATTATTTGCCCTATCTTAAAAATGAGCTAGACTTTTGGGACCGCATCTTTATTATACAAATTTGGTCCTAAAAGTCTACGTTTATATTAATAAAAAAATTATGGCTATACTTTAAGGACCGACGTAATTATTGGTCCAATCTTAAAAGTCTTCTAAAAATTCGCTAGACTTTTAGGACCTTGTTATTATATTTCGTCCGGTCCTAAAAGTCTACGTTTTATTATTTCAAAAATGTAAAGACTTTTAAGACCGTAGTTTTGTTATATATCCGCTCCTAAAAGTTAAGTCATAAAAATATTTTTTTTAAAGGACTGTGTATATAAATTTGTTTCCTCTTAATAGTTTTTGACTCGGTTTTCAGACAACCGAGGTTCTGGCGTTATGCTCAACCGAGGTTTTGACGGTCCAACCTTGACAAGAATAGTCATTTGGTTTGTGAGAATTTTTAATGTTGATTTACGCGACGACAATGTTTTGTTTGTTTCCTTTTTTGTCGGAAAAAGAAAGAAGATAATGAAAAGGACATGGCGATCGAATATGGAAACAAAAAGATCTTTAATTTATATTTTTTTACCGCTGCCCTGTAAGGAGCAACAACAAAGATCAAGACACAACAACAACAAAAAACAAGAAAAAAATGAAATATCTACTCCCCCCATCGTTGTTGGAGGGGAGGAGTCGTCGGAGGGGCTCGGACATGTCGTCATCGAAGGATGGTACTCAATGTCCCGGGCATCGAGTACCGCCCGCAGCTTTGGGTTGACGGCGTGATAGACCTGAAAAACCGGCCGCACCGTCGGTCCTATATGATCGAGGCCGGCCGGGATGTGCTTGGATCATCCGGTAGATTGTCCTGCCCGGAGGCAACGGAGGAGGAGGACCTCGTGGTGGTGGAGGACCTCGTGGTGGTGGAGCGACCATTACGTGGATGTTTCGAAGTGATGGGGAAGAATGTGATGAAAGTAAAGTAACATCTGGTTTAAATAGAGAACCCTGCCCGAACAATTTGAAACGCCGGAAACAATAACGAGGAGACGCATAGTTCCGCAGAATACGAGGAGACGCCTAGTTGGGAAGTTTATCTGGAAGTCGAAGCGATTTTGAAATTCATTTGAACAAAGAACCTTTAAGACCGGATATTGTAAAAGATCCGTTCTTAATAAAATTAAATTGATTTTTAGGACCTAGATAAGACAAAATGTCGGTCTTAAAAGTAATTGAATTGATTGAAAAATAAATAATAGACTTTTAGGACCGGATATATTTAAAAAGGTCGGTCTTAAATTCAATGGAATTGAAAAAAATTTAATTATGAATTTAAGACCCGCATATTTATTAACTCCACATACATCTCTCGTCCTTATTAAACTCATCACAATCTCGTAACTCCACACTACGCGGCTCTCGCCCTAACTAGCGCTCAAACCATGGTTAGATACAAGAGAACCGCTCGTAGGGGTACTCTTACTCGTGATGCTCGTGCCTTCCGTAGATCGTTATACGGTGCGCCTCCTCCATCAAGAGTGCGTTCTATTGTGACAGAGGAGTCTCGGGTCGTTGGACCCATTGTTATTTCGGATGATGAAGAGGTTCCCGCTCCCTTCTCCAACAAGTTGCCCCACCCCCCCCGGCCTTCGGACCATGAAGAGGTTCATGCTCCCCTCTCCAACAAGTTGGCCCCGCACGCCTACCGCCGACCCCTCTCCTTTGTCCTCTCTCGATTTATTGCGGCCGATGCGATTAAGGCGGAACTTGCTGATATCTGGCGGGAATTTAATGCTTTTCACGCCGATATCGACAAGGATGTTTAGTCGATCAGATTCTTGTTTTTTATAATTTTCTGCTTGTTTTTTTTTGTACGTGTATATATATTCTCCAATAATGTATGAAGCATTAAGAACTAAGCTTGGAATTTTCCTTTAATTTTCATCTTTTAAAAAAAAAAACAAATGAGGACTTTTAGGACCGGATGTTTAATAAAACTCCGGTCTTAAAATTAAATGAATAATAACATATTAGGACCGTCCATTTGTAAATAAACGGTCTTAATAAAAGTTGCGACCGCCAAGCTTGTGTCTTTTTTTTGTTCATATACTCAATTTTTCCTTTAATTTTTTTTCATTGAGTTGCTGCTGCGCTCGCCCAAGTTAATCATCTTTTTGTTTAAAAAAAATGAGGACTCTTAGGACCGGATATGAATAAAACTCCGGTCTTAAAAGTAATTTGCCGGTTTTAAAAATGTAATTATATATTTAGGACCGTCTACTTTATAAATAACCGGTCTTAATAAAATCCAAAATATACTAAAACACAACTCTTTCGCGCGGAATAACAAATTTCCCTCTCAAAACTTCTCTCGTCGCGCCGATAGTGATTTCTCAGGTTCTGTCTCCAGTTTGTTTGTGTTGCTTCGTCGTCTGCTTCGCGTTGCTCTCTCGACAATCGCTTTCTGTTTCCTTAGTTAAACGTCTATCGACCAAGCTGTAAGAGGTGTTTCGGTTAAATAACTTTATGGTTTTCTGGGTTTAACGAAATCGATGAAATGTTCTAGTGGGTTTCTCTCGTTGTTAATGAATATTGTATTTTTAAGATTATATTTGCGCTTTTGACCTACCCAACCGACCAACAAATGTTTTTAGGTTACTCTTGTCTACAACATCAACGTTCGTGGCGGGAGAAGAAAGACTCCGCAAACCATTTGAATTTATATGCTACGGTGAGTCCACATTTAATTTCACGCGATGCATTTAATTTCCTCGTCATGCTTTAATTTTTCTTCTTGGATTCACCGTGTTATTTATGACCAAAAGTGTTTCTTCGTTATGCATTTAATGGGCAAGTTTCTTCGTTGAGCCTAAATATGAATTTGGTGTTTCCTTATTTTGTATCTGTGTCATAAATAGGAATTCTAGTATGGATCACGGTTGGATAAATGTGTTACAGACGAGTGTTGAATATCAGAATGGGGTGAGGGAATTTATAGAATTTGCTAAACAAAATGCCCATGATGATAGTGGGAAGTTTTATTGCCCTTGTGTAAAATTTTTGAATGAGAGGCGACTAAGTCCTGAAGTTATCTACACACATTTAATTTGTGAAGGATTTTGTAAGACTTATACAGTATGGGTATGGCATGATGAAAAAGTACCAAGTGGGTCTCAACATGAGGAAGTGGCCTTTGATGATAATGACACGTATATGGATGATCACATAGAGGACATTATTCGTGATGTAGGAGAAGAGGCTTTTCATCAATCACATGCATATGGTAATATGTGCGATGATGCGAGACCCCGCTATACCCTGGTTGTAAAAAAATATCAATTGTTGAACGCTGTATTGAAATTGGTAAGCTTGAAGGCACATCATGGATGGAGCGACAAGAGTTTTTCTGAAATGCTTGAGGCTTTTAAGGACATGCTTCCGGATGATAATGTGTTGCCGCATCGATACTATGATGCTAAGAAAATACTCTGTCCACTGAGGATGGAGTACAAAAAATCCATGCATGCCCGAATGATTGCGTATTGTATAGAAAAGAGTTTGAAGAGAAGCAGAATTGTCCGATATGTGAAACACCAAGGTACAAGTCAAACAAGGGGCCTGCAAAAGTGTTGTGGTATCTTCCAATCATACCAAGGTTCAAGCGGTTGTTTGCGAATGAAAATGATGCGTAGAATTTGAGGTAGCATGCATGAGAGAATTTCGATGGAAAGCTTCGACATCCGGCCGATTCTTCTCAATGGAAGAAAATCGATCACTTATTTCTGAACTTCGGCGAAGAACCTAGGAACCTTAGGCTTGCCCTTAGCACGGATGGCATGAATCCATATGGAAGCCTTAGCAGCATACATAGTTCATGGCCTGTGCTCCTTATTATTTACAACTTATCTCCAATGTTATGCATGAAACGAAAGTACATCATGCTGTCTATGTTGATTTCGGGACCAAAACAACCCGGAAATGACATTGATGTTTACCTTGAGCCCTTGATCGAAGACTTGAAGGAGTTGTGGGAAGAAGGTGTCGATATTTTTTACTCTTTCAAGAAGGATGTGTTTAAATTGCGAGCCATGATATTTTGTACTATAAACGACTTCCCAAAGATATGGGAACTTGTCGTGGTATAGTGTAAAAGGCCATAAAGCATGTCCGGTTTGTGAAGAAGGCACATGCTACCATCAACTTCAACATGGAAGAAAGACGGTTTATCTTGGACATAGGAGATTTCTTCGACGGGACCACCCATATCGTCGATTAAAGAAAGCCGTTTTTGGTGGCCAGGGTATGAAGATGCTCCAGTGGCATTGACTGGGGAGCAAGTTTATGAAAAGGTGAAACATATCAGTGTCATCTTCGATAAGACTGCAAAGAGTAGAAAAGAAACAAATATATGGAAAAAGAGATCTGTATTCTTCGATCTTCCATATTAGCGCAATCTTGATGTGAGACACTGTATTGATGTCATGCACGTGGAGAAAAATGTATGTGATAGTATTGTTGGCACGCTTCTAAACATACAAGGTAGTTCCAAGGATGGTGTGAAGGCAAGATTGGATTTGCAAGTAATAGGAATACGTGAAGACTTACATCCAAAGCCATACGGGAAGAGAACTTATTGTCCCCCGGCTTCTCATACTTTGGCTAAGGATGAGAAACGAAGTTTTTGTGAGTGTTTACATGGCACAAAAGTTCCCTCGGGATATTCTTCAAATTTTAAGAGGCTTGTATCGATGAATGACTTGAAATTAGTTGGCCAAAATTCTCATGATTGTCATGTCTTGATGCAACAAATACTCCCGCAGCTATTCGAGGCATCGCCGAATATGATCTTCGGTCGTTTTGACTAGACTTTGTGTCTTCTTCAATGTGGTTTGTAGTAAAGTTTTCGAGATTGAAAAGTTGGATGAATTGGAGAATGAAGGATATCTTATCTTGTGCTACCTTGAGAAGCTTTTTGTTCCTACCTTTTTTGACATCATGGTTCATCTAATTGTTCATCTAGTGAGGGAGATAGAGTTGTGCGGACCTATCCATTTACGGTGGATGTACCCAATTGAAAGATATATGAAATTCCTAAAAGGGTACGTGAAGAACGCATACCGGCCAGAAGCATCAATTGTTCAGAAATATGTTTCTGAAGAAGCCATGGAATTTTGTCAAAATTATTTGGCCAAAGTAAGACATATTGGGCTTCCAAAACGTCGCATCTTGTCAAGGGGGTAGACGAGGGCTTCGGTAAAGAGTGTGGATCCCGATGAATTGTCACAAGTCCACTTATACATCTTGAATAATGTTGATGAAGTTCAAGCCGCATAGATAGCTCATAAAAGAAGTCAGTAAGGAAGGAAAAGCATCGAATGACTGAGCAAAGGTTGATTAGGGAGCATAACAAAACTTTTGCAAACTGGTTCAAACAAAAGGTCGAGGGAGAGGAATGTGTTTCTGATACAATTAAATGGTTAGCCCGTGGTCCTGAGGTTGATGTCATAAGTTGGAATTCATATGTGATCAATGGTTATACATTTTACACGAAGTCCCTAGATGATAGGAGCACCGTCCAGAACAGTGGTGTTATGTTAGAGGCTGAATCTATGCACTTCTCCAGTTCGAAAGACAAGAGGCCTTTATTGGTAGTAATGCCATATTATGGGGTTATTGAAGAGATTTGGGAGGTAGACTATGTTAAAATTAGATTTCCCATTTTCAAATGCAAGTGGGTTAATGTCAATAATGGTGCTCAGATCGATCGGCTAGGATTTACATTAGTCGATGTCAACGGTAGAAGTTTTGGTGATGAACCTTTTATTATGGCGATCAGGCGAAAACGTGGTGTTCTATATCACCGATCAAGAAAATAAAATGTGGTCTCGTAGCTCTCCAAGGTAAAAGGGTCATTGATATTGATGAGGAAAGTCATTCAAATTATGGTCTTCCTGAGAGTACTCCTTTTTCAAGGGGTCTACCGGAAATATTGAACGAAGAAGATGAAGCGGATAATGAACCCGGCATAAGAAATGATCATCAAGAAGGGATATGGGAGGATATCGCTTTATAAAAGAGTCAATATAATTCATATATAAGGTAATGTTCATATGCAAACTTCTTTGCAAACTTTAAGGTTTTAACTATATATATTATATATTCCTTCGATCTATGTTCTTAAACATTATTGTCACCGACTATGAAGTTTGTTCTTGTTCTATTTTTGTGGCGGATCGGATCCTAAGGGGCATGTTATAAAAGAGGATGTTATGTTGTTGGGTGGGAATCGATGAAGGCATGGTGAATATTCCATTGGGAATGTATTTGTAACTTATTGTATATTATGCATTGTAACTAACTTATTCCATTGGGCATGTATGTTGTATTTGTCACGACTCATGGTGAATATTATTTGTAATTTTTTCCCAATTCAATTTATTCATAATTTGTTCAAAGCTTGTACTTATAGATTCGACTTTTATGTCTTGGATTGGTTGGTGGATTTGTGAATGAATATATATATATGATCGGAAGAACGAAAGGGATAAAATACGGGAAAATTTAGACCGTAATAAATAGGCCGCTCTTATATGTTCAACTTTTAAGACCGGAGGTATCCATATATCCGGTCTTAAAGGTCATGTGTACATATTTGATATTAAGCCGGTCTTAAAAGTTTGTCTTTTAAGACCGGTGTGTTTATAAGTCTGGTCTTAAAATTCAATTTTTATGACCGGAGAATTTATTGTCCAGTCTTGAAAGTCAGTCTTTTAAGACCGCGTATAATTAGTCGTCGTCCTAGAAGCCGATATTTTTCAGACCGGCTTTATAATTGTCCTGGTCTTATAAATTTGATCTTTTAAGAGCGGCCGATATTTTCCCCGATCTTAAAAGTTGAGTTTTAGGACCGAACAAAACATATTTCAACCTTATGTAGTACTACTTTTAAGACCTAATGTTTTAAATGTCCGGTCTGGAAGATGTTCTTTAAGACCGGTTGTAGTTCGGTCTTAAATGTGGACTTTTAATACCGGTTGGAACAAGACCGATCGCTGGTCCGGTCTTACGATGCCTCTTTCGTCCGGTCTTAAAGCCCTTTTTTGCAATAGTGCTATCATACAATGATTGAGTGATAGCAATGCAAGAAAAATCAAATCAATTTGAAAGAAATCAAGTATGAGACTTGGCATGCAGGCCTAAGGATCATCAATCATTGGTACTAAATGTGAATTCAATAAAAAAAAGCGTGATGAATCCGCAATCATTATCAAAAACAAGAAAAGATTAGTGGCCAAAGGCTATAATCAGGAAGAAGGAATTGATTATGAGAAAACATATGCTCTGGTTTCTAGATTAGAAGCCATACAAGTACTCTTAGCCTTTATGTGCATCAAAGAATTCAAGCTCTATCAAATGGAAGTCAAAAGTGCCTTTTTGAATGGGTAAATTATGGCAGAGGTTTATGTAGAACAACCCCCTGATTTTAAAGATGTGTCAAAACCCAACCATATCTATCAACTTAAGAAAGTCCTTTATGGTCTTAAACAAGCCCTAAGAGGTTAGTATGAAAGACTAGGCAAATTTCTCATTGACCAAGGGTTTGTCAAAGGAATGGTACCACAACATTATTCATCAAACACAAGAAAAATGATCTTTTAATCGGTCAAATATATGATGATATTATATTTAGTTATACTAATTATTCTCTTTGTCAAGAATTTTCAAAGATTATGTAGGGTGATTTTGAAATGTCCATGATGGGAGAGCTAAATTTCTTCCTTAGACTGCAAATTAAGTAGAAGAAAAATGTGACATTTATCTCCCCGACCAAATATTTCAAGGAACTCTTGAAGAAATATGGATTGGATCATGCAAATGGAGCTAACACTCCAATAATTTCAACCGCACTACTTGATGCTGATGTCAAAGGAGCATACTACAACATCACAAAATATTGAGGAATGATTGGTTCTCTGCTCTATCTTACTGCAAGCAAACTAGACATCCAGTTTAGTGTAGGCATGTGTTCAAGATATCAATCTGTACCAAAAGAATCGAATACTGAGACAGTAAAAAGAATATTCAGATATCTTACTGACACGTCTGAACTTGGTATATGGTATCCAAAAAGAGGCAATGAGTATCTAATTGCACATTTAGATTCAGACCATAGAGGATGCAAAAATGATAGAAAGGGCATTAGTAGACAATGTCAGTTCCTTGGTGGCTCTATCGTATCATAGTTCAACAAAAAGCATAATATTGTATTTCTATCATCTATTGAAGCTTAATACCTCAAGTTGTTATGCACAAGTACTTTGGCTAAAACAACAACTTCAAGACCTAGGTATTTATCTTAAGGAAATTCCCATTTATTGTGAAAGCACCAGCACAATAAGCTTGGCAAAAACTCATGTTCAACACTCAAGAACTAGGTTTTTTTCTCCCCACGCACTCGTGTGGGAGCTTCGTTCTCTCCGCCAAGCATGTGAGTGATTAGGGTAGGACATAGTGGTCATTCGGCGTGATAAGGAGGAGGATCAGTGACGTTCGTGGCGTGCGAAAGCTAACTGGTGTTAACAATTGCTATATCAATTGCAGATCTTTGCGTATTTTGACTATTTTCGTCTCATAGAGGAGGACCAGATCTCGCCTCCACTAGTATGGAAGGAGGCGAAATCAGAAAGGATCCTCGTTGAAAAGGTCTTGGCAAGCAAATCATATACCAAGTCCACTATGGAGGCAATTTTGTGGAAGGCTTGGAATCTACAGGAAGGTTTTGATGTTATTGAGGTGACTAGGAATGCCTTTATGTTCATATTCTCAGATGAGGAGAAGTATTGTAGGATTTTGCACGGTCGTCCATGGACTATTAACAGCTGTGTATTGAATCGTCTAGAGAGATCGAGGAACAATTCCTGTGAAGAGTTTGATGTCAGCCGATGTATGGTCTGGATCCAAATTCATAATGTGTCGATGGAGGCTTAGTGTTTGGAGAATGTTTTATTGCTAGGTGATTACGTTGGTGAGGTAATCCTAGCTTAAGATTCATCCTACAAGGGCAGGTACCTCTGGAATTTTTTGCGTGTGCGAGTAACTTTGGGTATAAGGAAACCTCTAGTTTATTCTTTCTGGTTGCCTAGGCCAGATGGTAGGAAGGTTTGGCTATCGATCAAACATGAGAAACTTCAGAATTTTTGCTACAATTGTGGGAAGCTTGGCCATGACAATTGAAGTTGTCAGTCGGTTAAATTGATGTCGAGTTTCAACCCTGACGAGCCTAGATTTGAAGCCTGGCTTTCTACTACTGCTAGTAGGTCCTGGGATGAGATACTGGTGGTGGTAAGGAATAAGGGGGGAGAACCATGCTATGTGGAGAGGAAGAAGGAGGATGCATTACGGCGAAGGGAGGTAAAGGACTTTCAGAAGGCCAAAAGGGATCCTATGTCGGAGGAGGATGATATGTTCTCCATCAAGCTACATCAACCAAAATTAGTAAGGAAGGAAGGGAAGCTGCTAAGGGCTACGAGAACAAAGGGATTGATTGAGAATGACTCGCTAGCTTCTGTTGGCATGTACTCGGTTCCCTACTGCAAAAGGGAGGATAGGACACAATCAAAAGTGATGGAAAGTGAGGGAAAAATGGAACCGAATAAGCTAGACAGAGGACAACATACTTCAACGACAAGTAAAAAGCTCAAACCAGAGGTGGCAAATAAAGTAGAACAAGTGGTTTCAGTTGATACCAAAGTATTATCCCTTAAGCCTCAAGAAGATAATCCTTTGGCAATGATCCTATACAGTGGGAAAGAATTAAATACAGTGATTTGCTACCTTAATAAGCTAAGCTTGAAGAGGAATGCAGTTGAGGAATGGGAATCAGGGAATTCTAAGAGAAGGAAGACAATGGTGGAATTATCTAATCGAAAGTCTGATATCTCCTCATTTGCTAGCAATTTAAGGAAAATAAAAACAAGGATAAGGAAGAGTGACCAGAAAAAAGTAAGGGTGGAAAAGGAAAATATTCATGTAATGGATGTGAATTATGAGGAGGAGATGGAGGAGTCTGCAGGTGGTAATGCAATGGGTCCGGAGTTCACTTTTAAAGCCGGAGGTAGTAGGAGGAGTTTGGTGATTGGTGATTACTGATGGTGATGGTGATGGTGATGGTGATGGTGGCTAGCCATTAACAACCACTAAAACCTCATGAAACTGTCAAGGTCAAGGCCTACAAAGAGCCTTGACAGTTAAAAATCTGAAGGATATGGTGAAAAGGTTGCATCCCTTAATAATCTTCCTAATGGAAACTAAGGGCCTGTTTGGTACACTGACTATGGGAAAGGGAAAGGGAAGATCAGTGTCTTCCCACGGGAGAAATCTGTTTGGCGCGTCATTGTCCTGGAAAATGACTTTCCCGCCAGCGTCCATCTTCCCACACAGGCGGCAAAGTTGAATGCCTCCAAATCTGGCGGGATAGTGAAATCGTTCCCGGGAGACTGAAATTTAGGGACAAAAAAGCCCCTGTACAGTGCAAGTTCTTTATTAAAAAAGACATTCGTGGGTTGAGGTGTACGAAGGGCGCGAACCTGGAATTGAAGACACTGGATTTGGAGACGCAGCTCAACTTGGACGAAGGTGCAAATACAAAGAGTTTCGATGGGTACGAGAATTGTTTGTTGTTTTCTCCATTGTTGCCGATGACCCGTGTTCATTTCTTTACATTCGTCTCTTTCTGTGTCGATGGGTATGGAGTTGTCGATGGGTATCTGAGTTTCGAGCTTAACGTTGGTCGACTAATATGCATGTTTGTGGGTTAATGGGAGTGAGGTGATGTTAGAGGCAGCTGGTACAGAGCATCTCTGTTTGTCTACAATAATAAATGCGGTCATTAATGTGCTATGTTATAAATGAAAGTGGTTTGTGTGTGGCTATGCGCATTTAATATGAAAAATGGATACACATTCTTATGTTTTGTATATTAATTAGTGTCGGTTTTCTCCCCTATTTTGATATTTTATTATCTTGGATGAGTATTCTAACTCTATTTTGTATTTATTGTTGTTTTGTCCATTAGCTGTGGAGACTCGAGAATCTGATTCTGTTTGGTGCTTCCCTAAAATTCGTTATCTAGTTCTAAATGTCTGAAAGCGTAGAAGATAGGCCAAAGCCACTGTGACATTGTTCAACTGTTTAGTATATAGGAGTTATTTTTGTTTATCCTTTCATTTTCTAACAATAAAACTGTCTTTGCTAACCCCTGGATTAGAAAGTTAACATAGTTGAATTATAGAATTAATGTGAGTTTATTGTAGTCACGGTGCGATGTCTATGGTTGGGTTTTGTTGCAATAAAAATTCTGGGGTGGCTGAAATGTGATATGTTTGAATGTAAATAGTGGTTGTTTGTAAAGAGGAGTAGTAGATTATAATGAAAAGGAAATGGGTGTGCACAAAAATTGTGTAGGTATGGAGCCACATTCTGAAGAGGAAATGGTTGCAATGTTAGACACAATTGGTGGGTTGAAAGCAACTAAACATATGCTAGTTGATGAGCAAGTGGCAATGTTCCTTCACATCTTGGGTCATCATGTGAAGAATAGAGTAATTCAGTTCGAGTTTGGAAGGTCAGGTGAAACCATTAGTGGATACTTTAAATTGGTGCTCAATGCTACGATTAGATTGCAATCATTGCTTCTGAAGAAACCGGAGCCCATTCCGGAGGACTCAAATGATAATCGCTGGAAGTGGTTCAAGGTACGTAGAATGTGTTATTGTGCAACTCACTTATTACTTGATGATAAGTAAACAAATTTCATTAAACTAACCGTTGACAATGTGGTTGTGTTTTCAAGGGGTGCCTTGGTGCATTAGATGGTACTCACATACGCGTACAAGTACCTGCGGCACACAAGGGTAGATACCGAAATAGGAAAGGAGAGGTAACAACCAATGTCCTTGGTGTATGCTCACCGGATGGCCAATTCATTTATGTCTTGCCTGGGTGGGAAGGGTCAGCCGCGGATGGGAGGGTGTTGAGGGATGCTATAAGCAGACCACATGGCTTACGAGTGCCGCAAGGTATGTGTTTACAATGGTGTAGGAAATGCTGAAATTGTTTGCTGCATATGTACTTCATAAGTTATTAAACAATTTTAACGCACTTGATCTTTTTTTCCAGGAAAGTACTACTTGGTTGATGCGGGGTACATGAATTGCCAGGGTTTTTTGGCGCCATACAGAGGGCAACGGTACCACCTTAATGAGTGGAGACAAGGATACCAACCCCAATTTGCACGTGAGTGCTTCAATATGCGACATTCAGCTGCTCGGAATGTTATTGAAAGGTGCTTTGGTATACTAAAGTTGCGTTGGGCCATCCTGAGGAGCGCCTCCTATTACCCTGTGAAGATCCAGAACCGATACATCGCCGCTTGTTGTTGTTGGAAATTATGCCCTAGGGGCAAGTCATTGTACAATGAACGTTTAGGATATTTATAGTATTCTCCTTTTTGTTATCATTTTTGTTTGCATGTTTGTATTGATAATCGCATCCCCGGATATATCTTATAGATTATCCTAAATGTCCACTCGGTCGGTCATCTACGCGGAGCGAAGATGAGTTAAGACCGATATGACTTTGATGAGATATGGAGATACAATCGTAGTCATGGGCACTTGTAAGAGTACAAGGTCTTTGGGATCGACCCACTATGAGAAAGCCGCATGGATCTAGTCATTAGCTTGTCTCATATATAACCGCGTCACAACGCCCTATGACCTGAGATCATCATGGATTCCTACATGATGAATCATTAATCTTTGACCTGGTCAAAAGTCACCTTTGACCGGGTGATGATAAAGGCTGGGATCGGGATCAGTGGTTTTCATGCGGAGGAATGTGAATGGTCAAGATGGAATTTGTCCCTCACATTTGTAGAGAGATAATACTGGGCCCCTCGATGAGCGAGTCTAAGAAATGTATGGCCATACTATGTTGGAAAGGAGTTTCCATTTCACTTATTAGACTACTCGAGAATCGAGAAAGTAATGGACAAGAATAGGAAGTTGACATTGTCCATGCTTCATCCTTGACTAGATTATCGCGTGACAAAAGGGACGTGACATGGTTGTATGATAAGGTTGTATCGTGATATCGATCCCCATGTGAGTTGGGTAGTCGCAATGTCTTGCTAGAGGCCGCTTTGCGACTTGTGGGTCGATACGCTTTTGGCCCACGCCAATCTCATATGGGCTCAGGTCGCACACAAGAATAACCCAACACGAGCATTTGTGTCCAGGTTCATTGAATCTCAGATTAATCTGGAATTAATTAATACTAAATTTAATCTAGGATAAATATATATATTTATATATATTTATTAAAATTAGAAATTAATATATATATATTAATATTATTAATGGAGATTATAATATTATTATATATATAATGTTTGTTTTGTATTTAATTTATTTGATAAATTAAATATCTAAAACAAATAGAGATAATGTATCTCGTTTAATATTCGAATAAGAATATCGATATCTCATTTAGATTAAATTGAGATATGGTATCTCATAATTAATTAAATAGATGGATATTATTTCTCGGATTTGATTTATAGAGATAAATTAAATCGAAAGGCTTTTAGTTTGCATTAAATAAATACATTAGATTAGATCTATCATATAGATTTAATTAATATGTTTTAATTCAAGAATTCGAAATTCAGATTTCAAAAATCAGTTTTTGAAATTCGAAATTCAAACTTAATGCGTATTGATTGTACATTAATGCAGATTAATTGTACATTAATACGTATTAATACGGATTAATTGTACATTAATACGCATTAATACGTATTGATGCACAGAAAAACGGACAGAAGCTTAAGAGGCTGATGATGGTTGGGTGTGCATAAGCCAAAAGGAAAAAAACGAGAGATAAACTCATCTGGTGGTGAAGAACCTAGAGAGACACAGAAGAAGCGCTAGCACATTGCCGTAGCCGTGTTCGGGAAATTGTTCGTGTGGATACCAGTAGAGGAAGCCGATTCAACGAGTCGTCTTCTATTGATCGAGGAGGTAGCCCACCAGTTCAAAGGAAACGAGACGCGAACGGATTCACCAAAGGTAATTTCGGATTCGTTAGTCTTGATTTAAACGCACCTGAGTGATCCTCGGGACGGGATTCTTAAAATTTTAATCCGCTGCGTTGTAAGAATTCCTACAGTTGTTTGCTGCACAACCTTATTCGTCGAGACAATGTTGAAGACCCCCTTAATCATCATCTTGATACGTTTGAACCTGCAACAGAGACAAATCTCAACACTCCCATCGTGCCTATGGAAACCAGCGACTTCTGGACTAATTTTAGGGAGCATGTTGCAAATGACATGTTTGCTGCTTTTGCGACGCATAGGGATAATTGATAATGTGGTTAAACATTAAGACTTGTTTGAACACCATGGCCTGACAGTAGTATGAGGCAAAAACAATGCTTTATTTTGTTAATTTCAATTCCATTTAGTGACTTGGTTTATGTGTTTCTTGACGTGTGATGGTTGTTGCTTTAATGGTATAGAGTGCTGTTGTTTGTTATTATGTCAAACATATTATGCCTTAATTTGTTTTATGTGCATCAGATTGTGTGTATATGGAGTCATCTGATCGCAGGATGAAAATGTGGTCTGCTGAGGAGGACAAGTTGCTTGTTGACTGCTTAGTCACTCTTAGGATGGAGCAAAAATACATGGCTGATAACGGCTTTAAGAATGGGTTTGCCAATGCCCTCCAAGAGATGATGGAAGCAAAGCTACCAGGTTTTGGTGTAAAAGCCACTTCACACATTACCTCTAGGTTAAAGACTTTGAAACGACTGTGGCAAATGGCTTATGACATGGTATATGGTCCCAACACTTCCGGATTTGGTTGGGACCCCGACACCAAATTTGTTACTGCAGACCCAACGGTTTGGGACGAGTATTTGAAGGTATGTTATACTATTGCTGTGTTCATCTTAGCTTAATTATTCAAACTGACATGGATGACATGTCATGTGTGCTAACATTAATTTTTTTCATAGGCTCATCCAAAGGCTTCTCATTTTCGCAGCAAGACCTTACCCAACTTTGACTGCATCCTTCGTGTGGGGAAAGGACAGGGCTCAGGTGAAGATGTAAGATCCCCTCGGTTGGGATGGAGGATGATGTCAATCTTGAAGATGATGGCTGCCGGAAACACCAAATGCATCCCCGTTGATTCGATTTCTCACCCACACAGCCTGACATTGGTTTCACACAAATCCCTCCAAGTGAAACTTCTGTGGGTGCCAGGAAGAAGCGCCGGCTGAACCACTCAGAAGTGATTGATGAGGCTCTGAGAGAGACGGTAACAACGCTTGACAAGACCATGGTGACTGTCTTTGAAAAACTGGGGAATCGAATGTCCACACAAGAAAGGCAAGCAGAACTTGATGCGAAGGGGGATGATCTGTTCATGGAGCTGCTTCAGCTTGAGGATCTCACATTTAATGAGAGGAACTTGGCTCATATGAAGATAATAGCGTGTGACAAACTCCTTAGGTCATTTTACAAGATGCCTGTTGAGTTTAAGACATCATGGATCAGAACCTTGCTGCAGCAGTAGATCTTGTATCGCCATATATATATATATAGATCAGAATGGCCTTGAAACTGCCTTTTTGTGTTGCCATATATAAGACAGATTGGCCTCATTTCTGTAGTCTTTTGTATAGCCATATATGATGCAGGGTTGTCGTTACATTTTTGGGACAAGTCTGCCTTTTGTTTGTTTAGGACAGCAAAGTGTAGACCATGTTAACTTATAGGAAATTTATAGTTGGAGATGGGATACACTTTGTGTCTTTTGTCAATGTAATTGACAGTCTTTTGTGCTGTTGTGCGCTTTCAAATGTATATGCAGCAACATCATATGGAATGTAAATCAGGAACAAGTTTATGAAATGTAAAAGGACCTTTGTTAAGTCCGCATTTTATGTTTCACAGAATTCAGAGTTCTTGTATGTCTTCTGTTTATATGGTTTTATTTGCACAGGGTTTGGTATCGGGTTTGGTATCTGGTTTAGCACAGATGTCGCCTCTGTCACTTTTTACGTTCGAACGCGTCCCACTTTTTTGCAATTACGTTCGAACGTAATTGATACGTTTGAACGTAAAATACGTTCGAACGTAAACGTCTCATTCCCAGCTACATCATATCAAGTACATGCGGGTGATTGCGTTCGAACGTACACGTGTCGCTCGAATGTGCCCTGTCTCATAAGTTATTTGTTATTTTTTTTAAAAATTGCGTTTTCCCCCCAATTTTGCTACAATGACAAGAAAACCCCTCCGACTAATGTGCGTGGAAGCCCGATGGTCATCCAACGTAAAACTCCTTTCCCCCGCTGTTACTCTGTTTTCATTTTGGGCGAGAAACCAACGATTTCCGACTACTCTCTTGAGGAATCGGAACCCCAAGACCTACATTGCCCTAAAATCACCTGCGTTGTTCAACCATAGACGCATTTCCGAGCCCTAGACCTAAAATCACAAATGGCTAGGGTGAAAATGACGACGGAGCGGTTGAAGGAGATGGGAATCACAATGGAGGACGTTGGTGACTTCAGAAAGCACAAGGCAAGCCTTCGGCGATGTGGACGACGTGGTCGCTCAAAGTACAAAACGAAAGACGACGATTGGTATGCGGACTTTGAGGCAACAGCGAAGTGGAAGAAACAGAATGAGGCAAAGGCCGCGAAGAAGCAGAAACAACAAGCAAAGCGAAAGGAACCGCCAGGGGATTCCAACAACGATACAGAAGCTTCTGACTCTGATCATGGAATGAAGGCGGGTAAATCGCAGAAGGTCAAAAAACAGAGGCTACATGACATTAAGAAAGGGAAGGAAAAGGCTGTGGTTAGTGAAAGTGAAAACTCAAGTTGGGATGAGGAAGGAGACAGAGATGACGAGTCAGAACAGGGGTCATCGGAATCGAAGGAGGAAGAAAAGGTCAATGACGCAGGCGACGGTGTCAGGGCAAAGTTGTACAAGCAACTTCACAGGAAACAGAGGACAAATGTGGTGCCAGAGCCCACACTAGAGTTCAACCAACGACAACTGGAGGACTTCGACATACGGTTAGTTGGTAAATCATTATGTAAAATGAGTAGGATAAACCTGGACACGTTTGAAAATGATTTCGAATTTGGCCTAACTGACATCCTCATGCCATTCAAGGGCATTCTAGAGTTGTCACTTCTATACAATGAGGCAGTGGTTAAGGTTTTTTATTCAAATCTTAAAATTTCAAGGAAGGGAGTTGTGTATACATGTGTTCGAGGACGACCATTGAGATAAATGAAGAAAAAATACTAGAATGGTTAGATATTACAACACCACAAGCGAAGGATACGACTTTTACCGGGAAGAAATTGACGCCACATTGCTTGAGGGACACACAAAGCAGATGATGATTCTTCTTTGTGCGGACCCAAACAACTCCCAGATAGGTACAGAGTGCTTCATTATCTCTATAGTAGAAACTTTGTCAATAAGGGCAGTCACTACGCAACGATGAGCCATGAGGACAAACGTGCGCTAGCTTGTTTGATCAAGGCCAAGCCATTTAAATTGGGGAAGATAATCCTTGACACCATGCTGAAGGCTGCCACTGTGCGAGAAAAAAACTCACACTTGCCTTACCCCTCAGTTGTCTCTCTGATTCTGCAGAAGAACAAAATCTGGTATTTGGAACATGGCCAAAGTCCAATATGGAGTCCCCAATTTGGTGAAGAAGCGTTAAACCGAATGAAGATTCGGGTTGATGCGAAGGAGGCTTCAACTTCTACCAATGAGTGTAAACAGACTCCTCAGTCCAACCCTGAGCCTGAGAGACCTCCTCCTCAATAGCCACGTGTTCATGAACTAGCATTTGAGGATACAAATGGGTACATGGCAGAACTAGTTGGGAAAATTGTGGAGGAGAAGGTTCTGCCATTGAAAGAGAAGCTTGAGACAATGGTTGCACAATTGGGAAGTGTTGAATCCAGAATGAGCAGCATTTGTCTTGAGATGGTTTTCCTGAGAGAGTTTATTCAGATGTACGCAACTGATGAGTGCAGGGCGTATGCAGCATTCAAGGCTTCGCAAAAGCAATGTGGTGCACCTTATACAGAAGCTCATAATGAAAACAAATCAACTCACAATCAGACTCCAACAAGATCAAAAACTTGTGACCGTGCCTCTCCACTACCCTCCCACCACTCACAAAATATCGATGATCATCATGAAGAAGAGGTGCCTAGAGCTAAGGTTGTTGATGAACCTTCACAGCTCAATGAAGAAGACGTGGCTGGTGCGAAGGGTGCTGATGAACCTTCACACCATCGTGAGAGTACAGAGGCATGTGAAGAAGCAATTGTGCCTAATTCCAATGCTGAGGATGAAGCTTCCCACCTTCATGACAGTACAAAGCCGTCACCTGAAAAACCTTCCAAGCCTGATGTTGCTGATGAGGAAGAGGTGCCTCACTCCACGCCAGTAGAAGAACATGTGCCTGAACCCAACTCACCAATTGACGTTGATGAGTATGAGCCAATCACACCTCTGTCTATCAGTGCCTCTACCGAACCTTTAAACCCTCCTCCCCGCGCCTTCGAGGACAATAGCCGCGCCCCGTGCCTTTGAGAGTCATCCCAAAGAACCAATTTCGAGTCTAGGCCGCCGGAGAATTTGCCCCATATATTCTCTACTACCACACCCTTTCCTTCTCCTCCTATGAGGTCTGCTTCCCCCTTATTCATCCCAGTCAACCTCCCTGGTTCACAGGCAACATCACCAAGGCGATCCACTAGCAAGAGGTCCCCAGCAAAGAGGCAAAAGAAGGCTTAGGAGACTTCTTATATTGTAATGTATGTTGTTTGTTTTTGTAACCAGTGGCTACGGTTTTTTGCATTTACCCTGCTTTTGTTTTGCTGGTTCAACTATTGCTGTCATGGTGTACCTCTGTCATGTTGCGTTTGAACGTCAACTTTTGTGTTTTTGGGCAATTGAACTCGGACCCAGTTGTGTTGATATTGCTTCTATGTCTTAAGTGCTATTTATTATCTTTACTTGTGTATACCATAAATATGTTTTATGTCAGTTTATTTCCTTTGTTATGTTGTATACCTCATTTGTAGGGAACCTTTTATGGTTGTTGAATCCAACTTTGCCTTCCTTCTTATGCAACACGACTTTAGGACGCTTTATTTCCTTTGTTATGATGTCTTGTTTTTGTAAGCGGTGGATACACTACATTGGATTTTACCTGCTGTGCTACTTCTGGTTTAACTTTTGCTGTCATCGTGTAGCTTTTGTCATGTTGCGTTCAAACGTGCTTGTTTCGTTCGAACATGACATTTTGTGTTTTACTTTGCTTGAGCCCATTGACACTTGTTAACAAGTTGCTGTTATGTTATACCGCATTTAATGTATGTTTGCCATCATATTCACTACTGCCTGCATACTCATTTGGCATGTTTTAATGCGTAGCTATGCTCTTCACATGTGTTAGATGTCTTTTATGTTTTGCTTGGTATTGAATATGTTTTCTACCTAAGTTGCAGCTGCTAAATTGACTGATATACTTTTTTTTTTGGATTGTCAAAGAACATTGCTTGTTCATTGTCCCAAATCATGGTTATTACCCTGTGCATGTAGTAGACCATTTGTGGGGCACCTTATGATTATTCAGTCCAACTCTGCCTGCCTTGTTATACAAAGCATTTGAAAAAGCTAAATAGCATTATTTAGAAGCATTTGAGAAGGCCAAATTTCATTAGGTTGTTTGATTAATTAAATGCCTCAAACTCTCTCAATTAGCAATGTGACTTTCCAACACTACCTTCCTTGTTTTCAAGTATCTCACAATGGGAAATTTCATTATGTGGTTTCATTCAATGTGTCTCGCTTAGCCCTCGACTTTTAACACTGCCTTCCTTGTTTGTAAGTATTTGAGAATGCAAAATTTCATCATTTTCAATGATTCAATCAGTCTGAATTAGGCAACGCTCTGTCTAAATGCACTCATTCTGTCTATTGTGCCTTTATGCTAATATATCTCTGACAAATATGCTGATATATCACTCTGGTTTTTCTGATGTGGACTTGTTAAGTGTGCTGATGGCTAATTTGATTATGTTAATTCATTCCATCTGTGAAAATTTCTTCTCAATTAGCCATGTGACTTGTAATCCTACATTGCCTTCCTTCTTCTGAAGCATTTGAGAAGGCCAAATTTGTCAATGTTCTTTCATTCCATCTCTCAAAAGTTTGCTTCAATCATCTTCGTTTTCCATTTGTGTGCATTATATTGGTTCACTGTTTGTCTGCTTCTTTAAATTCCTTTCTCAAATAAAAATATGATGATATGCATCTTGTATCACTCATTCTATCTTCTTCTTCATACGCATACAAGTGCACATGTTTTGTTTCTGTGCCACATTAACGCAACAGAGGTCACTATCATTGTTCTGATGTGGAATTAACACAATGCTGATTAATTAGCTAAATTAAAAGCAATCAGTTCTTTTCCTGCTTTTCAGTCGGAACCTGTGTTTTTCCTAACGAAGGAACTCCATTTTTTCATGGACTTCACACTTTTAAGGGTTTTTTTCTTTGGTCTTTATTTTCATTTATGTTTCCCTCCTCTATGAATGCCTCAACTGGGTTCAAAGGTTTTCTATTTTTTCCCTGTTCCTCTGTCACTATTTTCGTTGCTGGTTTCATCGTTTACTGTTGTCACCTTCTACTTCCAATCATGTGTGTCGTCCTTCTCAACATCCTGAATCCAGTGGTCGGTGCAATTCCATTTCGCATCCACGTCTACTTCCGTTTTCAATTTGCACGTCGATGCAATCTGGTTGTTCGTCGTTCTCCCACTGCGAAAAAACCAAAACTGAAACTTTACAAATTTTTTTTTGTTTTTTAATATAGGGGCTTTTTTGGTATTTCACCTCACATTCCCATTTAACTAACCCCCAATTCTTCATACCAAACAATTCATTTTCCATCAACTTAAGTTCCCTTCCCATGTCTACCAAACAGCTCAACTTTTTATTTTCCCTCTCAATCTTCCCTTCCATTCCTTTCCCTCTTTTAAATTCCTTTCCCTCCTTAAATCTTCCCTGTACCAAACGGGCCCTAAGATGAGTTCTATGAAGTTAAGCAAAATCAAACGGAGATGTGGATTCACCCAAGAGCTGTATATTGAACCGAGAGGGTTATTTGGGGGCTTAGCAGTATGGTAGGGTGACAATATCTCACTAATGGTATTATATAAATCGAAAAACATTATTCATGCTTGTATAGAATCAAATAGCACGGAACTACCTAAATTTGTATCTCTAGTTTATGGTCCTCCAAAAGAAAGAGAAAGAATGATTGTATGGGACTTAATGTGTTCTCTAGCTGCCAATATTGATGGTTCTTGGCTAGCAGTTGGCGATTTCAATGACCTGTTGCCTCAATCTGAGAAGGAAGGGGGCAAACCAAGATCCTTGAGAAAGGTATTAAACTTTCAAGGGATGATTTATCATTGCAACCTTCTGGATTTGGACTTTAAGGGTTCTAGATTCATCTAGTGCAACAATAGGCCTGAGGCTCTTATCAGAGAGAGACTTGACCGAGCAATAGGGAATGAGGAGTTTAGAGATACATTTACTCATGCCATGGTCTTCCATGTGGAACCTATAGGCTCGGATCATAATGTGGTGGTGATGGACTGATGCTATTGTGATGGGAGGTCTCCAAGGCCATTTAAATTTAAGGCTAACTGGATTGATCATGAAGATTTTCTCCAAGTTGTACAGGAGGGTTGGAGTAATGTGTATGGAGTGTTAGATGATAGGATTCTAGAGCTGGCAAGACGTTTATAGGCTTGCAAGAGAAGGTTATTACAATAGAGCAAAAGAGAATTCCCAAACATTTGAAGGTGGTGGAGCAGCTGAGAGAGCAATTTCTCGAATGCAGTAAAGGTGTTATGACGGCAGAAAAATTAAAGAGAGTTGAGGTTCTTGTGGGGCAAATTGAGGGGGCATGGGACAAAGAGGAAATATATTGGTGGCAAAGATCTTGAGTCGGGTGGCTGAAATGTGGCGATATGAACACTAAGTTCTTTCATACCAGTGTCATTCAGTGGAGGTAGAGGAATAAATTGGTAAGACTCAAAGATGCAAACGGTGTCTGGCTGGAAGATAGAGCTGATATTAATAAATTTCTCATGGATTTCTATCAAAATTTATTCTATTCAAATGGCCATCATGAAATGGATCAAGCGCTAGCATATGTTAATAGAGTGGTCTCTAATGAGGATAATGCTTAGCTTACACGCCTGGTTACTCAAACTGAAATTGAGGGTTCGGTCTTCCAAATTGACAACAACAAAGCACATAGTCCGGATGGTTTCTCAGCCCTATTCTATCAGACTGCTTGGGTAGAGGTTAAGAGGAAGGTATGTGACATGGTACAAGCCTTCTTTGCTGGAGATTCTGATATGAAATATATTAATTCCACTAACATTGTCTTGATTCCTAAAGTGGACAAACCAGAGGGAGCTCACCAGCTCAGACCAATTGGCTTGTGCAACGTCTCCTATAAAATAATCACAAAGATACTAACCAACATATTGAAAGGACTGATGAATAGAATTATATAATCAAATCATAGAGCTTTCATTGCTGGAAGGGTGATTCAAGATAATATCATCTTAACCCATGAAGCCTTTCACTATCTACGACATAAAAAGAAGAGTAAAAAGTAGGAATTGGCCCTCAAGGTAGATATGAATAAATCATATGACAGAGTAGAATGGGACTTTCTAGAGGCGGTTATACTGAAAATGGGTTTTTGCAATAATTGGGTCTCTTGGATTATGAAGTGCATTGCCACTACTGAGTTTTCTCTTCAAGTTAACAGCTGTAAAGTGGTTACAATCAACCCTGGATGGGGAGTCAGACAGGGAGATCCCCTGTCCCCTTATAAGTTTATAATTGCTTTGGAGGTTTTGTCACTAATGATCCAGACGCATGTTAACTGAAGGGGTCTAATTGGTTTTAAGCTGGGACACAAAGCTCCTATTTTATCTCAATGCTTTTTCGTGGATGATACTATTATCTTCATGAATGCTGATGTTATTAACTGTAAAGTCCTTCTCAAAATTCTGGAAGTATATTGTAAAGCACCTGGTCAACTTGTGAATCTGGAG
Organism: Acacia melanoxylon; assembly: GCA_019022615.1. Lineage (NCBI taxonomy): Eukaryota > Viridiplantae > Streptophyta > Magnoliopsida > Fabales > Fabaceae > Acacia > Acacia melanoxylon. The sequence goes on along the minus strand of JAFJYJ010000001.1, from coordinate 23,271,013 downwards.
AAGACCAATATAATTTTTCTCGGCTAACACTCCTTTAAGAATCAAGAATAAGGTGTCAGCATACCTGGGTATCAAATATTCTGACCAATCAGGGAAGTATCTTGGACTTCCGGTGATATGGGGACGATCCAAAGTGGCTACATTAGCTTATGTAAGGGACAAGATTGGTATTAAATTACAAGGATGGAAATAGAAGCTTCTTTCCTTCGCTGGTAAGGAGGTACTGATTAAGGCAGTTGCTAATGCTATCCCCTCTTATCCAATGTCCTGTTTTCTCTTCCCCAAAAAATCCTATATAGAAATTGATAGACTCATTTCTAATTTTTGGTGGGGCCAACAAGGTGATAGGGGTTCGATTCATTGGAAGAATTGGAGGCATATGACTTTGAAGAAGTTGGATGGTGGGATGGGATTTAGGGATTTTCTATGTTTTAATAAAGCCCTACTAGCTAAATCCGCATTGCGATTACTAGACTAGCCAAATGACTTATAGTGCCGAGGGCTAAAAGGTATATATTTTCCTAAGGAGAATTTCCTACAAGCTAAAAAGGGTAAGCATGCCTCATGGGGTTGGAGTAGTCTTTTGGAGGGTAGGGACCTTTTAATGAAAGAGCTATGTTGGAAGGTTGGGAATGGAGCTTCAGTCAACATATGATTGGATCCTTGGGTGTTAGGGATGCAGAATTGTACATTACAGCGACGGGATTTGTCTGTTAAGGAGGAAAAGTTAAGAGTGGCAGATCTGATCAGTAATGGGAGATGGGAGCTTAGTGCTATCATATCAAAGCTCAGTAAGGTTGAGGTGGCCATGATTCAACATATTCTTATATCTGCCAATGGCATCACTGACTGAACTATGTGGAGGGCAAAGAAGGACGGCATTTACTCTGTCAAATCCGGAAACATTGTGGCAAGGACAATATGGATGATAGCAGGGTCGGGGACCCACGTACGTCTTATTCTGTCTCAAAGGATTTATGGAAATGCATTTGGAGGGTCATTACCCCCCCCCCCCCCCCCCCAAAGTTCAGCATTTTTTTTATAAAGAGTCTGTTTTGGGGCTCTTGCTACTCAAGATGCCCTTTTTAGAAGGAACTGTGCTTTGAATCCAATCTGCCTTATATGTCTTAATGCAAGAGAGATGATTGAACATTTATTGTTTTTATGCCCTTAGACTACTCACTGTTGGTTTGGCTGCTCGCTTGGTCTTAAATTTGGCAAATGGACTATGAGACAATGTGAGGATTGGTTGTGTATGATGTTGAGTGGGAAGGATACTCTGGACCCTTGCATTTATTTTACCAAAACCGAGCCCATACAGAATTTCCAGAAATTCTGTGAATCTGGCCCAACTTCCAGGATTTTTAATAAATTCCAAAAAACTAATTTGTGCATGGAACCAGCGCCATTTGAACCATTTATATGTCTTATTGTCAATAAAAATATTCCCAGAAACCAAAAGTACAAATATTCTGGTGTGTAGTCAAATTTTCACCCCCTGGTCCAGATTCGCCTGATTGCTTCCTGGTCCAACTTTAGCAATTTTTATCTCTTAGTAAAAAAACCCAAAATACACAAAATTATACATCAAGGTGACCTTTAAGAGGTCTACTTTCTCCCTGTAAAATATCAGCTTAAAAAAATTTCATTCACTATTTTTAAAGCTCAGTGGAAGGTTCGCTGCCAGAAATTCCAGAATCAGTGTAAATCTTGTTCTTTGAGGTTTTTCGGTGTTTTGATTTCGGAAAATTAGACCACAGCCTAACCCCATACAAAATCATGTTTTAAACACCTTGAGACCATCAAAAACACCAAAATCAGCTTGCAACACCATGCCCTAACCCCTTGCACGAAAATCACAAGTTCAAGTAGCAAAGGTTCGGGTTTTCGGTGTTTACCTGATTCGGAAGTTCGGTTGATGATCTATGAAGCTTGGACCTTGATTTGGCCATGGAACTTGGCTGAGCTCCTCTCTCTTCCTCTGCAAAATTTCGTGCTCCCTTGGTTTAGGAGAGAGAGAGAGCATGTGTTTTAATAATAATAAAAGGTACAGGTCAGTCCAAAATAACTGGAGTAAAACCCTGTCCAGTAATTAATAGAATTCATCTGACTTTTTGAATTTTTCTCCAAAAAATTCCAGAGGCTTCTAGGGGCAGGACATGTGACGCATTCCCCTCCAAAAACGTGCAGATCTTTATATACTTTTGGGGCAAATTACGAATTTTGCCCGAAACTTTCGTAAATTGCATTTGTGACCCGGGACTTTTTAATAATTACCAACTTTTCCCCATGTGCTTGGACCTATCCAAAAGGACATATGTCACGCCATTTTGGGCCCACAAACCTGGTCCAATTAGTTTTTACCCATTTTGCCCTTTTTCTCTGAATGTGGGACCCGCGGTTTGATTTTTACACTGATTTCTCTTTCTTTCTCTCCAAGTAAGTATTTTAATAATTAAAGGGGGTCATGTGGCGCCTAATGGGGCCCACAAATCTGATCCCCTATAATTAATTCCTTTTTCTTACTTTATCAGTCCAGTTTCTGATCAATTGGTCCCCACCGGGCCCCGCTGGGTACAAAGGTGCTTCTTTTTGCACTTTTCTTCAACTTCTCCAGATATTCTCCCCTTGATGGGACATATATATGTGGCACCTTTTTAATTTCTAATATGGCCCCACATTTATCTCATTCAATCCAAGAGAAACCCCTAACTGGTCCCTAGCGGTCCCCTTTCTACCGGTTAATCACCAGTGGGACCCGCATTTTATGTTTGGGCCTGAGTATGGATAAAATCATCTAACTTGTCCTTCTCTCTCCTAGGTGGACGAAATTCAATGCTTAAGGGGTAAGGAATTGAATTTTCTACCCCTTGTAATCATTACTTACTTTTTGCTTTCCAATCCCGTAGTGACACGTGTACTCCAGCAGTGATTACACTGACTCCTGATCTTCAAAAACGCAGGGCATCCCTGAATGCCCTGAAAATGCTGTATACTTACTTATACCTGCATGTTTTCACTCAACTAATTGTCCTATACCTAAGGATATAGTTAGGGGCATCTTTTCCAACCGAATTTGTACCGTATGGGTCTTCTGTGCCCCTTTTTCCGTTGGCACTTTAATTCCACGATTTATACACATGAGGTCCACTGACCTGCATAGCCAAGTTACTTAGTCCCTGAGAGGCTTCCTATTTCTCGTCATTCTTGGGACTCTTCCCGAACCGAGCTTAGTCGTCTACCCACTTTTAGGCTTATTCTCAATTCTCAGGGTCCACAATTCGGGATATTACAGCTGAGGTTGAAAATCAAATTGCACGAATTTGTGAAATCTTCATGTTTGATCTTAATACTTCTTATCATCACTCATTACTATTCTTAACTATGTTTAATCAGTTTGTTAGTGATATTTAGATGGTTTAGAAGATATTAAATGAAGATTTGAACAAAAGCAAAAAGTGATGTTAGCACATTAAATGCAATGTCCAGAAAACTTGCATCCTTTTGGACAATCATTCTACACACGTTGCAAAGGGATTAATGTTTCCTTTCCTCATCCAGTAGCTACTCTTCCAACGGATTAATATTCAAGAAGTCAACCATAAACTTCTATGCAACTGGATTAACCAAAGAGTAGAGAGAGAAGAAGACCAAAGCTTAACCTAATCCTTCCTTAATGTTGGCAACGGTCACATTGAAGATCACAACGGTCATTTAATGCTCTCTTGGTATATATAGAGCTGCATTCAATTCTTCTCAACAATCAATCTGCAGAAAACGAAAATCATTCAAGTTTCCAACTACTCTGAGTTTTCTTGTGTAAAGTATCTTTTGATACATCTGTACTTCAGTGATTATTCCTATCTACTCTTAGAGAGAGTTCATTTATTCAAAATCATTCATTGTAAGAATCTCAAGTCGTGGGACATGGAGATTGGGATATTTAATTACAACTTGTAAGGGGGTAAGTTCTAGTGAGAGAATTACTCTAAGAGTTACAGAGTATGTAATCATTTGAGTTAGTGAAATCCCAGAGTGTCTGGGGATTGGACGTAAGTCAAGAGGTTGAACCGAACCAGTATAAATTCCTTGTCTTGCTTCTTCTTCTCATACTCTGCACTACTCTGTTTTAGTGTTCAAAAACAGAGTAATTAGAAAAGAATTTTTAAAATCCCCAATTCACCCCCCTCTTGGTGATTTGCTCCATTTACAAGGATAACGTCGAGTACAGAGTATGTAACTGATTCTAAGTGATAGTGAAAATCCCATAGTGTCTGGGGACTGGATGTAGGTCAAGGGTTGTGACCGAACTAGTATAAATTTGTTGTGTCTTGCTATTCTTTCATCTCCTCTATTTTGCTCTGTTTTAGCGTTTAGTTTCAGAGCACTTTAAAAGGAATTTTTAAAATCCCCACTTCACCCCCCCTCTTGGTGATTTGCTCCACTTTCACAAATCACCAAGAGGGGGTGAATTGAGGATTTTAAAAATTATTTTTAAAGTGCTCTGAAACTTAACGGCAAAACAGAGGAGATGAAAGAATAGCAAGACACAACAAATTTATACTGGTTCGTTCACAACACTTGACCTACTTCCAGTCCCCAGACACTCTGGGATTTTCACTAACTCACAATATCAATTACACACTCTGCACTCGAAAGTTATCATCTCACTAGGATACACTCCCCCTTACAAGTTGTAAACCGATATACCCAATCTCCAAGTCCCACAACTTAAGATTCTTACAATAAATGATTTCAATAATTGAGACTCTCTCTAAGAGCAGATGAAATAATCACTAAAGTACACATGTATCAAAAGATACTTTATAAGAGTAGAAAACTGAAAGAGTAGTTGAAACTTTGAATGCTTTTCGTTTTCTGCAGATTGATTGTTGAGAAGACTTGAATGAAACTCCTTATATATGAAGAGAGCATTAAATGACCATTGGATTGATCAATGTAACCATTGGAGACATTAGACTAGCTGTTAGAAACACATTGGTCACTTCTCTCTCTAATCTTCAGTTAATCCAGGTGCACAGAAATTTATGGTCGACTTCCCTAGAATTAAATCTGTTGGAAGAGCAGCTTCTTGTTAGGGAAAGAAAATATTAATCCCTTTACAACGTGCAAAGAATGATTGTCCAAAAGAATGCAAGATTTCTGGACTAAGCAATAAATGCGTTGACGTCACTTTTTACTTTATGCTAAATCATTATTTAACACTCTTTAATTCATCTGACACTCACTAACAAACTGATTAAACATAGTTAAGAATAGTAAGAAGTGATGATAAGAAGTATCTAGATCAATCATGAAGATTTCACAAATTCAAGCAATTTGGTTTTCAAAGTTAGCGATGTAAACTCGAGTTTGTTCAACCAAACTAGAGTTTGCAACTATTCTTCAGGAACCAAACTTGAGTTAATAAATACAAACTCGAGTTTGTTCCATCCAGAGAAGAATGTCAAATTTGAACTTTGAAGAGCATTTTGAAAATAAGAGAAAAATCGAGTCAATAAGTGACAAACTCAAGTTTGGGACTTATGAAGTGACAAACTCAAGTTTGGAGTTTTCAAAAGTTCAAAATAGAGCAAAGTTCTCTGCTTGGTACAAAGTCGAGTTAGCAAAGCCAAACTCGAGTTTCCACAAATGTTTGGAAAAATGGAAAACTCTTTGTATGGTGCAAACTGGAGTTTTTAAAACTTCAGAAATATTGAGATGCTCTCTCTATGCTCCAAACTCGAGTTTGCAAAACTAAACTCGAGTTTCCTCAAAAGAGAGAAAACTTTGAAACTTTCTGCTAAACACAAATTGGAGTTTGCAGAGCCAAATTGGAGTTTACTCAAGTTTTTAAATAGAGCAAAGCTCTCTGCTTGTCACAAACTCGAGTTAGCAAAACCAAACTCAAGTTTCCTTGAAAGCTTAGGAAACTTGATAACTCTCTGTCAGGCACAAACTGGAGTTTGCAAAAACAAATTGGAGTTTGGCTGAGTTCACAAAATATTGAAAACTCTTTGTCTTGTTCAAACTTGAGTTAACAAATATAAACTCGAGTTTGTCTTAACTTGGAAAACTTAGAATGCTCTCTATATCACACAAACTCGAGTTTGCTGAAGCAAACTGGAGTTTGGCCAAGTTCATAAAGTTTGAGCTACTCTCTATCAAGTCCAAACTCAAGTTTGACATCCCAAACTCTAGTTTGCCTTTGACAGTAAGTTTTTCAACTTACTAAAGACAAACTTCAATTTGAGTTTACAATTGTGAGTTATCATCAAAACACATAGAGAACAAACAGGTAGAAGAATGCTAGATAGTAAGATCTTTGATACGATCTAATGTACAACATGATGGTACTGATGTTAACGAGAGAGAAGACCGCTAGATGCCACTTGGCTTAAATACTGTTAAAATCAATGCTAATGGTGCCTTTAGAGGGGCTGATGGTAGGGCGGGTATTAGTTTGATTGGCAGGAATAATAAGGGTGAATTTCTTGGTGGCCGGCCTTTATGTCTAAATGTTTAGCAGTGAGGGAGGCACTGCTTCAAAGAAATAAGTTCATGCACCCCTTGGCTATTGTTGAAACTGACTGTGCAACATTATACAGGATAGTCAAGAAGAGATCGTTGGCTGGATGTGATTGGGAATGTTGTGTGAATGGAGGAAATCACTAAGAGGGGGTGAATTAGGGATTTTAAAAAATGCATTTTCATCACCCAGATAACAGACAGTAAAACAGGGTATAACAGAGGAGTAGAAGAGAAGCTTGACACAGCAGAATTTATACTGGTTTGGTCTCAACTCTTGACCTACGTCCAGTCCCCAGACACTCTGGGATTTTCACTAACTCTCAAATCAGTTACACACTCTGCACTTGAAAGTTATCTTCTCACTAGGATACACTCCCTCTTACAAGTTGTAAACTGATAAACCCAATCTCATAGGTTCCCACAACCTTGAGATTCTTACAATGATTGATAATCAATGTTAAACTCTCTAAAAGAGAAGATATAATAAACACTGAAGTTCAATGTATCAAAAGATACTTTACAAGTAGGTAGAAAACACTAAATGCAGATAACACTTGATAGCTTTTCATTTTCTAAATGTTGGTTGTTGTAGAGACTTGAATGCTACAACTTATATATGAAGAGAGCATTAAATGACTGTTGGGATCATTAATGTAACCATTGGAGACATTAATCTAGCTGTTAGGTTGTAACTTGGTCCATTCTCTCTCTTGCTTTGAGTTAATCCAGGTGCTCAGCTAGTCTTGTTGACTTTCCTTCAAATTAATCCGTTGAGAGGTGAAGCTTCCATAGAGGGAAAGAAAACATTTAAACCTTTGCAAAGTCCAAAGAATGATTTGCCAAAAGGATGCTAAGTTTTCTAAACTAGCAATAAATGTGCTGACGTCACCTTTTGCTTTATGCTTAATCCTCAATCTAATACACTTTTAATCATCTAAAAATCACTAACAAACTGATTAAACATAGTTAGGAATAGTAATGAGTGATGATATGAAGTATCAAGATCATACATGAAAATTTTGCAAATTCGTGAAAGTTGATTTTCAAACAAAGCAATACAAACTCGAGTTTGTTCAAGAAAACTGGAGTTTGCAACTTTTACTCAGGAGCCAAACTTGAGTTTAGAAACTCAAACTCGAGTTTGGTTCTTTCTCAGAAAAGATCATCGTGATTAAGCTTTGAAGAACATTTTGAAACAGGAGCAAACTCGAGTCAATAAGTGACAAACTCGAGTTTGGGACTTTTTGAAGTGAAAATATGTTTAAGTTCACAAAACTCAAACTGAAGTTTCCAAATGCAAACTAGAGTTTTCTTAAGTTCAAAATAGTGAGGAGCTCTCTGTATGCCATAAACTGGAGTTTGCTAACTCAAACTCGAGTTTGCTTAAAAGATGAAAAAACTTTGAAAACTCTCTACCAAGAGCAAACTGAAGTTTGCAAAGCCAAACTCGAGTTTGCTTAAAATAGGAAAACTTTGAGAAACTCTCTGTCTAACATAAACTTGAGTTTACCATGACAGACTCAAGTTTGCTTTAACTTGAAAAACTTAGAGCGCTCTTGGTTTGATTTAAACTCTAGTTTACCAATCCAAACTCGAGTTTGTCTAAGTTTAAATAACTTGAGCAACTCTTTGTCAAGTCCAAACTCGAGTTTGCCTTTAACAGTAAGTATTTCAACTTAACAAAGACAAACTTCATTTTGAGTTTACAATTGTCAGTTATCATCAAAACACATAGAGAACTAATATGTTGGGATATTATGCATGAGGTTTATGGCTTGCTGGATTCAGTGGAGGGAGTGTCGGTGACCTTTGTTTCTAGACAGGGGAATAAAGCTGCAGATTGTCTAGTAGCTGAGGCGACAAGGAGGATACACCAGCCTACTTGGTTGGACTGTGTACCATCTTCCTTACTCATTATTCTTTCCCACGATTCTAAGCAAGTTAAGATTTCTTGTGCTTGTAATACTGCATCGATGGATAAAGTAGGAATTGGTTAATTATCTATTATCTGACTTCTTGCTGTTAGATACTGGTATAGGTTTTGTTAGTTGTTGTTACAGATCTTCTTTTAGTAAGGTGTGTGATAGGATATACTATTAGTTTTTGAGTATTTCTTTGGCTTCGGCTATTAGTGTATGTAATACTTATTTTTTGGTAATAAAATTGATTCTTTTGGGAAAAAAAATACTCAAGAACCAAGAAAATTGATGTGAGACATCACTTTATCTGAGATCATGTAAAAAAGAAAGATGTCAAGGTGCTTTTCATTCCTACACACCTTCAGATAGAAGATATATTCACCAAACAAGTGGTAAAGGACAAATTCTTGTACTTAAGAAGAGAATTGAGAATGGTAAATCCCAATGAATTGTAAGCAATTTCCTTATCTTAATTAATTTTAAATATGTTCTGATGATTTGTTTACTAATTTAAGCATCAGAGTTCCTAGAAATTTGTTTTGTATGATCCCCTATTCTCTCCAATTAGAATCTTCGGCCTCTCTATTTCCATTCCTCGACATTCTCTCTCTCTCTCTCTCTCTCTCTCTCTCTCTCTCTCTATTTCTTGGCCTTTCCCTTGTCAAAAACTCTAAAGTTCCGACCAAAGGTCCAAGTTTTTGGTTCTCTTGAACCGAGACCAAAGGCCAAAGGAGTTGTTATTCAAGAACCAAGTGAAACTCGATCTTCGCCGAAGTAGGTGCCTCAAGAAAAGGGGAAAGAGAAGGAAGTTCCACCGAGAGAGGCTGATGTTCACGATCATCTTTTTCGGGCCAGACTCAACTCTGCTTTCCAGAAATTTGTCTCTCGAAGTTCGATTCCAAAGAAGTCAAGATATGCTCCTTATTCATAAACACATTAGGCTACAACAAATCAACTTACCTTGGGTCTTTCTAGCCCAATCAGTCCTTCACCCTCTCAATTGGCCGAAGAAGCAGAGACTTTGACTCCTCCTCCTAACTTCAACATAGGGGAGTTACAAGTAGTTGATGAAGCTACTTATGACTCTGCTTTTGCTCATAGATCATTATGTCTTGTAGTCTATGTTGATCTGACTGCTCTAATACCAAATGTTATAGTCAACTTTTCACCCAAGAAGGGTAAATTGGGTGATATTAAAAGTTTTTAAGGTCTCTTTCTCTAACAATGAAAGATATTCTTTTTGTGTGGAAATTATTGAATAAAGCAATCCCTACAGTTGATGCTTTAAACTTTCATCACCTCAATGTTTCAAGTACATGTGTTTTTGGTTTCTCTGAAAGGGAACCAATAGAGCACCTTTTCTTAAACTGCCCTTTCACCAAGGCTATATATTGTATGTTGCTTCTTCCATTTAATTGCCTTCGCTAACCTTTAATAACTTTAATTAAGTAATGGTTTAAAACAACTATTGTGCAATTACATAAAGATGACCTTTTCATGAAACTTTGATTGATGATCAAAATTCTCAGTATCATATGGATGAAAAGAAACCAAATTAGTCATCAGTCATTAAGGAAATTCATTGTGCAATTTCTTTATGCAATCTAGCATACTCTTATTTGAGAACTTTAGGAATAACTACAACAATGGCAACTCAGTATTCATCGATCTTGTAGGTCAAATTCCAAATGCAAGGTGGTCTATCATCATGAAGAAATATAATATAAAAGGAAAACTATTTGCAAATCATGGATAAACTGTGAAGGACAAGCTATTCAATCTTTATGTTACAGAATTATTTCTGGCAAGCATTTCCTTTTTCTCCATTGCTTCATAGTATCCCTTTTATGGATTTTCAAGGCTCTGTTCTTCCAAACAGAATCTAACAAAGGATTGCAAGTCTTCTAGATTAGAAAGCAATTTTTGCCACCATTGGGGACAAAATCTTACTCAGATAATATCCTTTTTAGGGACATTGAAAGTTAGCTTTATTTATTTACTTTTGATGTAAGATAGATAATATTAACCAAACTTTATTTCTTTCCACTACTAGAAAAATGTAAAATAGTGACGGATTTTGCTACGGAAACAATTCCGTAGCAATGGGGACGGATTTTGCTACGGATTTTAATATCCGTAGCAAAAAGGAAAACAAAGAACGGATTAAATAATCCGTCGCTATTAGGGACGGAATTAGCGACGGATCACCGATCCGTCGCAATTGGGCCTCAAAATGGAGGCCATTTTGCGGCGGATCGCTGATCCGTCGCAATTAATTGCGACGGATCACGATCCGTCGCAAATTGGCGACCAAAAGGCCGCCATTTGCACCCAATTTGCGACGGGATCGCTGATCCGTCGCAAATAATTGCGACGGATCACGATCCGTCGCAAAATGGCGGCCAAAAGACCGCCATTTTGCACCCCAATTTGCGACGGATCACGATCCGTCGCAAAATGGCGGCCAAAAGGCCGCCATTTTGCACCCAATTTGCGACGGATCACGGATCCGTCCGCAACCGTCGGTGGCACCGGCCGGTTTGCGACGGATACCTTTGTCCGTCGCAAAAAATTAATTTGCGACGGAACTAGGTTCCGTCGCAAAGCTGAAAGTCTCATTAATGAGACTTTCGGCTCCTCCCGATCCCCCGTCCGCCTTCAAACTTCCGCCCCTAGCTCGGCGAGACCCCGCTCCGCCCCCGCTCCGACCCTCCCCCAGCCGCCCCCGGCTCGCGAGACCCCCGCTCCGGCCCCTCCCCCAAGCGCGCCCCCCCGGCCCTCCCCCAGCGCGCCCCAGCTCGCCCCCAACCAGCTCCGGCCTTCCTCGGCGTGCCCCCGGCTCCGGCCTTCCCCTAACGCGCCCCAGCTCCAGACTCCCCCAGCTCCGCCCCCTCGCTCCCCCTGCCCCGCCAAGCTCGTCCCCCCCACCCAAAGCCCTCGCTCGTCCCCCTCCACCCCAACGCCCTCGCTCCTCCCCCCGCCCTCCCAACTCGTCCCCCTCCGCTCCCCCGGCTCCTCCCCTACTCTCAACTCGATCGTTGTCCTCTTCATTGTTCCTAGGTCATCGCCGGAGTTAGCTTGAAGTATTTTTTTTAAAATAATTATATGGAAATATCTATGTTAGATTTACTTTATTACATAATTGAAATATGTATGTAAGTAGAAGATTATAAATTACATGATTTTAAATCTTCTTTTTTGTTTTAGTTTCTCTTGTGGCTAAATCTATTAATTACATAATGATCTTGATACCTATGTGTTTATTAATTTGAATTATGCTTATAGTTTGTAGGAGACTCCATGATTTTTTTAATTATTATGTTTTAATGATTTTTATTTATGATAGTGATTTTTTTAACTTGCATTGTTTTTTGGGACGAAGATAAATTAAAAAAGTAATTTTTTCAATGTAAACACGTTAATAAACGTATAGAATTATTTTATGTGAAGTATTTTATTTAGCACTTTTTAGGAATTTAGAAATTCCAATTCGATTTTGATGTGATAAAATTATGATTTTGTATTAGTTGGTAATGATACATAAATCTTTATATAGGATGGTGTTGAAATTAGAAAAGTGAAGTGTTGAGAAATGAAATTTAGGGATAAGGCAATTAATTAATTAATGTAAAGTATGAGGAGGAATGTGTGACATTAAATAATAATCAAATTTGTATGTGTTATAAAAATTAGTGGAATTTACTATTTGATTTAGGCTATTATAAAAATGACTGTTCTACAATAATCAAATTTAATATTTGTTTAAAAAATATTCCATTAAAATTTTTTATTTGAATCTATCTTTAACAAGTTATACAATAAATTTAATTAAGTGTTAAATAATCTCTTTGATCTAGCCCATATATGTTAGAAACTCCAAAATACTTAGTATTCTATTCTTTGTTTTCCCCTCCACATGCATGTCCCCATGTTCGGTGTGCTATCCTCATTCTCTGGTTGCTTGCCGGAATATGTTCTTTGTTCAATGCATGTGTTTGTTTTTCGCTTTCTTGATTAAGTGGCAATTGGTAGGCATAAGAGGTGACTTATATATATTTGTGGTATGTTGAGAAGTTAATTAGGGTAGTAACTTGAACTTGCTAGGAAGTATGGAAGGCAACCATGATAGAAGTTGGATGTACAATCGTCTAACCGATAGAAGACAAGTAACAACAAGATTCTTCGCGGGTTTGGAAGAGTTCGTCCAATTTGCTTTGGCGAATTCAAATAATTCAAGAAGGGAGATCAGGTGTCCGTGTGCCAAATGTAAGTGTTTAAGATTTACGGATGCGGACACGGTCGGATTCATTTGTGTCAAAAGGGATTCATAAAAGATTATGAATGTTGGGAATGTCATGGCGAAGTCCGAGTCCGACACCGAGTGGTTATTACGGGGACAAGTAGTCATCGAGAAAACCTTAATCAATATGAGCAAATTGGTTATGGATGCCGCGGGACCGTCGATCGGCCAATATTTTGATCCCGTTACTCATGTTGAACCGTCATACATGGGAGAGGAGACGGTACCCATCCTCAACCATCAAACATGGGTGAGGATCCTCATCCGGAAGCCGCTAGGTTCTATAAAATGCTTCAAGAAGCACAACGTCCGTTATGGGAAGGTTGCGACCACTTTGAAAATAGTGAATATTCATCGCTATCGGCTACCCTAGCAACACTAAGCTTGAAGACCGATCACCATATGAGTGAGAGGAATTACAACGAAATGATGCAGATCATGAGTAAGGTTGTTCCCAAAGACAATAATTTGCCGAAGGACTTTTACCAAGCAAAAAAAAAGGTGAAAGAGCTTGGGCTTGGATGTGAAAAAATTCATTGCTGCCCCAGAGGATGTATGTTGTATTACAAGGATGATGCTGAGCTGACAAATTGCAAATTCTGTGGACATGACAGATATAAAGTTGTGGGGAAAGGAAGGAAAAAGACCCGTCATGCATTAAGCAAGATGTGGTACTTTCCTCTGGTGCCCAGACTTACGAGATTGTATGCATCCGAACAAACAGCTTCTCACATGAGATGGCACCGGAGCATCGTAGGGATGAGAACTTTGTGACGCATCCATCCGATGCCGAAGCTTGGCGTAAATTTGACGAGGCGAATCCTTTCTTTGCTATGGATCCCCGTAATGTTCGTCTTGGTCTATGTTCGGATGAGTTCGCTCCTTTCAACAATACGGGCGGAATTATTCCCGTTGGCCGATCATTGTGACTCCGTACAACCTCCCACCTTCTATGTGCATGAGAAGAGAGTTTTTCTTCCTTAACGCGTTAATCCCCGGGCCGTCGAACCCAAAAAAGAAGATAGATGTGTACCTCGGCCTTTGATAGACGAGTTGAAAATGTTGTGGAGTGAAGGTGTTCTTACGTATGATATATCATTAAGTCGAATTTCACCATGCGGCCGCCTTAATGTGGACGATAAATGATTTCCCCGCCTATGGGATGTTGAGTGGCCGGCAAACGTCGGGAAAGCTCGCATGCCCGGTATGTCTTGAACAGAACATGGGTTTTAGCTTGGAACACGCCGCAAGGTCGCTGGTTTGACAGCACCGACGATTCCTACCCCGATCATCCGTTTAGGAGAAATAGAAAAGACTTCACGCGGAATGCTTTGTCGAACGAGCAGATCCACCTCGTCGTTTAAGTGGAGAACAAATATGGGACAGGGTCGACACATTCCGAGTGTCGAAGAGGGTCTTTGCTTCAAGCGAACCCGGAGGGTACGGCATTGATCATCATTGGAACAAACGCAAGATCTTCCGGGAATTACCATATTGGAAAGATCAATTGTTAAGACACAACCTCGATGTCATGCATATTGAGAGGAATGTGTTTTGCAATATTCTGTATACAGTGATGGACACCAAGGGCAAGACGAAAGACACAGTCAACGCAAGATTGGACGTTGAAGCGATTTGTAGAAGGCCTGCTTTGCATTTGGTTGAAAATGGCACTGGACGAATTTCCAAACCCAGAGCGCCGTACACATTCAATAAAAAGCAGAATTTAGAATTGTTGCAGTGGGTTAAAGATCTGAAACTCCCTGACGGTTATGCATCAAACTGGAAAAGATGTGTCGACATGTACGAGGTGAAGTTGAGCAAGATGAAGAGTCATGATTGTCATGTTTTTTCCGTAGATTGTTGCCGTGGGCCTTCAAAGCACTACCGAACCATGTATGGTCTATTCTAACGGAGTTTTCCATGTTCTTTAGAGAAATTTGTGCTTCGAGCTTAATGTTGAAAAGTTACGACACCGGAGGCGAGCATGCCCATAACGCTATGCAAGTTAGAGATGGTGTTTCCTCCTAGCTTCTTTGACTCAATGGAACATTTGCCCGTTCACTTGGCCTACGAAGCAAAGGTAGGAGGCCCGCAACAAAGATAGATGGATGTATCCGTTTGAGAGGTAATATATATATTGACCTACATGGTACTTTAGATTATAAATATCCTCTGATATTCCATTGTAGGTTTTTACGCACACTTAAGCACAAGAGCAAAAATACAAGGTACGTTGAAGGATCTATCGCTGAAGCTTATCTAGTCGAAGAGGCCGCAAAATTTGCGTCATACTATTATCCCCCGAAATGATGTCAAGATGGAGAGGGGTACCTCGTAACGATGATGCCGGTGATACGAGGGATCAAAAGTCAATATTTAATTTTCCGGGGCGAGTCGTGGGAAAACGTTGGAAGTCAACTCTTGACGGAAAAGATAAGCGAGTTGCTTGAGTGGTACATTCTAAACAACCGTGAAGAGGCCGCCAAGTACCTCGAGTAAGTTTTTTTGTTTGTTTACTATTACGGTAAGTATTAAAGTATTAACTTAAGTTTTTTGTTACGCTTACTTTTCTAATTGGGTCCGATCGGAAATCCTTGAATGCCGGTGTCCCAAGTTGATCAATTCACTAGTTCTCGAGTTTCCAAAATGGTTTCGATCATACTTCTTGGAAAATCCATCGATCCCAATGAAGTTGCGTGGAGTTTATCTTATGGAGCTGCAATGACAAGCTTACCCGATGCAACAAATATATAATCAATGGGTATCGATTTGCAACCGTTGACGCGAACGCAGTACACTATGTTGCAATTACGGTGTATGTTGTCGAGGTGACCAAGTTGACGGGGTGGAGACCGACTACTACGGGAAGTTAGTTGAGATAATTCAGTTAAGTTACCAAAGGGGACAAGGTGGTGACCCTTTTAAGTGTGAGTGGTTTGATAACAGTCCGCGTGGGACAAAAGTGGACAAACTTGGAAATATTGAGGTCCACTGGACAAGGAGATATACGGTTGGTTATGACCCATTCATCCTTGCTCAACAAAGCGAACAAGTTTACTATACACCATACCCTACATCTCGCCAAGGGTGGACGGGAGTTATTAAAACCAAAGCACGAAATATTATACCAAAGTCGAAAGAGCCGGAATCAAATGACAAGATGGCCGAACCTTTCCAAGCCGATGTGGAACACGTGCTTTTGCCCATAAACATCTTCGATGACGAAGTACCAAGCAATCTCTTTGATTTTCGTGTGGAGTTAGAGTTGATTCCTATACAAATTGACGATGAGAAATCGACGATGAGGATGAGGCGTAAATGAGCTTCTCGATAGTGAATCGAGTTCGACGACTATGAGAGTACGTATGAGGACATGCAAGTAGATGTCGATGAACATGAATCGTCCGGTTGATTTGTGTTAGTTCTTTGTTTATGACGATATGTTATACTACATACTTTGTAAGTACTTTTGTCATATTAACCAAATATCTTTCTTTTTTTATATTTTTTGACATTATGTCTATAAGTGTTCGTGAGATGGAGCATCAAGGAGGACGTTCGGGTAGTGGACGTGGCAGTGGTCGATCCCGACCCCGTACTATAAGAGGGGGTAGGACGACGCCAACTGCTCCATATGGAGGCAGAGGGCTCAACCCAGAGGTGCAACTATTTCATTTTTCGTCGTCCCCGTCTGGATATTTGTCATCTTCACCATCACTTTATACATCGTCGTCACCGCGGCTAACTCCCCGATTCACAAAAAGGGGACAACCGGTTTACTTTACCCTTTCGATTGATTTACATATGTTTCGTTTCTTGAAACCATCTATGTACAAAAATCTTCAATATTTCACATTTCTTCCTTAGCACACTTCGTCGCCTCGAGCCACGTCGGGGAAGCGGTAGTTCCTCCGATACACCTATCCGGGGCTCAAGAGATCCCGAGACAGGGTTTCTTTGGATCTGCACTACAGTGCAACGAGTAAGTCATGCGAAGTACCCGTAATGTTACAATTCTCTTTTGAGATTGGTTTGTATGCTAATATTTGCATGATAATCTCTCGTTTTCAGATTTGTGCCCGATAATCCGGTGGCGACTTTCATGTCGACCCAAATATTCCGTAACTACACTCAAGCTTGGACCGCGTGGACGAGATTCCTACGAGCAACGAGATATGTGGTTCACGAGTTCTTGGTAAGTTATTTGTTTTATGCGTGTTAATTAAGTACTTTTAAAATTTGGAGCACTAATTGTTCGTTATTGATTTTCGGAAAAGCATATGACATTGCCTCGAGCATCATGAAAATCAAAAAAGCTTTTAACCACAAGGGCGTGTCAAAAGTGCGTCGAAAGCTCTATTCATTGAGAAGGTCGAGAGGCAAGACAGATTGGCTTCCACAGGACACTAAAGATGAATTATTTGGCACTTGGGAAAACAATGAAAAGTTTAAGGCCATAAGTGCGAAAAATAAGGAAAATAGGGCCAAAATGGCAGGACCGTCATATGCTGGGGGCTCCATATCCATTACTGAGCATCGACGCAAAGTTGTAAGTACACGTTATTTTCTATTTACATATTGAATATTTTGTACTTTGAAGTAATTAATTAAGGTCATCATTTGCGTTTGCGGGAAGAGTCGGGAAGCTCCACCGGATCGGTTGAGTGGGTTACCTTTCAAATGGACCCATTCCCGACGATCCGAAGGGAGTGAGAGGCAATGGATTAACCCAAAGGCGAAACAAATAGCGGTGAGACATTTATTGCCTTTATTACTTGTTTTATGCACGTTATTTTCTTATTTGTTATGTATTTGTTTGCTTGTAGGAAAACTTTGAGAGGCGTCGCGAGAGAGCCTCGCAGCGAGACGACCCCTCATCCTCTATATCCGATAACGAGAGTCTCTTCTTTGAGGCTACCGGCGGATTTGACAAGAAAGGAGGGTCTTTGGATACGGTGAGTCTCGCCAAACCCGACCGAAGCAATCAAAGCGCCTCTCATCTCGGCACCGCAGCGGGTTCCTTTAGGTAAACATAATACATTTGATATTGATAATTTTCATTCTCTTGTCCATTCAAATGAAGTACAAATAATAAATGTACTAATCAATTTTGTAGATGAGTCAAGAGGATGAAGTCGTTGGTGGAGGAGCAAGCAACACGGATGACCCAGAACGAGAGATGATGAGCCGGCGGGCGACTCGGAAACGGAGATGATGAGGCGCGGATGCTTATGGAACAAGAATGATGAAGCGGGCGTTGCGCGAGAACGGGAGATGATGAGACGGAGATGAATCAAGAAAGGCGGAGATGATGAAGGCGGAGATGATGAAGGAGATGCGGCTTCAAATGATGTCCCTTCTGAAAGACAGAGGTTTCGGGTCCGGCCGACTCCTGGTGATGATGACCATGCTTGTGATGATGATGATCACAATGCTTCTGTTTAGCCTACTTTTTTGTATTTGTTTGTTGCTACGGATTATATATATATATATATATATATATATTGTGTTTTCACTATGTAAACTCTTTTTTATCGTTAATATATTCATGGTACATTATTTTACTATTTGTATTCAATTTTTCTATTAAATTTTTTAAAAAATATAAATAAATAAAAAAATTTGCTACCGTAAAATAATTCAAAAATTTGCTACGGAAAATAAATCCGTAGCAAATTAAATTTGCTACGGAAAAAAATCAGAAAGCAAATTTCTGAATTTTTGAAATTTGCTACGGATTGTTTCCGTAGCAAATTGCTACGAGAAAATCCGTAGCAAATTTGCTACGATTGTGAAATCAGTAGCCATTGCTACGGATTATACAATCCGTAGCAAATTGCTACGGATTGTAAAATCCGTAGCAAATTGCTACGGATTTGATAATCCGTAGCAATTTGCTACGGATTGTAAAATCCGTAGCAACTTTGCTACGGATTTTACAATCCGTAGCAAATCAAATCGCGCCATTGCGACGGATTTTTCAAATCCGTCGCAATTGCGACGCCATATTTTGCTACGGACAAAATCCGTAGCAAAATCCGTAGCAAAAACGTTTTGCTACGGATTTTTAGGTTTTTGCTACGGATTTTTTCCGTAGCAAAATCTGAAATTTCTAGTAGTGTTCTTTGCAATCATGCTCCAACATGATTGTAGAATTGTTATGTACAATCATTTTACTCTCAATGATAATTGCTACTTATCACCCCAAAAAAAAGTGAACTTCTTCCACCAATAAATTAATAAGATTTTCAAAAGATAATACAATGAACTTAAGCCTTTTTTTTATAGCTTCACGTTACACATAATTAAATTTTGTTAAGTTGATTTTACTCAAAAACAAAATCAAAACTATAAAATGACATCTCAATATATATGTTAAATAACAATTAATATATCCACACATATTTATAGCAATTTTCACTATTCATCTTAAGTTGTGAATAATATAATTTATTTAGGACTCTTTGCAACCAAATTCAAACAAATTATGCAAAAATGTACGGATGATATATCATATATGCACAAAAAATTAATTATTTAGTCTTTATAATTTTAACTTGATTATAACTTAATCTCTAAAATTTAACTTATAATACTTAGTTCTTCACTATTCATGTCTTGATGCAACAGCTACTCCTAGTAGCTATTCGAGGCATCGCCGAATATGATCTTCGGGTCGTTTTGACTAGACTTTGTTTCTTCTTCAATGCGGTTTGTAGTAAAGTTTTCGAGATTGAAAAGTTGGATGAATTGGAGAATGAAGGATATCTTATCTTGTGCCACCTTGAGAAGCTTTTTGTTCCTACATTTTTTGACATAATGGTTCATCTAATTGTTCATCTAGTGAGGGAGATAAAGTTGTATGGCCCTATCCATTTACGGTGGATGTACCCAATTGAAAGATCTATGAAATTCGTAAAAGGATAAGTGAAGAACGCATACCGGCCAGAAGCATCAATTGTTCAGAAATATGTTTCTGAAGAAGCTATGGAATTTTGTCAAAATTATTTGGCCAAAGTAAGACATATTGGGCTTCCTCAACGTCAGCATATGGAAGAGGGTAGATGAGGGGCTTCGGTAAAGAGTGTGGATCCTGATGAATTATCAGAAGTCCACTTATACATCTTGAATAATGTTGATGAAGTTCAAGCAAGCATAGCTGCACATAAAGAAGCTGTAAGGAAAGAAAATCATCGAATAACTGAACAAAGGTTGATTAAGGAGCATAACAAAAATTTTGCAAACTGGTTCAAACAAAAGGTCGAGGGAGAGGAATGTGTTCTGATACAATGAAATTGTTAGCACGTGGTCCTGAGGTTGATGTCATAAGTTGGAATTCGTATGTGATCAATGGTTATACATTTTACACGAAGTCCCTAGATGATAAGAGCATCGTCCAGAACAGTGGTGTTATGTTAGAGGCTGAATCTATGCACTTTTCCAGTTCCAAAGACAAGAGGCCTAAATTGGCATTCATATGCCATATTATGGGGTTATTGAAGAGATTTGGGAGGTGGACTATGTTAAAATTAGATTTCCCATTTTCAAATGCAAGTGGGTTAATGTCAATAATGGTGTTCAGATCGATCGGCTAGGATTTACATTAGTCGATGTCAATAGTAGAAGTTTTGGAGATGAACTTTTTATTATGGCGATACAGTGCGAAACAAGTGTTCTATATCACCGATCAAGAAAATAAAATGTGGGTGTAGCTCTCCAAGGAAAAGGGGTCATTGATATTGATGAGGAAAGTCATTCAAATTATGGTCTTCCCGAGAGTACTCCTTTTTCAAGGGGTCTCTACCTGGACATGAACAAAGAAGATGAAGCGGATAATGAACCCGGCATAAGAAATGATCATCAAGAAGGGATATGGGAGGATATCCCTTTATAAAAGAGTCAATTCATAAGGTAATATTCATATGCAGAATTCTTTGAAAACTTTAAGGTTTTAACTATACTATATTCCTTCTATGTTCTTGAACAATCTCACTGACTATGAAGTTTGTTCTTGTTTTATTTTGTGGCAGGATCCGATCCAAAGGGGCATGTTATAGAAAGAGGGATTACGTTGTTGGGTTGGAATCAGATGAAGGCATGGTGAATATTATATTGGGCATGTATGTTGATTTACGTGATGTATTTGTAACTCATTTTGTTTGTAAGTAAGTTATCTTATTGTATAAATTATTTTAGGTGTTGTAGTCATAGTATAATCATTAATTAAGAGGCCACATAACTCATGGTGAATGATATTTGTATTCTTTTCCCAATTCAATTTATTTATAGTTGTTCATAGCTTGTAGCTTAAAATATCGACTTTTATGTGCTGGATTGGGTGGTTGATTGTGTAATATATATATATATATATATATATATATATATATATATATATATATATATATATATATATATATATGATCTGGAAGAATAGAACAAGGAAAAAATTCAGAAAATTTAGACCAAAAATAAATAGTCGGTCTTAAAAGTTCAAATTTTAAGACCGGATGTATTTACATGTCCGATCTTAAAGGTCAAGTGTACATATTTGATATTTGGCCAGTCTTAAAAGTTGGCCTTTTAAGACCGCCGTATTTATCCGTCCGGTCTAAAAATTCAATATTTAAGACCGAATTCATTAAGAATCCGGTCTTGAAAGTCAGTCTTTTAAGACCGGTATAATTAGTCGTCTGGTCTTATAAGCCGCTATTTTTTAGACCGGATTAATTTTTGTCCAGTCTTGAAATTCCGATCTTTTAAGAGCGGCCTATTTTCTATCCGATCTTAAAAGTTGAGTTTTAGGACCGAACAAAATATATTTCAGGTGTATATAGTACGACTTTTAAGACCTAATGTTTTAAATGTCCGGTCTAAAAGAGATTCTTTAAGACCGGTTATAGTTCGGTCTTGAAAGTTAGACTTTTAATACCGCCTGGAACAAGACCGGTCGCAAGTCCGGTCTTACGATACCTATTTTGGCCGGTCTTAAAACCCTCTTTTCCACTAGTGTGACATTGATTAAAAGTGTCGTTGATCAATTGGGATCAATCATGATTTATGTTTGGATATTTGTTTAGTGACTTTAAAAATTGTGAGTATGTTTGGATTCCATTTATTTTAAGCACATATGAATGTATAATTACTAAAAATGGTATGAACTTTATAAAGTTGCATTCAACGAAGGAAATAAATGAAAATGAAAGTAAAAACAACATAAAAATTTATTACAAGGTGCATATATAACCAAAACAAAAATTATACATGTTGGAGTATATTTCAGAGAACATACTATAGGATCTATCCTTATCACGGGACTTAATATTTAAATAGAAAAATAAATTGATAAATATGATAGCTAATTATTTTGCTAGGATTGTACTAGATTATGTAATCAAGTTTATTTCTTTAATAAAGTTGCTTACAATTTCATGATTTTATTTAATAATCATGATTATAAAATATTTAATAATTATTATCAAATACTCTTTAATAAATGACGTGAAATTTAAATATTATTTCTATTATATAATTGTTATTGTTTAAAAAATTTAAAAAATAATGTTAAGTAATGGGCAAAATAATATTTAAAATAATCTTATTTGAACTACTTTAGTTGAGAAATAATGGGAAAAATATGCGCAGAGAATTTTGGGTCTCAAATACGAGTCTTAGAGAAAACACTTGTGTCAGAAGGAACATCTACAAACCCTAAATTAGATACAGGATAATAATATCAACCAAAAAAAATGGAGAAGAAATTATAAGGTAAATTGAAGAAGTTTTCATTGTGAAATTTCATCGGGATTTTCAATAGCATAAGCAACCACCTTATCACTTATACTCAATATGCAGTTAGATGGTGAAATCATGATTCATCAGGGTTGATAAGGATTTTTTTTTAAAAAAAAAAAAAATTATCCAAATAAGACAAACAGGATTTATAAGTACCTCTTTGGGTTCAATCGGACTTATAACCAAACAGGCACTTGAGTGATTAATTTTTCCTCATATTTATTATAATTTAATCAATTTTTAAATTAGTACTTACTATTATACTTTTTTCTCAATATTTTGGCTTGTATATGTGAGTAAATTTTATTATTTTTAACCTTTAAATTTACAATAAAAAAATCATATATATTGTGTCCAAATGATTCCTGATTAATGATCTTTAATAGAATATTTCAACAATATTGTCATTCAAAGTACAACTACATTATTTTTTTTTAAAAAAAAAGTATAATACCATTGCTTAATAAAAATTGATTAAAGCAATAGTGATTAAAAGTATACCTTATTTTAATTGTTAAGGAGAATATTATTTGCATATTTTTTTTTATAACACTAAATTCATTTGAAAATATCAACATTCTTACTATTAAATAACTTATATGTCTTCAGAATAATAGAATTTGCACCAATATATGTGCATACATATCTCATGTTAATCAATTCCCACTCGTTTACTTTCAAATAAACCTTGTTCAAATTGGTTTCTTGCTTTAGTAGGAAAATTCCAAGTGGGCATGCAGAGTCATCAAAGCATATTTGAATTCAAAATATAAATACTTAGTGGGTGGGTTTAGTGATTGATTGATTTGATTAATTATTTTATCTAATAATAATTCATTACACGTCGGGCTTTGAGATAGAGCATAAGAAAATCATTATTTTCATGAGGTGGTCCCTATCTAGCAACCTATCCATTCATATTTGCTTCAGTTAAAGTAGTTGCGATTCCACTCCACAAACCTTGCTTTTCTCTGGAAAAGTCTCAAGTGCTTTGTTGGTTTATCAACAATTTTTTGTACACTAATTGTTTTTTAATGAAATAATATAATATTCGGTCCTTATAATTTGTCCTTGTTTTGTTTTGGTTTTGGCCTCTGTTATTTTAAATTATAAGTTTTGGTCCTTTAAAAAGCAAAAAAGAGAGTTGTATTTTTATTAAAATATAAGGGATACCATTTTCGATAGAAAAAAATTTGAAGAACCAAAACATATGCATGATTTGAAACTATAAAGATTAAAGTCAAAAGGAGGCTAAACTATAAGGACCAAATATTGTGTTAAACTTTTAACACTATTCAGTAGGTTTTCATTTTTATGAATCGATAGACTACCTTTCTCATCACGTTAATATGAATCGATAGGTTATCCATTTTTATATTGAAGAGATCTCATAGACTACCATAGCTGACCAAGTGGGAGAGAACTGTATGGCAAATTGCAATGTGATAAGATAGTTGTTATAAAATAAGATTTAAAAAAAGAGATTGATTTGAAATGTCTGATAATGCCAAATATATATAATGATATGGATCAAGCGCACTAATGTCACTTTTAATTAATGTGACAACAACAAAATTTCCAGGCTAAGTCTGTCCTCCTATTTGTTAGTTGTCCTCTGTAGTTAATTAATCAATCAGAGTTCAAAATTTCTTGGATTCTGAATTACGAAAAAAATATTTGTTTCTTGTGTTATTTATCGAAGTGAATTGAGTTACACTTTTGAGAAAAAAATGCAATATAATATATTCCCTTAACTTTTCCAGATAGAACCATATACTTTTGAAACTATTATTTAAATCTTAAATTGTTCACATCCCAACAAATAAGTTACTTTATATATTTTTAAAATTTCAATAATATTACTGACAAAATATTCGTCAATGTTTTTGTTAGAAAAAATATACTCATCGATCGGGGTCGCAATCCAAAAACAATTTTTTATTCATGTAAGCTTCCTCAATTTTTTATAACAGAAAAAGTAAATTGAATTATTATTGAATACTGATTTAAGGTCAATATCTCCCCAGGGCCACGAAACTCTTAACATTTTAGGCCACGTTTAGTATATGTGAAAGGAGCTGATAAAAGGAGGAAAAATCGTTGTCTTTCATGTTGGTATGCATGCTATCTAGATTACTTAGAAAATTCAAAATTCTCTTAAAATAAATTAAGGCTGATCTATTTAAGGTTAGGGAAAAAGTGATTTTTTGTTAGTTAAAATGAAAGAGTTGTTGGGAGAATATTGAGATAAAGGTGGGGATATGTTGCAAATAATCCATTTTCAGCTTATTTTCTAATATCCTTTTTTTAAAAAAAAAACAAACAACTGTCAAAATCACAAATTAAAATGTTAGTTAAAAGCAATAAATGTGTAAGATATTTATTTTTCTTTCAATTTTGTACCTTATTTATAAATAGAGTATATGAGAGATAATAAGTGAAAATTTATTGAAAGACAATTGTGCTTGTTTGAAATAGCGATTATAACCTTCAAAAGCAACTTTTCAATAATAATTTACTGTTTATGAGATACTCCCTCTTGTCCCTATTATAAGACACCAACTAACTATTCTCACAAATCAATAAAAATAGTTAAAGTCAATAAAGTTGTCCTAGAATTTAAGTAATTTCCAATATTACCCCTACTAATTGTACTAAACTCTAATATCATATTCATTATTACTCTGACACACTATCCTTATTAATTATGGGCATACATATATGGAAAAATAATAATTAATGCTCATTGAGAACAAGCAAGTGCCTTATAAAAATGACCAAATAAACTTGTTAGTTGGTGCCTTATAATAAGGATCAGGGGGAGTGCATATATAAAAAAAAAGTTTTATCTTGATTTACGTGAATAAACACATTTGGGGATCCCAAACGTGATCCCGAATAAGCACGATGAGTTGCATATATTTAATAAAGGTAAAAATAAAAAGACCAGTTTAAATTTTCAAATAAAAATGATTTATTCATTATATTAAGGACCAACCCTATAAAAAATAATGTTCCTTATAAAAAAGAATTGATGAAGTACTTAGGAAGTGGGAGCAAAGCCCAGAAACCAAGGGAGAGAAAAAATGAGTAAAGATTTCACAATTTTAACTTGAAAATTTAAAGCTCAAGTTCATGAATTTTTTTAATTTTCTTTATTAAATACTAGTTTTAAGATCAAATTTATCCAATACAAGACTTTCGGCATCAATTTAAATCCACTCATATTTGAACATCCTAGTAAATGATTTCACAAACGCTAAGTTTCTGGCAATGTTGAAAGTGAAACAAGGTCTGTCTCATTTTTCGGCTTCACACGGTGTGGTACACACAAGACCCTACTACTATAACCAAGGTAAGTTTCACTTTTGGGGTTTCAAATGTGTGCAATTACGGGCTTCAAACGAAGCATTTTCATAAATTCCAAATAAAACTCATACTACTTGTTATTTTTTGAGATTACTATGACTAATACTACTCTTATCCCTAAGATACAAAAACCTGAACATGTTTCTCATTTCCGTTCTATTGGTCTGTGTAATTTTTCTTATAAGATTATTTTAAAAATCATGGTCAATAGGATAAGAACATTGCTCGATGAGTGTATTTCCCATAATCAAGGTGCCTTTGTCCCTAGCCAATATATTCATGACAATATAATTATTGCTCATGAGGTTTATCATTATCTTCGCCGCAAGAAATCTGGGGGTAAGTATGAGTTTTCTCTTAAGATGGATATGAGTAAGGCATATAACCAGGTTGAATGGGACTTCCTTGAAAATGTTTTGTTATGTTTTGGTTTTTGTACAGGGTGGATGACTCTTATTATGAAATGTGTGCATTTTGTCAGTTAATTTGAATATATGCTTATCTAGTGAAAATGTGAGCTCATTTCTTCCTAATAGGAATATCCGCCAGGGAGATCTCCTTTCTCCATATTTGTTCATTATTGTTGATGAGGTACTCTCTATTATGATCAGTAAGAGCAAAAAAAACAAAAGAATCAAGGGAGTAAAATTGATTATTGGGTGCCCAGAACTTACTCATAGCTTCTTTGTCGATGATGCCTTCTTATACATGCATGTTAGTCAACGTAATTGCAGTTATTTGGCTAATATTCTGACTTTGTATTGCACAGCTTAAAGTCAGGTCATTAATCTTGATAAATTCAGTATCTTTTTCTCCTCTAACACTCCAGAAGCATTGAGAAGTATGGTGGGCGGTCTTTTGGGCATCCAAGCAAGAGAGGACCCAAGAAAATATCTTGGTATACCAAACATTTAGGGGAAAACTAATCACTAGGCATTGGCTTATATTAGAGAACAAGTAGCTAGTAAAATTCAAGGATGGGGTTAATCCCTATTATCTTTTGACGGTCGGGAAGTAATGATTAAAGCTGTTGTCCAGGTGATCCAATATACGCTATGAATTGTTTCAGATTTCCCCTAAAGACTTGTAAGGAGATATAAATAGCCTTGTTGCCAACTTTTGGTGGAATGACAATGCTTTCGGAGGTAAAACTCATTGGAAGGCATGTGAGTCTATGACTAATAGGAAAAGTGCTAGTGGTATGGGCTTCCGGGATCTATCTATTTTGAATTATGCTTTTCTGGCTAAAACAAAGTGGAGGCTATTGATAAGGCCAAATGATTTATGGGTAAGGGTGCTAAAAAGTGTGTATTTCCCTAAACAAAATTTTATTGATGCGGAAAAATGCTATAAGGCCTCGTAGTGCTGATCTAGTATTTTGGATGGTAGAAATTTCCTTAGAAAAAACCTAAGGTGTGATGTTGGAGATGGTACCGCAATCAAAATATAGGATGATTCCGAGGTCCCAAAGGTTAACTTCCTGTAGAAACCTAGCAACATTGGTGATCATATTGTCTCAGAGGGCAGAGTCAATGACCTAATAATTAACAGGGAGTGGGATCTTACTCCTATTAATCAATATTTGCCTTATGAAGTCAAAGATGTGATATATGAAATCTTTATCCCTACCAACAGGTTGGAAGACAAGTTGTTATGGACTAGTACCAAGAATGGAGAGTGTAAGGTGAAGTTGGGATACCATAGCTTGAAAGATGGGAATTCTGCTAAGGTGAATAAAGTAGGGTCATCGATTGTCATACCCACCACATGTTGGAATTCAATCTGGAAGATTAAAGTAATTCCACAAGTACAGCAGTTTATATGGCATCCTTGAGTAATGCAATTGCTACTAATTCAGCACTGTATCGGTGAAGAAGGTCCCCAGATAGCCAATGTCCAGTATGTGTAAGAGCGGAGGAGACTATTGAACATTTATTTTTCCATTTCCCCTGGACTCGATGCCTTTGGGTCGGCTATTCGCTAATTGCTAGATTTGATGCCTCCAAAATTTCAAATTTCAATGCTTGGTGGATTTTGATGATAGGTACGCCCTCTCTAAGTAAGCAGGATTTGTCTTTGATTTGTTGGATTCTGTGGTTTATATGAAAAAATAGAAATCAAATGATTTTTGACCATATACATCTGAATCCAAGTAATGTTATATATATTGAGTTGGCTAGGAAAAGTAACTTTGAATTTTTGGCTAACTATGAAACGATGTATAGGGATTTCGATTTGTTGAGGGGTTGTGATAGTCTTACCATTAATTGGTTCCCCCTGCATTAGGTAGCCTTAAAATTAATTGTGATGTGGCCTTTCACCTAATGAAACTGCTATTGAGGTAATCTGTCAGGACCATTTTGGTTTATTTAGATGGGGATATGTGGACAAAATTAAATCCATTTATGCTTTTATGACTGAACCCTTGGTTATGAAGAAGACTTTGCTACTAGCTTTGGATCTAGGAGATGATAAAGTAGTTTTTGAAACTGATTGTCTCCCTTTGCTTACCTGTGTTGAGGAAAAGTGTAATACCCTAAAATTCCTATTTAGCATAACCACTACATTTTGATAGACAATACCTATTAAAAAAATAGGTGAATATGTGGTCTCAAAATTTAGTAGCTTATTTAATTTAATTTAGGGAATTTTCTCCTAGAATTAAATATAATATTTTGATAAAGGATATCTATTAGAAATAGGAGAGTATGTTGTCTCTAAATTGTGTAATTTATTTATTATAATTCTTGGGCAATTTTTCCTTGAATTTTAATAAGCCAAAGTTTAATTTTCTAGTTTTCATTTAGGGATCATAAAATACCTTATAATCTCCATATTACAACATAGTTTTATTTAATCATAAAGAGCCATAAAATGTTATGGAAATACCTAAACCAATTAAAGAAAATTAACAACAATTAATGGACAATTAGATTTACATTAATTAAAATAATTAGATTAATTTTCATAATTAATATTAGTGGCAATTAAAGAGCATCAATTTCGGATATTCTAACTTGATTAAAAATCAAGGACCAATAGAGATTCAATAATAGCATAAAGTGAATTATTGATGTTCATAATTAATTTAAAAACCAATCCTACCAATTATGCCTAATAACATTTAAAATATTATATTAGGGATAATAACTTGGATTAAATTATCATCTCCTAAGGTTAATGAGTGGGGCGAAATTCATAATAATAAAGGAGCAAAAGATTTAAACAATGATATAAGATAAGAGCACATGTGATATAAGATAAAAATATATAATAGTAAGTAGGATTTTCTACACAAATGAAGAGCCAAGATTTGATCTCATAAAGCTAATTAAATCTAATGGCCTAAATTAACTACATGAAATAAGGCTTAATCCATGTGAGCTAAATTAAGCCAATAGGAATCATTCATACACTATCAATTAGACTTGAAGGAAGCACAATTCAAGAATGCTTGGATGGGGGAAGGCCACGGTTACACATCTTGGATAGGAAGAAAGAATTGCTAAAAATCTAGATATTAACTTCATTAAGCACATGGTGGATAAAAAGTCAAGAAATGGAAGAGATAATGTACTTGAAGGTAGGGTTTTTAATGAGAATGGAAGAGGATAGGGGAGAGAGGAAGGGGAACACGGTTTGTGAGAGGAGAAGGGTGGAGATTCATGCTTCTTAAGTTAACCTAAATCCTATGGTTGAAATGCAAGAAGAGATAGGTTTGAGAAATTTACCAAGGTTGCCATAACATTTTACTATAAATAGGCACCTCAGGTTCTTCAATTCTTCACACCAAAAATCAAGTAGCAATCTGAATATAGAGAGGAGTGGAAGAGAGTTAGGAGCTTCTTGGAGGAATTGAAGCAATAGCAAGTAAGTTTTTGAAGTTTTAATTCTTAAATTTATAGATAGATTATGCTTTGATCTTAAATATGCCAAAGCAGTTTTAGTTTCATGTTTTTATGGCTAAAAATGGTCTTATTTCAAAAAATTGATGAAGAATAGGTTAGAGAAAAAATTTTGGGAATTAAAGATCAAAGTAGTGAAATTCTGGCGAAATTTTTCGGTTAAAAGCTTCCTAAAGTTAGCCACAAAGAAGCTATAATTTTATGTTGAATATGAAGTTATTTAATTATGAAAGTTTTCATGGTTAAATTAGACATATAGAGCTTTCCAAGTATACTTAGTATATATCATTTTGAGTTTTGTGCAAAGAGATAAAAGTTTTTGAAAATAGGCTACGAATTCTGGAATTTTTCTGGGCAAGGTATGAACACATGAAAACTGGGAATTTTTCTTGAGTTCTGGGTAATTGTTAGTATTTTTCCTCAAGAATAGACATCCTAAGGATTCCATGGAATTTTACGGATCCTCGTTTCAATTTTTGTAGAATTAATTATGAATTTTCGAAGTTAGGGGAAATTCCGCCCGAAATGCTGATGAAAGTAGCGTTTTTGTGAAATAAAGATGATATAATTGGAATAACAAATCCACCCAGGGTAAAAAGGTCGGTAGTGGCTAAAATATCTCTTAAGATATTATTTACAAGGTAGTAACGCGTTAATACTGTTATAGAATATCCGGAAATATCAGAGGACGTACCAAACAAACAAGCGTACCGCCATCCGAAAGGACTAAGGTACGGACGCGTACTGTAACACTAACTCTGATGCTTATTGTATACTTATATGTGATAGATACTTTCATAAATTCATGGACAGGGCTCTGTCTTGGACATGCACCGTGACTAAGTTTATGGGGCTTAGATCACTATATACACATTCAGCTTTACACGGGTTATAGTTTTGATAATACCGTTAGAGTTTTCCTAGCGCTGAGGACACGACATGCTATTGTGGCACTGGTGAATAGTGCAGACCGGGATAACATACATGTGCAGTGGCTGTGTATTGTTATTATCTTACATATGTGATTATGTATTACTAATCCTACATCTCGTTATGGGCTTTTGTAGTGATTATTGCTTTGAAATGTCATGAATATCTCGTCATACATATATTGTTTACATAAGCATGAGGTTAACCACTTACCGAGGTCCGATGGGCATTGGACCTCGCTCTTACCATAGCTTCGTGGTCCGGAGAACCAAGGACCGAAGACTAGAGTAAGAAGAGTGAGCAGCACGCGTGGAAACCCGACAGAAGATTTTTGTTTTGGGATTTTGTACAGTTATAATGACAATACTCGGATAAATATACCGTTCTCTATGAACAAACAGATATGTCTCAATTAGTATTGTATCATATACTCACTCTTTTATATGCTCCGATGCTCTACTCTGATCAAAACGCTTTCGAAAATTGGGGTGTTACAAAAAGTCACTGAATTTGTTTGATTGGAAGTGTAGAAGTATTGTCCACGATGTTATTTTGTCTTTTGTCTTCTAAGGTTGGGTTCTCCATGTCACTACCCTAAGATGGGGCAATCATGATGCGGATCTTCTTGCAGCTGATGCTTATAAAGAGGTGTACCATATTGGATGGGTTTCACAACTAACACATGCTTTGTTGTCACTTAGCTTCTAACTCTAGAGGCCCAAAAGACTAGTGCAGATGCTGACAATTCTTCACCTACCAATCCTTCAATAGGTGGTGGCTAGTTTGTCTATTTTATTTTAGTTTACATGTAGACTTTGTTGTTACTTGTTTTATCTTTTGCCTCTATCATGTTAAGTTTGTTTGTTATTTCAGACTGTTGATTTCCTCTCTGTAATTGCTACTTCCTTACGTACATAGCTTATTGATACAAGTATCTATTGACCAAAAAATAATAATTTGAAGTCTAGACATGAGGAGAGAGAACAAATGGGTCAAATAAATAAAGAGAGACACATCTTTAGCCATAGTTATTAAAACTGGACCAGACTGGTTGGTTTGAACCGGAACCTAGGGAAACGGTCCAGTCTGACCAATTTGATTGATTCAATATTTTTTTTATTTAAAAATAATGTAATTTTTTATTTTATTTTATTTAGAATTTTATATTAATAACTATAAAATCTTCACTTCCTCACCAGTCCAGCTTTGAGTTAGGTCTGATTTGACTCTAATACGATCCATTAACCCTTGACTGGTTCACTAGCTGGTTTGAGTTTAATAACCTTATTAACTCAAAATCTGAAGACTCAAACTTATGCATCCTTCCTTTTTTTTTATATGTATATTTATTATTAAGCCTAATTTTATCCGAGGATTATTATCTTACCAAAATAAACTAAAAATATATTATTTCCAGCACATCCCCATGTTTACCTCAAGATTCTTTCAATCCAAAAACTTCCCTTGTGTGTAGATAAACTAAAATCACATTTGTTATTGTTGGATTTTAAACAAACTGCCCCCTAATCACTGTTCTATCACTCTTAGTTATACAGTAAATTGACAATTTTGCCCTTTAGTATGAACCCTTTCATCTCCAAGAAAGGCATATCAAACCCCACCACCGCCACCTCTAGCCATGGAAGCCACGTCTATCGAACCCCTATGGCTAAACCACCAATAATGAATGTAATACCCTAAAAATCGTATTTATGATAAGTATCATATTTCGGTAAGTAATACCTATTGAAAATAGGTGAATATGTGGTTTCAAATAATAAGTAATAATTATCTTATTTTCTAAGGTAATTACTATGGGAATTAGGAGAGATAAAGAACTAAAATCCTTGAAAAATGTATTCTTAGGGCATTAAATGGCCTAAAAATATTATGATAAATCTCATATAGCAACAAATATTGACAACAACTTAGGAAGTATGTTATCTCTAATTTTAGGAATTTTTGGGATTATTTCCTTGAAAAATTGAGAAGCATAAATATAATATTATTAAAAGCACTTTTTGGCCCCATGATTTTTAATATTTTACATGGGACATAAAATACCAATGTCGATCAAAAGTTGTGAGATAATAATTAATCCTAATTATGAAAATTATCAACAATTAGTAAGTGGCTAATTGTTTAGATTAAGACATAAGTAAATTAATTAGTAAATAATTAATTTAAGGGAGAAATTCGAAATTAATAATTAAATAAATAATAAATAAATAATAAAATATTTTATGCTTAGAAAAATAAAAATAAAAAATAAAAGAAAAAAAAATATCTAGATATTTTGAATAAAATAATAATATATATGGTAAAGAGCCAACAGACATTTGAGAATGGATAGAAATAAAATCCTACACCGTAAATATAGGATATAGTCTAAGTCATCCGGACTTTTTATAAACCAAAGAAATTCTACCTCTGAGTGGACTATCTCCGAATTCATTTCTCGAAACCAACTGGGTCATTAAGATACATGATAAATGAGAAATAGGGCAGATAGCAGAAATAAGACCTATAGAAAACGAAATAGTTGTGAAAAACCAGGGATAAGGTTTCTTAGGTCAGATCATATTACGAACCAGTGATTTTCTGCCAAGAAGCTCGTTCTATCGGAAGTGATTTCCGTAACCGTTGGTGTCTGTCCTAAACTGTTCAGCAGGCAACGGAATTCCATTAATGGGATCATAAATTTCATTAACCCAGATATTCCTACAGAGGATGAATAGACCTTCAGCGCTATGTTCCCGGATTTTTGAGTTTCGCCGAGATTACGCGTTTCGGACACCGATCGTGGAACTTTATCGGTAAGTCAGCAAAGATGACATCATCCTCTTCTAGAAGGATGACATAAGCGGGACATGTGGAAGGTCAAGATGAAGCCACGTGGCGAAGTGCGATCCGACGGTGGAAATCCGATCTGAAGACATTTCATGAAATTCTCACCTTGTCCCTCATTTCTTCTATAAATAGAAGCCTTCTCCTCTTCATTTCTCCATCCCAAAAACACATCCTAGAGAGAAGTTAGAGAGAAGGAAGAGCTCTCAGAAGTTCTTGCCAAGCCGGGGTAAGTTCTTCGGTCCCTAGTCTTAAGCTTCGGTGTTTTCTTTCGGTAGTTGTAGTAGGAATGTTGTCTTGATCTTTAATCTTCCAATATATTTTAGATATCATGTTTTTGGGTTAAATATGATATATATTTCAAAAATCATGTTGGGAAAAGAGTTCTGGCGAAATTTTGGAAGATTAGAGTCAAAACAAATAAGCTCCGCGAAATTCCGCCGATTAGGGAGTCGGGGGCAAAATGATAATTTGTACCTAAAATGCCCGTTATGATGCTAAATGTTGATAAATATCATCATTTTAGGATATCTGAGTTAATCGTGCCGCTGTCATACCGCCGACATTCCGCTGTTTACGCTGCTGTCAAATTTTCTGTTTCTCCGTAAAAGTACCGTTGTACCGCCGACAAGGTACGTTCGCGTACTGTAATACTAACTCTGATGTTTATTGTATGCGTATATGTGCTATGTGCTATGTGTATGGTATGCTTATGTTAGGTAGTTGATAGCTATGTGGTACGTTCGCGTACTGTAACACTAATGCTGATGTTTATGTTATGCATGTATGTGCTATGTGTATTGTGTGTGTATAGTTGTTGTGTTGTATGTTGTACGTTCACGTACTGTAACACTAACTCTGATGTTTATTGTATGTGTATATGTGCTATGTGTATTATATGCTGTTGAGATAGTTGATAGCTCTGTGATATGATCATTGTACTGTTATTATGCTTGCTAGGTGTCGGGATGCGAAATGCTAAGTGCGAAATGCTAGGTGCGAGATGATTGCTAAGTGCGAAAAGTATGCTAAGTGCGACACATCTGCCAGGGGGCTTATGTGCTGTTGGGATATACTTGTTTGTATGCTGATATACTGTATATGTAAGCTGGGAGTGTACGTTCGCGTACTGTAACACTAACTCTGATGTTTATTGTATGCGTATATGTGCTATGTGTATGGTATGCTTATGTTAGGTAGTTGATAGCTCTGTGGTACGTTCGCGTACTGTAACACTAACGCTGATGTTTATGTTATGCATATATGTGCTATGTGTACTGTGTGTGTTTAGTTGTTATGTTGCTTGAGTGCATATAGATGTTAGAGTATATTTGTACTGCTGGGTGTGATGTGTCCACACTGCTGGGGGCGATATGTGTGATTATGATGGGTGCAATGTATCTGCATTAGTTGTGTATATGTGCTGTTAATGTTGTGAACGTCCGTAGTCCATATGTTGTGTATGTAAACATGAGGTTAACCGTTACCTGGGATCCATATGCATGGGACCTCAGCTCTTGATATAGCCTCGTGGTCCGGAGGACCGAGAACCGAGGAGAGAGGGAAGCAAAGACGCATAGGGTCACGTGGACGCCACGGAGACAATTCCTCGGGTCGGAGACACATCTTTGTTATGTTCCTCTCGTTGTTATCTTCTTTTGTAAACACCTGGTACAGTGTACCGTTACTGTAAACAGCCAGACTTACGGCATTTGAAATATATGTATCAGTTACTCAATCGCTCCGATGCTCTACTCTGATGAAAAAAAAAATATACTGCTTTTGAAAATGGGATGTTACAATGAAGAAGAGGACTCTGGTGTCATCATTGGGGTTCAATAGATGTCACTTCAAATGAAGTGAGATTGAACCCACGACTTAACATTATTGAGGATAAATGGTGAAATATAGAAGTCTATCTCCCTTCTTTCTTTCCTCTTTACTTTCCCTTAAACTTCCAATTAACTAATACGACCTAACTGTGTGACTTAATTTTCAAGAGTTACATGGCCCTATGCATTCGCAAGTCAATTATGGATGTGTT
Organism: Acacia melanoxylon; assembly: GCA_019022615.1. Lineage (NCBI taxonomy): Eukaryota > Viridiplantae > Streptophyta > Magnoliopsida > Fabales > Fabaceae > Acacia > Acacia melanoxylon. The sequence continues at coordinate 23,235,373 of JAFJYJ010000001.1, read as the reverse complement.
CTACCAACCTTACGATAAATCTCTCTAAAAAAAATTTGATCCACATGCAACAATAAGGAACTGTTTGGAACATGCTTCAAAAATTCAGCTAGTTATTGTTCCCATGTATATATTATATTGAGTCTACATGTATTACTATCGCACGACATGTACAAGTAAATACTATAAATTATTTTATATTTTATTAAAATCAATATTGATTGAGTTACCTTGGCCTTAGTTAATTTTGTAAGAATTACAGTGCGTTTTTATCCTAAATATGCCCTTCAAGAAGTATGGGCGCGCACTCTAAGAATTTTAATTACATAACAATATTAAAAAAAAATGCGTTTTTGGCCATTCTGAAAATTAATATTAAGTAAACACTAAAAAGTAACACTTTTTAGTGTGGCTATTTGACTTGGCCAAATTTAAGTATTGATGGGCCTAATTGATGGTAAATCTCAAAAAGGTGCTTTTTTAATTAACATGGATTCAAACTCTAGATCTATGCTTAAATAGTCAAAACACCTTTCATTAGAATTAATGCCTGTCGATAATAATAGTTAACTTCGGTTGAGGATTAAAAAGAAGATACTACACCGCTTTTAAAAGATTATATGTAACATTGTTTCACAATTTTTCTTTAACTCTCATGATAATACTTCTACAACAAAATTTCATTTCAACCTTTTGTCTAATTATGATTTAAAAGAAGAAGAAGAAAAAAAAAAAAAAGCTTTATCACAGAACTGGAGTAGTCTAAGGTTGGAATGAATTGTTTTCAGCAATTATTGTTACGCAACCAATTAAATCTTACATAAATTACGAATAATACAATATAGCTGCATTCATATTTAGATTTGGCTTCGGAATAATAAACGCCCAAACATGTGAGGCAAAGAAAAAGTAAAATAAAATCACATAAATTTAAAACCACATACAAAATCTGATGGATCGAACATTAATTTTTAATTAATAAATAAAATATAGAAAGTTCCCTTTTCATTTTAGCTGGTTTTGCCGTCCAAGTTGTTCTTGATCATTAAAGTATATGTAAGCATGCTCCAATGATATCAATCATATAAGATTTCAAATTAAATTATTATGAAATAAATAAATAAATATGCAGTTTGGAAGGTAGCTTGGTCTGACAAAAACATACAGCTGCGTAAGTGTTTAATTTAGGATCCTCATTCAATGCTTTTCTTTATGTTTTTTTTAGGTGTTTGTCCTCCTGAGAAGCACATAAAGAACTATTGATGGCATTTTTTTATATATATATTTTATTTATTTAGATTAAATTATATGTTGCAGATCCTCGAAATATTTTTTGTACATAGTATTTCAAATTAATTAATTTTCAATCCTGCATTCAGAAATATTTTTCCTATAACACCAGTATCCTAGAAATTAATTAATTTGAGATACTGGGTGCAAACGATATTTCAACATGCAACATATAATTTAATCTAAATAAATAATATATATATATATATATATATATATATATATATATATATATATATATATATATATATATCATCAATACTTCTTTATGTGCTTTTTAGGAGGAAAAACACTTAAAAAGCATATGAAGAAGGGTTAATGTGCAGATTGGTCAACCAAGTGTTATACTAGGAGCATCGGACACAAAAATGTTTTGAAGGTATCAAAAATACCAATGAAAAATAAATTTTGATGAAAGTAGCACAATCCCCATTTTTGTCTATTCACTGAAGTTTTAAATTCTTCATTGATATTTTTGCTCCCTTTCAATTGCTCGTTAGTATTTTTAATACCTTCAAAACATTTTTGTACCCGGTGCTCCTAGCATAACACTTGGTTGGTCAATCTACACCTTAACCCTATAAAGAAAAACATGAAATGAGGATTCTTTAATTTGTTGTTGAACTAAAGAATCCAATAAATTAAATCCCAAGACTTGGGTGTCAAATGACATCGAATATATCTCTACATTTTTTCAAGAATATATTTGCACAAATTTTAAAATACATTTTACTCTTTGGTAAATAATTCTCCCTCTGGACCTAAACGTATGAACAAGTTAGATGTTTATATTTTGATCTTAAATGTAAGACTTCAATTAACTTTAACCCTTATATTTATAATTTTCACATCAAACTATCTCAATTGGGTGCATAAACTAAGTGGTTTTCATGGAGAAGCAGTTCCAATACAAATAATTAAAGATGATTTTTTTTTTTAAATAAATAACTAACTTCATTAATTTCTTTAATCTTTACAAATTATTCATTTTATGATTTAGCTCATATACATCAAGGATTAAGGATTGAACAGAGAAGAATTTTACTGATACTCGAAACCAGTTTAACTAGTTGTTGATCAATTTTTCCCTCATATTTGAATCAGACAATTTCTCATTTCAATTGGTACGGGCCTCGATTCTCAAAGCATTGGTTAGAGAGCGATACTTTTCTTAATCAAAATCATGACACTTCAAAAAAGCGCATGGCTTGAGTTTTATCTCTGTTACATACCATTTTCACCATTTTGATGCATAAAACATCAACTAGAGGAGGCTTAAATATCATGGGATCATTATCTTAGTATTCTATAACAGGAAATACTTATTAAAAAAAAAAAAAAAAGCCAAATTGACAATAAACAAGGTATGAACAACACCCAAAAAATTTGGATTGATTTGCCCACCAACAAGGTATAAATCTCGTTTGCATCACTAAAAAATAATTAATGACTTACGAATGTTACTTTTTACAAGGTTCATAATATATTAATATTGGAATTAATATATTCATGGTTTGGAAGATCATATTTAACGACTCATCATTATGCACGCAATCTGCATTGCCTATCACGTGATGCGCGAGTTGGATAAAAAAATTGGTAAAATGAAGGTAAAAAAGATTAGTTACATATTCCAAGGACAAAATCCATGCTCTGTGGAGCACAAAAGCATGTTAGAAATTCGATCAATCAGTAATTAGGACAAAGTGATGATTCCATTAAGGCATTACCTATTTCTTTGGGAACAAGAGAAAAGGAAACGGGAGAGAGAGAGAGATCATTATACACATCAATATTCCCCAATCCCCACAACTATCTAGATTATAACCCAATCTTTGTTCTCTAACACAAGGCATCAGTATATGATCGGGATAATCTCAACCTCATCCATGTAATAAAAGGCCTATGTTATACATGCTTGTCTATATATATTCATTGAAATCTTCATGTACATACCTCATCATCACCAAGAAAAAAAAGCTGGTGAACCCAACGTGTGTCCGTCTCAGCATCAAGCACAATCGATGTCACTGTTGACGTTTGGTGCGGGGCATGAGTGCAAGAAGAATTTTTTTCCTTGGACCCTGCAATTTAAGAATCCTTCATAAGAACACATTAAAAGCCATATAACCAAGATTGTACACAGCATACTTCTATGCTCTACCTTATCCCTTCAGTAAGCTTACAATACAGATACACAAGAAGCACAAAACAACAGCAGCAATAAATGAAGACAAGCAGAGTACCAGGAACAACACCTTTCACAAGGACACATGGTTCAGATCACACGGTTTACAGGTTGTATTATAGCCAGACGAGTTCATGGCTACAAAAAAATTTCACAAACAGCTAAAGGATTTAGGAAACTCCTCCAATGTTTATATATGGTCTCAAGCCGGGTAAAGAAAGAGGGTTGTGTTGGACTCTTGATAGCAAACGAGAAACTTTGTCAAATCTATGCCTAGTGGGATAAGGCTTGTTATAGCAAAAGGATTTAGGAGCATATCACGAGGCAGAAAATGCAAGAAAAGACAGAGATTCAATCCAGTACAAGTCATACAGTAAAATGGCAATGAGCCAAGAAACAAGTCTATTTAAAGAATCTATGGATAGCACAGCGTATTATGAAATATGAAACCAAATTAGTATATGCCGCGGGGATTTTTTGCTGTTTAATGGTTTTTATTTGGTCCCATTTAATACAACCAGGAAATGGAGACGCTGCAGGGGAGCACAGTAAAAGATAGATGGTACCCTGAACAGGGCAGATAACACAGGAGATAACAATACAAGCATAATGCTGAGAAACCACAAAATAAACCCATGATGCATTTCTCTTCTTTCTTAGGCATAATGACAGGGCTTCAGTGCAAGCAAAACGAGGTTTGGAACCGTCCCAACCTGATTTGAAACACAATCCTAATCATCTATAAGGAAAAATATTCACCTGAAACTCCAAGCCTTATGGAACATCTAAATAACCGCCATAACTGAAACAAGGACAATTACCATGGGAATTCCAAGCTCTTTGAGGTCATTCTCTCCCATCTGCTTCAATGCAGTCATATCCACCTGCATTTGTAGGAATGGCTATAGTAAATGCCAAATTATGAACCTAATCAAGACAGGAACAAAAATTAAAAAAATCAAAGGTATATTATATTTACATTATTTAATTAATCCATAATTTCATAAAAACACTAATATCATGATACGATAACTTCTAAAGACCCTGCCAAATACTAAGAGAACTTGTTTGTAGTAAAGTTAGTATGAATATATAGATCTTTCCAAATGCCAAACATTGCTGAAGTTTATGAATCATTGTACAATTCATACTTAGAGAGATAACAAACACTGGGTGTTACAAAAGAAATTCAAAACTGAAATTTATTTTGAATAAATAGTAACTCCTTCAAGCTATTGTTGTCATTACTCAAAGAACCATATTTCTCAGTCATGTAATCAATTGTAATTTACATAATCAACGAAGCATTCTACAAGTGATGTTTAGAGACATTTTTTAAACTTAAACAGTAAATCTCATTAAGAATTCAAGTGGTAATTTATGTAAATATTTAATGTCAATCTAGTAAAGGATCAACTACACAAAGGAGCCCTGGAATCAAAAATACATTTTTCTAATCATATTCCAGGGCAAAAACATTACTGTTGTTGTTGTAATCCAGAGTGTAAACAATCAGTGCATGAATGCTTTTGGCCTTTCATTAAACAAATTATGATTTTCATATATCTTTGAAAATTTATCAAGATGATCATTGTTTACATAAATATGAGTTTCATACTTCCTCAGCCTTGAAGAGAATAGCATATTTTCCCAGACCGAGAGCATGTAACAGACCATCCACAGTTTGGGGTATTTGCTGTTCGCTTCCCTACATGATTACCCAGGAAAGCCACATGTTAGAACACACTCTATCAACCTAATCAAAGGCCAATTTGGTATCCAAGAAAGATTTATCAAAGGAATTCAGAAAAATTCACAGGAGAATTGAAATTTTATCCACCTCTGCTATAACATTGGGAAATTCAAAGATAAGATTATTTAAAAGGTGGTATTAAAAAAAAGCTTCAACAAAAGTAAGAAAATTTTCTTAAAAAAATTATGAAATTAGATAAACAAAAGAACATTATTCTACAAAAAATCTTTCAGCAGATTCAAATTATCAAGTATGATCTTAGTTCTAAGACAAAGTTGAAGCAATTGTTTGATAGGCAAGCAGAAAGGAAAACATGCAAATAATGAATATTAACAAGGGAAAATAGGGGAGGAGTTCCCCTTGAAATTTATTAGGGGGAAGGACCTAAATCAGAGTATTAGTACTGTTTATGTGCAAAATTTATAGAGTACTGGTACTTTCTATACATAAAAATTTATCTAGTCCTTCTCACCAAAAAAAAATTTCAATGGGGGACTTTTCCCCAGTTTTCCCTATTAGTAAAGGCATTATCAAGTCCTCTGTGGTGCTGCTAAAATCCTCATTTACCATGAATGAAGTCCTCTGTGCTGCTGCTGCATTTCTTGGAGGAGGAAGTTGTCCAAGTTGTGGTGCTGTAGGCTTAGCAGTTATTGAAGGTACTGTGGACATTGTAGAACGTGCCATTAAAGATGTAGGACCAGTGCTTGGAAGCTTTGAAGTCTCATGAGCATCCCTGGTTACATAATGAACAAGCCTAGCATTATCGTATGCCCTGTTCAAAGGCCTTCTCTGGGGGTCTTCGACATTACTTTGAGGGGAAATGCCCCTGGAAGCACCAGGAAATCCATCTGGTGATCTTTGTCTCATATGATTTACTGTCCAAGGTGAATATGAGCTTCTCATAGTTTCAATTCGCATTAAATCGTCAGAACTTCTAGCTGAAGGGATTCGCCCTAGCATACGTGTTTCCCTATCATCCATTTGCTGTTTTAAATTAGAACTAGTCCCTGGATGTTGAACTGTTGTTGACAACTTTTCACGGAGATCCAAGAGCCTCTTAGTATCACCATCACCCTTAGTGCGCCTCAATGCACTTTTCCTCATAAGCTTTAGGCGAAGATCATCTCTGCTAATTTGCCCTTCTGAATAAATTGACGTCAATAAATTAGACATATAGTGGCAACAAAACGACATAAAGATGCAAACGTAAATTCACTGCCAGGGCAGGTTACTACCATCCAGCCGATTTCGCATGCTTATGTCTCCTCTCTGTCTGCAGTAAACATGAATAAAAAATATTATTTGAATTGTCAATTAATGAAACAAAGAACAACATGCAGCATGGTGTGTGTGACCCATGAACAAACACAAGATACACAAACGAAATATCAGATATAGATATCATCATGCCAAGGGCTATTGGCTCAATACTATCGAAACACTAGATGATTAAACAAATAGAAAACACACCGTTTATTGTTGCTGTGATCATTCTCATGCCATAAAGAACTGTCTGCATTAACTCTTATTCTATCTCTCACAGAGCGCTTAGTCCCAGATGTGGGAAGAGAAGAAGAAAAAGAAGCACCCGAAGCAGACAGATCCCTCTTCACAACCTAAGCTCAATTACATAGCAAGGTATTAAGGAAAATCCAACCAGTGATGTCTCAATCGAACATTTAAATGGCCAGTGAAAATTAAACTCTACAATGATTTGGTTTCCATCATATGAAACTTAAGCGAAAGAGAGAGGTAAAAGAGAGAGCTAAGGGACAATGGTGAAGGTAAAATTGGGCCCAAAAAAAAAGAGTAGAAGAGCCTAATCGAAAGTGCACATTTCTCCAAAAGCGGACAAGAACAAAAACACAACCAAGTTTAATCACCATTATTCAGTGAAGTACGTAGAAGTGAACCAATTTAAAAGATCAAGCAAGCCATTGCCCATACAGCACAAAGTACAAAACTACTAGTACCTCGAATTGAATAAAAATAAACAAGAAACCCGAACTTCTATGATTGGAAACTATTTTGAATCAAATGAGATTGCAAGAATCTCTAGTAAAACTTGTACCTGACCACTACGGCCAAGAGTAATGGTAACTCGACCACTCGAAGTATCGGACATGTCAGTAATCAAAACCCTAAATTGTAACCTTGGCGCGATCTTCGGTAGCCAAAATCCTCAAACTCGAACACGAGGCATCAATATGCTCGATCCAGAAGCCCACAAAGGCACTCAAATTCCACAGCTAGGAATAGTAACAAACAGACAGATAAATTGACCTTCGCGAAAGCTTTTATAAAACAGCTGAAGGAGTTACAGAAGTGTCCTGAGATTCAAGTAGAGGATTTTCTCTTCGAACTAGAGTAGAGAGAGTACGGAGTTGAGGAAATGAGCAGCGAAGAACTGGCACGGCGGTGCTCCGCCGTTGCGGTGCTTGAGAGTGAAAGGAGATAGCTCGTACAATTGAAGCCGGGCTCCCTGATGAAACAAGAGCCGTTCGATTAATGTTTTGCCCCTCCCGCTCTTCTGCGCTTATTCGTACGCCTATTTTATTGGACCATAGTACTAACATTTTTTCTAGGGCAAACACTAGTATGACATTGAAGTTTTTTTTTTTTTTTTTTTTTGCCACATGATATGACACATTAAAGTTACACTTGAATACTTATTATCAACTATGTTTAATTACCAAAGGGGTCGGACACTCTCACCAAAAGGAGAGAATTCGATCCTGGAGTTGGTCAAGGTGCTGAGAGAGGCATCATAAATCCTAGATGTCTAGGTAAATGCCTGAGAATAATAGACGGCTCGCTCTGCCCAATATTGGTATCCCCTAGGAGAAAGGAAGACTTCGTTCTGCCCTTAAATTGTGGGTGAGCTCAACCCCTTTTCTAAAATTTCATGTATAAAAAAAAAAACTATAGATGTTGAGTTTAACAAAGCATTAGTTTCGTAATATCACGAATTAATATTTGAATCCTTATTAAAAAATATACTCATATTTAATATTTAAGAATACCTCAAAAAAAATTACCTTCCGGTAGAAAATACTCATATGTAGTAAAAAAAAAAAAAAAAAGGTTACACTTGATCCCATCAAGGCCCAAAATAATCATTATTTTCAATGAAAGTCAAAATGATATTAGCAAACAATAAGTTTACAAGTTTCAGAGTCCCCTCATCATAATATGAACACACATAATTAGTAACAATATAACTAAAAAGGGAGGGGGAGCTAAAGAAGATGAAATATTAGTAAAATGTGATAACATGGTTCTTAAATCTTGCCAAATGACCGGTCGATGATGATGAAGAAACGATGTTAAACTAAAGCTCTTGTGTGACGCAAATGATTTTCAAGGAATCCTGAGTGAAGACATGAGCTCCTCTTCTGCTAATAATCCAATAGAGAGCAAAACGCAAACTGACACACAATAAATAATTGAAAGAAAAAACTTCTTTTTACTAGCAAACATGCAATACCGGTTGTCCTAAATTACAAATAATTGTGCACATTGCATTTTTTTATGGACTTTGTACTTCTAGATCAATATGGACCAATCTTTCAGCAAAGAAGTAATTATCGATGGATCACTTAGTCTAGGTGATGTAAGCAATGACCCGTCTTCTCATTAGAGAAAGCCACATTAAAAAAAAATGCTAAGAATTTCTCTAATAACATAATGTAGTGTCTAAATGACACTGTTATGAACAACTATGTTTCTCTTATGCCAAATGACATTAAGAAGGATAATTATCCCTTGCATATTTCTGTAAAGACCATCTCAGTGAAGTGCATAAAGAGTCCTTTTCAACCAATTGGATAAGTCAGAGAAAGAATGCCCTGGAGCCGGATTGAAAAATAGCCAAACCAAATTGCCCTGACATAGGGACATGAGAATTGAGATAAATATGTGATCAAGAGATTCATCGTCATCAAAGCCAAATGGACAAGCATCAGAAGAATTCAGATGATGTGCTCTAAGAACATCTGCAGATGGTATTGCTTAATGGAGCAATTTCCACACACACAGCAGGTATTTAATAGGTAAAAAAATAGATCATAAGAAGTGCCAAAAATAATTTATTGAACCAGCATCAGAAGTGGGTGATTGTGAAGAAATAGACCAAGAAAGGAAATCATGCCTAGTGTAAAATGGATAATGCAATTCTTAGAATATTATCAACAACATGGAAAGGATATATGGATCGAATAAGGGGTAAGTTCCAATGAATGGGATTCTTTTTTTCTTTTTTCTTTTTTGTGACAGAAGGGCCTAGCCCCATCAGTTACACAACGACACGACATGGATAGGTAATGTCGGATATATCTTCAGCTAAGATAGCTTTCACTTTATCTGGCGGAGAGCTCCAGAATTGCTGTTGGTCTCTTGCTTCGATTCACATACTTGCTAGCTTGTCTGCACTTTTATTGCACTCCCTGTAGATATGCTTGATTGAAACTTGCCATTCCCATTGCAGTATCTGTATGATCTGGTTTGATGGCAGGACACTTTCACGTATACTCTGACGTGCAGAGTGCCTGAACTACTAGCTCTGCGTCATACTCAACTTCCACCTATCTAAATCCCAATTCCCAGCAGATTTGTAGTCCCTCCAAGATTTCCTATACCTCTGCGGTTTGGCTTGGGTACTTGTTTATCCGATATGAGAATCCTCCTAGCCATTCTTCACAGTCACCTCTGATCACACCACCGCACCCGAAGAATCTCTGACAAGTCGTCATACCATCTCTATTTAACTAGCACCATTCTTGTGGCGGGCATTTCCAATTTACCCATATTATTTCCTGCCTTTAGTGTGTTGTGTCCCCTCCCTCCCACTATTGCCAAAAGTTTTCTAGATATTGAGATACAATCCTTCCTAGTTATATGAAGGTTTGAAGCCATCTTCATGTAGATTTTGATTCCGACATCGACAGTTAAACCGACATCTAGTTACAAATGTTTCAAGCCATGAATGATTTCCCTCTTGGAAGCGTCTCGGTGTAATATTAGAGTAGGACCATTTATTCACGTCAAGATCGAAGAACTCTCGTCTCCTGTGACTTGGGATGAGTTGGCTCCAAGTTGCTTTAGCCTGGGGGCAGTCGTGCAATGCATGCATCTCAGTCTCACAATTAGCTTGACATATTCTACATCACGGCACTTCCCCACTCCATCTGCTAGTTACCGCTTTTGAGGGTAGCCTATGGTGGCTCGCTTGCCATGCAAACACGCGAAATCTTTCCGGTACTTTCAGTTTCTAGACCTTTCCCCACAAAAGAGATGTATGGGAGTTTGCCTCTCCCATAAGCAGCTTATAGGCACTAGGGGTTGTAAAGTTTCCATTCCCAGTCAAACCCCAGAAAGAGAGTTTCCTTGTCTCAACCCCCTAGAGGGATATAAGTCCTTTAGCTTCTCTCCACGCCAAAGAATTCTTGTAGAAGTAGTGGTGATGCGCCCCATAATTCTATCGATCATTTCAATTAGGCATTTAATCTCTTGCGCGCAGCACTTGTTTCATGTACCCCCAACTAATGCGGTCATAGACTTTCTAGATCAATTTTGATGGCCATATAGCCCTTCTTCCTCATTGAATGTATCAACTCATTGACAATAATTATGTTTTCTTGGATGTGTCTTCCTGGGACAAAACTTAAACAAAACTTAATTACTTTGTACGAGGATACTATTGTGGGCATGATACTTTTCAATCTCTTCACTATGACTTTGGAGAAGAACTTGTAGACTAAATTGTACAATGAGATAAGCTTCAATTGAGTGACCCTTTCCGGATTATCAACCTTTGGTATGAGAGTGACCAAGGTTTTATTCACTTCATGAATCGATCTAGCATTGCACCACATCCTCTCTATTAATTCTGCACATACAGTTTTTCCAACAATTTCGCAATTACATTAAAAAAAGATAGCCAGATAACCATCCTCACCCGACGCTTTCATACCACCTATAAAGTGCATAGCTTCATTTGTTTTCTCTTTGGTAATGTCTCTGTATATATATTCCTATTCAGAAATACAAATAGTTGGCCAGGAGTGGGTTGTTAATTTGTATCCAGTCATGGTCTATCTTTTCTTCTCTAAACAAACTTTAGAAATATTCATTGATAAGGGCCCCCACTTCTTCCTTTCCTTCCACCCAAACATTGTCATTGTGTTTTAGCATAGTAACTCGATTCCTACTCCTTCTTATTCTGGTTTTTGTATGTTAGAAAGTAGTATTTCTATCTCTCCTTTTGAAACCACAACACCTCTTCCTGTGTGAGAGAATTTCTTCAAGTTCCTGATTTAGTTGTACTTGAAGCTCCTCTAGGTGTGAATTTTGTCTATCTTGTAGTTTCCATTGGATTTTAGCAATTCTTCTCAGTAATTCTTTCTTTTTCTTAATGATGTGCCTAAAGGAATTATGGTTCCATAGTTGTAATTTTCCTTCTAACTCCTTAAGTTCCACGCATATGACTTTCTTGCCGGACCAATTCAGCCTGAGCATGGAATCGAAGTCTTTGTGCAAAAGCCATGCAGCCTCGAAACGAAAGGGCCTTGCCTGTTGCTGCCCACGGACGAGCTCCTAGACGGCTCTTTTTTTTTTTTGTTTAATTTTAGTTTTTATTTTTTTTCTACATGAAAAAATCATTTTTTAAAAAAATGTTAGTTAAAATATTATCTCTATTTTAAATTCTCTACCCATTAAAATTATTTATGATAAAAAATAGAAAATTAAAAATAATCAGATCTAGACGGTCCACCAAAACCGATTCCGTTGCTGCCCTCTTCTAGTCTCTAAATAGACAAGAAGGGGATGGTGATCCAGTTGTAACCTTGGACCCACTTGCACGAAAAAGCATCACCAAATTTAGTTCTCCATTTTTTTTGATATATAAATTTAGTTCTCCATGAAACACTACAGAAGGCTCGATCAAGACGTTTAGAGTCTACGGCTTGTTTGTGTTATTGGGCCTTCCAAGGTAAACGGGCTACCTTATGAGCCCATGTCAATTAACTGGGATCTATCAATATGATCCGAGAAGCACTGCCATTTTCGATAATCATAGATCTTCCTTCTTTCTACTCATTGGTTGCCCTTATATCATTGAAATCACCTTCTAGAAGCCATGGACTTGAGGCCCTTTATGAGAGTTCCCTGAGAGCCTCCCACATATCCTTCCTTTCTTGCTCGTGAGGGCCAGCATACACTATCATAAACATCCACCTATCATTGCCAATTTCTTCTACCTCACAATGTGAAAATTGCTTATTCGATTCCAACACGCTGATCTTAATATTCCCATCTTCCTAAAGCACCAATAATCTGCCTAACATCCCGCGTGCCTCAACCCTGACGTGGTGATGAAATCCCATGCGATGAATCACCTCATGGGCTGTCTCGCCACTACATCTAGTTTTTACGAGAACCACTACCTTCGAATGGAAAGTCTTGTTTAATTCCTTAACGGCATTACCGAATGCTCTTCCGACAGCGCCCCAGAATTCCAGACTAGAATCATGATTGAACTTGTAAGGAAGGGGTTAGATACTTGTTGTGATTGCCACGACAATGCCCTGCCTATGACTATACTCCTTCGACACTCAAGTCGCTCTCTCGGTTTTTAATTTCTTCCTCCTCTTCTTCAAGAAACTTCTCCACTCTAGACAGACCCACTAGTTGGAGAGATTGGGGTCTAGTGGTTCGGTCTCTCCCAGCTCAAGCACGTCAATGAAAGGATCTGGTAGACTATCTACGAAGTTCTCAGCTGCATGGTCGTCGTAGTTCATTTCTGTTGCTACTATATCACGTTTGGCCATCTCAATAATATTATTTTTGTTATAAAACTAAAGATAACTTAAGATAAATGAAGAAGAATAATAAGCGAGAATAATTCTGAGAGAAAAGTAGAGAGAGGAGTTCATTCAAGTGTATTCGAATGTTTACAATGACGTCTATTTATAGAAGGAAAATGGGTCGCTTAAGTGTAATTATTCCACCCGGGTCATTAGGCGTAATTTTCCCCAAAATCTCAAATATTCAAACCTGTCTGCGCCGCCGTGCATTCTGGAATTTGAGAGAAAGTTCGCGTGGGCCCCACATGAACATATCCGTATACGTGAATAGTGAATACGTATACATGAACAAGAAATACGTATACATGAACAAGAATCTCCGTATGAACAAGAATTAACGTAAATATTGAGGGCCAAGAGTCAATCGACATCCACATAATTAGTATATTCATAACACTCCCTTGGATGTCCATTTATGAATGTGCCTCGTTAAAAACTTTAACTAGGAAAAACCCAGGTGGGATAAAAACCTGTAAAAGAAAAGAAAAGACAACATTCATTGATACACTGTCTTGTCTTTCCTCATTAAAAACCTTTCTAAAAAACCCATGGGATAAAACCTAGATAAGGAAAAAGAGTACGCGTGTATTGACTCCCCTCTTGACAACATCATTTGAGATCTCGAGTTTTCGAAGACCAATACCACGGACCGCCTTTTCAAAGATTACTCCCGGAAGTGACTTGGTAAATAAATCTGCTAGATTTTCACTTGAACCGATTTTCGAATGTCTATCTCACCATTCTTTTGAAGATCACGTGTAAAGAAGAATTTTGGTGAAATATGTTTTGTTCTATCACCCTTGATATAACCTTCTTTAAGTTGAGCAACACATGCGATTATCCTCATATAGAACTGTTAGGACCATCCTTCCTGAAGATAAATAACAAGTTGTTTGAATATGATGTATTACTGACCTCAACCATACACATTCACGACTTGCTTCATGCATTGCTAAAATTTCTGCATGGTTTGATGATGTGGTGATATAGTCTCGTTTCATAGACCGCCATGAGATAGCCGCACCTCCACATGTAAACAAATAACCAGGTTTGTGATTTACCATCATGTGGGTCGATAGAAAACCTAAGATCTCGCATAACCAATCGTTCATGCTTGGATTCATTTGAGTAGTATAACCCCATATCAATAGTACCTCGAGATATCGAAAAATGTGTTTTACTCCATTCCAATGTCTCCGTGTTGGTGCGAACTATATCTTGCTAATAAATTAACAAAGAAATGATATATCGGACGTGTGTGATTAGCAAGATACATTAGTGCTCCGATAGCACTAAGATATGGTACTTTCGACCAAGTAGTTCTTCTTCACCTTCTTCGTTAATTATTTGAGGTCGGAATGGATCTTTATCCACATCTAGAGATCTTACTATCATTGGAGACATAATGGATGTGACTTATCCATATAAAATCTCTCTAGGACTTTCTTTGTATAAGTTTGTTGATATACAAAAATCCCATTTTTTAGATACTCTATCTCGTAGTCCAAGACAATTTAGTTCGGCCCAAGTCTTTCATCTCAAATTCTTTCTTCAAACAGATAATTGCCTTTTGAGCTCTTCGGAGTTCCAATGATGTTAATATCATCAACATAGACCGCAATAATAACAAATTCTTTTTTAGATTTTCTCATAAAAAATACATGGGCATATTGGGTCATTTCTGTATCCTTCTTTCAACAAATATTCTCTGAGACAATTATACCACATGCGTCCTGATTGCTTCAAGCCATACAGGGGACTTATTTAATTTAATCGAGTATTGATCTCGAATATTTGAACTAGATGCTTCGGCATCTTGAGTCCTTCTCCGGGACTTTCATATAAATATCACTATCAAGTGATCCATACAAATATGCAGCTTACAACATCCATCAGATGTAGATCAAGCCCTTCATTTACTGCTAGGCTAATCAAATAACGGAAAGTAGTTGCATCCACTACAGGTGAATATGTTTCTTCAAAATCAATACCAGGTCTTTGTGTAAAACCTTGGGCTACAAGACGTGCTTTATATCTTGTAATTTCACCCTTTTCATTTCTTTTCCGTACAAAAACCCATTTATATCCAACTCGGCTTTACATCTTCGGTGTACGGACTACGAGTCCAAATACATTTCGTTTTGCCGTAGATTTTAATTCGCATTAATAGCATCTTTCCATAGAGGCCAATCATTTCATTGTTGGCACTCATTAATAGATTTTGGCTAATAATCCTCATTATCATTTATTACATCATTTGCTACATGATAAGCAAAAATGTCATCAACGTTGATTCCGTTTCGGTCCCATCGAATACCATTCATAACATAATTTATTGAGATCTCATTATTTTCATACATTTCGGTACCTTGGTCTCTTCTCGGGACTACAATATTCTCTTCCGGAGATTTCTCTTCGGAGATAACATCTCTTCGGAGATGACTCTTCCGGAGTTATTAACTTTTCTTGTTTATCCTCTACTTGACCATCTATACTTTTAGCTCCTTTTCTTTTTCGAGGATTTTTGTCTTTGGAACCGATGGGTCTACCACGCTTCAGCGTACTTTAGATTCATTTATAATGGGTTGTCCTTCGGGGACATCAATTCGAATAGGAGCATTAGCAAATGGGTACATGTGACTTTGTCACTTTCTTTGGATCAAGAAATGCTTCGGCATTCGATTAGCTAAATTCTGTAAATGAATTATCTTTTGAACTTCTAGTTCACATTGTTTTGTACGAGGATCAAAATGAGTCAATGATAATTCATTCCAGCTAATCTCTTTACCCAACCGCTTATTTTCTCCCCCTAATGTTGGGAAAAATGATTCATTAAAATGACAATCAGAAATCGCGCGAAAAATAAATCTCCTGTAGATGGTTCTAAATATTTTATAATAGAAGGAGATTCATACCCGATATATATTCCCAACCTTCTTTGAGAACCCATTTTGGTGCGTTGTGGTGGAGCTACTTTGGTACATATACTTTGCACATCCAAAAATTCTTATATGGGAAATATTAGGTTCTTGACCAAAAATCATCTCATGAGGGGAGACCTTTAAGTAACTTGTTGGTCGATGCGAATTAACATTGCCGCATGCAAAATGGCATGACCCCAAGCGAAATTGGAAGATTAGATCTCATTAGTAAAGGTCTTGCAATGAGTTGCAATCGTTTAATCAATGATTCTCGCAAGTCCATTTTGTGTGTGAACATGAGCTACGGGATGTTCAATATCAATTCCAAGGGACATACAATATTCATTAAAAGATTGTGAAGTAAATTCACCAAAGATTATCAAGACGTATTTTCTTGATAGGATAGTCAGGGTAATGTGCTCTTAATCTGATCAATTGAGCAAGTAATCTTGCAAACGCCAGGTTGCGTGAAGATAATAAACAGACATGCGACCATTTAATTGATGCATCAATTAATATCATATAGTACCTGAATGGTCCGCATGGTGGATGTATTGGCCCACAAATATCTCCTTGTATCCGTTCTAGAAATGTGAGAGACTCACTTTCTGCTTTGCTTGGGGAAGGCCGAATAATTAATTTTCCCTTGGAACATGCTTTGTACATGAGAATTCATTGGATTGTGGTATTTGCTTACACTTCGTGGTATGTCCACATGAATTCTCAATTATTTGTCGCATCATAATTGACCCGGATGGCCTAACCGGTCATGCCAAATATTAAATTCATTAGTAAACTTCTGGTTTACATTGACAAACTTCGGGTTTGTATTGGTAAACTTCACGGTTTACAATAGCATATGTTTCAATTGCACTTATATATGTATAGTATAAACCAAAGAAAATGTAGGAAAACATTCTAATATGCTTTTTCTACCGTAAACAATATTTGTAACAAAAAGACATTCCCGATCATTATTAGTTATTGTTTCTATATGATATCCATTTCTCGAATATCTTTGAAACTCAACAAATTTCTTTTAGACTTAGTAGAATAAAATGCATTATCAATGCATAATTTTGTTCCTTCAGTAACAATATATTAGCTCTTCCTGAGCCTTCAATCAAATTTATATTACCGGATATAGTTTGAATATTGGCTTCTTGCATTACCAAGGAAGAGAAATATTTATCTTGTCTTAATATGGTATGGGTTGTAGCACTATCAACGAGACATAAATCTTCGGATTGATGCCGTGAAAATCATTCTTCATTAAAGATACATGAAAAACAAATTAAAACATAATTAAAAGAAATACATAAGATAGGAAAACAAGTTTAAAGCATAGAAATACTAAAAGATAAAGGTAATTTATTCTAGGAAATCAGCGCCTTCCATATAATTTACATCATTGTCATTATACTCAGAATTTTCTCGCCATATCCACATGATTTACCTCGGTCCTTAGCCCTTTACCATTATTTTTCAGTGATTCTTTGTAAAGGTCAACCAAGTGTCTTGGCGTACGGCAGTGCGAGACCAATGACCTTTTCCACCACAACGATAACATGCATTTTCGAATGCTTGTTATTTCCACTAGTTTCCCTTCTCGGGGTTCTTTTCAATCCTCCCTCCTTTGGGGCGGAATTTGATCCACCACGATTTGGACCATGATAACGGCCACGCCCACGACCACGACCACGGTTGTAACCGCCTTTACGTCCACGTCCTCGGCCCTTAAAATTTTCATAGTTTACTACATTCACTTCGGGAATGGATTCGAACCTTGTTGGACGAGATTCATGATTTTTCAACAAAAGTTCATTATTCCCGTTTCAGCCACGAGGAGACAAGAAATTAATTCAGAATATTTCTCGAAACCTTGTCCACGATATTGCCGCTGCTGAGCATATTGGATGCATGAAATGTGGTGAATGTTTTTTCTAACATATCATAATCGGTAATATTTTCTCCACATAATTTTAACTCGTGAAGTAATTCTAACACGGCCGAGTTATATTCACTCACAGATTTAAAATCTTGCGAGACGCGAGATGCAACCACTCATAACGAGCTTTTGGAAGGACGATCATCTTCTCGGTGATCATACCTTTCTTTTAGGTCATTCCAAAGAACTAGTGGGTCTTTCACCATCAAATACTCAATTTTTAAATCATCATGTAAATGGTGACGAAGGAAAATCATGGATCTGGCTTTGTTTTGATTAGATGTTTCATTTTGTTCTTTAATTGTATCTTCAAGACCATGTGCATTTAGATGAATTTCCGCATCTAGCATCCAAGATAAATAATTCTTTCCTAATATCAAGAGCCATGAATTCGAGTTTTGCATAGTTCGCAAGGTTTCGTTTGACATGATTCAAGCTATTTAAAAAGAAAAATAAGCAAGAGTTATTAAAACAGAAATATTAATGATAATAATAGAAAATTCAAAAAGACAATAAAGGAGAATTAAAATTTTATGACTTCCGGTCATAATTTTAGAAGATTATGACTTCGGTCATATAATAGAATTATATGGCTTCGGCCATAACATACAAGAGATTGTACTTGTAACGAGTTAACATAAAATTAACAAAAATAATAACATAACATTAATAATAAAAGTAAAATGCTTAAAGTAAATGTTACGTTAGTAACATAAAAGTAAATGTTAGATTAGTAACATAAAAGTAAATATTATGTTAGTAACATAAAAGTAAAAGTTATGTTAGTAGGAGGTAGAACCATCCATGTAAGAGTCAAAATAATAATAAAGTGCTAGCATTAAAATTAAACTTAGGTTAGTAACATAAAAGTAAATATTATGTTAGTAACATAAAAGTAAAAGTTATGTTAGTAGGAGGTAGAACCATCCATGTAAGAGTCGAATAATAATAAAGTGCTAGCATTAAAATTAAACTTTGGAAGTAGAACCATCACATGTAGGAGGTAATAACAATATATATTGTGCACAAGAATAAAACATTATATAAAATAATTAAATCAAGGATGAATAGTAAAATAAATAATCTCCAATCTCACACATGGAACCCGATGTTTAAAACATTCGGTAAAAATATAATGTCTTTAATTCCATGTTGCTAAGATCATCACAGATCAATATAATAAACATGTAGAGAAATCATTAAAAGATAATAAGAAAATCATACCTTCTTTAGAGCACTTTCGTGCTGATAACGTGTTATAAAACTAAAGATAACTTAAGATAAATGAAGAAGAATAAGAGCAGAATAATTCTAGAGAGAGAAAGTAGAGAGAGGAGTTCTCATTCAAGTGTATTCTGAATGTTTACAATGGACGTCTATTTATAGAAGGAAAATGGGTCCTTAAGTGTAATTATTCCACCTGGGTCATTAGTCGTAATTTTCCCCAAAAATCTCAAATATTCAAACCCGTCATGCGCCGCCGTGCATTCGAATTTGAGAGAAAGTTCGCGTGGGCCCCACATGAATAGTATCCGTATACGTGAATAGTGAATACGTATACGTGAACAGTAACTCCGTATGAACAGTAACTTCGTAAATATTGAGGGCCAAGAGTCAATGGACATCCACATAATTAGTATATTCATAACAATTTTCCATATTTCGGTCTTTTTTGTATCTCCATGGGTTTCTCTTCTTGAACTAATACAGATCCAAGCACTAGTTCCTTATAAAGACCCACTCCCTTTATTTCTTCTTCCCCGCCCATCAGTATCTTTGGGTTCAGAAACTGTAGGCTCTGAAGTGGCCCACAATTCATGCTCTCCTTCGGGCCCATATTCTTGTGGCCCACACTTTTTTGTTGATAATCTTCAACCTTTCCACTGTGTCCCTCTCTCTTTCGTGAACATTTCTAGCCTCCCTTGCTTCACAGGTTGACCTTCTCCCTTCTTTTTTACCCTCATAATTAAATGCTCTGTTCTTTTTTCTTGTCACTAGTGCCTTTTCTATATTCAGTGTGTTTGGGAACCCGGTGGGTAAGCGTTCAGGGCAATGGCTTTATTAGTAGAAAAAAAGCCAGATTAGTGTCATTTAGGTCAGCGTTTAAGTGATTGGGCTTTTCCCAAAAAAGCTCAGTACCGTGGAAGTCGAATCTAGGAGCATTGTTGCAGTGTTCGCCATTTATCGTCCTCTCACACCTCGAAAAGCAAGAGCCAAGTTTCTTTGCTTTCCCCTTTCCTTCCTTGTGTTAGATATGAACCTTCCATGTGTTAGATTAGCCAAGTCAAATTTGTGTTTATGTTTGTTTCGTCTGTCTCTCCGTCAACCCTTCCTCTGTTCGGTCACCACTGTCGATGTCTCCTCTATCGAACCACTATATCACTGCCAACCCTCCTTTGTCATATGTGCTTCATGATCGTAGTCGGACTCAATGGAAGGATGGAGGGTAGAAGCAGCTTGCAGTGGCTAGGCTTCGAAGTCAGACTTGGAGAAGAAAATAAGAGTAGAGAAGAAGAGGAAAGAAAATAAGAGTAGAGAAGAAGAGGAAATATTGATCGAAGGAACAGAGCAACTCTCTGGAAATCATGATTGAAGAAGGTTTTTTTGTAAAAAAAGAAAAAGTGAAATTATTGTTTAAGGTGTTGGAAGGAACAGAGGAGAAGACTAATGATGTTTTTTTTTTTTTTTAGGAATTAAGGAAACTAAATAAGGTACTTAATCATATCATATATTGTGTATCGTTAGATTATATATTAGTTTATTAGTCAAACTAATTGATTTGAAAAAAAAAGAATAAAAACACTTTTAAGTAATTTAATTAGTTTCCTTAATCCAATTGTAACCTTGGACCCACTCGCACCAAAAAGCATCACCAAATTTAGTTCTCCATGAAACACTACAGAAGGCTCGATCAAGACGTCTAGAGTCTACGGCTTGTTTGTGTTATTGGGCCTTTCAAGGTAAACGGGCTACCTTATGAGCCCATGTCAATTAACTGGGATCTATCAATATGATCCGAGAAGCACTGCCATTTTTGATAATTCATAGATCTTCCTTCTTTCTACTCATTGGTTGCCTTTATATCATCGAAATCACCTTCTAGAAGCCATGGACTTGAGGCACTTTATGAGGAACAAGGAACACCTGAGAAAGTGAGAGAGTAATAGAGGATAGTGGTGGTGGGCGAGGAAGAGAGGTAATGTAATAGGAAGAGGGGTTTCGCAACCAGAACAGAGGTTTCAGAATTCAGAAAGAGCAACGTATAAGTCCTAAGGTAAGGTTTCGCGTGAATATTTGGTGCTTTTGTTTTTAGACTGGATGAATTAAAACGCCAGACTTAAAGGTTAACATTTAAGACCGTCCTTTAATAAAATCCGGTCTTAAAAGTAATAAACTTTTTGTTTATTTTTTCCAATATTTTATACCGGCCACAATTTAAGTCCGGTCTTAAAAGTATAACTTTTAAGACAATTTTTTTATATATGTTCGGTTTTAAAATTTTTAGTCCTTTATATTTAATTTTTTCCTTATTATTTTGATCCGCAGAAAATAAGTCGGGTTGTACGAGATTTCTTTATAAAGTAATTGATATTTTCAATTTTTTTAATAACATTTTTAAGACCAGTTGTTTTGTTAAGCGGTCTGAATAATATATTTAAGACCCATTAATAAAGGATCCGGTCCAAGAAGTTTTTGATATTTACAAAACTGCCACCGGTCATATTTTTAAGACCAGTGCGTCATTACTCCACTCTAAACGAAACGGTCTTAAAGCCTTGTTTTGCACTAGTGATGTAATGAATTAAACATAAAGTCACTAATTGTACCTTCTGCATGTCAGATATAAATGTGACTTTAGCACCATTATCAAGATCAAGCGAGGACTTAAGCCACTCACGGAGCCAAGTCTAATTAACTCCAATCTCTTTCTCTGGCAACCCAAAAGCTAATAGATACAATGAGTCATTTGCGTGTAAATGTCCCATCATGCCCAATAAATAGTCGATAACCAACTTTCGACCCAACCTAACACATGAAACAAACTTTTAGATTTTTAAAGCATCACACACAATAACATAGTCACAAATATTAACCAATAGAAAAAAGAAAAATACATACCTTAGATGAATTAAAGTAGACATAAATTCTTCTAAATAGCTTCCTCCCTTGCTCTAAAGCTTTGGTACTTAACTCAATGCTAACATCGAATCCTCGATTTGAAACTTAAGCTCATTGCACTAAGCTTTTAATTTGGAAAATTCATCTAAGAAACCCCATCCATGTCCTGCATTATTATCTTTTTGGCCTCTTGCACTTATGTTTGTTGACATACTTTAAGTTTATGCCCAACTTCTTTCTTTATTTCACATATACTTTATTGATGATTCTCTTGTATTTTCTCCTTGAAGTATTCAACTAGTCACCTCACACTTGCCCTTTGATTCTTATAAACTCTAGCACACATATGCTCATGAACCAGAGGCTTCAACTTGTACCCAAAATATTATTCCCACTTTAGATGCATACAAACTAAAAGAGCAGTCCTCTTCACAGGTGGCTATTACCATCATCCCACTTCTAACTATTTTTACATTAACCTTATTCTCAATAACATAGTTATCAATAGCCCTCCTCAACTCACATTTATCCAAAAATGCCATACCCAACATGAAGAAGGGCCTATTTTGAGACCCATCAAACTCACTAGGACCAACTTTATCTTATGGAGGCCTACCATCATCATTGAGGCCCAAATCTCCCTTATCCTCATCACAAGATTACCCTCAAACCATTGATATATTTCATAATCACCCTCTCTCTTCACTATCAGAACGCTCAAACTCTAACAATGTCATTTAGCTCTCATCCTCACTATCAGAGTCATCTCTATCATCCCTATATCACCCTCATCACAGTTACCTTCCCCAGTCTCTCCAACATTTTTGTACAAATTATAAGCAAATTCCAGAAGCATTGTTCAAAATATCTTCAAACACATCAACATCAACATCAATATCATCTATGTTATCAACCCACCAATTTCATCTAACCCAACTATGTCTTCTATACACTCAATCACATCTTCATCTTGCCCTAACCCTCCATCATTTCAATTTGCCCCTATTGTCTCTCTCCTTCATTTTCAATTTCCCTCGACTGTAATACTTGTATATTGTCCTAGAAGCTTCTAACATATTTCTCTTTACTTTTACGCACACTTTCTTTCACAAAACCATTTCAGTTACCTTCATTAGTTGAGTCACATAATTCTCTTTAGGTGGCTTGGCGTTTTCTCCCTCCACGACGTCTACAACTACGATCTTGTCTTCGACAAGGGCTTTCTCATCACCATTTGTTGCCATTATATCTACAACAAGTAAATCAAGAAATTAATCAAGGGCTTAAAAAAAAAACACTATTCTGCCTAAAAAATATTGTTTTGGCAATTGATGGTTACCTGTCAAGATTCTCCTTTCCCTTTGTACAATACCCTAGCCAAATCTGGATTCTTTCCATGCATGCATGAATTTCGTTTATTTTTGCTTAACCACACACTCGCTTTCTCACTCTGTTGCTGTTGATCACTCAGTGATTTTGTCCACAAATTTCCGCTTAGATTTTGTTTGCCATGAGCCAATTTTGAGTGTCGACTTGCTTATGGGTATCGTATCTCAGTCTCATCAATTATTTGCCTCTTTTCTTTTTAACTTAATAGAGCTATTTTTTAAAACAATTAAAACATGATTACCGGTGACAAAACCCAACCTTTACACGTGTATGCCTTATCACCATTTACTCTCTGCCACATCACCACTTGAAGTCAAACTTCTTTCCCCCACAAACTATTTAAGAGTCAAAATCTACCAAGGTTAACGACATTGGTTGAATTGGCACATTTTAAATTCTTCATTGGTAATTTTACCTCTTCTAAAACTTATTTATGCTGGGTGCTTTTTAGGTAAAACTTCATTAGTAAAATTGCACCGGCCTTAACCCTTTGAATTATGTTCAAATAGTTTGTGAAAATCTTAAAGAACAAGTGCCTAGGATACATGTTTAATAGTACTTATCGTTCTTTTGTTACAATGACCTCTGCAATTTTTCATTTACTTCTGATCAGCAATGAATTTTTAGGGAAGAAATTTTCTCTTCTTCTCATACAAGAGTGAAAAAAATTACAAAACAAATTAATTTATCAATTCCTTGATTTATATATATTTAACTTAATCATTATATTTTAACTTCTTTTAATTCTCTCCCATAAATTGCTCCATTTGAAAACTAATTATCATTCATCGTCAATGCTTATACTAATAAACTTAAATGTTATCAACACCAAATCTAGAGAGTTAGGGCCTTGTAACTCAAATGACACTAAGCACTAAGTTTTTTTAAATATAAGATTGTGAGTTCGAACTCTTGTAAAGGGCATAATGAGTATGTGAGTGAATTATGTCAACCAAAATTAAAAATCTAGTACAGGGCATATTGAGTACGTGAGTGAGTTATGTCAACAAAAATCTAGAAATCTAGCGATCTAGTTCAACTTAATATTGAAAACATAATATAGTAATATAAAAAAGGATAATACCCTATTTTTTGAATATTATTTCTCAACTATAAATCCACAATTAAGAAATAAGAGACATAGCCATATGTGATATGTGATGATTAAAACTTGACATAGTGAATATGAGGAACTTGACCTAAGTTTTGTCGATATAGTAATTATTTGACTCTAATAACTACATCAATGCATGTATATATTTATGATTTCATTTGATTATAAATTAGAATTCGCATTTTTCATATTGAGTGCCCATCGTATATTCATATATAAAAAACTTGGAAGTAGTGTTCACATGCGGACACGGTGTAGCATGGTTAAATATTATAGAAGGCTGTTAAAGTTCATTATAAGAATTATAAGTGTAATTTTTTATTAAGTTAGCTAGCTAACAAACTAATTAATTGATTAATCAGGCCAAGACAAGTGCATAAAATAATGAAACAAGTGATGGGAAATAATTTCTTCGAATGCTAACACAGGTTGATCCAGTTGGTGAAAGGGTTGCCTCATAATCACAAGGTCGTAAGTTCACCGATTTGAGGATCTTGTAAGTGGATGATCTGTCGTAAGTACTTCTGTAAATGTTCTTTGAGCCTAAAGGCATACTCTGACCCTAAAGGTAAGCCGCGAACCCAACTCATCTAAACTTTTCCTTACCAAAAAACTATTTGTGTACCTTTTCATGTTATCTTCAAAACTGAGGAAGAAATATAGACTACAAATATAATAGATCTGTACGCGATCATTACAAATAAAGTCGTATGGATATATATATCCTATGAAGAAAGAACAATACACACCCATAGATATATGTATACACATATGTACATACATGCCGGACATACATACATACATACGTACGTACGTACGTACGTACATGTTTGTTCATCATACATCAAGAACTGTTTGGCTCAACTGACATTTAGCAACTCCTTAATATTTAAACTTGAGGTTGCATATCTGATCTGTTCGATTTTGACCCTTCATAGGTGCGATGGATGCGTGTAGTTTCTTTCTACTGAAGAAGGATGGCAAATATTTTTTTATTTTTTATTTTTTTATATCATAAACTAAACCCTAGATGAAGCAGAAGAAAGGAATCGGCCGGGCAGAAAATAACATGGGTTGAAGTTTGAACAGAGAAAATTTGAATTCTCCGTAGAACAAAGAAACATTTTATCATAAAACATTCATATATATATATATACACACACACACACACACACGATTACCACTCATATATCTCAGTTATTGTTGACATACACAAAATCTTCAAATATACATATGCTCATCTGCAAGAAAATCTAGTAACACACACAGAGGAGATCAATAGTCATCGATCATCACTTTATCGATACAAACAAGAAGATCAACCTGCTGTATGTAAAGGCACGCCATAAAGTACAATCTTGAATTACTGTAAACCAAACCAAACCTGGAAAAGACTAACGCAAAGAAGACGAAAAACCCCATATATATACATACATACATACATATATATATATATATATATATATATATATATATATATATATATATATATATATATATATATTTGTGTGTGTGTAGAGAGAGAGAGAGGGGGGGGGGGGTAAAAGACTATGACGGTATAACTACATATACATATAGTAAGTAAAGATTCGGACCATAACGCTTCAATCCCCCGATATAGAGCTGCAAAAGAAGAAAATAGACCTTCTTTTTTTAAGGGTATGTGTGTATTTCAGAAGAGGAGTAAGAGAGTGGTATGGTGAAGGTAGTAGTGATGGAAGAAGGAGAAGGTATAGGGTTTCTTCTTCTTGAGGGAAGCCATGATCGATGTTGGTCTTCTTCTTCTGAGTCTTTTTTTCTGATAAGTGGTGTTTGTTTTAGAGAGGCTAGCTCTCTAAGGAAGAAGAAGAGAGGTTGGTGGGGGGAAGAAGATAAAGGAAGAAGAAGAGAGGTTGGTGGTGGGATGAAGAAGATACGAAGAGTGATGATGAAAGTGAGGGGAATAATGATGATAGGAAGAGGGTATGAGAGGACATGATCATGACGTGTTTTGCGTGGAAGCAAGAGATTATCAAAAATCTCTTTTTGTGTATTCTTGGGGTCTCATAATTCTAGAGAGAGAGAGAGGACTTACAGTTCTTCCATGGCTTCGTTTACATGAGGTTAATTATCATTTTTTAATCCACCACGAGACTCTTTTTATCAGACACTCTAGCCCCACACATAAATATTCATAAATACTCGTTTTCTTTTTTGACACGCATAGATACTCGTTTTCTTTTACAAAGAAATGCAATTTCTTTTTCTTTTTTTTTTCTTTTACATGAGGTATAGAAATGCAAGTTCTTTGTTGGGGAAAAAAATGTTAGGTCGTTGACATAATTATCAAATACTTGATATTGCCTGAAACCGGTTTCCCGGCCTATCTTTGAGATAGGCAGGGAAAACCTATCTCATCTGGACCGTCTAGATGGGATCCGGACGGTCCGATTTAACTTTTTTTACTTACTTATTTTTAAACGAAAAAAATTATCTTTTGAAAAAATATTAGTTAAGAGATTATCTTTATTTTAGATTCTCTACCCATTAAAATAATTTTTTTAAAAAAATTAAAAGAAATAAAAATTAAATCAACCGTCGGATGGGATAGGTTTCCCTTGCCTATCCCAAGGATAGGCAAGGAAACCAATTCCGATATTGCCTCGTCAAATGTGAAAGTTTTGCATAAAAGACTTTATATAATTTAAAGTAACTTTTCACACGTACAAATAAGCTTAAAAAAAGGTTATATATAAATGTATCCATCGAAAAAAAAAAGGTTATATATAAGTGGAGAATGTTATTATCCTCAATCACGTGAAACTAGGAACAACCTTAATTTCTCACTAAATTCTATCGTTTTTTTTTTTTGAACAATTAATTCTATCGTATTTCACTCTTCTGAATCCGTACATTCTATAACTTAGTTCTCCATCCTGTTTAACTACTTACTTTGTGGATATATATTTCCTCAAGCCTCCTTCAAATCCTTCATCAAACATTAATATTACCTTACATGAAATCTTAACTTTGCTTCTTCTTCTTTTTCTGTTGTTAGTATTAGGGTTATTCCAAAGTCATTTTATCTTTTTATCAAAAAAATATTTAAGTATAAAATGTGTAGAAAAATAGGAAAAAAAAAAAGATAAATATTTTTATTCATTTTCTACATTAGTTGTAAGAAAAGGTACAACCATTGAAAAAATTTAAATTTCTATATCAATAATATCTAGCCCAACTATATATTTCTTAAAAGATATATTTTTTTGATTTTTCTTACATTCACTTTAAATTTTTAGATATTTTATTTTATTTTCAAATTATTACCTATTATAGTTATTTTCAGTAAATATAAAATAAAATATCATAAATAAATAATTATGATATAGAAGAATTAATAAGTATATATGGTAAGTAAAATTTTTATAAGAATTAAACTGTGTATTTTGTACAATTTATAAATAAAATAAAAATAATTGGGACACATACACACATCTATGTATATATATAAAAAAAATATTTTCTCTTCACCTTACCAAAAATTATTAGTCTCCATAATGGGCAAGAGAGGATACACTTAGTATCACCAGATAAATTATACACTATCTTCTATTTTACCTATCAATAAGAAAAGCTGGGTTTGACTTTTTAAGAGAGACATTCTGTGAGGACTCTAAGGAGGTAATGGAAGTTAGCTGTTATGTGTATCCGTTTTCTCTCTGAAAAGTTGATCACCATGAAGACAGTAATGTATTTTAAGACAAACAAGAGTGATTTTATATTTGGAAGAAAATTATAAAAAGGTTAGATTGATAGAAATAAAAAGTAACAGAGTCCACCCTTGATATGAAAGCAGTTAACTCCGTTCAAAATAAAATCACTTTGATACTCAAATAGTCAAATCAGAAATATTAGTTGGCCTCGATTTTTATGGTTCAATCAGTTATAAACTGGCAATCGAACCTATAATGTAATTATTAAATAAAAATAATTATATACGTATAATGTATAAGAAATAAATTTATGATAAGTTTAATTGTCAAGATAATATATGGCATAAAATATATATACTTTTTTCAAAAAAAAAAAAAAACCAATATATATGTTTACAAATGGTCTTAAAATATATTGAACTTTTAAAGAGGGTCGTTTTTTTTTTTAAAAAAAAAAAAAAAAAATCAAGTTCTTTTCATTTTTCAACTTTTTGTTTATCAAGAACACAAAATCCCTCTAGCTATCTAAATATTGCTCTGATTCTCAGTTTAATTTTGGGTTCCAACGTACTCAACTTTAGTCCAACCTTGTCAACCATAAAGACCATCTTTTTAACCCAAAACGAGCCGCTAGTGAGTCTGGTCGATGATCGGACCGCCCAGTATGATTTGGTTGTTTCATTATGCCACTTCATCTAAATATGAGATAAACATACAGAAATTTGAGTTCCAATACTTTTTTTTTTTTTTTAATGAGTTCTATAAAGAAGGAAACATACAAATGTTAAAAATATCCGATAATAAATTAACAAGAAAAACATATTGACCAAGAATGTGTAAATAACTTGACTATGAACATCAAGATATCTAAAAACATAGAAACTTTTAAAATTAAACTACATATCATAGGCTCTCAATGTGAAGTTAATCTTATGTTAGGCACTTCATAATCCATCTTCTATATAACTATTTACTATCCATATAAAAGTTCTTGAAAACTTCTTTGTCAATTGGGGAAATTCCCAAAGTTCATTATTTTAATGCATCATTTTTATGCCCCTTTGTATGTCACATTGAAAAAAACTCCAGATCAGAGTAAGTGATTTGGTGCTTTTGGTATTCATAATGATCTAATCTAGCAGCATGGTGTCTTAACCTAGGTAAGAAATATGATTTCTTTTCTTTTAAAGGGTAAGAACTCCCATTGTGTCAAATAAATTATTTAATTTTCTAAATCTGATTTGGGAGAAAAGAAATCAAGTTATGCACCCCAAAATTTATTTAAATCTTCATTTTATGATAAAAGAATTTTTAGGCATCTCTCATTACGTGAGCTCTGATTGCAAATAGTCATATATATCTTGTTCCTTATACTACCCCTGCCCTAGAAAATATTAGCTAGCTTCCCCTCTAATAAGTTCCTGCTTGGATGGACTATTTTTATTACTAGAAATATTAAGAAAAGAAAATCTTCTTTCTACTTTGTCGATGTTATATATTATGGAGAATTGATTCAGAATCTTGTCTGGGTCAAAAATCAGGCTTCCTCATCAAAATTGTTTTTTTTCCCCTCATTGGATGATGAACTATCCCACCTCATAGAATTCACCGTGCATGGTCATGGTGCACTACTACAGAAAATGTGATGTATGACGATTATTATCTGTCATATATAGCAGTTCCGAACTGTCATATATGCGAGCGCTATAAAAGCTCAGTGTAGATATATTACGGTTCTAAACCATTATTTATTCCGAACCTATTATAACATTATCATATAACACCTGTTATGTATTGAGGCTTGGTAAGGCTATGATATGCCTATTGTTGTGATAATAATTAACGAGCTTATATAAACAAATGTCATAATATATGTTAATGTTTGCATCATACATAACAGTTCTGCTTTAACAACCGTTATATATGTTAAACATATATCACAGTTCTTTTAACAACCGTTATATATAGTTGACATAAATAACGGTTGTTAAATAGCAACCGTGATTTATCAAAACTAATTTTTTTAAAAACAAATGCGGGAATTTTTGCATTCGATATCTATGTAATATAGATATATATAACGGTTGTTAAAATAACTGTGATATATATATGCACTAGTGCAAAAAAGGGCTTTAAGACCGGACGAAAGAGGTATCGTAAGACCGGATCTGCGACCGGTCTTGTTCCAGGCGGTATTAAAAGTCTGTAACTTTTAAGACCGGATGAACGACCAGTCTTAAAAATTTAGACCAAACTTTTGAAATATCCGGTCTTAAAAGTGTTTCAAAAAAAACCCCCCAAATGAAACAACCGGTCCCAAATCACCAGATCTGGCAACATTTTGAATGTCCCTCCATCATCAGCAACGGAGAACCAAGAGAAGATTGGAAGCAACACCAACAAGAAAAACAAAAAAGATGAATACAAAGTCCAGAAATAAGAAAACATAACAAGAAATAGAAATCATTCACCATGGGAACTGAATTTGAATCAATATAAAATCAGATGTGAAATTGAAGTCCAGATCTACAAAAAAATCACAAGCTTAAAGCAACCAAATCTGAGCAAGATCCTCTTGTCGATGCTGGCAAAGCTTCAAGCAACCAAAATCAAAGTCCATATCTGAGCAGGAGCGGTCAAGGTAGGAGCAAACAGACTTAAGCAAGAAGAGATCTGGGTTTGGTTTTAAGCCGGATCTGTGCGAAGGCGGTGTGGGAGGAGCCATAGATTGAAGAGGAAGGAGCCGCCGTCGTCCAGAATCCTTGAAGCAGTACGCTTGCGCCATTGCTGAGGATTGGAGTTGATGCCATCGCAAAACCCTCGAAGCATCTCACTGCCAACGTTGCCAAGGATTTGATTGTGTGGCTCTTAGGATGACTTACGAAGATTGCGAGTAGGTTAGAGGAAGATGATGTCATTCTTGCTAAGGATTTGACCCGTGAGGCTCTTGGGACACTTGTTGAATCTATAACTAAGCAAATTTTATATCACCAAGAAGACAAGCACGCTCACAGACTTAACGAGTTTAGTTTTTTTTTAACACTTTTAAGACCGATTGTTTGTAAAAACAGGTCTTAAAAATATATTTTTAAGACCGGATCCTTTATAATCCGGTCTTAAAAGTGTTCTATATATTTACAAAATTGC
Organism: Acacia melanoxylon; assembly: GCA_019022615.1. NCBI lineage: Eukaryota > Viridiplantae > Streptophyta > Magnoliopsida > Fabales > Fabaceae > Acacia > Acacia melanoxylon. Next base: position 23,203,968 of record JAFJYJ010000001.1, on the reverse strand, counting down.
CACCGGTCATACTTTTAAAACCGGATCTTTTATAATATGGTCTTAAAAGTCTTCTATATATTTACGAAATTGCCACCAGTCATACTTTTAAAACCGAATCTTTTATAATCCGGTCTTAAAAGTATTCTATATATTTGTTGGAAATTCAGATTTAATTAGTTAGCATATATGATTATATTGTGCAATTATTTTAATTAAGCTGTTAGAGAGATTTTAGGAATTAAGTTAGCAGATTATGGTATTTTGAATTTCGTAATTATATTCCTGATTGTAATCATCTTAAGTTGTTAGAGAGATTTTAGGAATTAAGTTAGCCGATCATGATTTTTTGAATTTCGTAATTATATTCCTGATTGTAATCATCTTAATTAAGTTGTTAGAGAGATTTTAGGAATTAAGTTAGCTTTTTGAATTTCGTAATTATATTCCTGATTGTAATCCCTAGATTATAGGAACTGCGCCTGTCGTCGAAGATTATTTACTTATTAGCATCTGTATATAATTCCAATTAAGCGAAGGAATAAATCATCGCATTCTCGGACTCTTCTTTAATCGGCGTCTTCTCACAATATTTACGAAATTGCCACCGGTCATACTTTTAAGACCGGATATTTTATAATCTCGTCTTAAAAGTGTTATATATATTTATGAAATTGCCACCGGTCATACTTTTAAGACCGGATCTTTTATAATCCGGTCTTAAAAGTATTCTATATATTTACGAAAGTGCCACCGGTCATATTTTTAAGACCGAATCCTTTATAATCCGGTCCAAAAAGTTTTTTATATTTACGAAACTGTCACCGGTCATACTTTTAAGACCTGATTCTCTATAATCCGGTCTAAATGAGGCGGTCTTAAAGCTATTTTTTTTGCATTAGTGATGTTTAGCTATATAAAAGTTAGATATTGTAATATATAGTTGACTGATGTATATATGAACGAATTGAGCATCTCATATACCTTAGTTTTATCAACATTTTTAAGCTCATTTGTGATTATGTCTTTCATGTACTGCATCACACATCACCCATAATCGTTGTTGTTGTCTGGTTTCTTTGGGTTCTATGATAAGAAAAATTCTTCAGGAAGTTATATATATAGACACACATACACAAATACAAACACTATATTGTGTGCTTCATCAATTTATTAATATTATAGTCAAGGGCGGACCTAGGGGGGTTAGGGGTGGCCCCCCTAAAATTACAAAATCGACCCAAAATTTTAGGAAATTATATTTCAGCCTCATAAAAATTTCAATATTTTCAACTTAGTCCCCACTAAAAGTTTCGTGGAGAGACTAAAATGAAAATATTGAAATTTTTATAGGGTTGAAATGAACTTTCATGAAAAACTGGGTTCTATTCTGTAATTTTCGCCCCCTAATTACATTTATGGTTTCGCCTCTAATCATAGTCATTGGAGGATAATATATAGACACACACGAACGCACACCTTCAGACGCAATCATTCACTACTACAGAAAATGGCTTTTACTTCCCTAATTGGCGTCCTATTATCAAAAAAGGAAGTAAAAAAAGACGCGGTGGCATTTTTGTAATTATTGTGTGACTTTTGGCGTCTAAGTTTTATACTTAAACGCCAAAAGTCCACCCATGGCGCCAAAATCAAGTGTAAAGGTGCGCCAAAGCGGGAACTGGGCCAAAAAGAAACCACTTTTGGAGTCTAACTTTTATTATTAGACGCCCTAAACGCAATTTTTGGAGTCTAACTTAAATTATTAGATGCCCTAATGTTTTCTTTTTCACCAAAAACATACCCTTCCTCGTATTGTCTCCCGTGTGGCCGTCGATTTCTCAGTCTCTCAGATTTCCTCTCAACCCTGTTCCGCCTTGTCTCTTCTCTCGCTCCACCGTTGTTCGTCGTCCCCTCTCCACCGTAGCTCCTCCGATCAACGTCCTCTCTCTCACCGTCCTCCTTGCCTCGTCTGTCACACCGTTGGATCTTCGTGGTCCTTCCCGTGGTCGTCGCCGTGGACTGGTCGTCACCGTGGAAACCGGTGCCGTTTCCTTGGTCGCCGCTGTTACCATCGCACCTTCAGGTATCTTCTTCCTCATCCCATTTGTGCCGAAAATTGATGTTTCTCTTCTTTATTTAAAAACTAGTTGCTTCATGTGTTAGGTTTTAATTTTGCAGTATCATCACAAAATGAACTAATTAGCTCTCTTCTTGCAACTAAGGTATGTTAAATCTACCAGACTTGATATGGATTCTTCCTTCCCTCTCCTACATAATGCCAATCTGATTAAATTTTCTTAGGGGGGCATTTTGGGGGAGGGTGGTTCGTATGTTCTTAGTTTCTTTCTCTATTGTCTCTGGTGAAAAGCATTTAATTGGGACATTAGTTAGCTTCAAAATATAAATGCGGAATGATTTTGGCAGTCAAACTCATTGCTTTGCCAATAAGTCAAGACAGTTACGAATCCATACAGTCAGTAAGAAGTGTGGCAAAGTTCTATACTTTTGCATGTCCTGATCTTGGCCCTTATACTCGTTATTTTATCTATGCCATGACAATCCTATTCTCCTATGTACGGATCCATGAAATAACTTGAAGGTCTTATTGAGCACATTTGCGTCAGACTAACTCTTTGCTTCTGTTTTCTTACTAACAGAATCTAGTATATGTTATCTTTATTACTGTATCAATTATCATGAAGTCATGGCAACTATTGATCAACATTTTTTTACCATAGTCACTTTTATATTTTCAAGTTTGTACTGACAAATGTCAGATTACATGTCTAACATACACCCATAGATTTGTTGGTCGTCTCTTCATTTGTTTTGTAGTGGTAGAGTGTAACCTGGAGTTGGAAGTCCTTATTTCCATAATTTGCAAAGAAAAAGCTTCCTCAGAATTGATGCCATATAATGTATTTCAAACACGATTTTTGGGTTGTGCACATTGGGTTTGAAACTTTCATCATTATTCTCAACTACATTAGGATTAAGAACTAATTTCTGTTACATTTTATAAGTATGATTAAGGCACAAATTAGGATAGGCAAAGGTTGAGCTGCATTATTTTTCTTGCCATGTACTGCTCAGATTTTGGGAGTCCTAAGATCATCTCCTATATATGCATTTGATATCTTGTCTAAGCAATGCAAGCCTGAAAGCAATTAATTGACCAAGAAATATAGATATTGGTGAATAAAATTATTAGAATATCATCTCTTAATAAATGTTTGTATATGTCATCTTTTAAGTTGTGTTCTTATAAAATACAGAGTATTCTATATGATCGATTAGTAGAACCAGAATTGGTACTTGTCATATACCTGTTCTACTTTTTCTTGCATTTCCATGGAGTGTACACTTGTTCAATTTGAAACCTGATTTTGTTGTTAGTATTGTATTATATTATAGGTTACAATGAATTCTGGGTAAACAACTTGTCTATTCTCTGCTATTTTCAATTTAGACTTCAGAATGTAATTGTCAAGGAAAATCCAGATTTTGTCAACAAAATGCTAATGATTTGCATCTAATCTGGGGGGCTCTAATTTCTGTTTGTGCTGTAATAGAACTCCTAGGATAAAATATGATCTGAAGCCGTAGGTTCGAGTGTTCAAATGGTAGTGATTAGTGTAACCATTCTCATCCTTGTTTTAGATTATGACGAAAAAAAAACACAAGAAGGAAAAAAAGTTGCTCATTTAGATTGTATTTGCTTTGTTTCTATCATTGTAAAGCTGATGTTTTCATTATAATAAATTATGCATCTGCTTTGTGATTCTCAACTCCTTCCTTTGTCTCATTGTATACCGGGCGATGAAATTCCCGCGCAATCAAGTCGGCTACAAGTGATTAATCATATTACTTATTCAAGATGATTTAATTAATTGTTCGAAATATTTTGATTTGTAAGTTTGGAGTTTATTCCAAACAATAAATTATCACAAGAGCTTATATATAGACTTGACAGTGAACTACTTTAATGGACTGACCTATTAAACCTCCATTATTAGGTCTCTTCAACTCATATCTCTGATCTGAAGTGTTTGCCTTTTTTTTTTGTCTTTCCTTTTTTATTAGCCACCTGAACTACATGAACTTGATTAAAAAAGTGATGACTTCATGTAATACCCTTACCATTGAAGTTAGTTGGAATAATTCTAACGTTCTCTTTGTTGTTGTTGTCATTAGGGTTGCGTAGAGAAAAGAAAGCTCAAGCATCGGAATTCAAATTCCTTGTTGGAGAAGCTTAGCTTCCAATTAGGTTTGCTTTACTATGTTTCTGTTAATTTTAACGTGTGGAACTTACTTTGTTTAGCTGATAGAGGACATGAAGTATAATATGACCAATGCCTTTGGTTGCTGTTTTATGTTCTTCAAATTCCCTGCCCTTTTAATTTTGGGTAAAGCTACTCATTTCTTAGTTATCCTTCTTTCAAATTTCAACTCGATAGTAATTGGAAGTGTTATGCAAAGCAAACATTGGCTTAATTATCTAATTGCTGTTTTGCAGCTGCTTTTCTATTCTGTAAAGACTAGAGAGAATCTAATATGAGTACTATAGTACAAAGAACTCCAAAGACTTGTGGCAGCTTTGTTCACTAGTGTGTACGTCCTTGCGCTTCGCTATTTTGTGGGCGCTTTCTCGATTTGAGATTGTATATGAGTCTCCTTGGACATATTAATAGATCTTGAGCTTGATTGTGTTTGTGTCAAGGCTTTTCACTTTAACTTGCCCTGTTGCGCCTTGTTTTGACATATAAATTGCTTTGATTTGGTGGCATCTGTCATTTTTTTTAGCTTGATTGTGCTTGCTTTGGAATTTTGTTCAAAATTCCCATTTGAACAAACAGTGTTTTCTTGAAGAATTCTCTCCAATTTTGAACAAAATCATTTGGTTTGTTGCTTTGGAACTAAGTGCCACTTGGCTTGCACATTGATTGGATTTTGTTCAAACCCATCAACACTCTCCTTGAGCTCGAGCTGGAAAATTTTCAAAAAGTTTGACCGAAAATTACAAGCTTTGGTTAACTAAAGATTTGGGCTATTTTGAGCAAGTTCAATAGTTTTGCTATTGGGTGTGGTAAATTATGGCCAAACTCTATCGGTTTGGGAACTTTTTGATTTGTTTCCCTTTGTCATTAGGTGTGTTTTTTTTTTCGTTCTGATTTTTCTTAGTTTTTAGTGTATTTTTGAGTTTGTTTTAGTTGGTTATTGATTTTTTTGTGGTGTTTGGTAGTGCTCTACTGCTCTAGGTCATATTCACATTATCATAGTAGTATTGCATTCCATTTGCTTATAATTTTTTTGGAAAGAGAAAAGAGTAATTGTTGTCACATGCTTGTTGCTACTGTTCTGGACTGCTGCTGCTATCATTATCATAAATCTTCTCTCATGAATTTCTTTGGCTAAGAGCAATACTCAAGAGTTGTCCTTTGTGAGATCAAATCTTGTGAGTTGTTAAAATTCAGTATTGCTGCTGTTAAGTTTGATATAAGCTGTTTGAACATAACTTGTCATCATTGTGTGATTCATTCCCGGGTTTTGTGGTGAGCAACTTGAAATTCTTCATCTTTGTGAAACTGTTAAGCTGTGAGCACACTTGTTAATGCATTTCATATTTGCTTCCTTTGCTGTGTGATATTTTGGTGTTGTCAAAAGAAATGTTGTGTGGGATTTAATTGATGAATTTGTCATTAAGTTGTCATGACATTACGCTCTAAGATTCACGGAGCATGACTTTGGCTGAGTGAGAATCATTGCCTGTGTTTGGAATTAAATTTGATGTGAGTGTGGTAATGAATGCTTGATTAAAAAATAAAGAAAAAAAGTTGAACTGATATTGGAGTTGCTATTGAGTAGTTGTGTAAATTTGAATTTTTGGGAACTATTGAACATTACGTGACTTCCTTCTATTTTGATATTCAACAAGGAATTTTATTGAAACTAGTTGTCATTGCTTTAGTAGTTGCTGCCATTTTGACCATTTGAAGTCATTACTTGTTTAAATTGTTTTTATTTCGTTTTCTTCAAATTAATAGTATTTAGATAATTTCAGACTAATTCCGAGGACGTTACATTGATTAGGTCTTAATTGGAATTATGTGCATATTTGTTGTTAATTTGTACGTCTTTCTCCCTTTTATTTTTTGGAATATTATACTGCAATGTGATATTATTTTCTAGTTTTGGCCTGAGGACATCAATTGCTTTACATGGAAAACCTATGAATCTCTCTAAATATCACAATTGTTCAACTCGGACATGAAATTAAATATATAGAGATAAATCCTACCAATGTACTCCTTACTGTATGCTTAATTAGATGTTTTGTTTGAGAAACCCAAACTCAGGTTCAGTTAATGTGGAAGACATAACTTTGGTGCTTGTGAATTTGGGCAAAGTACTTTCATTGTGTTATCAAATTAACACACTGAATTGTTCAAGTGGTACAAGAAATGTAGGATGAATATCCCACGCCCATGCAAGTGAATTTTTGTGGGTCTCACTTGATTTTTGTATTCTTTTCACTTGGTGGTAAACTAATTAACTAAACTATATCTACAGTTTTTTCCCCGGCACAAGCCAATTATATAGTTTAAACGATTTAGTGATTTTTATAAAGTTAAAGTGTGTTCCTTTCTTGTGTACGGTCACACCAAACAAACCAAACATTTTTGTGGCTCACACTTATAATCCAAAGGAACATAGATAATCCTCTCTTCAAATTTATCACCCTCTTCCTTTTTTTGTTGACCATAGCAACGAGTATGTCTTCCCTCCCTTTTCTCTCTTAGTACACCGTACACGCCCCTAAGCAATGCTATTCAATCTCACGAGAATCTTGTGTTTGGATCAAATACCATCGTGCTGACTTGTTTCTCCATGAATTTCACTGCGAAAGTAAGGGAACTCTTAGCAAAACACCTTGGTTCTGACTTGCTATACTTAACTCTGTCATGATTTCTAGTTGCACTAGTTACAACTGATTAAAGGAATATAACTGTGCTATCGTGCTACTGTTTGTATGATCATCTCTTAGTGCATTTTGAGAATTCAATTTCATAGAACCTAAAATTCCTGAATTCAATGTTACTCACTGTTTTATTATGAGATTTAATTAATTCCTGACTGCTTGAGACCGCCATCTACACATCTGCTACACTTGAACCGAATTATTAATTGTGCATTGTTAAAGCACTTATTTTCTGTATTGCTAGGTGCTTTTGCATGGTCTCACTCCCTGGTAATACTATTTAATCTCGTGAGTTCTACCTTCTTGGTGAAAGGTTCGAAGCAAACTGTTGCGCTCTCAAATTAGGTCAGTTGCTTTCATTTTATTCACACACACATATTTTCCTCATATGAATACCTTCTAACTGAGTGAGAACAACACATGTCTTATGGCTTCATGGTTTACCATTACCAATGAAGTATATGTTAGTACGAATAATGACATGTGTTCTCTTTGTTGATGAAAGTGCTTGGATTTAATAACTGATATTGTTTTGAATTGCCTTAGTTAGTAAGTTTTGTTCGAATTAAGCTGGAATTGTTTGTTATTGTAATTTTGGGATGTCTTACTTTTAAGGGGAAATGCTACCTAATTTTTAAAAAAATATTGAGAAAAAAGCATGTCATTCTTGAAATTGTTATAAACTCTAGTGTTGTTGGAAATGTCGTAGGTGGTAATAAAATGGATCATAGTTGGATGAATGCTTTGAGAACTAGTGAAGAATATGAGAATGGGGTGGAAGAGTTTATTGAATTTGCTAGAAGGAATGTGGTTAAAAAAATGGGATGTATTTTTGTCCATGTGTGAATTGTTTAAATGAGAGTCGACGACATATTTCTGATATAAGGGATCACCTACTTTGTGACGGAATAAACCTCCGATACACAATGTGGATATGGCATGGTGAGGAAGTAAGAACTGCTGCGTCCCACGAAAATGAAGTTGGGGTAGATGATGATGGAATGGAGAGAATGATTCACGATGTTGAGGTAGAATCTTTTGCACAATCGCGTGAATATGATAACGTGCGGAGTGATGCAGAGACACCTTTGTTCCATGGTGCACTAAGTATACACAGTTGATTGGGACCTTATATTTGGTCAACTTAAAGGCAACAAGTGGGTGGACCGATAGTAGTTTCACAATGCTGCTTGAATTGTTGTGTGATATGTTTCCAGACAATAACGTACTTCCAAATCGTATGTATGAGGCAAAGAAAATCTTGTCTGCGATGGGTATGGAGTATAAAAAGATACATTCTTGCCCTAATGACTGCATATTGTACAGAAATGAGTATGAAGGCCTTAGTAAGTGTCCGAAGTGTAAAACTTCACGATACAAAGTGAAGAAAGATGGTGGTTTTAGAGATAGGAAAAAAAAAGGCAACCTTTAAAGGCGTTGTGGTATCTTCCAATAATACCGCGGTGTTGGTTATGATTAGTTTTGATGATGCCTTATATAGATGTCATTATTAAAAGCAAAAAGATTGAGTAATATAGTTATCTCCTACATTGACTAACTGCTATATTTAATGTAGATTATTCCAAGTTAAATTAAGGAGAATAATCAAGAAGGAGATAAGAGATGAAAGAAAGAAGTTCTTGCAATATAATTGGAATATCAGAATGTCAAGAAAGCAAGAAGTTATCAAAGGACTTTGAGAATAAACAAGAAGAAGAGAAGAGACTAGAGAAAGATGTTATCAAAAGAACTTGCACAATATAATAGGAATATCAACATTCAAGTTCTTGTGATACTGGAAGTCTCTATGATAGCGAAGTTGGAATGAAGCTTCATCACCTTATGGATATTGAAGAAGGTAGAAGGCGTAAAGAATGTGAGTCCAAGTCAAATGATGAAGAATGATCAAGTTGGGAGATGAAAGAATGAAGAACTTGCTGAATGGAATGAATATATCATTATTCAAGTTCTTATATTGATGCTAGAAGTCTCCAAGATCATATGGAAGTTGGAATGGCTCAATTCAAAGGTGTTAAATCAAGCAAATGTGAGGTTCGATGAGAAACCTCGAGTTTAGAACACAAACCTCAAGGTTTGGAACTCAAAACTCAAGTTTAGATGAATCGATCGAGAAACCTCGAGGTTTCCATCAAAACTCGAGTTTTCAAGTGCCTTCAGCATCTCTAGCGTCTCTGGACTAGCAAACCTCGAGGTTTCAGTCAAAACCTCGAGTTTCCAGCTATCAGCTCTTCAGCTCCACACTGTTTCACGTTCAGCATGGGCGACGTCTGGTAATTTGATGATATCTCCTAAACCAGAGATCGGATTGAGGTGAAACCAGTGGCATATGAAACTAGACTCCCAATGCGTCATTTTAATATAAACTCCAAGCCCAAAGGAGTTCATATCAAGGAGTTATAAATTGTGGAAGTTGACAGAAACATCCACGCCACACAGCAAACCAAGCTTCAATGTTTTGAGTGTATCTCACAAACTAAAAATCCAATTGAGCTGAAATTGGTGGCATATGAAAGTAGACTCACAGAGCTTTCCATCAAGAGTTAAATGGACCAAAAAGGAGTTCATACCAGGGAGATATGGTCCCCGAAAGTTGACAGTTATTTCAAGAAAGCTGAACAAAGTCAAAACCTCGAGTGTTCAATGGAAACCTCGAGTTTTCATCAGACAGAGAGCAACGAACTTCTGAGTATCTTCAAACCTCGAGATTTGGAACCAAAACCTCGAGTTTTGGTCGACGTAAAGCAACTGAGTATTGCAACCTCAAAACTCGAGTTTTGCAAATGAAACCTCGAGTTTTCATCTCAAATTTTCGAAAAATCGAGTTTCGAAAATCCCGATTCTTCGATAAACATCCGATGATTACCCAAATGATTTATACTACTTCTTAACATCATTTATATCATTTGTGTATAAATTTCAGATGATTAAAGTTTGAGATTACATCAAACTTGACAAAAAAAAATCATTATAAGCTTGAAGATGAAGGTTGCTTTGCAGATTTTCGTAAACAACAAAGAAGGTAGAATTGAACAACAAACTTGAAGAAACAAAGTTGAAAGCTCAACGGTAATATTGTTCAATGTATTCAAATGTTCAATATCCCGCACTCTGATTTGAGAAGATTTGAATTTGCTTTAAAGTCAAATAAAGCAACTCCATGAGCCACTTGTATTATTTTATTATATCTTCTTCTCCCAAGACAATGGTTTCATCTCGAAAAGTAGCACAACCATTCTTCAAGGCGGATGAAGATGGCTCCCACCAACAAAAGCCGAACATCATGGGAGACATTCTTGAAGAGCCAAATATTCAAAATATTCAAATCTGCAATTCTTCTCAACAACTATATCTCAACTATATTCCCAACATGACCATATTCTCAACAAATATATTCTCCACGAATTCAAAGCACTCCAACATCATTAAGCTTCAACCAAAGATAAATACTGAGAGCTTTGAAGTTACAAAAAGAAGAAATAGATAAGATAGAGCAAAAACGCAGAGACACAAGATTACATCTTCAACATGCTTATACTCTGTTTTTCATAACATTTACTCTCTGTTCTCAATGCTTACATAGCTTATCATTGAGAGTGAAATGATGTGTGTTGTACTTCGTGTTTATTCATCTACTTCTGAGAGAGAAGAGTTATTGTACACATCCTACCATACTATCTGAGAGTTACTCAAGATTGGGTGATCTTGAGTGGGAAACACATTGTGTTGATTACAGCTTGTAAGGGGAGTGAATCCTAGGAAGAGGATTACTTCGAGTACAGAGTGTGTGATCAAGCAAGTGTATTGGTTACAGTTTGTAAGGGGGAGTGAATCCTAGTGAGAGGATTACTTCAAGTACGAACGTGTAATCAATTGAAAGAAGATAGTGGATTGAAAATCTCAAGCGAGCTTGGGGACTGGATGTAGGTCAAGGATTGGGCCGAACCAAGATAAATCGCTTTGCATATTCTCTTCCCTTATCTCTTATATTTCCAAAGATATATATATCTCGAATGTCCATACATGTTTGAATGATTGATACTATTGCTTTATCAATTATTATTGTCATTCAAACTATTTTCAATAAGTTGCGAAAAGAATTTCAAAGTTCCTAAACTTTTATCAAACACCCAATTCACCCCCTCTTGGGTGATAGCCGTGTATTTCATTTGGTATCGAGCTAGGCTCTTGTTTAAAGGACTTAACCGTCTCAAGAGTTTAAATGGCTGATTTTGGGTGTTGCTCACTTCCGTAGGGGTTCGATTATACCATTCCGCCGCTCTTCAAAGATATTGATTTACGGTTTTTGGAAAGCTAGAATGACTAGTTTTATCAAAGCAACTGATTTTTATATGTGGAATGTTTTTACAAATGCTTTTGATTTCCAACCAAGAAAGGATTGGACAGAAAAAGAAATGAAGATGTTTTCATTAAATATTAGAGCAATGAAATTTCTTTACAAAGGTGCATTGACAAAAAATGATTTTGAGAAAATCAAACTTTGCACTAGTGCTAAAAGTATTTGGGATACTCTTGATTCTATTTATGCTTCTAACATTTGTGTTGAAGTTGAAAGTGTTGAAAGTTCATCGAAACTACAAACCGCACATTTATGGATGATGAACAAATGGAAGAAGGCGAAATCGAGAATGCTTTCATGATCCTATCAACACAAAAGAACAAGAGAAAAATGATTCACAAGATGAGCTCATTGACAATTGTGATCAATCACTTTCTAGAGCTCAAGATGCACATAAGGTAAAGAATTCCAATTCTTCTTGTGTTGATGAGAAACATGATTTTGAACAATTGCATAAAATTGTTTTTCAACCAATTACTGATTCTGTTTTGAAAAACAAACATATTTTCGAAAATGATGCTGGAAAATCATATGGGAAGAATGAATGTTCAAATAAAGATTATTTGAAGTCTTACTCTCATCACCATCACAATACTTGCAAAAATGTTCATAATAAGCATTACTCTATTACTTGCAATTATTGTGGTAAATCTGGTCATATTTCTTACACTTGTTATATTAGGAGAAATTCTACTGTGAGAAATAAATTTGTTTGGGTTCCTAAAGGACAATCAAGGTTCAATACTAACAGTCAAGGACCCAAGTATAAGTGGGTACCAAAATGTCCATCTAGTGATTTAAGTGTGCAGGACCATTTGAAAATCAATGGACATAAGGGTACTGAGAAGATGAAGAAGAATCCAAGAGTTTCTCATGAACCTAAAAGGAAACTCACATCAGTTAGGAGAACTTGTGGAAAAGCCATTGCTGGAACTACAAGGTTTAAACATCAAAGGAAGCAATGGATACAAGCAAGAAGAATACATTCTGCCTCAAGAATGAACTACCATGAAGTTCCATTCAACTATCTTGAGGAGAATAAGAAAAGAAGGATCTCTCATGCTTCAAGGAAAAGATTCTTGCATTCTGAATCATATGAGAAAGCATTGCTTCATCCCAATATTAAACTCAAAAAGACAAAGTATCAACGAATGACAAATTGGGTGAGCGAATGCAATCCTTCAAGTACCTAAGGCTAAGGTATGCAATGGTAAAACCTCTTATGCTATCATCTGAAATAATCATTGAGGTTTTATATCTTGTAGTCTTAGGAATCAGCATTGCAAATCATATTTTTGGGTTCTCACATCCTGATCTATATTTTGAAAGAGATTGCAATGTTCAATAAGCTTAATTATTTATGCATATATGATGATTTGAAAAGAAAGCACTTCTTTATGCATGAACTCATGATTAATTCATTATGCTTTGCTATTCTGAATTGACTATATTCATAAAAGCATGTGAATTTAATTTTTGTTCCTACAAGCTAACAATGATTGGATCCAAGTAAGGTTGGATACCAAGAAAGAAAAAGATTTATATGGTTTTGTAGGGTCAAAGAAAGCTTCTCAAGAATGCAACATAGAGAAATGATCCAACTCTTGAGAAAGCTAGACAAGCTATGCTTAATGTTGATGGTGATTGTTGGAAAAAGAGTTATCTACATCAATCCATTTCAACCAAGCAAGCTTCTATGAGGACAAGAGGAATTACGGTGATATCTAATTCTTACCTCATACTATGATTATATGAAATTTATTTTTGGTTTGTCTTTGGTTAAGTTAAAAGGTTTTTAAACTTATTCAATTTCAATCAAGAACTTTACTTGTCAAAGCAAAACTCCAGGTTTCCGAGAAACCTCCGGTTTCGTCATACGAGAGACTTCTCAACATTTTCTCGAAAAAATAGAAAACTCGAGGTTTTTGTTAAAACATCGAGGTTTGAACTTACTGAAAAGTCTCTTAAGTTTTGAACACTTCAAAACCTCCGGTTTACTCTCAAACCTCCGGGTTTTTCGTTTTGGCGCAAAAACTCGAATTTCGACATTTGAGTGAAACCTCAAGGTTTCTGATAAAACCTCCAGGTTTTTGATAAAACCTCAAGGTTTCTGATAAAACCTCCAGGTTTCTGATAAAACCTCAAGGTTTCTGATAAAACCTCAAGGTTTCGGCACATACTCAGAATTTCAAATTCTGCGAATTCCTAAAACCTTCTTGTTTGATCTTAATACTTCCTATCATCATTCACTAATATTCCTAACTATGTTTAATCAATTTGTTAGTGAATTTTTGATAATCAAACAAGTGAACTTGTGCATAACTTTGTTGATTTTATAATTTTGAAATGCACAAGTGTAAAATCTGTTTGGATTTCAACTCACATTGTTTTGAAAAAATGCATTCAAATGTTTTGAAAACATATCCATACTTTGATTGCATTCAAATAATGTTTTCAAATTGGAAGTTAATATTGTATATTGAATGTTGAATATGCTTCAAATTTGTCAAGTTGAGTTTTTCCTATCATTCACATATTGACCTTTGGTATTCAATATGATGCTTGAACTCCTCATTCTTCATTCTCAATCAAGTTAGATCTTATATCTAACAAGTTGATTATCTATATGAGTTTCAAGCTTATCTCCCGAAAAGAATTCAATTTGTGAAAGTCTTATGCTTATTGGATAAACTCTTATTGGTCAAGTTACTCAAATATACTTTTATCTTCATCCATTTCGAGTAATCGTATTTATATTCTTGCCTTGAATATTCATATACTTCAAGATTCTATTCTAAAAGGCAAGATCATCTCTAAGACAATAGCAAAGTCATTGTGCTCATATATTTCTGTTGTGCAAAGCATGTTTCGAAAATGCTTTACCTTTATGACTTTTGCTCTTGGGAAAATTCTTCTACATGTAAACTTCAATGTTCAACATGTTTTCTAAAACTGAAGCATACTGATATATTCATTCAACCTATTGACTTCCAATATGTTTAAAATGAACATTGTTTTCAAGCATGTTTCAAAAATGAATCTTTCATTCATGAAAATTTTGATTATCATATTTTGAAAGAACATTCAAGATTTGAAACACTTTGCATATTTCATTAACATTCTTGAAAAATCTGAGCTGATTCATAAACGTGAATTGATAAATGCTTATCTTTATGGATAAGATTTTCTATGCTCTTTGATCAAACTGACATGCATTTTATCAATGACATATTTTCTGCATAAAGTGTATTTACAAATTGTCATTGGGAAATAACATTTTTTTTGTATCATTTAGTTATTACCCTTTTTGATTCATTGGCTTGAACTTACTTGATTGGGTAAAACTATGTTTTTGATCCTTGATTGTTATACTCTTTGCTCCAATATCATATTGTTAAATTATATAAGAGCTTAAGAGTTATCATGTCTAATCAGTTGTGGACTCAAGAATCATTGAGTACCAAAGAACGTATATTTTTGCAGGAGCTGACCAAAATGTTCTGTTATTGGATACAAAGAACATAGCTCATTCACATCCTTATGCATCATATATGGGAGAGCCTCAATATTGATCACATCATCGAAATTGGCTAGCCAAATGCATCTATGGATTACAAAGTGATTATGACTCAAGTAATTACAATATTACTTGAGTGAGGTATTGTATTTTGAAATATTATGCATATGTCATAATCATGCTAGGCTAACTTGATTTCATTCATTCCATCTCATTTTATGAAGTTTAGCCTAAACAAACTCATTTTTAAAATGATCCTTATGCTTTAAAACTCTTTTATCATCATAAAAGGCATAAGTGATTTCTTCATACCAATTTCAAGTTCATCCTTATGTACTTGAAAGTTCTTAATTCTGAGATACCATGCTATGTCTATTGGAGTTAGATGAATTCCAGACCTCATAACACTTGGTATCACTTCATTATTTGGTATCATTAAAGGGAGCTACAGCTAGTTTAATCATGCATTCATTAAGGGGGAGCTTCACATTAACATGTGTTTGGTATCTTAAAAGCTCGTCTCCTTTATTTGAAGAAAACCTTTCTTTTTAAGCATACTCATCTGTATTCACTATCTTCTATTAGTTTTGATGATGAGTTAATTTCATATTTGAAAATATCTTATATTTTCCTTTCATTATTTTTTAAATATCATTTGGAAAGGAATACTTTGATATTTTGTTGCACTAACAAATCTCTTTTGCAAAGAAAGTTTTCAATTTGTAGCGAAGATTTTGTTATGTGTTACAACTTTCCTTAATGCACTACAAGGAGAAACTATTCAATTAAGGAAAGATGCTTTGGCGATCAATCATTGAAGTTGAGATATGCTCTACATAGATGATCTATGAAGAAAAGGATGGAAGTTGAACTACTGAGCATATTCTTTCATATGAGACAACCCTCAAGAAGACAGTACTTTCATCTTCACTTCTCAAAGGATATTCATGATCCTTCTATTGAGCACACTTCAGATGATTTCATACAACAAAGCAAGCAAATGGACTTCATCGATCATTCATCATTTGCGGAACCTACATGAGCATTTCTAATCTCTATCTTTTTATATTCGGTAGAAATGTTGCACATGTTTGGTATCTATATGCTTTAAGTGTGAAAGATGTTTTGAAAACCTCTTCAAATTCTTTTAAATTTGTTTTCATAAAAACATTCCAAATTGCATCATATTTAGAATGAAAACACTTTCAAATCGAGGAGGGAAAATCAGTTCTTTGACTCCTTTTAACTGGGTTTCATATTTGTCTCTCTAATCATTTCTTCTTAAATTCAACTTTTTGCTAATGACAAATAAGGGGGAGAGAAATGACAAGAAAAATATGTTGGTTTTAATGGAATTTCATATTCATACATATTTTTCTTAAAGTATTTGCCATCATCAAAAAGGGGGAGAATGTTGGTTATGATTAGTTTTGATGATGCCTTATATAGATGTCATTATTAAAAGCAAAAAGATTGAGTAATATAGTTATCTCCTACATTGACTAACTGCTATATTTAATGTAGATTATTCCAAGTTAAATTAAGGAGAATAATCAAGAAGGAGATAAGAGATGAAAGAAAGAAGTTCTTGCAATATAATTGGAATATCAGAATGTCAAGAAAGCAAGAAGTTATCAAAGGACTTTGAGAATAAACAAGAAGAAGAGAAGAGACTAGAGAAAGATGTTATCAAAAGAACTTGCACAATATAATAGGAATATCAACATTCAAGTTCTTGTGATACTTTGGAAGTCTCTATGATAGCAGAAGTTGGAATGAAGCTTCATCACCTTATGGATATTGAAGAAGGTAGAAGTCGTAAAGAATGTGAGTCCAAGTCAAATGATGAAGAATGATCAAGTTGGGAGATGAAAGAATGAAGAACTTGCTGAATGGAATGAATATATCATTATTCAAGTTCTTATATTGATGCTAGAAGTCTCCAAGATCATATGGAAGTTGGAATGGCTCAATTCAGTGTTAAATCAAGCAAATGTGAGGTTCAGGATGAGAAACCTCGAGTTTAGAACACAAACCTCAAGGTTTGGAACTCAAAACTCAAGTTTAGATGAACTGGACTGAGAAACCTCGAGGTTTCCATCAAAACTCGAGTTTTCAAGTGCCTTCAGCATCTCTAGCGTCTCGGACTAGCAAACCTCGAGGTTTCGAAAAACCTCGAGTTTCCAAATTATCGCTCTTCAGCTCCACACTGTTTCACGTTCAGCATGGGCGACGTCTGGTAATTTGATGATATCTCCTAAACCAGAGATCGGATTGAGGTGAAACCAGTGGCATATGAAACTAGACTCCCAATGCGTCATTTTAATATAAACTCCAAGCCCAAAGGAGTTCATATCAAGGAGTTATAAATTGTGGAAGTTGACAGAAACATCCACGCCACACAGCAAACCAAGCTTCAATGTTTTGAGTGTATCTCACAAACTAAAAATCCAATTGAGCTGAAATTGGTGGCATATGAAAGTAGACTCACAGAGCTTTCCATCAAGAGTTAAATGGACCAAAAGGAGTTCATACCAGGGAGATATGGTCCCCGAAAGTTGACAGTTATTTCAAGAAAGCCGAACAAAGTCAAAACCTCGAGTGTTCAATGGAAACCTCGAGTTTTCATCGAACGAGAGCAACGAACTTCGAGTATCTTCAAACCTCGAGATTTGGAACCAAAACCTCGAGTTTTGGTCGAGCAAAGCAATCTGAGTATTGCAACCTCAAAACTCGAGTTTTGCAAATGAAACCTCGAGTTTTCATCTCGAAATTTCGAGAAAATCGAGTTTCGAAAATCCCGATTCTTCCGATAAACATCCAGATGATTACCCAAATGATTTATACTACTTCTTAACATCATTTATATCATTTGTGTATAAATTTCAGATGATTAAAGTTTGAGATTACATCAAACTTGACAAAACCAAAATCAAAATCGTCATAAGCTTGAAGATGAAGGTTGCTTTCAGATTTTCGAAACAACAAAGAAGGTAGAATTGAACAACAAACTTGAAGAAACAAAGTTGAAAGCTCAACGGTAATATTGTTCAATGTATTCAAATGTTCAATATCCCGCACTACAGATTTGAGAAGATTTGAATTTGCTTTAAAGTCAAATAAAGCAACTCCATGAGCCACTTGTATTATTTTATTATATCTTCTTCTCCCAAGACAATGGTTTCATCCGAAAAGTAGCACAACCATTCTTCAAGGCGACAAAGATGGCTCCCACCAACAAAAGCTGAACATCATGGGAGACATTCTTGAAGAGCCAAATATTCAAAATATTCAAATCTGCAATTCTTCTCAACACTATATCTCAACTATATTCCCAACAAACCATATTCTCAACAACTATATTCTCCACGAATTCAAAGCACTCCAACAGTCATTAAGCTTCAACCAGCATAAATACTGAGAGCTTTGAAGTTACAAAAAGAAGAAATAGATAAGATAGAGCAAAAACGCAGAGACACAAGATTACATCTTCAACATGCTTATACTCTGTTTTTCATAACATTTACTCTCTGTTCTCAATGCTTACATAGCTTATCATTGAGAGTGAAATGATGTGTGTTGTACTTCGGTGTTTATTCATCTACTTCGAGAGAGAAGAGTTATTGTACACATCCTACCATACTATTCGAGAGTTACTCAAGATTGGGTGATCTTGAGTGGGAAACACATTGTGTTGATTACGGCTTGTAAGGGGAGTGAATCCTAGGAAGAGGATTACTTCGAGTACGAGTGTGTGATCAAGCAAGTGTATTGGTTACGGTTGTAAGGGGGAGTGAATCCTAGTGAGAGGATTACTTCAAGTACGAACGTGTAATCAATTGAAAGAAGATAGTGGATTGAAAATCTCAAGCGAGCTTGGGGACTGGATGTAGGTCAAGGATTGGGCCGAACCAAGATAAATCGGTTGCATATTCTCTTCCCTTATCTCTTATATTTCCAAAGCATATATATATCTCGAATGTCCATACATGTTTGAATGATTGACTATTGCTTTATCAATTATTATTGTCATTCAAACTATTTTCAATAAGTTGCGAAAAGAATTTCAAAGTTCCTAAACTTTTATCAAACACCCAATTCACCCCCCCTCTTGGGTGATAGCCAGGTATTTCACGCGGTTTAAGCGTCTGTTTACTAGTGCATCAACGGCGAAGAAGTTGAGATGGCATTCTGATGAGAGAATATCTAATGGAAAATTTATGCGGCACCCGGCTGACTCTCCACAATGGAAGAAAATAGATGAAATGTTCCCTCAATTTGGCAACGAGCCAAGAAACCTTCGGTTGGGGCTTTATACAGATGGTTTCAATCCATATGGAACTCTTAGTAGCACCCATAGTGCATGACCGGTTCTCCTTGTAGTATACAACTTATCTCCATAGCTATGTATGAAACGCAAGTATGTGATGCTTTCTATGATGATTTCTGGACCAAAACAGCCAGGAAACAATATCGATGTGTACTTGGCGCCTCTGGTTGAGGATTTGAAGAAGTTGTGGGATGAAGGTGTAGATGTGTTATATGCATACAAGAAGGAGTCTTTCAAGCTGCGTGCAATGATTTTTACCACGATAAATGACTTTCTTGCATACGGAAATTTGTCAGGGTACAGTGTGAAGGGGCATAAAGCATGTCCAATATGTGAAGCAGACACAAACTTCCATCAACTAAAGCACGGGAAAAAACTGTCTACCTCGGTCACGGAGGTTTCTTCATCGGTTCCACCCATATCGTAGGTTAAGAAAGCGTTTTAACGGCTTACGGAGCATAGAACGGCTCGAAAGGCATTAACCGGAGAGGAAGTTTATAGTCGGGTGAAACATATCAATGTCATCTTAGGTAAGCAGCAAAAGATTGTAGGTGAGAAGAACATATGGAAGAAGAGATCAATTTTCTTTGATCTTCCATATTGGCGTAGCCTTGATGTGAGACACAGTCTTGATGTGATGCATGTGGAGAAAAACGTCTGCGATAGCCTTGTCAGTACTCTTTTGCACATACCAGGGAAGACTAAGGATGGAATTAGTGCGAGACTAGACCTGGTTGATATGGGAATAAGAGAACGGTTACATCCACAAGTAAGAGAAGATGGTAAGAGGGCGTACTTGGAGCCAGCAGCTCATACACTATCAAAAGCGGAGAAAAAAAGTTTGTGTGGTTGTCTATATGACATTAAGGTTCCACAAGGGTATTCTTTTAATGTGAGCAGGTGTGTGTCAATGAACGATTTGAAGTTAATGGGAATGAAGTCTCATGTGTTGATTCAACAACTGTTACCAGTAGCTATTAGAGGTATAATGAAAGATGAAGTGCGAACCACTATAACAAAACTGTGTATTTTTTTTAATACTATCGCGTAACAAAGTCATTGATATTGAAAAGTTGGATGAATTGGAAAATCAGGGTTATATTATTTTATCCCAACTAGAGATGCATTTTCCTCCCGCATTTTTTGATATAATGGTGCATTTGATAGTGCATTTGGTAAGGGAGGTAAGGCTCGTGGTCCAGGTTTACCTAAGGTGGATGTACCCTTTCGAGCGATATATGAAGATCTTAAAAGGGTATTCTAAAAATCCTTATCGGCCGGAAGCCTCAATTGTTGAAAGATATGTAGTTGAAGAGGCTATGGATTTTTGCAAAGATTATCTATCGGTGCCACAAGACATTCTCGACGACGAGGGGATAAGCAAGGGACTTAGAGGACTCAAAATGAAGAATATGCCTCGTGAAGAGTTGTTGCGCACACTTATATATCTTGAATAATATGGAAGAAGTTCGACCATACATAGATGAACACAGACAGAGTTTGAAGAATATGAATCCAAAGAAGAATGACATGCAGATAGCGAATGAGCAAAACAAGACATTCATAAAGTGGTTCAAGGAGAAGGTGTCGCACGATACCGGGGTGTCTGATACAATCGAATGGTTAGCTTGGGGGCCTTCTTATCAGGTCATCACTTGGAGCGGTTATGAGATAAATGGGTATTCTTTCTACACCAAAGACCAAGATGACAAAAGTTCTATGCAAAATAGTGGGGTGATGGTTGAAGCTGAATCTATGCACTTTTCAAGTTCGAAAGACAAAAACCCCGTATTAGCATCAATGGCCTATTATGGCGTTATTGAAGAAATATGGGAGATGTCTTACAATAAGTTCAAAGTTGTTTTATTGAAATGTAAGTGGGTTAGCAATAATGCTGTTGTAATAGATCCACAATTTGGGTTTGTCTCAGTTGATCTTCAAAGAGTTGGTCATAGAGATGAGTCATTCATTCTAGCAAGCCAGGTGAAACAGGTGTTTTATGTCACAGACCCTGCAATTCCAAAGATGTCCATTGTAATCCAAAGTAATAAACAGAAGTATGGTGAAGAATCCTTAAACCTTGAATATACACCACCTTTCACAATAAATCCACCTACAGCAAGTGAAGTAGATTTGGTAGATGATGAAGAATATGCTGTTAGAAATTATCATTGTGAAGGAATATGAGAAACCGTATAAAGTAAGACCTTAAGTTATGAAATAGTATTGTATGATTTTTGTTATGAAATTGTATTGTCTGATTTTTGTTTTCATTTTACCTGTTTGTTTATTTTATATGTCTTAATAGGAATATGGACAACTCTGATAGGTCACACAGCGATGAACCCGAACCCGAACCCGAACCCGAACCCATTGCGAAAAGGGTTAGAGGAAGCACAAAGATGGGAGCTTTGGTTGCACGTCATGAACAACAACGAGAGAGGTTGCATGTGGACTTCGATGCTAATAAGAATCCAATTGGTGATGAGGAAGACAAATTCATTAGCTATATTGGCTATTTAGCTCGAAGCAAGGTTCGCATTGTGTACTCGGACTGGAGGTCGGTTCCACAGAAAACAAAGGACTTGATTTGGCAACAACTTTTGGTATATAACTTTCAATAAATTTGTGCATTTGTATCTTTAGTCATATTGTTTGAAATGTAATTATCTTATCATTTACCTTGCAGCAAACATACGATGTCTCGGACAATAAGGCGGTGCAGAAACACTTGATGGGGGCGGTTCGTCTTCGATGGAAAGATTTCAAGAACAAGCTCTCCAAAAAGTATATTTGTGAGGCAAGGAGGAACGAGGATCCATGTGTTAAATATACATACATTTCTCCAGAGGATTGGAGGTCGTTTGTGGCGTCACGACACGAGCCTCAATTTATTGTAAAATTTCTTTCAAATTTTATCTTATATTTTATTTCAATATACTTGACATCATTGACTTAGTCTTCTTTGTTTTTGTTTCACAGGAAGTAAGTGAAGCAAATCAAGCGAAGCAAGCGAAAATAAGTACCAGCATTACATGTCTCGAAATGGGTTATAAAAAGCTTGAACGAAGGATGATGGCGAAGAGTTGGAGAAAAGGAAGGAAGCTGCCAAATCAGATCCTAGCATGATTGTTCGGTCTCCGAGATCCTCCTCCGCGTTACCAAAATGGAAAGTCGCGGCTTAAGGGTGACAAATACATCAATCCAGTTGTTGCTGAGATTACTACAAATATTGTAAGTTGTTATCATTGAAGTATGTAATTTCCAAATTGTTTCATATTACAAGTATTTAATTTTCATTGGATTAAAATTGTATGAAACAGGATTCACTTGAACAGCAGAGCAGCCAAGGTTCCTTCAAGCCTGGTCACCGGATGGACATCCTATCAACAGCGATTGGGAAACCAGATAACCCTGGTTGTCTTCGAGGGGAGCCAAGAGGAATTGGCGTCGGAAAATATTTTGGACGCAAATCACATTGTTGTTCACATGATCAGCCTACTCCAGATCTTGTAGCCAGACTTCGAGCGCAACTCCTTGGAGATATCATGAAAGAGGTGCGTGGTCAAGTGACATCTATGATGCAGTCGTCCGTCCCAACCCAGGATTCCCCGGCCGTCCCAACCCAGGATTCCCTGACCATCCCAAGCACGAAAGACAGTTATAACCCTCAGGACGTACTACATTGTGAACCTTCTCTCCCTCCACAGGGTGGACAGCCTTGCAAGCTATTTGTGGATGTCCCAAAACTTCATCAAGTGGCCGATGCTCTCGTTCACTCACAATTCACCACCCACCATAAACAAATTCCAAAAAATCAACTTAGGGTGACTATGACGTCTGTACGAGAGGGGGAAGAAGAAATAGCCATCCCGATCCTTGATGACGAGGTTCCCAAACTAGGCAACGCGATAGGATCGTACATTCTTTGGCCGAATAAACTTATTGACTGCACGCTGGCACCTCCAATGGTAGGAAATACTAACATTACTTGAATTTTAGACTATTGCTATCATTATTGCTATGTTTATGTGTTTTAGACTATTGTCAACCTACTCATAATTTGTATTTTATGTTTACTAGGATGAGCACCATGCGATGGAATTTCCTTTCTTGGCACGACTGGAACAGGTGTATAATGACATTACAGAAATCCCCATGCAGATGCCTGAGGGAATTCTCGGCTCAAGATTGGCAGCGTATCATTTTTTTAATTCACAACGAAGATCTTACGCAGTTTATTCATTTAAAAGAGCTAGATGTATGTTGGCTAAAACTTGGAGTCATGTAAGTGAATTTTTTACCCTTCAATTAATCATGTGATTTTTTCGTTTTATACATTCAACAATTCATTTATCTTTTTAATTCCATCATAGTTTCTTCCACCTACATTTGTGCATACAAATCGAAGAGATGGGTCATATGGATTTTTATGTCCATCTTTCACAGCAAGGAGCAACAGTACCTTGGAAATTAGGACATCTTATGTGGGTTTTACAATGCAAGAGTCGAAATTTCCTTGTTATCTAGCACCAATCCATGAAAGGTAGTATTTCAATTTTGTCTATTTAAGATGTTTAAGAATAAATTGCTTTCTTATCTTAACTTAATCTTATTCGTATGTATTGTTTTAGTTATCATTGGACTTTGTGTCTTTGTTTGTCCACCCATTAACACCGTCTATTGGTTCGATTCCATGGGTAAGAGGCCACACAAAGATATAAAAACCATGTTCAAAGCAAGTAAGTAAACTTTTTTCTAAATCATTGGTATTCTTGAATTAAATAAATTGTTATAATGTCTGTTCATTTTCATTTTAATGATAGTGCACCAAGGCATATACATTGATTGCTGGGATTAAAGGGGGTCCAAGTAGAGAACCGACGTGGGTTTATTCTAAAGTAAGTAGCTTATTTTAATTCAAGTTATTTCATTGACAGTGGAATTCGATATGCCTTTATTCATTAAAAAGGAATTCAAGTAACCATTTGCTTTTCATTTATAGTGCCATCGACAACCAGGGGCCACTGAGTGCGGATACTATGTCATGCTATACATGAATGCCATCATTCAGAGGGACAAACTTCAGATTTTGAAAGGGTAATTGGTCCTTCATTCTCAAATGATTTTTCGAAGTTGTACTTTAGTTGTGTAATTAATTCATTCACTTAATTGATTTATCTTATACTTTGTTTTCCATTTTACAGGTTTTTGGTGTTGAGGATGCCTACTCAGAGCAAGATATGCATTTTATTTGAAACCTATTGGCTGGACTTCTTCTTGAACACATAGATTAATGAAGTAAATTAGTCCTTATATTATATTGTTAGTAGCAGGTAGCCAAACAACTTTTTGACACTTTGTGGTGATTGCTGTGATTAGAAGTAGTTATAGTAGTTAGAGCAAATTGGTCTAGATGATTTGAAGTTATAGCCACTTAAACTTTGTT
Organism: Acacia melanoxylon; assembly: GCA_019022615.1. Taxonomy (NCBI): domain Eukaryota; kingdom Viridiplantae; phylum Streptophyta; class Magnoliopsida; order Fabales; family Fabaceae; genus Acacia; species Acacia melanoxylon. The sequence continues at coordinate 23,179,333 of JAFJYJ010000001.1, read as the reverse complement.
AGCCAATTCATATTATATATACATTGCGTGCATTCTGTTTCTGTAGAAGGTTAGCTAAGCTAACCTTTAGCACATTGTGGTGATTTTTGCTTGCTCAGGTTTTTGTAAGGATTGTGGACAGTGAATATAGGAAGCAAATATTTTTTTTTTAAAAAAAAAAAAACACACCTAAGGCGGCTAAGTATTATAATTAGACGCCTTAAGTACATATTTAGGCTACCTAAGGCGTCTAAGTATTACAATTAGACGCCTTAAGTACATATTTAGGCGTCTAAGTAAATTTATTAGACGCCTTAATGGTACTTCAGGCGTCTAAGTAAAAATTAGACGCCTTAAGTGTGCTATGGGCTCACACCTCTCTCTGTGTCGTACTTAAGGCGTCCTATTAATTTATTAGACGCCTTATGTCATAATTTAAGGCGTCTAATTAAAACCTAAGACGCCGTAAGTTTTCCCTATGGCGCCTCCCAGATAGATGCCCCTCGCTAATAGGACGTTAAATGTGCAAAAAGTAGGACGCCGTAGCCCTGTTTTGTAGTAGTGATTGGAAGACGCATATGTAGTTGCTATTAGTGACTTTATTTTTGGTGCTCTCAAGACCATTTTAAGTGCAGTAATTGTAGACTGCCCTCAAGATCATTTTAACTTTCTAATTGTTACCTTTCCCCAATTTTCCCCTATTTCAAATAACATTTCTTTATTTGAACAATCTTGCTCATTTTTTATAAAACGGGGGTTTATTATTTTAATTTTTTATTATTTCAAATTATGTATTGTTTTTATTAATAAAAAAAAAAGGCGCTCCATCTTCATAGAGAGAGATTTTGAAACTTGCAAGAGAAACTCTTTTTTCACAAAAATTGGTCATAAAATACGTGACAAAATTCAAATTTATCATAAATTCCTCACAGAATCCATCACAAAACAAATATTCGTAATAACTTTTTTTGGTGGCAAAATAGTTAATTCGATTTAACAAACCTTTGCCTTCAATGATTGTGATTATCGTAACAACTGGAAAATTTTAGCGTACGCATAATTGACAAATCTCCAAACATCGATCTTTCGTACCCACAAGGAATTTTGCCACTAAATCCACAGAATATTCAACAACAAAAAATATTAGAAGCAGAAATTCTGTTAGCTACTTTTATTTATATATAAGTTTGTGTGTGTGTATCTAATTATATGTATGTATCTTCTTCTACAAATACTGTACACGTGAATCACGGAAAGGAGATGTTGTTCATGGTAATGATGAAGAAAATGACTCTGTACAGATATGATTACGTTGATGAAATTTATGAAAGATTATGTCGTTTTGAATAATTGGTTTTAAATGGTGGGCAAAAAATAATAATAATTGGGTTTAAATGTCTCATTCTCATTTTTTTAGGGTCAAAAAAAAATTCTTGTGTACTTAAATTAAATGTCCCATTCTCGTCGTTTCGTGATTATCCATTTATACCAGATTGATAGATTCTGTGTCATTATCAATCAATATAACACACATGCATATTACTGCACGTACTTTTCAACATACCGTATTAATATTCGAAATTAATTTTGTATGCCACAAAAAATCAACCTTTAGGCCGACGTAGAAAGCAAGGCCAATTAGAAAAAAACAGCCCAATGAAGCCATGAGTCTTCACTAAGCACCCGTCACCCCGTGCGAGATACTCGGTCCAACCGCCAACGAGAGAGAAGATCCAAGCACCCGTGAATATGGTAACGGCCACATCCCCCTAATTTGAAAAGATAGGAACGAATAAACGAAACGAAGGGGATAAAAGACAGGGGACCATTGTAGGACGTGATGATTTTCTCTTGGACATTTTCTCTATTGTATCACTGGATCACTGAGTTCCCAATATTTTCTCAACATTTTCTCTGTGTACTTATTTGAGAAGCCATTAATAACATATCTTCTTTGCTCTTTATCATTTATCATTGTAACTCCTTTTGTTGTTGGTGACCCTGTACATAAGATTCTAACTAACCAAAATTAGGTCAAATAGTTTGGCGCCGTCTGTGGGGACCAACAAGAAATTCTTAGAAAAACCTCTCCTATTCCCTTGCTTTTCCTTTTAATTTTTCCTAGAGTTACTGACCATGGAAGAAGTAGATACTAGCCGCAAAGTGAGCATCACCGAACTAACAGGGCTGGTGAGGAACCATACCACACAATTCACTGCACAGGCCTGATTGGTTTCACAATAGGAAGAACAATTCATGCAGCAGCAAGAGCACCTCCAATGGTTGGAGGAAGAGAATTCAAGCCTAGGAGACCAAGTCACGTCACTTACCACTCAGGCTATCCCCATCTCGCGTCATTCATGTTAGATATGATTAGTTTTGATGATGTCTTATATAGATGTCATTATTAAGAGCAAAAAGTTTGCATACTACATTTATCTTCTACTTTGACTAAGTCTTATATTTAATGTAGATGTGAAGTTCAATATTAAAGAATGATCAAGAAAGTAGATTGAAGAAAAAAGTTCTTGCACCCAATATAATGGGAATATCAGAATGTCAAGGAAGCAAGAAGTTATCAAAGGAGTTTGGGAATAATCAAGAAGAAAAGGAAATATTGAAGAAGGTAGAACTTGCAAAGAATGATGAGTCCAAGTTGAATGACAAAGAATGATCAAGAGAAGAGAAGAAAGAAAGAGTTGGATTATGAAGAATGATCAAGATGGGAGATTAAAGAAGAACTTGCTGAATGGAATGAGAATATCATTATTAAAGTTCTTATATTGATGCTAGAAGTCTCCAAGATCATATGGAAGTTGGAATGGCTCAATTAGGAATTAAAGTTAGCAAAAATCAGCTTCAGGATGAGAAAACTCGAGTTCAGATCTAAAAACTCGAGTTTCCAACTTCGCTACAATGATTTGCTCCTCTGGTATGAGAAAACTCGAGTTAAGAACTCCAAACTCGAGTTTAGGACTCAAAACTCGAGTTTGTCACTAACTAACTCGAGTTTGTAGTGTCTTCAATATCTCTGACATCTCTAGACTAGGAAAACTCGAGTTTACAGCATTCTTCAGCAACTCTATTCTACTATGTTTCACGTTTCAGCTGAGTGAGGTTTGGTAATTCGATGATATCTCCCAAACCAGAGATCGGATTAAGGTGAACCTAGTGGCATATGAAACTAGACTCCAAATTAGGGATGTCCATAGACCAGACTGGACCGGGTTGGGGGTCAACCCGAGGTCTGGTCCAAGAGGGACCTCGGACTAGAGAAGTTAACCTGAGGTCTGGTCCAGTCCAGCACCAACCCGAGCTCGGACCGGACTGCCGTCAGATGGACTGCTGGACCCGGTCCGGGCAGTCCCGAATATATATATATATATATATTTTACTTTACCAATGAGCTTGTCAGGTTCACGTGGTCCCTGTTGTGGCAAGTCAGTGGCTTTATGCTATTATTGAATATTAATTATAGCAAATGAATCTCTCTCTTCTTCCTTCAGACTCTCACCATTTTATGTCTCTTTCATTTCTTTCGTTTCTTCCATCTTCTTCTTCAGCTTCACCACAATGGCGTCGACGACGCTTCCGACGAGAGACACAAGAGGAGATAAGGGACCAGATAGCGGCGTCGGTGACACTTCCCACCACCTTTTGTTTCTTCCATCTTCCCAACTTGACGATGTCCTGACCAAAGAGATTCAAAAAGATAAAGGTCTAAGCTTGTAGATCGAAGAGTAGAGATGGGGTCATGGGGATTTAAAGTTTATAGATCAAAGAGTGAAGTTGACAACTTACAGATCTGAGCTTACCGTCGACATGGGAGTTGTGTCGGTGTGGTCCTCCATCGCTGGGTGGGTGTATGACTGACTGTGTGACACCAATTTATATATATATATATCGGGTCAGACTAGACTAAGTGGTCTAAGACCTTGGCCCGAAGTCTATTCCAGCCCGATCAGATCAGTCTGGTCTGGTCTGCCCAAAACGGTCTCAGACCAATTTTTTTCCAACAAGACCGGGTCGAGTCAGACAAGACCGGGTCAGACTACCTGGACCACGGGTTTTTTGGACATCCCTACTCCAAATTCATCATTTTGATATAAAATTCAAGCCCAAATGAGTTCAGATCAAGGAGCTATGAATTGTGGAAGTTGATACTGAAATTCACGCCACACAGCAAACCAAACTTCAATTGTGTAAGTGTATCTCACAAACTACAAATCCAATTGAGCTGAAATCGGTGGCATATGAAAGTAGACTCGAAAGTATTTCTATCAAGAATTGAACCAAGCAAAAAGGAGTTCATACCAGGGAGATATGTCCTTCTGAATTTGACACTCAGTTCAGGACGTTGCAAAAATGTTGGTCAAGAATAGCCTTCATTCATTGGATCATAACAGTTAGAATACAATGAGTTTGGAGCTGATTCTTTTTGCATTAGAAAGAAGACTCAAATATCTATATGGGGATAAGTGGTTTTCCAAATTTGGAGCTATATCAAGTCAAGGGCAAAACAACTTGCAAACTCGAGTTTGTAAGTATCAAACTCGAGTTTAGCTCAGACAAAGAGCAAACGATGGTTTTTTAGAGAATCAAACTAGAGTCATTAAGTGACAAACTCGAGTTTGGCTCAGTCAGAGAGAAATCCATCTTTCGACAAGAAAAGGAAACTCGAGTTTTCAAATGCAAACTCGAGTTTACGTCTCTGCTTCAGAAAATCACCGTGTCGAAAATCTTGTTTCTCATCAAGAACATCCAGATGATTACCCAAATGATTTATAATACTTCTTAACATTATTTATATCATTTGTGTATATGTTTCAAATGATCAAAGGTTGTTAAACTAAAGATCAAGGGTAAAGTAAATGTTGATGTCATAGCTGGTTCAGAAAACAAAGTTCTAACGGCTAGTTCCATCTGAGTCTAACGACTATATTTCTTTATCCAACAGTCATTAAATCTTCTCAACAGTCATAAATTGCAACTACTTATAAAAGAATACAGATTCAAGACAGAAGGAGCAAGACACAAGCCTACATCTTCAAAATGCTCATACTCTGATCTTCATATTATTTACTCTCTGTTTTCAATGTTTATATAGCTTATCATAAAGAGTGAAATGATTTGTATTATATTGTACTTCAGTGTTTATTCATTCACTTCTGAGAGAGAAGATTTATTGTAATCATCCTATCATTATATTTGAGAGTTACTCAAGATTGGGTGATCTTGAGTAGGAAACTCATTGTATTGATTACAGCTTGTAAGGGGAGTCAATCCTAGTGAGAGGATTACTTCGAGTACAGAGTGTGTAATCAAGTGAGTGTATTGATTACAGTTTGTAAGGGGGAGTGAATCCTAGTGAGAGGATTACTTCAAGTACAGAACGTGTAATCAAGTTGAAAGAAGATAGTAGATTGAAAATCTCAAGTGGAGCTTGGGACTGGACGTAGGTCAAGGATTGGGCCAAACTAGTATAAATCTCAGTTTGCGTATTTTCTTCCCTTATCTCTTATATTTCCAGTATATGTTTATTTGAAAATCTAACTGTTGATTTAGAAAATGCAAAAGATTTTCAAAGTATCAAGTTTTTAATCAGACACCCAATTCACCCCCCTCTTGGGTGATAGCCAGGTCTTTCAGTTCAGGGCAATTCTCATCCGCAATCATTCCGCTTGCCCGGCCATGGGGCATTTCTTTGGAAGATTCGTTAGGTATGCGTACAAACGGTGCCATAAGTGTCAATCTGACTAATGGAACTCCTCTTGTAGGTATCAGCGCTAGCCAAACTGAAGCACCAACATGATAGGACACGCCTTGCCCCACCAAGAACAACCTCCACGTCAACCAAGAAAACAATATTATTGGACAAGAAGACTAATAGTACTATTTATGCCATGTTTTCCCTATGATGCGTGACTGTTTTGTATGGTGAATTTGAACTTAAATGTATTTGATCTGAGTAAATATGTAATTCACACATATAAGGAAATGTAGGATGATTCTTATAAATTGTGGTAATTGCATAATTATTCTATACATGTGAACAAGTAACAAAAAGTAATGGAAGCGAAGAGCAACCATATTTAAGTGTAAAGGTAATACCAATTTTAGAAATTTCAAATTTTCACCAATTAAACAGCTCAAATTCAAGTGCTGACAACTATTCAATAGTCATCACAAACATATTCAACTAAGACCAGCACTCATTCCCAGTAATATATCATCAATAATCAAATAGAACAAATCAAAGAAAAGTAGAAGAAAACTCCCCTATTTGTCCATGATTTGCGCTTGCAATCTTTGCTACCAAAGTTGACCACATCATCAGGGGCTTTCAACAGTCCTACAAACTAAAATAAAGCATCAAATCATACCTTGGGTTGCCTCCCAAGAAGCGCTAAGTTTAAATTCTTCAGTCACACTTCTCAAAACAACTTCTATTCATAAGTATCAAACACCATAATTACCTTGTCTTCATTCCTTTTCAAGCAACAAGGTTTCAAACACAAAAATTGATCATTCAAGTTAATTACTTGTACTTCCTCAATCATAGACAATCTAGGATAACAAGCAATCACTGAATTCAAATGAAGCACAACATGCATATCCTTGAAAATAAACATAGGCACTTCCAAGAATTTAGAGCATCCAATAAAATCAACTTGACTCTCATCAGTAAGAGCCAACACTTCAATAGGAGAGTCATGAACAACAACTCTTAGGATGTCCACGTCAATTTGATCACCAAAATCACAATCCTTAGGCTCTATAGCTAGAACCTCTTCTAGACACCCATTATTCTCATCTAAATCAATGTGAAGCTCACAATCACTTTCTACATTATCCATAGTCTCATGTAATTCCACATCTTCAACTTCCTCATAATAATCATTATCAGCATAAGAAGTGGTCACCATGTTTAAGGAATTATCTTGCCTCATAGTCTCAAGGGTAGAAAGAATTTGACTCGCATATATCCCCATATTTTGGACACTTACCCTAATATCTTGGACACTTGACTTAAGACTAGTGACAATCTCCTTTTGCTCTCTACTAGATCTCTCTAATGCGTCCTCACACTCCTCAAATAATCTTTCTAAATTAGATTTGTCCTTAAATTCAATGGTTTGTTCTTCAATATGTGGATATGAGTAAAAAGGAGGGGTATTTTCACAAGAACAAGAGACATGTGGATCCCTAAAATTTTGTTTCTCAAAACTTTCACTAAGACAAAATGAATGATCAAAATAAGCTTGGTTCCTAGCAAAATCATCTCTCACAGAATGATTAGTTGTACTATATGGACAATGCTCATATAAATGATTCCCTCCACAATAAACACAAGACATGCAAACATATTGAGAAGAATCAACATATGAAATACAACCATCATTTATGCTCCTTTTATGTTGCCTAGATTCATTAAAAGAATTTATAATAGCAATCAATCCATCTTGTATTGAAGACAAAAAATTCATCTCATTCTCAATATTAAGACCAGTTGGTTGCCAATTAAAATCCATTTTTTTAATTAATTTTTTTTCTAAAAACAAATAAAATAAACTAAGATATTTACGAACTCAAACTTAAACTACTAATACTCAATCAATTCTAACCAAGACAGTTGTGGCACACAAGTCCCCGGCAACAGCGCCAAAAACTTGATAGGGCAAAACTTTATAGCCTATAACTCCGCAAGTATATGGGCCGTATCAAGTAATAAAGTGATAAGAAAAGTATCGTTCCCACGAGGACTTAGTACTCACAACTTCAGTTAAGCATTAATTTTACACTTTTGTTTAAGTTGAGCAAACCAAATTGGATTTAATTAAACGAAAAGAAATTAAAACTAAAATAAAAATAAACAAACTACCACAATAATCAAATAAGCAACCCAGAGTCACTAATCCCTTATTAGCTTCATAAACCTTGAGTTCACAAATTTAATTAGCCTTAATATCAATTTTGTTAATCTCGAGTATAAATAGTTACAAGTGCCTGTCGGTCCTCTTACAACCCTCTCTTGAGTATAATTTGTTATGTCTAACATAGTTACTCAAGAGGAAACATAACTCGGACACACTCTTCAACAATTATATGGAGCCATTAGGTATATGTCTATCCTAATCGCAAATTAAATCGTAATCTAATCCCATATTACTTAATCTCAGAGCCTAATTAAAATCTCCTTCGTCAAGGTAAATCCTAATGCTCAAAATCATATTCAATGATGGCCAGTCACTAAATAGATAAAGCTAAACAAGATTATGTAACCAAAATTAATATTAATTATAACTAATTAATAAAAACAAAGTCTAATCCACACCTATAAGTTCAAACTTCCTCTAGGTTGCAAAGAGACATTAGCCAAACATGGCTTTAATCAAAAACCATCACAGCACAGAGAATTTAAATGCAGATTCAAACAACAAACAGTAAGAAATCCGTCCAAATCTGCCTCTGGAGCTTCCAAATCGCGTCTGTATGTCTGAGATGTTGAGATCGATGGAGGTCCGACAGTGGTTGTTGGGTGAAGTCGCCGATGGTGGAGAGGTGGATGGAGGTGTGGTGAAGGTGCTCGCCGGCGACCGTGGTGGAGAATCACGCCGCCGGCGAGAGAGGAAGAAGAAGGATGAAGGTCTGGACCACGACACTGCTTCTCTACTTTCTTCGCTCAAGTCGTGCTCACCGTCCGCCTCTGTTTCAATTCTCATCATGCATTGTCTCCAGCTGCTTAAATTATCCCCCTTTTCTTCTTTTTAGGTCTTCTATTCTTTTTGAATTGGTGGGCCCCATTGTCTCAAACGGTGTCATTAATTGATCCAATTCCATGCCGTGGCTCTGTGACTTTTTTCTCTTTTTTCAATTCTCCAATTTAGGTCTTCTATTCTTTCCATCCGTGTGCCCATTTCCATTCAATCTAAATGTGACTCGTGCCTTTTTTTTCTTTTTTGAATGCGCCATTGTGCAAAGGTTTCAATCAATAATAATAAGAAGCAATTATTATATAATAATAATTATAATAATATATTTATTCCCTAACTTCAAGAACCTTTATTTTAAATTGAAACCCCACAAATAATGCATTCAAATTGATATCTCTTAAAATCTTAATAAAATCTCTTTAAATTAGTAAAAATGATTTCTCAAATATATCAAAATATATTTCAAATCTATTAAAAATGGGAAGTCATCATGTGCATAATAAAAGGACAAGTTTGAGGTATACCATGAAAGCACATGGCATAGCCGATACAATGCTATAGCATCTGGTAAGCTATGACGAGCCAGCAGTACAAAGTAACCATAATGCTATAACGTCGTAAGGGAAGCGATGCTATGAGCCTTGTGTTCTGAATTTTCCTTGAGGTTGTTTCAGGAAATTAAGTGCAGGTTATTAGACGCACGTTTAGACAGCGGTTAGATTGATAACGGGTGATTTAGAAGATGTAGAGGATTAAAGATAAGATTTGGAGAATCTCGCAGTACCAACAAAATCAGTAAACCAAATTTTGGAAAGTGGACCTGACAGATTTAGAAAGGCCCAGCTTACTGAACGTAAACTTGACTATAAGAGGAAAAGACGGCTAACCCTAAAGGGGATCGAAGTCATGAAGGAGTTAAGAGAATTCTTATTCGACTAAACTCCAAAGAAGAACGAGAGAACTTGCGAAGCATGAAAGCTTCAGAAGAGACCTAGAATCCTTCCATGTAGTGAGACAGAGATTAGAAGACGTAGAGACGTCATGTGACAGGCGCCTCCTACGCCGTCGACCCCTCCGACAAACTTTCTATTTTATTTCTTTGATTTTCAATTTATCTTTTTGCATCAGCTATTCTGCTGTGATTTTTTTTTGTGATTCCCTCATCAGTCGTGAACTAAAATTCCTTTGGCTGAGCGAGGATGAATTCTTGGGTGTAGAATGAACCCAGTTGGCTAGTTCTTTAATTAAATAAATTCAGTTTATTTATCAATATTTTAATCTCTTGTCGGTTAGCGGAAGCTAAGGGCTAGATCAGTGGCCTCAGCTTACTAGAAGGGAGTTGGGGTTTGACATCTGATAGGCAATGTTTGCTGGGCAGGCTAGTGCAAGGCTTGACCTATCATTGTAGGCTACAGGAATGGGTCTACCGCTCATAACCATACACCTTGAGTAGGAGCGATAATCTGAACTAGAAAATCGCCATAGGAATATGGGAGAAGTATAGTTAGGATTGTACTTATAGGATGCGGAAGCTTCTGTATAGTATAGTGGTGGGTTAACTACATAACGTTGTGAAGGCAGCTATGTTGTAGCATTACAGATGTTGTGCAGCATAATTGCTAGAGTTGGGAAATCGGGCCAAGCCCGTTTAAGCCCTAACCCTGCAAGGCTCAGGCTTGAAAAATAGGCTAGAAATTTGAAATTGGCCCTGCAAGGCCGGCCCTACAGGCCCGTTTAACTCTAGTTTTTTTAAAATAAAAAATAAAAAATAAAATACTTAGACTTCCACTTAATGAATGTGTTTATTTGTAATTACTTAGATTTTTTTAGTTTAAACTATAACCCTTTTTATGTTTATTATTATTCTGTATTAAAACACATAATTAATTATTATAAATTTTAAAGAAGGGATGTTTTCATATTAAATAAACACATACTTTGGTATTACAAATTTATATAAGTAATAAATTATAAATATATTTGGTGTAAAATAAGTATAATTATTTTTACCTGTCAGTAAAATCATGCATGAACCGAAGAAATCTGCAGACACATACAAAATTACGAGAGGGAAAGGCATTTTGTCGTGGGCATACATAAAGCAATTCCTTTGTTTAATATTTTTTGAAAAAATAGGAAAAAAAACATATTCTTTGTGTTTATTTGTTTTTTTATAATGAATTAATGAATGTGTTTATTTGTTGAATGATTTATATTGTTTAAATATTAATGTTGATAACATTTATTTGATATATTAGAACTTTAATGATTGCAATTTACTAATTATATTTATTTAAAAAAAATCAAAGGAAAAATAGTTAAAATTTGGAATAGTAATTTTCAGGCCCTGTAGGCCCTGGCCCTGGTACTATCGGGCCGGGCTTTGAAAACAGATGTTTTCCTTACCCCAGGCTTTGTAGGGCCGGCCCTGATTCTCAGCTCTAATTATTGCTATAGCAATGCGCTAAGGCAGACTTGGGGAGTAATATGCTTAGGATGAAATCTAAGCTTAGCCCATCTTTAAACTGATATCTTCTTGCGACTACGATCATTTGTTTATTTCTTTGTTTGATAGTTATAGCTAAAAAAATCTAAACCAATTATAATTTCCTTTTCTTTTTAAACACAATTATTTTTGAAACTAGTATCATCATCGGTATCTCAGTCTCTGTGGGACGATACTCTACTTACTCTTTATTACTTGTTTGACTGGTTCACTTGCCATCAAGGAAATCGACCAACAAAAACCCACTTGTTAGTCAAGAAACTCCTCCTAACACAGCAGGTGTTAACAATGCACTTAGGGAAGAAACAAATAAAACAACCACAAACCCCCAGGTAGCGAACTCACAACACCTCATGGTACGTCAGACCACAACAGCTAGAAGAAGAGGTGGCAAAAGTTGGAAGCTATGATACTCCAGTTGCCTGGTGTATCGTCGCCCATGAAGGAGAGTACCCCAGATAGCTTAACAGACTCCCCATTCACAAACAATATAGCATTGATTGACATTCCCAACAAGTTCACATTCCCTCATATTTTCCATTATGATAGAACGACAAACCCATACAAGCATATGGCCCAATACTGTTAGAGAATGCATACTGTGGAAATTCTAAGGGAGTTACGAGAAGCCTGCATGTGTAAGGGGTTCAAAATCAAGCCTGGTTGGACCGGCGTTAGGATGGTTCACTAACCTGCCTACCAATTCAATAAGTTTGTTCGCTAGTCTGAACTACCTATTCATCCAACAATTCTCCAATAGCCAGAAACTCAAGAAAAATTTGAACGACCTATACAAAGTAATACAGAAAGGGCCTCCCAAGCCGTGATACTACTACTGCAATTGTGGGTAGATTGAACAAAGAGAAGATCAACATCCCAAGCCGTGATACTACTACTGCAATCGCATCATTCAAAAAGGGCCTCCTCCCCAACTCTGACTTGTACAAAGAACTTACCAAGTACACATGTTATACCATGGATGATGTGTTCACATGAGCCTGAGCTCATATCAAGTAGGAGGAAGACGAGGTAAATGCTAGCCAAACTCACCGCCTAGACAATGAGCCAATAGATATATGGAGTAGGAACCCAAGACATACAGACCATAGTTGGAAGGTGGAGCCATACCCTAAGACGTACCAGAGAGAAAACAGACCAACAGTGTGACAACTTCATCCTTCCAAGCACTTCCACCAAGGATAGAGGAGTATAACTTCTCGGTCAACCCTGGTAAATTAGTACAAACCCTCACTAAAATGGGTGAAATGGCCCCCCAAGGAAAAGAAGCCAGCAAACCAGCAAAAACAAGTCCAAATAGTGTGAATTCTATTCAAACCATGGCCACCGGACAACAGATTGCATCGCCCTTAGGCTGGAAGTGGCGAAACTCTTCAAGCATGGGCATCTAGCTCATTTGTTAACCGATAAAGGTAAAGCTACTTTATCTAATAATAGAACTTACCACGCAAGTCCAACGCTAGAGGAGCCACCCAAGAATCCGTGAACCATCAATTATATAACAGAAGGATCAGCGATCAGTGGTATCACATATTTGGCAACGAAACGCCATGCTAAACTCTTGCTTAAAGGACCTAACCCTAAAGTAGTTAAGGATGAATCAACTAGCCAGGGGCTGAATAGATCACGTGTTCCAAAGAAGAAATGAATGAGCTCGACCAGCCACATGACGATGTGCTAACAATCTCTATGTTCCTTGGTAATATTGATATTAAGCATGTGTTGGTTGATCCAGGTAGTTCAATCAACATAATATACCTCGAGATGGTCAAAGAAATGGGGTTAGAATCCCAAATCATTCGCGTACCATCTGTGCTAGTCTTTGGTAACTGATGAGTCATATTTATGCCATGTTTTCCCTATGTGTTCTAACTATTTTGAATGTTAAATCTGAGCTTTAATGCATGCTATATGATGGAATGTCTGAGAATTCATGCACATAAGGAAATAGAGGATTGATCTTACAAATTTTTGCATTCTTATCATTATCCTGCTCATGTGCATAATAAAAGGAACACTTTATGGTTTACCGTGAAAGCACACAACAAAGCTTATACAATGCTATAGCATAGGGCATGCCCACATATGCGCCAGCAATACAATGCGACCTCTATGCTGTAGCATTGTAAGTGAGGCAGAATTATGCGCTACGTTATTCTAACATTTCCTTGTGAGTTTTCAGGAAAATAAGACAGGTCATCAAAACGCACGTCAAGACGGTGATTGAATCAAGCTGAATCTATAAGATGCGGAGGATCGAGAGAAAGATTTGAAGAATCCCGTTATATTAAAAGAAGGATCAATCAACCAAATCTAGGAAATCGGACCTGACATATTTGGAAGGCCTAACTCACTGGACGTACAACGTAAAAAGACCTAACTATAAAAGGAAAATGTTGCAAAACCTAATGAGGTCAAAGGTTGTGAGGGTCAAGCAATCACACAATTCCTATCCAACTGAACTCGCACTAAAGGAACAAAAGAGAAGACCGACCGAAAGGACAGTAGACCAGACTGAATTCTTCCCTAAAGCAAGACGGATCGTAGAAGACGAAGAGACGTTGCGTGACAGGACGCCTCTTACGCCGTCAACCTTTTGACGAGCTTCCTTATTTTTCTTTTGTTATTTTATTTTCATAATTTTGTCATGGGTTGTTCTCTGCTATTCTGCTTTGTTTATCCCTCGTCAATCATGAACTAAATTCCCTTTGGTTGAGTGAGGATGTATTTCTATGTTGTAGAATGAACCTAGTTTGCTAGTTCTTCATTTAATAAATTCAGTTTGTTTAATAGTGTTTTAATTTATAGTCGATTAGCGGACGCTAGGGGGCTAGATCAGTGGTCATGGTTTACTGGACGGGAGTCAAGGTTAGACCTCTGTTAGGCAGTGTTTGCTGGGCGAGCCTGTAGATGGCTTGACCTAAACTGTAGATGTCAGGAATAGATTTACTGCTCATAACTAGAACACCGAGGTTTAAACTGACAAACTAAACTTGAAATCACCAAAGGAATATGGGAGAAGTAGAGCGAGGACTGTACTTACAGGATTGCGGAAGCTTCTATATAGGATAGTGGTGGGTTAACTGAATAACGTTGCAAAAGGCGGTTATGTTGTAGCATTGCGAAAGCTGTGCAGCATAATTGCTATAGCAATGCGTGTGTGCAAACTGTTGGAATGCCATGACTTAAAATGAAATCCGAACTCAGCCTGCTCTTAGACTGATATCTTCCTTCGACTTCTGATCACTCATTTATTTCTTGCCATTAGTAATAGCTAAAACACAATGCAAGCTCTTCTAGCCACTCCCATTTTTTTGCAGGAAGCATAAAACAATTTATGTGGTTTTAATGTTTGGTAGGAGAGAAAATTTGAGTTTCTAGCTCTTAAATAGCCTTGGAAAATGTTTGATTATTATTTAGTTTAATTTCTGTGATATTTCCGCGTTTCGTGTTGGATTGGTACTCTGGACTCTTAAGCCTATAGAGTTTCTTGGAAATACTCTACCTCTATATATTTGCATGGTGAGAGGGAAATTATCTTTTATTCAACTAATCAAACGTTTGTTTTTTGTTGAATTTTTTTTTGGTCAATTTAAACCTGAACCCTTTTTAAAACTATGAACCAATATTATATTTAATACTACTTCTGGTCCTAATTATAGGAACACTTTTGTAGTGCAATTTGCATTACAACAGTGTTTCTATAATTAGGACTGGAAGGAGTACTACCCTAATAATAGGGCCTCTTGTAAACTAACATCTTCCTCTAATGTTTTTCTTTCCTTCTGCAGTTTCATTCTGCTTTTTTCCCCCCCTCTCTGGTTCAAACCTTGTGAAAGGTTTTATTTGAATTAGTAGAAAAGAATTGATTTTATATTGTATGAGATAAATAAATATGTTTGTTTTAAAGTGAAATCTTCTATTTGTTTGTTAAGGTGGTTTTATCTTATAAAACTCAAAATTGTTTGTTTTAAGTGAAATCTTACATCGTACATCCATAAATAAACCTATGGCAGTTGAAGCATGGGGGCATTCACATGTGTAGCATATTAATAAATTCTGTTTATTTATTTGTGTGATTCTCGATATTTTTTCTACTTTCCCTCGATCTTTTTTCTAAGCACATGTGTGTCTCACGTTATTTATAATTTTATTTATATAATATTAAATGAAATTTGACCAACATTAATGTGACCACTCACTAAATACTCCTTTCGATCGGTTGCATTTATAAGACAACTTTAACTAAATTATACATATTAAAAATGTTGTTGAAATTAGTTAAGATTTATTTGGCCAAAAAATTAGTTAAGATATTTGAAATAAATCAATTAGATATATACCACTCTGCTTCTTATTATTAGTCCACTAGTATGATAAATATTTTCTCCTAAATATATGCCTAGTTAGAGGTTGTTAATAACAATTTTCTAGTTTAACTCTTAATTAATTCTTGTTGAAAAGCAAGAAAAAGGGGGGAGAGAGAGAGAGATCAAAATGATTTGTAAATGTAAAGAGAGAATGTGGATAAACAAAAAATACTTTATTAATTTAATATGTATTTAATGATTTAATTCTCATTACTTCACATGTAATAATTAGTTAAAATAGACTTATTATAAAGATCAAAGTATAGGGGTGTTCACTTTCGTCTCATCCAGTTCATCCTATTCCAATCTTGGTTATTTTAGAACAAGATTGTCAGGAAAAAAAAGTTGGGATGGGACAAAAGCAAGACGGAACAAAATTGTTACTGGGGTCGGGACATGGACGGGCTTTATTCCGTCCTGAAATCATGTTGTTATTAGTTTAATATGTAGAATATATCTAATATTTTTATTAAAAATATAAAAGAGATAATCATATAATACTTGTAGATAGATTTTAGCCATATAAAAAGATATTGTCGTATATTGATTATATATTTAATATAAAATATTACAACTGCTTCTTATTTTTGATTATGCTTTTAATTTAAAAAAAAAAAAAAAAAAAAGAGAGGATGGTTATATATTTGTATTATATATTTTCAATCATCTATGAGTGTCGTACATTTTAGTTTTTATAAGTCCACAAAAGAGGGGGAAAAAATTATGGTCCAAATCCTTAAAAAAAAACAAACGGGATGTCATGTTCCCGTCCCGATCTTGGTCATGTCCCTTCTTGACAGGAATGAGACGAAAATAAGATAGTGTTGTTGTCCCGTACCCTTTTGCGGTCTCAGAATAGGCATGTCTCATTCCCGTCTCATCTTGTGAACAACCCTACTCCAGTGGTGTGAGCATTTTCAAAAAAATCATATATATTCCATTAAATTTTATATAACGTCTTATGAAAAATCAAACAAAATTTCTAAATACTCCATCCATGTGTATCTCTAGTCTCTCCGTGAGTTACATAGATTTGACTAGGCAAAACTGCTTCTCTTTATGACTTCTCAGCCTCTACTTTTTCTTTCCCTAGTTTTGAAATGCTTGCATTGTGGGCAATTGGGCATCTACATTAATGATACGTCTTTAGTTGAAAGTGATCGGTGTTGATATGTTAGGAAAATCTAGCCTCTTTTGTTTTGTGTGGTTCTCAATTCTTCTCTTGCTTTTCCTCTTTTTCCAAATTCATGTAAGCTTTTGGTAAACAATGCGTTATTATTGAATTGAATTTCACAAACGTCGTTAGGTCAATAAAACTATCAACAACTGAATTTCTTGGAAATACTCTACCTCCATATATTTGCATGGTGAGAGGGAAGTTAATCTTTTATTCAACTAATCAAACGTTATCCTTGATCCCAAAAAAAAAAAAAAAAAACTAATCAAACGTAATCAGGAAAACGAAATGACCAATAATTTATAATGTGGCAATAAATTGAAAGTCTTATCTAAAAGCTCCTTGACAACGTACGTACCATTCCGTGGGCAGCGATTTGCATGATGATGGTGGCGAATGTTTTATAGAGAGACACACACATATATATAATGTAAGCATGACATAACATTTTCACGGCAAAAAGTATACATTTCGATTCTCTGATTATATAAAACAATTTCAGTTTGGTTTTAAAAAAAAAAAATCCCAGTCTTTTAATATTAACACCATTAATTTTAAGTAATACGTTTTTGTAATAATCTTATTTTTAAAAATTAAATTTGATATGACAGTATTTGACAATATTTTGTCTAACATTTAAAAGTTCAATGCTTGCATTTTTATTAACGATACTATAAATAAATGACTAAAATGAAACTTATAAAATTAAAAGATTAAAATGAAATATTGCGTAAAGTTTTTTTTAAAAAAAAAAAAAAAAAAAAAAAAAAAAAAACACTTTTGCCAAATTTTGACCTACGCCTTCTTTATAGATCAGTCCCTTTTAGATCATTTGCAGATAAACTATAATCCTCATCCTTTAATTTAAATTTAAAATCAAGATGTCATTCTTTTTCTCTCATTTATATATCGAGAGAAAAAGAATGATATTTTAATATTTTTGACTAATGTGCTTCATTTTGCTGCTCTCTCTCTGCAAATTAGATTTTCCCCCACCCGTTGTATACGAACCAAACGGCTTAGGGACGTAGTAGTGTGTACGAAGGAAGTAAGATGCGGAGGTTACGGGGATCAGTGTTGCCTTGTCACCGGCCATACTTGGTGATAATATGGCAATGAGTGGCAAATAACTTTGTACTCCCTCTAATCTTTATTATAAAATATAAATTAACAATTCTCACAAACAAATTAAAAAAATTAAAATCAATAAAGTTGTTCTAAAATTTAAATAATTTTTAATATTACCTCTACTAATTGTATTAAACTCTAATATCATATTAATTATTACTCTCACACACTACCCTTATTAATTAGAGGCATATATAGAAAATAATAATAATTAATGTTTATTGAGAACAAGCAAGTGCCTTATAAAAAAGATCAAATACACTTGCTAGTTGGTGCTTTTTAATATAGACCGGAGGGAGTACTATTTATTTATAATATTGAACATAAATATTGTATATACTGTGTAAGAGCGTACATTAACCACAGTACTTCATCTGGTCCTAATTATAATAGCAAGTTGATTTTCTTAAAGAAATTAAGGAAGCTAATTAAATTACTTTAGATTTTTTTTTTTCAAAATAATTAGTTTGACTAATAAACTAATATATAATCTAAGGATATACAATATATGATATTATTAAATAATTTATTTAGTTTCCTTACTCTCGCCAAAAAAGTCAACCCGATCTTGTAATTAGGATCGAAGGTAGTATTAGATTTTGGGACCATGCCCAGTATGGTACAAGTCTCCAAAGATGAGCATTGATTTTTGGAGGTGTAAAAAAGAGTTATGATGTAAAAGTACTCCTAAATTTTCACTAAAATAACGTTTAGCACGATAAGATTTTTGAAAGTGTAAAAATGCATATGAACATTTAAAACTAGAATAAAAATATCAAAAAAATTAAATATAAATAAACACCATTATTTTTTACGGTGAGACTTGCTATGTTTTTTTGAAAAACCAAAATACCCCTAACCAAACCAAAAAAAAAAAAAAACTCCCTTCTCAACCCTCTGATACATCAATCACATATTCTCCCCCTTCCTCCCTTCATCTCCCATCTTAGATGTCGGGAGACGGACGAAGATGTTGTGGCAGATGGATCTGAAATGCTATGCGATCAATCTGAAACGCCTCACTCTAGGTGATTATATGATGTCCCAACACGAAGCAATCACAAAAATCCGTGTCCTATAACACTAAGAACAACGATGAGCTTAAATTACATAGGGCTTGTTGGGAAAGAGCTTTAAGTTAGAAAAAAGTAGCTGTAGAAAAAAAGCTAGAAGTGGAGTGTTAGGGTTGAACTTTAAGTTCACTGAGGTTTTTTCAAAAAAGTTCCTAAAAGTCCATCAAAGAAAAAGCTTTATGGGGTATCTTTTTTCAAAAGATTCTCAGCTTTTTGACGTGGGCTCTGCCACTTCTACCATCATCAATCCAAATACAGATCATAGTTACAGCCAGAGACGAAGCTTTGTTGTGACAATGGCCCCCCAAAAAAAAAATGTTTAGAAAATCATGAATGGCTAAATACTACCGTAGCAGAAGCCCTGTGTGAAAAAGCTCACTTAACTGTCCTCGTTCAGTCATTCTCCTCATTTGGAAACTGCCCACTTCATTAGGGGCATTGCGAATTATGATCTCCTTTATCCCTCATTTTTTTCCAAGTGATTTACGCGCAACTATATCCCTACTTTTCTCCAGTAACTTTGTTGGTTACTACGTATGAGTTTTTTTTTATAGGTACATACATGTATATTTACTCCTAGGGCCAATCCTATTTTAAGCGCCATTAGAGTTACATATTCAGTTGCCATGAAAAGGAAAATGAAACAAAGAAAGAAATGGTTAACATAAGGATGTAATTTTGGTATCAAACTTTTAATTTTAGTTTTTTGTGCTTATTCATCACTATATTTTAGTAATCAAATGCTTTTATTTTATTGTTCTAGGATAGTTGTAAAATTTTAGACAGTAAATTCATGCCCAAATCTTTCTTTTAATTGTTTCATTTAGTATAGTGTTTTATTAATTTTGTATTATAAATTACTTTGTTAACTTTTTAACATTTTGATATATTATATAACAGGCAATCTTCTGAAATTTTATGATATCTTCTCATTTTATAATTGATATGACATCCATATTAGAGATAGGTATGTTATCTTATACATTAGAATTGTTAAAATATTTTTATTATAAATCTGAATATTTTAAAAATGTTATATAATCATAAATCTTTTGAATTATTAATGAGTATATATTTGGCCCCCCTAATTTTTGTCTCAAGCTCCGCCCCTGGTTACAGCCTAACTTTTTTCCTACCAGGCTTCTAAAAACCACAACTCCCACTACTAACCCAAACAAGCCCATAGGCTTATTTCACTACTTTTTCCTCTCCGAAGTACAAACGTCCCCGTCCTACAAGGTTGGGTTTCTCTCATCATCATTTTCTCATTATCCCTCATAATCTCTAAATCACATCCGTCCAATCAACATAGTACTACTTTCACTTTTTTCTCATTTTCTCAATCAATGGCCAAGATGTGGCCAATGAGAGACAATGAGAAGAAGGATAAGGAGAGTATCTCCTTCCCGTCCCACACCAATTTGCTTCGTTGGCTTTGGAACCCTTTTCTAGATTTTATTTTATACTACCTCTAGAGCTGTTACTGTTGCTTTGTAATGTCTTTCGAGTTTTGATCCACTCTATACTATCCCTGTTCTTTCGTTCTCTCAAGATTCAACTTCTTCTTTTGTTCAGATTTAGAGATTTGATATTGTTGATCGATTGGAGTGTGCACCGAAGAGTGTGCATCGTTTAAAATATTAATTTATCCTTAGGGCAAAATGGTATTTTGTCTTATTTTCCTACATTATTTTCTTCCAACCAAACAAAAATTTCCTATTAACCCATTTTCTTTTTCAGTGCAAACCAAACGCATCAAGACAAAATATTTTCCGTTCTATTCTATTCTTTTCAATTTCATTCATTTCTATTCCTACTTTTTCTTTGATCCAAACGGGGCTTAAGTTCTCACTCTTTCCTCAAGATTTTCTTTGTGTACTTATCCGAGAGGCCATTAATAAAATTATCTCCTCTTCTCTTTACCATTTGTCGCTGTAACTCCTTTCGTTGTTGGTAACCTTATACGTAAGATCCTAACTAACCAAAATTAGGTCAAACAAACATACACTTTTGGAGAGACATATTTTTTTTCCAACTATTTACTGGGTTTGTTGCTGCTAGCTGGTGCTACTTTTCTGCACTACAATATTGATCATTACGTTTTTCATTTGGGTTTCCTCTTTTGTAACAGCTTGATCATTACTTTTCTGGTAACATCGAACAAAATGGTTCCCCAGTAATAATAATACACCTACATTTTTTTTCTTGAATTGTTTTAAAATGTTGTTAACAAAATTTGAGTATATAAAATAATTAAATCAGTTAGGTCTAGGAACCAATAATGTTCTTTTGTCGGCTACGTAACGCAATTAATCTTTAATTTTTCTATTAATCTTAAGTTGGAATGTTTCATAAAAAATTTCAATATTTAAAATTTCAAATGATCAAGATGAATGAAGGACAAGAGAGAATTGAACAATATGGAAATATGGAAGCTTTGAAAGCTACAACACATGCAAGACATGGAATATGGGTATGCTCTGTTCAGTGATTTAATTTTATAGTTGGAAGGCTTTTATGGAAAGCCATGTAATGTGCTGGGTTTTAAGGAACACATTGATATTGATTACCCACCAGCTTGTTTCGCTCTTTTTTTTTTTTTTCTTTGAAGTTGAGGGGAGGACACTAACATTTTGAGATTATAAGTACCTCTCACTTATATATAAGGAAATTCTAATATCACTAGGTTTCAAGTGGCGTTAGTTTGACTTTTTGAATATGGCTAAAATGACAGTGTTGGCTGTTTTTAATTTCCTGGTTATACTATTGGTGTCTTGTTCCTATTTGTCTTTAGGTGTTTGCTTTTATGTGTTTTAATTTTGTCTATCTTTTTAATAATTCTTAGGGTTAAATACCTAATTTCTTTACGGAAGTTTCTTTAAAGGAGTCTTGGCAAAGACCCGTTTTTTTAGGTACCAAATTTACCCCGGAAGTATTAAAAATGTGCCAAATTTACCCAAAACTGACGGAAGGTCAAACGTCCGTTTGCCACGTTGGATTTTTTTTGGGTTCAATACCTAATTTTCCACAGAAGTATTGATAAGGGGGCATTCAGCACCCGAAACTTTTTTTGGTATCAAATTTGCCCCGGAAGTATAAAAAAAGGTAGTAAATTTGCCCAAAACTGACGAAAGGTCCACGTAGGTCGTTAAAATGCCACATGGCTAGAAAAGAAACACAGTGGAGGGTGAGTCATATGCCAGATCATGTAACCACGTCATCACCTCATTCATCTCTCCCTCTTCCCTCTCGCTTTCGGCGATTTGTGCTTTTGAATTTTCTTCCACTCCTTCACCGGCGGCGGTAGTGCCGGTGGGACCATTGTGAACACCATGGCTCTCCAATGTGGGGCTGAGGACCTGCCAGGTGGTGTGACAAATTCATACCAAATGATTTTATCTCTTAGACCCTTACAATTTCTTGATTCTCAAATCTTCAGGTAATGCCTCCTCACTCCCCCCTCCCCAATTCCCTTATTTTGCCTCTCTGAAATTTTACGACATCGTGAAAATTTTGACAATCCATATAACCATCTCTAACTGGGTTTATTGGCGGTTTTTTTATTTATCTTGATTCGGAGAACTATTTGGTTTCTTGGTAGAGCATTTTTTAGAGTACAATGGGAATACAAAATTCTTCTAGGAATTATCTCTAACTGATGGCTTTTGCAGATCCAGAGCTAATTCTAACATCCTGTTTGAATTTTTCTTGATCAATTTGATAAGAAGGACTTTTGGTTTCTTGGTTTGGATTCCTATCGTACCTATATTTCTGGGGATCGAAACCAATCGAATCTGAAGTAGAGGAAGGTCGCAAACAGAGTTGGCAGGCATTGTTGTGGAAGCAAGCATACCCGTCGGTGAAGGAGTGGGTGAAAATTCAGAAGTACGAACCGCCGAAAGCGAGATGGAAGAGAGAGAGAAGAATGAGGTGCTGACGTGGTTACATGATCTGGCATATGACTCACCCTCCACTGTGTTTCTTTCCTAGCCATGTGGCATTTTAACGACCTACGTGAACCTTCCGTCAGTTTTGAGCAAATTTGCTACATTTTTTATACTTTCAGGGCAAATTTGGTACCAAAAAAACTTCTGAGTGCTGAGTGCCCCCTTATCAATACTTCCGTGGCAAATTAGGTATTTAACCTAAAAAAAATCTGATGTGGCAAACGGACGTTTGACCTTCCATCAATTTTGGGTAAATTTGGTACCATTTTTAATACTTCCGAGGTAAATTTGGTACCTAAAAAACTTCTGGGTGCTGGGCACTCTCTTACCAAAACTTCCGTGGCAAATTAGGTATTTAACCCTAATTCTTAACTAGTCTGGTTTTTTTTTTTTTCCCCGTGTGATATTGAACCATGCCAATCCAGGCTACAGACAGGATAGAGTGTTTTCTTGCTGGCCCAACCCGGTGTATATGTGTTATGTTATTTTTTAAATTTGTTTCTAATTTTATACGAATATTAATTGATTTTACTAAATACACTTTGATTATGTCTTATGTAATAAATTGCCTTTATGCTTGTCGTGAAAAGTATTTTAAAATTTTGAATTAATTTCTTAACATGATATCATATATAAATATGTATAAACATCGAGTATTCATAATTTGAAAATTGTTACTGTTGATCCTACTCTTTATATAAATATAAATATATATATATATATATATATATATATATATATATATATATATATATATATATATATATATAAAATAAGGATAAGGTAATTATATTTTTTGTTCTATTTTAATTTTGTAATCTTTTATAAGGGGCTGACTCCTCTCCAAGCGTATATGGTCGCATGACTTGAAACATGAAGTCGGTTTGAAAATTTGTCTCTTAACCAACAAAAATTTAATTTGTTCAGTTTTTAAAGAGATTGACTCATAACACAAATCCATCAATGTGAAGATCTTATTGGTGAATGATCTGTAACTTTTTAAAAGAATCTTTCTTTAAGTTTTAACATATTGCCCGGGCTCTGATGAATCCTGAACCCAACTCACATAAACTTTTGTTTTTTATTTTTTTTTTAAAAAACGTGTCTTACATTTTCAATCCATCTTACATGGTCTCAAATGGACATTGGTTATAGTGCGAGGTTCCTTAATTGCACTAGTTCCATGGAGACCAAATAAATACATGTTACATTGAAGAACCTTAACCTATCTCATATTCCTTATATGGGTTTGTGTTCACGGCCCTCCTATTCTAGTCCATGTTGAGATAAAAGGTCTTAGAATTCTAGTTTTTCTTCCAGTTGGTCAAAAGCCCATCTTGTCACCAACAAAACTAATCTGATCTATCCAGTGGTCATTGTGTGGATATACTTTGAACGAATTTGCCACAGATGTTTTTGTATTGCTCATATAATGACTCCGTATCACGAGTCTGCTACTGTTGTACTACAAAAAAACACAAAAAACGACCTAACTAAGACCCAATTAACGTCCCTTTTTAGAAGGACGTCTTGAAGGGAGTAGTAGAATTTCTCACTTTTGGCGTCCTGAAACTAAGACGTCCTGAATTTAAAATCAGGACGCCTTATATCAAACTAAGACGTCCTGCATTTAAAATCAGGACGCCACAAGTGGCGTCCTGAATTTAAAATTAGGACGCCTTATATCAAATTAAGGCGTCCTGAATTTATTATTCAGGACGCCACAAATGGCGTCCTGATTTTAAATTCAGATGCCTTAATGGCATCTTGATTTTATAATTCAGGACGCCATTTAGGCGTCCTGATTTTATAATTTAGGACGCCTTAATAGCATCCTGATTTTAGATACATGTACCCATGAAAAGCAAACCAAATGATAAGAAATTTAGACTACACAACAGAAACAGGCAATTTCAATTCAAGAACAGTGCTCAGGTTTTCAATTTTCATTAGAAGGATTTTAAATGATGATTTACAATGACACTAATTCATGGCTGTAGATCTAGATCTAGATTGAAATATGTTACAATCACAAATAACCATTGCAATTCCAACATTCCAAATATTCTTGTACAAGATCCTTAAAACCAGTTAAAATCTTTACTGGTACTTTTTATTTAGAGCATCAAGCACCTCTGAATTTAAGGAATGATCAAAGATGCAACAAAGGATATTCAAGCAGGAAGGAAATTCCTCTCAAGTATTTTACCTCTCCTTGTTGTATCTTTAAAACATACCCATTGTCCACCAGCCAATGTAACATTCCTGCTGCGATACCCTTTGTGACAGAGAACACTGGAAAAAGGCTATTGGGCTGAACTAGACAAGGATCATATTTACCAAGCACTCCAGCAGCAGTGTCAATAATCACCTCTCCATCTTTATAGGCACAAACCTTGACAAAAGATTATCCAAACCAAATTTTAGAAATTAAAATAAAGATCCTCTGCCAATGTATGAACAAAGCAGAAGGAAGATAACGTCGATGGAACTAAAGGAACAAATGAAAACAACATAGGCACACCAATTCACAATCATAAAACAAACCAATAAGAAAGACATAACAATGTAAAAGCTAGACAACATTTGCCTTTTGTGCCTTGTGTGTTCATTTATTACAGTTACTGCAGATATAACAGAATACCTGATTAACCAGTTGATTTTTAAACTTTTCAGGATTCATCTTCCGTTCAGAATGAAAGGCATAAGACACTTGAGCATTCATTCCTATAATCAGCAACCAAAGATTTTCATCCATTATTTGAAGGTGGCACATAGAATCAATAGTAATGAGGTAAGTAATCAATTAACTTTAATTAGCAGACGAACTTAAAAAGAATTCCATCGTGGCATGTCATGAATTTCAGATTATTTAGCAAAAGTTTTATTTCTGGTGAGATTAGCAGAAGTCTTTATTTATATATTAATTGGTTGACAATATGGATTTCACATTGCTATGGTCTAAACCTATCAAAGAATAGAAAACATCAAATTAAGACACTGTTATGACTGGCCAAACAAAACAAGAAACAATGCCAACCATGTAAGTAGGCAACTTGAAGCACCCTGAAAAATATATTCTTACCCATGCTGAAGCAGTTCCAAAATCCCCCACGAAAAGTGTGGTACCCTTCCTGAGTAGCAGTTAGAACCAGCCATACAAGAAAGTATAGTGAGTAGAAAATACAATAGCCTAAAAAACAGAACAGAACAAATTATGAAAAAGGACTATTGCCACTTAAATATGCATTTAAAATCCTGATGTTGTTATGGCTACACAAAATCGTTGAATTACAAGGAAGATAATTAACAAATGATAGAGACCCCTCAAGCATTTCCACTTTCCTCACCTAGAAAAAGGGTAAGCCAATACAACATCAAATACAATCAAGTAATGTCAAAATTAAATGCAATATCATAGACAGTGACACCATATAAATATATATAAACAAGCAGAAAGCCAAAAAAACAAAAAACAATAATACAATGGTACAATAGATCTATATAAACAATCACTTTTTTTTTTTTCTTTACTGCTCTTCGCTCACTCTCTACCAGACTGTCCGGAGGAAGGCACATAAAAACATAAATTGAATGACTTAATATATGTTATGTTTCCAAGGTTCCAATGTGGTTCCAAAACTGCCGATAGTCTCATGTAACTTAGTAGCCTCTACTGTTATCTTAATCGTAGAAACAAATGGTTAGGGGAAAGGTAATGGTTGAGAGTCCACAACTCCACATTCCCTTAAGCTTTGTTTGCGAGTTTCATTTTGGAGGGAAAGGAAAGGAAAGGGAGGGTTTTGGTAGTCTCTTCCTTTGATAAATGCAAGGGAAGGGACTACCAAAACCCTCCCTTCCCTTTCCTTTCCCTCCAAAATGAAACTCGCAAACAAAGCCTTAAGAAAATGGGGTTAATGTTGGTTACGATTTTAAATATCAAAAGACACTCAATTGGCACTTTCCCACCCAACAGCATCAATGTTTCTAGCTTCTATCTTCTGCCCTAACAGCCCGTGCTAACCAAATCCACATAAAGCAGAACAGACAGAATCAAAAGGAAGTTGTGTTCTTGTTTCACTTAGCTTCAGAAATAGTTAAATACTTATGCAGCCCATATCAATGATATCATTATGATATCATGTTTCTTGCTTAGCATGTAATATGCTACCTATGTGGATGCATCATGTTTCATGCATCACCTGCTTCACTTTCAGCTATTGATCAGCACAATGCATTGCAACATTGATTTATGGTGCATATGATCATAGAAATCATACATGAGAAACTCACGCTTTTAATGGATGGAATTGACAATTTCATAATAGCAAATGTATGAATCAGTATTTGTAACTCATCTTTGTGCAAAATTTCTTGGAACTTATCTAATATTAAATTGATTTTATAAAATCTAAAACTCATTCCGTAAATAAACTAAGACAAGTTCCAAGTAAGATTTTGCCTCTCGATGCATTAGTCCCAAGTAAGAATTCACCAAAAGCAATACTGAGTAATGGTTATTAGAATGGAGCAAGGACAGAGATTTCCTAAGAAAAACACTTCTCTTTTTGCCAAAAGAAAAACAATTATCAGGTGCGAAAATTCCATCTGCTTTAGGTAGAGATGAACCTGGTCTTTTCCTAACCGTGACGCCGACAAGGAGGAGACATAGATCATCATCGAAATACACAGAGCCTCTAGGGTTCCCTGAAGCCCAATCGTCACGCCGCTCATCAACATCCACCAGCTTGTCGGTTTTGGTGACGGTGACGGCGACGCCGTGGGAGATACCAGAGAGAGAGATGCGCTGGAGCATAAGAGACTGAATTGGAAAAGCAGATCTGGAAAACTGAAAAAACAAGTCATAAATCCAAACAGATCGGAGGCAAGAATCGGAAACACAAAACAGACACTACAGGAAATTTTGATTTTTGCTACGGAAAAAATCCATAGCAAAAATGGCTTTTTCCGTAGCAAAATTAATTTGCTACGGATTTTGTCCGTAGCAAAATAGGGTGTCGCAATTGCGACGACTTTGAAAAAATCCGTCGCAATTGCTACGGAATTTTGTTTCCGTCGCAACTTTGCTACGGAAACAAGTTCCGTAGCAAATTCGAAAAATTGCCACGGAATGTTTTTCCGTAGCAAATTCGAAAATTCGCTACAAAATTTTTTTCCGTAGCAAATTCGAAATTTCGCTACGAAATTTGTTTCCGTAGCAAATTTGAGAATTTGCTACGGAATATTTTTCTATAGCTTTCCATACCAAAATTAATAATATTTTTAAAATATTTTTTTTTCCTTTTTTTAATTTATTTTTAATTTTTTTAAAAAAATAAAATATTTTTTTTAGTTTTTATTTATTTATTTTTTTTAGAAAATTGAAAACAAAAAGTAGTGTGCCATAGATATATAATAACAATAAAAAAGAGTTTACATAGCGAAAACAAAATATATATAATCCGTAGCAAAGAGCAAATACAAAAAAATAGTCTAAACAATGAAAGATTATGATCATCATCATCACCAGCATGGTCATCATCACCAGGAGTCGACCCGGAACCTCTGTCTTTCAAAAGGGACATGATTTGAAGCCGCATCTGCCTCATCATCTCCGTTTGCTGAGTGATCTCCTGTCGTATCATCGTCCGTTCCTGATTCAACGCCTGCTTCATCACCTCTTGTTCCTGAATCATCTGCTGCCTCATCATCTCCGTTTCCTGAGTCAGCCGCTGCCTCATCATCTCCCGTTCCTGGGTCATCTGTGTTGTTTGCTCCTCCACCAACGCCTTCATCTTCTTCAGCTCATCTACAAAATTGATTAGTACATTTATTATTTGTACTTCATTTGAATGGACAAGAGAATGGAAACTATCAATATCAAATGTATTATGTTTACCTGAAGAAACCCCTCCAGTGCCAGATGAGGGGCGCTTTGTTTGCTTCAGTCGGCTGGCAGAGACACCGTATCCAAAGACTCTCCATTTCTTGTCAAATCCGCCAGTAGCCTCAAAGAACAGACTCTCGTTATCAGATTGAGAAGATGAGGGGTCAGTCTCACGCTGCGAGGCTCTCTCCTCCGACAGCTTCTGAAATTTTTCCTACAAGCAAACAAATACATAACAAATAAGACATGTAAAATGAAATAAATATGGTGGTGCATAAAACAATTAATAAAGGCAATAAATGTCTAACCGCTATTTGTTGCGCCCTTGGGTTAATCCATTGCCTCTCACTCCCTTCAGACTGTCGGGAATGGGTCCTCTGAAAGGTAACCCACTCAATCGATCCTGCTGGAGCTTCCTCAGACTTTATCTGCAAACGCAAATGAT
This sequence comes from Acacia melanoxylon, assembly GCA_019022615.1. NCBI lineage: Eukaryota > Viridiplantae > Streptophyta > Magnoliopsida > Fabales > Fabaceae > Acacia > Acacia melanoxylon. The sequence goes on along the minus strand of JAFJYJ010000001.1, from coordinate 23,150,089 downwards.
GACCTTAATTAATTACTTCAAAGTACAAAATATTGAATACGTAAATAGAAAATAATGTGTACTTACAACTTTGCGTCGATGCTCACTAATTGATATGGAGCCGCGATATGACAATCCGTCCATTTTGGCCCTATTTTCCTTATTTTTCGCACTTATGTTCTTAAACTTCTCATTGTTTTCTCAATTGCCCAATAATTCCTCTTTAGTCTCTGTGGAAGCCAATCTGTCTTGCCTCTTGACCTTCTCAATGAATAGAGCTTTCGACGCAACATCCGGGCCGGCCCCGTGGTTATAAGCTTTTTTCGCTTTTTCACGATGTTCGTGCAACGTCATATACTTATCCTGAAAATCAATAACGAACAATTAGTGCTCCAAATTTTAAAAGTACTTAATTAACACTAATGAAACAAATAACTTACCAAGAACTCATCGAACCAAACATCTCGTTGCGTCGAAGGAATCTCTGTCCACGTGGTCCAAGGGTGATTGTAATTACGGAATATTTTGGTCGAGATGAAAGTCGCCACCGGATTATCAGGCACAAATATGAAAACAGAGGACATCACGCAAATATTAGCATACAAAAAAATTAGAGAAGAAAATTGTAACATTATTGGTAACTTGACATGACTTACTCGTTGCCGTCAAGACAGATCCAAAGCATCCCTGTCGAAGGATCTGTTGATCCCCAGATTGGTGTATCGGAGGAACTACATTCTTCCCCGACGTGGCTCTGAGGCGACGCAGTGTGCTAAGGAAGGAATGTGAAATATTAAAGATGTTTGTACATAGATGGTTTCAAGAAACTAAATATATGTAAATCAATCAGAAATGGTAAAGTAAACCTGTTGTCTTCCTTGCTGTGGATCAGTGCATGGGGGTAGACGGTGACGACGATGTATAAAGCGACGGTGAAGATGACAAATAACCTGACGGTGACGACGACATATCAAGTGGTGGGGAAGCGCTGAGCCCTCTGCCTCCATAGGGAGCAGTTGGCGTCGCCCTACCCCCTCTTATAGGACGGGCTCGGGCTCGACCACTACCACGTCCACTACCTGAATGGCCTCCTAGATGCTCCATCTCTGAATCCTTATAGACATAATGTCAAAAAATATATATATATATATAAAAAGATATTTACTAAATATGACAGTAACGAAGTAACACAGTATGTAGTATAACAGATCGTCACAAACAAAGAACTAACACAAATCAACCGGACGATTCATGTTCATCGACATCTACTTGCATGTCTTCGTTTGAACTCTCATACAGAGAAGCTCATTTCTGCCTCGTCTGATTTCTCATCGTCAATTTGTATAGGAATCAACTCTAACTCCGTACGAGAATCAAAGAGATTGCTTGGTACTTCGTCATCGAAGATGTTTATAGGAAGTACATGTTCCACATCAGCTTGGAACGGTTCGGCCATACTGTCATTTTTTTCCGGCTCTTTCGACTTTGGTATAATATTTCGTGCTTTGGTTTTAATAACTCTCGTCCACCCTTGGCGAGATGTAGGGTATGATGTATAGTAAACTTGTTCCGCTTGTTGAGCGAGGATGAATGGGTCATAACCAACCGTATATCTCCTTGTCCAGTGGATCTCAATATTTCCATGTTTGTCCACTTTTGTCCCACGCGGACCGTTATCAAACCACTCACATTTAAAAAGGGTCACCACCTTGTCCCACTGGTAACTCAGCTGAATAATCTCAACTAACTTCCCGTAGTAGTCAGTCTCCACCCCGTCAACTTGGTCACCTCGACAACATACACCGTAATTGCAACATAGTATTCCTGCGTTCGCATCAACAGTTGAAAATCGATACCCATTGATTATATATTTGTTGCATCGGGTAACTATAATTGCAGCTCCATAAGATAAACTCCACGCAACTTCATTGGGATCTGATGGATTTTCCAAGAAATAGGATCGAAACCATTTTGGAAACTCGGGAATTCATGAATTGATCAACTTGGGACACCGACATTGAAGGATTTTCCGATCGGACCCAATTAGAGAAGTAACTGTAACAAAAAACTAAAGTTAATACTTTAATACTTATCATAATAGTAAAAAGAAAAAAAAATTACTCTAGGTACTGGGCGGCCTCTTCATAGTTGTTTAGAATGTACCACTCTGCAACTCGCTTATCTCTTCCGTCAAGAGTTGACCTCCAACGTTTTCCCACGACTCGCCCTGGAAAATTAAATATTGATTTTTGATCCCTCATATCAGCGGCATCATCGTTGCGAGGTACCCTCTCCATCTTGACATCATTTCAGGGGGATAATAGTATGACGCAAATTTTGCGGCCTCTTCGACTAGATAAGCTTCAACGATAGATCCTTCAACGCACCTTGTATTTTTTATCTTATGCTTAAGTGTGCGTAAAAACCTACAATGGAATATCAGAGGGTATTTATAAACTCAAGTACCATGTTGGTCAATTAATAACAACGCGAAATCAATATATATTACCTCTCAAACGGATACATCCATCTATATTGTTGCGGTCCTCCTACCTTTGCTTCATAGGCCAAGTGAACGGGCAAATGTTCCATTGAGTTAAACAAGCTAGGAGGAAACACCATCTCTAACTTGCATAGCATTATGGGCATGCTCGCCTCTAGTTGCCGTAACTTATCAACATTAAGCTCTGAAGCACAAATTTCTCTAAAGAACATGGAAAACTCCGTTAGAATAGACCATATATGCTTCGGTAGTGCTTTGAAGGCCCAAGGCAACAATCTCTGGAAAAAAAATGACAATCATGACTCTTCATCTTGCTCAACTTCCCCTCGTGCATGTCGACACATCTGTTCCAGTTTGACGCATAACCGTCCGGGAGTTTGAGATCTTTAACCCATTGCAACAATTCTAAATTCTGCTCTTTGTTGAATGTGTACGGCGCTCCGGGTTTGGAAATTCGTCTGTGCCATTCTCCACCAAATGCAAAGCAGACCTTCTGCAAATCTTTTCAACGTCCAGTCTTGCGTTGACTGTGTCCTTTGTCTTGCCCTTGGTGTCCATCACGGTGTACATAATATTGCAAAATACATTTCTCTCAATATGCATGACATCGAGGTTGTGTCTTAACAATTGATCTTTCCAATATGGAAGTTCCCCGAGAAGATCTTTGCGTTTGTTCCAATGATGATCAACGCCATATCCCTCGGGTTCGCTTGGAAGCAGCCCCTCTTCGACACTTTGAATATACTTGACCCTGTCCCATATTTCTTGGCCACTTAAACGACGAGGTTGATATGCTAGTTCGACAATATTCCGCGTGAAGTCTTTTCTATTTCTCCTAAACGGATGATCGGGTGGTAGGAATCGCCGGTGCCTGTCAAACCAACTGACCTTGCGACTGTGTTCCAAGCTAAAACCCATGTTCTATTCAAGATATACCGGGCATGCGAGCTTTCCCGACGTTTTCCAGCCACTCAACATCCCATATGCAAGGAAATCATTTATCGTCCACATTAAGGCAGCCCGCATGGTGAAATTTTGACTTAATGATATATCATACGTAAGAACCCCTTCACTCTACAACATCTTCAACTCGTCCATCAAAGGCCTGAGGTACACATCGATCTTCTTTTTTGGGTTGGATGGCCCAGGGATTAACACGTTAAGGAAGAAAAACTCTCTTCTCATGCACATAGAAGGTGGGAGGTTGTACAGAGTCACAATGACTGGCCAACATGAATAATTCCTACCCATATTGTTGAAAGGAGCGAACCCATCCGAACATAGACCAAGACGAACATTACGGGGATCCATAGCAAAGAAAGGATTCGCCTCGTCAAATTTACGCCAAGCTTCGGCATCAGATGGATGCGTCACAACATTTTCATCCCTACGATGCTCCCGGTGCCATCTCATGTGAGCAACTGTTTGTTCTGATGCATACAATCTCCTAAGTCTGGGCACCAGAGGAAAGTACCACATCTTGCTTAATGCATGACGGGTCATTTTCCTTCCTTTCCCCACAACTTTATATCTGTCATGTCCACAGAATTTACAATTGGTCAGCTCAGCATCATCCTTGTAATACAACATACATCCTCTGGGGCAGCAATGAATTTTTTCACATCCAAGCCCAAGCTCTTTCACCTTTTTTTTTTGCTTGGTAAAAGTCCTTCGGCAAATTATTGTCTTTGGGAACAACATTACTCATGATCTGTATCATTTTGTTGTAATTCCTCTCACTCATATGGTGATCAGTCTTCAAGCTTAGTGTTGCTAGGGTAGCCGATAGCGATGAATATTCACTATTTTCAAAGTGCTCGCAACCTTCCCATAACGGACGCTGTGCTTCTTGAAGCATTTTATAGAACCTAGCGGCTTCTGGATGAGGATCCTCACCCATGTATGATGGTTGAGGATGTGTATCAGTCTCCTCTCCCATGTATGACGGTTCAGCATGAGTAACGGGATCAAAATATTGGCCGATCGAAGGTCCCGCGACATCCATAACCAACTGCTCATATTGATTAAGGTTTTCTCGATGACTACTGTCCCCATAATAACCACTCAGTGTCTGTCGGACTTCGCCATGAAATTCCCAACATTCATAATCTTTCATGAATCCCTTTTGACACAAATGAATTTTGACCGTGTCCGCATCTCGTAAATCTTAAACACTTACATTTGGCACACGGACACCGATCTCCCTACTTGAATTATTTGAATTCGCCAAAGCAAATTGACGAACTCTTCCAAACCCGCGAAGAATGCTTGCGTTATTTGTCTTCTATCGCTTAGACGATTGTACATCCAACTTCTATCATGGTTGCCTTCCATACTTCCTAGCTACTTCAATTACTAACCTAATTAACATCTCAACATACCACAAATATATATAAGTCGCCTCTTATGCCTACCAATTGCCACTTAATCAAAAAAGTGAAAAACAAACACATGCATTGAACAAAGAACATATTCCAAAGAAGCAACCGAGAAATGAGGATAGCACACCGTAAAACGTGGGGACATGCGTGTGGAGGGTCAAACAAAAAATATAATACTAAGTATTTTGGAGTTTCTAACATATATGGGCTAGATCAAAGAGATTATTTAACACTTAATCAAATTTATTGTATAACTTGTTAAAGATAGATTCAAATAAAAAATTTTAATGGAATATTTTTTAAACAAATTATTAACACTCATTTTTGTAATAGCCTAAATCAAATAGTAAATTCCACTAATTTTTATAACTCATACAAATGTGATTATTTTTCAATGTCACACCTTCCTCCTCCTACTTGACATTAATTAATTAATTGTCTTATCCATAAATTTCATTTCTCAACACTTCACTTTTCTAATTTCAACACCATCATATTTAAAGATTTATGTATCATTACCAACTAATACAAAATCATAATTTTATCACACCAAAATTAGAATTGAAATTTCTAAATTCCTAAAAAGTGCTAGATAAAAATACTTCACATAAAACATTTCTAAAAGTGTATTAACTGTGTTTACTTGAAAAAATTACTTTTTAAATTTATCTTCATAAAAAAAAACGATTTCAACTCATGTAATTGATAATCTTCTACCAACATACATATTTTCATTATTGCAGCTAAGCAAACATAACATAAATATCATATAGTGATAAAAAGAAAATATACTTCAAGCTAACCCGCAAAATAAGAAGTGCTAGGATTTGTTTGCTAATTCCCCTTCTCGAAGATCTTAGTGCTAGGATTTGTTTGTAACCCGTAAAAAATGGAAGGTTAAAAAAAACGCAAAAAGGGAAAAAAAAAAAAAAAAAAAAAAAAAAAAAACTTGCGACCTTGCAAAAATGGGGGTAGATGAGGAGGGAGGGGGAGGGGTGGGGACCGGTCGGGCGGGTGGAGGGGCTAAAGGAGGGGCGTGGTGGGAGGAGGCGAGGGAGGGGGCGGGGAGATGAGGGGTCGGGGTCAGGGGAGGGGGGGAGGAGGGGGTCGAGGGGAGGGGGCCGGGGTCGAGGGAGGGGCGGAGACGCCGGGGGGACGGGGGAGGGGACATAGCGGCGGGGGGGGCCGAACGAAGTCGGATGCGGCGGGGGGGCCGAGTGAGAAGCGATTAGGTCTAGGAAAAGTTGCAGCTTTAAACTGCAACTTTTTGCGACGGATCAAAGATCCGTCGCAATGAATAGCGACGAATCTTTGATCCGTCGCAAAAAGTGCATTTCTGGCAGCCTTTTTGGCCGCCAGTTTGCGACGGATCTTTCCATCTCTATTCATTGCGACGGATCTTTGATCCGTCGAAAACTGGCGGCCAGAAAGGCCGCCAGAAATCCACTTTTTGCAAGATCCGTCGCTATTTATTGCGATGGATATTTGATCCGTCGCAAAAAGTGAATTTCTGGCGGTCTTTCTGGCCCCCATTTTGCGTCGGATCAAAGATCCGTCGCTATTTTGGGTGACGGATGGATATTTTATCCGTTGCAAATAGCGCCAAGTGGCAGCTATTTTGCGACGGCTTAATAAATTCGTCGCAAATGCTACGGATATTGCGACGGATTTTATTATCCGTCACTTTTTTTTTTGCTACGTAGCAAAATCCGTCACTATTGATACGGAAAATTTTCCGTAGCAAATTTCGTCACTATTTCTTATTTTTCTAGTAGTGAGATTTGGAAAAAGAAAGTCACAAATCCAAACAGATTGGAGGAAAGAATTAGAAACACAAAACCGATCTGGAAAAAGCTTCTCTTCTCCAATCAAGCTCCGGCCTCCAAGTCCCAGCTCTGAAACTCCTTTCCCCATGTCGCCGATGTGCGTGTGTGCTAGGGCGTATGTGTGCCAGGGCGTGTGTGTGTGTGTGTGTGAGGGAAGAGAAGAGAGTGGGCAGAGATGCATCGGGGCAGGGGCAGGGCGTGTGTGTGTGGTGAGAATGGTGGTGAGAGAAAGAAGAGATGAAATATGTAAGTGTCATATGCAAGACTTTGGAGTCATGAATAGAATTTCAGGACACCAAAAAAACTTATTTTGGCGTCCTGATTTCGTTTTTAGGTCGACAAAAAATTTCCTGGCGCGAAAAAATCCTTAAAATGCGCCAAAAAACTAATTTTAGGCGCCCTAAATATATTATAGGATGCCTAAAATTTCATTTTGGCATCCTGATTTCGTTTTTAGGTCGACAAAGATTTCTTGGCGCCAAAAAATCCTCAAAATACGCCAAAAAATTAATTTTAGGCGCCCTAAATATATTATAGGACGCCTAAAATTTCATTTTGGCGTCCTGATTTCGTTTTTAGGTCGACAAAAAATTTCCTGGCGCCAAAAAATTAATTTTAGGCGCCCTAAATTTAGGCGTCCTAAAATTATATTTAGGGCGCCTAAGTATCAAAATTCAGCCAAATAATTACGAGAATGTCACTGCCTATACTTTTTACTTCTCTTTTTAAAATAAGGACGTCTTTTAGGGAAGTAATATCCACTTTTTGAAGTAGTGTCGGGTAATGGACTCTCTTTCTATATGCGGAAAGACTTTATTTGGAGTCCATTTGAAGATTGAGAGGTCTTATATATTGGAGGTAGATAAGAAGAAGCCATTTGAAAGAGAGATATCAGAGAGCTATATTTTCGTGTATACATAGAACAATTTCTGTAAATTGATGTTTCTGCACTTGTTAACTGCTGGATCGGATGAAATTTAGTCATTCGGTTTGGAACATCTAGTTTATCATTATCAATAATAGTTTTATACAATAATATTGAGACTCTTTTGTACCTTATTTGGAGAACATGTGATTTTTACACTGGTATTGAGAGGTTTTATACAATACTACCTCATGTCCTAATTATAAGATCAGGTTTTGACTTTTTTTAGAAAGATTAAAAAAGCTAAATAAGTTATTTAATTATATCATATATTATGTATCATTAAATTATATATATTAGTTTATTAGTTCTAAAGTAATTTAATTAACTTCTTTAATTTTTCTAAAAAAAAATCAACTTAACCTTATAATTAAGACTGGAAGGAGTAATAATTTTGGCGTCTCTTTATTTGTTGTAGCTATATACTATTTAGTTTTTTTTCATATATTTGTTTACTCAATCATGAGAATTCATGTATTTAAGTCATCAGCTTAAGTTGTGTTTTTCTCATCATTTGCATATATGTTGCAACGTTGGTTGCCTTCTCTCTCTCTCTCTATATATATTTTAACTATGTAAGTTTTGCCAGAACACACAACCAGAAGCCAACCCGATTACACACATTTCAATATGGACTCGGGTCTTTTGAGAAGCTGCGACGTACGCACATGGCGTGATGCAAAGCAAAACCAACATGTCCTGCTCACATATTTCTCCACAAACCGCAAATTATTTATTTACTAGAGGCTATCACATATTAAACTGATGATGATAAAAACCTTATGTGCTATTATATCTACAAATACACTATAGCAATATGTTAAAAAAAAGAAAAAGAAAAAAGAGCGACTTATAATACTCAATAAAAAAAATATAAAAGGGTTAATATTATCTTTAGTTCCTTAAGTTTGCCCTTATTTCGATTTAGGTCTCTCAAGTTTTAGATAATAAATTTTGATCCCTCTAATAAAAAATGGTCCTTGTTTTTATTGAATTATATGGAATAAAATTTTAAACAAAATGAAACTTGAGGAATAAAAACATATAGTTTATAATTTAAGAGACCAAAATTTAAATAAAAGCAAACTTAATAAACCAAATATTATGTTAACACATATAAAAGTAACATACATGTGACTGCGAGGAAGTAAATGTTCCATTGATTTCTCTCTACATTGAATATATCCACCATTAGATTAAGCTTCAATGGTTAAGATTAATACTACTTCTTCGGTCCTAATTATAAGGCACAGTTGATTTTTTTGGAGAAATTAAGGAAGCTAATTAAATTACTTTAGAGTTTTTTTATTTTTATTTTTTTCTTCAAAGTAATTAATTTGACTAATAAACTAATATATAATCTAAAGATACACAACATATAAAATGATTAAGTAACTTATTTAGCTTCCTTAATCTCTCCAAACAAAGTCAACTATGTCTTATACTCCCTCCGGTCCTAATTATAGGAGCTATTTACCAGAATTTGGAGAGATTAAGGAGAAAAGTTAAATTAGTTAATTATAATTATTTTCCAAAAATACCCCTCTAAAAATTAAAATTACGCAAAATTAGTTGCTACTCTCGCGATTTCTGAAAGCCTAACACTCCGTCTTCGGTTAGAGGGTGAGCCCCATGCGTGTCACAGTGTCAGTGGGATGTCATTTCATGTAATACACAGGTGGCTTCTCCCGTGTGGTTTGATGTTTCTTATATATATATATATATATATATATATATATTAAATAATAATAATAATAATAATTTTTTGTTCATACTAATTAGTTCTTTAACCTATTTGTTATTTTTTAAAGATCCTAAAATAATTTTTTAAGATCATGAAGTATTTTCTCAGTAGCATTCAGTATCCTGACGTATCTTGTTAGTACCAGTCAGTCCCATGAATATATTTTTTAAGATCATAAAATATTTTTTCAAGATCATAAAATATTTTTTCAAGTCTCAATCAAAGATCCTGAAGCATCTTTTTAGTACCCTAAAGTATTTAATAAAAAATAAAGTAGAATCTCTCACTTAATGGAATATAAATGTGTTGTTAAATTAATTATTGTGGAAGAAGTATTAGTAGGGGTGATATGGGAAAAATATGACAAAAATTGCTCAAAATTATTTTATAAAAAAGAGTATAATTGAGTTTTATATGACATTAATGAGTTGCAAACATTATTTACTTTATTAAATATATAGGTGTATTATAAAATTATTATTGAGAAAGTATAAATATGGGTATTATAGGAAAAAATTGATGAAAAGTTAAAACTTTGCTTTCTTATAATTGGACCAAAATCAACTCTAAAAAGTCTTTCCTATAATTAGGGGCCGGGAGGGAGTAATTAGGATCGGAGGTAGTATTTAATATTACATTTAATAATATTTTTATATGGTATTAAATCTCAATTATTAAAATTTATCAAATGGTGGATATATTCAATGAAAAGAAAATGAAGATATAAATCAATGGAGACATTAGTGTTTTACACGTGTACTTTATTGATAAGTCCAGGTCCCATCTCGGCCCTACGCCACCGTCCGATAAAACTCAATATAATTGGATTACGTGGTGTATAGTTTCTGAATATTCTCTAAATCATCTTTTGCGAAGTCCACCTTCCTGTTCCTCGACGGCACAATGAAAGGGTACATAATCGCCTCCTCTATCCCCGAGTGGCTCAGCCCCAACACATGGCCTATCTGGTGCATCACCGCCGACTCCAGGTCCAGTTCGTTGCTCTCCGTCGTGTCGTCGCTCGGCAACGCCCAATGCTCGTCGGAGTCCAAAATGATCTTCCTACTGTCCGTTGTATTATCCAACCACGCGCCTCCAACAATTCCTAACTCCCCGTCCATCGACGATAACATGATTTGAATGTCAGCTTCTTTGAAAGACGTCGTCTCTGAAAAGTTCAGCTTCGTCACGTTTGACCACCGGCAGAAGGCATCCGCAAACACACCTTAAACGACGCCTTCGTTTCGTTTTCAGGAGAAAAAGCATAAGTAAGCTCTTTCTTCTCCTCCGGCGGCCACGACATCGTCGTGGTGGGATCACTGGTAACATCAGGAAGGGCACATCGCGGCAGCGTGATCAACGAAACGGTGGCGTTGTCGGGTTGGCCGGTGACGTTGAGGTTGAAAGTCCTCTGGAAGCGTTCAATGGCTGATTCAAGCGCGGCTCAGAATTCGTCGGTGAAGTCTGAATTCAAAGTGGAATTAAGGTAACCGAACAAATCAAAATAGTCTTTGATCTTCGATATTCCATCAACGGAGTTCCCTATTCGAATCCGACCTCCATTGGAACGCAGGAATGATCTCAGGTTATTCAATGCGCTGGAAATTTTGCTAAACTTTAGGGTTCTAAATATTCTGATCAGCCCAAACGGTATATTGAACAATAAATTAGCAGAAGCTGGTCGAAGAAGAATCGAAGATTCATCCACGATTAGAAGGGATAAAATCAAGAACAAAATGCAAGCTCTTCTAGTCATCATTCTCATTTTTCTGCTGGAAGCATAAAACAGTATATGTGGTTTAAATGTTCGGTAGGAGAGAAAAGTTGAGTTGCTAGCTCTTAAATAGCCCTGGAAAATGTTTGATTATTATTTATTTTAATTTCTGTGATATTTCCGCGTTTCGTGCTGGATTGGCACTCATGACTCTTAAGCCTATAGTATAATTTTTTTTTGCTCAGAAGCCTATAGTATAATAAAACTATGAACAACTGAATTTCTTGGAAATACTCTACCGCCATATATTTGCATGGTGAGAGGGAAGTTGATCTTTTTTATTTTTCCTTTGTTGTATATAATAATAGTACTGTTATTCTAACCATATCTATAATATTGTTATTCAACTAAATAAACGTAATCCATGATTTTAAAAAAAAAAACTTTAAAAAATGCTGAAATCTTCGTTATTCTAACATATAATATGCTAACAACACGACCAAATTAGAAGGCGGTGAATAAAAAACTAACAAAACGTAATCAGGAAAACGAAATGGCCAATAATTTATAATGTGGCAATAATTGAAAGTCTTATCTAAAAGCTCCTTGACAACGTACGTACCATTTCGTGGGCAGCGATTTGCATGATGATGGTGGCAAATGTTTTATAGAGAGACACACACATTGACACATACATGTACATATGGATGCATGATATTTCCTCTTATCCTAAATATATGACAAATTTTTTTAGTGTAAATTGCACTATAAACTTTATCATATATTTAAGACCGAAGTAGTATAACATTTTCACGGCAAAAAGTATACATTTTCATTCTCTGATTATAGAAAAAATTTCAGTTTGGTTTAAAACATTTTTTTCCAGTCTTTTAATATTAACATCATTAATTTTAAATCATAATTTTTGTGTAATAATCTTATTTTTTTAAATTAAATTTGATATGACAGTATTTGAGAATATTTTGTCAAACATTTAAAATTTCAATGTTAGCATTTTTATGAACGATACTATAAATAAATTACCAAAGTGAAACTTTATAAAATTAAAATATTTAAATAAAATATTGCGTAAAGTTTAAAAAATTTAAAAAAAAAAAATGCACTTTTGCCAAATTTTGACCTACGGCTTCTCTATAAATCAATCCCAAAAAATCATTTGCAGATAAACTATAATCCTCATCCTTTAATTTAAATTTAAAATCAAGATATCATTCTTTTTCTCTCATTTATATAGAGAAAACTAGGCACATATATAAATATGTAGAAGATGTACTACTCCCTCCACTCCTATATATATAAAAGGGAAAGAAGACTTTATATATAAATATACATATATGGGGAAATCATTTATCCTGTCACAGGATATAAGGTTGCGTCCAGTGTTCGTTTCTCGGTGGTTTTGGATTAAAAAATTGAAACTGTGTGCTCGCTTATCATTGCTTATCTGTTAGTGTTCCTCTTCTCGCTCGGCATAAACGAAAAAGGGGAGGCTTACTTTCTTCAACGCACTGGTTGATGGAGTCTTCCGCCTTTTCATCATCCTCCTCCGGTACTATCGCCGTCATACTAGAAGAAGAAAGAACTTTGTTGAAGTCTCCAAGAATAGCGTCGAAGTCTCGTTAAAGAAATTGAAGACACGAGCAATTTCCATGAAGTTCACAATGACGGCTATAAAGGAAGAGATAGGAAACATAAAGTTAAGATGATGCTTTTTTTTTTTTTGCTCGGAAGTTAAGATGATGCTACGGAAGAAAAGAAGAAGGATGTTGCTAATGAAGAAAAGTCAAGAAAGGCAACTGAAAGAAGACGCTGGGCAATTTCTATTAAGAAGCAAAGTCACAAAGAAAGTCTGTAAACAAAAAACAAAAACATAAAAAAAAGTCACAAAGAAAGTCAACAAAGGAGGCATACATTAAGAAATAAGAAACTACACATCAGGAGCAGTTTCCAGAGTCTACAAAGAAAAGGAGGCAGCAATCAATGTCGGCACAACAAATAATAAAATAATTTATATGTGTCGGTTGCTTACATCTATATATATATATATATATATATATGAAAGAATGCAACGTGAGAATCCGGGAGCCATTTTTGATTTGTCAGGTTGATGAGAGATTTGGTTGAAGGAATAGGAATGCAACGTGAGAATCCAACATTGACAGAGTGGGATCGATTTGCTCATAGGGAATACATCAGGTATCGGCTTGCACTATGCGTTCTCAGCTGAAATCGGGCTCCCCTGTTTTCCGATGCATTAAGCAGAGCAGCAAAATGAAGGGAGTGGAAGTGGACCCATATTAGGATCTGGAAGTGGGTCATCTTCTCAGGTGATAATAAGACCGTCCAAGGGTGGTGGTAGTGCACGAGGGGGCTCCTCCGGTGGCGGTGGCAGAGGAAAGGGGTCAAGGCCGACAAAAGGAGGGAGTAGTTCTGTAGTGGGAGGAGCAGTAGTGCCTCACCGTGGTGCCTGTTCATCATCTGAGATTTGCAGGAACACAACATTATTTTTTTGCTTAAATACTGTTGAGGAAAATACTGCTATTGTGTTAACTAGCTAGCTAGTTGTTTGGTTCGTTGATACAATGCTTCATTTAGCTTGATTTTTTTTTTTTTTTGGTTTCCCCCCTTAAAGCATGATTTTAATGTTGACTAGTTTCCTCCTATTTCATGAAAGGGGAAAAAGATATTTAACTGTAAACACAGACAGTTCAGAAGTTGCAGGAGATAGACTTGCAGAGATTGGTGCTCAAACTTTGACTTTTGAGCAAGAAGTCTGTAGTTTTGTTTCAAAAGGAATAGTGCAGTACCAAAAAAAAGACACACACACACGTATCATTGTGCTTCTGGGGCTGATGATGCTTCTGGCACTAAGCAGTGGCAATGGTATGCGCAGGAAGGAGTTAGTAGGGGAGCTACTGCTTAATCTTCCAAGGATAGCTTCTCTGCCTCAGTGGAAATAATGAAATCAGATCGGAGAGAATTTTAAGCTTCAGACTGGCATAGCTAATCACTGCCGGCGATAGTACCGGAGGAGGATGATGAAAAGGCGGGAGACTCCATCAACCAGTGCTTTGAAGAAAGTAAGCCTCCCCTTTTTTGTTTATGCCGAGCCGAGAAGAGGAACACTAAGAGAGAAGCAGTGATGAGCGAGCACACAGTTTCAATTTTTTAATCCAAAACCACCGAGAAACGACGTCGTATACGCTCACTGGACGCAACCTTAGATAAATGATTTTTCATATATATATATATATATATTAAAAAAACTAATTAAATTACTTTAAAATATTTAAATTATATCATTTTTTTCTCTAAACTATTTTTTCTAATTATAAATTGATATACAATATAATAATTTACAACATATGATATAATTAAATAATTATTTAATTTTTTTAATCTCTTTAAAAAATTTAACTCTATCTTATATTTATATTTAAGACTAAGAGGAATACTTATTAGAGAAATCAAAGTCAAAATTTGATTGACAGCCACAAAAAAAAAATTCAACATTTGTGAAGTCAGTTAGCAGAGAAATTCATGTGGACACCCAGCGCACCATGTAATTTGTGCACTGACCAATAAAATCATGATAGGTCAGATTTTTTATCCTATGTGTCAGTGTCAGCCTGGTTGTCAATGCTCCCTTCCTTTATTATTTTAATATTGGGAAAATTACGGTCAGTCCCAAGGAAGGGAATTAATTACAATAAAGTCATGCTCAAATCATCAAATTACGCTTCCGGTCCCCAGAACACGTAATTATTTGTATTAACAATGCGAAATCGTATATTTACAACAACATTTAAACACCCTGGATTTTGAACATGAAATATCTTTACAACGGAAAAAAACATAGATTCCAATGACGGAAATGTTGCATTTGCAACAAAATTTAAAATATGGTCATTTACAATGACGGAAAATCGTGTATTTTACAAAAGACGAAAATCGTGTATTTACAACAACTTTTAAAAACCTAGATTTTATTTCTATACAAATAATTACACAAAAGTCGCATTTATTTACAATGAGAAAATGAATGTATTTACAATGGAAAAATCGTGTATTAACAACAACATTTAAAAACCTCCATACAAATAATTACAAGTAAGTCCTGGGGCCGAAGCGTAATTTGATGATTTGAGAACTTTTTTGTAATTTTTTTGTTTCTTGGGACCTATATGAAATTTTCCCTTCTTTTTTCTGCTCTCTCTCTCTCTGCCCCCTTTGCAAAATTGATTTTTCCTCCACCCATTTTTTGCGACCCAAACGGGTGGTGTAGTCGTGTGTACGACGGAAACAGGATGCGGCTGTTACGGGGATCAGTGTTGCATTGTCACCATACTTGGTGATAATATGGCAATGAATAGCAAATAATTTTGTACCATTTATTTATAATATTCAACATAAATATGGGATATTGTGTACGAGCGTACATTAACCACAGTATTAGATTTTGGGAGCATACCTAGTCAAGTCAAGGGAGAGGATCCTCTCAGTCGGATCCTCTGCCCATCCTCTCTACTCTCGGATCTCAAATAGTCCGTCCAGGATTTGGACCCTTTGGAGAAAATCTGGATTTTATTTTTTTTAAAAAAAGATATTTTTTAAAAATATATATATATATTTTAAAAAAAAATTGGACCGTTGGATTGAGATTTGACGGCCCAGGATGGATTTGTGAGAAAGATAAGGAGAGGGGGAAAAAGGAGAGAAAACCGACCCGTCAAGTCAATAGTACAATTCTCCAAAAAGTGTAGAGTTATGATGTAAAAATTCCCTTAAATTTTTACTAAAATTACGTTTAACACTATATGTTTTTTTAAATGTAAAAATGTATATTAACATTTAAAATTAGAACAAAAACATCAAAATTGTTAAATATAACTTAACACCATTATTATTTACGGTGAGATTCACACTATATATTTTTTTGAGAAACCAAAATATCCTTAACCCAAAAATAAAAATCCTTCCTTTTCAACCTCTGATAGTCTGATGCATTCACTGGCGGATCTTATCAAATGACAAGGGGCATGCCCCCCCCCCAAAAAAAAAAAAATATTGTTTAAAATTTTTTAATGAAACTTTTTCTTTTTTAGTGTAATAATGCAAATTTGACCAAAAAAATTTCCCACTTTTATTTTTCATTCCCTCCCGCTTTCAGTCTCTATCGTCTCTCAATTTCTCCTTATTTCATGGTAAACATTTCTTCTTCTTCTTCTTTTTCTTCTTCAGTGAAAAGTATTGAACTTGAGCTTCCTTCACTAGTCGGTTTTATAGGTTTCTACATCTTTGAGCTAATTATCTAGTTCTTACTTGCTCCTGCTAAATTTTCGCATGAAGTATATTTGATTCAATGATTCCAATGAAGTTCATCTTTATGTTGTGCCTTTATTTCATTGGAAAACCTTGAGGAACTCTTGTGATGTTCTTATGATATTAATGGGGTTTCTGGGTTTACTTTTTTAGGTTTGAGCTGAAGTACTTTGATCCATTCCTTGTACTGGATGAATTCTTAGGTGGATATATCTATGTATTATGCTCTGCTTTCTCCAGAACAAAAAGAAAAGAAAAGAATAAGCAACCTGTTTATAGTTATTATGATGGGAATTTTCTTTTCTGAGAATACCAATTTTTGAATTCTGCAGTTACTGCCCCCGCTAGATTTCCTGATCATCCACATAAAGGTTTGCAAATCGTCCCTCCTCTGTTTTTTCTTACATTTGCTCTTACCTCCTCTGTTATTTTTTTTAAAACATTTGTTCTTAATTCTAACAAGTCTTCTTCTCTGAGATTCTGATTTTTCCCTTCTTCTTCTACTCTGTGTTTTCTTCTCTCTACAGGATTTGAGACTGTCACATACATGTTGCAGGCATAGACCAAATTTCTCATTTCAGTTTAAAAATATCACTCAAGCTTCCTATGAAAAAGAAATTAATATAATCATTGCCTTTTCTGGGATTTCAAAAACAGAATGGCAAAATGGTTAAAACAAATCAAAGATCAAATGTTTGGCTAAAATCCTACAAGTCTAATTTTACAGTATCATCCCAAGTTTTGTTATAAAAGGAGGTTTTAGAGTAGGAAGTGGGGAAAAAAGATTGGAATGTTCTTTAACATCAAGGTTGTTTTTTTCTTTTTCCAGAACATCAAGGTTACTTTTAATTTTTAAAAAACTGAACCAATGATATATGAGCTACTAGTTCATTAGACGTTGAAATTTTACTTTAACTACCTACTAAAGAAAAATATCAGGTCTGTTGGTGGCCAATCTGTGTGCTGCTGTCAGGGCAACATATATAAGCCATAACTTTATATATATACCAGATAATATGGCCCCCCCAAATTTTTTTCCCAAGATCCGCCTCTGGATGCATCAATCCTTAACCCAAAAAAAAAAAAAAAACCTCCCTTCTCAACCTCTGATGCATCAATCACAAATTCTCTCCCTTCCTCCCTTCATCTCCCATCTCAAATGCCGGGAGACGAACGAAGAAGTTGTGGTAGATGGATCTGAAACACCTCCCTCAATGTGATTATTTATGACGTCCCAACCCAAAGCAAGCACAAAAATCTGTGACAAATAACACCAACAACAACGATGAGCTTTACAGCACCCTCTGTGGTGGCCTATGCAATTTAGAGCTCAAACGTCTTCTTCATTGAAGGATGTTAGAGATTGGTTACTGCATCTTCTATCTAGCCAGCAACCGATTAAATGATGTGTTCCTCTGATAAGATCTTTATATTCAAGTGATCCCATTTTGTACATCACTAGAATATCACTCCAGTGACCTATCTAGTGCTCTAAAATATTTTCAAAACTGTCAAGAGAGGATCACACGAGTGATTATTCAAGTAATGCTTTCTCAAAAAACAGAGCAACGCTTAGAAACTTTTTAAATCATTGAAATGCTTATAAAATTTGTTCTTCTTGCTTCTAATCATTCTAATTGTTTACTATACTAGTACTTACTTTTTTTTCCCAGGTGATCAAACAAGGTTTAATTCACAAACTGAAAAAAAAAAACATTTTCTGTCATAAGCATTAAATGTGAAGGACATTCAAACATTGAACATTGTTTTTGCTCCAACGGCTACTTCCTTAGACACAATGAGTGTTCAGAGACTTCAACAAATATTTATCAAAGACCGAGGGAACTCCAACATACATTGAACAAGACAACGGTCATTAATTCACTCTACCAATAAATATTCAAAGCATTGAAGAAGAATCAACGAATTGCTGCGAAAAACTTTTGTTACATTCATTGCAAAGTCTTAAAGCTCTTAAGTTCAAATTTGTAATTCAGTTATCATATATATACTCTTGTTAGAGATATTTGTTGATTCATTTATTATTTGAGAGACTCAAGATTGTAGGATCTTGAGTGTGCATTAAATTGCAAAGTGTAAGGGGGAGCGATTATTCTTGAAAAAGAACTAGTTTGTACTAAGGCACCAAGAGCCCGACGAATATTGGAGAATAGTGAAAATCTCAAAAAACTTCTAAGAATTGGATGTAGGTGAAATGATTTGGACCAAACTAGTGTAAATCTCATGTCCTTAACCTTGATGACATATTTTCAACTCAATTTTATTGAAGCTTGTATTAAATTCTGAATTTCTTATTATCACCCAATTCAATCCCTATTGAGTGAAAGTCTTGTTCTAACAAGAAACATTTTGATCCAGTGAGTAGAGATGAAAGGCAGAGGCAATCGGCGATGAATCAGCGACTAACGAAGAGAGAGAAGAGAGATCTCTAGTGAAGCCGTCTTCTAGACTCGAAGCATTTGATTTGTGAGATGAAGGGCGGAGGCAAGAAGGATGTGTTGACAGTGAATCAGGGTGAATCGGCGATAAAAAGTAGAGAGAGACGAGAGCTCTCCTATGAACTATTGATCGGCTAATACCCTCTAGGAAAGTTTATTTCTAATTCTTGAAAAAAGACATGTTATAATTCCCATTCATTTAAAAACAACTTGTAAAGGATGTGCTTTGTGTTAAATTCTTTCATTTTAGAAAAAATCCTAATATATTTGATATTTTGTCCGAGATAAAATTAAAACCATAAAAATGGAAAAAAAAAAAAAAAAACCATAAGATTATTGATAAATACAAAAGTAACCCACTAGCCAAAAAACTAAAGAGAAAACACACACGGACAAATACAGAAAGAAAGGGGAAAAAGGCTGAAAAAGAAAAAGAACCTGCGCTACTATGCTTTGGACACGCGTACTTTACTGATAGGTCCAGCCAGATAGAATTATGGCCTACAAGGCTCGGACTTCAGATCCCATTTTAGTCATAACTAGTAAAGCAAGATAATTCCGAGCCATAAAGTTGAAATCGGGCCCCACCTGTGCCCGACGCCAGCCACTACTTTGTCGTCCGGCGACGGAGACTTCGCTGGTGATAACTCACTGGAATTCGATTTCTCACTGTAGAGTTTCCGAATCTTCTCCATATCATCATTCGCGAAATCCACCTTCCTTTTGTTCGACGGCGAAATGAAAGGGTACATCACCGCCTCTTCTACCGCCGAGTGGTTAAGTCCAAGCACGTGACCGATCTGGTGCATAACCACCGACTCCAGATCCATTTCGTCGCTCTCCGTCGTGTTATCGCTCCGCCACACCCACTTCTCACTGGAATCCAAAACGACATCCCAGTTCCTTGTCGTATTATCCAACCACGCGCCGCCTACCACTCCTAGATTCCCGTCCAACGACAAGAACATGATTTGAATATCAGATTCGTTAAACGACGTCGTTTCCGTGAAGTTCAATCTCGTCACCTCTGACCACCGACGAAAGGCGTCTGCGAACGTATCCTTTAACAGCAATCCTGTTTCATTTTGAGGTGAAAAAGCATAAGTGAGCTCTTTCTTCCCCTCCGGCCACCACTTGGTAAACGACGCCGTTGCCGCCGTGTGATTCACCAGTACATTGGAGGAGCCATTGATGACGTCAGGAAGACCACATCGCGGCCGCTTGATCAGTGACACGGTGGTGTTGTCCGGCTGGCCGGTGACGTTGAGGTGGAAGGTCTTCTGAAAGAATTTGATTGCTGATTCGAGGTCGTCGGAGAATTCATCGGTGAAGTTTGAACTCAAAGTGGATTCAAGGAAACCGAACAAATCAAAGTAGCGTTTAATCGTGGATAAGCCGTTGATGACGGTTCCTGTTCGAATCCGACCACCATGGGAACTCAAGAATGAGATCAATATATCTAATACTTTGGAAATAGTGTTAAAATCGAGGAGTTTGAGTATTTCTAGCCCTAATGGTATAAGGAACAGTAAATTAGCTGAAGCTGGTCGGAGAAGAAACGGGGAAGATTCATTCGCAATTAGAAGGGATAAGATCA
Organism: Acacia melanoxylon; assembly: GCA_019022615.1. NCBI lineage: Eukaryota > Viridiplantae > Streptophyta > Magnoliopsida > Fabales > Fabaceae > Acacia > Acacia melanoxylon. The sequence goes on along the minus strand of JAFJYJ010000001.1, from coordinate 23,129,618 downwards.
AGACCACAATGTAAGCTTTTCTCACTCTCATTTTTATTCTCTACAGTTTTTGAGCTTAGTGTTGGGTAAGAGAAATTTTGAGTGGCTTTTAAATAGACTGGAAGGGGGAAAACGATAATTTCTATGTTACTCTGTGCTGGATTGACTGACTTTAGCAGATGCCGTCAACTGAATTTCTTAGAAATAATACTACACTCCCATGTGTTTGCGTGGTCGGCAATGGGAGGTAATCATTTTTTCCTACTTTACTATAATAAAATACTCCTTGCCTTTTTACCAAAAAGGGGGAAAAAAAAATACTCCTTGCCTGCTACATACAAGGGTTAATAATAAAATGATTTATTTTAGATCTAGATCTTAATTTACTTTATTCTCAAAAATTATATTATTATTTTTTTTGTTAATTGAACGTATTGAGGGATTTATAAAGGAGGAAATAGTTTCCAATGTAAATATTTAAGAGGTACTTTAGAAAAATTTGTACACATTTTTTTACAAATAATTTAACTAATTTTCTAAATTTCTAACAAAGTACTTATCACTAGTGCAAAAAAGTGTGTTAAAATGTCACTCCTGGAAGAATAAAAGAATCGCAGACCTCCATGAATGACTTGAGATGCAGATGAGCGTCTTCTGATGGGAGTCCTCCAAACTGTCCGGCTGAATTGAGCATTTGAAACATGACACTTTTGATTTCAAAGTGTCCCGTAGTCAGGTTTGGAGGTGTGATGGCCGAGTTGAGTCTGGTCAGGTCAGGGACTCCAAACTCCATGATTGCTCGGTCTAGATCAGCGTTGCGGTTTGGTTAGGGATTCTGGTTATCCCCATTGAGAAGTTGTCGCTCCTCTCGATCCTGATCTCGATTAGCTTGCATTTCCTCCATGTGTGCAGAATCACTCAAGTGACTCCTTCGCCTCTGCTTTATGTGCCTTTGTTTATAAGTTCGTTCAATCCCCAGATCGTATGGCTCAAGGTCAACAGAGGGTGAGTTACACATACACTAAAGAATGTACCTGAAAATCATAGATAGAGAGAGTGAGCTTGGTAAGGTAAACACAACTTATCAGAAAGAAACTTACAATCATCAAAGGTATTTTCAGTCTCCGGCACTGGCACCAAAAACTTGTTGGTCGAATTCCTTTATGGCAAGTGAACCAGTCGAACAAGTAATAAACAATGAGTAGAGTACCGTCCCACAAAGACTGTCAAAACCGTGAATGATGCCAGTTTCGAATGACAAGTATGTTATATGAAAATTATATTTGGTTTGGTTATTTTAGCTATTTCTATAAATATGAAATAAACAAGTAGTCAGAAGTTGAAGGAATATATCAGTTTAAGAGTAGGCTGAGCTCAGATTTTATCTAAAGTCGTGTAAATCCCCCAGTCTGCATACAACGCATTGCTAAAGCAATTATGCTACATAGCATCCGCAATGCTACAGCATAACTACCTTTCTCAATGTTATTCAATTAATCCACCACTATCCTATACATAAGCTTCTGCAATCGTATAAATACAGTCCTAAACTTACTCTCCCATATTCTTATGTCGATTTCTAGTTCAGTCTTTCTGATTAGCTCTAGGTATTTTGGTTATGAGCGGTAAATCCATTCCTGACATCTACAATTTAAGTCGAGCCATGCACAGGCTCGCCCAGCAAATATTGTTTAACAGAGGTCTAACCTTGACTCCCGTCTGGTAAGCCAAGACCACAGAGATAACCCTTAGCGTTCGCTAATCGGCTATGAATTAAAACACTATTAAACAAACTGAATTTATTTAAATACAAACTAGCAAACTGGGTTCATTCTACAGCTCAGAAATCCATCCTCATTCAGCCAAAGGGACTTTAGTTCATGACTTATGAGGGACAAACACAGCAGAATAGCAGTGAACAACCCATGGCAGAATTATAAAAGGGAAATAACAAAGGAAACTCGTTGGAAGGTTGGCGGTGTAAGAGGCATCTTGTCACGCGACGTCTCTACGTATTCTACACTTCGTCTTGCTCCAAGGAAGAATTCGGTCTGGTATATTGTCCTCTCGGTCGGTCGTCTCTTTCGTTCCTTCGGTGTGAGTTTAGTTGGATGTGAATTGTGTTGACTACTTGACTCTCATAACTTCGACCTCTCTAGGTTTTGCTGCACTTTCCTCTTATAGTTAGGTTTCCTTGGCCGCACGTCTAGTGATTTGGGCCTTCCAAATCTGTCGAGTCCAAGATCTTAGATTTGGTTGATTGATCCTTCTTTAAATACCGCAAGATTCTTCAAATCTTTCTTTCGATCCTTCACATCTTCTGGATTCGACTTAAGTCAATTACCGTCTTTAAGTGTGCCTGGATGACCTGTCTTAATTTCCTAAAAACTCGCGAGGATAGGTTAATATAACTTTAGCGCACAATTCAGCATCATTTACAATGCTATAGCATATCGGTCGCATTGTATTGCTAGCGCAGATGTGGGCATACGATATGCTATAGCATTGTATCAGCTTCATTATACGCTTTCACGACAAAACCATAAAGTGGTCCTTTTCTTATGCACATGAGCTGGATAATGATATGATTGCAACAATTTATAAGATCCACCCTCTATTTCCCTATGTGTACGAATTCTCAATTATTCTATCAGATAGGAAACAATAAAGATTAGATTCAGCATTCAAAATAGTCAAAACACATAGGGAAAATATGGCATAAATATTACTCATCAATAGACGAGGGGCTTCAGTAAAGAGTGTGGATCCTGATGAATTGTCACAAGTCCACTTATACATCTTAAATAATGTTGATGAAATTCAAGACAACATAGATGCATATAAAGAAGTTGAAAGGAAAGAAAATACTCGAATCATTGAACAAAGGATAATTATGGAGTATAACAGAACTTTTGCAAACTGGTTCAAACAAAAGGTCAAAGGAGATGAATGTGTTTCTGATACAATAAAATGGTTAGCACGTGGTCCTGAGGTTGATGTCATAACTTGGAATTCGTATGTGATATATGGTTATACATTTTACATGAAGTCCCTAGATGATTGGAGCACCGTCCATAACAGTGGTGTTATGTTAAAAGCTGAATCTATGCACTTCTCCAGTTTGAAAGACAAGAAGCCTAAATTGGCAGTCATGCCTTATTATGGGGTTATTGACGAGATTTGGGAGGTGGACTATGTTAAAATTAAATTTCTCATTTTCAAATGTAAGTGGGTTAATATCAATAATGGTGTTCAGATCGATCGGATAGAATTTACATTAGTTGATATCAATAATAGAAGTTTTGGAGATGAACCTTTTATTATGGCAGACCAAGCGAAAAAAGTGTTCTATATCACCGATCAGGAAAATAAAATGTGATCTGTAGCTCTCCAAGGAAAAATGGTCATTGATATTGATGAGAAAATTCATTCAAATTATGGTCTTCCTAAGAGTACTACTTTTTCAAGGGGTCTCTCAGACATGAACGAAGAAGATGAAGCGGATAATGAACTCGACATAAGAAATGGTCATCATGAAGGGATATGGAAGGATATTGCTTTATAAAAGAGACAATTCATAAGGTAATATTCATATGCAGAATTTTCTTTCAAAACTTTATGGTTTTAACTATATTCCTTCCTATGTTCTTAAACAATGTCATTGACTGTGAAGCTTTTGTTCTTGTTTTTATTTTTGTGACAGGATCCTAAAGGGGCATGTTATAAAACAGGAATATTACGTTGTTGGGTGGGAATCTGATGAAGACGTGGTGAATTGGGCATGTATGTTCATTTATGTGCTATCTTTGTAACTCATTGTATTTGTAACCGATTTTATTGTATATATTCATTTAGGTGTTGTACTGTCATAGTATATTCATTAAGAGACCACATAACTCATGGTGAATAATATTTTTATTTTTTTCTAATTCAATTTGTAATTCATAATGGATTTTTCATAGCTTGTAGCTTAAAGTACAATCTTTTAGGTGTTTGATTGAGTGATGGATGTGTATGATCACGAAAAAATAGAGCAGGGAAAAATTCGAGAAAATTTAGAGACGTATTATATAGGAGGTCTAAGAAGTCTGACTTTTATGACTGGACGAAAAAATACGTCGGTATAAAAAGATCAAATTTTAAGACCTGATGTATTTATTAGTCCGGTCTTAAAAGTTGGTATTTTAAAACCGGTGTATTAGTCCGCTCTTAAAAGTCGGACTTTTAAGATTGGTGTAACTTTTCGTCCGGTCTTAAAATTCGATATTTTTAGACTAGAGTATTTATTCGTCCGGTCTTAAAAGTTGGGTTTTAAGACCGAACAAAAAATATATCAAATCTATATAATATGATTTTTAAGACCTAATGTTTTTAATGTCCGGTCTAAAACATTTCTTTAAGATCGGTTCGCATTCGGTGTTAAGTTATAAACTTTTAAGACCGCCTGTATCGAGATCGGTTGCAAATCCGGTCATACGATGCCTTTTGCGTCCGGTCTTAAAAGCCTTTTTTGTACTCGTGTATACAGCACTTATATTTTTATTGTAAACTTAGGGTGTCTCCAAGTTATTTTGGACCTGAGACTAATCTCTATTGGGTAAGTTTAAAGCCTTCTCAACAAGTGCACTTCGGGAATTTAAATTTGTATTTTTCTCTTTAGGAGTGTGAGAGATTACTTACCATCTCAACCAACAACTTTTTATCATATAACTCTTATATTTTGAACCAAACAAGGGAGTAGCATTTAAATCATATATCTGATATAAAAAATTAGGTATATAATTATATTTTGGAGATTAAAAATAAGTTAAATTGTTGATAAAAAATGTGTATTATTTTTTACAAATGCAACTCTAATTGTTTAATTTGTATGGGAAAATATTCATAATGAAATCCTCCTTAATAAGTACTACCTCTGGCTCTTCATAGATTGTCTGGTTTGTAGTGTAATTGAGGTAGTATAACTACTCCCTTCAGTCCTAAATATAAGATCAAGCTAATTTTTTTGGGCATGACTTCTTTCCTTTTCTTTTCCCGTCTGCTTCCATCCTTTATCTCCTTTATGACCATTGGATCAAGATCTAATGATTCACATTTAATGCTATTAATATTTCTTTTCCTCTTATAAAAGGAAGAGAGAGAAAGATAGGAAGGAAATGGAGAGAATGATGAGAATAAAATATTAAATATAGACCATTAGATCTTAATCCAATGGTCATAAAGGGAGTAAAGGATGAGAGCGTATACGGAAAAAGAAAAGGAGACAAGCCAAGTCCTTTTTTTTGTTGAAGAAATTAAGGAAAATTTAATTAAATTACTTTAGAGTATTTTTATTTTTATTTTCTTAAAATTAATTAATTTGAATAATAAATTAATATATAATTTAAGGATACATAACATATGATATGATGAAGTAACTTAATTTGCTTTCTTAATATCTTAAAAAAAAATTGAATCCGATCTTATAATTAGGAGTTAGTACCATAGCAAGGTAGTAACAGGGATAAGTTGGAGAATAAATTGAAATTATGGTAAGCAAAAGTGGTTTGAGTTCGTATTTCTGTATTCTGTACAAAGCATTCCACTCCACTAACTCTGCTATATAATATTCAATATTTAATTAGGAAAGCGAAATGCCTGCATGATTGACCAGTACTTTTCCATGGGCATCAATAGAATTTTACATTGCCGACAGAACTCAGAAGGACAGTGAAGTATCGGAAGCTCCTTTTTGTTTTTGAAATTTTTATATTATTTAATATTATCATATCTATGAATGCTGTGAGTTCGTTTGTATACATTACAATACATTACATGCACATAGTTTATGTGCTTATAGCTCTATTAGAGGATATGATCATATTTTTAATTTTTTAATTTATATTTAAATTATATGTTGCTTTCTGACATATTTTTTTACACTCGATCAATATATCAAATTAATTAGTTTCTAATTATGCATTAAGAAATATTTGAGATACTGGGTGTAAAAAACATGTTAAAAAGTACTACCTCCGGTCCTAATTATAAGACATAGTTGACTTTGTTTGGAGAGATTAAGGAAGGTAAATAAGTTCTTAATCATTTTATATGTTGTATATTTTTAGATTATATATTAGTTTATTAGTCAAACTAATTACTTTGAAGAAAAAAATAAAAATAAAAATACTCTAAAATAATTTAACTAGCTTCCTTAATTTCTCCAAAAAAATCATTATTATCTTATAATTAGGGACCGGGAGGGAGTATCATATAATTTAAATATAAATAAATAATATATATATATATATATATATATATATATATATATATATATATATATATATATATAATGCTCATAGAGGTATTAGCACATAAGAAACATATAAACTATGTGCATATAATGTGGAATTGTTTAGAGGGCCTAGCCATACAGTCAAGTCAATGATAAACTTTGCTTGTTAAACTAAATCGATCAAGGAAAAAAAATACTCAGATGGTATATAATGTTTGTCAAGTTGATTCATTTAATTGGTAATTAAATGAAGGATAAAAATAATTGATTGATACTTATAATTTTACTAACTAATCATTTCAGTTCCTATACTTTATAAATTTACAACTCAGTCCTTATATTTTAAAAATATAAGAAACTCGGTTATTAAATCGTCCACTGTTTCACAAGGGGGCTAAAAGAGTACTGACATAGGACCACATTATTCTTGTGAAGTAGGATTAAAAATCCACATCATCATGCCCAGCCCAATTTACATTACCCCAAATACTCACTTGTATCTCTCCATTCAATAATAATTTAAATGTGAGTCTTGATAATGAGATTTGGGAAAATTATGCGCAGGTCCTAAGGAACGAAAAAAAGTATAAAAAAAGTCTCATGAAATCTGTAATACCCGGATAATTATTTATCTGGAATATTATATTTCGATAAATAATACCTATTGGAAATAGGTGAATATGTGGTCTCGAAACTAGTGTAATAATTATCTTATTTCCTAAAGTAATTTCTATTGAAATTAGGGTGAATAAAGAGCTGAAAATCCCTAAATGCAATTGTGGGTCATAAAATGGCCTGAAAATATTATGATAAATCCGATGAGGCAATAAAATATTTGCTAAAAATTAGAAAGTATGTTGTCTCTAATTTTAGGAATTTTTGGGATTATTTTCCTTGAAAAATAATGAGGCAAAATTAAATATTATTTTTGGGATCATAATTGACCCCATGATTTTTAAATATTTTACATGGAGCATAAAATACCAATGTCAGTGAAATAGTTGTGAGATAATAATTAATCCTAATTAAGAAAATTATCAACAATTAGTAAATGACTAATTAGGTAATTATTGGCTAATTATTTATGAAATATATTTTTTTAAAAAAAACATACATTAAATTGCTTCATGAAGAATCCTAGCATTTTGTTCAGATGGGAATAATGAGAATAAAAAAATGACGAAATAAAATCATTGAAGTTACAATTGTTGACCACCACGTCTTGCATGGGGAGTTTGGATAAAGTTTATTATTTAATAATCATGAGGTATTTAATTAATAAAGGAACAATTAGATGCTTATTAAATGGAAGCATGTCGGCACTCATTTGAAGAAGAGATAATACTTTATTTGAGTTGAAAAGTCAAAAGTTTCAACTCACCAATTAGAAAATGGAACCATTAGTTATTTGTTAATTAAAAGCATTTATTAAATGGCCAAGAGAAGGTGCATGTCGACTATGAATTGTATGGGATTTTCATTGAATAATCAATATAATGGGCAATTAAAAACAACACAATGAAATGGATATTGAAGGGAGGCATGTCGGCCAAACATCAATGGTGGAGATGAGATGTAATAAAGTGCTTTTAATTTAATGGATGAAAGGAAAGAAGAAAAATTAAATCACCTTGTAGAAGACCAATTTAACCTTGGAGTTTTTCTATAAATAGGAGGCTTCCTCCCTCAAATCTTCACACCAAAAATCACAAAGCAATCTGATTGTAGAGTAGTGAGAGTGAGAGGGAAAAGTTGAGGAGCAAGAAGGAAGAAAGAGTTGAGCTTCAAGGGTAAGTTCTTGAGTTTTTAGCTTTTAAATTCATAGATAGATTTTTGCTTTGATCTTAAATATGCTAGAGTAATTTTATTTTCAAGTTTTTATGATTAAAAATGGCTTTATTTCAAAAAATTGATGAAGAAGATGTTATAGCAAAATTTTTGGAAGATTATGGTTAAAGTAGCAAAGCTCTGGCGAAATTTTGTCGATTAGTGACTCCCGAAAGCTTTTTCAAAAAACGCTGGTATCTTATGTTGAAGATGCTATGCCAAAATTCTGAGGAAATTCATGGTGAGAGTAGACATATAGAGCTTTCCAAATATACCTATAGCATGTCGTTTTGAGTTTTGTGCTAGGAGATAAAAATTCTACAAAATGACCAACGAAATTCTGAAAATTCTGGGCAGAGGTTGAAATCATGAAAACTGGGAATTTTTTTTTTGAAATCTGGGCAAGAACCAATAATGTTTCCTAAAATTAGACATCCTAAGGATTCTGAGGAATTTTACGGATCCTCGTTTCGAGTTATGTGGAATTAACTATAATTCTTCAAAGTTAGGAGCAAAATCAGCCTATATTCTGATTAATAGCGTTTTTACGAAATTAAATGGGATTAAGTTGAAAATAATTAATCCAGTGATAAAATGGTCATTTATGGCCAAAATATCTCTTGAAATAATATTTGTGAATTAATAGAGGCGATATTACCCTTATAGGATATCTGTGATCGCCTACCGTCGAAACGTACCAAAAACGTCAACGAAGGTACGTTCGCGTCTTTGTAACACTAACTCGATGCTTCTTTGTATGCTTATATGTGATAGACGACTATACAAGTGATTTGTATAGATAACTTTACATGCGATGTGTATTGTTAACATAGATAACTTTATATGTGATGTGTACTGTTAGCATAGATAACTTTACATGAGATGTGTACTGTTGTTATATTAATCTTGCATCTGCTATGTACTTATGTGTTGATTAATACTGTGATGTCATCCATATGTTGTTTATATAAGTATGAGGTTAACCGTTACCTGAGGCCCGATGTGCATTTGGACCTCAGTTTCAAAAATAGCTTCAGGGTCAGGAGGACTGAGAGCCGAAGATAAGGGCAAGCAGCACGCTTAGAGTCTCGGCCGGAGAATTTCTTTTGTTGCCACAGCATGGGTGTTGCCAGGAAGACACTTTTGTTGTTATTTACTTTAAAAACTCTCGGTTATTGTACCGCTTTTGTAACCAGCCAGTCTTACGACATTTTGAATCTAGTTATCAGTTACTCAATCGCTCCAATGCTCTACTCTGATGGAAAAAAAATACTGCTTTTGAAAATGAGATGTTACAAAATCACAAAATTACACAGAAGTCCCAAGGGACTTTTTTGATATTATTTATATAGAAATAAAATCCAGGTTTTTAAATGTTGTTGTAAATACATGCATTTCCTGTTGTAAATATTGCTTTTCTGTTGTAAATGGCCAGATTTTAAATTTTGTTGTAAATACAACACTTTCTGTTGTAAATCTAGGTTTTTTCTGTTGTAAATGACATCTCTACGTTCAAAATCCAGGTGTTTAAATGTTGTTGTAAATATATGCATTTCCTGTTGTAAATATGACTTTTTCTGTTGTAAATGTCCAGATTTTAAATTTTGTTGTAAATACAGCACTTCCTGTTGTAAATCTAGCCTTTTTCTATTGTAAATACTTCTCTACATTCAAAATTCAGGTGTTTAAATATTGTTGTAAATATGAGCATTTCTTGTTGTAAATATGACTTTTTTCTGTTGTAAATGGTCAGGTGTTTAAATGTTGTTGTAAATATAGGAATTTCCTGTTGTTAATACAAATAATATTTTTTTTAAAAAAATCTCTTAGGACTTCTGTGGAATTTTGTGATTTCAAAGGAATTTTTTGTAATTTTTTTCGTTCCTTAGGACCTGCGTATAATTTTCCCATGAGATTTTGCCTACGTAGAAAGGAATTAATAGCGTTAAAGTGCTTGCTTCTCCTCCAAAGCTAGCCTCTACGACTCTCTGCTTCCGGCAAGGATATTGAGAAAGTGGTAACAGGTCAGCGAGAACGGCAACGCCACCCCCTTTGACGTCACCAAAATCATTACTCCGGCTTCATTGCGGTGCGTCATGTGCTGGAAGTGATAGAATTGGGTCATTCACTCAATAGAATCAGCTTGTTCGTGGACATTAGCGAGGTAGAGAGATTTCTTAACGTGTTCGTAAAATGATTAGGTTTAAAATGTACTTTTTATACTGGGGGTTTTTTTTTTCCTGCAACCGGCTTAAAAAGGACTACTTCCGGTCCTAATTATAAGATTTAGTTGACTTTTATTTTTTGGAGAGATTAAGGAAGCTAAATAAGTTATTTAATCATTTCATATGTTGTGTTTTCTTAGAATATATATTAGTTTATTAGTCAAACTATTTAGTTTGAAGAAAAGAATAAAAATAAAAATACTCTAAGCTAATTTAATTACCTTCCTTAATCTCTCCAAAAAAGTCAACCAGGTCTTATAATTAGGACCGGAGGGAGTATTAACATTGAGTTTTGAGAAAATTATACTCCCTCATGTTCTTAATATTACCTCCGGTCATAATTATAAGACCACGTTGATTTTTTTTTTTTTTTTTTAAAGAGATTAAGGAAGCTAAATAAGTTACTTAATCATATCATATACTGTGTATGCTTAGATTATATATTAGTTTATTAGTCAAATTAATTAGTTTGGAGAAAAAATAAAAATACTCTAAAGTAATTTAATTAGTTTTTTTAATCTCTTCAAAAAAGTGAACTTAGTATTATAATTAAGACCGGAGGGAGTATAAGATATATTTAGGGAGTTGATCTTGATCTTACACACAAGATAGTTTTCATATTTGTCAATTTGTTTCTTGCTTTCCTTTATATATTGATACTTCCTTAACAATAACTGGTCAGAACTAAATGATTCACTTATTGACTGGATCCCTCGTTTAGAGGGCAGGATAAATAGAAATAATAGCGTGGTTGATTATGTTGATTGTAGAGGTGAATCGGATAGAGCAATGCTACATGTTTTGCCACAATGTGTGATTGAGAGATTTATTCAAACACACCCACCACATGAGAAGAAGAGAGAATAGGATCAATTCATATAGAAATAATCCGTATATGGCTCTTTTTTGTTTGTTTGTTTGTTAAATATACATATCATTTTCTTGATGATTTGGAGATCGTATGTTACAGAAAAGATTTTGCGTGTGTGTTTCAGAAGTCCTTTTTTGCAAATTGAGACGATTCCTCTTAATTTACCTCGTAAATCTTATATGTGATCATTTTCAAATGGCAGAACTCATACAACTGCATCAGAATGGGGATGTGTGGTCTATTATATTGGATTCAACAAGCTGCTCGTTTGGATGTGTAGAAGACGAGGATTCTATGCGCCTAATTAGAGATTGCTCCAATTTATTAAGAAAAGTCCTTAGAGGGCAGAAAAGTAATTAGAGATTGCTCCATGGGAATCTATAACAAAGATGCTACCATGGTTATAAATGGTGTGCATGACAACCATTCTGTTCTCCAGTACTATTTCTGAGATAAAACAGTTTTTTTTTTCCTGATTCTGTGCCTTGGAAGAGTTCAGAGAATCAGAATTACATTTGTTAACTCATTTTATTTTTACTCCGAAAATTAGAATTACGTTTGTTAACACATTTTATTTTTACTCCGAGAATCAGAATTACGTTTGTTAACACATTTGATTTTTATTCCAAGAATTAGAATTACCTAATACAATACAAATTTATTTCTTTATTTTTTGTTTACTGATTTCATCAACTGTATAAAATAATAAATTTTAACCAAAATGCCAACATTTCATATTTAAAAAAGTATATATAAAAAATATAATTTTTTATTGTGTAATTTTTTTTACAACAAATACTAAAATATAGTTTTAACCATTATTTATCATCCTCTTCTCAATTCATTTTTTTAAATCTCTCATTTCCTTGACCATTTCATTTTTTAATACTAAAATATAGATTTTTGTTTGCTACCTATATTGAAGATAAATCATAATGTCATCCAAAGAAAAGAAAAAGAAGGATCGGAATTGAAAACCCACTTCTCTCTGAATTATGGCAAGGTTTACCTCAGCACTAATCCCTTTCTTTGACAACATCTCAACAGCCTAAACATCGAGTAAGGTATAACGCATGTATCAAGTATAAATGATTTACCTTGGCTTTACCAATGGGAAGACAAAACTTGAATCAAGAACTTCATCTGAAACAGGGAATGACTCACCATATCTACAGTATGAAACTCCTGCCAATTAAACATTTTTTTAAACACGAAATAATGCTAAAAAATCTCAAGTATTTACATTCATGGGATGCATCCAACCATTTGACAACTTACAACAACTCATTTTCAAGGAAAACGACAAGGAAACAAAGAACTTGAGTTAATGTGTCAAACAAGACACAATGATATGAGATTGTATTTGAGGATGCCTCTTTTAAGGGGCAAATCCAAAGCTCCATCGCACTTGCTTACACCAAAGAGATATTGAGCAGAAAAGTGATGGGTAAGAAGCACAATATCTTCAAGAACTCTTCATCCTCTCCTTCATCTAATGGCAAGTCAGAGTGCATTGTGATGTTGCCACGAATTATTTTTATATCTGCAAGTATGATACACTTCAGTAAATATCGCCCTATCAAATTGCATTCAAATTCTTCCTCTTTTTTCCCCACTTGTTCTGTTAGCTTTGTTTTGCCTCTGCTTATATCCCTTGCATGCAGTAATTTCCTCCTTCTAATATATTCATAAGCCCTGAATTGTGACTCTTTTCTCTCAACTAAAAAAAAGCCTCTGAAGAATAGCATCTTATGCCTAGAAATGCATATGGAAGCGCCTCTTATTAAAGACACATAATTCTATGAGAACTATAATGTGTGGCATCATCTTTGCCGATGCCTACACTTGACAGTATTGGAAATTCAGAACATCAGTAGAGAACCTAAAACCAAAAGTTTTATTCTTAGCACTCATTTATCCCTTAATATCTGCCATCTTGGGAACCAATTTCTTGTGCTCTTCCAAGAGACCCACCAATTAAGAATCAACTGTTATGAGTCCCACATCGGGAAGCCAAACTCTTAGAGTGAGGTTTATAAGTCCATTGGGTTCTCCCTCCTCATAGGCTAGCTTTTGGGGATTGGGCTCTCCCTTTGGGCTTGTATTCATTACATTGGTGCTTTCATTGAGAGCCCGATGTTCACGGAAAGGGCTACCCATTGAGGGTTCTGACCGGCAAGGCCGAGTGAAGTGCCGTGGAGTGAAGCCGCCGGGGACGTCGGCTCTTGAGGGGGTGACTATGTTATGAGTCCCACATCGGGAAGCCAAACTCTTAGAGTGAGGTTTATAAGTCCATTGGGTTCTCCTTCCTCATAGGCTAGCTTTTGGGGATTGGGCTCTCCCTTTTGGGGAAAAGGCGCCTTTTATGTAACGACCCCCCATCGGGTAAGGACCTGGTTCATCCCCCTCACGGAGCACCGCTTACACCCGTGGTTGGCCGGCCCCTCACAGGGCGGAATTGTCCTCCTCCTCTTGGAGAATTTGTCCCTTGGTAAATACCAATGACGCCTCCCCAAGGGCTCAAACCTTGGACCTGAGGAATAAATCCAAAGCCTAAGAGCACCTTGGTATCCATTACATCAACCCCTTCGAGCCATTTTCTGGCTTCTGCTCTTTGCTCTTGGAGCTGATCCAGTGCTATTTCACATGTTCCTAGCCTTTCCACCATCTCTTTTTCTACTGCCAAGACATCAAGCGTATTACAGCCAGAGATTTTGGCACGAACTGATTTGATCCACTCCTTGTCAAACCCAAGACTAGTTGCTTCCCCTAAGTTTGCCTCCAGAATTGATCTATTTGATACAATAATATCATAGAGAGAGTTTTGGTGGTGAGGCTGATCAAACTATCAACAAGCACTTGATAGGAAAATGATATGATTCGATTAGTATGTTGTTTGCAAGGTAGCATTTGTTGTGGATATGGGTCTAGCACATTGGCGAGCAAAGCAGGTTCGCCTTAAGCTTCTTTCAACTTCACTAGTTGAAGAATTTAACCAATTCCCAATTTGTGCTTGTGGCATATCCAAGAATGTGTTAAGAAACGATTGAATAAGAACATGAAATGAAGTCTGCCATTGGAGTCATATTCAGAACCAAATTCATGAAATGAAGCTATTCTGAGAAGGATATCCACATCAATATTAGTCCCAAAACTACCAATTTCAAGGCACGCCAGTAGTGAAATATATTTTAAGTACTAATAAACAGAAAAAAAACATGAGATAATTTTGGAAAACGATATTTGATCTAACAATCCAGCTGTAAACTTGCAAAGTTAAAATTGCAGTTAAGCTACTATGATATTTAGTTATCATCTATATAGATGAGTAAAACAAATGTGCTTTGCCAGGCAAAAAATTATAAACAAAAGTTTAGCAGAACTGATGCAAGCTGCAGTTAACCTAGCAGAGAAGCTGAAGCAAGCAGTCAAACTCCTGGTATATATATTGGAGATTTCGGTCAAGTGAATCGGCGGGGAATAGCGGAAAACCTAGCGGAGAAGCTGAAGCAAGCAGTCAAAATCCAGAATCGAGAAGGGCGTAAAGAAAGAGCAAGAATATCACAACTCTCTGCCGGGAAGACGATGAACAGTGTCGCTCCTGTGCTGACTGCTGTCGTCCCCTGCGTTGTTGAAATCATCTCCCTCTGTTTTTCTCCGATCGTGCGATGCTCTCTGCGTTCTGTTTCTATCGATCAGGCCCGAGAAAAGAAGAAATTTTATACTTCTTTTTTCTATTCCCCATCATAAAAAATAAACCGGTTCATTCTGGGAACATAAAAAAAAACCGGATTTACATAACACAATTCTCATCCACTTTTGTTCCTGGGAATAGAAATAATAATAATAATAATAATAACTCATTTTGGAAGCGTTACCATGCACAATCTTATTGACCGGATCCCCGGTTTAGAGGGCAGGATAAATAGAAATAATAGTGTGGTTGATTATGTTGATTGTTGAGGTGAATCGGATATAGAGCAATGCTACATGTTTTGCCACACCGTGTGATTGAGAGATTTAGTCATGCACACCCACCCCATGAGAAGAGAGAATATGATCAATTCATATAGAAATAATCCGTATATGGCTCTTTTGTTTGTTTGTTAAATCTTCGTATCATTTTCTTGATGATTTGGAGATTGTATGTAACAGAAAAGATTTTAAATCTTATATGTGGTCATTTTCGCATCGGAGAACTCATCGAACTGCCTCAAAATGGGACGTGTGGTCTATTGGATTCAACAAGCTGCCCGTTTGGATGTTTAGAAGACGAGGATTCTATGCGCCTAATTAGAGATTGCTCCAATTTATTAAGATTTTGGAATTTATAACAAACATGGTAGCATGGTTATAAAAAGTTTTACCATATAAACTGGGCATCTCCAAATGTACAATGACCATATACAAGTTAATCCCCTACAACTCTAAAACATTATAAATCAACATAATCTTGCAACATGCGTGCGCGCACACAAGTATGAGTTACAACGATCAATCATACAGTTTTAATACACTTTCCGCTTCCCTAAATTTTTCTTACCATAAAAGTACTACGAGTAATATGTTTTACAAGTTTTCCATAATATCAACACACAAATAAATTACAATTTCCAAAATATAAAACATCTTACATACTTGAATAAGCATTTAAAATAAATTAATCATGGTTCCCACCCCAAGCTAGCGAAATAAAAATCCACAAGTCACACCACATGTTACAAATCAATCTACATAATTAATGTGTATATACATAGAATTTAATACATACAAAAGCTAAATAAATATCTAAATTAGCTACCTAAGCATAAAGCTTTCAATTTTCTTTCCCAAGACTCAAACTTTAACATCAAACCTTACTTTGATCTCTCAAATTGTCATATATATACAAAAGAATTCTAAACTAAATTTAAGTACTCACTGACCTCTCTACAATCCTATTAATTCTGGTTGTTAAAATTAAATGCTTGCTCTAAGCTCAAAGCTTTAAACTTGCTCTATTCTTCATGACAGTTATTTTATTAAGAAGCTCTCATCACGTACAACAATGTTAATAAAGGGACTTTTCTTATTAGAAAAGGTTATGAGTATGTAATCAAGCTTAGAAGTTTCTTAACAGATATAGAAAGTACTATCACAAACCCTCTCTTTCACCTCACGGTGGTAAATGATTCCCACTCCCCCTCCGACCACCTTTTTTATTTTGTAAAGGGTTAAGGTGCTAAAATAGACATGTGCTTATCTCCGAGAAGCGCCTAGTAGCAAATGCTTTTTTTAGGTGCAAAAGTGACTATGTGGTTACAAATTAGGTGCAAAAATAGCGTTTGACCGTTAAGTTTGACTTTGACAGTTAAATTTGACTTGTTTTGTTGACTGGATGATGACGTGACATTTCAAATATTTTTTCAGTATTCTTTTAGTACCGGTCAATACCTGAAATATTTTTTCAAGATCCTAAAATAATTTTTCAAAATTATGAAATATTTTTTTTGTACCAATCAGTATTCTGAAAATACTTTTTAGTACCAGTTAGTACCCTGAATTTTTTTTTTAGTATCCTTTTAGTACCGGTCAATACCTGAAATATTTTTTTAAGATCATAAAATTATTTTTGCACCTTTGAAATGCCACGTCATCGTCCAATCAGCAAAAAAAGTCAAACTTAACGGTCAAACGCTATTTTTGTACCTAATTTGTAACCACATAGTCACTTTTGCACCTAAAAAAAACATTTGCTACTGGGCGCTCCTTGGAGAAAATCACATGTCTATTTTTGCACCTTAACCCTTTTGTAAATTATCATCTAGTATCCCATTTAGGATTTTGTGGTTATTCCTCTCAATACAAGTGTCTGAAACTTGAACTCAAGACTCAAAAAGATCTAACAGACCCTTTTTTTAAAGAATTATCATCCAGTATCCAATTTGGGATTTTGTGGTTGTCCCTCCCAACATGTGTCTGCTCTTGAACTCGAACTCGAGATTTAATTATATCTAGTAGACCTTTATATATATATAGACCTTTATATATATATATATATATATATATATATATATATATCATCCAGTATCCAATTTAGGATTTTGTGGTTGTCCCTCTCAACACAAGTATCTGCTTTGGGACTCGAACTCGAGAATCAAAAAGATCTAGCAGACACTTTTTTTTTTAAAGTATCATATAATATCCAATTCAGGATTTTATGGTTACCCTTCCCAATACATGTATCTGTTCTTGTACTTGAACTCAAGACTCAAAAAGATCTAGCAGACCCTTTTTATAAAAAAGTATCATCCAATATCCAATTTTGGATTTTGTGGTTGCCCCTCTCAGTATAGGTGTTTACTTTGAGACTTAAATTTGAAACTCAAAAAAATATAGTTCGTCTTATACCACTAGACCAACTCAGTATTGGTCTCCGCCAATCTATTTATATACAAGGGTTTGGATGAATGAATTGTGTCCTAATACTCATATGGTCTTTAATATAAGAACTATTTTACTAATTTAATTTGATTAAGAATTTTTTTCTAAAATACCCTTGTTTAAAACTAAATTTCTCAAAGTCTACGTAATTATCTTTTATGTGTTTGATACTAGTTTATAGAAAAAAAAATAGGCGTTTTTTATTCAGTATCAAATAAAACTTTTCAAATGGGTCCTATATTTAGAACTAAAAGGATAGCAAATATTTAACAAGCCAATGTGAAAAACACTCATTTTATGAATTTCACGATCCTCTAAATGCCAATTACCAACTGAATAGAAATTCCAATGTACCTCTTTCGAATTAACTCAACTAACCAAAGACATGTATAAGCGCTCACATTGAAGATTGTATCAAACACAATGATCTTATCATGAAATTATTATAATTATACCACTTCGTCTTCATTCCTGTTATGGACCGACATAAATGGGCCTCGGAAGATAAGGTCCATCAACGTGCTTCTATTGGGACAGGATCCACGATCCCATGATCCCATGATCCTGTGACCACGGGATCCCACGACCCCCATCATCATGAATGATGGGGGAAGGACATGCCGAGTAGAAAGGCAGGAAAGCTGCCAACTAACCGCCGGGACGCTTCCTCGTAAATAGGAAGGATCCAACAAGTGCACGGTACACACTCACATTTTCTCTCTGAACCTACTTATCATATTGCATACACAGAGCACACACCCCACGCCTTTGGGTGAAAACCCTTGTGTTTAAGCTCTGTGATCTCCTATCTATCTGGATATCTCGTCCATAGATATCTAAGAGAAGACTAAAGATCCTACATTGACTTACTAGCTTGCCTAAAGCTAGACATTTGTGTTCTACACCAGAACATTGGCGCCGACCGTGGGGACTGTAAATTTTGAATCCCACATCGCAAAGCTACGGGTTCAACCAGGAGCATGGCGAACACAAGAAGAAAAAAACATAGAAACTTGGCAGGATCAACTGCCAGATGGAGCGGGGCAAAATCCCTAGGAGCCGACATCACGCCAGGAAGGTTCTACCAACCCAGAAGCAGAGAATGTGATGGTAGAAACCGAGTATGAGACATCGAACACGGCAAATTCCCCTGCTCCCGGGAATGTCGTCATCCAGCAAATTAATCCACAAGTCCCACCACAGCAACACCCATTAGAGTCCCAAAATGTACACCCCGACATTCGCATTATGCAAACCGCACTCGGCTCCATGTATAATCGGATGGAGGCAATGGAAACCCGCAATCGCCTACTGCGTGAGGAGGATGCCCGAGCATTCAAGGAGGAGTTGAATAGTCGAAATGAAGAGTGGAAGCGAATGTTCGAGCGACATTTCGGACATGCATAAAACCATACTCGGATCTCGGGCAAAAATGTTGTCGGTCACAGCCGGGATGAGGTTTCCATATCTCAGAAGGCGGGAACTTCACGGGCACAACAGAGAGAAGAAACCATACTCGGGGAAGATCAAGAACAACTCATCGAGGAGCGGTCGCGGAAGATATGAGCTTTGCAGGAACAAATTGAATTCCTGAGACAGCTCGGAGGGTACCAAATTGAGCACGATCAGGAAGCGAATTCTCGGGCAAACATTGAGAAAGAAGGACGAAGTCGGGCAGAGGCAGAAAAGTTAATTGGTGAAGGGGCAAAGGAGCCACTGCAGGCCCACAAGCACTCAAAGAAAGATGCGACGCCGACTTCGTCTGAGTCAGATGCCTATGATGACAATATCCAGAGTCCTTTCATGGATAAAATAATGGCCGCCCCATATCCAAAATGCTTGGATACCAAAGATTTTCCTAAATATGGCGGGAGTCAAGATCCGCAACTGCACATCGGTCACTTTAAAACGGATATAATGGTGAAAGGGTTTACTGGGCCGGTGATCCCTAGACTATTTGCCGGAACATTTCGAGGTCCGGCTCAAATATGGTTCAGCTCCCTACCAATGAAGTCAATCACGGACATGAAAGATTTCGAAAAGAAATTCTTGCAGAACTTCGCCACAAGTCGGAAACAACCAAAAACCGATTTTCAACTCGACCAAGTTAAGCAGTCGCCAGGAGAGACAGTACAAAGATACCTGGAGCGTTTTAAGGACGTAGCCTTACATGTCCTCGGGTTGAAGGATGAGGTACACTTGCATTGTGTGATTTCAGGCTTAGACAAGGATTCTAGCTTGAAGAAGTCGGTGATGAAACGTCGGCCCAAAACTCTGTCAGATTTCCGAGATCGCTTTAAACAATACATAGAGCTGGAGCAGATGGACATCATGACCCACGCGCCTCGAAGCAAGGCGAAAAGCCCGACTTCCAGAGAGAAACAACAATTCGGAATGAATTAACGGGATACTCGGACACATGTAAGGGATAGGAAATAGAGAAGAGACAAGGCTGAAGGAAGATACGACAGATATGCCTCGTTAAGGATACCGCAAGCGCAAATTTGGAAGGAAGTCTCCTTAACGGAGATGAAAAAGGTGGAACGACCACGGCCAATGCGCAATGAAACCACTCTGGATAAATCTAGATATTGCGAGTTCCATGATCAGCACGGCCACACGACAGACATGTGTTGGGACTTGCGGGACACCATTGAGAAATTTATTCGAGAAGGAAAACTACGCCGTTATGTTATACAAACGCAGGGACGGCAAAATAAGCGTCAGGAAGGCAAAAGTAGGAGCCCGGCACCTGAAAAGAAGAGAAGAGAACAGAGGAAATTGGGGCAAGGACAGGATGACGAATTTCCCGAGTCAAAATACGACTGTAATGTCATAGTCGGAGGTTTTGGTGGAGGAGGAGATTCGTTAGTCGAGAGAAAAAGTATTTGAAAGAGATCCTCTGTGTAAGAAGTCGTCCCAAGTTTAAGGGGGAATCTGCAAAAACTCCTACCCCGGTACTCGGGTTCACAGATGAAGAACTGGATGAGGTAATACCAGGGCATCACGACGGCCTGGTCATCACGGGGACGTTGGTGAACTGCCGGGTAAGGAAAATCTTTCTTGATAATGGCAGCGCCGTTAATATCATCCTTTGGGATGCGTTCAAACGCATGAGGTTTGATTCTAAAGAACTGAAACCCTGTAAGACCATGTTAACAGGTTTTAACAGTCAAGATACCCGTCCAAAGGGATTCATTGATCTCAAACTCACTCTGGGCACCAAGGAGGCTTTTAAGACAGAAGTGGTTCGGTTTGTCGTTGCCGACTTCCCCTCCACATACAATATCATCCTGGGACGACCCGCGATTCATGACTGGAATATGTTGGTATCTTCAAACCACCAAAAGCTGAAGTTTATCAACAAGAGAAACAAAGTGGTTACCGTCAAAGGCGACCAAAAATATTCTCGGCAATGCTACTTTGACATTGTCAAGGGTAGTAAAAATTCGAAGAAAGGTGAGTCAGAGAAAGAAGCCGAGTCGGTCCAAGTTGTGGAGTTAGATTTGAGGGAAGAGGACAAGATCCAGATAACAGAACCAAATGATGAACTCGAGGACTATGTCTTGGGGGACACCCCAGAGAAAATCACCAAAGTCGGGAAAGGGTTGGATCCCGAGATTCGTATGGAAATTGAAAAATTCTTAGTCGAAAATAAAGATGTATTTGCATGGAAGGCCGCTGAAATCCCGGGTATGGATCCTGAGTTCTGCTGCCATAGTTTGGTGATCCACCCCGGCTCAACACTTGTGGTGCAAAAGAAGAGAAAGCAAGGCTCCGATCGGTTTAAGGCCTTAGAAGCACACGTGCATGAGTTACTCGAAGCCGGATTTATCAGGGAAATACAATACACAACATGGCTCTCCAACGTGGTTATGGTGAAGAAACCAAATGGGAAGTGGCGTGTTTGTACTGATTATAAAGATCTGAATAAGGTATGCCCAAAAGACGCATTTCCAATGCCTAACATAGATCAGCTGGTGGATAAATCCTCGGGTTATCAACTCCTATCATTCATGGACGCATACTCGGGGTACAATCAGATAGCCATGCATCCTGATGATCAAGAAAAGATGGATTTCATCACAAATAGCACTAATTACTGTTACAACGTGATGCCTTTTGGCCTTAAGAATGCTGGAGCTACTTATTAGAGGATGATGACTAAGGTTTTTGCTAGTCAAATGGGGAATAATGTGGAAGTATATATTGACAATATGATAGTCAAATAAAGGAAGCGAACAACCATGTCAATGATCTGCGACAGACGTTTGAAAAAGTACGAAAGCATCAGATCAGACTGAACCCGGCCAAATGTGCGTTCGGAGTACCATCAGGCAAATTCTTGGGTTTTTTACTGACCCACCGGGGAATAGAGGCCAATCCAGAAAAATGCAAAGCAGTGTTGGAAATGAAGGCTCCAGTCAACAAAAAAGAAGTCCAACAATTAACGGGACGATTGGCGGCGTTGACAAGGTTTTTGCCTAAGTCGGCTGAAAAGTCACTTCCGTTTTTCAAACTTCTGAAAAAAGAGACACATGGAGGATGGAACTCGGATTGTGAAGAGGCATTTGCAAAGATAAAGTCATGTATGGCATCTCCGCCAGTGCTCTCTAAACCTGAACCCGGAGAAACACTGATCCTATATTTATCAGTAAGAGAGGAAGCGGTCAGTGCCGTTCTCGTCCGAGAACTGGAGGAGGGGCAAAAACCCGTGTACTTCATTAGCAGGGTGTTACAAGGTTCTGAATTGAGATATCAGAAGTTGGAGAAAATGGCATTTGCACTCCTAACTGCGGCAAGGCGACTGCGCCATTACTTTCACGGGCATTCTATTGTCGTCAGGACCAATCAACCGATTCGTCAAGTACTTCATAAACCAGACTTAGCCGGAAGAATGACAAGCTGGGCAATCCAATTGTCCGAGTTCGACATCAGCTACGAAGCCTGGCAATCAATCAAATCTCAGGCCTTGGCTGATTTCCTAATGGAGTTAACCCCGTCAACTCCAATGGAGGGAATGCAAAATGAGCCGTGGAAGGTGTTTGTAGACGGCTCATCAAATGTTAAGGGAAGTGGCGCGAGAGTCATTGTGGAGAGCCCCGAAGGAGTTGCAATGGAATTATCACTTCGGCTGGATTTCCCGACATCAAATAATCAGGCCGAGTATGAGGCCCTCATCGCTGGCTTACTGTAGGCTAAGGAGAATGGAGCTCAACAGGTACATTTAGCAATCGATTCTCAACTGGTGGCTTCCCAGATACAAGGAACCTATCAAGCCAAAGGCCCGTTGTTGGCAAAATACTTGCAAAAAGTGAAGGATATCATTGCTGATTTCGATCAAGTAGAAATCGAGCATATACCTCGGACTGAAAATGTCAGAGCCGATGTTCTGTCTAAACTCGCTAGCACTAAAAGTCCAGGTAATCTTCGGACTGTGATACAGCAAAATCTCCTAGAACCGAGTTGCATCATGCTTATTTCAGATAATCGCGATTGGAGAAAGCCAATTGCCGACTATCTAGAAAGGGGGATCGTTCCAGAAGACACGGCGGAATCAAAGAAACTAATTAGAACAGCAGCCGCTTATTCAATGATGAATGGTTAGTTATATCGAAGGGGCTTACACTCTCCGATGGCCAAATGTCTCGACCAACTTGAAGCCCAGTACGTGCTTGCAGAAATCCATGAAGGAATAAACGGACAGCACATGGGGGCAAAGGCGTTGGCTCGAAAAGCAATACGCGCTGGATATTATTGGGCTACTATGGCCCAGGATGCCAAGGATCATGTCCAAAAATGTGAAAGCTGCCAGAAACACGGCAGAATAATATGGACCCCTCCATCCGAGTTAACACAGATCTCAGCCCCTTGGCTGCTCTACAAATGGGGCAAGGATTTGTTGGGACCATTCAAGGCGGCACAAGGACAATTGAAGTATCTCATTGTTGCGGTGGATTACTTCACCAAATGGATTGAGGCCGAACCTTTGGCGACTATCACCTCGGCAAATGTGCAGAAATACCTCAAGAGAAGCATTATTTCGCGTTTCGGAATACCAGCGAGTTGGTGACCGACAATGGAACCCAATTTGTGGATAAGAATTTTCAAGAATTAGTAGCCGATTTTCAAATTAGACATCATTTTGCCTCGGTTGAACACCCACAGTCCAATGGGCAGGCCGAAGCAGCCAACAAGGTCATAGTGGATGGACTGAAGAAGCGTATGGAAGACGCTGAGGGTAGTTGGGTTGAACATTTACACTCAGTGTTATGGGGACATCGGACTATGTCTCAGACATCAAAAGGCGAGACCCCGTTTTGACTCACATATGGATGTGAAGCAATGATCCCAGTCGAAGTCGGGGAACCTTCATGGAGAAGGTTACACCATTCACGGGAGCGGAATGATCAAGAGTTGGCGATGGAAATGGATCTCATAGACGAAGTCAGAGCCACGGCTCACCTTCGGGATTTAGCCGCCAAGCAACTCATCGCCTCGAGATACAATAGGAAGGTAATTCCACGCTCGTTCGTAAAGGGCAACCTGGTACTCCGGAGGGCCGACATTGGCAATAAAAACGCACGGGATGGAAAACTCGCCGCAAATTGGGAAGGACCATACCGTATTACAGATGAACTCGGAAAAGGGGCCTATGTGCTGGAATCTTTGACAGGCAAAGCAATTAAAATGACCTGCAACGCGGACAAACTTAAGGCCTATTATAGTTAAAATCGGGGAGATTAGTTTCCAATGGGGTTTGTTTTCTGCTTTTTACAATTTCGCTTAGCTTCATTTTCAGGAAAACCGGTCGCAAGTACATGTAAATTCCCATGTGAATCAAATATGATGTAACTTCGTGGACTGAAGAAATAAAGAATATAGGGTCATACAGCCCGTATTTGGCAACCTGCAAGTGCACATAAGAACACTAAACATGTATGAATAGAGGTTCGAAACTCCTTCATAAATCATGTGGTGTGAAAGACCGAGTTTTAACTCATTCATGAATGACATGAGCAACTCAGGATAAAAAGCCCGATTACGCGAAATTTGTCATAGCGGCAAGGCCGCCAAAGAAAAAAACATACCCCGAGTCCAAATAGACAAGGCGAGTATAAATACAAGACATGAGCAACTCAGGGTAAAAAGCCCGATTATGTGAAATTTGTCATAGCGGCAAGGCCGCCAAAGAAAAAAACATACCCTGAGTCCAAATAGACAAGGCGAGTATAAATACAAGACATGAGCAACTCAGGGTAAAAAGCCCGATTATGCGAAATTTGTCATAGCGGCAAGGCCGCCAAAGAAAAAACATACCCCGAGTCCAAATAGACAAGGCGAGTATAAACATCAGACATGAGCGACTCACGGTAAAAAGCCCGATTACGTGAAATTTGTCATAGCGGCAACGCCGCCAAAGGAAAAACATACCCCGAGTCTAAAATGACTAGGAGAGTATCGATCGAGAAGGATTTCCCGACACTGATCACGTCGGATCCCAACTTCTATTAATAACGAGAATAGAAAAGCAGTAAGCGCAAAGAAGAAAAAGAGTCAACTCGGATAAAAATAAAAAAGACGGTCATCTAAAAGATTGTCTATTACAAAGGCCCAGACGGGCAAACCGATAAAATACAAAGCAAATTACAGACTAAAACAATCAGTTCAGGGGAAGAGACTGGTCTTCGCCATGAGATTGGTCTTCCCCATCGGCTTCCGGAACCACCACGGAGCTTGGAGCAGGTGAGCCAACAGCTGGAGAAGGAGCAGGGAAAAATTTCCCGTTGTCAACATAGGCGTTCATGTGCGCCCCTTCCAAATTCAATGTCACCGTTGGGTTCAAAAATTGAACCTGTTCCAGGGCATTTGCAAAAGCATCCGAGACACCATTCTTCAGCTTGGCAACATCGGCTTCAGAGACAGAGAGAGCATCCTTGTACAAAGCCAGCTCGGAGGACGCCGCATTCTTGCAGGACGCCAACTCGAACTCTAGGGCCGAAATCATAGTTTTTTGATGGCTCATGGCCTCCAAGTCCTCTTTGTGAATCTGCAGCCTCCGGGTAATCTCGGATTCAGCCTTATTAAGGCTGTCACGGGTGCGTCCAAGCTCCTCATCCAAGCTCTCCTTCTGGCCCTTTGCCAACTCCAAGTCCTCCAGCGCTTGGGTTAACCGTTCCTCAACCTTTTTCTTCTCCTCCTCAAGCAAATCCATCTCTTCTTCACAGAGGCCGACTTTTTCCTTCAGATGGGCAGCAAGTTCACACAGGCCAGCATTCTTTAAATTGACGCCCGCCAGCTCCAAAAGCTCGTCCTTCTCAGAGTCGGCAAGCCTCTTCCCATAAAAAAAGTTTGCGGGAGGACGCAGAGCTTTGCGAAGGCCAGGAGGAAAACGGCCGCCCCAGAGAAAAGAAGCGGGAAGTCGGACTGCAGGACCAGAACCAGACCCTGAGGGCACACCTTGAGTCTCAGGCTCGGGAACTGAAGGATCGAGAACTAAAGAAGATGGGACAACATCTTTCTTCTTCTTGGAAGTTTTTGCCTTCTTGGCAACGGGGAGAATACTGGGCTCTCCACTCGGGAGTGCTCGTTTTCCACCCGCGGGTGTATGGACCATCTCCTGACGGCAAGTCACGTCAAGGTAATCGGGCCTTTTCCCCATTTGCCCACCTGAAAAGAAGAGCAAAAAGCATAACATATCTGAGAAAATACAACAAAAATTGACGAAAACAAGAAATATCATACCCAAAATGGGTTTTGATTTATTACAAGTAATATACTCGGCCGAGTCAACCAAAGCCCCCTTTTTACTGGAAAGAGTGGTTAAGGTAACAATGGCTTCATCCTCGGAGTCAGAACGCTGCGAAGGGGCGGGTAAGAAATCCTTGGAATGAAACTTATGATGACTTTCACCCTAGTATAGAGGAAAGCGCTCTTCAATGCCCCCGGACGGGCTTCTCTGAAGAAACCAAGGTACTTCCCCGGCTTTGGCAACTACTTTAAAAAAAGAAGTTTTAAACCCTTTCCACGAATCAGTAAACGGCTTTAAAAATTTACATTTGTGACAAGCGCGAAGAGACGTCCATCCATACCACATCTTCTCCTCCTGCACCGTCATATTGGTCTCTAAAGGTGAAAAGAAGCTACAAAAAACATGTACGGAACACTTGAGTTCGTGTTTCGTACAATAATTCTCAAAAGCTAAGGCAAAGGCCTATCCGTTCGGGTGTAGTTGCGAAGGAGCCAGGTGCAGGTGGCGGAGTAGGCACATTTGAAAGTCGGAAAATGGAAAAGAAAGGCAGAGTCGGGTAATCACATCCCGATAAAAATAAAAGAAATGGCCGTCCTTATCAGATAACCGACTTGAAGCCACTGATTCGTTCACTGAAGGCAAAACTACATTGTATCCCGGGCCACCTCGGATGATTCGGTCAAGCTCTTTCGTGGGCATTCTATTCCGCATTCCGGTTACAGCACTGCTAATGACGTATTCCTTAGCCGACGTCATCCAAGAAGACCCTGAAGGGGCAGATTCTCTGGTCTCGGATTGATGAGACAGGTGAGAGGGGGAAGACATCTAATACCTATAATAAACAAAAAGCAAAGGGAAGAATCAGAATCATGAAGTATACCTGATATAACAGGATTGTGAAGACGAGTATCGTAAAACAAAGGAATGGGAGGAATCTGGGAAGCAACAGCCAAAGTCGTCTGAGGTCTGAGGAGACAACGACATCTGTCCATTAATAAATCAGCGTCTCTATCTCGGCCATGACGGACTAGCTCTATCGCCTTATCACGGCAATTGTCGCAAGGATTGCAACCTCAGAATACGATTGGCGGATTATCAACCACGGACGTCGAAGAAGACGTTGCCAAAGACAAAGCTGGTGTACTTGCGGCAGACAAAATCGGCGATGGGAAATCTCGGATATCTCTAATTCTCCCACCTCCCTGAGAAGAACCACCTCCCCGAGAAGAGCCACCCCCCCGAGTGGGGCCAAGTAATCTTGCCATCCGTTCTTCTTCAGTAGGAAGAAGGGACCATAGCCACTGTTTGGCCGTACCAGGGGTGTTTTTAAGAATTTCCCTATCTTCCTCCGGGATAGGTCTACCATACATGTCTACTAGCATCTCAGGATCGGGATCCATCTTTATAAACCACAAGAGGTTATAGGCAAACAACCTTATATACGCTAAACTCAGAACACCCCGAAAACCCAGAACGCCCAGAAACCCAGAAAACTGATGAATAGAGAAATCACCAAATTGGAAAATGCTATAGAAGCAGAATGGTATACAGTTCAAATGGAAGAGCACGAACGAAAGGTCAAAGAAAATACCTGAAAGAAAGGGGATGGAACTACGTTTGGAGTAAGACGAACAGAAAATGAAGATGCTGCAAATGGGTTCTCTTTCAAGCTCTTCAAATGCAGTGATAGGTGCGTAAAGAATGAGACCAAATTCGCAAACAATATATAGGCAAAATGAAGCCAAGGAATCCGAAATGCCCACCGTCGTGACAATTACGAAGCGTAAACCCTAAAGCAATCATGACAGATAGCTCAAATGACGTGAAACGACAGGGGCCATTAATGGGCACGATAACCGAAGGCGGCGTTTGAGGACGTGTGGCTGCAGGCGTCAAAGTAGAGGTTATCCGCTGCTATGCGGGTAAATGAAAAGGTGCCCAGTCAAATTAGTTGATCGCCATGGCGGGAGTTAAGATGTGCAACTCGTCCGAGTATAAAGTGAATACCCGAGTACAAAGTCGGGCACTCATAGGCTAAAGGTTCGAAGATTACTCGATTCCAAAAGTCGGGCGTAGCGGCAAAATCTTCCACAATAAAATCAACTCGGCCGATCAGGAACCTGAACGACCGAGCTTGGGGGCAACTGTTATGGACCGACATAAATGGGCCTCAGAAGATAAGGCCCATCAACGTGCTTCTACTGGATCCACGATCCCATGATCCCATGATCCTGTGACCACGGGATCCCACGACCCCCACCATCATGAAGGATGGGGGAAGGACATGCCGAGTAGAAAGGCAGGAAAGCTGCCAACTAACTGCCAGGACGCTTCCTCTATAAATAGGAAGGATCCAACAGGTGCACGGTACACACTCACATTTTCTCTCTGAACCTACTTATCATATTGCATACACAGAGCACACACCCCACGCCTTTGGGTGAAAACCCTTGTGTTTAAGCTCTGTGATCTCCTATCTATCTGGATATCTCGTCCATAGATATCTAAGAGAAGACTAAAGATCCTACATCGACTTACTAGCTTGCCTAAAGCTAGACATTTGTGTTTTACACCAGAACAATTCCTATTTTGTACTCGAAATATTAAATAAAATAATATGTGCAAAAGTATATCAAAAAGAGCGATATAAAAAGAATTGGGAGAGATAGCATAAAAACCTAAAAAGAGAATTTTCATTAACACTGAAGAACAGCGTGCGTGTGCCTAAGCAACTTGCAGACAAAAACTAGCCAACATTAAACCTATATTTGGATTGAGAAAAAAATTAGGGTAAGCAAAACCAAGAGAAAAAACTCCCAAAAATAGTAAATTTTTTAAACATTTTTTAGAAGTTTTTCTTATCATATTTTCCCCTCACTTTTTTTTTCTATCCAACCATGGCTTAAAAATTTTATCAGCTGCGTGTGAGAGAAACAACCATGAATTTCACCTGAAGAGAAAAGCTACAACAAAATAATTTATAGATGTAGAAGTAAAACACATTCAGAGTTCCCCGGCGAATTCAAAAGAGGTAAAACAGATTTTACTAATTAAGATGAAGCTATAGGTCTAGCATAACTCAATTAAGCATTCTGATATTCAACAATTGGGACTCATATTTTATGTTGTCAGACCCAGAAAAACAATGAAATCACAAGCCATATGGTTGGAAACAAATGAAACAATCCCCATCCCCGCCTTACGCCGCCTGCTGCTCCACCGTAGAAAGTTGTCGGCGACGAAAACGGTGGTAATGAGACACCGTTATAAGATTCTTTACTGTAGCGATGAATAAACTCGGATTCATCTCTCGTAAAATCCAACTTCCTTTGCATCCGTGGCGTGTAAGGAAACATAACCGCCGTCCGCACCGGCGTGTGGCTGAATCCCAGCATGTGTCCGATTTGGTGCATCGCCACCGACTCTACGTCCACTTGGTCGGCCTCCGTCAAGGCCTCCGTTGGCAACACCCACTTCTCAGCCTCGTCCAAATAGACGCCGCCTCGAGTCGTTGCCGGATCAAACCAGGTACCGCCTACCACCTTTATCTTCCCGTCACTCTTCAGGAACATGATTTGAATGTCAGATTTGTTGAACGACGGCGACTCCGTGAAGACCACCTCCGTCACCTTCGACCAACGGTCGAAGGCATCGACGAATGCCACCTTTTTCCCTTTGTCCCATACATTATCATCAGGTGAAAAAGCGTAGGTGAACTCTTTCTTCCCCGCCCGCCACTTCCTTTTGAACGATATAGTGCCAACCTCCGGCATGGTGGAGGTGCCATTTAAGAAATCAGGAACGCCGCATCGCGGCTGCGTGATAAGAGACGTGGTGGCCTCGTCGAGCTCACCGGTGACGTTCAGACCGTAGGTGGTCTGAAAGTGACGTAAGGCTGATTGGAGGCCAAGGGAGAAAGTGTCGTAGCCCAAGGAATGAAAATAGGCTTCTAACTCGGATAAGCTTATTTGATCGGAGGCAGATGCCTCTACAAAGAGAAGAGATGAGATGAAGATTATAATGTAGGATCTTCTCCCAGTAACCGTGATTCTCATGGCTTGAGTTTTCAGGTCCTAGAGGACCCAAGTCCGATTACTGGTAACACCTCCAAATACCATCAAAGAAGAATGTAGGCTCTTCTTATAAATCATTCTCTCTCTTTTTTTTTTCTGTTAGTATGTCTGAAAACTGTGTGATGGCTTGGTGTGATTCTAGGAGAGAAAGTCTGTAAGAGCTTTAAATAGACTTAGAAAACCGCTTGGTTCTATCGCAACTATGACCAAAACGAAAACAAAGAAGAAGAAGGCGTCTGTGTGTTATGGGTTAAGTTCCGTGGGATAATCAAGTCAAAACTCTTGAGGCCAAACTCTCGCCTAAGTTTACGATAAATTCTTCTCCTTCCCATGAAACATATTGGGCTTGGGCTCTCTAATATCCTCGGTAAAGCCACAACTTTCTAAATTTTGTTTCTTTTTTATCATTTAATAATAAATAATATTCTAGGAAAACAGATAATGCAGTTTTGAACTTTTATGAATTTAAAAAATTATTCAAAATTGTGCATTTTGATTTTTTAAAAAAAATCGTAAATTATTCAAAACTAAACTATTTTACACCTATAAGATATTAAAATGCATTTATTTTATATATAACCTAAAGATTTAAAAAGCATTTAGGAAGTTGAGGTATAACGAATAAAAAAACGTTAGAAAATATTAGGGGAAGGCACATATCAGGGGAGCACATAAGGTGCTTCTTGCTCCTTACATGCTCATCCCTCAAATTAGAGGGATGAGGCATTTTTTTTTAAAAAAATTGTTATATAGTGTATTTATTTAGATTTAAATCATATACTGCTTTCTGGAATGTTTTTTGCATCCAGTATCTTAAATTAATTAGTTTCCAGGATACTAGTTGTTTTGTCATAAGAACACAGATGTCTAGCCCTAGGTGGGCTAGTATGTTGATGTAAGATCTAATAATTCCCAAGGGTGTTTCCAATGATTAAACACCTGAGAGATTTATCTAGTGGTATCTATTGATGAGATATCACCGAATAGGGAGATCACCAAGCTACACGAAGACGGGAGTTCCGTCAAAGGGGTGGGGTGTGTGCTTAGTGTAGCAGTATGTAAATAGTCAGGGAGAATACTTGTGTACCGTTCACCTGAAGAATATCTCCTTATTTATAGTGAGGTTATGAGGATCCGATTCCCCTGGTTGCACGTTCCCATCACTAGCATGTTTCATCTCCCAATACCTGCACTATGTGATTGTGGGATAATGGGTCCTTCCCTGATATATCGTGTGAATTGTCATTGTGTACTTGTTTGGGCCTGACCTTTCCAGGCCCGTTACTCGGATCCATAACAGTTGCCCCCAAGCTCGGTTGCTCGGGTTTCCGAACTGCCGAGATTAATTGACTGCTTAACCCAGACATGGTGTATTCGAGTTTTCTTCAGTTTAGCTGCTTTTCGAGATCCCTTAAATCCGAATTTGCTTTCGTAGCAATTTTTCCCAGGATAATTATCCGGTTTATATACCAGCATTTAATAACATGTAAGCAAATCACATTTAATGGAAAATACTTACTGTTGCATTCTAGTTTGCCTTAATCTTGGCTATTGAAAATCATGCTTTTCCACTAACAACCCATGTTGCCCCCAACCCGGTGGTTCAGGTCTCTGGGCTGCCGGGATGCATTTATGGTTTACTCTGGATCTCCACAAGGATCTCGGATTTTAATTAGACACGGATCCCGAATTTTAACTAGACTCAGTTAACCGGGATTCGGCTTCAAAACTTTATAGGGATCCCTAATTTAAACTAGATTCAGTTTAAACCGGGCCCGCCTTCAAAAATTCACACGGAGCCGGGATTTTAACCAGATTCGGTTTAACCGGGGTCCGCCTTCAAAACTTCACACGGAGCCAGGATTTTAACCAGATTCGGTGTAACTAGGTCCGCCTTCAACAATGTTTCCTGCAAAACTTGGAAAACATTTTGACCGTTCTTTTAGCTTTATCGTGTTCCAATGGACACAAGTTGTAGCCTTTCGGTTTTATCAGGTTCAAAAGGACACATTTGAATTGGTTTCTCCACGCAGCCCGGATTTTAACCTGATTCGGTGTAACCAGGTTTGCCTTCGTCCCTGTCGTAAGGGTTCATTGCATACGAAACTAGGATTTTAACTGTAGTCAGTGTAATCGGGTTCCGCCTTCAAAACTCGTCCGAGTTTTGTTTAATGACTGGGCCATAGTTAGAAATTTGCTGCGCAGAATGTGGGTCTGGGACCACCCATGGGCTATCAACCCTCCTGAGTGACTAACCAGAAATCAATGAATACGGGTCTGGGACCACCCATGGGCTGTCAACCCTCCTGAGTGACTAACCAGAAATCAATTGGGAGTAAGAGCTATCCGCCACATATCTAGGATCAGTGTCGCAACTAAACTCTAAATATTCCGACTTGATCAAGGTCGTTGTGACGGTTTGCTTCGTTACCCCAAGCTTTAATGCATCATGGCCACAAGGGCTTCTTGGTTTTACCGCGTCCCGGAGGGAGCACGTTTTAACCTTTATGTGGGCGTTATCGCATCCCGGAGGAGTACGTTTTAGCCATAATCTTGACATTACCGCATCCCGGAGGAATACGTTTTAACCTGAACATGATTTTCGGAAACGGGGTTATGTACCTCGGGTTCCTACATATTTAACTTGAACATGATTTTCGAAAACTGGTTTCTTTACCATGAATTCATATATGTTTAACTTCGATATGATTTTTGGAAACGAGTTTATGTACCTCGAATTCCTACATGTTTAACTCGGACATGATTTTTGGAAACGAGTTTGTGTACCTCGGATTCCTACATGTTTAACTCGGATATGATTTTTGGAAACGGGTTTCTGTACCTCGAATTCCTACATGTTTAACTTTGACATGATTTTCGGAAACAGGTTTATGTACCTCGGATTCCTACATGTTTAACTCGGACATGATTTTCGGAAATGGGTTTATGTACCTTGGATTCGGTTTATGTACCTCGGATTCCTACATGTTTAACTCGGACATGATTTTCGGAAATGGGTTTATGTACCTCGGATTCCTACATGTTTAACTCGGACATGATTTTCGGAAACGGGTTTGTATACCTCGGATTCCTACATGTTTAACTCGGACATGATTTTTGGAAACGG
Organism: Acacia melanoxylon; assembly: GCA_019022615.1. Taxonomy (NCBI): domain Eukaryota; kingdom Viridiplantae; phylum Streptophyta; class Magnoliopsida; order Fabales; family Fabaceae; genus Acacia; species Acacia melanoxylon. The sequence goes on along the minus strand of JAFJYJ010000001.1, from coordinate 23,096,067 downwards.
GTTTATGTACCTCAAATTCCTACATGTTTAACTTTGACATGATTTTCGGAAACGGGTTTATGTACCTCGGATTCCTACATGTTTAACTCGGACATGATTTTCGGAATGTTCCTCAGATTCCTCATGTTTACACGGATCCCGGATTTAAACTAGATTCAGTTTAAACCGGGTCTTCGCCTTCATCCCTTTCGTAGGGACAGACTCCATACGAATCTCAGATTTAAACTAGATTCAGTTTTACTTAGTCCGCATTTGAAACTTTACACAGATCCCAGATTTAAACTAGATTCAGTTTAAATCGGGTCCGACTTCAAAACTTAAGATAATTCCTATTAAGGAACTTTACATAGGCTCTTTAAATAGTTACCTTTAAATAATTCCAATTATGGAACTTTACATAGGCTATTTAAATAGTCACCTTTAAATAATACATAGAATATGCAATGACAATTACATATAAAGAAAAAAGATTTGAAAGAAAAATGAACCTGACCTCCAAAATGCTGTGAGAATGAAAGGTTTACAGTTGCTTTGGATTGCTTTCATTCCTTGGACCAATTAAATTGTAGGCCAAAAGTACTCCATCGCAGCAACTTTATTGATAACAAATATTTCTCAGTAACTCTGAATTATTCATGTCACAACATATTTGCCACATAATTTTGCAGCATCCATGCCTTTTAGCAATTGACAGCAAATGTGAGGTAATCCTCAAAAATGCTTCTTCACTATGATTTCCATTTTCTTCAATCGAATCCTTGCAACTAGCTTCAAATTCTTTGACTTGTTGGTAAAGAGAGTCAAGAAGCATGTCCCAATGGGCACCTGACATCTAAATTCCCAAGCTTGAATTTGAGGGGCCAACACTAGTTGAACAATTCTAGCTAATCAGATTTTGCAATTCCCTCAGCTGAATCATCGTAGCTAATTTTTCACCATTGCTAAAGTATCAATAATTGACTTGCTCATAGCATATGCTCAACTTGAGGTATCATGCAGATTTTCAAAGGAAGAAGCAATTAATTGAAACTCCTCCTTCATTTGATCATCATCATAGAGAGCATCGGGTGCAGTTATCCTTGTTATTTTAGAAATGCAAGAGGCAATAGCAACTTTCACATCCTCATTTGAATGTCTCAAAAATTTATTAGCAATTAATGCCTTCACAATAGCAAATAATGCCTGAAAATATCTTTCCTGCACCGTACTATGCCCATAGAGCTGCAGTATGAAAAAAAAAACTAGAAGAGAAATATTTTCAGAGCTGCAGTATGAACACAGTCCTCCACTATGACATACCAAGCTAGAAGAGTATTATCTAGATCAGGAGGTATTTCCCTAGCAAATGTATGTAGCTGCACAACTTCCTTGTCCGCATTTTAATTATTCAAGCATTTAGAAACAAAAATCCGCTAATGGGAGCGAGAGAAAAATAACAACAATCATGTGATGAACCATGACAATTGAAGCATAAAGGTTCAAGAAATACCTTGCAGCCTTACTGTCTTTATTTTGGATTTTATAGGATGAAATGGCCCTGGATATTATTCCTTCAGCATCAACAAAATAGCTGTTTTCTTAGGTGCAGGATTGGGGAGAAATCTTCTCTTTCAAAAGGTTGGCAGCATTCCACCATTAAGTCTTCTTGGCTCCAATTGCATTTTTGTACCCAACCGAGAATAAATTTCTCTCCTTTACATTCAACTCAACGTCCATCTTTAAAATATTAGCATTAAAAGCAAGTCACCGAAATCACCAGTAGCCTGAAGTAGCTGCTGTATTGTAAATGAGTCTCCCACATTTATTAAATTTATTGACAGGCCAGGAGGTGGAGGACTACTCCCAGCAAGAGTAGGGCCCACATCCATTCTTCTTTGACTTAAATTATGCCTCTTACGAGCATAAAGAAGGAACAAGACCAATAGCAAAAACAAAATAACTAGCAAACCAAATCCACCCAGTACTGTAGCGAATATGATCTTATCTCCATTGTTCTTCCGAGAGCTTTCAAGTTCAGGAGGTCCTGCTGAATTCGAGCATCCAAAATTATCACAAGTGAGACTCCTCTCAACCAATTTCCTTCGTCTTTGAGATGTGAATAGCTTGTGATGACTTTGAAAGGCAACAATTAAGTGCAGAATTTCTCTTCTGAAAATCCATCGCCTCCTCAGCAAATAAAATTATTCCTCCACGTTTATGTTGCCTTTGGTAAAAAGCCTCTTTTATTAGTGAGGGAGTGAACCATGTAAGGCACTCTTCCTTCATGCCATAGATGCGTTGTTGAAAGATGTTTTTCAGACGCCTTCATGAACACAAGTTTTCAAGGAACCCGGATGTGTATGATGGCTAATTTCATCACGCCACTGGGACGGAACAAGGGCTGGATAAACAATAGCCATTGCAACAGCAATCTCGCCATCTTCATTGAGATCACACCTTGCTTTATTTTCATTCAGAAGTAAAACCTCACTTGCTCATTTAAGATCCAATCAATAAGTAAGCATAATGAGAAAGATAAGACCTGTTAGTTAATTGATTCTTCTGATGCATTTTATTACAAGATGAGATGGTATATTAATTGATTCTAGACACAGTGAAGAATAGAGAAAACAGCAACCAAACCAGAGGGGAGGGCGACCATGGGGGCAGCATTACAAGTCGTAGACTCCCCCTGCATTGAGCTATTCTACTTGGTGAATCCATCTCCTCACCATCTTTGCTAGCTTGACCAATAGCGGCTATAATGACCCTGTACGAGCCCTCCGTACATCCGTGTACAAACAAACATAACAGAGAAGAACTTGGTGCTCCACGGAAATATCGTGCTCATTTACAACTCGGCTGCCGTGGTGCTAAACTCGGATAGATGAAATATTTTGTTTGAATGAAATATTTTCAACAAGAAATTGCTTCAAAGTTTTCTCAGGAATTGTTCAATGTAAGCAACTCTATGGAATTGTTCAAATCAATTCCTGGGCATGATGTGATGATGGAGTATTTCAATGTACGACTTCAATTTCATGAGAGTCGAAAACCCCCTCATTCGTCTTCATTGGATCATTGATATAAACTAACCTCGGATCCCCATCTTTTACGACTTCACCGTGTTGACAACCATCTCGCAGTCTTCTCGCTGACTTCAATGTTGGCAAGTTCGACTGACTTCATCATCTCATCATCTTGATGTTCTGCATGCCGACTCCAAGTATCTTGGCATCTCAGGATCTCGACTCAGACATCTCCTTTGCAACTCGGATGAAGTTAGCACTTAACAAGCCAAACCCGGTTCAACCATTCGATGTATTCCGGCAGTGGGTCTCGGTTCAAGCAAGTCTGGGCATGAATCTCGGCAGCCTGCATATCTCGGCATGCATGAAAAATATCCCAACATGTTACCACGCCACGGGTTTGTATCCAGCATCTTCTCGTTCTGTTACTTTGTGTATCTCAACTACTGCATGGAAAGCATCCCAGCAATTCCTAACTCGGCAACAAGCATTGGATCCTGATCACTTGCAACTCGGATTAAATTGATAACAAAGCCATCCCCTTGTGTAGAGCCGAGATTCCTTTGCAACTCCAGATTTACCACGGCCAGTATCGGACATTATCCTCGCCTGGAATCTGCAGACGTAGTAATCAAATGGCTTGCGCAACCCAAGCATTTGCACTGGGCCTTTCGCCTTTCTCTGCGACATGCATTTTGATGCCTTTCTCTGCGACATGCATTTTGTCTCTGGCAGTGGAGCACCGTCACAGCAAAATTCAATTTCGCTGGGCTTCTTTGAATAAATATTTGTTTTCCAAATGATTGTTCGTTGGGCAGTTAAGAACTGGAATCATTCACCATCTTTGGTTACGGGAATCAAAAATTTACCGATCCCCATAGACGGCGCCAATGTTCTGTCATAAGAACACAGATGTCTAGCCCTAGGTGGGCTAGTATGTTGATGTAGGATCTAATAATTCCCAAGGGTGTTTCCAATGATTAAACACCTGAGAGATTTATTTGGTGGTATCTATTGATGAGATATCACCGAATAGGGAGATCACCAAGCTACACGAAGACGGGAGTTCCGTCAAAGGGGTGGGGTGTGTGCTTAGTGTAGCAATATGTAAATAGTCAGGGAGAATACTTGTGTATCGTTCACCTGGAGAATATCTCCTTATTTATAGTGAGGTTATGAGGATCTGGTTCCCCTGGTTGCACGTTCCCATCACTAGCATGTTTCACCTCCCAATACCTGCACTATGTGATTATGGGATAATGGGTCCTTCCCTGATATATCATGTGAACTGTCATTGTGTCTTTGTTTGGGCCTGACCTTTCCAGGCCCGTTACTCGGATCCATAACACTAGTGTTACAGGACAAACATTTCTGAATGCAGACTGGAAACTAATTAATATGAGATATTTGGTGCAAAAAACATCATATAATTTAAATCTAAATAGACACAATATAAAAAAAAATGTGTTCATCCCTCTAATAGAGGGATGAGCACATAAGGTACACATAAGAGATGTGCAGCTAATGTAAACCCACATATCAGAGACCCCATGCCCAAGCAAACTGCAGCAACATAATTGCTCCTTCCGAGTTTTGTTCTTTTTACCAGGGATGGAGCTAGCGTAATTACTATATGGGCCAAGTGTTTGAAAGTAAATTTATATTAAGAGTCTGTTCTTACATACAACACACAAGAGACTAATAACCACCCAAGTCTACCTTTTTTTATTAGGAAGTTTAAGGGTTATTTGAATTGGCATTTAGCTTTGACAAAAAATTTCTTACATGCTTACCTCATACACCATAAATCACATTGGAAAAACAATTTTTACCATTAATCCTAAATGCACTAACCAAACTGGAAAAAGCAAAATTCATTCTGTTCTGTTCTGTTTCTAGTTTTTAGTTTCGGTTTCAATTTGTTCACCCCTACCTTTTATTAAAGGGTTAAAGAGCAATTCTGCCAAAGAACTATTACCTCAGGAGCACCCAACACAAATAATTTTTCAGTGGACCAAAAATACCAAAAAACTTTTATTCCAGGAGCGCCCAGCACAAAAAAAACTTTTACTCCAAAAGCGCCTAGCACAAAAAAGTTTTACTCCATTTTTTGTGCTGACTGCACATATTTAAAAGTTTTTTGGTATTTTAGGTTCACTTTAAAGTTATTTGTGCTGGACGCTCCTGAGGTAATAGTTCGTTGGTTAAATTGCTCCTTAACCCTTTATTAAATATAAATTGATGTTTTGATTGCCATTAAATATTTGGTAAAAGTGAAAAACTAATTGGGACATTTTAAAATTTAAATTTTATGACATATTTTTTATGAATAAATGCTTTCAATCATTTTTTTTTCATAAATATATTATTTATTTCTTATATGTAGGATCAGGTAGGAATACTTTTATGTTTGACCAATGAACAAAAAATGGACTAGATAGGCCGATCCAACCAAAAAATTGAAAAATGGACCCCAATTTGGTCTAGTTTGACGGCTGAGTCAAGGGAAGAGTCAACTCGACTGATTCAACTCTAACTCGGGAAAATCGCCAAGTCAGGCGGTTTTCCCGAGTCATATATTTTTTATGGGTTAAATGGAAATTCGCCCTAGATGTATAGGCCTAGAAGCAATGTTGCCCTGGAAGTTTTTTTGGTCTCAATGTCGCCCTAGAAGTTTTTAAATGTAGCAATGTTGCCCTCAGCTAACAGCGAGACAAATAGACATCTTCCACATAGGATAAGTTTACATGTCAAACGCCATGTGGGAGAGCCACGTTGGAGTTCACATGTAGACCCTACACTACCACCCCATCATAACACCTCATCGTCGTCTTCCTTCCCTTCCCTTTCTTCCCCCTTCCTCATTGTTGGACCCGTACCACCACCAATGACACACCTCTTTCCATCCTTCTTATCAAACACTGCCTATTCTTCCTTACTGACGTCATCTCTTTCCTCCTTCTTCTCTAAAGATCTAGGCTTACCAGAGCACCACCAGCGGCAGCCTCTTTGGAAGTGAAATAGAGGCTAAAGGTAATGCTTGCAGAATCCATGATAGAACTTGTTTTGAATGACGGTCGGTAAAAACGCCGGCATGCATCAAAACTTTTTGAGTAATCTTTGGGAAACTTCTTGTTCCGATGGATCGACGATGTCAGCTTTCAATGAACCCACATATATTACCTCACCGTCACAAGGAAACTTGTCTTTGAGTTTCAAATAGAAACTATCACTATCAATTTCAAAACTTCATTTTCTCGTCTCCTTGTCATGAAATGATTTTATCGGTAATTGATTTGAGATGATTATTCTTCATTGTTTCAAAACAGAGGAGACGGCGTCATCAGAAGCCACACAAAAATCGGAATCATCATAGACTTTGAAATTGGACACAACTCCTAGGGGGTGCCATCTCTTTTGGGTTGACTCAAAGCTTTGTAATCATCAACGGAGACCACTCTGGTCCTATTTATAAGTCCAGTTTGACCAAAAAATTTGGTCCTATTTATAAGTCTAGTTTCAAGTAATAAATGAGATTATGACAATTTTACCCATATTAATTGCACCTATAAAGATGGAGAGAGAAGAAACAGTTGAAAAATACCCAATCATAAATGAGGGCAAAGTTGAAAATTTACCTCATAATCATTGTGTCAACTAACTTTCCTTGGTATGTGAGATTTGGTCAAACTGGACTTATAAATAGGACCAGAGTGGTATGTACACAAATATAGTATCGTCAAGTTGCCTAAAAACTTATACTTCCTTCTCTCTCTACAAACCAAACGGAGCATGGACCTAGTCACCTAGATCTCCTCCATCACCATCTTCTTCTCCTTCCCCATAACCCACCACTCATCTTTGATTTGATATTTTGATTTATGTTGCTTCTATCTGATGATTGCTTGGCATTTCTTACCTTAATATATGGTTTTACTAGTTTTTTTTATTTCAATGCATTGATGCGTATAGTTTAGGAAGCAAGTAAGAAGCTTTAATAATGGTGGTTGAGTGATGAACATGAGGGAGAGTGATGGTGTTTTTTCTTAGATGAAACAAGGCTATTGTTGTTGTGTGTTTTTTTTTATTTTTATGTTTGGTCCGTCCAAAGAGGCTATCGCTAGTGGTGCTCTGGCAAGCCCAGATCTATAGAGATGAAGGAGGAAAGAGATGACATCAACAAGGAAGAATACATGTAAAAAAGCTGTTGAAAACCTAGACCCTTGCACTTCATATTAATTGTTTAATTGCATATCCATGGTCATTCATTGATTCCAACTAATATTATATACATATGTTTGATGAATGATGGATGTACTATGGCTATTCAGTTCTAGAATTGCAACGTGTTGCAACACATACTTTTAGCTAAACATCTGCTTCTTTTGGTTGTGATAGAAATTGGAGCATATTTGAACGTATCCATACAAAAAGGAGAAATAGGTTGGAGCATCAAAAGATAAATGATTTGGTTTACATAAAATATAATTTGCGATTAAAACATAGGTAACCTTAGATTCTATGAAAAGTGATTGTATTTATTATGGATTTATTTTTTTACTGAAATTTTATTTGTCAATAAAGGAGTGCATTGAAGAAGAAGAAAACAAGTTATGATCTGATTGATTTTGAATCTACTGATGAAGTGGATTTTTGGGTGACTGAAGAAGACCTCATTCCAGAGTTTAATGTTGAAGATGCAAAAAATCTTGAAGGTGTCCTTAGTAATGACACTACAAAAAAAAACACTATTTGTCACTGTTCACCTATAGCAGTCATAAAGAACCGCTACAAAACGTGCGCTTGTTTGCAACGATCTTTGTAGCGGTTAGTGTAAAATAAACCACTACAAATGTGGCGTCAGCTTGGCATGTAATAGCGCGAATGTTTGTGGTGTGGAATTTGTAGCAGTTTTTTTTTGGAATAACCGCTACAAAGTTGGCACCAGTGGTTAGCGCGTAATGGTGCGAACTTTGTCACGGTGAATTTATAGCGGTTACATAAAAAGAACCGCTATAAAGAAGCGAAATGACACAGCTTTGTCTCGGTCAAATTAAAGCGACGCATTGACCGCGACAAATTCTATAATTTTGTAGTGGTTTTTATATAAACCGCTACAAATATTGACTGCTATATATAGGTGACTTTGTCTGTACATCAATTATAAATATTAAGAAATTCCTAAATCTCAGCTTGTAACTAAATGAACTATCTCGGCTTGGTAGTCGAAGACATGCATATATCTGCAGCTCTAATCTCTTATCTCGGGAGATCAAGGCTGCAGATATTTGCCTCTCTCATCCTTCAAGCCGAGGCAGTTTATTCAGTGACAATCCAGATTTAATTATTTATTTGACGTGAAGACTTATACTCTTCTGAAGATAGTCCAATATGCAACCGAAGATTGGGTTCCAATATAGCCACCTTTCTCTCATGAAAAGATCTTTGATCAAAATGAGTCAGTGAGTTTTTTGTAGGAGATCGGTGGCTATACTGAATCTGAATTTTCACGAGCATGTTGGACTATTTTCAGTAAACTTATTATTCTTAATTTATTACTCTTGACTTTTTTGGAGAAATTAAAGAAGCTAATTAAATTACTTGAGAGTTTTTTATTTTAGTTTTTTTCATGAATCTGAATTTTCACGAGCATGTTGGACTATTTTCAGTAAACTTATTATTCTTAATTTATTACTCTTGACTTTTTTGGAGAAATTAAAGAAGCTAATTAAATTACTTGAGAGTTTTTTATTTTAGTTTTTTTTTCACCAAACTAATTAGTTTGACTAAAAAACTAATTAGTTTGGAATTTTTTTTGCCAAAAAATTAAATTTGTAGCGGTTGGTGACAATAATCACTACAGAATGTCTAAGGTCAATTAATTTGTAGCAGTAAAATAACTGCTACAAAATATCACGACGAATGAGGCAGATTTGTCGCGGTCGTTGAAGCGGTTAATTCATAACCGCAACATCTTGCTGAATTTTGTAGCGGTTATCATGGAAAACCGCTACAAAATGACGTGGTTTTTAAATGATCTTTCTTCATTTTGAATCACGCAAGATTTTGATTTTTCACCTTTTAACTTTTCATTTTCTTTACTTGTAGCAGTAAAACTTATACATTATGGTTTCTAAGGATAAGGGAAAAGGGAAACAAGTTCTTGGGGGTAGAGTAGGCCTAAGGGGCAGTAGTAGTAAAGGGGGTTGTACGAGAGGGCGTGGGGCTCTAAATATTCCTTCGCCCCTAGGCGGGGAGTGAGTTTAATGCCCTCTTCGCCGATGAGCCAATCCCAGACCTAGAGACCGTAGGGGGAGAACGAGGCGCAAGCTTGTCGTTCAACGACCTCGACAAAAATGATGAGATCCATCTTAACATTCCCATAGCCGAGGCACAGCAGTTTCTTGACCAGGAGAACGAGCGGGACCAAGGGAACCCCCGACCGTCGTCTTCGCGTTCCATCGGATTTGAGGTGGAGGTTGAAGGTAAATGTAATTAATTTTTTGACAAAAATTAAATTTAAATTCCTTACGTTTAATTAAATTTTATTTAAACGCAATACAAACATGTTTTTATAATTGTGCATATACATAGGGGAACATCAGCAGGAGGACGTTGGATGTTGCCAAGGTCACTCAGATGGATGGGCCTTGTGTCGTAGTCCCCTGAAACGTGGACACAGACCAGCCAATTGGCAACAGTAGTAACCTATTAAACCGATTCTTGTCGGAATTTGGCAGGAATTGGGCATGGTTCTCGCTCAACTTCAAGGATTGGAAGCGTGTTCCAAAGGGGAACAAGGATAGAGCGTTTGCTGACATTGTGCAAGTAAGTTATGTTGTTTAATTAAAATTTACATGTTAATAGTTATAATTTGTGGTTTATTTATTTATTTATTTCTTAATAAATTATTAATTAAATTATGATACAGAAAAATTTTAACGTGCGAGGCCAAACGAAAAGGTACGTACTGCTGAAAATAGGGGAAGGGTGGAAGAGCCATAGGGGTCATCTGTACACCCAGAGGAATGGAGATGGGAAGATTCCTCTGCAGTAGCTAATCAAGAACGTCCCAGATGGCGTGGACCCAAATGACTGGGGGGTTTTGTCCAATATAGGAGGAGTGCGGAGGAACATATACGTTTTTTTAATTAATTATAGTTTAAATTTTGTTTAATTTATAGTTTAAATTTTCTTTAATTTAATTTTGTTTAAATGTAATTTAAAAATATAAATATAGTTTAAAATAATTTATAGTTTACATTTGGTTTAAATTAATTAATAGTTTAACGAATGAAAAAAGTTTAAATGTAGTTGAAATATAGTTTAAGTATTAGTTAATTTACGGTTTAGATATAGTTTAAATTACTTTATATTTTAAATATAGTTTATAAGATATCAAAATATTAATTAATTTCACTTAACATTTTGTTTGCTCCTCCTTGCGTGCTCGTCCCGAGGAACACCGAAAATCGGTCACGGCGAGGGTCCATCACACGCGGATCCAAGACGTTTGTTGTGACCTACGGTGAGATGGTATGTTGAAAGTTAAATTAATCTTAGGTTTAAATGATTGATTGTTTTATTATTTTAAATAATAAACTTTATATTCTTTTAATTCTTTCAGCAAGCGAAGGCTCGGGAGGAGAACCGTTAGACGAACTATGGGCAGCTGTTCATACGCACCCATAGACACCGTGATGGGACGCTGACCTCTGAGGCAACAGAGGAGATCATAGTAAGTTACAAAATATTATTTATATAGTTAATTTAATATATTTAAATTGAATTAAATTGTTTCATTAATGTTTTATGAAATTTGTGCGTCAAGCCCGGATTGAGCAGAGCCAGGAAGATCTGCGAGCGTCGCAACCTCTGGAGTGACAGGGGTTTGTGCCTCATTTAAAGCTACTGTGGGCACAGTCGAGCATCCTAGCCGCGTTAAGGGTATGGGCTAGGCGCCAGGCCTAGCATGGTGTATAGTAAGACCTTCGCCTCTGAGGCCAGAACCTTCGGCTTGAGAAGGCTACCATCAAAGGCTGTTGAGGCGATGATTACCGAGAAGGTTGCTGTGTAGGTTGTTGGGTAGGTTGCTCCGCAGGCGGCCGTCATGCTGCCAGGAATAGGTGCATGTAGGAACAATGCGAGCGTTGGTACGCTGCTCAGAGGCAGAGCTAAGATGATGTTACCGGTGCGTTGACAGAGTTGTTACCTCACAGATTGTTTCCATCCCCCCGCCTCCCCCTCTGTTCATCTACGAGGATTCCCATCCGCGTTCTGCTGTTGCTGATGACAAGGATGTTGTTACCTCTGGTCGTGCACGAACCCCCCTTAGACAGGACCTGATGATCAAGCTCTTAATAGTTAGTTTTTATTTTCACACACATTTGTATACTTGAGATGTTTGTTATCTTTTTATTTTATTTGGTTTTTTTAACAATTTTATTTCTTTAAGATATTTGTTATATTTTATTTTAGTTGGTTTTTGTTATTGGAGTACTATTTTAATACTTATATTTATTTATATTAGTTTATTAATGTTACTTATAATATATAACAATTGCTATTGAAAAATATATTTAATGAAATAAATTTATTATAGTTACATAAAATAAATATTGTACAAAAAATAATGGATTTAATATTTAATGTTTCATATATATTTTAAAACTTTGTAGCGGTTATATGGACAACAACCGCTACAAATTTGAATTTCAAACTGAATAAAAGACCACCAAATATTTATAGCGGTTAATATCTAAGACCATTATAAATGTCCAATGGCTTACATTTTGTAGCGGTTACTTAACCGCGACTCAACTGTGGCGGGATTTTATTCAGTTTGAATTTCAACTTTGTAGCGGTTCATGTAGCGGTTTTGTAACCGCTACAAATAGAATTTTTAATTTGTTATAGTTAGGGTAGCGGTTTATGAACCGCTACAAATTATCCATTTTTGCATTTAAAGATCTCAAGTGGCTTTGAAAGATAATTAAACAATCTCTCTTTATTTATATTCTATCCTATCTTTGTTTCATACATATGGATAAGTCATGGATCAAGTTGCCGCGCAATTCTCCCATATATTTAGCGGAATTGAAAACTTTCTTAGATTTCGCCTTCTCTCACGCTAGCATTAATGGCAAGATTGTGTGTCCATGTTGTCGATGCAAGTTTAAGAAGTGGCAAACACAAGAAGGTGCTATGGAACATCTTCTTCTGAAGCCTTTCCCGAAAGCATATACATTTTGGGGTGTTCATGGTGAGAAACGTGGTATGAGTAAAGGGGATCATCTTCCTCGATGCTCACAAGTAGCAAATCAAGTAGATCAAGATGATCCGGTTAATGAAGCTGTTCGCGATGCTTTTGGTTTTCAAGACAACAACTTCACGACAGAAGTTCAGGGAGCAGAACCTATTTTCTTCAAGAATGATGCAGCTCAGGAATTTTTCAGCCTCATGGATGAGAGTGATCATCCTTTGTATCAAGGTTGTCAAAAATACTCAAAATTATCTTTTCTGATCAAATTGTACCATATCAAGTGCTTATGTGGGATCAATAATGAGGTAATGTCAATGTTGCTGGAATTACTACGAGATGCTTTCCCTGACGCGGACATTCCCACAACCTTCTATGAGGCCAAGAAGAAAATTAACAGATTAGGCTTGAACTACGAAAAAATTGATTCTTGCCCCAACGACTGTATGCTTTATTGGGGAGAGGAAACTCGGAGGGAGACTTGTAAGAAGTGTCACACTTCAAGGTTCAGGACAGTTCGGAAGGAAAAAAAGTAGAAGAAGAAGCCCGCAAAGATTCTCAGGTACTTTCCTTTAAAACCTCGCTTACAAAGGTTGTATATGTCGTCTAATACAGCTGAGCATATGAGGTGGCATGAAGCTGACAAGAATGAAGATGGTAAACTCATACATCCACGGGATACTAAAGCGTGGACCCTACAACTTAAATGTTCCTGATTTCGCGGCGGACCCTAGAAATGTTCCTCTTGCGTTGACGATCGACGGTTTTAACGTTTGGGAATCTTAGCACAAGTTATAGTATATGGCTAGTTGTGTTGATACCCTACAACTTGCCCCCTTGGATGTGTATGAAACAAATCTCCTTCATTATGTTCATGATCATTCCAGGCAAAAAGGCACCAGGAAATGACATCGATCTGTATCTCCAACCGCTTGTTGCGAAGTTGGTGGAGTTGTGGAATGTAGGCGTTCAGACGTATGACACGCACGAGAAGACACTGTTCAACTTGCTTGAGGCCTTGATGTGGACTATAAGTGACTTTCCTGGCCTGGGAACATTATCCGGGTGGAACGTGCATACCAGCCTTCCGTGTCCGGCTTGCAATTTTGACTCTGACTCAGTGCGCCTTCCCCACAGTCGTAAGTTGTGCTTCATGGGTCATCAAAGGTTTCTTGATGGTACACACAAGTTTTGGTTGCAACGTAATCGTTTCAATGGGCAATAGGAAAAATGAGGACTTCCTCGGAATTTATCCGGTGCAGATATCATAGAGCAACTTCTAGATGTTGAATTTGAGTATGGGAAAAAAAGACGATCCAGCAAAGGCTGAGACAAAGACTACCAAGGCTTCTGGTTCTGCGCCCCAACAATGGCGGAAGATAAGCATCTTCTTCGCTCTTCCGTATTGGAAAAATAATTTGCTCCGACATAGTCTGAATGTCATGCACATTGAAAAGAATGTGTACGACAATGTGTTATATATGATTCTAAACAAACGAAGCAAGTTAAAAGATCATCTTCAAGTGAGGAAAGATTTACGGGACATGAGAGTTCGTGGAGACACGTGGCCGGATGAGCATGACAAATTTCAACTGGAAAAGTTCACCCTGACAAAACCGAATAAGGAAATCTTCCTTGCGACATTGAAGGCTATAAAAGTTCGGGATGAGTATTCAAGCAACATTTCACGATGTGTTGACGTGCAGGCTCGAAAGGTTGTTGGACTGAAGAGTCACGACTCACATGTGCTTAATGCAATAGTTACTTCCTCTGGCCATCAAAAATACGCTGCCTCTTGGTGTGTCGATCATTTTGGTCGAGTTATGTTCTTTCTTCCAAAGTTGTGTTCCAACGTTTTGATCGTGGAGGAGCTCGACCAGCTACAACGGAAACTCATTCTTACGCTGTGTCATTTGGAGATGATCTTTCTTCCATCATTTTTCACGGTCATGGTTCACCTGACAGTACACCCTGTTCACGAAACAAAGCTTGTTGGCCCAGTTCACTACCGATGGATGTATCCTATTGAGAGGTACTCATTTAAAATTAATTACTATAGGATTACTTCCTAGTCACACATTTTAGCATTCATGTAGCAACATTTTTCCTTCATTACTTTATAGGTTTCTTGGGAAACTGAAATCTTACGTGAGGAATAAGACGTAGCCTGAAGGTTAAATAGCAGAAGGTTATATTGGGGATGAAGTCTTGTATTTTTGTTCCAGGTACTTTGATGATATTGAGACGTCATTCAACCAACCGCCTTGTGTAGACGGTTGTCCAGAGACATCATCAATAGAGTTGTTAATCCCTCGTGTTGGTAAACTAGTTGGCGGAACTGAGAACTTCAAACTGACGGCACTTCAGAAGTTTCAAGCACAAAGACATGTTTTGATTAATTGCACTAAAGTTGAACCATACCTTCAGTAAGGATTGCACACAGATATATGGTATCCTATATATTTCCTTCCATTTTATACTCGCATTTCATGGTCGTCTTCGCATGTTTAATTGCAGGGAATTCAAGAGTCATGTCAAGCGTCAACTGAGGATCCGTACACAGACATCATCCAAAATTGATAGAAAGGTCCACAGAGAATTCCAGGGTTGGTTTAGGAGGAGAATAATGAATGACCACAATCCGCACTCACCAGAATTCAGAGCTCTCGCACTCGGCCCGCTTGACCACGTCCAAAGATTTACGGCATACAATGTCAATGGTTTCAAGTTGTGCACCATTTTATGAGATCAGGGATTGCTGACCCAAAACTCGGGTGTATATAGCACGTTTGGGACGAGGAGTTATGCGAGCAGCAGTGATGGGAACATGCAGTTCGGTCATGTCCTGTATTATGGAAGCCTACTTGATGTGGTCAAGATAAATTACCAAGGATGTTTCACCTTGACACTGTTCAAGTGTTTGTGGGTGAATACAACAACGTCCCAGTGACTGACGACTGACGACTTAGGTATCACATCAATGAATTTCTCCTGGCCTATTCACACTAGTCAATCTGAAGATGATGAGCCGTATATTCTTACCTCAGAGGCCCATCATGTTTATTATGTCACCGATGAGAGGCATAGGGATTGGAATATGGTGGTTCACTTAAAGCCTAAGGACCTTTACGATATGGGCGATGGTGATAACGTCGTTTACGAGAGTGAGCCGTTCTAGCCTGCCAGTTTCGAAAACTTCTTCCCAAACAATGATGACAATTTACCTATAGTTCGGTACGTTTTTTAATATACGCTTTAGGAAATAAAAACATGTAACTAAAGTTTTATTTGTGTTCAAACATATTCAACTCACATGTAACATTTTCTCCATACTTTTTTTTCTAGGGATGACAAAGAAGATTGAGAGAAAAAATTATACTTACAATGTAATCTGTAATCTTCTCATTTTTTTTTAAAAAAAACCATAATAGTCTTTGTAGCGGTTAATAAACCACTACAAAACTATAAATGCATCCTTAACCGCTACAAAGTACAACCGCTACAACAAGCGTCAACTCAACCACTACAAAGTGTTGTGCATATATCAATATAAATACTCATACCAAACCACATTTAATATGCTTCAGTTTCCTTTTCTACACATGTTTTCTCTCCCTTTTCTCAAAGAGGTTAAGTGTTTGAAGCAGGTAAATGTTGTTCAACCAAATCAAATATTATGATTATCGAAATATTTCTTTTTTCTTCTACCTTGGTGATCTTAACTTTTGTTAATTTATGGTTCCATTATGAATATTTTTCAGTTTTCTTTCTACTTTCACATACATTATTCGATATACTCTCACACACATTTTGTTTTAGAATTAAATATTATTTTATTAACCCATAATTAGTTGTTATTATACCTACATATTCTCATTGTTTAACATCTATATAATAACCTGTTATAATCAAATATCATACTTTAATATCATTTATTTTCACTAAAACTATAAATTATTAATAATACAATATTTACTTAACTACTATAATTATTAAAAAAATTATTATTATTTTTTCAATTTTATTCATTTGTAGCGGTTAATAAACTGCTACAAATATGAACAAAAATATGACAAACGCGCCAAAACTATTTTCCAAAAAAAAAATAATGGGAATATTTTGTAGCGGTTTACAACGGCTACAAATTTAAAAAATTGAAAAAGGCGGCAAAACTTTTTTTCCCAAAAAAATGGTGAGATTTATTTGTAGCGGTTAACAGCCGCTACTAATATTAAAAAGAATTAAAACGAGCGGCAAAACTTTTTCAAAAAATGCGGGAATATTTTGTCGCGGTCACGTAACTGCTACAAAATATTTTGAAAGTTTGTGGCAACTTTTATATATAATTAGTAACGGTTACATAACCGCTACAAAGTATGGTCAAATTCAATTTGCAGTGGTTTGGTAACCGCGACTAATGTCTGAAACAAGACGTCAGTGCAGCCTCATATAGTGGTGGTCATTTGAAACCGCTACAGATACAGTAGCGGTCAAGGTATATGTAGTAGCAGGGGTTTGTTTTGAAGGTGGAATATCACCTAGAGGGGGGGTGAATAGATGATTTTGAAATTCTTTCGCTAATTGCTCAAGAGCATTTAAAACAGAGATAGAGAGAAGAGCAATGAACACAAGAGGTTATACTGGTTCGGTCCAACTCTTGACCTACGTCCAGTCCCCAAAAACACTCTGGGATTTCACTATCTCATAACTTGATTACACACTCTGTAACTCTCGAGTAATCCTCTCACTAGGACTTACTCCTCTTTACAAGTTGTAACCAAAATAATTACAAACAAAATTACACACTCTGTAAACGAAGGATAGTCCTCTAACTCTCAGACTTCGCTCCCCCTTACAAGCTGTAATTGAACACCCACACTTAAGGTTCCACAACCTTAAGATTTTACAATTCAATAATCAAATAAGTGTTTTGAAACTCCTCACGAGTAGATAAAGATAATCACTGAAGCTCAAAAATATCTGAAGATATGTACAGACTGTAAATGGATCGCTTTGAATGCTTTGTCTGTGTGTGCGTCTATGTCTTCAATTGATGAATTCAAACCTTCAGGTATTTATAGAGTTCGCCATTAATGCCGTTGGAAAAGGTTTGAGAATCAACCGTTGGGACTCATTAAGATAACCGTTGTGAGTCATAAATATATCCGTTGCTCTGTTTCTTCGTAGTGTTCGGAGGTTGGTGAATCTGCTCCGTTGACATTCCTTATTCCTTTTGCCCGTTGAGACATGAGAGGAATATTATTTGGAAACTTTTGAATTACTTTCTAGAGGCTCAAATATCCATATCCCTCTTTCATGCTTTGTGTCTGGCTCGCATTAAATGCTTCGATAACCGTTTGCTTTACTCAAAATTTGAGTTAATGTTTGTTCTAATCATCTCGAAACTCACTTAGCAAACTGGTCAAAGTAGATTAAGGATAGTTATGAAGGATGATATGAAGAATACAGATGTTAATCCACAAAATCACAATCTAAAAATAATCATTTTGAAATAACAGAGACTGGTTTGCCTCGAGGCAATTTTCTTGCTGACTCGAGTTAATCAATTGGAAATAATCAAACTGAGTTTTCCATATGTGATATTAACTCAAGGTTCATCTTAGGCTGCCTCAAGTTACCTAACTCAAGGTACCATTATTATTGCCTCGAGTTAAATCGCTCTGCCAGAATATTTCAAAACTTTACCAGACTCGAGGTTCATGGAATGAAGACTCGAGGTGTAAGACTCGAGGTTGCATTTGGAGAGGCTCGAGTTAACTCATCGTGATAGAGTATTTTAAGAATCAATTTGACTCGAGGCACATGATTCATTGGCTCGAGGCCATAGACTCAAGGCAGCATTTGAAGAGGCTCAAGTCATTGTCAATTGATCATTTAGGTTCAGAAGCGTTTGACTCGAGGCACAGTTAATCTTGGCTCGAGTCTGTGTTCAAAAAAGGATTTCTGTCATTCTGACTCGAGGTGAGCTTGCTGACTCGAGGTAAAAAGTGCTCTCCATTGTTCTAACTCTCTGGTTGGTCATTGACTCGAGGTTGCACTTCTGCCTCGAGGTAAAAAGCCTGCTCAATTCTTCTAACTTTCTGTCTTCAATTTGACTCGAGGTGGATAAGTTGACTCGAGGCAAAATCTTCAATTCTGTACTCTTTGACTTGAATTTGACTTAAGGAGGCACTCATCAAAATTGGCTTCTTCCAAATTCTATGAAACCCTTGTTGTGTCTAGAATCATATGGAATTGGTTTCATTTCATTTGGTTGTGTATAGACAGAAAAACCGAAGCTATGCTGAACTGATTCCAGAATCACCTGTGTCAACTTACGAAGGCCATATCTCCTTGGTATTAACTCCGTTTTGGATGGTTCAATTCTTGATGGAAATATCTTTGAGCCTACTTTCATATGCCACCGATTTCAGCTCAATCGGATTTGTATGTTGTGAGTTATACTCAAAACATTGAAGGTTGCTCTGGACCATGACGTTAATTTATGCGTCCACTTGTAGAACTCATTTCTCTCTCGTATAAACTCCTTTGGACTTGGATTATATATCAAAATGACGCATTGGGAGTATAGTTTCATATTCCACTAGTTTCACTTCAATATGATTCTTTGTTTGTGAGATATCGTCGAATTACCAGAGGTTGCCCGAGCTGAACGTGAAACAGAGTATGCTGAAGGAGCATTTTAACTCGAGGCAGCTGAAATATTGACTCGAGGTGGCTGACTCGAGGCAGCTGATGTCCTGACTCGAGGTAAACCATTCCAGAGGTGAAAATCACTGTAGCAAAGTGCTAACTCGAGGCAACTGATCCCTGGCTCGAGTTAACTCATCCCAAAACTTGATTTTGCTTATTTTAACTCCGATTTGAGCCGTTCCAACTTCCATATCATCGTGGGGACTTCTAGAATCAATCTTTGAACTTGTATAATGATTTTTTCATTCCATTGAGCAAGTTCTTCTTCTTCTCTTGATCATTCTTCATTATTTAACCTTCACATCTTCTTGACTCAATTTCTTCCTCTAATTCAGTACTTCTTCTTGTTGAACGTTCTTCGTCATTCAACTTGAACTCATCATTCTCCATTATTAAACTTTGCATCTACATTAAGTATAAGAATTAGTTAAAGTATAATGTAAATGTAGTGTGCAACCTTTTTGCTCTTAAGAATGACATCTATATAAGACATCATCAAAACTAACATGTTTAATTGCTACAAATGTATTTGCCATGGTGTATTTTGTAGCGGTTTGTGTAACCACTACAAATGTAATTAGTGACGCTTAAAACCGCTACAAATATGCCATTTTAACTGCAACGAATGGTCTTTTTTTTTTTTTTTTGTAGTGTGAAGGCATTGCAAATTCAACAACTCTTAATATGGTTAATGAAGGTATATATGTCCTATTAATATTTTGTTACTATTTATTATCTATTTTTATGATCATTTTTTATACATAACCATTGATATTAACTATTGTCATGCATATACATAGGTGACACAGATATGAATATTGTTGATCCCCTTGCTTTGAATGATGACGTTATTACTACTTATGCTTTCCCCAATCCAGCCCCTAATATCTCACTTCCAACAGATTTCAAAGAAATCCATGATGAGCTTGGTGTCAATGATTATTAGGTGGAAGAACTAACTAGGGATTACTGATGAATGATTATTAAAATTGTTATGTTTTGACTATTTTGATGTTAGTTCCTGGTTATGTTTGATTAACGATGATTAAAATTGTTATGTTTTGACTATTTTGATGTCAGCTATGGGTTATGTTTGAAGACTAACTAGGCATCTTGACTATTTTGATGTCAGTGATTACTTATGAATGATAATTAATATGGTTATTTTGTTATTTTCAATTAAATTGTAATATTTTAATATGGCCCGTTCGACTATGGGTTAGACCTCGTTTGACCTATTGACCCTTGAACTAATGCCGCTACCGGTTCATTGTCCGATCCGATTTTTTGTTCCTTGTGTTTGACTGTTGAATATCTTTTATGAAAGAATGTATAATAACACGTCTAGATATGCCCAGCTCCATTCTTGTTCTTAAGAATTTTTTTAAGAAAAATAACTTAATCATAAGAATGGAGAAAAATAGTTAAATTAGTTGATATCCTTAATCTTATAAAAAATTGTCATAACATTCTAATTATTTTTTATTGAAATCTTCAATTTTTACCCCTAAGTCAAATAATCTTGAGAATTACTATGAGATCCCAATAAAAGACTTAATTTCAAATAAGTCTTAATAATAAGTGAGGTGAGGTATTGTAACATCCGTGACTCCACTATATTAAAGTATTATTATTATTATTGATTTAGCCTTTAGTTTAGGGTTTGTCCACTTGTGGAGACATCTTTGACTATCAATTAATCATGTTTCCCCTACCCATTCACGGATATGCAAGAGAGGAAAAGCAATAATGGATCCTGAATTTTCTTCATTTCATACTACCTTTCAATTATATCATCCTCCGTGAACCAATTGAGCTAGGTGACAACACAAATGCAACATCTCATTTTCATTCTTTAATCCATAAACTTTCTACCGACACTCCACTATCACCATAATATGTCCCAAGTGTTCCCACATACACTCATTTTTCTTCATCTCGCGTATGCATCCAAACTTACACTCATCCACTTTTATTTTTTAAAATATATCCATACACGCACAAGGACAAAAGGCTAATCTAATCAAATTTTTCTTGCACCATCTGGACAAATGCAAGCGTTTCACGAGTGAGTTCTATTCATTCACGGGAGCAATCACAATGGATTTATTGTTTATTCACGGACGAAGCAATCTTTTCCTTTACAATAAATATATACAATCGTATGTCTTTCCATTTTATTTGCTATCGGTTAAGTGAGGAAAGAACGCAAAGAAGGAGAGAGAGTTAAAATAAGAGAGTGAGTACTGCGATCGAAACACTTTCTTATAATATTTTGAGAAGTGAAGGCCCCGTGTTTTAGGAGGCAATAAGGAAGAAGAAGAAGTTGCTTAAGTCCAAGGATCAAGACAAGTAAGTAAAGGTTTTAACTTGTCTTGTGTTATTTTATACTATGGATAATTTGAAATATGGTTTATCCATTATTTCTTTAGTTTTTGAAAGCATAAAATCCTATGGGGATATACTGCTCAAATTTCTAAAATGGATTAGAAAATGAGTCGAAGACAATTGGGTTCATAAAGTCTTAGAATTTGTAAAGTTGCATTAAAATGTTGCTTTACGTGATTTATCTAATATTTTGGATTGATTTAGAAGTGGTGAAACTATAAGGATTTTGAAGATTTTAAGGTTACTAAAGAGTTTACCACGAAAAATTGAGTGAGAATAAGGTTGGAAATGATTTTTAGAATCAAAGAGAATAAATTGTACAAGTTGCCAAAACTGTCAGTTTTAACTTTTTGGAAGGCAGTTGACTTGTACACAATTTTCGATCAAGTTATTGATGTCTATAAATTATGAAAGTTTCCAGATTTGAAGTAGACATCTTAAGCTTTCTTTTGATATATAATATGTAATTTTTAAAGCTCTGTACAAGGAGGAATTAATTTTATAAGATGACCTACGTTTTAGAAGTGAGTCCTGAACAGTATTGGAAAATATTAAAACTGGGAATGATTCAGATTCCCTGGACTTCTGGGACTATTTTTCCATGAAAAGAGATACGTTAATGGACATTTGAGCTTTGGAAGCACATCGATTGGATTTTTGTGCATTTAATTATGAATTTGTAAAGTTCAGTGAAAATTCTGAATGGAAAAGGAGTTAATCCGAAAATTACTACAATAAGGGTTAAAAGTGTATGACTTATCATTTTAGGGTTATAAGGATCTTAAATGATGATAAGAACCCTCTTGAATATTTTTGGAGAATTGAATAAAGTGGTAATTAATTTTAGTACCTTATAAAATAAGGGAAATTAATATTTGTGATGGTACTATTTTAGGAATTGGTTTCCAAGTGGTTCAAGCACCGAGAATTATTTTTAGCTAATTGGAGTTCGTGTAGTAACTTTCTCTCACATACTCGTGTGCCTTTATATGCATGTATGTACCATTGTGATATGTGAATTGTGAATACTTAACCTTATCATCGCCGGTTGAGGCCGGAGGTAGTGCCCTAGAATGTGGGGTAACCCTGGATGCCATCACGGTTGAGGCCGGGGGTGGTAGTCCGATAAGAGAATTGTTGTGTTTGTGAGAAGAAGGGTAAATGCCCATTTGAATATCCAAATACCGTGCGAATGAACTGCTAGGTTCTTGAATATGGTTGAACTGCAATTTGAATTTGAATTTATTTGAATATTGAATTTATTGCAACTGGTTATCTACCATGTACTGTGCATGCATCTTATGTGAGTGATTAACGTTACTACTGGGATTCGTTTGAATCCCAGATATTCCACAAAGTTCGGACGGGAACACAATAGTGGACGTGGCTCACGTGGTAAGGCAAAGGATACCGGTAATTGATGGTGTCAAGGGCCGAGTCAAGATCTCATTGTTTATTTTATATATTGTGTATTTGATCGTTATGAAAGTTTGTAATATTTGTATGAACTTGTTATGGTTTGCGGTTATGTAACCGAGACTTTGTAATCAGTATTACTATGCTGGAACCAGTATGTTTATTAAGCTGTGCATTTATCTCTGACGAATGTCGGTGTACCGAGAGGGGTGTGACAGGTGTTATCATTTTTTACCCTGAAACTTTCATTCAATGCTCCTCAATTGTCATTGAGACTTCTTCATAATCAAAGCCCTTCTTGGTAATTCTCCCAATAATATTCTTTCAAGTAATAAGAGATAAAGGAGAGTAATATATATGAGGATTAAAGTGCTAAAATAACCATTAACTTATATCAAAAGTGCAAAAGCGACCATAATTTGTTGGGTGCAAAATTAACTATGAACACTATAAAAGACACAAAAGTGACTATGACATTAATAATCTGACATGCCCATTACTTTTGACCTTTTTGATGAAGGGTCAAGGTGCTAAAATTGCCATTAATTTATACCAAAAATGTAAAAGTAACCATAAATTTTTTTTGGTGTAAAATAAACTATGAATATTATAAAACAGACAAAGTAACCATGGTGTTAATAATCTCAAATACCATTACTTTAACATTCCAAAAACTTGGTAGGGCAAAACTTTATAGCCTAAAAACTCCGCAAGTATACGGGTCGTACCAAGTAATAAAGTGATAAGAAAGATATCGTTCCCACGAGGACTTGGTATCACAAACTTTAGTTAAGCATTAATTTTACAATTTCGTTTAAGTTAAGTAAATCAGAATTGAATTTAAATAAAATCAAATCAAATCAAAACAAACAAACTACCACAATAATAAAATGAGCAACCCAGAGTCACTAATCCCTTATTAGTTTCATAAACTTTGTTTTCACTAATTTAATTAGCCTTAATATCAATTTTGTTAATCTCGAGTATAAATAGTTATAAGTGCATGTCGGTCCACTTACAACCCTCTCTTGAGTAAAATTAGTTATGTCTAACATAATTACTCAAGAGGCAATAAATCTCGAACACACTCATCAACAATTATATGGGGCAATTAGGTATATGTCTATTCTAATCGTAAATTAAATCGTAATTTAATCCCATATTACTTAATCTAAGAGCTTAATTAAAATCTCATTCGTCAAGGTAAATCTTAATTCTCAAATTTATATTCAGTGATGATAAGACACTAAATAGATAAAGCTAAACAAGATTAGGTAACCAAAATTAATATTAATTATAACTAAATAATAAAAACAAAATCTAATCCACACCTATAAGATCATAGTTACTCTAGGTTGCAAAATCAACTAGCCACACATAGCTTTAACAAAAACCATCACAACAAAGAAAATTAAAATCCAGATCAAACAACAAACCAAAAGAAAAGCATCAAGGAATCAAATATGTCAAGCTACTCCACTGCAACAAAGGTTGTTCAGCTTCTCCATTCTTTTCTTTTGTTCTGTCCGAATCTGCCTTTGGAGCTTCCAAATCTGTGGTCTGAGATGGTGAGGGAGAGAGATGAAATTGGATGGTGGTGGAAGAAGGGAGGATCCCGCCGGCGACGATGAAGGTGGAGGTGTCGCCGGCGAGGGAGAAGATGAGATGGTGAAAATGGAAGTTCAAGGCCGCGCTCTCGCCCTGTCTCTCTGCCCACTGTGCGTCGTCTCTGCTGTTTTTTAATTCTGCCCCCAAATTCTCCAGCCATTTCTCTCTTTTTAGGTCTTCTTTTTATTTTGAATTGGTTGGCCCCATTGTCTCAAACGGTGCCATTAAGCCCAAATTGTCCAAGGCATTTATAGTGCGTGCGTAATAGAATAATGCTCCCCTAGTCCTTTTGTTCAATCCGTGCTGCCTCTCCAATGCGTTGTCGCTGCACCTGACACTTTTAATCAATTCCACAATCAACTTAAATGGTGCCGTCCACAATTGAAATAACAAAAGAAAGAAATATTTTAATAATAATATACTATTAATAAAAACTAAAACCATATTCCTTTTTTTTTCTTTTATTTCATTTTCAGTAACTTGTTATTATTTTATTTAAACTAAAGTGTTTCTATTTAAATTTGAAAACTATGGTATTTATAATGAAATCCCCTAAATAATGTGCCAAATTGGTATCTTATCAAAATCTCTAATAAATTTCTTTGATTTAGCATTGATGACTCCCCAAATATATTAAAAATACATCTCAAATCCACTAAAAATAAGAAGTCATCATGAAGGGTTAAGGTGCTAAAATAGCCATTATCTTATTCCAAAAATGCAAAAATAACCTTGAACCTTTTTTGGTTGCAGAAGTAACTATAATACAAAATTAAAATTAAAATTTATGAGTTAATGTTCAAGAATAAGTCACCATTTTTTATTCTAGCGAGAATGACAATCTGAAAGAAACTTGTCACATCAACTCCAAAAATTAGAATCCCCAACATAAATCAATGGCCTTAAACGTACCGTCACTACAAATGTTGAAACAATCTCGTAACCAACCCTGAGAAGATTTTGAGGGTGGATATTTGAGAGGAAAACTGAGAGAAAAAGAAAAGAAGGCAGAAGGATAAAGAAAAGGGGAAAAAGCAATCTATTGCCATCACAACATTGCATGCCAAGGGATGCGACAAGAGGTAGCTGAGAACAAGGTAGAAGAGGAGGAAGGAGAGGTTGCCGCTTAGGGAAGCAATTGAAGATCGCATATGCATATGGTAGGTTGGGAAAATCTGTGTTACCATTGGTCATCTCAGAATTAAAATTCACTTAAACTTCAGATGGCACAAGCAACAAAAAAATAATGGATATTTGTGATTATTAACGTTATGGTCACTTTTGCCCTCTTTTGTATTGAGTTATGGTTGCTTTTGCACTTTTGGTCTAAATTAATGACTATTTTATCACTTAAACCTTTCATTGAAAAGGCTCAAAGTAACAAAAGTTTGGGATTATTAACGCTATGATCACTTTGACCCTATTTTATAATATTTATAATTAATTTTACACACACAGAAAATTTATGGATGCTTTTACATTTTTAATATAAATTAATTGCTATTTTAGCATCTTAGCAAAGAGAGCCCAACCTATAAATATAATTTTCCATGCAACTTGCTAAAGTGATTTTACTAGTACGGCTGATGTAGAGAATTGAGTGATTTTACAGTAGTACGGCTGATGTTGTATACATACTTATTGGGAAAAAAAGTGAAAATTACACACAGGTCCCAAGGAGCACATATAATTACATTTAGGTCTCTTCAAATGACAAAATTACACAGAAGTCCCTAGGGACTTTTGTGTAATTATTTGTGAAGGTTAAATTACCAATTTGACCTTCTTCCAATTCCTTCTCCTATCTCTCTCCTCTCTCCAATTCCTTCTCCTATCTCTCTCCTCTCTCCATTTTCTTCTCTCCCGCAGGTGCAGAGTCACATTTCCCTCACGGTGGTCGACGTTCTCTTCCTTCCACCGGCCGCACCCCTTCCGACCTCCTCCTTGTCGGTCGGGGTTTTCTTTAGATCTGGGTCTTGATCTGTTATTGGGGAAGCCCTTTTGATTTTAAGATGACCATCCAGAGGGTCGCCACTATCGGTTCCGATTACCAGGAAGATGATTCTGAAAAGGGATCCCTTTTGATTTTAAGGTTTGCATCCTCTCCCCTTCCCCTTAATTTTTCCCCGCCAAGGCCATTCACCCATGCTCTTTTTATTATGTAAATCAACGTTTTATGCGAAATCTTTATCTGAGGTGTTTGAATTAAGCTTATTTTGATGCAGTGATGATATATCTGAAGGTATACCTTGGTGGAAGATAATGGCACACTCAAGCTTCTGATTGGGGAATCTGCAAAAGTTTTCAAAACTTGTTGCTAAAATAGGATTTTTCTGTTGTTAATATAGAATTTGTTGTTGTAAATAGCCTCTAAACCTCAGAAATGACATAATCCAGGTTTTCAAAACTTGTTGCTAAAATAAGATTTTTTTTTTGTTAATATAGAATTTATTGTTGTAAATAGCTTCTGGACCTCAGAAATGATAGAATCCAGGTTTTCAAAACTTGTTGCTAAAATAGGATTTTTCAATTGTAAATATAAAATTTGTTGTTGTAAATAGCTTCTGGACCTCAGAAATGACAAAATCCAAGTTTTCAAAACTTGTTGCTAAAATATGATTTTTTGTTGTTGTTAATATAGAATTTGTTGTTGTAAATAGCCTCTGGACCTCAGAAATGACAGAATCCAAGTTTTCAAAACTTGTTGCTAAAATATGATTTTTCTGTTGTTAATATAGAATTTCTTGTTGTAAATAGCATCTGGACCTCAGAAATGACAGAATCCAGGTTTTCAAAACTTGTTGCTAAAATAGGATTTTTCTGTTGTAAATAGCTTCTGGACCTCAGAAATGACAAAATCCAGGTTTTCAAAACTTGTTGCTAAAATAGGATTTTTGTTGTTGTTAATATAGAACTTTTTGTTGTAAATAGCCTCTGGACCTCAGAAATGACAGAATCCAAGTTTTCAAAACTTGTTGCTAAAATATGATTTTTCTGTTGTTAATATAGAATTTCTTGTTGTAAATAGCATCTGGACCTCAGAAATGACAGAATCCAGGTTTTCAAAACTTGTTGCTAAAATAGGAATTTCCTGTTGTAAATATAGAATTTGTTGTAAATAGCCTCTTGGACCTCGAAATGACGAATCCAGGTTTTCAAAACTTGTTGCTAAAATAGGAATTTCCTGTTGTAAATATAGAATTTTTTGTTGTAAATGGCCTCTAGATCTTAGAATTGAAAAAATGCACGTTTTAAAATGTTGTTGTTAAAATAGAAATTTGCTGTTGTAAATATATAATTTCTTGTTTTAAATGGTTTATGTGCGTTTTTTATGCTGAATGGGCATTAAAGACTTTTACTAATATGAAATAATTACACAGAAGTTCCTAGGGACTTCTGTGTAATTTTGTCATTTGAAGGGACCTAACTGTAATTATGTCTACTCCTTGGGACCTGTGTGTAATTTTCCCAAATAAAAAAGGTTATAGCCAGTAAAACGTTTTAAGAGGAGAGGGAATACTAGGAGAGGACAATAAAGTCATTTAACTTACATTTTGAAATATATTAACTTGGATCAATAACTTAATTAAGGATTTATTGAATTTACCAATCTGATTTAAAATTTTCTTATTTCAGGCAGCTTTATATAAGATTTTTCCTTCTTTGTTTCCATTTATTTTGATATCTATATTAGTAAAAAGAATTTTGAACTATTTTGAGGGAGCTAAAATTCTCAACAGTTTGTCCTTATATTTGTTATGATATTCTATTCTATTAATGGTTATGAAAAACAAAAAATAAACTTCTCACTCATTTTACCGACTCATAATGCATATTTTGTTGAGGGATTTAGTTTCTTTTAGTATAGCGGATTATCATTCAATTTTGGTAAAATTTGAAAAAGCCGAATTACGAAATAGTATATATTTTTTTACCCCGAACCAAAATAAGGTATTGAGCCTTTTTGTTGTTGCGAGTTATACATTAATTTTCAATCCAACAAATCAAGGAAAATGTATTACATGAAGAGTTAACTAAAGTTAGTATTGTTAAACTTAGACCAAGGCATTATAAAACTATAAAAACTAAAAATCACGATTTGAAACTATAGACACCAAAACCAAAATTTGATCCAAAGGTAAGAATCACCATTATTAACCGGGAAATATATTTTGTTTCGTTTTGCAGTGGTTCCCATTACTGTGGTCTTGATTCCTCCATAGTCTGCTCATCCAGTGCAATAATGCTCTCACTGCTCAACATATACACTATATATATGACTCCTCTTTTTACTCTCTCGTCTCCCTCACAGAAAACTAGAAGATTCGTTAGATAAATGCTATACAATCCTTACTACAAAATCAACAATGAACCCTTAGGGTGTTGCTGTCAAGTTATCCAATTAAAACACGACATGTAGATAAATTTTTTTTTTTTCAAACAGCTCAATCTTAGGGTGTTGACTTGGATAAAAGATATTCACATGTCATGTTTCTATTGTATAAATAACTAGGTACCTGCACTTCAAATCCTTATCTAAATTTTGTTTTGCAGAAAATTAAACCAGAACAAGATCAACAAGACAAGAAAAAAGGTAAGACAATTTCAATGGTCGTTCACTAAAACCTTGTTTGTCATGTCTTCAAAAAATTCAAAACCAAATATGAATTCGTTATAAGAAAAACCATATGAACATATAATTAAACCAAAATACATATGGAATTCCACAATACCAAAGCAGCAGAGGAGAGAGGGGCTGTTTGGTAGGAAGGGAGGCAAGAGAAAAGGAGGGGGGATTTTTTGAGTTGGATTTAAAAAAAATTAGAAAAGTGAGGTTTAAAGTTTTTAATTATCTTTTCTTGTTATTTTATCTTACATCTTCTCTCATTAAAATTTTATAATTTCACTACTCCAAATTGTTTTCTTAAATCCATCTCATAAAATTTTTCCCTCCCTTCACCACTAAATGTCTCATACCAAACAGCCCCTTAATTATAAATATATCTCACCCTAATGAACAGTCTGTAGCCGTAATCCACAATGTTCACGATATAAAACAAGGACAATTGAAACCACAAAACACAGTCAGAAAAAATAAGAGTAGCGTATCTCTGGCTTCATATAGAATTGATATAAAGCCACAAATAATAACCCACAGACTGTAGGTCTAATGGATTACACTACAAAGTGATTAAGATAGAAAGCAATAACCAAAGCAGTACAGGAACCTACTTCCCATATACCACTCATGTTCTACTGATCGCCTTCTTCCCTCCACCTACTCTCCAATTAATATTCCCTGGTCTTTAATATAAGATAGATTTAAAGAATTGATCTTAGACCTAAATATAAAATAGTTTTCATGTTTGTCAATCTTTTCATAATTTAATCCTATTGATACTTCTTCAACAATAATCAATAAGGAGCGGGAATGAGGTAATTAAGGAAGATGATTAAGGTTTTTTTAAAAAAATTCATGTCATATTAACTAATTTAACTAACTTTCTTAATCTAATCAATTTTTTTCTTTAAAAAAAAAAAACATGTTTTATATTAAGGGTCAGAGGGAGTAGCTTTTATCTCTCTTGTAGTCATACACCTCACACTTTATGGGACTTACTCTTAGCCCATTGGCCTTAGGTCCAATAAATACTTAAAAGAACAAGGGTTCAATGGGGGAGTGGTTTTAATATTATCATATTTGAATTCATAGAAGGAAAGGAAGAGGGGCCGGGGGGCAATATTACCTTGACAAATTTACTTTTATAGTTAAAAAATTTATAATTACAATTAAAAACTCAAGGGTATAATGTTCATCATAACGTAAAATATTGCTCCTCCTCTCCAAATCCCCACTTTCAGATGGGAGGGTTATGAGGAGACGGTTGCCCCAACAAATTTATAGAAGCCAAACAAGGGATCCCCTCCCATTCATTTCCCTCCTAACAAAGCTAAAAGGGTTCAAAATGACAATTCAAATTAGTATGCATAATTTATCATTTAGATCAAATACATCTATACCCATGGACTATGTTGACTATTAAATTTAGTTACTTTATTGAAAGATACTGGGTGTGAGAGATTCGAGTAGAGTAGGGCATGCATGATTTTGTCAATCTATAGTTTGATTCGACTTAATTGGTCTGAAAATCTAAATAATCATTTTGGTTTCTGGTTTCCAATATAATGTTTACAATAACTTCATCTTAAGAACCATTTGTTTATGTAAATGAAAATTCTCATTACTATAAAACAGCATGTAGTTAAAATAAACCTATGTAGTATATGCCTTTTCTTCTAATCAGACTTTTAAAAGGAAAATTCCTCTCTATGAATACGACTATCTTCTAGATTATGAATAATCTTTTCTAAGTTAATTGACAACATTAATATCAATATATAGGATATTAAATCACAAGTCTTAATATTCATAAGTCATAGGCGTGCAACTCATTTGCTTAGATTTTAATTTGTTCAAAATAGAACAAATTCAAAATATTAGAATAAAACTTAGATTAAGTTGCTTACAATTAATAAGTTAAGTTCATAGGTAAATTTACAAGAGCAAATACGGTTTTTTTTAAAAAAAAAAAATTATATAACAAGTGCATGTATTAATAGTTAATAACAAATGTTAACATGAAAATTTAAAAATCCTAATTTACATTTTAAGAGTTGATACAAAAATTTACAGGTGATCATTAATAAATTTACAAGATTGAATATACACGTTTTAACAATAGTAAAATAAAAAGTGTAATTGGACAGCTTTACCTAACAACTCATTGTTTAGAGTCAAGAACAGTGTGTGATTCATTCTTCAAAACACCGTGTAATATACAAGATCTCATGATCTGGTTAGAGTAAAAAATGGTGAATGTATCAACTAGTAAGAGACCTCACGATTGATTGCAATATAGAAAAAAGAAATCCATCAATTCTCAAATTGCACAACGATCAGTATATATCCGCCAGGATAAATCACTGTCTAAGTGTCAACTAACATATAATAATATTCCACCTCAAAACATGTGGCATAGGCAAAGGCATCCATTCTTAAAGCTTTATGGTAAAACTGAGTTATCTATGTACCTTCAAGGTGAAGCCATGACAGTAAGAAGTATTGGATTCTCCAACTATAATCACTTTTTCGTTATCGTTATTGTTAATGGATAAGACAAAATATGCCTTATACTTTACCAACAACAACAGCTAGTTCCTTAAAAAAATTCTTAAGTTCAAGTCTTAAAAAAATTGTCATTTAGAGAGAGAGTGCACGCTCTTTAAACTCTGGTTTGAAACCTCTAATGCCCCACCTTCTAATACCCCATGTTTTAGAAGCCCGGCCCCTTTAAACCTATATGGTTTGAGACAACTTAATCCAAATTGGTCAGAGTTCAATATAATTACAT
This sequence comes from Acacia melanoxylon, assembly GCA_019022615.1. Classification (NCBI taxonomy): domain Eukaryota; kingdom Viridiplantae; phylum Streptophyta; class Magnoliopsida; order Fabales; family Fabaceae; genus Acacia; species Acacia melanoxylon. The sequence goes on along the minus strand of JAFJYJ010000001.1, from coordinate 23,064,262 downwards.
ACGTTATATCCGGTTGGTATAGATTTCCGTAAATGATTTATGCTTAATCCTAGAGGAGTAGTAATTAAGAACATTATGTATTGGTTCTTTGTCAGTCTGTTTGTCTATATGTATGTCTGTCTCTCTCTATCCATCACCAGAGGCGGATCCAAGTTGAAGGGAAGGGGGCAAGTGCCCACTCTTGAATTATGATGGAATTCCAAAAAATAGGGGAATTAAAATTATGATGTATTTGATAGCATTGATAATAAAGCAATTATGATGTATTCCAAAAAATAAGGTCTAGAAGGATAATATTGTAATTATTTTTATTGTAATATACTTTTGTTATTAAAATATATGTACTTGAACTTATTGAGTGCCCACCTTTTATTGTAATTTATGTAGCTGCATTTCTAACAACACTTAACCTTGCTTTTCTAAATGGCAGGTTTGTAAAATAACTGCTTCTCATATTATATCATCAAGTATTCACTTGATTTCATGAATATTTTTTTGATATTATTTTCTTTTCTTGTTTATATTCTTTTCTTTTTTTTAATGCATTTAAATCTTTCCTTAAAAAAAATTCGGGGCAGCATTGTGCAAACAAAAACAAAAAATCTTAACTCCGCCATTGGTGCTCACCCTTCATTAATTCCCTGGATCCGCCACTGTCCATCACCTCCTTCTCTCTCCCTCCATCCCTCCCTCCTTTCTATATATATATATATATATATATATATATATATATATATATATATATATATATATATATATATATATATATTCCCTCCTATCACAACTCTCTATCAAAGGAAACCAAGTTTTATTTATCTTTATTAGCTCAGTGCATATATATATGCACACATGTATGTACATCTCATTGCCATTCATTTCATCATTCAGATTCCTAATGTTGATTCTGATAAGAGATGCAAAAAGATATAATAAAAAAACATATATATTCCATTTGTCTGGCTGCCAGTGTTTTAGGTATGATCTAAGAAGCATATATTATATATGGCATCAAATATGGCGGCACTTTGACTAAAAAGTATTTCAATTATTAGACTTAATATAATAAAAGTATTTTTATCTTCCCTTAATAACTTGATTATATTATAAGCTGATCAATATGAAGACTGATCATAACCTGTATTACAGAACTTTTGTAAAATTTGTAAATAAATTCTCAGGAGCTACACACAATATATAATATTAATATAAGTTGAGCTTGTGATTTATATTATTTCTCAACACACACACACATTCATTGTGAGTATTGCTATCTAGGGATTAACACAAATAATTTAAGTTTTTAATTTATTGAATCTTAATTCATTAATTGAACGTAAGAATTATGGGATTTATCTGAGTTTTGATTTTATATGTGTGTGTGTGGGGCTTTTTAAGTAATTTGAAGTTGCATGGATTTTTTTGGTCATTATTAGATATTTATGTAGAATAATGAATGCCCACAGAATCTAGCATGTTTTCATTGTGATCTTTCATTTACTTTTCCTGTTTTGTTCTTAACTTACTTTTTTGTGTGGCTTTACTTTATTCGGCACATCAGCAGAGTACTCATCCCCTCATTCTCCACTGCTTTCATTCTTTGTTTTATTGTAATTATTTGGCAAAAAAATGACACAGCCTATTGCAACAACAGCTTTATATATTAATCATCATCACCCTATTGAGATTTTTATGCCTTCTTCTTCTCACTCAAATTCTTCGTTCCAAATACTTATATATGTTTTACCCATCTCGTGGTAGACTAGCTAGATAAATAGTTGAGTGAACTGAATTTGAATATTGCCTTGTTAAAAAGGACCATGATCCGTAGGGACAGGCATATTGATCGCAAAGTCTCAACTAGATTAGTTAGTTGCTCAGATACTTGATAACATGATCTACAAAAAAGTGTTAGATATCAAGTGACCCAAAGGTTAGTTATTAAAAAAAACACACTTATTTGTTTTTTAGATAGAATAAATTAAAGTGTAGGTACATTCAACAAGCTCACCAAGATTCATGTTTGTCACCACTGATTCATCTTTATGGTGTCGCCACTGATAGATGTTTCAGCGGCGACTCAAATCATTTTGGCATGTACTTTCAGTGGCGACAAAATGTCGCCGGTGATTGTCTACTTTCAGTAGCCACATAAAAGTGTTGCCGTCAAAAGTATCAGAGACAGTTGTATCTACACGGTTGATTGGCACCACTGAAATCCTTTCGGCGATGACTTTTATACTTTCAGCGGTGACTAAAAATCTTTTTTTTTTGTAGTGCAAATAATCACACATGTAATATACACTAACAAAATACAAAATACCCTTTAAGAAAATGAGCTTATAACATTTTATTAGTAGGATATGAATCAATGTTTTTATACATTTTTGTGATATAAAACATTTATTATCATTATTAGTGAGATCAAATAGTGGTTATGAATGATAATCCTTTCATAATGGTTATGATGATCAGATAGTGTGTCGAATAAGATGACTTCCTCTAATATGAAGGTACTTATGTGTGGGGGAAAAAAAACAAAGTTGATATATATATATATATATATATATATATATATATATATATATATATATATATATATATATATATATTTATTTATTTATTTATTTATTTTTGCTTGATACCATAGTTGCATGAAAATACGCAAATCAAAGCAAAAGGTGAGAGCCGTATAGGAACCTTCTCAGTATAAAGCAAAGGTTCCCTCCATTTCACGTACCCAACCAGCTGCTAAGCCTCTCTCTCTCTCTGTCTGTGCTCGAGAAAGTACAATAGAATCCCTCTAACCTATAAAGTAAACCAACCTACATCAATAATCCTTTGAGTTGGAAGTGAACCAAAATTTTTTGCCTTAGCCCACCAAGCTACCTTCTATCTCTGTCTCTCTCTCTCTCCCCCCTTCTTCTATTCTCTCTTTATTTTGTCTTCATATACGCAAACCCCATATCCAAATTCACCCACAACAATATCATCATGCAGTAAAAGTATATAACACAAGGCTTCTCCTTCTTCCTATGGCAAAAAAGATTGAAAATTTACACATGGGTCTTGGTTGTTCTTTCCTTTTAAGGTTACTCTTAGTGGTTGGGTTTGTCAGCCTTCTATTACTTGGAAGCATAGTAGGGACTGGAGAAGGAAGAAGAATCCAACATAGAGATGAAGAGATTGGCAGAGACAAGAAGCCTAATATGAACAACCAACAAGAGTTGGGTTTCAACTACATGAGCAAAAGAAGAGTCCCAAATGGATCAGATCCTATTCATAACAGGTTAATCTTCCTTTTTCTCAGTATATGCTAGTGTTTTTACTTATTTGTCAAACGTTTGAATTGTACATATTTGGTGCTTCTACTTATCGTTTCGGGTATAGAGTTCATCTACGTCGTGTAATATATATAGCCAGTCTCACTTACTAGGACAAGCTTGTTCCATTGAAGTTTCATATTGGCTGAGGAGGGAAACAAATGACGCCTTATAAGGCCTAGATACCTCTTCTGAGGAGGGAAACAAATGACGCCTTATAAGGCCTAGATACCTCTTCTCTTGACGTGTTTTAAAACTATGAGGGGTAATAGGTCCTAAAATAGACAATTTCGAGAGTGGAGATGCTGAGATTTTATAGTGGTGCTTTTACTTATTTATATGCTGTTTAGTTTTGTAATTATTTCTTGCTCTCTTTGATTAATTCAGTTTTTAGTGTTTTCAAACCAAGTTTAACCAAAGTTGATGCTTATAATTAAAGCAGTCAAATAATCTGTTACATGTTTCAGTACTTTTGTATTTTGTTTCTTGTCTGAAATAGTAATGTATATATAAAATATATGTGCTCATGTAGAAGCCAGATTCGTATCATTTTCTAGTTTCTGAATCCAAATAAAGAGGAAAAGCAAGATATGAGAGTGTTTATGCTTTAACTGTTACATTGAATTGGTGCTTTGAGGACTTTAAGAGGCTTAGCCCCTTTAAAGAAAATAATAAAGTATGTCTAAGCACTTTATTCTATACAAATATATTTATTAATTAATATGTACACAAGTATTAAAGTCGTTTATCACTTCATATGGTTCTCTGCATTTTATGAGACTTTCAAAACCTTTTTGTCCTACTTCTCTCTCCTTTGATCCTCTCTCATAATCACTTTTATCACAATACATATATAATTAATTATGCATGCAAATATATGGATATTGGAAGTACATAGATGATTCAACCTGAAACTATGTGCTGAAGTAATTCATATACTTTTAAAAAAATAGAACAGTTCAAGTTCAAATTTTGCTTATCTTTCAGAAATTAAATTGAATTTTCTTTACAAATATATTTGAAAATTTTGTTCATCAGGAGAGCAGGAAATTCAGGTCGACCCCCCGGCGAAGCCTAGTAGTGTTCTGGGAAGGTGACAAAAGCTTCAGTAACCTTGAAGAGAAACTGAAGCTGACAAAAGTTGATGAGGAAAGAACTGATCAACAGGAAAAATGAGGAGGAGGAAAAGAAGAAGAAAGCTTGTCCTCAAAGATAATAAGCTCATCAAAAGAATTCAAAGAGAGATAATTAAGGTTCTGGAGAGACTTCAATTTCGTGACTGAGTACGTATAATATTGTATGTATATATATGTATTTTTTGAAAAGATCTTCTTGTTCTTAAAGCTTTTATAGGTGATGGTTACTTATTGACTGACAACATATATCTCTACGCATGACAAAATAAAAATTATACATCTGATTTGAAATTTGAAAAAAAGAAAGAAAAAAAGAATCCTGGACACTTGTCTTTGTAGGAATCAATAAGTATTACTACCTCCGGTCCTAATTATAGGAGCACTTTTGTAGTGCAATTGCACTACAAAAGTGCTCCTATAATTAGGACCGGAGGGAGTAATTTGCATGTAAAGAAAATATGGAACATAACTATAAAGTTTAAAAAAAAAAGAAAAAAAAAAGAAAAAAAAAAAGGGTACAGAAACTGAAGAACAAAGAAGGTATTGTAGAAATATATAGCAGTAATGTGCCAATGACTTTGAAACCTACCACTCGAATGAAAGCTTTTTTTGTAAGTGGAAAGTCACAGATTCGGTCCCTCTTGTAACATCAGGCCATTTGTATTTGCCCCCTTAAATCACATGGCTGGGGTTGGGGGGAGAAAGAAATAGTAGTCATGCTTGCTTGCTTTTAAAGGACTCTCTATAACCAACACCAAGCACTTGCCATTCAACTGGTAAGGGGTTGTATCATTTTAGTTAGAGGTCTCGAGTTCAAGTTCTGAGAATGCATCAATGTTAAATAATTGTTGGTAGAGCTTTGCTGCTCTTGTGGTCTTACCTGGCTCGATTCAGATTAATTTGTACCCCCAATAAATCCTCAGAATTAAAAGGAGGTAAGTCCAGAATACTAGATGCTCTATGTAAACAAGGACTCTACTACCTCATCAAGTTCAAGTCTCTATGATACCAAAAAAAAAAAAAAAAACAGAGAGAGAGAGAGAATAACAGCTAGCAAGCTAGCTTTTGGCTTTTTGGTATGTGTTCATCAGTGTGGCGTTGTGTTATGGAATTCGGTTCTTTATTGTTTATTGTACTTAAAGACTAGGCATGAGTTGGTGATAAAGTGAATCCACCATTTTAAAAGTTTGGTAGTGGTGCTGTTGAAGAACCTGTAAAAGGAGGATGCTTATTGCACCTTGTGTAAGTGATCTTTTTCACTCGATTCCTTTTTTTTTTTTTTTTAAATGGTTGTGGTGAATTATTGGTCTTTGCTCCAATTTCCAACTTCACTAACCTGTACTATCACATTCTTATTTCATCCCTTCACAATCATAGAATAATGAGTGAAAATATACAAGATAAGAAGATGCTAAATATATATTAAGAATTCTTTTCTATTATTGGAAAAAACCAAGTTTAAGTGAACTGGATTATCAAAACCCTTCAATGTCGCGACAATCAGCAGCATCTTAATGCAAATAACGTTTATAGGATACTTATTTTATACACACACAATATGCATGCATACATATAGAGAGAGAGCGAGAGGCTGGATTTGGTGATTATGATCATTATAAAGGATTTTGCCCAAAGTATATTTAAGCAGTCTATATTTAAAATTTTTACATAATATATTTATTTTCTTAAAAAATTAAAATTAAAATGTTATTTTACATTTTATAGTTATCAACTAACTCATGTTTTATGTACCTTGAGAATAGAGCAATCCCGATTAAATCCCGTTAAAATTAAATTTATATCTAAATACTAAAATTTAAATTTAGACCTAAATTTTTAACTAATTTTTAGGATATCTAAATGTTATTAAAAGACCAAACTACCATTTTGTAGTTAAAAAATTGAAGATAGGTATAGGCCTAATTTTGGTCCCTAATAATAATAATAATGGAAAAAGATTGAAAAAGCAATTTGAAATTTTAAAATCTCAAATTAGGTTTGTTACGAAGAGTTGATAAAGGAATGGTGAAACTTAATAAGAAATTTACAACTCATTTTTTAGAAAATACTTGATATAGAATTTTACAAATTCAAAGTTCTTTTTCTGTCTTTTACCCTAATAATTATTATTATTATATTGATTTTAGGGTTAATGTACTAAAATAACCTTCAATTTTTATTTTAAAAAATACAACAATAACCATAAACTATTTTTTAGAGCAAAAATAACCCTAAAATTTTAAAATTGGGGTAAAGTCGTTAGGCCCAACTAACTTCAATATATTACAATAGGAAAATTTAATCTTTTTGGCCCTTAAAATTTTGATTCAATTATAACTCAGTCCTAAACTTTTGACTCGCTTGTAACACAGCCCCTAATGCTTATGAACCATCCTATGCGGCAAAAAAGGTTAAAATATTATTAAAAATAGCTTAGGTGGAGTTTACATAAATTAAAAAATAAAATATCGACAGCGTCCCCGGTCATTATCAACTCACATCCCCCTTCGCCTCTATTTTCCAGAAAATCTACCTACACAATTTTTAACAGTATTTTAACATATTTTTGTCTCATATGATGACTTAGAAACATCAGGGACTGAGTTGCAAATGAATCGAAAGTTCGAGGACTCAAGTTGTAAGTGAGTCAAAACTTTAAGGGCTAAAAGATTATTATTATTATTATTTGTACTAGATGAAACTTAGCTAGGTTTAACCGTTTTGCCCTAATTTTGAAAGTTTATAGTTACTTTTACTCTTAAAAATTGTTGATGGTTACTTTTGCCCTTTTGATAAAAAAAATTAAAGGTTATTTTAACACCTTAAGCCTTAATTTTAATCAAAGATGGATCAGATCAATCGTCCCTATCTAAAATTTATATATATTTTCTTTATAAAGATCTTGAAATTAAATTTCTCATCGCCATTATCTACTAAAAATTAATTTTAAGAATAAAGATAAAGATAGGAAAACTCGTAAATCCCAATAATAATAAAAATCAAAATTCGATTTGTGTTTTTTTCCAATCAAACCAGATTCAAATACAAATGGTAACTGTTGACTGCCACACACTCACACACACACAAAAGCAAACACAGCAGCATTCCTTCTGTCATATCTTGAATTAATCTTCTAAAAGTTAATTTAGATGGGGGCGATTGAGTTAAGGGGGAATAGTCGGCGTAAGCTCCTAGATTTTCATGCAATTCAGTTGTTCTTTCAACTCCTCCGATCCTAGTTTTTTTGCATATCTTATTGGCAGCAGCACCTATAAAGAAAATGTATAATCTGAGTCGTGTATATCCTTAAGAGCTATTCTTCAACTACCATAAGATAAGAAAAGACATTCACCAGGATAAAACGGATCCTTCTTGCAAGAATTGGGTAAATAGAACAGCAAAATATAGTACAACTCAGAAAACCTTATGATTGAACTATATTATTATATGATTTCTCATGATTAATTTGGGACTTTTAATATATTTTATAGAACATTATTGCATGATTAAACACTAAATTGAGTTAGAGATATTTATATTGAATTAAATACAATTAAGGTAAAATTGTCATAATTTGTTAATTATTCATGTAAATTATTTCTTGGACTTTTAATACTACGTTTTGTTTAATCTTGTATTGTAAGTGTTTTGGAAGAAAATTAGAGAATTTGGAAAATATCAATTGGCCTAGAATTAATATTTTTGAGGAATAGGAAAAATTACAAAAAATCCTCAGAATTTCCAGAAATTGCAAATATGTGAAGAAAATGGACCAGTGACAGTTACAAAAAAGCACCCAAATAGTTGGAAACCACATTTCGCTCTATCAACATTTTAAGAATTTTCAGTTTCGTTCCTCTACAAACTTTTGAGCTTTGCAGATTGGTCCATGGCTCCTTAGGTCAGAAAATGCGACCTTCTTCTGGTAGAGAGAGGGAGACGCGAAGAGAGAGCTGGATGGAAGACGAGTGAGGCGCTGCGGACTGAAACCGGAGCGAAAGAGATCATAGTAGAGCGCTGCGAGAACTTCCAACACCAGAAAGAACTCTGAACCTTTAACCCTCTTCCTCTCATTACCTCCACCTTCCTCTTCTTCGTCATTGCAGTGACCAGCACTCCACGACCGCCATTGCAGATCAAGGGGAAACAGAGATGATCGAAGGCCGCGATTTTGGGAGAGGAGAGTTTGTTGCCGAGATTTCGAAACAGGGAGGAGGAGACCAAGCTTCGCCTATTATCTCACCACCGCCCCTTCTTACACACATCAACCGTCGTCAGTCTCGTTGTCACCATCAGAAGATTTGGAATTTGAGGGCGCGACTTGAGATTAGACCTGAAGAGCCCGACGAAGAAAACAGAGAAATGCGTCGTGACACAGAGCACCGAAGACCTTCATTCTCCATCTTGCCGGCGAAGTGCTGTGATTTCCGGCGAGTTCATTTAGTTCCCGGCGAAGATTTGAAGATTCCGGCGAGTCTCTGCATTTTCTGGCGAGCTTGTTTCCATGGGTCATTTGATTTTGCAGATTAAGTTGGATGCTTTAATGGTTATATGTAACTAATTCTCTTGCTTCTTGTGGTGAGGATGGGTGCTTGAGCGATGGGTTACATGGAGAGTTATATATATATATATTTCAAAGAGAGTTTTTATATCATTCCATTTGTCTTATATATTTGGATTTTCTAGTTTTGGGAATTATCATATATGATTCTGGAATTGAGATTGATGTTAATTGTCTCTTTGGTTTAATATTTGTAGTTGAGATTAGATTTTGTAGTGTGAAAATTATATATGTTTGAATTTCTTTGTGGTTGAAATGAAATTATGTTAATTAACATGTTATTATGTAATTAATGTGGTTGATTTGTACCCTTGAGGGACTTTTTAGCACTTAAATTCAAGAAGACTCATATTGCATTATTCCAATTTCAATTACACATTAAGTGATTTTAAACAATATCTCAAGAGGTAGTAGTTAGCTATTTGCTCGAGTTATTACTAATTGAGAATATTATACCCAAGTGTTATCTAGATATTTTTGTTGAGATTTAATGAAGTTTTAACTTCCATAACCTTTTCAAGTAATGATATCAACTTTTTTCATTACCAAAAGCATCTATTATCCGTATTTTCACTCTCAATTTAAATATTTCTTCATTATTTTTCAAAAATACCAAAAGTAGTAGAAATACCTTTATTTTCATGAATTTTAATTTTTAAAAAAAATTAAAACCCCTTTTCTAACAATGTTTTTAAAACTTAGTTCAACTTAGAAAATTTAAAATAAAAAACTCATTGATAAGAAAACAATCACAAGTTATTTGTGCTGTATGACATTTTAATTCGTGATAAAATTATTTGACCTTAGTGCGACTACGTCAAATCACCTTATATAGGCTACATGTAGATGGTACTTAGGCAGCCTCATAATATCAATTGAACGTCAGTTTCTAGACTTTAAAAACCTCATAATAAGAAAACAATCACGAGTTATTGTTTTGCTCGAGCCCTCTCCTCCTTTTGTCCCATTTATCTGTCCAAGCTCAGCTCACATGTTATCATTTGACACTTTGACTCTCACATTTCTAACCAATGTGGAATTTGTTCCCCCACATTTATATTATAATTCCAACAGGATTTATTTACATGTGTTAAAGAAGAGAAATTAATTAAGGTACGTATGGGTTAGAGAGAGAAGCTCCCCCCATCTCTCTAGTTTTCGTTCTGTAGCTATTGCCATGATCCACCCTGTTCCATTCGACTCTAGCCCTAAGGACGATCCCCCTCCCCACCCTGGCGACGACCAATCAGCCAAACGTGCCAAGCTAGATGAAGCGACAGCACTAGACGTAGTACCGATGATGGAGACGGATTCGCCTCCCATAGAAGCTCCTGCTGAAACCCACGCCTCCGCAACTGTAACTCTAGACTTCGTCGCAGACTCAAATGCACATGGACCCATCTATGGTTCTTGAAACACGATGAATATTGATAATGCGAGATGATGGTATTAAAGCTCCTTCATTCAAAGACAAACCGTTGAACTCGGTTTCAATGGCTCCCGAGGATGACGAAGACGATCTCCCATTGAACCGTAATGATGTTTCCATTGGCCTAAACGGAAACATCCCAACAGTTGATTTTGCCTCTCACATTATTCATACATTAAATAAGAAGATGGGACTTGCCGTAGTGGTCAAGCTGCTCGGCAGGAAAATAGGTTACCGCATACTCCGTTCTCAGTTGCAAAAGATTTGGAAACCAATGGTCGATAAAGCTCATCGACCTAGACGATGACGCTTCCTTGTAAGATTCCGTGATGACTTAGACTACCAAAATGCTATACTGACAGGACCATGGGTGATCTTCGGCCATTACCTCACCGTCCAACCTTGGTCGCCTGCCTTTAAACCTCAAACCCATGTTATAAACCAGGTTATGGGCTGGATACGTCTCCCTAAACTGCCTGCAATTTATTACCACAAAAGTGTAATCCGTGCTATTGGGAGCGTCTTCGGAGAAGTTATCAAAGTGGATTATAATACAGATTCCGGCGATCGTGCGAAGTTCGCAAGAATTGCAGTGATGATTGATCTCACAAAGCCTCTCACCTCTAAGATCTTAGTTGACGGTGAGCTCATCTTTGTGGAGTATGAGGGGCTCCCTTCCATATGTTTTAATTGTGGGAGATATGGCCACCTCCAACAAGCATGCCCACTGAATCAGATTGCAACCGCCGGAAGTCAGCCGGAAGCTACCCTGGCACCTGAACCCAACGTTACTCCTGAAGTGCTTGAGACATCCCAGTATGGGGCATGGATGCAAGTGCAACGACGAAGACGTGCAACCGTCGAGGGGACAAAACGAGTGCACCGCATGAGAACAAAAAGTGCCCAAAGTGTCACGGTACGAAATTCTAAGCGAAATGCCTGATGAGGAGCATCCAACGGTGTATGATCAAGCCAAGGAGGATTTTATTCCTAATGCAAATTCTTTTGTCCAGAGGAAAAAAGGCACCGAGTCAAAAGATCAAAAAAAGACAAGCACAGGGACCAAGCAAAAAGCTACTACTATTCAAAGCACTAAGCAAAAAGCAACTACTATTCAGAGCACTAAGCAAAAAGCCACAACTATTCAAAGCATCAATCAGGATAGCATTTTCAACTCCAAGCACTACGTAGCTTCAAAGGCCACCACAATTCTTGATCCAAATTACAATGTTGCCATCCAAGTTAATGATGCCAGATTACCTCGTAAAAACCAGGAATTAGCGAGGACACCGAATCTGAGTGAAGGAATGGACCCTCTCTCTAAAAGTAGAGGCCTCAAGCTTGCTTCAGGTGTCACTATTCATAATTTGGGTGCTAAACCCAATCTTGATCTTGCTGGGCCTTCTGTTCGTATAATGAAGCAACTGGCAAGGGACATCCAAGCTGAGGTTGGCGCATCTGATGATGCAATGTTTGAAGAAGGAGTTGCTCCTTATTTACCCACTAATGTTTAATATGTCAATTATTACTTGGAATTGTCAAGGAGCTTATAAACAGAAGTTTCCTTCTGTTTTTAAAACAATGGTGTCTAACTACAACTCTGATATTTTTGTTATAGTTGAACCAAGAATTTCAGGTGATAAAGCTGATAAAGTTATTAAGAAGCTTGGATTCCAACATTCCCACAGAGTTGAAGCTTCTGGATTCTCTGGAGGCATCTGGATCTTATGGTCCTCAAAGGTGTCAATCAACATCCTAGTGAATCAAGTACAATTCATTCACATGGAAGTTACTTGGCTTGGGAGCAATTTAAAATTTCTCTTCACCGCTATTTATGGTAGCCCTCAATCTGAGCTCAGGAAATTCCTCTGGCATGATCTTGACCAGCTTGCTTCTACTATTTCATCCCCATGGCTTTTGGGGGGTGACTTCAACACCATTCTTCATCAATATGAGAGAAGAGGAGGCTCTATTCACCGTGCTCGTGGATGTAGCCATTTCAACAAATTTCTTCATTCTAATGGGCTTGTAGACATGGACTTTAGTGGGCCCAGGTTCACCTGGAAAAGGGGCTCCCTTTTTATGCGTCTTGATAGGGCTCTTTGCAACCCCTTATGGCTTCAACTGCTTCCTCAAGCTTCTGTGGATCATCTCCCTAAATTACTCTCGGACCACAGGCCCATCCTAATTAAATTGGGCCACAACAACCAATTTGAACCATCGCCTCGTCCCTTCGTGTTTTTAGCCCCGTGGCTTTCTCATCCAGATTTCCCCAACATTGTTCATCGTGCTTGGCAATCTGGTGGTGACCTTATGTCCTGTATGGAATCTTTCAAATCCGAGATTCAAAGATGGAACATTAACACCTTTGGCCACATCGGAAAGCGTAAGAGACGTCTTCTCCGTCGACTTAAAGGGATTCAGTCAAAATTGGAAGACGAACCTGAAACTACCTCTGGTTTCCTATCCGATCTGGAAACATCGCTGAGAGAGGATCTAGAGCAGGTGTGTTTCCAAGAGGAGCTCTTGTGGCTCCAAAAATCGTCCTCTGAATGGCTATGTCTGGGCGATCGCAACACCAGTTACTACCACATGAAGGCGCTGGTTCGTAGGAAAAGGAATTGTATCTCTCAACTCAAGCGAGCGGATGGATCTTGGGCAACCAACAATAATCAATTATCATGCCTCGCAAGACAATTTTTCATGGATCTTTACTCTTTAGAAGATCATTCGTTCACCCCTCTATCTCTGAAAGGTGCCTTCACCGTCCTATCGGATCAAGTGCTTATGAATCTTGACAGGAGGGTGACCCTGGAGGAAGTTAAAGAAGCACTCTTTGAAATGCAACCTCTAAAATCACCTGGATGTGATGGCATTCATGCTCTGTTTTATCAGTTGCAATGGAACAAAGTGGGACCTAGTATCCTCAACTTTGTGCTTCGTCTTTGGGAAGGTAACTCTTTTGATCCATCATTGAATCATACTCTGATAGCCTTAATCCCTAAAGTTAGCCAGCCTTGTCTTATCAGTGAATATAGGCCAATTAGCCTTTGTTCTGTGCTGTATAAAATAATCTCTAAGACGGTGGCCAACAGATTGAGATCAATCATGCCAGATTTAATTGGACACAGTCAATCTAGTTTTATCCAAGGACGAAGTATAATTGACAACATCATTATTGCTCGGAGGCAATTCACTCCATGAGAGGAAAAAAGGGAAATCATGCTTTGGATGACTATCAAAATTGATCTCGAAAAGGCTTTCGACTGATCGAGATGGGACTTTATTGATGATTCCCTTAAAGATGCCGGATTCCTGGTAATTTGGCGCGATTGATTATGGAATGTATATCATCTCCAACCATGCAGTCTTGTGGAACGGAAACCCACCGCTTCTTTCTCTCCCAAGCGGGGTGTTAGACAAGGGGATCCCCTCTCCCCTATATCTTTGTCCTCTCGCATGGAACGTCTCTCTCAATTAATTGAAGCAAAGGTTCAATCTCGTGATTGGCAAACAATTAAAATGGGCCGTGGTGGTGTAGCTCTCTCCCACTTATTTTTCGCCGATGATTTAATCCTCTTTGGACAAGCGACCACACATCGGTTGCTTTAATCAAAGACACCCTACAGAATTTTGTACCTCTTCGGGTCACTTGGTGAGCGGGACCAAGACCAAAGTTCAATTCTCGAAGAACACTAGTCCTCAAGAGTGTAAAAGACTGTGACTTGCTTGGATACCAGAGAACTGATTCCCTGGGTAAGTACCTCGGAGTACCTCTTCTAATTGGTAGGGTTTCCAAGACCACTTATGAATTCATCATCAATAGATTGCAAACGAAGTTGTCTGGTTGGAAAAGTCAGTCTTTGTCTTTGGCTGGGCGGATTACTCTTGCAAAATCTGTCCTGGTATCCTTGCCCCTTTACACAATGCAGAGTACCATACTCCCTTCCTCATGTACTGATAAGATCGAGAAACTGATCCGAAAATTTATTTGGGGTTATTCTAGCGATCATCGAGGAATTAGTCTGATTAAGTGGCAAGATTTATGCCAACCATCTCAAAGACGGTGGTTGTGGGCTTCTAAATCTCCAATCTCAAAACAAAGCATTCATGATGAAACCGATTTTCAAGATTCATGCCCAACCGGAATCCTCCGGGTTAGAGTCTTGAAACAGAAATATGCATTAAAAGCCTCAAAGAAGTGCCATGCCGTTCGCGAATGTCATACTTCGGAGAAACCTAATTAAGCATTGGAGTGAGACCGCCATTCACATCAAATGGTCCATAGGTGATGGTAGCCAAATTAAATTTTGGGATGATTTTTGGGTTGGTGAGCTTGGACCCCTTAAGAATCTATCATTCTCCCCTATCCGAGCGGGATCTTGCAAATACAATCCTGGATTATAAAACCACTGATGGTTCCTGGAAGTGGTCGTTTTTCAAACACCTTCTGCCAAGTGATACCCTGAAAGAGATCTCGGCAGTATCTTTGAGCGCGTCACAGAATCTGTCATGCAGCTGGAATTTAACCAAGAATGGGAATTTCACAACCAAATCAGCTTATAAAGCATTGGAATCTATGAATTGGAACGATTCTAATGTCATTTGGTCCTATGTGTGGAAGCTCCGATGGCCCGAGAATCGAACCTTTACCCGGCTCCTTTTGAAAGGGAAGCTATCAACTAACATGGAGCGCTTCAGACGAGGGATGACCACTTCTCAGTTATGCTCCCTATGTCAGTCTAACAACGAAGGGATTGATCACATTTTTAAGAGATGCAATTTAGCCTCCTCAGTCTGGAAGAAAATCCTGCCTGTTGATATGAGTTCTGACTTTTTCAGTATGGACTTTAGAAGTTGGCTGACTCACATCATCCGCCTCCCCTCCTTAGACCCCTCTTGGAAGATAGGTGTTTGTATCACCTGCTGGAAGCTTTGGGAAATTCGCAACAAAAGAATTTTCACTGGTGCTACCTTCTCTGTTGATGAGATTCTAGTACTAGTTAAATCCTCAGTCGTGCACTCCCAGTCTTGTTTTTCTAGATTTAATCTTATTCTGTAAATTTTGCTTTAATCAATTTACCGATGTAATCAGTCCCACTGTTGTAGCTTTTGATCCATTTTAATGGAATCCCTATTCATTCAAAAAAAAGAAGAGAAATTAAAAAATACAAGTGGGTCCCTTCACTACTGCAAAATTATGAATACATAACGCTCAAAATTTAATGGTTATAGCAAAGATCCGTTAGGTATGTTGAGGCAGAGTTTGCGCAAAATTATATAACACTAACACTTAATAGTTAAATAGAAGAACCATCAAGAGATGGAATCCATAAAAATAAATGCATAACAATTATAATAATTAATTAACTATAAAGTATGATTACTAAATACTTGATGATAAAATATGATAACTTTTAAGTCTAAGGAAACGGGATTTTAAAAAACTTTATTTGACAATCCTTCACAAAGAACCGTTAAGTATCCGTAAGAATACTTAATAGTTAAAATTGATAATTGTCGAATATAAGAAGGCTGAATTTTGGGAAAAACAAATTATTTAACAATACTCGACAATTCTTCATAAAGAATAAAGAATACTGAATGGTTAAAAATAATAACCATCAAATATAAGCAAAGCTATTTTAGAAAAGAAAATTATTTGACAGTACTTGATAGTTTTTCATAAATAACCATAAAGTATTAACTTTTAAAAATGACAATAGTCAAATATGAAAAGACAGGATTTTGAAAGGGGAAAAAAAAAACTTATTTGACAATACTTGATATCTCATCATAAAGAATCATTACTTAACGGTTAAAATGATAATTGTCAAATATAAGGAGGCGATATTTTGAAAAAAAAAATTATTTAACAATACTTGACAATTCTTCACAAAGAACCATAAAGTATTCTTTAATATAAGAAGGTGGGATTATGAAAAAACAAATCAAATATTAGTAGGCAAGAGATTCTAAAAAAATTATTTGATGCAACTCGTCTAACTCCTTCTCAAACATTTTTGGAGCTTCTCTTGAGGATCTTATACTTCTTTTTCCATGGGTTTTGCTCTGCCACAGGTCTCGTTAGAGAGCACAAAAAAAGGGCCTGCAGCCTCGTCAGCCAAATGTCCTACCATAGACTTCGCACAGGTTCTTGATGCCTTTGCTAGTTAAGTTGTTTTGACCTTGTGATATTCATTCAGGTTAAGGTGCAACCAATACCTTGAAGTATTTTTCCAAGGGCAACCAATGCCCTAAATTTATTTGTGGTGCAATTTCACCCTTAAAGTTATTTAAATGGAACACCTTGAAGTATTTTTCCAAGGACAACCTATGCCCTAAATTTATTTGTGGTGCAATTTCACCCTTAAAGTTATTTAAATGGGGGTAATTTCATCCAAATGTAACAGAAAGTTATCTTTGACCGTTAATTTGTTGAGTAGGCAAGATTTGACCCATAAAAATCAAAGGTGAAATATTATTCAACAACTTAACGATCAAAGATAACTTTATGTTACATTCACTAGTACAAAAAAATGTTTTAGACTGCCACATTTAGACTGATTATAGAGAAGTATAACCGGTGACAGTTTCATAAATGTAAAGAAATTTTTAGACCGGCTCCTTTAATATAAGGTCTAAACGATATTATTTAGATCAGATTTTCAAACACACGGTCTAAGAAGATTTAAAAACAAAAAAACAAAAACAAAGTCGATTACATTTTAGACTGATAGTCTCTTATAACCGGCCTAAAAATGAAAATTTTTAGACACAATGTTTCTTATAACTTGTCTAAAAGATGTGAAATAAAAAATATTTATTACTTTTAAGATCGGTTTTTGCAAATAACCTTAGTCTAAAACGTGAACTTTTATAACCTTATTTTGAGCATAACCGGTCTAAAAGATTAGCCCCAAATTAAAACACGCTAATTTAATCTTCTCTGTGAATTGAGCATAACTGGTCCCAAAAATTAGCCCCGAAAATTGAATTTCTCTATATGCACCTCTCTTCTTGTCGTGATAACTCTGAGCTCAATCGCTTTTCTGAACTCATCTGTCGCTCCACGGTCTTCTTTTGCAGCTCATTTCTTTGTCAGTACCACTGACGCCAGTGTCGTTGTGTGGCATCGTCACTGTTTCATGCTTCTTTCTCAACAAGCTAGTTCTGATAAGCTCACTTTTTGCCTAAGTTTTTTTTTTCAATTTTTGGTACAATGATGCCCTTACACGATTGTCGCACGCCATTTTCCTATCTCTGAAGTTAATTTAGTGCAATTTAATTTGCTTGTCATCTTTTCTTGTAAGAACCATAAATGGCTTCAATAATGCTCTATGGAGTTTAATTTTTTTTGCTCTTAAGTAATAGAAACCCAAAAAAGTTAGGTTTTATAGGGTCGGATTTGCGCCGAAAGAACCTTCCAAAAGTGGGTTTTGTTGCTTATGCTAGATCTAGAGTTCCCAATTATAAGACCATAGCACCTAAGTGTAGTCTCTCGGCTTCGAGGCCAAGCTTGCAAACAAGGTTCATACAACACAAGAAAGAGGCTTTTTGGTTCTAAAGGTTTTTGTCTATTGTATATGACCATACAACACAAGAGTGGATTTTGTTAGTTATGCTAGAGTTTTGCATTTTTTGTTTGCTTTATTCCCTGCCTTCTAATTTGGTCGTGTTGTTAGCATTTTATATGTTAGAATAATGCGGACTTTAGCATCTTGCAAGGTTTAATTTTTTTTGCTTCAAGATGCATCTTATATGTTGGGATAATGTATATTAAATCTTTCCATCAATAGGAATTTGAATATGGATCATAGTTGGATAAAAGCTAAATTGACGAGTGTTGAATATGATAATGGGGTGAGGGAACTTTTAGAATTTGCTAATAGAAATGCAAATGATGATAGTGAGATGTTTTATTATCCTTGTGTAGAATGTTTGAATGATAAGCAACTAAGTGCTGTATATATATATACACACACACATTTAATTTGTGAAGGATTTTGTAGGAGTTATACAGTGTGGGTATGGCATGGTGAAGAACTAGAAATGCCACGCATCTTAACAGGGGGCAGTGGCCTTTGATGATAATGACACGGATATGGATGATCCGATATTGAAGTTTGTAAGCTTGAAACCATGGCATGGATAGAGTGACAAGAGTTTTTTAAAAATTCTTGAGACTTTTAAGGACATGCTTCCATATGATAATGTGTTGTCGCGTCAATAGGCTGATGCTAAGAAAATATTGTGTCCATTGAAGATGATGTACAAAAAGATCCATGTATGTCCTAATGATTGCATATTGTATATAAAAGAGTTTGAAAAGGAGCAAAGTAACCGATATATGAAACCCCAAGGTACAAATCAAATAAGGTTCATGCAAAGTGTTGTGGTATCTTGAATCATACCAAGGTTCAGGCACTTGTTTGCTAGTGAAAATGATGTAAAAATTTAGAGATGGCATGCAGATGAGAAGATTTCTGATGGAAAGCTTCGACATCCGACTGATTCTTTTCAATAGAAGAAAATTAATCATTTATTTTTTAACTTCAACAGAACCTAGGAACCTTAGGCTTGGCCTTAGCACGGATGGCATGAATCATTATGGTAGCCTTAGCAGTATACATAGTTCATGGCCTGTTCTCTTGATTATTTACAACTTGTCTCCTCTGGTATGCATGAAACGAAAGTACATCATGTTGTCTATGTTGATTTCGGGACCAAAACAACCTAAAAATGACATTGATGTTTACCTAGAACCTTTGATCGAAGACTTGAAAGAGTTGTGGAAAGAAGGTGTCGATATTTTTTGCTCGAACAAGAATGAGGTTTTTAAAATGTGAGCCATGATCTTTTGTACTATAAATGACTTCTCAGCATATGGAAACTCGTCAGGGTATAGTGTAAAAGGCCATAAACCATATCTGGTTTGTAAAGAAGGCAGATGCTACCATCAACTTAAACATGGAAGAAAGACGATTTATCTTGGCCTAGGAAATTTCTTAGACTGGGCTACCTATATCGTATATTAAAGAAAGCTTTTTTTGGTGGCCAAGAATATCAAGATGCTCCGGAGGATTGACTAAGGAGCAAGTTTATGAAAAAGTAAAAAATATCAATGTCATCTTTGGTGAGACTACAAAGAGTAAAATTGAAAAAAAAAATGGAAAAAAATAGATATGTCTACTTCAATCTTCCATATTGGCGCAATCTTAATGTGAGACAGTATATTGATGTCATGCATGTAGAGAAAAACATATGCGATAGTATTGTTGAGACATTTCTCAACAGACAAAGTAGTTCTAAGGATTGCGTGAAGGCAATATTATATTTGCAAGCAATAAGAATACAAGAATAATTAGGTGCTGGATTGGACGTGGGTAAGAGGAAGAAATAGAGTGGATATGTGAAAAAAAATGAAAAAATTTAGACCGAATGTTATAAATATCAAGTCTAAAAAGAATTAAAACGTGACTTTTATGACCAGTTTTAACAATATCAAGTCTAAATACTATTTTTAAGATATGTTTTCAAAACAACCGGTCTAAAAAGTGAGACTTTAAAGATTTGATCTATTACACAACCAGTCTAAAAAGATAGACTTTTTAGACCTAATCTTTTTTGCAATTGGTCTAAAAAGTCTGACTTTTTAGAGCTAATATATGAGTAACCAGTCTAAAAAGTCAGTTTTAAGACCGATTGCTCAACCAGTCTAAAAAGAATGTTTCTTTTTAGACCGATTGTATTGAGATCTAACCAGAACCGATCTAAAAAGCGATTTTTGCACCAATGATTTGGATGAAATTACCCCATTTAAATAACTTCAAGGGTGAAATTTCACCACAAATAACTTTTTGGCATTGGGTGCCTTTGGAAAAATATTTCAGGGTGATAGGTGTACTTTAACCTTATTTATTCTGATAATTATATATGTGTGTATGTGTGTGTCTTATATGTATGTATGTATGTACATGTACATACACGCGCGTGTGTGTGTGTGTGTGATGAGTTTAGTTTAACCTATTTATTCTTTATCATTCAAAATATTATGAGTCTAGTTTCTACCCCAATATTTAAAGTACAGCTCTATTTTATTGTAACGTTCAATGTAAATGAGCTTTTAAGTGGTTAAATATAGGGAAAATTCCTTTCAAGTTCCAAAGGACCAAGAAAATATCAAAAATATCTCAAGGGAAATTCAGATATCATAAAAGTAACAAAGAGTTGTTAATCTCACAGATGAGAGTTGTTAATCCTACAGAAAGAGTTGTTAACGAGACTTTTCTGACATCTGAATTTTCCTTAGGACTTTTTTGACGATTTCTTGGTCCCTTGGGGCCTGAAATGAATTTTCTCTTAAATATATATGATTTTGGAAGGGATGTAGAAATATGTCGTTCGAAGATATGCATTTGGAATGTGAGGCAAATTTAGCCATGTATGAGTGATGGTTTCAAACAGGGTGAGGTTTGTTATCCATAAAAGGATGAGTAATATGTATTGTAGTGAGAAACAACAACAACAACGGTTGAGATGCAAAAATACACATGTGGTTTTTCCAAAAGTGCATCCAACACCAAGTGGTTTTTTTAGGTGCAAAAGTGACTATGTGGTTATAAAAGTATAGCAAAAGTACCCATTGACTGTTATCTAAAGCTGACGTCCGCTATCTGAAGCTAATGTGGCAGTGGGGTCTAATTTTTCCATTAAACACACTGCCATGTGTTCCTTCTTTCAGTTGGACCTTTCACTCTTCTTCTCCTTCATAAACCTTTTCTTTTCCAGCCACTGTCAACCCATTCTAGATTCTCTTTTTTCATTCTTTCCAGATTCTCACGACTTCCAACCTTTGTTTTTCACTACCACCGTCACCACTGATGATCCCTTGATCGCTGCTCACCATCATTTCTTCACACCTCTATTGTCGGCAACGTAAAAAAGAGAGGAACAGAGCAGCAATACGAACTTTGAAGACCAGAGGAGGGGCATCATTTTCAAGCTAGAGAGAGAAGGAGAACGAATGATGGCCTTCCTCCCTCTGGTCCTCACCAACACCACACACGATCACCATCATTATCATCTTCCTTCATTGTCACTTTATCATATTATGAGCCAACGATGACAACCACCCCAGAATCCTCCCCAGTGCATCACTCCATTCTTTGGCCAGCACCGAATCGCTCATCGAGAACCTGACTCCTTTTAGCCTTCTCCTAAGCAACGATATAATACTATTTGGTTACATTGAATACAAATCATCCCTCGTGTCCACACAAACTAATTGTGGTGATTTTATCATTTTTTCCATTACTATGATCAAATTCTCATAGTGCAAAGCTAAAGCGACAATGTCTAATGTAGTTTCCGGCTGTGGAAGCAAAGAGACTATGAGATAAACAGGGGACACAATGGCCGATCCCGAAAAAAATCCTAATCCTTGCTAAAATGGTGAAGCTTAACCTTACCAACAATGAAACGATGAAATCGAAGCTTTTGTTCCATAAAGATCTGTCTTTTATCTCTTGGTGATGGATGACACCACTAGCGAGAGAGGAACAAGATTTTGTTCATGTTTTGGAAGAAGGACCTAGGGACTGAACTGAAAAGATATAAAGCTCATGAAGAGGACTGTAGTGAACATTTTTCAAATGTTTTTAGGGCTAACTGTAATTTCCAAAATATATGGGTACTTTTATGTAATTTTCCAATTTTCTCCACTTCCAGTTGGATGAAATTTAGCTGAGTCATCGTCCATTTAGCCTTAAAAATACAAAAAAAAAAAAAGTCAAACTAACGGTCAATGGGTGCTTTTGCTCCACTTTGTAACCACATGTTACTTTTGCACCTAAAAAACACTTGATGTTGAGTGCTCTTTTGGGAAAATCATATGTGTATTTTTGCACCTTAACCCTAATAATAATAATTAATCTCTATTTCTTGCATTTTTCCTTTAGCTTTCAATGGAGACTTGCAACTTTTTTTTATATATAGTATTTTCTGGTATCCAATTCAAGTTTCGCACTACAAAACAATTGTCAATTTGTAGGGTTAGATTGTAGTAGTTAAAATAAACTACCATAAATATAAGGATTTGTAGTGGTTTATTCTAAAACCGCTAAAAATTTGCAATGGTATGAGTTGCATCAAGTGGCGCATTGGTTAGTGAATGATATTTGTAGTAATTCTAACAAAAAAGCCGTTAGAAGATATGGCGCCAACTTGGCACCTTATAGCGCAAAATTTGTATCAGTTTATTTGTAACGGTTGATGTGGGAAAAAAACCTCTAGAGAATGCAAAGAGTCTACACCTTTTGTAACGGTTACCTATAGAAACCGCTACAAAATGCAAACAGTCTTGCAAATTTGTTGCGGTTACTCACTGGAACCACTATAGAATGCAAAGAGTCTTACATATTTGTAGCAGTTACTCATAGAAACCGCTACAGAATGCAAAGAGTCTTCCACATTTGTAGCAGTTACATAAAACTACTACAAAGTTTCACTTAGACGAGGTAGGGTTTATTCATTTGTAGCACTTGACGTAGCAATTTTTGTTAAGCCACTGCAACTGTCAACACTTGTAGCAGTTTATTTGTAAACCTGTTACAAAGTTTGAGCCTTTAAACACGCCGTCACTCAACAGTTTTCTAGTTTCTCAAATTCGTCTCTCACACGCCCTTTGGAAGATTTTGATATATCTCTGAGGTTCTACTCATGCATTTACAAAGTTAGGCACTTCAAGTTAGTAAAATAAACTCTTTTATTTTGGTTTTTCCCATATTATTGCAATTTTTTATAACTATGATTAGTTTTTTAATTATTTTATAGTACCTACAATTATTATGGCTTCCAAGAAAGATAGGGATAAAGGGAAGGAGGTTGAGCATCCCAGATCTATTCTACAAGGGAGAGGTAGTAGAGGGGGCAGTGGTAGGGGTAGTCAAAGGCAGCAGCACAAAGGAAAAAAGGTCCATGTGCTATCGCAGGAGGCAACCCCACCACAGCAACCCCTCCCAGAGCAGCCACAGTGGAACACATAGGAGGTGACCCTAAAAAGTCGCCTGTTCAGGATGAGGGGGCTGACCTCAGTGTAAGCGACTATAAGAAGAATGAGGAGTTTGAATTGAAAATGCCCATTCTCAACGAGATGGAGCAGTTCCTAGATAAGGAGAAGGCCCGTGAGCATAATAACCCATGATGGTTGTCTTCGCAGTCAACAAGGTTTGAGGTGCAAGTCTAAGGTAAATTTAATTATTGTTTTAATAAATAATATATTCTATCTAAATAATACTCTATAAATAATAGAGTAAATTGATCTTTTCTTGTGTTCTAAACAATATTGAAAATGAAGAATTATTTGTATGGAGGTAAATTGTTCAGATGAGCAGGGGGAACATTAGTACCAAGAGGCTAAACGTGGTCGGTGTAAATTGTTAATGCCAACATTTCACCCAAGAGGGGTGAATTGAGTAATATTAAAATTTTAAAATAAATGAAATAAAAAACTAAATCAAAAGATAATACTTGGAGAAATATCACTGAAGTGTACACAGGGGATTATACTAGTTCGGCCTTAACTTGTTGACCTACGTCCAGTTCTCAAAGTGCCTCTGAGATTTTCACTATATTTCCAAGGTTCTTGGCACCACAGTACAAATAGAGCTCCTCAAAGTATGTTGGCCATGATTTTAGTAATTATAGCATTGTATCTAGCCTCTTGCCAATCTCTTACAGTCTAAAAAGGTGTGTCTAAATCAGAGTCTGAACCCAATGGATTAGGAGGAGCTTTTGATTTTCCCTTTACTTCTGAAGACGTAGCTTTAGGTCCTATTTGGTTTGAGGGCAGGGGATGGGAAGGGAAGAGCCCCTAGGAAGGATATTGACCAAATTGTCATTAATAAGAAGAATATTCCTTTTTGTTGAGAGTGTATTTTTGGAATGTTGAAAATTTTCTATGGGCTATTTAGTAAAGATAAGAGGAAAAAAAAAAATCTCTCCTTCCTCCTTCCCCCTCCCTCCCTTCAAACCAAACAGGCTGTTAGTCTTTGATCTGGTTGTTCTTGGCTCTTGAATCACAACTCCTTTGGCTTTTGGTTGAAGTTTAGGTGGTGCTTTATCTAAAACCTTTAATCTATGTACTACTACTACCTTTGGGGAGGAAGATTAAAGGTCTTTTTTATTATGTAAAATGTGTTTTAATCTATGTACTACTACTACCTTTGGGCAACAAAAAAATTATAATATTAATGAAAAAAAAATATTTTCTAATCTTGATCTTGAATGTCTCTTGTATCTTTGTTTTGTTGTTGTTTTGGTCTCTAGCTTAATAAGTTAATTATATATATATATATATTAAATTAATTTATCTCGTAGATATTATTAAATATATAATTTGATTATATTTAGTTCGACTGTAATGGCACAAGGTCTAGTTATGTTAATCTGAATCACCGTTTAACTCTTGACCGGTTTAAATATCATTTAATGTTCTAACATCCACTTTTTATTTAGACTGGATAAAATGAACTTCCAATCTAATAATTATTATTTAGACTGTGTTTTCAAAGATGATCAGTCTAAATACGTAACTTTTCAACTTCCAATGCATCATCATGTCTTTTCAGTTATCACCTGAAGTTTTTGGCATCAGTCTCGATTACAAATAACAAGGCACCCTTAGTTCTAAAGTTCAAATTCAAAAGTCCATTTATAGTTCTCTCTTTCTTATTTGAGCGACAACATTTCCAATGGCAAGAACAAAGAGGTAGTGTTCCCCCTATCTTCCTTCAACAACAACCACTGATGGTTCCTCTTTGTAGCCCCCTCCACCTCCTACCTTAGACATAATCGTTGAGGCCATGTTTCACCTCAAGGGCACTTGTTTTAGAGGTTATGGCGAAGCAAGATCTCTTCTCCAAATGACTAAAGGTGTTGGCAGAAATGTTGAACAGCATCGTTGACTATTTGGACTAGGGGCAATTGTCTTCTAGAATGATGATGATGATCATTTAAAGGCCTGAGTTTCAAGAACCACCTATTGTATACGTATTTTGATATGAAATTTTGATTTTGTATAATATTTTGACGTAACGCATGTACAGCTTCCTTTATGCGAAGATTATTAATGAATCTTTTTATATCTTTTAATATGTTACATTACCATTATTTCTTGTTAATGATCTTCCACCTTCTCATGTTATATAAACATTTAGATTGTTGAAGTTCTTGTTTATGAATTTTGTTTCTACAATTTTATTTCTTTGTTTCTAAAATTACATATTAGACCAGTTGATTCAAAATACGGTCTCGTTATGAATTAAAAATGTTTTTTACATATTGAGACCGGGTGTCCTTAAATCTGGTCTCGTTATGAATATTTAGACTGTCTTTATTAAGGACCAGTCTAGAAAAATTTGCCCTAGTATATATACTCACTTAAGCACTCAGTCTTCATATCTAGCCTCTTTTAGTCACATGCGCACATGCTTTCTCTCTTCGTTGTCTCTGACCTTCATGATATATCTCTCTCCGCCGTCAAGATGGCTTGATGTTCCTTTCCGTTGGGCTTTCCTTCTCTATCATTGCCGTTTTGCTCTCACGTTCTATGAAAATCATTGCCCTCTTCTATTAGTGCTCTCTTTTGTTATCTTTGCTTGCATGAACGTTTTAATCGGTTGATCATGATGCTCACTCCTTTTATTTATTTGTCGATACATTGATATTACTCATTTTCCTTCTTTGTCAAAACCCTTATTGAAAGTTTAGTTTTTTTCGTCATGCATCAACATAAATGAAAGTTTTCTGCTTGATCGATATTGTCTCTACGCCAAACAAACCATATATTCATGTCCTAGGAAGTGTCTGATATGTGTTATATGTAGTGGTGTTAGTAGGCCAAGATTATTTAATTTGCTGCTTGCTTCAAATTTAATGTAGCTTGTCAATATATGTACGCAATACATTGAATTTGAAGCAAGCAATGCTAATTTTGGCAATCAATGCCACCACATATATCACAAGATTCAACCTGCAATAGAAATGGACACAAGACATGCATACATAGCATGAAGGCTAGATGAGTGCCAAACAGACCATATTTTCATGAGTAAGTCAAAAATTTATTTCATTACAATGGATTTGTATTTAATTTGCTTATTACAAATTTATTCTTTTTCATTATAGAAATGAGTATGAAGAAAACCAAAAAGACATGTGAAGAGCACCAAGTTGAGTGGTTTTTTGTAGCTATCACATATGTTTTTGTATACATGTGAAGAGCATTAAATAATCTAATTTAATATGTAACTCCGTGTAATTGAAAACAAGGGATGAATATAGTTGGAGGTTGTAAATACAAGAAAGCCATTCCTGTGAGACTTGGAAAATGAAAAAAGCCTTCCTTCCACATGTATAAATATGATATTCATTTTGTGCTTTGTTGGCTTCTTGTATGTTCACTTGAGTACGAAAGATTATAATATATGAAATTTTAGACTTTCTGCTTGCTCGATATTCTCTGTGGTTGTTGTGGTTATTGGATACAATTTTTGCCCATGGAATTCGTCATGGTTGGGATTGCAAAACTTTTAATTATGACAATGATGAAATTTCATTTTATCATTCTCATAATGGCAAGTTTTACAAATCTAATCATCACGAATTCCATGGACAAAAGTTTGAATACATGTATGTTAATTGAATCGTGTTTGTCATGCCTTTGTTCTTTTCATTTTTTTTTTGGATGCTCCGTCCTTAAAAGGGCTTAGATCATTATTGAGTGTTGGGTAGGAGTGTCAATTGTAATTTTAACCTTAACGTGTGGGAGCTGTTGATGTCTGGTTCGTATTGCGGACCATCCTTATAGTCGAATGCAACCACCCTTGGATTGGGAGGTAAGTTTATTAAGCTTAGGCATTTTGGCTCATTTGAGACTTCAAGTAGAATATTGTTCTAGCTTACCTTAGTTTTAAATGACAAAGATAAAGTATTTTATTTAATGAAGTTGAGTCTAACATGGTAAATATACAAACCAAAGAACTTTATTTTGTATGGTTGACTATGGTCGTGTGATGAGATATTGGTTGAGATGGAAATCAAGGTGAAGGAGAATAATGAGGAGCTACCTGACCGGGTGGAGTTACTAATGACACGTTGATGATTAAGACGTCTAAATTCAACGATAAAAAATATAGGCCGGGTATGCTTGTAAGGAAAAATTCATTGAACTGGATTACCACCTAGTCCAACAAATTTGTCCTTTCAAGTGATGATCATCCAGCCAATGCTTTTCATTCTCCAATTTAGAGTTATTAATCCTCACCTCGTTACTAGTATTTAATTTCCACCTAGTCGGTTACTCCCTTATTATTAGCCTTCAGCTTGTTTTCCATCTCATCCAAAACTTGATTAAGGTATCAAATTCACTCATATAAAATCAATTCATATATTTGTGTATTAACTCTACTATACTCAAGTTCATTAAAATAAAAATCTTCTCCTTTATCTTTTGACACTGAAGTAGGGCACAAGCATGTTTCATATTTGAGGTCTAGAAGAATCAAAATACATAAGTATGATAACCTAGTACCCAGTCTATGGGTATTACAAAGAATCATGCGTCAATAGTAATTGCATCCACTAAATACAACACTAAAAAAATCATCTAACTCCTTTGGAAGTGGGGAAAATGCAAGTAAAAAAAAGTAAACCTTAAAAAAACAAATTTCGAAATTAAGATTCATTAATTATATAATAATGTAGGGCTTAGATTTATGGTTATTAGTTATAATTTTTTTTTTATCAATTGTATTTATATTTTTAAGGTTGTCTGTAGAATTTATATTGCACAATATAGCTTTTAGATATAATAATATCAAAATGACCAACAAGGCTTCTGTGAAACAAAATAAAACATATTTTTTAAAAAAAAAAAAAAATTTGCCCACTCTTTAGACCGAGTATGAAATTATTGGGTCTAAATAGTGGGTTCTTTTTACTATAAATCGAATCTTTTTTAAAACAGCCGTTTAAATAACCGATTTGAAAAAGCAACTTTTAAGACCAATTATAGGTCCGGTCTTAATAATAATAGACTTTTTAACTGGTCGATACAAGACCATACCTAAACCCGGTTTAAAAAACATATTTCAACTGGTTTAAAAGCCCTTTTTTCTTGTAGTGTATACTATTAGAGGACAATGATAAGATCCAACTAGCTCCAATATTTATCCCGAATCTCTAGTTAATAATCTTCTTCCATTATATTAACTCTGGTTCTTAATATATGAGCTAGTTGGAAATTAGATTTGGTCTAAAATATAAGATCTCAATCCACTTTTATCTTCCAAATTTATAATTTTTCCTAAAGTACCCCTATTAATTGCACACACACATTAAGGAAACCTATTCAATGGTAGTCATATTGCAGGAATGTATTTTAGGAAAACTAACCAATATTTGTTACAAATAACTTATATAACTAACTTCCTTAATCTATTCAAATTAGTCAACTAGTTCTTATATTACCTCCTATCTTTAATATAAGAGCCAGTTAACTTTTTACAAAAAGATTAAGGAAGCTAAATAAGTTACTTAATCATAACATATGTTTAAATTATATATATACCAATTATAAGTCTGGAAAATTTGTTTAAAAAATGATAAAATATAAAGACTTTAGTATAATTTATTTAGCTTTCTTAATCTTTTCAAAAAAAAAAAAGTCAAATGGCTCTTATACTAAAGTCTGGAGATAGTATTAAGAACCATAGGTAATAGTTAATTACAGCTCTATCCGGCTTTTACGAAAAAAGAGAAGAAGGATAGTGTGGGCGTATGTAGAGTGTGAGGGTTGTCATAGGAAGAAGGATAGAGAGGGAGGGGAGTGACGAGGAACGAAGTGAGATTTTTTTTCTTTTTTAATTATTGTTTGAGTAAATTAGTCTTTTTAACTGTAATTTTTTTTATTAAAAAAAACTTTCAATATATCAATTACCAAGTAATTTTTGAAAAAATTGGTTAAAAGTACATGTTTGAAAATTTTATTGGTTAGAGACTTAAATTTAAGTAATTGGGGCTCATTTTCAACTGAGATACCGCTCGTCTTCAGTTGCATACAATATATCTTTAGTTATATACACAATTGACTTATGTTTTGAAGACTTTTACATATAATTATAGACAAAATGTATACAATTAAAGATAACGATACCCATTGAAACTTAGTTGCATCAAATCTTTCCATCCAATAAAAATTTTAAACAAGTTTTTTTAACAATTTTTTTTATTAATAAAACTAGAATTTGCTTCCCCCAATCGAATGTTATTAAGAACAAAACTTACTAATTTTTCATTTAAATGAATTCACCCTACTAACATGAATTCGGATTTAGGATTTAGAAATATGAAGAGACACCATTAAAATGCATGCTGATTTTTTTTTTGGGATAAGGGTCTTAAATGCTATGGAAGTTTTCACCATGGAGCACTGTTAAGACGAAAGTTTTTTTTGTCTCTTATTTGCCCTGGAAGTCTTAAAATCATAGCAAAAATGCCCTACCGTCATGAAATTGCCACGTGGATCGTTAAATTGACACATTGTGTCTGATGGATGGCCACGCAAGGATAGAAATCTACACACAGGTTGACACATCAGCTCTTCCTCTCACATGTGTTAGGGTCAACGATATAGGCATATCGATAGAGGAAATTTTAGAAGGAGAAATCGAGGGTAAGAGGAAGTGAGAAGACCAGAACTAGAAAGAGGAAGTGAGAAGACCAGAACTAGAAAGAGGAATTGAGAAGACCAGAACGCGAAATCGATGAACGAAGGTGAAATAGAGCAGTGAAATCGGAATATAGTGGGGTGCATGTACTTGGTGAGCTGGCGAGCGAGCATGTAACATCCTGAATTTTATTTTAGAACCATAATATTAATTTAGGGTAATTAAAATTTGTAATATAATTACTTAGTAAGGGAGTGAATTTTCTAAAATTATAAATAAAGACTTTTTTTATTTTCGTATATTGTATTATATATAATTATATATTAAATTTTAATATTATATTTTTTTAAAAAAAAAGGAAGACGGGAGATGGAAGGAAAAAAAAGTAAAGGTGGTGATAACCACCACATTTGAAAATGTGGTGGGCGGTGCCACCAATTGAAATTGGGGGTGCAGAGCCCCCAATTTTTGAAAAGGGAGTGCCACCCCCTATTATTTCGGTGGAGGAATTTTTAGTATAAATACCCCCACCCCAATACACAAACACACACACATACTTTCTTTCATTTGCGAGAGAAGAGCGTGAGAGAAGAGAGAGAGAAGGAGGGAGAGTATGGTGATAATTATTTGGGAATCTTGTAGTAGTTTTTTGGTGATTATTTGGGAATTAGCGAGTAACAGGTAACTCTGAATATTCTTCCATATACTTGTGAATTGTGTATGATTGTAAATTATATTATTTTTATAGACTGAATTATGTGTATATGTATTATAATATTATTATGATAAAAGTTGAATATTACAGTTTTGTACCCACGAAAATTACAGTTTTGTACCCAAGAAAAGTACAATTTTGTACCCATGAAAATTACAGTTTTGTGCCCAGCAAAAATTACGGTTTTGCCCTGAATTTCAGATATGACATTTTGGTCCCGAATTTCAAAAATGACAGTTTGGTCCGATGAGGTTTTATGAGATGTTTGGATTTATCTTGTGATGATATTTTATATAAATGGAAGCTTGAATTAATATACTTTATTTTATTGACATAATTAGCATGGTGGCTGTATGTGTGATGGGTTGGAGTAAGGAGGAATTTGAATGATAAGATTTATTTATGCCACCACTCGGTGCACAGTGGATGGTACTTTTCAGGGCCCTATCTTCCATGCTTTCTTCTGGCCGGGATTGCATTGGAGTTGTAGGACATGTGATACCTCCTTAGTTG
This sequence comes from Acacia melanoxylon, assembly GCA_019022615.1. Classification (NCBI taxonomy): domain Eukaryota; kingdom Viridiplantae; phylum Streptophyta; class Magnoliopsida; order Fabales; family Fabaceae; genus Acacia; species Acacia melanoxylon. The sequence goes on along the minus strand of JAFJYJ010000001.1, from coordinate 23,032,858 downwards.
TTATTTTTAAGAAGGGGAGCCATAGTCCAGACTTAAGCTCTATACCTTTGGCCGGGTGTATCTTAGGTTTTGGTGAGCTTAGAACCATCCAGTTAAATGAATGAGTTTCTGTTGGACTATGTGTTAGCCTATGGCTCCAATTAGCGGTACAAGGGTGGACGGCGAAATAAGGGAGGCTGCATAGTGCATATTGTATAATTGTATAGTTCACAATTCGACATAGTGATGCTTATTTTTGCAAAAATAATTTTGTATGAGAAATTATGGTATATACAAATATATTTGAGATCAGCCCTTGCTTTTTGTCATATGTAATTTACTTGTGTACAGTAGAAATTTTCAATAGTTATTGAGACGTAGAATCTCATCCCATATTAACATTTTTCATGTGAATATCCTAGTAGAGAGCAAGGGAAGGCACATATGGAGTGAGCTTTGAAGCCTCTTTTGTACTCCTACAGTTTATGTTATGTTATCTTATTTGCCATGAACCTAAGATTTCCACTTTGTATTAAACTCTGAAATATTTTAAAAAAAATTATTTTGATTATGTATTATGGATTTTAATTGAAATGGTTATGTAATTTAATGATTTGGATATTGATTATCCCTACTGGAGGTATGTCAAATATTTTGACCAAGTTTTCGAGTGTTAAATTTGAGGCGTTACACAATCCGATTGGGAGGAAGACAACAGTGAAATCGCGTGGCGCATGTCCTATCTCAATCAGTAGCAGAGATTCGTCCTCGATCTTCAGGTATGGAAACTTTTGAAAAAGATGTAAAGTATATTTTTTGTTCAGCTTTAGCTTGCTTTAAGCATTCAATAGTGGAATACCGAAGTGGCCCTTTTTCTTTGTTTGTTTTGCCTTTGGCGTTGTCGTTTGTCTGTTTGTGTGATGTTGGTTGGGTTAAATTAATGTAGGATAAAGGTTGAATGGCAATAAAGGGTAGTAGTGGTCCCGTCAGTGGTCTAAACGGTGTTCCAGAGGGTGGGACCGATGAGCATTTCAAAGATGTGGTTGAGGGGAATATATTCTTAACAAAGGAGATGGTGGAGACAGAAACAAAGGTGATGAAGTGTTTTCTGAAACAGGAGATGATAATGGAGACAACGCAGAGGTAACTCCAAGCAAAGGTGAAGGTGAGGACGAAGGTGAGGATGAAGACGACATTGATTCTGAGGGTGATATTGATGGAGAGGATGAAGACGACATTGTTTTCTGTAATATAATGTGTGTTGTAATTGGGTACCAAGTCTGTTGGTTGTAATGGTCATCCAGTTTTTTGGTTTTGTACTCCCTGCCTGGCTGTATGGCTGCTAACTATTCCTTTTTTGGTTGTAATTGTCATGTGGTTGTCTAGACCTGGTTAAATCATTCAAGACATTGTCACTGTCATGTATTGGCCACTGTGGCTGTCATGTTTTGGCTGCCAACTATTCTGTACTTATTTATGTTGGCATTGTCATGTGTGTGTTCATGTTTTGGCCACTGTCCTCTGTATTATGTCTATATTATGTTCAGGTTTTGGCCAATTTATTAGTATTTGGTTCCCAGTGCCTTTATAAACAACTGATATTGGCTATCAATTTGCAACTTCTTTACTTTATGGTGATGCCTATTTTCAAATTTTCATTCCAATTAGCTTCATCAACTAATAACATAAATTACAGAAGCACAAGTACCAAAACATTTACGCTGATGTAATAATCTTTGAGATGCAACTTACATTCATGGAACTTGCCGTCGACTCACCCATGGTTTCACAGATTGGTTGGAATTTTCACCTCGGCTCTAACCAAAGCTTTCTTTTCCCAACTTCATCTAATGACCTAACAAGTTTTTAATGTGCGATTCGACAAGGGAGAGGAGGAGCTAATGTGTCAACCTGGCTGCCAATTTCTATCCTTGTGTGGCCATCCATCAGACACAATGTGTCAATTTAATGGTCCACATGGCAATTCCGTGACGGTAGGGCATTTTTGCTAGGATTTTAAGACTTCCAAGGCAAATAAAAGACCAAAAAAAAATCATCTTACGAGTGCTCCATGATGAAAACTTTCATGGCATTTAAGACTCTTATCCTTTTTTTTTTTCCTAATTGAAAACTGAAAAGTAATGGTGGGATCATGATCATAGTTAGGATTGTGTGATCCGTGAAACCATTTAACATAATTTTATTTTTGTACTATTTTGGTACCGGAAAAAAGTTATTGTTAACTTCTTTTGGATAAATATTTATTTATTTTAATATATTATAATAAATATTAAATTCTAATATACATTTGTTGGAATCATGATCCTGTATGATTTGTGATATTTTAGTTGTGTTTTTTTTTTAATTATTTGTTAAAAGCATTACAAACATATTTGGAAAAAAAATGAAAAGATGAATACCATAAGATTATTACTATTGCTAGTAGGGAGATTATTTTTAAAAAAATATATATATTGCGTCGTTATTGTTGGGTCCTCCCTAGAGCTGGGAATCAGGGCAGGTATTTGAAGGGCTAGGGCCTAAAAGGGCCAGCTCTTTTAGGCCTGGAGTAAGAAAACCATATATTTTCCAAAGCACGGCCCATCGTTATTGTTGGGTCCTCCCTAATGATAATTTCAAGGAACCTAGTTGTCATTAAATCTGTTAATTGGGACCTAGTTATAATTTTCTAAAAAAAAAAATCGTCAATGTTCGATCGCCATGCTAATTGGTTGGGAGGAACAGAATTCTTACACCACATAATCACGGGTTCAAATGACAGAGAGATAGGATCCACTTTACCTGCTCGTCCTTTGGACGAGCAAGGGGAGCTTGTCCGTACGGACGAGCTCTTAGCCATCCAGATCTGGATATGGACGGATCAGATCTAATTTTTTATTTTTTTTCTATGTGAAAAATCATTTTTAAGAAAAATGTTAGTTCGGAGATTAAATTTATTTTAGGTTCTTTATCCATTAAAATTATTTTTTATTAAAAAAAAAAGTAAAAAAAAAAGATCTGGACCGTCAGATCTGGATCTGACAGCTGGGAGCTTGTCCGTACGGATGAGCTCCCCCAGGTAAAGTGGATCCGAGAGAGATAAGAGAAAAAAAAACTCTTAGCAAGTTCTAGTATATTGAGTTTTACTAGAGTATTATAGATAGCAGTATCAATTTTTGTTTTACCAGAGAGAATATTGAGTTTTAGGGTTGAGATGAATTATAACTCTTTATAATGTATTATATACTCGTTATTTTTTGGCCTTAATGTATTATATAAAATTTGAAATTATAAACAATAAAACGTTTTTATTATATATATAAATGGGTTAATGTGAAAATCATCGAGGCACCCAACACTATTGCATGCCTGCAATAGTAATCATAATTACATTACTAAGAGAAGAGTACGTGTTTGGTTGCTCTTTATCATGGTAATAAAGTTTACCATGGTAATGATAATTACCAAAAAATTTGTAATAATCATTTATATCTCCCCTTATGAAAACGCATTACCATCCCACTGCATAATTGAAAAAAAAAAATATTTACCTTAATTTCATTTGTCTTTGTCTTATTTCACCTGCCACACCACAACTGTCGCTATACCACTACTTCTTCCTCCTACACGAGCGCCACCTCCACTGTTGCCACTGACACTACCTCCTCCACTGCTAGCGCCTGCCACGACCTCCTCCTCAATCGTCATGGCTACTACCTCCACCATTATCACCGCCGCCACCACCACTTCCTCCTTCTCCACCGTTGCCACCACCGCCTCTACTACCTACTCTTCCTCTACTGCTGCCACCTTCACTATTGTTGCCACTACTACCTTGTCCAGCTCCACCTCCACCTCATTGCCTCCACCGTTGTTGTCGCCACTACCTCCTCTGCTATCGCTGTCACAACCACCACCATTGTCGCTACTACCTCCTTCGTTGCTGCTGCCTCCACTGTTGCCGTTGCCACTAACTCCTCCTCTACCATTGTCGCCGCCCCCTACCACCACTAACTCCTCCTCCTCATCCTCCGTTGTCGCTGGCACCACCTGCCATCGCCACCACCATTATTGTCGCCTACACCACCAAAACTATCATAATCAAACGATCCTCAGTGAGATAGTGTGATGTTTTGATGAGGCAGCTCCATGGCTCATGACTATTTTTTCTACAAAGAATATATTAAGGGTAAAATATACTTTGTGTTATAAATTAATTTTAAATAATTATTAAAGAAGAATAACTCATTGCTCCTTGCTTAAAAATCAACCTAAACACTAGCCCTGTAATTAATATCACATTGCACTGCATTGCAAGGTGTAATGAGATCAAACCAAACGGACCCTAAATTTTCTTAAAGTGTAAAGTACACATGAATTGTTAAGTCAGCTAACTAACATTAACTGTTTAATAGCTCACATTGACGGCAAGGTTTGGCATCTCGATGTCGGCTGTTCGCCGCCTGGGGCTGTAGTATGTTCTAGGGGTTGGGTGTGAGACATATCAACTAAAAAAATGGTACAAAAATACATATATTTAAACATGGACATTTTTGCACAATTATAAAAACTTCATACATATTTTTATACAATTTTTCTACCTATATATTTACTGAGTTGTCAACGTTAGTTAACTTCTAATTTACTTACATTTTTTTTAACTTTACATTATTAATATATAATTAATAATCAATGAACCTAATTGGTCAAATAACAATTCAGAAATGGGCCAAAAATAAAATCAATTCAGAAAACAATAAATTACGTATAATGATGATGATTGAGTAAATATATTTCCCACTTCTTTTACTCAAGAAATGAAATAAGCCTCCTTTGATTGTGTCTCTCCTATTTCCTATTTTCCTGAGAAGAGCACCGAGCTAGGAATGATTCTGGGATTAAAACCAAGCCCATCTCCGAAACGGTCCGTTTGGATTTCTGCGTTTCGGCTCCGAATCCGTACTCCAACGTTCTTCCATCAGTGGTCGCCGATGACTTTTCCATTGAATTGAGCTCAAGTTCCGCGTCAATTGCTATTTTCGGCGTTTCTTCTTCAAGATCGTCGATCTGTTTGTTAGGAGGGAGATCTTGGAGCTTTGGATCTGAGGATTTTTTTTTAAAAAAAAAATTGTGCCTGGAGCTAGGAGAGAGATATATTGGTTGTGATAAACGATGCCGTCCCACGCGGATCTGGACCATCAGATCGAGCAGCTGATGCAGTGCAAGCCTTTGTCGGAGGCGGAGGTGAAGACACTGTGCGATCAGGCAAGGGCGATACTGGTGGAGGAATGGAACGTGCAACCGGTAAAATGCCCTGTAACGGTGTGTGGGGATATTCACGGCCAGTTTTATGATCTCATCGAGTTGTTTCGGATTGGCGGTAGTGCGCCAGATACCAATTACCTCTTTATGGGCGACTATGTGGGTGAGTGTTTTTCCGAGTTCTACCTTATTTTTGTTATTTTTCTTTCTTTTTGGTTATGTGCATAGTTTTTGGTGGGTTATTTTGTCGGGTTTGAAGCTTTGATGTGTCGGATTGTTTAGCGTATTTTCCGATGATTGAGGATTTAAAGTTTGTTTTAGTAAGCATTCATTCATCAAAAGATGCCTTGGTGGTGTTTTTTGATAGGATGTTGTATTTTGGATTACATGGTATAGGATGGAGCTTTAAAACATGATATTCTTAATAGGATGGGGCCTGTAAGAATGAGATCTATAATCGCTATGTGTCTCTTTAGTGTCGTTGAAGTTTTCTGGAAACTTTCTATGAGAGCTTTTACCCGTCAATTATCAGTGTGGTAAAAATAAAGGGTAAGGTTCTGATTGGTTGAATATTGATGTTATTTAGCAGGCTAAGTTTGCAAAGGCTGCAGGATAATCTTTCATGCCTTAATGTCTAAAAAAATATTACATATAGATCCCCGGCTGTTGTTATTTTTCCACCTTCATGTGTGCTGGATCTTAGTCCTTGTTCGAATTAATTAAAAGGTTGTTTTACCAGTCATATACTTCTGTTTTTTTTTTTTTCTTTTTTTTGGCCAACTGTTGTTGATAAAAATACACCTTAGCTAGAAGGTTCTGTACTAGAAAAGAGCAAGTCCTTTGACAATTGACAGTGGAAGCATGTGTGCTTCATTCGTTTAAATTAACATATACGAAAGTAGTGTCTCAGTGATGTTTACAGAAACTGTCTATCTGAAAATTGTTTGACTTTAGCTTGCTCTAATCTAAATTTAGTGTTCAGGATAAAAACTACAACGTTTTGGAGTTGTAAGATGCTTAAACTTCTTTTCTTGTCACTTCTTTTAACACTTTCCAAATTGTAGTCTTAACATCTATGAAATGTGCTATCAATTTCTCATCATCTTGGCTGAATTCAACCAGATCGTGGTTACTATTCTGTGGAGACTGTTACACTTTTGGTGGCCTTAAAAGTTCGTTATAGAGACAGAATCACAATTCTTAGAGGAAATCATGAGAGCCGTCAAATTACCCAAGTGTAAGAATGTTTTCTTTGCATAATGTGATTCTCAAATGAATGCGATGAAAACTTGAAAGGAAAAAAGTTGTAAATAAAAAGTATGATGCTAGTTAGTGACTTCACAATTTAATTTTTACCTTTGGCTTTCTGCTTTCAGGTATGGCTTTTATGATGAATGCTTGAGAAAATATGGAAATGCCAATGTCTGGAAATTCTTCACAGACTTATTTGATTATTTACCTCTGACTGCCCTTATTGAGAGTCAGGTCTGAGTTGAAATGTTGCTCAGAATTTTGTCTTGCTATTTTTTCACAATTGTCTAACTTCCATGATTCTTTCAGATTTTCTGTTTGCATGGAGGCCTTTCTCCTTCTTTGGATACACTAGATAATATTCGGGCCCTGGATCGCATGCAGGAGGTATGTGAGTTGCCAAATAGCTAGTATGAATGCTCTGCATAGTCTTATGATATGCTTGGAATTGAGATCATTTTTATTAACCCTTCCAGGTTATACTTTATAATTTGCCTCTTTTTTGAGGCTTTTATAATGCTTTCTAGGATTCACAATAATGATCCATTTCTCTTTCCGCTTGGACTAATTCCATACATTTTGTTGTCAGCTGTCATATGGCAGCCTTGCCAGGCACAGTGTGAGGAATTTAGGCTGTCTCATCTTTTAGTTATTGGTGGAATGTCTCTTGTTGGATTTTCTCTTATATATAAACCTTCACGGATAAGTTTAATTGAATGAATAGAAACATTTTTGCTATGTTAGCATGACCAATTGTACTTCTGCATTGCAGGTTCCGCATGAGGGACCAATGTGTGATCTCCTGTGGTCTGATCCAGATGACCGTTGTGGATGGGGCATATCTCCCCGTGGTGCAGGATATACATTTGGACAGGATATAGCTTCTAATTTCAACCACACGAATGGCCTCTCCTTAATTTCTAGAGCTCATCAGCTTGTCATGGAAGGATATAATTGGTGCCAGGTGCCTGACCTACGAATTTAGGAATATGTATAGTTCTATTTTCAACCTTATCCACTCAAGATATTGACATATTTTATGACTCATATAGGAAAAGAATGTCGTGACTGTATTCAGCGCTCCAAATTACTGTTACCGGTGCGGCAACATGGCTGCAATACTGGAAATAGGAGAGAATATGGATCAGAATTTTCTGCAGTTTGATCCAGCTCCCCGGCAAATCGAGCCTGACACAATGCGCAAGACTCCAGATTATTTTTTGTAATTTCTTATATTTCCCAGACACTCATTTTCTTCCTGCTGCGATGTGTCTTTTAACGAAAAGAGTTTATCTTCATAATTCTTTCTTCTGGAGTTTGTCGTCGTCCGCTGCTGCTGCTGCCTTGTTTGCGCAACAAAAAGAAACCCATAGGAGAACTGGCAGAAGCCACCAATTAGTGTTGTATATTCTTTTTAAAGGAGGAAGCAGCCTTAACACAAACTTTGTTCTGAAATTTTATATATATTTTTCAATCTTACAGTACAGCCAATTTTTGTGACCTGGCAGTCATGTCCATTTGAGATGTGCCAACTCCAAAAAAACAAAGTGCAGGCATTCATTTGCATTGCCGAACAGTTTATTATAGCCATGCCTTCTTTTTTGTTTTGTTTAATTTAATTGGACAGTTAATAGAAAATGATGATCCCCCAATTTGTGTTATGAGGTATTGATAACTTTGGTAGTATCGAAGAGTTAGGATTGTGACTGAAGTTTGAGAGGTAGGTTCAATTTTCATACCCTCTGTTGGCAATGCTTTTCTGTCTTATTATAGTTTGTCCTCATTTTAATTTTGATCATTATATTATAGTTTCAGATATAGGTTTTGATCCCTCAATAAGCAAAATGTTCCAAGTCTTTATTAAATTACAGAGACTAATGTTTTAGTCAGAAAGAAACTTACTATACAATAGCTTATTATTTGAAATTTTAGAAATCGAAACTAAATTGAGGGTAAAAAACCAAACATTGTATTGAGGGATAGTCAGAAAGAAATTTGATATACCAAAACTTATTATTTGAAGCTTTAGGAATAAAAACTAAATTGAGTTTGAAACTTAAGGAATGAAAACTAAATTGAGGGTAAACACCAAACATTATATTAACACTATCTTAAAAATAAAATAAATTTTATGTGAATTTGAGGGGCCTAAAAAATGATTTGCTTTTACTTGGAAAATCTTTTTGAATGCAAGCTGCTACAAAATCTTCTTGTGAGTTTTTACTGAACTATTTTTTTTTCTTAATAAAAGATCAAAATGCATTAACACATGACAAAACGATTACATAAACTTAGGCCACATTACATGATATAGAAATACAAAGCCATCAAAGCCGGCAGCCTGAGATAGGAAAAAAGCAAACCAACAAGCAAAGCAAACAACAAGAAAAGAACCAACAAGCAACGAACAAAAGCATAGCACAGGAAACAAAAGAAACAACATAACAACAAATAACTTTGGTTTCGAAGAAGGTTTGGGGCCATCAAAAGAGGGCCTCCCATTGCTATCAGCAGCACCAACAGAGTGAGGAACAGTCGAACAAGAGCATAGAGGCGGGTGTTATAGCACGTCTCCCGAAGAACATGGGTCACCCAATCGAACCAACGAGGTTCATGGCTTCTTGTGGGAAGTGAGATATGGCACCCGAACAAGTTTAAAGCCCAATAGCATAGCAAAGTGAGTATTCCCCAACTCCATAAGTCACATATGAGAGCAAAGTAGACCCAAGCTACAATAAGCAAAAGCAGAAACCATAGACCAACATAAAAGAAACCAACAAGCAGCCTAGCAAAAGGAAGCAGCACAACAAGATGGTGTTAGTGTAAGCTGTTCACCCAAGGGGGTAAATTGAGTGATATTTAAAAATTTAAAACTTAAGTAGAAACTTAAAGAAGAGAATAAAGTCAGAGAGATATCACCGAAGGTTGACACAGGAGATTGATACCAGTTCGGTCCAACCACTTGATCTATGTCCAGTCCTCAAAAGCCTTTATGAGATTTCCATTAACTTCTAAGATTCACAGGGCTCTTGGTGTCTCAATACAAATAAGTTCTTCAAAGAAAAATTGCTCCCCCTTATACTTTGCAATTAATTCACACTCAAGATCCCACTATCTTGAGCAACTCACTGTAATAAATGATTCAAAAAATGACTCTCACAAGAGTATAAGAATAATCACTGAAGTACAGAATCATACTTTAAAAGCTCAAGACTTGGAAATGAATTCAATAGTAAAATTTTGCACAGGGAGTTGTCGTTTCGTCTTCAATGCTCTCCTATTTATAGTGTGAGATAATTAATTACCATTGCTCTTGAAAGTATCTGTTGGAGTGTTTGGTCTTTGGTTCTAGCCGTTGATATATCAGAACATTCTTTGTTTCATAGGAATTAGCCATTGGAGCATAAAGAATGTTTAGCGTTTCAAACCTCGAATCATTTAAAGCTTCTAACACATAAAGTGCTTTATGCATTTTGTGTTAATCTATTAGTGAACACCTATAAATTGCTTATGCACTAAAATAATGAAATGTTAGAGTAATTGGAAGCAAAAAGGAACAGGTGATGAATGATTATGAATGAATTTCAAGAGATTCGATATGATGCTCTATCTTTTGGAAATGCATCCCTCAAATGGTCGCTCGAGTTATTTTCTTTTAAACAAGGTAGAGCACTGATTAGGTCACTGTAGTGATCTGGTAGTGATGCACAAAATACAATCACTCGAGTGATCTTGTATCTTTTGAAAAACATATCGCTAAGAACACGTCACTATGGTGATTTGGTGGTGATAAGTATAATATGATCACTTGAGTGGTCTTGTTTCTTTTGTTTTTAGAAGAAATAGATTACTAGATGTTATCACCGTAGTGAACTAGTTGTGATTTACTTTTTACATATGACTTGAGTGATCTTACACTTAGAAAATTTGAAGTATTCTAAGTAGTACCAGGATCACAGTGGTGCTGTGCTAGTGATGCACTTTTTCGCACATCACTCGAATGATCTTTTATTTAAAATATTTTTCAGAAAACTGATCATAAGGACAAGTCACCAAAGGGATGTGATGGTGATGAAAGTTGAATACATCACTCGAGTGGTTATTCGAGTGATCTTCTCTTTGAAATTTTTTCACAAAATTGATCACTATAATGAAGCACCGTGGTGATGTAATAGTAATGAAAAATTAAATCATTACTCGAGTGATCTTTTATTTGAAGAATCTTCGCAAAACAAGTCACCAGATAAATCACCATAGGTAAGAAAGGAAGGTTTGGATCTGAGTGGGGCATTAGGAGGCTCAGAGGAGGGGTCCAAGGTCTACAAAGGTGTGAAATGAATAGGAGAAGAAGCTTCATTATGAGTGTCACTACCTTGGTGAGCAAAGGTGAGTGAATTAGAAGGAATTAGGTTACGAAGATGGAGAAGAGGAATTTTGATTGGATCAGTGGGGTCATAAACATATATAGGAATGTGTTGAGGATGATTAGGAGGCTGTGAAGGTTCTTTAAAAGGCTCAAAAATCTCAATTTCCTCATCTACGTGAGAGTTACTTTGAGAGTCATGGTTATCAGAGTTATCATAGTGGTGAGAGTGAGATGGGGATCTTTCTTGGAGAATTGGTGTATCATGGGGAAGCTTTCCTAGGATAATAGGATTAGAAATAAAAGGTCTAGATGTAGGTTGAGTATTGGTAGTCATTGATAACACTGATAATAGGATATTGTCTGTGAGCGAATTTTAGGAGCATAAGTGGGAGCACATGAGACTGGAATTGGTTGTAGAGGAGTGGAGGAGCTAGAAGTCATGGCATCCAACTTCTTATGCAAACATCTCAGTAAATTTCCATCTTTAAACATAATTTGAGTGTGAGCTTCTTATTGAGCCTACCCCTCTTTGCAATTATGATTCATGACCTCACACATCTTGCCCATCTTCTCATCAATATGGTGAATAGACTCAACATTAGTGTTGGCAAGATCAACATGAAGCCCTTAAAGTACTTCCTTCAAGTACATTTGTATAGTAGATCCTGGGAAGGAAGGAGCACTGGATGCAGCTAGGGCATAGGATTGAGTACCATCCATTATTGATTGTTTTCTCATAGTATCAAACTCCTATATCTTTCTCTTCTTAGGAGTAGTAACTAGTGGATATCTCAGAGACAGATCAATTCTCAATTTTCCAATTTGATGTCTTCTAAACTTAGGTAACCTCTCTAGAGATTCATTTGGTTCCAGTTACCAAATCTTGTTTGCCTTTAGAAACAGAGAGACCAATTGAGGATAAGGCATTCGGGTTGACTTTGAAGAAGAGTGGCTATACCTCTTGGTCTCTGAGAATATGATTTGTCCTAGGTTTATTTCCTTCTTACTTAGTAATGAAGCCATCAACCCATAATCACAATCTATGAAATGTGTGAAATTATTTGATTTGTTGGCAATGGCCCTTGAATAGATATACCAAAGAATGCGATGCAAGTCACAGATAACACTATGCTTGAATTTTAGAGGACCTAGAGGCTCACCAGGTCTAAGTATTCTGTAAATCTATTTTGGTTTGATCTTAGCAAGAGAATCTTGTGGATCCTAACCACTTGTTGATTTAGGAAGCTAAGATTAGGAATTTCTTTGCCCTCATAATCGTTTCTAGCTCTTGTTCAATCACAAACCCACCATCTGAGCAATCTTCAATTTCTCTAAATTGCAATAGAGGTATCTCACTATCTTAGGGCAATAAAGTATATTAACAGATAACCATGGCATGTAATGACCAAGATAGGATGACAAGTTTAATTTAACATAAACATATTGGTCCTGAAGATTCACACAAAACATCTTACACATTTTTCTTGTCAAAAAATGCTGTAAGAATGATAATTGAATATTATTTCACTTATTTGTACCTCTTGGTTAATAATTTAGGAATGTTTAATTAATAAATAATGAGTTTTATTACTTAATTGGGCTTTGGGATTTTAATTGGATTTGATTCATTTTTATGATTAAATTTCATGCCTAATTCTTATTTCATTTTTTAGATGATTCAGAGAGCTACAATTGTTATGAAGACTTGAAAGGCTTATTCGAACAAGAAGATGGACGAAATTGGAGCTAAAGACAGACACATTTTCTAGATTTTTATTGGGCTCGAAATTTGTAATAAAAGACCAGTTATTATTAGAGGCTTCCATATTGGGCCTATTTTGTAACCCTAGCCATCATTCCCTTTAGGTTAACTTAGTTGGCGGCTGCAAACACATTCAACATTACGTATTTTATGATTTTTGGATTAAATTAGAAGCTTTTTATTTTCTTTGAGTTGTTCATCATGTTCTTCGCATTCTTCATCTTTTCTTCTACGTTTTGCCCAGCCATGCTTGGCTAAGCTTCTGTGGTTAACTCATGGATTGAGGATTCTGCGAATCTAGAGGACTCGCGTTTCAATCGGTAACGTAATTCATTTTTGTTTATTTTAATCGGATTCAATTATAATTGCGGATTAAGTATTAGATTTAATATCCAGATTGACATCCCAAGGACATAGGTCGGACCGGTTTACAGTGAGCTCGCCACATGTTCGATCAGATACTAGGCAATCGTCTAGTCGAGGAAGTTTCTGGACAAACGCAGAGATTTCGGTTTGTCCAAAATCAATCATGAGTTTAGTTATTATGTTTTAGTCCGGTGAAGGTTATGGAATCCCAATTCTAGGTTAATCGTTTTTAATCTTATTAATCTCGTTTTCTTATATTCTATTCTAGCTTGGCTTCATTTTAATTACATTGAAAAACTCCCCCATTCTAGTTACTGTTTTGCTGCATTTACTGTTGATCTTAGACCCACTGTGAATTCCTTGAGAGAAACGATATAGGTTTCCTATACTACAAATCTTTGAATTCTAGTTATTTTGAGAGAGCCCGACAAATCTCTATCAAAATTTTGGCGTCGTTGCCGGGGAATTTGCATCGGTCTGATTATTGACATTAGAGTAGTTTTCAGTGGTTCTGGTGACTGGGCAGATTCGTATCTCACCCAAATCACTCTAATGTTGGTAGGAGATCTTGTTACTTCACCATATCCAGTTTGCTTCATCATACGACCTCGCTTCTCTTCATTAAATATTCCCGGTCCCCAAAATTTTTTATTTTATTATTATTATTATTATTATATTTTTTTCCCACAGCTTTTACAACTCGTCAAAGGCTGTTCCTTTGAAGGACATAAATTTTTACAATGGTCACACCAATCTTAAGGGAATTGGTCATTCTGAGCAATAATCACTCCCTATAGGGAGTGAGGTTGATCTATTTTGGCTAAATTTCATCATTTAGACCACTTTTTCACTGTTTTTTTTTCATTTTTTTTGGTCTCCACGAGATATATTGGGTATTTCAGAAATTGTTTACTTACTCCGATTGGGCTAATTTTTGGTAAACTGAAGGAAAATAGCATTTAATTAAAAATCATTTTACAGTGTTTCTAGACTTGTTTTGGTTAATTTCTAGCATTTTTTGTGTTTTTGAGTTTTTTTATGTGTCTGCCAAGTTTGTGTGCCTATGCTGTATGAGTACTAGGAGTACTACTAATCCAGAAAAATTGTTAGAATTATCCTGAAATTGAAAGAACAATTCTTGTTGCTAGAAAAGTTGTTAGGCTGAGTCGTAGGACTACTACTGAAATTGATTTTGAACATTTTGAGCATATTGAACTTGATTCTGATATTTCTGTTGATATTTCTCGTTCTGATAGTGTTGTTACAATGATTCTAGTAGCACTTTTGCTAACTCAGAAATTATGGTAAAACAAGAAATTTGTCCTACTTTGAAGGAATTGGCTGCACCTGATGTTAATTATCAACATTTGTGCATCCAATATCCTAACTGGCTGCGAATGCTAATTTTGAACTTAAATCTGGTCTTATCCATTTATTGCCAAATTTTCATGGTCTTGCAGGTGAATGTCCGCATAAGCATCTGAAAGAGTTCCACGTGGTCTGCAGCACGATGAAACCTCAAGCAATTGAAGAGGACCACATAAAGCTAAGAGCTTTCCCATTTTCTATTGATAGTGTGGCTAAGGATTGGCTATATTATTTGCAAGTATTATCCATTAGAAGCTGGGATGATATGCAGAGGTTATTCCTAGAAAGGTTCTTCCCTGCCTCAAGAGCTACTGTTATTCGAAAAGAGATCAGTAGCATTAAACAAATCAATGAGGAGAACATGTATAAGTATTGGGAGAGGTTCAAGCGATTGTGTGCCAACTGCCTACACCACCATATTACTGAGCAACTATTGATTACATACTTCTATGAAGGTTTATTGCCAATGGACAGAAGTTTAGTGGATGCGTCAAGTGTGGGGCCTTAGATAGTAAGACACCTGAAGATGCTCAAGAGTTGATATCCATTATGGCTGCTAATTCTCAGCAGTTTGGCACCAGAGCGAATAGTACTGCTGTCTACCAAATTCAAACACCTCCAGTCCAGTACAATTCCCAGAGATTAGAGAATAAACTTGATGATCTGACCTCTCTCGGTGAGGTTAAGCGGCAAGAATACGTACAATACAGTCTTCCCTTCCTCAGATTGGATACTCGTGTGGGTACTGTTCTGACCCTTATCATTCCACTGACTCTTGGCCTACCTTGCATGATCTCGCTTATCAAGACTAGTCGGTAGCTGTAGTGAGTATTTTTCTAGGAAAGCCATAATACTAGCAAAATAGTGCATTTTCTAATACTTATAATCTTGGCTGGAGAAATCACCCCAATTTCTGTTGGAACCAGAATCAGAACCAGAGTAACCAGCATCAGCATAATTCTTGAAATTATCAACAAAGACAATACAGACCGCAAAATTTCCAGCAGCAATATGCACCTCCTTTGCCAGCACCACCTCATTTGCCAGCCATATGTGCACCTCCACAGGCAGCACAGCAACAGCCTAGTAGTAGTGGTTCCTCATTGGAGGATATGATAAAGCAATTTGCCACAAACACTATGCAGTTCCAACAACAAATTGAAACTTCCATTCAAAGTTTGCAAACTCAGATTGGCCAATTGGCAACATCATTGAACCAGCTCCAACCTCAGGGATCCAACACTCTTCCTCCACAAACAATTCCCAATTCTATGGGGAATGTGAGTGCTATCTCCCTACATTCTGGCAAGCAATTAGAGGAGCCTAAACAAGCTGCAGATGTGACTGAATTCACTCAAAAAAAGAGTCAGATGTTGAGAAGATTGACTCTAAAAACAAAGATGCAGTGAAGCAAAGTGAAGAGGAACCTAACATTTCCATTCCTCTTCCCTTCCCTCAGAGAGCCACTAAATCCAAGAAGTTGGCAGATAATACAAAAGAGCAGGACATTCTTGAGACATTCAAGAAAGTTGAGATCAACATTCCTCTCTTAGATGCAATCAAGCAGGTTCCCAAATATGACAAGTTTCTTAAAGAACTATGTACCAACAAGAGGCGATTGAAGGGGATTGTACGAGTGATCTTAAACCAAAATATATCAGTATTCATCCAACCCACCATGCCTCGTAAGTGCAAGGATCCAAGTACATTTTCTATTCCTTGCATTATTGGGAATTATAGATTTGATGATTGCATGCTAGATTTAGGTGCTTCCATTAATGTCATGCCTGCATATGTTTATAAATCTCTTGGTCTTGGTCCTTTGCATCTTACTGGTGTTATTGTCCAACTAGCAAATAGGAGTAATGCTTATCCCACTAGTTTGATTGAAGATGTTTTAGTCAAAGTAAACGAATTGTTATTCACTGCTGACTTTTACATTTTAGACATGGAGGATGAACCTCCTAACAGTAGGTCCCCAATCATTCTAGGGAGACCTTTCGTGAAAACAACTAGGACTAAGATAGATGTGCATTCTGGTACTCTTTCCATGGAATTTGGTGATATTCTTGTTAATTTTAATATTTTTGATGCCATGAGACATCCTAGGGAAGAGCATTTAGTTTTGTGCATTGATGTGATTGAGGATGTTATAGATTATGTGCTTGCTGAATGGTATGCTGATTACCCTGATTTTGCATCTATGTGTGAATCTGGTGTTTGTGGTTGTTCTGAGAATGAGTGGTGCCCCATTTGCACTGAAATTAATGATGCATTATATGGTGATTCTGACCTTGATTG
The DNA here is from genome assembly GCA_019022615.1 of Acacia melanoxylon. Classification (NCBI taxonomy): domain Eukaryota; kingdom Viridiplantae; phylum Streptophyta; class Magnoliopsida; order Fabales; family Fabaceae; genus Acacia; species Acacia melanoxylon. The sequence goes on along the minus strand of JAFJYJ010000001.1, from coordinate 23,016,203 downwards.
GTGATTCTGCATTTATTGAGGATTTAGATGTTGATTGTGAATTTGAGCTGAATTCTAATTTTGATGCCACTTCTGATTCTGATGTCCATTTTGAATATTAAGTGAATTCTGACACTAACATTGAGCTTCCTAGACATAGTTCTGCCTCTATTTCGTTGCATGTGATTTCAAGCATTGCAGGTGAACAACCAACTAAGATGCTTCCATCCACTGAGCAACCACTTAAGTTAGAGTTAAAATCCCTTCCGGATCATTTGAAATATGCCTTTCTAAAGGTGAATGAGCAGCTACCAGTTATTGTGGCCAACAATCTTCTACCTGATCAAGAAAAGAAGTTGCTAAGCTTGTTGAAGGCCAATAAAAAGGTGATTGGGTAGACATTAACTGATATTGTTGGTATTAGCCCTTCAATGTGCATGCATCGGATCTTATTGGAAGAGGATGCTAAGCTAGTGAGACAACCCCAGAGACGCCTGGACCCACTTATTCTAGATGTGGTGAAGAAAGATGTGACTAAGCTGCTGCAAGCTAGTATTATTTATAACATTTCTGATAGCCGGTGGGTTAGCCCAGTCCAGATGGTTCCCAAGAAATTTGGAGTGACTATTGTAGCCAATCAAAAGAATGAGCTCATCCCTACAAGAGTTCAGAATAGCTGGAGAGTATGCATTGACTACAGGAGACTCAACCAAGCTACCTGCAAGGATCACTATCCTCTTCTTTTCATTGATCATATGTTAGAGCAGTTAGTTGGTAAGTCTCACTACTGCTTTTCTGGATGGCTACTTGGGCTATTTCCATATCCATATTGCTCCTGAGGATTAGGAGAAGACGACATTCACGTGTCCCTTTGGCACTTATGCTTACCGGAAGATGCCCTTTGGCCTTTACAATGCCCCTGGAACCTTCCAGCGTTGTATGGTAAGTATCTTTTCTAAGTTTCTAGAGGATTGCATGGAGGTTTTTATGGATGATTTCACTATGTATGGGTCTGATTTTGATGCATGTCTAACTAATTTGTCTAGAGTCTTGAATAAATGCATAAAATCTAATCTTGTGTTGAATTTTGAGAAGTGTCACTTTAAAGTTGAGTCAGGCATCGTTTAGGGACATACAGTGTCTAGTAAGGGTATTGAGGTAGATCCTGCTAAGATTCATGTTATTACTGCTTTACCCTACCTCATATCTTTACGGGAAGTTCGTTCTTTTCTTGGTCATGCAGGTTTCTACCGGCGATTCATTTAAAATTTCAGCCAGATTGCCCTACCTTTGTCCAACCTTCTGCACAAGGATAAGGAGTTTGTGTTTGATGATAAGTGCAAGTCCGCCTTTGATCTCCTAAAACGGTGCCTGACCACAATCCCAGTGATCCAACCTCCCGATTGGAACCTTCCATTTGAGCTTATGTGTGATGCCTCTAACTATGTTGTTGGTGTCATCTTAGCTCAGCGGGTTGACAAAGTCTCTCATGTCATTGCCTATGCGTCCAAGACTTTGGATTCTGCCCAGTCTAATTACACCACCACTGAAAAAGAATTGTTGGCTATAGTGTTTGCCTTTAAAAAGTTTAGGTCATATCTGCTAGCTAGTACAGTAATTGTTTTCTCTGACCATGCTGCTTTGAAGTTTCTTTTGAAAAAGGCAGATGCTAAGCCTAGACTCATTTAGTGGTTGTTATTGTTCCAAGAATTTGATGTTGAGATTCGAGATGGAAGTGGAGCACAGAACTTGGTAGCTGATCACTTAAGTCGCATCAGTCATTCTCCCTCTGATCCCTCCTCCATTCAAGATGATTTTCTTGACGAGCAGCTTCTACAACTGCAAGGTAAGATTCCATGGTATGCGAATTTAGTTAATTACTTGGTCGCTGGTGCTTTACCTATTGATTCCACTAGGGCCCAAACTCTGAAATTGAAAAGTGACTCTAAATATTATGTTTGGGATGACCCTTATTTGTGGAAATTTTGTAATGACTAAGTAATTAGGAGATATGTGCCTGATCATGAGTTTGATTCCATATTGCACTTTTGTCATGCTTCTGCTTGTGGTGGTCACTTTGGACCACAAAGAACTACTAGGAAAGTGTTAGACTGTGGATTGTATTGGTCTTCCCTGTTCATGATTGTCATTTAATCTGTAAGTCATGTAATAACTGTCAGAGAGCAGGGGGTCTTTCCCGTAGGCATGAGATGCCCCAGAACCCTATATTGTTTTGTGAGATCTTTGATGTCTGGGGTATTGATTTTATGGGTCCATTTCCTGCTTCATATGGTTTTACTTACATATTTCTGGCTGTGGATTACGTTTCGAAATGGGTTGAGGCAAAAGCCACCCAGACTAATGATTCTTCTATAGTGGTGGGTTTTGTTAGGTCTAACATTTTCTGTAGATTTGGTATTCCTAGAGCTATTATCAATGACCAAGGTTCTCACTTTTGTAATCGAAGCATGAATGTTTTGTTACGTAAGTATGGAGTGCTTCATAAGGTCTCCACAGCATACCACCCTTAGACCAATGGTCAAGCTGAAGTCTCGAATAGAGAGATCAAGCAAATCATCCAGAAGATTGTTCACTCTACCAGGAAGGATTGGAGTAAGCAACTTGATGATGCTTTGTAGGCATATCAGACTGCCTACAAGACTCCAATTGGGATGTCCCCCTATCAGCTTGTCTTTGGTAAGGCGTGTCATCTACCGGTTGAGTTAAAGCATCAAGCCTATTGGGCCATTAAGCAGTGCAACATGGATTTGGCTTAGTCTGGAATGGAGTGGAAGTTGCAATTACAAGAGCTAGGTGAGCTTAGATTGGATGCTTATGAGAGTTCATGGTTGTATAAAGAAAAGACAAAGGCATTCCATGATAAGCATACCCTGAGGAAAGAATTCTCTGTGAGCCAGAAAGTTCTTTTGTTCAATTCCCGTCTTAAGTTTTTGCCTGGTAAGCTTCGATCTAGATGGGATGGCCCTTTCGTGATTACTAACATATTCCCTTTTGGTGTTGTTGAGTTGTGTGATCCACCCACAGGAAGGACTTTGAAGGTTAATGGGCATCGCCTCAAGCAATTTTGTAAGGGATTCCAGCAGCAGCTTGTGGACGCAGAGATTCTCCTCATTGATGCTGCCTATCCTCCATAAAACCCTTGGGAACCGCCTCTCCTCCATAAGAAGACCCTTGGGGAGTATTCTCCTTTCTTGCTCTCTTATGTTTTTCTTTTATTTCCTCCATTTTCCCACTTTGTTTTTGTTTTTTTCAAAAAAACAAAAAACAAATTAGAATAAGACTCTCTCTTTTTATGATTGCTTTACATCTTGTGAACTTTGACATCTTGGTTTTGATGGATCCTTCTGTTTAGGCTAAATTTCTGGACTCTTGGATTATATTTCTTGGTAGTTAATTTTGGGATGCTAGCTGCATGATTTGGTATTGACCTTTGTGAAAGTTTGGGTCTGGATGAATGGACTTCACCTTTTACCATTCTTTATTTCCTGTGTGCATCTACTCATGATTTTTGTTCTCTAGAAGTTGCTCCCTCTCTTTTTGAAACTAAAATTTTCACTTTCATGCATTAATATGATGGAGACTTGTTTTCTTTCTTTCTTTTTCCCTATTTGGCCAAATAGCTTTTCCCTTCCATTATCTTTCATTTGTTAGCCCCTTTTTACCTTTTTGACTCATCCTTTTCTCAGCCACATTACAAGCTAAGTGTAAAACCATTTTATCATGCACCTTGGAAATTTATTGAGCATTGGTTTCACCTTAGTTTTGTGTTTAAGTGTGGGGGTTGCCCAAGTTTGCAACATTTTAGGTGGGGGGGAGTATTTGATTTTGTGGCATTAATAATTTTGGTTTGATGTTGGTCATTGTGATTCTTTAAAAAAAAAAAAAAGAGTACCAAAGAAAAAAAGAAACAAAATAAAAGAAAAGAAAGAAGGAGAGAGGGAGCAATGTAAAGAAGGAGAAATAAAAAGAAAATGATTTTGAGGTGATTTGCTATTATTAACTAATGTTCTTTGAATTTCTTGAGTGCTTAGCCTATCATATCCATACTTACTCTTATTCACACCTTTACCCTAGTCCCATTACAACCTTCAATAACAAGCTCTCTTTATTTTTGCATGCATGTGTTATAAGCAGTGGAGAAGTAGAAATTGAGCAAGCCTATGGTATGATAGAACAATCTTCGTGAGTAGAATTTGATCGATATACTTATTTACCCTATACACTTGAGAGATTGATTGAAGGCATTCTTAAGAGACCATCTTGTGTGGTTAGCATCATTGATTGAGATTGTCATGCTTTATAATTTGAGATGAAAGAAATTCAGTCTTGATTGGTTGATCTTACGAAGCTTTGTTATCTTTATTCAATTTTTGAAGTTTGGCAATTGTTGGAAAGAAGAAGTTTTTCTTCTGCTCTTTTTCTTTTAATTTTGCCCAGGAGTGCAAAAGGATAAGTATGAAGGAATTTGATAATTAAATATTATTTCAATTATTTGTATCTATTGGTTAATAATTTATGAATGTTTAATTAATAAATATGAGTTTTATTACTTAATTGGGCTTTGGGCTTTTAATTGGATTTAATTCATTTTTTATGATTAAATTTTAAATTCACAGTGCTTCACTATTTTTGCCATAACTTTTATCTAGATATCCGATTAGCTTGATTCTTCTTTCATTTTTTAGATGCTTCAAAGAGCTACAATTGTTATGAAGACTCAGAAGGTTGATTCGAACGAGAAGATGGACGAAATTGGAGATAAAGACAGACACGTTTTTTTGGATTTTTATTGGGCTAAAATTTTATAATAAAAGACCAATTGTTATTAGAGGCTTCTAATATTGTGCCTATTTTGAAACCCTAGCCATCATTCCCTTTAGGTTAACTTAGATGGCAGCCGCAAACACATTATACATTACGCTTTATGAGATTTTCGGATTAAATTAGAAGCTTTTTATTTTCTCTGAGGTGTTCATCTTGTTCTTTGCATTCTTTTTCTTTTCTTCTGTGTTTTTCCCAACCATGCTTGGCTAAGCTTCTGTGGTTGACCCATAGATTGAGGATTCCGCGAATCTAGAGGACCCGTGCTTCAATCCGTAATGTAATTCGTTTCTATTTATTTTAATCGAATCCAATTATAATTGCGGATTGGGTATTAGATTTAATACCCAGATTGATATCCCAAGGACATAGGTTGGACCGGGTTACAAAAAGCGTTGTGCGATCGCACAGCAAAATCACCACGTGTTTGATCAGATGCTAGGTGATCGTCTAGTCGAGAGAGTTTCTAGACAAACACAGATATTTCGGTTTGTCCGGAATCTATCACGAGTTTGGTTATTATGTTTTTGTCCAATGAAGGATATGGAATCCCAATTCTGGGTTGATCGTTTTTAATCTGATTAATCTCGTTTTCTTATATTCTGTTCTAGCTTGGCTTCATTTTGATTACATTGAAAACTCCCCCATTCTGGTTACTGTTTTACTACGTTTATTGTTGATTTTAGACCTGCTGTGAATTCCTTGAAAGAAACAATTCAGGTTTCCTATACTACAAATCTTTGAATCTTGGTTATTTTGAGATAGCCCAATAAATCTCTATCAATTACTCGCAATAAGAGAGAAAAAATATTTTTAAAAAAGATTAAAATATTTTCAATTTATTTATTTTTTTCAAAAAATAGACGTTGAAAGTACGATTATAAACGACCTTTTTTCAAAAAAACCGACATTAAAAGTCACTTTTGACGTCTATTGAAAAACAGACGTAGAAAAAAAAAAACTTACAACGACACTCACATAAATGTCCCTCCAAAAATGATCGTAGAAAGGTAAAAAAAAAATACATTAAAAGTGTTTTTTGTAGTAGTGATAATATGATTTGCAAATATGTTACAAGTGGAAAAGGTCTAATTTACCCTTAATATTGTTACCGATCCTTGTGATTCTACAAGGCTTGCTTCTTTGTAGATAGATATGCTTCAACCTTGACAGCAACTACTTAGAAAAACCGAGTCTTGTATTTCTCTACACATCCAAGCTTTTATTCTGTAGCAAAGGGGTTGTAGAAGATGGCATATTCTTCCTCTTCTCCTCATTCACCACCTTTTCCTCTTGAGCCATCCCCCACATCACTGAGTAGAACCCAATTCCTATTATACCTATTCCTATCATGCTGCATTCACAAATCAAACTCCACAGTGTTAGATATTATCCCACTACTTCACCATTCATGCTCAAAGCTTCACAAAGGGGTTAATACCATCATTAATCCCTATAGTTTGATCGAATTTTGGTTTTAGTCCCAATATTTTCAAATCATTGATTTTGGCAGCCATAGTTTTATAAAAATTTGGTCTTAGTTTAACATCGGTCCCTATATTTTTAATGAATTTTGGTTTAGATCTCTATATCTAAACATAAATCAAGTCCTTATGAAATTATAGGGACAAAAACCAACGATCCGATCAAATTGTAAGGATCAACAGTGATATTAACCCTTCATTTATCCTACACCTTAGATTGTGTGTGTGTGTGTTTTTTTTTTTTTTTTTTTTTACCTTCCCAGATAAAGAGACTCCCTCAGAAATATGAATCCCATTCCAATTGCAATGACCATCCCTAAAGGGTTAAACATAGCCACATAAATTGGCCCCTTCTTTCGGCTAGCCCATGCATACACAACACTTCGGATTGATATCGTAAATATTGCCTGCAAATCAAATGATCCATTCATCATCCATCACTACATAAACCATACCCCTAAGTGTAATTAAGTTTTGCACCAAATTAATTACACAGTTGATCAGCACCAAGTAGTTAGTTTCTTCTGTTGTTTGTACTTACTGAATAAAATATTGCTACCAATTCCATATCAGGCTTGAGTATCCAAGCTTCTGAAGCTCCCTCTGCAATGAGAGCTACCATGGCAGAAAGAACGACCACAAAACTGCAACAAATGGTTGTGACCATCAACTCTGCGGGATAGTCCTTGAGAATCCAAACCTGCACATATATTTGAAGACTGAAAGTTTTCAAAACACAATATCATAGTTTCAGGCAACAAGGACTAATTCAAATATTCAGATTGAGCCTTGATTGGGTCCAGTACTTCCATTAGTATATAATCTCTCATGTCTTTAATATAAGAGCTAGTTGACTAATTTAGATAGATTGAGGGAATTAGTTATTTTAGTTATTTGTAACAAATATGGGTTAGCTTTTCTAAAATATCATTTCTCATTATCATGACTTATTTTAGATAGAAAATTTTTAATGTGTACAATCATGAGGAAAAATTATTAATTTGGGAGAAAAAGTAGATTAACTTTTTATACTTGGGACTAAATACAATTCCCAACTAGTTCTCATATTATTAATGACCGGAAGTAGTATTTCGTAACAACTATTTAGTATATGGTATTATAAAACAAGGTAAATGTGCAAAAATACTCAAACTTTGATCCAAAGGGTATCAAACACAGTATGTTTTTTGGATATGTAAAAATACCTATAAACTTTGAAAATAAGAGCAAACATACCACAACCATTAAAATAACTTGTAAGTTATTACTTTTTGTGGTGGGGCCCACCCTATTGTTATGAATACATAAAAGGTAAAAGTGTTAAGTTATTTTAATGTTAGTAACATCTTTCCTTTCATTTTAAGAGTTTATACGTAGTTTTGAACTTCCAAAAAGTATATAGTGTTCAACATACTTTGGATAAAAATTTATGTGTATTTACATCTTTACCCTATAAAATAATTCAGATTTAAATATTGTCAAGTGCTTAAAAAGGGTAGCTTATTACTAATACTATAGTTTTTCATTCATACGAATCAAAATCTTATTGAAAAAATATTGGATTCCTTTGACTTTGCACTCAATTCCATTGCTTTAATTAGTAATTACAACAAGAGAAAACCACTAATTAATAGGGAGACAAAAGCGGAGTACTACTTTCTTATGATGGAATAAGTTTGAATATACCTGGACAACAATTAAGATAGAGATGCAAAGGCTAGCAATTGAAAGGAGAAAGCCTCCCAATAGCCAATTTGAATACTGTGAGAGCAAAACCAAATTCATCAGTGGCTTCTCTGGTAAGGGCTCAGGAGTGATTGGAAGACCTTTGTATAGGGTCACAACTAATGCTCCTGTGATTGACACCACTGTTCCAATTGCTTTCGCTTGACTGCTTCGTAATTTCAAATCCAGATTTTCCATCCTGAAAATTACAGAAGATGGAAGTTCACTGATTTCTCAGTCCTGTACACTTCGTAATTTCTTAAATCGTTTGATTACTGTTATTAAAAAATAAAACATTTATTGTTGACAACCACCTAGTAAATTATTAGTAGTCTGATTTAGGTAATGTATTTCAAAAGAGACTTTTCCCAGAATGACAAAGAGTGACATATAGTTTCAGCCAAAAAAGAGGAGTGACCTCTGGATTACTTGAAGTGGCACTTCAAGTGATGAAGCCCAGAGATGGAAGGCAAGTGGCCACACCAAAAAAAACCAGAGAAGTATACAGAAATGAAAATTATCGTATTTGAATTCTCTGAAATCAGAGATTTGCCAAGTGATTTGAAAGAGAGTAAAAAAAAAAAAAAATTACTCGTAACATTCAAATTAAACCCTTGACCCCCACTCTCTTCATTTCAATACATATAAAACAATATGAGCAAAAAAAAATACATATAAAACAAAAATTTTAGACAATCCTGGGGACTACTGAAGGCGACGGCGTGGCTCAAATCAATTGCAATAATATGATGTTACTTGGCACAATTCACGTCCAAGTCCAATTTCCACAAAGAACAAGTTAAGGTGGGGACCACCCGAGGTCAATGATCAATTCGCTCTCCATTTTTGTCCAGTAGTGTTTGGCATAATGCATTAGGCATATTACAGATAGCAGAAGCAGTGTTTCATTCAGGCCACACAAGTGTCGATCTTACGGGAAAACCATATACCGAATTCATGCCAATGCGTGATGAACTTTTTACGTAAATTTGTTGTACTTTTTTTCATGGCGTAAAAGAGTAAGAAATTCATCAAACTATTTTATGATAATTTATAAACCTTAATTATAACTAGTTAATACTCATTTTCGATCCAATGGAGTTTGTTTACTACATTAATGAGTATTTATTTTATTGTTTCTTCATTATACTATAAATAACTCTTACTTTGTGTCCTACTCCTCTAGTCTTATTTATAGGGTAGGGAGAAGAAATTATTTTGTTCTTCTTATAGGTAGAAAGAGAAATTTTTCAAATGAATGTATAATTTACTCCGCATTTATTATTGTATTGGCCTCAATTTCATGTAGTATGATGTATATTAAATAAGGGTAAAATTGAAAAAATATCGAATTTTAGCCTATGTGAAACATATTAAAAATTCCTTATAAATAAGAACTGTGAAGTATTTTTCAATAAGACAAATTTTCTAATATTGAGATTAAAGGTAAAAGTAAAAACATTATTATTATAACCCTCTACATACATATATATGTTTTATGATATTCTAAAAAACAATTTCAAATTTACCCTTTATTATTTACAATTAACCCTCTTAACATCTCAATCACTCATTATTAGGAATATTTTAGGTGAAACAATATTAAATATGAAGCATACATATGTTATTGATTAATATAAAATCTATACAAGGATCTCACACTTAACTGTATGTTTTATTATTCTTAACATAACTTCTTATTCAATTTTTTAAAAGCTCGACAACATAATATTTTCTGAATTTTAGGTTAGCTGTACATGACCTCCCTAATTTTAACAATTTTAAATTAAGGACAATTTTTTAATTACATGACTATAATATTCTGTATATTGACTATTAACTTCCCTGCCAGCAAATTTTTCATTAAAATTACATGTAAAACATCAATTATTATTTTTTAAATGATACGGTATATAATAAAAATTATTAGCAAAACCGGTTACCTTTAAGGCTTTAACATAAATTTTAAGTTAGATTGTCAAAATATAAAATATTGCTTCTCTATCCTAAATATAGGACATAGTTTGTAGTCCAAATGGCACTACAAATTATGTCCTATATTTCCTTTTGTCCTTATTGTATGCACCAACTAACAAGTGTATTTGATCATTTTTATAAGACACTTGTTTGTTTCCATAGAACATTAAATATTGTTTTTCAATGTATACTCGTAATTAATACGGGTAGTGGTGAGAGTAAGGTTATCAAACTCACGAGTTTAAGAAACTCGTGAGAATGATGTAAATTGTGATCGTGAAATCAATCGTAAACTAGTAAGATTTTACCTTTATTATTAAATAGATATTACTAGTGTATAATTAAAATATAAAAATGACAACAATTTGATCTAAATATATTTTAAATCTAAATAATTGAAATTAAATCCATCAACATTCATCTTTTGTCATATTTAATAAAGAAATTTCAATAAAATTTCTATGTAAAGTCATTGAAAGATGATCAAATCAAAAAAGTTAACACGAGTTTAAGAGTAAGTTAACACTAGGTTTTATAGTAAAAAACGTAAAAAAACGGTAAACTTGGTGTATAAACTCGTGAGTTTAACGAGTTTACAACTAACACGAGTTTACCACTTCAACTCGTTTTTTTTTAAACGTAAAAACGTTAAATTCGGAGAGTCAACTCGCGAGTTTGACAACAATGGGTGAGAGTAATAATTAATATGATATTAAAGTTTAGTGTAATTAGTAAGGGTAATATTGAAACTTACTTAAATTTTAGGATAAATTTAATGACATTAACTGTTTGTATTAATTTGTAATAATTGTTAATTGATGTTTTATAATAACATCATGAATGAGTATTTAGGATAGTAGTTAGTATGGTTGTTAATTATGGCCCGTTTGGATCGAAGAAAAGGAAGGAATGGAAAGGAAAAGAATGGGATGGGACGGATATTTTGCCTCGATGCGTTTGGTTTGCACTGAAAAAGAAAATGGATTGATAGGAAAAAAAAATTGGAAGAAAATGAGGTAGAAAAATGAGAAAATATTATTTTACCCCTAAAATTTCATTTTCTAGTGTGGCACTCTAGTGCACACACGCATACTCGAGTATTACTCAGTAACACTCGAGTGCATCATCATTCGCTCAGTCCACTCCTTCTCCTTCTAATATTGGTCGGCCGACTCTTTCAAGCTCAACGTCACCCAATCTGACAAAACTGAGCTCCAAAAGTTCATCAGTAACTCCTCCGCCTTCGCCTCCATGGGTTTGCATCTGAAAAATCTTCATCAACAACGATCGGAAACGGAAGTAGCTAGGAGGCGTTTGGGGTCTGCGTCTGCGTCTGAAAAATCTTCACCGCCATGGGGTCTGCGTCTGCGTCTGAAATTAGCTACAGACCATTATTGAAGAAGAAAGAGAAGGGTTATTTAGGAATTTACTAGGAGAAGGAGTTCCTACCAATAATGGAAGGAAAAGATTTTCATATGGATGAAGGAAAATTGGACCGGAAAATATTTTCCTCCAAACGGCACCGCCGGACAAAAAATCCAATATTTCTTTTTTCTTCCCTCATTTGCAGCGATCCAAACCGGCCCTTAACTTTTAAAAGTCACGAAGGTCATATTGAAGTGAGCTATTCTGGGATTTGTTTTACCTTTTCAAAGGTAATTTAATTGTAGATGACGTAAGAATGTTGAGATTTTTTTATTTTATTTTTTTGAAATGGCTTTTGAAAATCTAAAACAAACATGTTAGCCATTGGAAGAAAACGAGAAACCTGGAAACAATGGCAAGGATGAAGGTGAAAGCAGGAACGAGATCTATCACAGCGGACGACAAAGTGGGAGAGCTTAATTGAATACCACTATACATCAGTGTCTGCACTGCACAGCTACCGCAACAAAAACCGCAAAACAATCGAATCAAATTCCACAATCAGATTCAGAGCATTTCAGACCCCCAGAAATTTATTAAAAACTTATCATACCTGAGCACGCTCGTCACAAAGATTCTACAGATAATTGACCTTGAAATTGGGGGAGGAGCCACCTTCCTGTGAAAATCGTTATATCAACGAAAAGCAAAAAGTCATTCGACCCAAAGCTCAGAAAGAAATTAAACAGTGAGTCGGATTTGATATCGAAAATCGACAACAATGATAACAAATTCAACCGGTAAAAAGACGTAAAAGATGATAGTCGACGGTAAAGAAGATGACGAGAACTCAAATTAATCGGAAAAACAACTTGAAATCTCTTCTTAAAGTTAGGTCAAGGAATTGATTGATGGAAACCTGTGATAGAGGAAGGTAGAAGGAAGAAGAAAACAGAGGGCTAAGGCGTTAGAATACACGACGAACACGAATTTGCTCATGCCATTGGTGGTGGCCGCCTTGATTAGAGTGTTCAAGCCGACATCCAAGAACTGCGCGGCCACCATCGCCATTGTTATTGCCACACTCGCCATTATTAATTCACTGTTGTGCTCTGCTTCTTGTTTCCTGGACACACAGAGAGAGAAAGATTGACATTGTTGATTCTGGATAGTGAGCGAGTGGTCCGCACTAGTATGGCTGCATCCTGATGAATTTATTGTTGACAGAGACAAGTATTTGGAATCTCCGTCTCAAGAGTCTAGAATCTAGATAGCTCAAGGAAAAAAAGCTGTCCGCATCGAGTTGAACGGAAAATGGCGACGTTGAAATTGGTGTGCCGTCACATATCGGGGATTCGAGTAGCACGCGGCCACGTGGTTAGTTACTTGGGTGCATTACAAAATATAAGGGTGAAGATCGAGAAATTTCATTAATGCTATTTTGGTATCTTGGAAGTGTAAATAAATGTGTAATTTTACATCATCGTTATTTAAGTTAATTTTAATAATTAGTTGATTAAATATTTTCAACTGATAATTTATATGTCATCAACATTATTTTATTATAATTTTAAAATACAACTTTATCAGTTATATTCAATTATAACAAAATATTTTTATATGTGAAATATATTTTTATCTATACAATTTATTAATACACATATGTTTGATTTAATTTTTATTATGTTACGTAATTTACTAATAGTATAAATTTATTTTTTCTAACAATTTTATGTAATTTTTGGTATTTATTATAAAATATAATGTTTATAATATTTAAAATATATCATTATTCTTTATATACAATTATACTAAAAGTCAATATCTTTTTTAGTAAATTTGATCTGAAAAAACTATTCTAATAATAACATCTAAACATCATTATTTATTCATAAACTGTTTTCAAAAAACTGTTTTTATCTCGTAAATTCTAAAAACTATTTCTCAAAAACTAAATTCTCAAACTGGTCTAAGCCACTAAAACAAGTCCCAAAAATTACGAGCATTTTTTTTTTTTTTTTGATAACAAGGTGATAGGGGGATGGGGGGATCGAACCCAGGACAAGGGAGGGGGAAATGAATCCCAATACCATTTGCGCTACTAAAACAAGTCCCAAAAATTACGAGCATTGTTTCGTCAGCAGAAGCACATTAAAGTGACGATGGGCCCATGGGCAATGGTGCAATTGAGTGGGGGTAAGCAAAGGGCAATATGGAGAAATCACTTCTCACTCAAAAATCTCACCGAATGGAGAGAACATTTTGAGAGGGAAAAAAGCAAGGGGCCCACCTCATTTTTTTCTTCTCACTTTTCTCCTCCCTTATTTTCTCATCTCATCCAAACAAGGTAAAATCAATTTCCCCCTTCTATTTTCTAAGTTACTTCTCGAATTTTTTCTTCATCCAAACATATTATTAAAATGCTTTTTAAGAGTTTATTTCTTTTTAAAAAACTTTCAACGATAATTTTAAAATATCACCATTATATTTCTAATTTTCTGCGATAATTTTTAAAGTTTTCACTGAAATTTTATTTTGTACAATCAATTTTAAATCATGATGAAAATTATAAGTTTCCCAGTCAACTCTAAAAATGGATACGTATGAAATCCAACTAGATTTTGTAAAAGCAACCAATCAAGGGGTTTAAACTTCTCACGTGTTTTGCGTAAAGAATAAGATTTTACACACACATTTAAATGGTGGGGCCACATATATATATATATAATTAGCATTATATATATGTGTGGGTCCCACAATTTCATGTGTGTGTGACATGAGAAAACACTTCTCCTACAACATGATAAGTGTTTTTCCCACCAATCATAACCAATAACAGGTAAAATTTAGTTTTACATGTTATTGGTTATGATTGGTTGATTTTAGAAAATATATATCATTAATCAATAGATGATTAAATTCTTACTTACTCAGACAATTGCTGTCACAAGGTTTTCTAAATTTTTAAGACATAACATATGCTTTTAAATAAGCTTCAAACTTTTGGCTCTGGCTCTGACCTAAAAAAAAAAAAAACTTACATATAAGTTTAGGTTTTAGATCTCCGTAGTAGGTTTAAGTCTATTTAACTAAAGCTCTCAACATACTGTTTTCACCTCTAAAAGAACTTGAGATAATGATAAAATAAAAAGAATATAACTCCAATAGAATTCATTCTTTTTATCTCTGGTCAATAATGTCTCAAAGTTAATTTTAAATTACTTATATTTTTCAAAATAGTCTATTAATACGCATCTTTCCTCAAATATATTTCGTTTTTCTTTTCTTTCATTTGTACATATCCATTTTTATAGTTGACAGGGAAACTTATACTTTTCATCATGATTTAAATTTGATTGTACAAAATAAAATTTCAGTGACAACTTTAAAAATTATTGCATAAAATTAGAAATATAATGGTGATATTTTAAAATTATCGTTGAAATTTTTTTAAAAGAAATAAACTCTTAAAAAGCACTTTAATAGTATGTTTGGATGGAGAAAAAATTAGGAGATGAGAGAAGTAACATGAAAAATCGAAGGGGGAAATTGATTTTACCTTGTTTGGATGAGATGAGATGAGAAAATAATGGAGGAGAAAAGTGGGAAGAAAAAAATGAGGTGGGCCCCATGCATTTTTTCCTCTCAAAATTTTCTCTCCATTCGGGGAGATTTTGAAGTGAGAAGTGATTTCTCCACATTGCCCTTTGCATACCCCCACTGAATTGCACCATGGCCCATGGGCCCATCGTCACTTTAATGTGCTTCTGCTGACAAAACAATGCTCATAATTTTTTGGACTTGTTTTAGTGGATTAGTCTCCCAACAAAATGGCAAAAATGTGATCCCATAATAGAAGAAAAGACATGGAGACTGGAGAGGGAGAGAGAGAGAGAGAGGGAATAACATGAGAAAAAAAAAAAAATTCCACCCTCCTAAAATTAAAAAATAAAATTATTTTAAAATACCTAATAACGTAATATTCATAAGGGATAATTAATCTATAGTTCTTATAGTTTTATCCAATTTTTAATTAGGTTATTGTAGTTTTTATTCTTTTAAAAGTTTAAAGATAATGTTTGGCCCTTCATGATTACTTTGATATCATTTCTACTTAAGTTTGAAAGCATAATGTTTGGTTTAATGTTAACACCGTTAATTTGACTTAACTAAATATTGACTCAACAATTTTAAGCAAGACTTTCGATTAAATGTTGATCAAGATTTTATATATTAATATTTTAATAAATAATATTTTAAATCCTATTAATTGAAACAATATTTAATCTTCTTTGACAAAAAAATATATTTAATCTTCATAAACCGTGAAAAACCGTAAAATAGTATATGAAAATTAAATATTTTTCAATTATTAAGATTTAAAATATTAATTTATTAAATTACTAACATATAAGAATATTTCACAAGATTTAATTGTACATGTTATCACTTAAAATTGTTGAGAAAATATTTTTTGTTAAGTCATACTAACCGTGTTAATATTAAGGGATAAAAAACATGCACTTTACAAATTTAAGGGATAAAAATGATACTTAAACAAATATAAAAGATCAAACGTATACTTTTATTTATTTTAAATCAAGTTCATATAGTTTTTTTTTTATTATTTATTTTTTAGTTAGGTCTCCATAGCTTTTTAAAGGTGCACAGTAAAAATGTCATGTTGGAGCCGTTTTTTATGGAGTCATGTTGGGTATAATGATTAAGTGATTTTACTTTTGGTCCCATCACGGGATAAAGGGAAGAAAAAAAAAAAAAAAAAAAAAAAAAAACTGCTATGATAGGGAGAGAGGAAAACATGGGACCTTGCTTCAATAAAAAATGATACAATTACTTTAAAAGACATAATAATCATATGTACAAAAAAAAAAACCAATGAAAACATAAATCATAAATATATTATCTGATTTTTATCCAAACTTAAGTTTATAAAAGTTAAATAAAATAAAAACTATTTTTATCACCAAAAATCCCAACAAATCCTAAGTAAATCAGGACCATGCTGATGCTATGATATGTTCAACCAGTTCGCAGCTTCATTACAATGGCGGAAGTTATGGAAGCACCATTTTTATTCAGCATTAGATATCTATCATTATTACATGAGAAATATGATAGATCCTCATGCTATAGCTGAGTTTTATTATCGCTGGCAAAAAAGCTGACTTTTACTATCTGGCAAAAGACAGTTTTATTTATAATTTTGCTAATCTAGACTCAACAAAAGATCAGGCCCAAACAAAATATACCAGGCCCATGAAAAATAATAACGAAACCCAGGTCCTAAGAGCCGATGTCGTTTAAATGGTCCCAAGGCCAAACCATTGCTTAAATAATGGCTTATGTAACAATTTTATAAGCAATGTTGCCTTGAAAGTTTTTTTGAGTTTAATTTTACCTCAGAAGTATAAAAACGTAGCAATTTTATCCTTCCCTAATAGTAGATACTGACAGGGTTAGCGCACACTCAAATGATACCCGAGGAGCGTCTGAAAGGTTCAGTTGTTGCTAGTACCATCTGCCAAGTTGACCATAAAGCTTTATATATAGGAACAAATGTTTAGAATCCATTGCTGTGGTTGAACAGCCCTATGATGTTTTTGTCTAGCATGATTGTGGATTTAAATAACTTGACACTTAGATATCCTTATATGATGTGTTGCTCTTTGATTGGCTTGGACTTCGGAGTTGAATTAATTATTTGAACCATGTCTGCCCTGTACATAAGAATGCATGAGCCATTAGCAACTACCGTGAGTGCTACTTTGAACCAGAAGCTATTGTAGGCTTAGCAAGCATAAGTTAGAGAACAAATAGTAAGTAGAATAATCAAGGAATTCAGCATCTTAATTCTAAGGGTCACATATGTGTTACTCTTCTGCCTCCATATCATGCCTGTTCAGTTATCTTCTGAAGAACATTATCTGTCCATGCTAGAATTTCTTTAGTGCTGGTTAGACAATACTCCCTCCAATCATAATTATAAGAGCTATTTACCAGAATTTGGAAGGATTAAGAAAGGAAGTTAAATTAGTTAATTATGTGTATTTTCCTAAAATACCCTTACCCAAGTTTATCTAATACAAATACATCTCTCAAAGATAGAACTAAGTAATACAAATACAGGTTTATTTTCCTAAACCACGCTCCGATCAAGACGGAAGTGAAATTTTTTTTCGATCAAGATGATCTCATTGGTCTGTACGGTGATGATTAATAAGTAAAAAAAAATCGATCAAGTTTATTTATTTATTGTTTCAACGATAATGTAATTTAATGTCTGGTTTTGTGGTTTCGGTGTGTCTTATGTCCAGAAAACTATTTTTGAAAGAGTAAATTACATTATCCCGCCTTTTAAATTATAATTATTTGTAAATATTGAGAAAGTATAAATAGGGGTATTATAGGAAAAAATTGACAAAAGTTAAAACTTGTTCTTATAATTAGGACCAAAACCAACTCAAAAATTTACTCCTATAATTAGGACCGGAGGGAGTAACAGATTTATGGACAAGGCATACTGAAAGCGGAAAATGGAAAGCTTTGATTAAGATGTAAATAATTTTGACAATGCAAGACTTTTGATTGTGCAACTTGAAACTTTCTTTTCTCCGAGATAATTCATTCTTCAACTTGAAATTGTTTATGTACTATCCACAACACATGATATTAACATTCTGAAGTTTCAGATTGCAACAAGAAATCCATAAGCCCCGAGAATAAAAGAAATTGATTTAGAATCAATTCAAATACTTTCCTTGGTATTTCTTTGACGTAAACAAATAAAATAATGTTTTGATTCAATCATCTTTGATTTATGATATTACTGGGGATTGGTATGGTTGACCATATGTTATAATTATAAATGATAGGCATAATATTAATGAAGAAAATGACTTGAAATTGATGTTCGAATCGTTCTTTCATTCTTCTTTCTTAAATTTATTTCTCAAATGTCCATAAAATGACATCTTATATGAATATATTTTGTCATTTTCTGAAGTTTCTTTTGAAAAATTGATGTTCATAACGCCATGGAGTTTTAATTGCAAAAACTCATTCAAATCATTCTTTCATTAGGAAATTAGTGTACTAAAAAATGAGCTATAGTATTTATGACTTGTGAATAGTGTGGCTTGTTAGAGTTTTTGTTTTTTATATATAGACACACAGATTTTATGATATAGAGGATGCATTCCCATTTAAAGATTCCTGTAAATATGTTAAGAAACACATAAAAATTATATTTAGGATTGATAAAGGAAGTATGTTCTTCAAGAATGTTCATGGTTTTCTTGCCTCAGTAATTCATGACTAACGTTATGACAGAACCAAAACTTATTCCTTAGATAACACATGTAAAGCTGATAGTAGATATGAACGATGATCTGATTAAGAGTACATTCTGTGGCTTTTTCACAGTTACTTTTAAAATGTAGACAGGGGGGAAGCTTCTCAAGGGCCTTCTTCAATCATTATTGAAGAATCTTAGTACCTTTTGTGTTCTAAACGTTCGTGGGTTTTTATTATCGTTCATTGTAATTATTGTACTTCTGTAGTATATGATGGTCCATACACTGTCTCCTTTAATTTTTTAGCATCTTTTCCCTAAATGCATTATGTTTTTCACTTTTACTGTCTATAGAATCAGCTAAACATTACACATGTGATTTTGGATATCCTTGAGCAATGATTTTCACATAAATGCCATTGGACATATAAGCGACATTGTTGAATGTAAAAGATGTATGCATAGGCCGTCTTATTTTCACATAAATCTTTGATTCAGATTCTCTTATCACAAATAAAGAAGTTGATTCTAATAATATGAATCCTTTTGTTGTTACAGAGCTGATCATATTATGAGTTGTTAAATATGTAAATCAGCACTAACCCTATATAACTGCAGAAAAGCTAATTCTGCAAGCTTTGACTGCTGAAGCTAAGGAGAAACTAGAAATGGCTACTTTTTGTGATGCACACCATACTTGAAAATAGTGTAGAGTCAAGTCCATGGATCATGTCAGTATCAAGTACTTGTATTGGATGAAAGAGCACTTCAAGTAATGAATATTAGTTGGATTTCGAAACCCAAAAACAAAAACAAAAAAACCATTTCTCTGAACTATCAAAATAAAATAAAAAATCAAATATTTCCAAAAGAAAATTCGACAATTTTTTCCCTTTTTTTAAAGAAAGCATTCATTTTTCAGTTTGTTTTTTTATTAAAAAAAATAAAAAATACTTCAATTGGTACCCGCAAGAAGTAGGCCAATTCTGCCACTTTTATTGCAGTGCTTGTTACATGCATGTTAGAAGGAAGAAGAAAACCTAATTAAGGAAGAAATGTTATCTTCATTAAGGTTGAAAAAATTATGTCAGAGTCAAGAGTAATGCATTATGTCAGTTGTTATCTTCTATGCAGAGTCATTCATTGAGGCTTAGGCTTTTTAAAAAACTTCATGAGTTCTGTTTGCTTTGAGTTTGACATCCTATGCTTAAGTTTATAAATACCATTTGGTAATAATCTCTTAATAAAGATGTGCATGCTTGCTTTTTTTAACGTTGCTTCTTGCTGGAGATAGCATAAGATGATAT
Organism: Acacia melanoxylon; assembly: GCA_019022615.1. Lineage (NCBI taxonomy): Eukaryota > Viridiplantae > Streptophyta > Magnoliopsida > Fabales > Fabaceae > Acacia > Acacia melanoxylon. Next base: position 22,996,212 of record JAFJYJ010000001.1, on the reverse strand, counting down.
GCCTCCTGAGTAGAAAAAGTTATATTTTCCCAGAAATGGCATAAATTAGTCACAAAAATTCTGTTAAATAGATTACTTATGATAATAGTGTACCTTTATCTGGCAGTGAGGCTTATAACAAGGTATGTGGCCTGTTATTCAATCTTGAGGCCTCTCCTTGATGGATTCACCTCATGCACTTTTTATTGAAGGTAAGAGAAGGTTATAATTAAATCTCTTTTTAGATGTGATACCTCCACCACTAGACATGTTGCATTGACAAATCTAAGAAATATTTTAATTGTAAAGCTATAAAAGGATAGATATAGGTTATTGTACATAGTATACTCTTGGAAACCAGTTTCGTTACCTATTTTTTGAATAGGTAGAATAGGTAGAAAGAGCTCATCTCATTTGGACTGTTCAGATCTACTAGTATCCTTACCTATCTAAAGGAACCAGTTTCTCTACCTATCCTTTAGATAGGTAAAAACTAGGAAGGATAGGTAGAATAGGAAGGGAGAAGTAATCTCATCTTGACGATGAAAAATAAAAAGTAAAAAAAAAAAAAAATAATATAGACTGTCTAGATGATGAGATGAACCCTCTCTAGTGATCCAACCGGTTCCCAAAGTCTTGCTAGAGTTGGTGTGTTTTCTCAGTTAGGAGTAAACAAATCCTGGACCACCGTTTCAAGGTGGTCCAGATGTTCCAGGGGGCACCGCTTGAATTTACCTACCTTTGTGTCGGCTGTCGGTCAGTAATTACTAGAACTGGTGCACATCTCTAGTTACCATTTTTTTCTCATTTTCCAATGGGAAAGATAGTAGAGAAAATTGAGAAAAAGTTCCAATTGAAAATTGTGTTAGTGTGGAAGACCTAAACTAGTACCAGTATTCTTTGGGGTCCGGATCTTCTTATCATCAACTCTCTCCCTATCTTTCATCATCAGCACATCCTGACCGTTGAAAACTTGATCCAAGGGCCCAGAACATATTTTTAAAAAACCGCAAGCGGTTTTTTAAAAAATTTCTCTGGACCTTTAGATCAAGATTTTAACGGTCAAGATGTGATTGTAAGAGACAATGAGAGAGTTGATAATGAGAAAATCCTCTCTTGTGCTCTTTGTACAAAATTTTGAGTGTTGACGTATTTAAAAACTTATCAAGGCTTTCCCATTTGGTAAAATTTTTAATGAGGGACTTTTCTTCAATGTTATCAATATCATATTCTGAAGATAATTAAGTGGGGTCCAAGTGTTGTATAAATTCGGTGGCTCGGGTTAGGCAATTTTCATCTTCTTGTGTAAATTGAGGGGATCTATCTATAATATTTTTCTCTGGTGTATTGGTTAATAACTACTTCCTTCTAACCTTTATATCAAACCGGAAAAAAGTGTCTCCACCTCCTCTCCACTTAATTTTTTCACTATTGGATTGAGTTTTAATAGTTGAGATTTATTCTGTAAAAATATTATTATCATTTAATATTCAATATTAAAATAATATTTTTAATATGTATAAAATCTCAAACATTAAAAGCTAATTAAAATAGGATAAATTAAATAGAGAGGAAGTGAAAAAAGGAATTTTTCCACTATTGGATTGAGTTTTAATGGTTGAGATTTATTCTATAAATATATTATAGTCATTTAATATTCAATATTAAAATAATATTTTTAATATGTATAAAATCTCAACCATTAAAAGCCAATTAAAAGAGGATAAATTAAATAGAGAGGAAGTGAAAACACCCCTTTCCCATAATAAACACATACTAATAATTTTACTGAAATTAAAAAATTAGTTAATCTTTTTAAAATTTCCGTCAGAATGTTATTTTTTCAAAACAAAGAATATTCATGAAAAAAGAATTAAAACTTTTCGACGAAAGATTTTATATAAATAGATTATGGAAAATGTTCTTATATAAGTACCGGAGGAAGTAATTATGCAAGTAACATACAATCAAGCCTATTATGCGCTTGACTAACAAAGACTAAAACATGATTAAATGTTGAAATTGAAGCACCTACACAACGAACACGAGTTGTTGTTGTTGTTTTTTTTTTTTTTAGCTCTATGCTATCAATAACTTGGTGCTGTTTGCCGTACTTGTGATTAGGAAACTATCATAAGCATTTTCAGTCAATTCAGCTGGTTGAATTATCGGCAATGCCAGGAAAAGTCACAGGCTAGAAAAATTCAATTACAATTTATAGACTTTACCACCTATCTTATGTGAGCCTTGAGCACTGGGCCATGATAATAGATTTTGAACATGAGTTAATTATTCTTGAGGTCACAATACTTGGAGGCTGGGGCTTTAAGGGGAATGAGATGTAAACTAAACTATCTGTCTCAACAAGCTGGTTACCTGTAAATCGCACTGATTGTGGGATGTTTGTCGTGGAGAAAAAGGGAACAATATTCTCTTATTGGTTAACTTTCTCCTCATCTTTCATTATCCAATCTAAACCATTGATTTGATTTAATCTTCAGGAGGGAGGTTGTTGATGTGGGCAATTATATCAAATGTATGGTCCAGATTTAATGCCGATGATGGACAATAAGAAAACACCAATAAGAGGATCGGGACTTGAGAAAAAGCTATTATTACTAAAAACAAAAGAGGTATCCATCTTTTATCTTTTTCTTTTTCTTTTTCATCACTGTACCTCTTTAATACATGAAGAGATAAAATTAGCTCTGCTTATTCTTAATATCCCATTTTGTAATCCGCTCCCCCTCCACCCCCCCTTTTTTATTTATTTATAATTACTGTTACTCATTCATTGAAATTTTAATTTATTTTTTATTTTTTGTCATTTCATTCAGTACGCTAAAATGGAGCGCGCCCAAACTTTTATGTGCAGGATGGAAGTTGAAGTTATATAACTGGACATCAGGATTGAGCTCAAGTAAAATTGGGGATGGTAAGAGATGGCCATTACATGAGCAAGTTTCATAAGTTCTTATATAAATGACATGATATTTAACAGTATTGAATAAAAAAAATTAAGTATTATTTGGTCTCTCAATATAATTTTCCCCCCTTTTTATCTAGAAAGTTTGAAATTTAGCTACCATATTGGTATGTGGTAGGTTCATGCTTTGAATGGCTGTAATACAGCATATTGAATGGTATTCCTCGGCCCCGCTTCTTGAATAGTTCAGCTGCAGTACTTGAATAGCTCCTCAATACGATCTCCCTGAAATGAGATTACCAAACAAAACGCTGTCCCTTCGCACACTTGTTTGTCTACTCGAAGAATGGAAAAGAGAATAGACATGCTAGTTAGTGCCTGACATAAAATAAGAGCAAGGTACTGTACATCCCAATATAGGGTGAACTACTTTCTCAAGTCATTGGGTATCCACTTTTCCAGTAAAATCCCTGAAGGCCTCTTGGAATGTAAAGTAACGTGTGGCATTAGATTTGATTGATCGATAGATTCCCTCGGGTCACTTGATCTCAGCTTAAAAGATATGGTTACATTGATTCAGCAGTGTGAATGAGAGTGACAGAGAAAAAGTGAGGCAATGCCACTGAAATTGTTAACATAGGCCGATACAAAAGCAAAACGAGAGTACCCATTAGCATCTTTGCATTTCTAGATAAAGTTGGGAAATGCTAGGTGGGATAATTACAGGTTAGGCTTTGGGAGGATTTGATCACCCCAATGATGAGGGGTTTCGTACGGACGGCCTGTGGTGGTAGCCACCACTAGCCATGTTGAAATGTTGAGGAGAGTAGGAGACTCTTAAACGCGCAGACAAGAAGGGGTGATATGATTATTATTGTTATTAATTGCGCAAGCCACCGCAAACACATACCCAGGTTTGGTGGATTGGGTGCAGAAGCAGATTTCTCAATTGAATTGTGACACGTGTAAGTGCCTCCACGAGGAAGTCATGTGGCAGGGGAGTGTGAGTACCACTCTAGTCATTACTTATAAGTTCACTTTCAGAATAATAAATGATAACGTTACAATTTTACCTTTATTAAATATAGAGAAAAAAGAAAAAGATGAAATATATTCATTTATAAATAAAGATAAAATTGAGAAATTTTATCAATTGGGTCTATATTTATTTATTGAGTTTATCAACAAATTAATTAATTTAGACTGATCAGACTAACAGTGAAGTTGTGAAGTGTGCAGTGAAGAAGATGCTTCTGTCCGTCCCGGACTCACAGGGGGAGGTTTGGTGACAGTCCTTTAACCTTTGACGTCGCTGGCAGTTGCAGAAAAGATAGTGACTACTCGGTGCAACCCATTGGCTGCTACTACCAAGTACGTCTCCCTTCTTTTTCCCCTTCACTGACTAGGTCCATATAAAGCAAGCAAGGAAAAAAAAGAGAGAAATAGTACCATATGGGACACCTTTTGATAGTGGCCTAACCTTGTGTTCCCACTAACCACCAATTTGCGTTAACTTGTATTATTAGTATTATTTTAACTTTTTTTTACTCCCTTCCCACGCTATTGGTATTAAGTTATATTACTTCAACTCTGCTGCTAGCTAACAATGCGCCAATTATTAGCAACTCCTTGCAGAGATTTTTCTGAACAAGTGATCATGAAAATTCTTATTTTTTATTGTGTGTGGGGGTGAGATATTTCATATTTGAGCAACTTGTATTCAATTCCAATAATTGAGAAAAAGGGTGAGGGGAGTGGTTATATCCCTTGTTTCTCTTTTTGTTTGCTAATTGAACAGAAAACAGTTCTGCACAATGTTTGAAAGTATTGATCGTAACCTACCACTGAATTACAGTCATGAAGGGCCCATTATTAAGGACAAGAGGTAATACTGTTAAGGATGGAGTGGGGTCGCTCTGCGTTGGGCTATGGCCCACACAACTTAGCAACCTAATTGGATATATGCATCTGAAGGTACGTAACCCCCCCTAAACTCATAAAACCCCGTAGCATGTACCATATACATCACGTAAGCGTCAACTTACGTCTCATCATATCATCACGATGATCACCAATTTGGAACACAAAGCTTTGATGGGCCTGATAATTGGAAGATGCAAAAGTTTTCAATCGGCACTAAGAAAATATGTGCCCCGAGATTGTCATATTTTCAAATGTTCCATTTCTTGTTCACTCACAGAGAAACAAAGAGTATCTCGCTTACATTATGACCATACCTCCCATGTGCCTTCCATTCTGTAAAGAGATTTTCTTTTCCATTTTTTATTTAAAGAAAAAACCAGATATATGTTAGTGCTATATTGTTTTGACATGAAATGGCTTCACTATTTATATCCCGTTTCTTTGAACAGAATCATCAGGTCAGTTTTAGTTCTAGAAAACTGATAACTGTGGTTGTCGTGGTATAGAAACCGTAATAACCTTCAATGGTTATTATCTGAATGTACGAGTTAATTACTCTAGAAAAAGGCACCAGCTGGGGAAATTTGTAAAGGGTCTAATGTTAGCACCGAGGCTGTTAAAGGATTTGGAAGATGAAAAAACAAAGAATTGTTGGTAGTTAGGGGGAAGGTGTGAAGAGTTCTCAAGGAATATTGATTGTTTGTTTCTTTTAGAAGCATTTTAGTGATAAGGATGCACCCCTAAGTTAGAGGGTAGGAAGTGAGAGAGAGGCTTTTCTTGGACCTCCGTTTATACATTGCAAAGGGGGAAGGAGAAAGAGGGTGTGGGACTTTATGAGAGAATGATCAAATGTCTCTATCTTGAGGTGTGCCCCACATATCTCAGTCACGTTGTCCTCAAGCAGAGAGTTATTAGATGCCTATTCCATCTCTCTATCATTGCAAGTCCCTGACAGTTCTCTGTAGTCTAAAGAAGTTATCATCATCAAGAGAGGTCCTCGTCGTAACCCCACCCCCACAACCCTCAAGAGTTGCAATCATTTCAATTTTTACTTGGACAACTTCATATGTGATCTAAGCTCCTCTACTACTACATCAAATCATTAATCTAAACTAAACGTTAACTTTGCTTGATCTGACAATAATATAAAAGAGAACACACTTAATTATTAGGCTAGACGGCTGTCGTTAAAAATGCTAACTTTCTTCAACCGCCTTCCTGTTTCCAAACCTCAGACCTAGCTATCTCCATGTTTCACGGCTGAAAGTAAATCTAAAACCATTGTAAGATGCACAACAAATTGAATTAGAGAGGCCAGATAATTATTTGAAAGCTTGGGGGGCACTATATGTTTCATGCGGATAATACACCTAACATGTCTAGTTAAAGGTAACATTACAGCCAAGAAGTGGACCTACTTTACTCAACTAGTTCTGTTTTCTATTTGTCCAAATGGACAATGATGGGTGATGTTCTGATAAGGCTATAGTGGCTTAGCTAGTGCTAAGTAGTTGAGGGTAGTGATGGAGGAAAATATTTGTTAAAGCCTTGAGAAAAAGTTAGGTTTTGATGAGTTGAACATCTGTAACACATTAACAGCGCTGGTACGACCCTCCTCTTTATCTGATGAATCATCACCCATGCAATAGCTTGACAAATCACTAGTGGTGGTTACATTTTGATACTGAAAGCTTGATCAATCACTTTCTGTTTGACTAACATAAACAAAAGGGATTGCTTTTTTGGTTTTTAAATCAAATGGTGCTAGCTAGTTGCCATGAGTGTGGCCTAATTGGATGGCATAGATTGAATGTAAACTTTGATGTATACCCACATTAGAGATATGTACTCTGTACTGTTTTGATCGTGGTGGAGGTTCCAGAAATGTCTGAGCATGGGAAAGAAGTTGAGGATTTTTTTTTTCTTTTTTTAAATAATGGAAAAGACTCAGTTTCTACACAGCATTTAAAAAGCTTAAGGAAAAAAAAAAAGAGAGACTGAATATAATATAAAGAAACTGACTTTCTTTTGGTTATCTTCTTTTTTCCTTTTGGTTTTAATTTGGATGGCTGCTAGCTTAGTTGGTAGGCAAGGCTTTTCTTAGCCAAGATTGTGACTTGCAAATAGCAATGCCTTCACGTGATTGCCTTGGATGTTTTCTCTCTGAAAAAACTACCAAGTCCCAGATTTTTAATATACATTTGACTGGCTTGGACTTTTCTGCATCTACATTCTTACCCAATATAATTTCTTGAAGCTTGATCTGGGAACTTATTAATTTATCCCCTTTTGTAATTAATCCCATTAATGATATCCCTTTATGATTAAACCAGTGTTAAAATCATGCATACTCCTAGCTATGATCATCATCATAGAACGTGCATCTATATGCATTAATTAGATTATATACTGCCTCCGGTCATAATTATAAGATCTAATTGATTTTTTTGGAGAGATTAAGGAAGCTAAATAAGTTACTTAATCATTTCATATGTTGTATTTTATTAGATTATATATTAGTTTATTAGTCAAACTATTTAGTTTGAAGAAAAAAAAATAAAAAAATAATACTCTAAGCTAATTTAATTAACTTCTTTAATCTCTCCTAAAAAGTTAACTAGGTCTTATAATTAGGACCGGAGGGAATAATTTATAGTTCTAAAATCAATAATGTTTATTACTAAATCTTTATTTTTTTTAAGGTGCCCTACAAATTGTGAGCCATAAAAAGTCGTGGCATCCAGCTCAATACTTCACAATGGAGTGACTTTCCGTTTTTTGTTTACAGCTTTCCACCAATATTTGTTGGCTGCAAGAACTGGGAAAAAGGGTATGCGTTCTAACTTTTCCCACCCACCGCAATGCCCAGTATTAATTATTTAAAGTTATGGTAATTTAATTAATTTAAAGAAAATTATATTGAAATCCAAGGCTTTATAAGGACTTGTTTCTTTCTTGTTTTTAATTTCTGCCCTTTCGGTTACAGCAATATATTCTGTGGCATTTGTTTCATATAGAATATCTTGAATCCTTTGAATATGACAAATGTAATCCTAAAATCTTTAGATTTTGCTCATATACCCATATAGTAAACACTAACCTTGAAATCTATTCCCAACAATATAATGATAGTGAGAGAGTAAACATTAATACCATAATTTAGATTTTATAATAAATTAAATGCTATTAAGTGCTTCTATTGGTACATGTAAATTAGTTAAAAACATGGTTCTCAGACCCAGACCGGGAACCGGTGGGTAAACCGGTCCGGTCCGGGGGCAAACCGGTTCACTTTTTTTTTTTTTTAAAAAAAATAATAATAAAATGATTTTTTTTCTTTAGAATTTTATATTAATAACCCTAAAATCTTCCATTTTTCACCGGTTTGACTCCGGCCTGACCCACTGACCCTTGACTCAGTACCTAGATCGGTCTAGTGACCGGTCCGGGTTTCATAACCTTGGTTAAAAATGACTTATTTTTAAAATCAAAGAGATTATATGTAATACGCAAAAACAAAGTAATGTAACACTATTTTGGACTAATAAATAATGCATCAAAATCAGACTAGTTATTGAGAAAAGTCACTTATAATGAATGGTAGTTAAAGTAAGTAGATTGGAGTCAGTTCTCTCTAATAATATCGAAGATTTGAACTTTATAAATGAAAAAAATATATATATTAAAAGATGTGTCTGCAATTAAACTGATGATGCTTGAAAATAATCTCTCATAATGCTATGATAGATGTATAAAAAGAGCAGATCACTCATAAATATTTTTATTTTTTTTGAGTGGAAATCACTCATAAATAATTTGTTGGTTGGTATATATATACTACAAAATATAACAACTCTTTCATGGAAAAATTTTAATTACAAAATCCATCGCAAAAAAAAATTTACAATGGATTTTGTGATTGAAATTTTGAAAATCTGTGCCCTTGTTTGTGACACCGCAGTTATAATTACTCATATTATTTTTTGTTTGGTGTATGTATTCTAAGAGTTTGAAGTTTCCGTATATATAAATCTAATCTACACTTTACTACTTTTTTTTTTTTTTTTTTATACAGAAGCTTTATTTGGCCAAAGTTTAATTCTTTGAGTGTGTCATTCTTCTTCCTTTATACTGTTATCTCCTCATCTCCTTACTATTTTCGAAATCTACTGTATACGTACTTAATATACTACTACTCTTTTCGGAGCAAACATTTGTTTCTTTCTTGAACACTTTCGTTTTTATACTCTATGTCTCCTTCCTTCATAACTTTATTTTGCTTCCGCTTAACGAGACTTGACCATACAAAAGAAAAAGAGATTTATTTGTCGACTGAAAAAATTGATATTTTAAATTTTATTCTTTGAAATGACTTTGATAATCACGGTTTTGCTATATCTTAGACAAAGTATAATATCTTTTTTATGTCACCATTATTTTCTCTTCATCTAATAATTAATTAATTTTTTTTGCACGGAAAAGAGACAATAATAAGAGAGGTTTGCCTTCGCTATATACCCATTTCAAGAAGTTTGTATTTCTATCATTTAAATTTTTACTAGATGCGTGAAGGATTTATTATTATTATTATTTTGTTGTTGCATGGCTTATCTGGCTAAGGTTTTTATTTTGCTAGCAGCATATATATTGATTGAATATAAAAACTAATTTTTATGCCTATAATCAATTGCATGATTTGAATCCATATATATTAACTATATTTGACTTTGAGCCATGTTTATTTTAAGCATTGAGACACTACGTTTCATATATATGTGTGTGTGTGTTAAGCTGATCTTTTTAAATCCTTTTTCCCTAAAAAGTTAAATTAAGCTCCAGAAGATTGTAGAATATTGATCATTCATAAATTAAAGCTAATCCCTTCAAATGATAAACAAGATAAGATATTAATTTCCACATTATATTCAAGCTTCTGCAAGACAAATTGAAATCAAACTCTATTCAGTGAAACTTCCACACCAAATAAAACATAATAAAATATTTGAACCTGAGCCAGTCTTGAGCTGCACAAGGTACAAACGTAGGCAGAGTTTCATTTTTGAGTACTATAGGAGTGGGTGTAGATTTTCCAAAATATATAAATTATTAATAGAATTAGGAGATCAATAATAAGAACAAAAATCGACAATAATGTTGGGAAATGTGGGACCCCTGTTATTATATTCATAAAATCACAAGGCAGATACAAATCAGTTAGTTAAGGAGATAAGAAATTCCATCACTTCAAGGAAAACCCTGAAATTTAGATAGATATATAGATGTCACGAGATAGCCAATTAACAAAGCAATACGTGTCTGCTTCTTTAATTTAGACAAATAAAGCCATTCTAATGCAATTAATTATCCCATAAAATATGCCACCAAACATTCCAAAAGCAATATCAAATTACAGAACTCTTGTTCCTGACCTAGTTCTTTCTTTTTGCTCGAGCTGACCTAGTTCTTTCTAGTATAACATATATATAAATTAATATTTGAGCAATGAGCTTGAGGTTGATGAAGATACGGTTCTTTTGCCTGCTTAGAAGTGTGCATTTACTAGATACAATGTTTTATTGTCCGGTTATGTGCTCCTAAAAGACACATTATAGAAATCCCACTTTTTGATTAATTAATTAATTAATGTTTCTTGTTTCTGCTGATCTGATCAAGTATTGGGTTCCTTTTTTTTATTAATATTATCAAATTATGGGACATTGGGAAGGATGGGAGGGCACAGAGATTCCAGTTCCTTTAATTGAAGAAAGGGATGGGACATAATCCTTCCAACACCTGTGTACCTTGACCAAGACTCTTGTGCTATTATTTTCTCCCATACCAACTTCGTCTACTTATATATTAATTAATTCATTATTTCGTCTCCTTCTCTCTAAATTGATTATTAATTAAATATATTTCTTTGAGTGGGTTTTTTATTTTTTTCCTCTAAAGAGAACAAGATGCCAATATATTGTGTCCACTGGAGGCATCTCTTAACTTCAATAAAATCCAAAGCTCATTCCACTGTAGCCCCCAGCACCTTGCTTTTGCTTACATCAGTCTCTTCAGAGTCTGTCCCCAACTCTATACTATCTTTTTCTCCTCAGGAATCGTACATCTTGCATTATGGACAATTTATCTCTCTCCTCTCTCTCTCTCTCTCATACATACACATGTACACACATACACATACATATATACGTTCAGGGGGGAGACAGGCACAAGCGTTGTACATTGTATAGAAATAATCCGTATAGGAAATCATGGAGATAGCAATGTCTGTCACTATCAAGAAACATATTATTAAGGGTCTATTTGAACGTGGGAAAAACATGAACTTTTATCATAAACTTATTTCATATTCTATAAATTATGTTGGAAAAACAACTTCTACTACTGATCAGAAATGTTAGGTTTTGAGGCAATTCTGCATCGTTAATAACAGCTGGAGATATGTGTGTGTGTGAGGAGAGAGTTTCTTGTTAATGGATGGTCAAAGGTGAAGAGCATTATGGCCTGTCAATCTTTTCTGGTGTGTCAGAGCGGGGAAATAAAAAATAATAATGAACTCTCCTTTTAGTCATTATGTAACTTACAGATTGTGTGCAGACTGAAATTATAGATACCAACTTCTGAAAGAATGAGAGAGAGAGAGAGAGAGAGAGAGAGAGAGAGAGAGAGAGAGAGAGAGAGAGAGAGAGAGAGAGAGAGAGATTGTGTTGTTGATCTTTGTTCCTGCAAATGTTGATCATTTCATGATTTCAGTTAGGAAAGTTCACCTGATGATTTAGGTTACCAATTACAATCTGTTTAGTACTATAGTGTCATTTTATGTACCATGGCCATGTCTTCCCGAGCTCCTAATCATTTCGTTTAGTACGAAATACAGAGATTTTCGTATAAAGCATATATCTGAGAAGCTGAGAGGAATACACACGCACACACGATGCATTATTATAAATTAACTTGGAGTAGTCTCAGACTTGATTAGTTGTTGTTATTACACTACTGTAGCACCGGATCCAATCATCTGAATCAAGAAGTTTACTATTGTATACATATATAGATGCTTTTAGGTTTAAGAAATAAAAACAGTAGAACTGTCCTACAAGAAGTTATGGTGAAGTTAATTAGGTTTATGATTAATTCTTGATTTCTTATTTGGTTAAGAAAATAACAGATATTCCTCCTATGTCTAGTGTAAGCTACTTAGATAACTCTTCGTACATTTTAGGTGGCCTGCCTTATATATGTCAACCAAATTTTAGTAAACATGGTGGTTTATATGAGACATAAATTTTTATTCGGTGACATCCCGAATTCTACTAATATATATGTTGATAATTAACCAAAAATAATAAATCATAATACCTAAAAAAATTAAACCATAACACTGTACTTTGTGTGTGGGTGTAGGTGGGTGTTAGCAACAATGGATAATTTACAGTATGTCACAGTAAAGCAAAGTACCCCTTGTTTCTTTGGCTGATTTTAGTAGTTTTATTGCTGCATTATTATTATTACTTGCTAGCTACTGAGGAATTGGTATACAACAGTTATTTGAAGGTTGATATTTCGCTTTCACCTACGGATATTTTGGCAGTGGTTGGACCCATTATATATCTTGTTACCTAGCTAGCTGCAGATAATAACCGACGACCATAATATTATGAAGAAACTAAACCCAGGAAGGAAAAATAAATAAATAAACAAAAAAAAAAATCGAATATAAGATATATATATATATATATATATATATATTTATATATATATAAACATGCGCTGCCAAAATTTATGGCCTGTAAGGTTCTGGTTGAGTTGAATAAATGATAGTGGTATATAGGAAGTTTTCCTGGGACTGGAATCATGAGCACTAATATGTCAGGAAACAGACCGGTAAGCCATGAACACACACACACACACACATTGCTGCATTGGGGTTCAGAGAAATGAAAGATACTAGTCATCAAAGAAATGGCGCTAATTAAGTACCGCACGATTCATGATTTTGTGCAAGAACATATATATATATATATATATATCACACACATTTACGTTTGGCCTCTGTTGGTGATAGAAGGTTCATGAATTTGGGTGAAGATTAGTAATCTTCTATGGGAAGACATTGAAAATGAGACTTTGGGAACCGGGAAGGAAAACGGGGGGTGGGTCCTTCAGAAAATATTTTTGGAAAATTGGAAACCTATGATTCGTTATATTAATTTCACCCACCCAAGTGAGTGTGTGTGTGTGTGTGTGTGTGTGAGAGAGAGAGAGAGAGAGTGAGAGAGAGGAGGGGGTATAAATGTGAGTTTCCTTGTCCCTTGTTGGTGGGTTTATATAAAGCAGGATAGGATGTTGCAGTTTGCCCACTATTAAAGATAGCTATAGATAATTAAGGGTTGAAAGTGAGAGAGAGAGATCAGACATACATCAGTCCCTATAATTGATTATTATTGCTGTGAGAGATTTTTTATGGAAGAACATCTGAGTCCACTTGCTGTTACTCATCTTCTTCAACACACTCTCAGAAGCTTGTGCATTCATGAAAATTCCCAATGGGTTTATGCAGTCTTCTGGAGGATCTTGCCCAGAAACTACCCACCTCCTAAGTAAGGAGAGAGAAAGGATGGATATTATTGTAGCATCAATTCTTGAGAAAACAGTCCAAAAAAACAAAAAAGAAGATCACAGAAACAGTTTCTTTTCACTTCAGTCACACAAATCAAACATTCTCATGGGCTAGTGACATGTTTCTTAATTCATTTTCCATATGATTTGGATAGTTCGTATATATGTATTATTATGATGTTCAGTTCTTGTTCCTTCTTGATAGGTGGGAAGGTCAAGGGGCTTGTGATAGATCAAGAGGAAACAGAAGGAACTGGTATAGTTTTCTGTGTTATATAGCTTCGTCGTCGTTTTGTGATATTGTTGTTTGCTTTTGTGAAGCATGTACGATTGCATTGGTTAAGCTTGCACTTTGAACACACACCATTAATGCAGGATTTTGGTCTGGGAAGATGGTTTCTGCAACTTTGCTGCTTCATCAGCGCCTGAAATCAGCTCCGGCGAGTGCCCTGGTTCGTCGGTATACAACGACTGTGAATTCCAGCACTACCAAGGACTGCAACCAGAGCTTTTCTTCAAGATGTCACATGAGATCTATAACTATGGAGAAGGGTACTTACATTAATTATTATTACCAATCATCAGAACAATATGGATATCTAGATTTGATTTTAATTTATGAGATTTTATAGCGGAAGAGAGGGGTTAATTTATTAAAGCCTATATATATATATGGTTCAGGTTGATAGGAAAAGTTGCTGCAGACCACAGTCACAAATGGATATACAAAGAACCAAATGATCAAGAAATCAACTTCTTGTCAGCGTGGCACAATTCAGCAGACTCGGTTAGGAAAAATCCCATCTTGCTCGTGATTTAGTAACACTACTACTGATATTATTGTCTATTTGCTTACTGATATTAATCTCTCATAAGCTTGTGATTTCATGTTTAATTTGCTTCATGCTGCGAGCTAAATCCGTGTTTCCTATATATTATATGATTTCACTCTTCAAAACTTGCTTCCACACAAAGAAAACAAAAGAAAAAAACAGTCTGGCATCCTCATTATATATGTTCTTTTTTACAGCAGCCAAGGACATGGGAAGCCCAGTTCCAGTCTGGTATAAAGGTATGCATATATATATATATATATATATATATATATATATATATATATATATATATATATATATATATATATATATATATAGTCAGATGATACTCATATACGTATACATAAAACCTCCTTAGCTTTTAGCTAAAAGATCTATCTCCTTTCATTAATTGATTCAAATTCAATCATATTATATATATGTCTTGCAGACCATAGCCCTCATCGCCGTAAGAGAAGGTGTTGTTCAACTGGGAGCCGTTCACAAGGTAAAACTAAACGCACACTATATATATCTCTTGGGATTCACACACGCACACGCAAACACTAAAAGTAAACACACACACTATCTCTTGAGAATAGTCTATCACTTTCTTACACACACTCTCACTAAAGTATATAGAACTGAAGCATCATCATATCGAGTCCATTTTGTTTTTTCTCTGGTGGCACTGAAGGTCATTGAAGACTTGAGCTACGTGGTACTTCTGAGGAAAAAGTTCAGCTACATTGAGAGCATCCCAGGCGTGCTGTTGCCTCACCCATCATCTTCTGCTGCATACCCTTACAACAAGGTTGAAGGGTATGGATCAATCCCAATAGAACAATGGCAATATTTCCAAGGAAGTCCTCTGGCCGCCACCGCAGCACCACCACCGCTACCTGAGCTATATGACCACTTCAACCACCATCATCATCAGTCTCTGAAAATCACTCCTTCAATGAGCAGCCTTGAGGCACTTCTCTCTAAGCTTCCCTCAGTGGTACCACCACCACCACAAACAACAACACCACAGAATCTTGTGTTATCCTCCAATCATCATCATCATCACCAAATTAGGCCCTTAGAGTTCATGGGAATGCAAAAACCAGCAAAAGAAGAGATTGATGATGATCAGGAGGTATATAGGCCTGAGCTTGATGTGGGTGAGAGCAGTAGTTCTCTACCAGAAGGATACAGTCAGCAGCAGCAGCATTTCCAAGATCAGAATTTGACAAGTAATGGAGCCAATCATGGGTTTTGATATGAGTATAATAACAACAACGATGATAATGATAATAATAATCAAAACCCAGATAGGGCAATAATTAGCATATCATCATGCATATGTTTTAGACTAGCTTGAGGTGGAAGAAATGAAGATGATCGATCCCAAGTCCTAAGAGTATTGTAGCGAAGAGTTTGTTAGGTTCAGCTTTATTATCACGAGGGCTAGTTTATAATTTCTTTTAAGCTTTAATATAATATGGCAAGGAACTTTGCATTTTAATGCATGCATGCGCATTTGGAGATGCACAGGTTTATGGAAGTGTGAGAGATAATGGTGTGTGTTACGCTCACACGCCCAAGTGAAGCAGATATATACAAGTGTAGCACAATGTGGTTCAAAAATCTAAGAACTTGTGCAACCTCGAGCTTATGACTGAGGGGAAGAACTATATTATATTGAAATCGAATATACGTATGGTCTAAAACGAAGTTACTGTGTGTGCCTATAATAATACACGATCTTGAATTATTGAAACGTATAATGTGACGAATGTAAATGATAGGGAAAAAAATGTGAAAGGACCATTGCCTAGGGTGAGGTGAAAGGAGAGAGTTCATAGAGAGACTCTGTGTGTACGTGTGTGTGTCTGAGAGAGAGAGAGAGAGAGAATTATATCACCGTTGCCACGTGCAATATTGGACTATAGTGGCATATCCTTGTCCAGAAGATGACTCCAATTAGTGCTTTAAATTCAATGACTGGAAAAAGAAAATCTCAACATGGATAGATCATCACTAATATATCGTACTTGATGATTAAAGTTCAATTAAGTTATTGATTAACATTAAGAAAATATGCTTATTGCATCAAGAATGGGGTCGTTAAATGGTGGATTTTCCTTTTGTATATATATAAAAAATACATGACGCCACAAGTTTAAATTTTTGTGAATGCAAAATAGGTCTTTAAGAAAGAGTGTGTTTCCTCAATTAGGTGCAATAATGCTCGAATCCAACCTAGTCATACAGTGATATTAAAACAATATGAGGGTTAACTACATAATCCTGATGCATGGTCTGTGGAAGTTGTTGCCATAGCGAGGAGGAAGCTTTGACCAAAAATTAAAAGAGGCCAGCCGTGGGAGGTTTTAGAGCATGTCATCTTCATCAAACCTGCTCAAGTTAGATATGACTTCTAAAGATTGAAGAGATGAACCAGTTGTCCTTATCCAGAGTTATAGACATTATCACGACTAAATCCCATAAGAACATCAAATTACTAAAAAGTTTTAAGGGATCCGTTGGAGATTTATTGGAATTGTGAAATGACTAGTTTACACTGACTTGTCGTTAATGATATATTGACTTGTCAATTGATACACCATGACTTGTCAATGTGACACTAATAACAAGTCATTGTAAACTTGTCTTTTCATATTTCTAATGAATTGCCCACATGCTTCTTGGGATTTCATAGTAATTTGATAATTTCATAGGATTGGATTGTAATAATTTGTCTTCTTTGAGACTTTGATATAATTATCCCTATATCTTTTACAATTTAGTTGATATCGTAGCATTTTTATTTTAAAAAAAAACTATTCAATTTATATTTGTGGCAGGAATGGTACAACCGAGGCTATTTATATACTGAAAGACTAATGAAAAATCATCGAAGTAAAGAAAAAACTTGCATATGATTTTCTTTGACAATGAAAAAGCCTATAATCGAGTTCCAATAGAAAACTGCTATAGAAAGCCCTAAAAAAAGAAAAGTTCAGGATGCATATGTGTGAGAGAGAGAGAGAGAGAGAGAGAGAGAGAGAGAGAGAGAGAAGGCAACAACTAGTATGAAAACACTTGAAATTGAGACAAATGACTTCACTAGTAGGATTGATCTACATTAGTTATCATACTTAAGTTCTAAATGCTTTGTTTGAGTTGATTTTAGATATTTCAACTATGTAATCATACAAGAAAATCTCAAGTGCATGCTCTGCGGATATAGTCCTGATTTTGAAATAATAAAAAAAGATTCACTCTAAATTTGGGTTATGAAGACAAGCTTTGGAATCAAAAAGTTTATACTCTAAGAGAAAAATAGAATATATGCATTCTATGTTCGAGAAGAAGCAAGTTAAAAATTATTGCATGTCAAAATCAGAGATCAGACTGTCTCAGGTTTATTAACTAAAGTTCAAGTATCTAGAGTCAATAATACAAAATGACAGTAACATTTATAAGGATGTTAGGCATATAGTAGTTGGTTGGGTAGTTGAAATTTAATACAAGATATATTTGGATATATATTTGAAGAGTTAATCTTAATTTTAAATATAAAATATATTTTTTATACTTGTCAATTTTTTTCTAATTTTCCGTATTGATGATCTTTTAACAATAATCAAGGAAGATGGGGAATGATGAAATTAAGAAAGATGACTATGATGTTTTTAAAAATATTTATCACATTAACTAACTTCTTTAATATAATATAATTAAATAAATACTTATATTAGAGACCAGATGGAGTATTTGTGATTTGCATGGTACCTACTAAACTTAAAGGTAAGTTTTATAGAATTGTTCTAAGATTGACAATGTTGTATGCAGTGGATGTTACGTATTGAAGGGACAATATGGGGTACAAATATAATAACGATTGGATGGATGTGTTGTTATATAAAACAAGATTCTCAATAATTATATTTTGGGTTATAGTTTAAAAATATCCATGAATTTTTAGTTAAAGTGCACTTTAACATAAATACCGGTGCACATTAGGTGTCCATTCTTAAGTGTCCAATTATGTGAGCATATATATATATATTTAGATTTAAATTATATGCTGTTTTTTTGAATTTTTTTTTTTCACCCAATATCTTAAATTAATGAGTTTCATTAAGCAAGTTGTAAGGGACTCTTTTTTTCTCTCTACCACATCGCATCAATACCAGATCTTCAAGCCAAGAAGAGGCCATTGACGTCCTAAAAGAAGCTTTCGGCCTTCACCTGTGACAAGACAACAATTTTGAAGCCTTAGGCTTAAAAGAGCTCTGAGATGATAGTAGTTGTGGTCCACAGGTAGACGACGGTGGAGCTTCTGCAAATTGGAGCTGCAATGAGAGAGGAAGTGAATGAGAGCATATCTCATCTTACACCATCCAAACCAGAAGGGAATTTAGAAATTGACAAGATGACCCCATCAAGGTCTCAACTCAATTTCTTCAAGATTTTGCAACCCCAACTCTGAAATTGATCAGCTAAACGACACAAATTAAATTAAATACTATCAGCTCCACACCCTTGTTCCCTTCCACCCAGATCCTCAACAGCCTCCCTCCAGTGTTGCCTTTGTATACAATGTCGATAAGCCTCCACAGTTTATTCAAACCATGAGCTTTAATGGCACACTGACCTTGTACCCAGCTCTCACCGGCCTTCTCATATCCCAACTCCCTTGCGGCAACTTCAGCATCTCTTTCTTTCCCAAAAAAAATCGATGCTTATAGCCAACTTCGACCATTAAAAGAACATTTGGGTATTTAGGCTTCATTTCCGCCACTTGCTGATTTAACGTCAAAGGAAGGTTCGACCTGGGGAGATTTAACACAGAAAGGTCAAGACACGAGGTGGAGAGAGTTTAGAGAGGAGAGAGGAGAGAGGAGAGCGATGGGGACTGCCACGTGGAAAATTATTAACCCACGTCACTCTTCAGTCAAACCTTGTATTATTAACAGTCAAACGACAATGGCAATTTTTCCCTCATTTTCAAAGTTTAATAATAGCATTTCGGAATTCTAAAAAATATATTTGATGTTAGATGCACTTTCTGTGAAAGTTTTGTTACGCATTAACCCTTAAATTTAGGAAAAAAAGTTCACATGAACCCTACTGAAATAATGAGTATTTAGGGTGATTTGGAAATTTGCAAAGCACTAAAGAGAAAGATTAAGCAAATGGCCTTTAACAAGTTTGTTTGTTTTTTAATAAAAAAAAAAGAGAAGATTATATATACTTTGAAAAGAGAACAAATTATGATTTACACAACTTGATAGAGATTCTACATAATTTCCTTCATTTTCTTCTGAAAAAAACAAATCATATAAAATGTGAAAATAAGAATGCTTATATAATTTAACAATTTTAATAATAAAAAAATTAGTCCAAAAAATGTAGAGGATGTTCATATAGTTTTAGTAAAATGAATATTGCATGTGCTAACGACGTTAAGAAGCTGTCTCCAATTCAACAAACGAGATGCCTAATTTTGAATTTCGTGTAAACATTTCATGATTATTATGGTCAGCTTTGTCAGAGGTTTGGGGTCCTCTTGGACAGTACAAATAGTTTAAAGGATCTTTAAAGAAAGATCTTCAAAACCTCATCGCCTGCTGCTGATAGAGAATATATCGTCTGGTACAAAAGTTTAGATGCAAACTGAAAAATGGTAAGATTTCAGATTTCCTCTAGGAAATTGGTGTAAAGCACCCACAACAAATAATCTAAAGGAAATTCAACAGTAACAAAAAATAATATTACTTGAAGAATCCTCTCTATTCAATCCTAATAACACAAACACTACAAGACAAAATGCACAGTTTGGTTAAAACAGTGATCTACATCCAAATGAGGTCTAAAATCAAACAGGCAAAATTGATTTTGGTTGGATTTATGATTAATGTATACAAACAGTATATATAAAGAATGAAATGACAGATGGAGTGTGTGCTTCAACAGTTTTCAGAAGAAATGATCAATGGAAGGCTGCAACTTCATCACTGAAGAGTTTGAGTAGGTTCTCAATACTCATAACCTTGTGATCTGAGTTATCTCTAACACGTACACTTACCTGGAAAATAAGCCAATGTTTAACTTCCTGATTGTCTAAGGAGTAACAAGAATAAGGATGAAGTAATGATTGTCACACTATAAATTACCATCAAAATTAATGAAAATAAGCCCTGTTTTTATTCAGGACAGTTTAAAAAACAAAAAGAAACGAAAGGAAGAAAACTAAGAGAAACAATCACATATGATAAGGATACTGCTGGAGACTTAATAGTACCTAGGTGGGATGGGAAACCCTACCCCAAAAATTAGTTGTTGAGTTGGGAGAACCAACCCATTTAAATACCCATTAAGGCCTTGTTTGTCACGCTGGACTGAGGCTAGAGAAAGGGAACTTGACAGGGTTCCTTCCAATTTAACAAGTTTGGCGCGCGTCTCTACTAGGAAGATGAGTTCCCGCCTTGGCCAAAGTTCCCTTAAACGTGGGAACCTTCATTCCATCCGAAAGTGACGGGATAGCTCAAATGTTCTCGGGAGAGTGAAATAATGGGACAAAAATGCCCCTAAAAAATTTTGGATCTGTTTTAAACAACGAGCAAACGAGGAGGGAGTGAGCGATCGAGGAGCTTGACGAAGCGGTGAAGGTTGGAATGAGAGTCGAAGTTGGAGGCGAAGGAGAAGTTGAACGCAGTCGAAGTTGGAGCCGAAACCGAAAGTTGAAAGCTGCCATCGAGGTAAGTGGCAATGGGTATGAATTTTTGACTGATTTACGGGTTTGTGTATAAAGCTTGCGGATGCCCTGTTTCTTCGAGTTGGGTACATAGTGAGAGATAATCCACTAAGAAGCAACAAGGGTGACATTTTTTAATGCATGTTTGGAATGGGTATTTTTGTGAGTTCTGTGATGGTGAGATTTTTACATCTCAACCTTAACACGATTTGGTTTAGGGTTCGTTTATGTCCCACTGCGAAAACACAAAATTCAGTTATCATATTTCTTGTTTTTATTTTATTTTAGGGGCATTGTGGGAATTTCACCTCATCTTCTCACTTAACCAACACTCAATTCTTCATACCAAACATTTCATTTTCCCTCAACTTAAGTTTCATTCCCTAGTATGCCAAACAGCTCACATTTTTAAGTTCCTCCTAATCCTCTTTTCCTTTCCTTTCATTTCCTTTCCTTTCCTTCCTCAAATCTTCCCTGTACCAAACAGGGCCTAAGTATCCCATTCTGCCAAGTGTAAGACTTGTATCCCATACTACCAAGTCTCTATCAATTGGCCCCACTAGAAAGTCGACGTCCCAGTGGCTGCATTCTTCAACACTTCACTTGGCCTCCTACAATCAAAACCCTCCTTGGGTAGCCCTCTCTTTGAAGAGGTTGACAACCAAGCTCTGATACAAATTGATGGGTACCTTAAGTGGGATGGAGAACCCCACCCCAAAAGCTAACTGTTGAGATGACACAACCAACCCACTTAAATACCCCTTTGAGCATCACATTCTACTCAATCATCCCATACTACCTAATCTTCGTTAGATATCAGACGGAAATGCATAGTAACTGTGGCCAAGGTAACCTAAAGATGATCATTGGACTACTAGGAGATTGTGTCCATTGAAACTCGATGTTTTTCCAGTTAAGCATCCATCAGTACACGTGACCTCTTTAATTTCACTAGATTCCACTGAACCATCTCCAAGATATATAACAACCCCAACTAGAGAGTAACCCAGCAGAATCTTTGATTCAATATTCAATCAAAACTTGATGCCAAAAACATTCTTCTGTTCCCCAAAGATGGCCAAAAGCATTCTATTGAAACATAAGTTAAACGTGTGGAGAATGTTATAGCATGCTGAAAGAAAATAGCTAGCAAACTCAATTTATACTATCAAAGTAACTATCTATTAGGTATAATAAGAAATAGTAAAAACCTGTCCGGTCTTAGCTTCCTCCTCTCCAACCACCAGTATGTAGTTGTACTGTGCTAACTGAGCTTCACGCACCTGAACCAGGCCAGAACTCTACTATCAAACTCAAGTTTCAAATGTTTAGATTAAATTATTAAGACAATGAATAATAAAAAATATGCTATTTAGAAAGAAAGGATAGTATCACCAGACGGTACAGGACATGTAAGCTTCCAAACAGAACCCAAAAGAGGTGGGAAAATCACACCAAGGTTCTAAGGGAACAATAAGGTTACTCTACAACTAAAGCATTATGCCAAATATATCCATTGGTCATAATGACTTTCAAATGCATGGTAGATGCATAATCAATTTTGGTTCTGACAGCTTATAGTGATACGTACCTTCTTCTGAATCTTCCTATCAGTTGTATCAGCGTCAACATGATAACCTGCTTGATGAATCTTATCTCGCACCTAGAAAATTGCAGCAGAAAATGTTAATCAAGAGAACTTGTTTTCTTTCAGGCAATCATAAAAAATGAACAAACAGGGCATTTCCCACCTACTAGAATAGCATGATTATTCCCACAAATTAAAAATAGAAAAATCAACCCACTTTAGCACAACTCAACTATTCAAGGAAGCTTGGTAAAACTTGTGAGCAAGTCAGAAATGGAAAAATATCAAAACAAGGTCAGGACAGTCACAAATTATTAGAGAAACTAGAACACTAGATTTACACAATGATTTGAACTCAGACTTGGATGAACAGAGCCTTTCCAAAGACATAAAGACGGTGATATCAAATTTGAACGAAGAGAATCTCAATATCAATTCAGTCCTATGCCAACCAATAGAAATCTGATTTCATAAATCTAACAAACGAGTACTTCTGATGAGAAATACGAAAATAAAAATGATTCCACATGATACAAGATACAGAAGTGCGCAGTGCCTTTCGTGTTTCTATGATAAGACTATAAGGCAGAGAGCAAAGCCAAATATTTGCAAAGCCAAGCACCTCAATAGCATAAGACTGTGATTTCTCTGACACAGGGCAAAGAATCGCTTGACGAGGGCTGAGCCAGAAGGGCCATTTACCCTTGTAATGCTCCAACAATATAGCAAACATGCGCTCAACAGATCCTAGAATGGCTCTGTGTATCATCACAGGTCTTTCAATTTTGGCTTCATCCTCAGCTGAGTATTCCAACTTAAAACGATCAGGAAGCTGGAAGTCAAGCTGCAAGCAACCATATTCATTTAATCATCAACCAATTAGTTATGCAGCCTGAATCAATATAAATTAAATCAAACAAAGTGAACCTGCAAAGTTGCACACTGGAATTTCCTGTTCAACGCATCAGACACGCTGATATCTATCTTTGGTCCGTAGAATGCACCATCCCCTTCATTTATCTGTGAGATACCCGTAGTACTAACATTAACATTGAGATGATAAAAAGAATAGATGAATAAAGGTTGGAAGAACAGCAGCTGCAATTTGTTCTACTAATCAAGATCAAGAACCCTTCTTGCCACAGCTTTAAGCAGCCAGCTATGCTACTTTTGGCAACCAGGTTTGCAGATCTTAGCTAGTTCCATTTTCCATCCAGATTATTATTTAAGGGCACAATTCATTGAAATTTCACTATGGAGAATTTCCACTCAGAACAAGTGTCTTGTAGAGTGATCACAACACAATTCCTCATAACGGAAAGCGAATTAAATAAATAAAGTCAAGAGAAGGCACAGTATATGTACAAAATATGAACAAATAGGGACAACAGGTTCTATTACAAAAATTACTTTCCAAAGTCAAATATATCATGAAAATCAAGCTAACATATTCGTCCTTTGAAAATCATCAAGCACTAATTAATTTCATGGTTAAGAAAAGAAGAAAACCAATTAGTTTTGACATCATGAAAACCAAAGTAGACCCATTTGTATTTAGTTTTGTTCAGTTTTGAAAATGCTTTGGTGCACCTACTTTCAAAAAGTAAGAAAAAAAAAACATTATTGATTAATGATTGCAAGGATATAAAAAATATTGCACAAAAAGGATTAAAAGGGATTCTTATTCCATCCCTGTAACAAAATGGATCCTGAATGACTTCTAAGAATCCACTATCAAACCAAAGAAAAACCACATTGTAAGTGTTCTAAAACGAATACAAGAGTATATAATTACCTGCCAAGGCTTCCCAAACTCATCTAAGGCTTCTTTAAGTGCAGTTTCAGCCTTCTCCCACGTTGATAAATCTCCAAGGTATTTCTCCGGCCTCTACTCAGATATTCAACACATAAAGAACGGTTAATAATTGTTTAATCAAGCCAAAGAGCAATGAAAATAGGTCAGGACCACAAGAAGAAACTTGAATTTGTTGAAATTGACAAGTCAATGACACTATTTCAATGAAGATGCCATTTGATAGAATATGAAAAGGATGAAAGGAAACTTTCATGGAAAGCAGCATCTATCTAATTTTCTTCGGAACTGCATGAGTTCTTGATGAATCACCCCATCAAATATAGGCATGAATTAAAAATTCTTCAAAACTTAAGATATAAACACTATAGTTTCTTTTCGTACTACATAAACTCCACCTTCCTGCTTCACTGGGCATATTACCATGCACACAATCACCGACCTTGCAAAATAATAGCTATTTTTTTCTCCCTTTTTTTTTTTTTTTTTTTTTTTTTTTTTTTTTGGGGGAGATTTATTAATTTATTTATATATTAAAATTTGATAATCAATAAAAATGGCCACTGAGAATTACAAATAAATACATTATAATCTTGAAAATTAGAAAACACATAAGATTTGTTAATCATCTAGGACAAATTAATGGAAGAAAAAAGGGATCACCAATTTACATCAAGATAGAAGTAAAAATACCGCACAATTGAAACATGAAACAATCACATGATTTCTTTACTTTTAAAAAAAGGGTAAATTATTCTCCCTTTTACTGAGTGATGTCTAGATTAACCTCAGTTATAATGACATACACAAAACCCCCTAGCTAAAATAAAACCAACTTGCCCCCAAGCAAAATATTGATTTCTTGTTAAAAATACAAGTTAATATTCTGTTAAACCTTTTAATACAATGTTCTTTATTTTGAATTGAAAATCATGATTTATTTGTTAAAATCTATTGGTCAAAGACATTTAACATTTGCAATGTATAATTGATAGAAAATAGATATAAAGGTATTTTGGTCAAAATATAAGTAATTTTTGCTTTTTTCATCGTATGGAAAGTCAATGTAGTGCATCTTTTCATTTTGAGTGGTGGTGTGTAGGACTTCAAAATAGAGGAAACAGCTGAGTAATTTGAGCACCTCTCAGGATGAGTTATTTACCAAACAAAAAATACTCCAGATAAACATGAGTGGGTGCATATATTTCACATGAATGAGAAACAGAAAGAGAAAGGGGCGGTCTTCCTAGCAGAGATTATCCAGCACGATTTCAAATTTGTGTCAACTATCATCAAGATGAAATCCCAAAACGTGAGTTGTTTGCCAAATGCAGTTGTGCCTGAACACAGAGACTTCTTGACAACCAGATGGCAATTTTGCAAATCAAAAGAAAAAACTCTTAAGAGCCCAAGGTTCAACTAAGTACTGCTACCATGGTATTAATGATATTAAAATAGGCCAATGGGAAAATTATGAACAGTAAAGAGAAACAGTATACCGTGGAAAGCTTCAGATCATAGGTGAAGCCAAATATGGTGTAGGCATAATTGATAAAATCCAACGCACCTCTTACTTCCTCCTTTACCTGTGAAATGAATCATATTAACAAATCAAAGTTTGACTCACAACAAACAAACAAAAAATTTGCAGTCTAACTTTGAATTTGAACTGACCTGGGACTCCCTACAGAAGATATGGGCATCATCCTGTAAAACATTTGAAGTAAATGATGCTATTATAGTATTGATACCAGTATTTTAAATGCATGAGTTGAAAGATATGGACCACAGGCTTGCTATAGAACTCCAGGAGCAATTGTCCCGTAGTTACAAGAACAAACCCACAGGATACAAACAAAGAATGCAGTAATAAATTAATTTACCAATCACGATTTACAATAAGAAATACCCTAGGTACTTTACTTTTTGACAAATCAAATTCACAAAATCTAAATGAAAACTTCAGCATCATAGGCCTAGATTCTCTAGCATGCTTCAACTAAAACCTACCTACTCTATGACCCGCCTATGGCTTCCCTAGATAAATTTATGACAACATCAGACTTGGCACTTTATATGTGTGAGTAAGCCAATCAAATTGAAAAGCCTTCTTCAGTCGCGAGTAATGCTATAAGCCTTGAACAGAATAATCATACTGAATTGATCGGTATACTATTCACACTAGCAGATTACATATATATACACATGATAGAATCGGCCATTAATTAGGTCCCGATATGATACTATACAAATCAAGAAATAATCAAGATTAATTATCCTAATCACTCCCTATAATTTCGAATCTGAATTTGATCCCTAAGTTTTTTATCTTGCTCCTTAAGTTTTGGGATTCTGCACTCCCCTTCAAGTTGGACTATAGATATCAGTCAAGTTCAACTTGCCAATTAGATACTCAAACCTGTCCTTGGGCAGTCCTTTAGTAAGGATGTTTGCAGTCTGTTCTTTAGAGGGTATATACCTTAGATCAACAATACCCTCATCAACTTTTTCCCTTATAAAATGTCTGTCTGTCTCGACATGCTTGGTTCTATCATGCTAAACCAGATTATGAACAATATTAATGTGGAAATAATATGAGAGAAGAAATGTATTCTCATTGATATATAGATAGTGAAGATACAAGTCCTACTTATACACAAATAGAAGGCCATAATAGTAAAGGTACAATGCACTAGTGGGGGACATTAGTGGATGAAATGATGGAGGGAATTAGGTAGTGATTAAAGGAAGGAATCAAGGAGGTAGTGGACAGACTAGGTAGAGTGGAGCATTAATTATGGGGAAGAGAATAATATAATAATATTATATTGTATAATATTCTCACAATTAATCGCAGCCATATTATCGCAATAGTCTTTGATTGGCAAATTTATGCACTTCCTCAAGTATTCAAGGACACGCTTTATCCATATGCCTTCACAGATTTCCAGTGCTACATCCTTGTATTCAGCTTTAGCACTGGTTCTTGCAAGTACACTATGCTTTTTACTTCTCCATGCGACCAAGTTACCCCACACATATATACAATATCCAAATGTGAACTTCCTGTCATCTTGATCACTTGCCCAATCAGCATCTGTAAACAACTCTACATTCCATTTGTCCGTTTTTTTAAATAGCACACCAAGTCCCAGAGATCCCTTCAAATAACTAAGGATCCTGTAGACTTCATTTAAATGTTTCTATTTAGGATCATGAGAATGCTGACTGACCACACTTACTGCAAATGCAATGTCTAGTCTGGTATGAGACAAATATATTAGTTTTTCCTACTATCCGTTGATATTTCCCAATGTCCACAGCTTTACCGAGATCTTCTGCTTCATCTATTTTATCATCCCGTATAGATGTGGCATTAGGTCTACAACATACCATTCTTGTTTCCTTTAGAAAGTCTAGTACATACTTCCTTTGGGAGACATAGATTCCTCCCTTGGATCGAGCAACTTCCATCACAAGAAAGTACTTCATTTCTCCAAGATCTTTGATCTGGAATTCTCATGTCAGGGTTGCCTTGATTTGATTGATTTTTATCTCGTCATCTCCTGTAAGGATTAATCATCAACATATACAGCTAGGACAGCCATCATACCCTTATGATATTAATTGAACAACGTATGGTCGCTCTGCCCTTAAGTATACCCGTGTCTCTTCAAGACCCGAGTGAATGTCAAACCAAGTACGTGGAGATTGTTTCAACCCATATAATGATCTCTTTATCTTGCAGACTTGGTTAGCCTTTCTCTCTGGGAACCCTGGAGGTAACTTCATATACACCTCTTCCTTGAGTTCTATGTTGAGGAAGGCATTCTTTACATCGAGTTGGTGCATATCCCAATCTAAATTTACTGCAATAGATAAGAGAATTCTGATGGTATTCAACTTGGCTACCGAAGCAAACGTTTCAACGTAATCTTCCCCATATATTTGTGTGAAATCTTTTGCAACTAGTCTAGCTTTGTATTTCTCAAGTGTTCCATCTACTTTTATACAGAGTGAATACCCATTTGCATCCAACAAGCTTCTTTTCTCGAGGTAGATCTACTACATCCCATGTCTTATTTCGTTTAAGAGCCTCCATATCTTCTAAGACAGCTTGCCTCCTTAGGGCCATGGCCTCATCAATCGTGTCTAGTACCTTGATACTATCAAGATGAGAGACAAGTGCCTTTTATTTTGATGAAAGGACCTTATAAGAAACAAACCTCTCAATGGGATGTCGAGTGCATGACCTGGGCTTCTTTCGTACTGCAATGGGAAGATCAAGATGAAAACCCTTTGTTAACAATGTTTCTCCTGGACCTGCCTCCGGTTCCAACTCCTGGTGAGTGCTAATAGCTTATGCCTCATTACCTTTTTTGTGTCGTCATACGTAGGTATTACCCCACTTGTTTGTGCCTCCTCCTGGAATTGGCACGTTATCATGGGTATCAGGTTATCAGGAGTATCATCGGTATCAGGATTACAAAGTTATCATGAGTAGGATTAGGTTCTATTTGGATAGGTGTATAAACTGTGACTGGTCATCTTCTGGATCACAATGAAAATCAGACGCAATTTTACTAGAAACAAGAGAGAAACATTTAAGATATGTAATTGAAATTTGGATGACTTAAACATTTGTGTAATAACTCCAAGTCATTAGTCCTAGAAAGAGACACTTTATTGCAAGATTTAATCCTACGACTATCACTATCATCAAGGAAATAGAGACCATCGAGCTCTTTCATACTCCCAATCATTGTCCCCATCAGTAGATCCTCAGAAAGACAGTAAGTAGCAAAGAAGTTAGCCTAACATCGTTCATCATTAGCTAATTTGCTTACTAATAAAAAATTACATTCAACTTTGGAACATGTAATACATAGTGAAGAGTAGGTGCAGCAGAGATTTTGATAGAACCAATTCCAATCACAACCAACCCAGAGTCATTAGCAATCCGCACAGTCACTCCATTGGTGATAGGAGTATAAGATGAGAATAGAGTCTTATTGTCAGTCATATGATCCGAGGCACCTGAGTCAACAATCCAACCATTTCCTCTACATAGACCTTTAATCACAACCAAGGCTTGAAAGAAATTACCTCTCTTGACTACTGTGGCAGTAGGTTGTTTCATAGTTTGTAGTGTAGCTAGCATTTCCATAATTTTGCTTAGGTGGTCACTTAGGGATCATTCTTTGGAAGCTTCAGCCACATAACCTCATCTTTTCCCTATCTTCGGCTTCCAGCCCAAGGAGATCCCAACAGGTGTCTTTTATGTGCCCTTGTTTCTTACAATGATCACAAAATGGTCGACTTTTAGAACTTTTGATTTCATGGATTGAACAGCAAGTGCTGAGGCCTCAGGAGGTGCAAGAGTAGCAACGAAGTTATTTTGATTTTGAAGCATTCATTTGCGCCGATCCTCTTTATTGCGCAAGATGGTGGTAACTTCAAGCTCAAAAGGCAAGGGTTCTTGACTAAGAATCCGAGCCCAAACATCATCATAAATCACATTAAGCTTCAGACAGCGACTCTCTTCTCCTTTCTCTTTGCAATCTTCTTTAACATCAACACCACAATGATGAGTTTCATTCCTCAAGGCATCAAACTCTTGTCAAAGCGCTGATTTTTCAAGATAGTAATTATCAAGTGGCATGTGGTCCTATTTCAACAGCCACAACTTTTTCTTAACATCAAATATGTGGGACCTATTCCCTACAGGACTATATGTCTCACGAAGGGCTTTCCAAATTTCCCCGGCTTAAGGATGGTACATAAAAATCTTCTTAATTGAGGATGACATTGCATTGATCAACTAAGAGGATACCAATGCATTCTCAGACTTCCATTTTCAGAACTCCTTGGTTTCCGATGTTGGGGGCTTTTTTGCTTCACCAGTTATATATTAAAGTTTATCTCGTCCATTGAGAGCAAGAATCATGGATTGAGACCACTCTCGGTAATTTTCACTAGTAAGTTTCCCACAGACAAGGACAGTGGATATGTCATTAGAACCAGATCATCGCACAGAGGAAGAGGCGTCAGAGATAGTAGGCATAGTGACTTGAAAAAATTAGATAGGCCCAAACCCAACTGACATCCCTTTTTTTTAATACAATTACAAAAAAGAAGAGAAATACAACTAGAGGCTAGAGGATCGAGCAGGGGATGATAGACCCAACTGTGTTATGCTCCAAGAAAAAACGATCGAGTGACCCGACCTGAGCGAAGATGCCAAGAAGATGGCGAGAGTCAATCACAACCATCGAAAGCCGAAGGAAATTTGCCGATGATCACGAACTGAGCTTGACCTTAGACGTCGGTGAAATAGAATCGACAACCGAGACCACGTGCAGGTGAAGGAATCATTGGAACTGACGATTTGCACTGAAAGACACATGCGATTGTGAAGGAACCACCGAAACTGACGATATGCACTTGACAGGCCAAGACTGTGTGTGACTGAAGAACGTCGTCAAGATTCTGAGACTGAGAACGAACTACTCAGACCTAAGGATTAGTTCGAACTTTGCCAAGAATTGACAATGGGGCCGAACACCTTCTGATTCAGACAAGAACACGTCTGATTTAATCTCTTCTTCGCTCTGATACCATGAAGAGAATAATCTAACTGAATTGATCGGTATATTATTCACACTTGCAGATTACATATATATACACATATGACAGAACCAACAATTAATAGGTCCTGATATGATACTATACAAATCAAGAAATAATCAAGATCAATTATCCTCATCACTCCCTATAATTTCGGATCTGAACTTGTTCACTAAGTTTCTGATCTTGCTCCTTTAAGTTTTGGGATCCTACAAACCTTGCCTCAGTGCGCCTTTACATAGCTAAATAAATATAAAAGGTGATATCCAATTTCCTAGTATAAACATAGCAAGCTACTTTAATTAGCAACTGAAATATATAATTATTTTGTTGTTTATATCTGTTCAGTGTAAGAAGCTATACCTGCTGAAATCTCCTAACACGAGTCAATCCACTTAGGGCACCACTAGCCTCATTCCGATGCAAAACACCAAAATCAGCCAATCGAAGAGGAAGTTCTGCATAATCATCAAAAGGATTTAGATGAAAATGGTGATATCTTGCAAAAGCAACCCAATTATAAACAAGTTTTAAGTCAATTGATAATGCTACTCATGGAACAGGAAAATAAACTAACCACAAACATTTTGATCAGATCATAATAAGGTGCAACTCCTAAGGTTGATAGCAGGCATATAAACGTAAGCAATCTCAAAAGAAAAGAAAAGGAAGAAAGGATTCCCAATTACAATTACATCATAAATTAATAAAATAAGCATGAAATTCTTCTCATACGGTATCATATCTCTTAAAAATCTAAAGGAAGTCAGAAGGAGAGTATTTCATCCAACCAAAGCGAATTCATCAAATCAGCTGAAATCATCAGTATTTCCACTAAAAACATAAGTTAAAATCTTAAAAGACCTCGTATGATGTCCATCATAACTATAATGACTTTCCTCAGGTCAAGGCTTGATCATCTATACCTTCTTTGATTCAATCCTAAATCTAATCTAGACTGCCCAACGGCCCAGCCAACTGAGAATAAAAAAGATTCACTTTTCAAGACAAAAACATTGATGTGAGTGGACATCACCTCTGTATGAGCGAACTCTGTGCTTAAACATCAAGCAGTGACCTGGGCAATTCATCGGTTTCAACCCAAACTCCTGCTTTTCAATCTAAAATATACCAGATAAACATGACATGATCAGATGTAAATTGATTAGCTTACCCACAAAGATAACTGTTTGTGTGAGGCTTATTAAGGATGCATAAAAAGTTCTTGAATTTTATAATTGGCAATGAAGAATAGAATAGTAAGAATAGTTTTTTCTTGCCAACAAAGAGTTTGTTAATTAATCAAAGGACTAACTAACTCCCTCTTTTATAGCCATGTATGAGAACATTGAGGAAGTTATAACGGTTGATGAGTTTAGTTTCTTAAATATCTTTCTAATTCTATATTCTTCTCTCATTATATTCCTTTTTCTCCTATCATAGCTTTCATGTCTAGGTGTGTATGTGGCATGAAGGCTTACCTCAAAGACAAACATATTCTCCTTGTAGTTTGCAGCATGTCCAGATTGCTCCCACAACTCCATATTATATACATTAGGAGATATAACCTGATGAATCAAGAAACTAAGAACTCTTTCTTGAAGATCATTTGTTGTCACAATAAACAACTAGTAATATAAAACACAACCTCTTGGTAACCTCTTTCTCTATATTGATTTCGAATAAAGTCCATCAGTTTGTTGTAAATCCGTGTGCCATGTGGAAGAAAAAACCAACTTCCAGGGCTGATATTGGAAAAGACAGGTGAAAGGCATCAGGCAGAGAAGCTTAATTGAAGTTGAAATTACATGAACCTATTATACCTCCACTCATGATGAAGAATAAGTTCCTGTTTTACACCCAACAATCTGTGGTCATACTTTTTAGCTTCCTCCAACCGGTAGATATATTCCTGAACAAGAAAGACATTTTAAAGGATAAAACACAAGACAGAGATCAATATACATCATATTTCATGAGCACACTCCTACTTTCTTCAATGATGTCATGTTCAGAGGAAAAAAAGTTCTCTTAATTCAGAAGATGGAGGTTCAAGGTAACACTCGATTTCTGACAATAGTTTTAGCCTGGGTGCTAGAAGGTATTGTTGCAGATGGTTTGGTCCATCACAACTCTCTTCCAAAGCTGGATACCAATAACGAGTACCCTCATAATATTTTAAAAGAAAACAAAAATACCTTCAAACTCTTCTGATCAGGATAAGATATCCCATAAACTCTTTGTAAACTTTCACGGTCTTTGTCCCCTCTCCAATATGCTGAGGAAGCCTGGAATTGCAGTAACATAATATTTACTTATGATGTAAGTTGTGCAGAAGCAATTTCATATGACAGCTCCAAAAAATAGATACCTTTAAACAAGCAAGTGCCTTTACAAAGGATGTGCTAGGTATATGCGGACCACGACAAAGATCAACCAAGGGACCACATCTGTATACGGTAATGGTTTTGTCGGCAGGCAAATCATTGATGATTTCAACCTGATCAGTGATCATGATAGCCAAAATAATTACACTATCATTAACCACCAAAGAAAGAAACTGGGAAATATGGTCTAGATTCATAGGATTATACAATACAAATGATAATATGGGTAGGTGATCTCATCAAAATAGCAACTTTACTTGCCTTAAACTTATTATCAGAAAACATTTCGAGTGCCTGCTCCCTAGATACTTCAATACGTTCAAATGGTTGATTATCCTGAAATTTAGAACTATCACTGATCACATATTACAGAAAACACTTATAACGGTACTCTATGAACAATATCATACACAAAATCAAAACTATTCAATCATGCAGTAAAAAACTACAGTTTGAGAAGATCAGTGAACACAAGATATTGAGCAAATAAGGACTTAATGACCAATTTAACAAACAACTCGTTGAAATGGATTGCATTGAATTTTAGTTTCGATGTATCTAGTCCTATCAACCCATTCTTCTCTTTCACCATTCAACCACAAGGGCAATCAAGAACTTTTTCTCATACAAATAAGAAATTCAAGAAAAAATAAGAAATGACAATACCATCAGCAATAATATCTCTATATGTAAGCATAAGAATTTCTACTAAAGAAAAATAAGCAAAATTTTTGCATTTGCAAAGACCCTTTGTTACTTTGTCACATGCTAGTTTAGCTCTTACGTCTCTGTAATAAAATGAATTGAAAGGGAGAAATTAACACGAACAGAGTGTTAGTGACCACAATGCAGTAACGACAATAGTAATAATGAACAGGATACAAGATATGTGAATAAATAGAAATACCTTAACAGCCTTCAAAGCCACAGACTCTATCTGCTTAAAGTGATCATCATTCAAACTCAGGTCACCATAAAAGGCATCATAATAGAATCCCTGCGAGGAACTTTTACATGTCATTATAACCACCACTCAATTTTACAAAATGATACGACATGCCAAAGATGAGAAGGAAAACAAGCATATCATTTCAGTCTGAATATCTCTATATAATACATAATACTAGCTTTTATTTTCTTTTTTCCTTTTTTTTCTTGAATAGAAAGAACTAACATCAAATCGAACATCTGAAATTGCATACAAAATTGCCGTTGTTTAAATGGACAGCTTAAAAAGGAAATACTCCGGATCCTTACTAAATTCAATCGTCGAGCTTTTTTCCCCTTTTCCTTTTTAGATAAAGGAGTAAATTCAAAGATGATTGTTTAACTCTTGAAAAAAACATTCAAATAAGTATAGGGAAAACCTTGCACCAGAATCTCAAACACCAAAAAACATGGGTATAATAGTAGGTTTGCAACAAACCTCTCCTCTAGTAGTGCAGGGCCCAATGCAGAGCTTACATCCATACTCCGTCTCAAGAGCCTGCGCAATAACGAGGAAATGTCAGTCCATTTCGAGCCAAATATTGAATTTGAAGAGAAACCAAGCCTCAAGAACAGCACCTGCCCCAAAATGTGAGCACTGGAATGCCAAAAAGTGTCACGTCCTACATCGTCTTTAAAATTGAAAATCTGAAGCTCACAATCACCTTCCAAGGGCCTTGTCATATCCCATAGGACCCCATTGACTTTGGCAATCAAAGCGTTTGCAGCCAAATTCTTTGAAATCTCTCTGGCAATATCAATGGGTGAAGTCACCCACTTCTTCCCTTCCTTGACATTCTTATCCGGCAAAGTTATCCTGTTTATTCAAATTAAACAAAAAAACAAAAAGCACATCACCCAGTGACAAAAACGGAAGAAAAGTACCAGAACTACCCATTGGCAATAAGATACATGTAGAATAATTTACTCGATGGGATCAGCGGGGAGGGATTGGCGATGAGCGAGTTGCTGAGCTTTGATGGACTCGAAGAGTTGGATACGCCTGGGAATGACGGTGTTGAGATAGGCTTCGTCTTTAGCATGAGCCACCATGGCTGCGGATGCTTGAAATGTGGACTGAGATACGGAGGAGAAGGAAACACAGGCAGCAAATGGTAGAGCCTTACGAAGCAGAGAAGAAAATGCAGAAGACGAAGAAGAGTAACGGCGGAAGCTAACTAGTATCGCATAGCACATAGCACAGCCACCATGTCTGGATTTGATACTGCTGTTTTTGACGCCCAACCTGAGGTTTAGCCGTGTAGGGTTTTTTTCTTTTTCTTTTTTTAAGGGAAAATATATATATGCTTTTTGTGTCCATTCTGACTTTGATTCTTTCACTAACATCACTAATAAGTCCATAGTATCAGTAAATAAACTCTAACTTTTTACTATTTTAGTTGCTTAGGAGCAACGCTAAATTCACCAAAATGGAGTTGCTCAATGACACACAACGCAATAGCAGCATGACTACATTGCTTAGATGATACCATTCTATTCCTATTTATAAGTCTCTTTGACCAAAAAATTGATCCTATTTATAAATCCTCTTTTAGGTAATAAATAAAATTGTGACAATTTTGCTCATATTAATTGTACCAATAAAAATAGAGGGAGAAGAAAGAGTTGAAAGATACCCAATGAAAAATAGAGAGAGAAGAAAAAGTTAAAAGATATTCATTCATAAATTAGGGCAAAGTTGAAAATTTACCTCATAATCATTGGGCTAACTAACTCTCCTTGGTATGTGTGTTTTGGTCAAAAGGGACTTATAAATAGGACTAGAGTGGTACTATATGATGAAATTTAACTTGTTTCGTGTCAATTAAAACTTTTAAAAGTAACTTTCCAGTCATGATTTACTAAAATAAGTATTTGAGAGGAGTATTACCAAGTCATGAATCTCAGACTAGACCAGCCAGTTAGGCCCGGAAACCGGTGAACCGGTGGTTTAACTGGTTCAAGTTATAAGGCAAACCAAGTCGATGTTAACTCAAAGTCGACTCGATCAACTCAACGTGACTTGGTCCAAGTTGAGCGAGTCACCGAGTTAACATTTTAAATTATTTTCCCTCTTCAACAACGAAATAGCATAGTTTTGTTTTTTTTTTCAAATACCATCAAGACGGAAATTGTTGAGAGAGTGAGAAATGAAATCAAAACTCAAAAGTACAAAACCTCCATCACTCCCTCATTTTGTCCAACTTCTTCCTCTTCGTTGAGCCATGGCACCAAGTATCAGGAGCTCTGGTGAGCCATAATCGTCGCCACGCCTTGAAAGGTTAGAGCTTTTGCTTTGTTCTCCACTTCCTACTCCTTGGTCATTGTTTCCATCTATGATGCATCGAAACGTTACTTTTTAGGATTGGAGCGTTTCTGAAATGCGAATCCGTGGGAGTCTCGAATTTCAGCTGGAGACGCGAATCGATTGGGTTAAATGGGTCCAATGTCATTTTTGTAATTTTCTTAAAACTGAAGGGTGAATCAAATCAGATTTTGAGAGAGTTAAAAGCCCTATCTAATGAATCAGCAACCAAGATTCAAAGCAATTTGTAGCATCGACTCCACAAACGCAGCATTATTGGGGCATTATTGGAGATGCAGTTAAATACAATAAAGGAGAAAGTCATTATTAGGACATTAGTAGAGATGCAGTTGATACCTTTAATGATGTTAGAGCTTTAGATGTTGCTGCCCTTTCCCTAGATGAGCCAGAGTTGGAGGCAAATGTTATTAGTGGAGATGCACTTTAATTATTCTAATGATTTTTCTTTTATTATATTTTGTCAATGTGAAATACGCGGCTTATATTAAAAATATTATTTAATACTAAGACGTTTCGGAACGTCTCGAAATATTAGTATTTTTGAAGTAACGTTTCGATGTCATGTATCAGCAACGTTTCGAAAATGCCGTATCGGTATCGGTGCATCATAGGTTTCCATAGGCGTTTTTGGGTTTGTCTCTTCCAGAGTTCCAGTTGCTTCGCCTTTTTGACTTCAAAGCTCGATCTTTGTAGCTTTTCATTCGATTTGTCAATTTGTTTCCAGATTTCTTCATCGATATTTCTTTTCTTTCTTTGTTTTTTTTCCCTATCCTTTTTATGTTTTTGTTCCTTTTGAGTCAAAAAGTTTTGAGCTTGATCATGCTCTATTTTTTTTCTCCTTCTCAGATTCCAATTCGCCAAGGTCTAATATTCGCCCTATTGCCTTGGAATGAAAAGACCCTTCCTTACAAATCATTAATTAACCATAATGATTTCACAAAACCGGATTAATAATTGATTAAGGAAAACCCCTTTTTTCTTTCATAAAACTAGCATATTGGAGTCCAGGGCACAAATTATGCCCACAAACTCACTACAGAAATTTTTTAAACTATGGGAACAATTATCGAACAGAAGAATACACAGTTCACGAGTTTTACAATACTAAATCCACAACAAAAGGTCTACACCAAAACATTTTCCACACAAGTTTTGATCGTGGATCCACCAAATATATTAGTGTATAAAATAAAATCTTTGGTTCAACAGCAAATAAACAGTCATCTCAAAACAGTTAAAATAGTATTTCTAAAACATGTAGTCCCTAAAATGGCAATATAGAAATCAATACAACACCGATACCAAAAGAGGCTTACAAAGTTTGTAACTATTATGCCTCTGGCTGCTTTCCTTGGCTACTAATGATATTAGAGGTCTCACCTGAAAAATATTGATTATGACGGGGTGAGACATAAAGTCCCAGTAACCAAAATTAATTTATCAAATATGCAAGAAAGGATTGCAAGTCAGAGAAACATGTTTGCTAACATGATTATAAAATCAACAGCTAATAATTAATTCATACATAATAATTAACAATAATTAGAACCATTCCCCACTCAACCATCCTACTCCTCCTTATATCATCTAGACGTGGAACAACCTATCAATGCTAGTATACCTGGCCAAAGTTAGCTAGTCACTTCAAGAATATTGTTCCCTCCCATGCTACCACTGATATACCGTAACAGAGAGGTATCCACCCAAAACACTCAGCTCAAATTCTGGGCCACGAATGAGAGAGCCGATGGCCACAATTTCACCCTAAATCTCTTCCACACACAAACCCAACATTTCCAATAACAGATAAACAATATGGCACTACAATTACCCAAAAACATTGTATAATATATTATTCCATATACAGCATCTCATAACAAACATCATAACATAATATCTAACAAAATTTATTATTCTATACAACCACTCACAACAAACATCATAACAATCTCAATAACAATATTCACTCATATATACATATATAATGGAAATACGCTACTTCATTAAAATAACTTCATATTCATATATACGCTTAATTTTTCAAAACACATACCAGTAGTACATATGAAAGTAAGGTTTAGAAAACACCTTACAGTCCAAAATAAGTATATAAAATAAATTAACCCCGGTTATTTCAACTCCAAGCTAAACCTTATCTTAACGAATAAAAACACGAGCAATCACCGATGATAAATAAGCTCTACCTTATCACAATTATAATTTCATATAACTTAAATTACACAAATTCAAATAAATATATATTATCATAATAAAAACTAAAAATGACAGTTTAATCCTTCAACTTCCAAAACTAACCAATTAAAATATCAATAATTCCTCTATTAACCCAAAATAGAATTTATACAACTTTTAATTAGTAGAAATATCTTGTACGATATAAATTCTAAACTTCTTAAATATAAAAATTAATTTAAATTTCTACAACAACTAATCAAAAATTCTAAACCGATGAAAACTAGTTATTAATCGTTCTATACATATATACAATCATCTATTGTCAAAACTCAAAACTTTTCTAAAATCATAACCTCAAAATTTTCACTAACTAACATGATATTACCTTTATTGAAAAGAGAAAATATATAGAACAACTTTCATGAAGGAAGTTTATTGAAAAGAAGTTAATTTAACTACCAAAATAATCTTATAAGATAAATAATATATTTCGAAAACCCAAATATTCTTCGTTTTTCTTCTTTTCTCTTCTTTCTCACTTCTTGCACACTCACACTCAGTTTTTCCACCGCCACAAACACACACCACTCACATATATATATATATATATATATATATATATATATATATATATATATATATATATATATATATATATAAAATTGCAAAATAGGGGTGAGTCAAGCCCCCTATTAATGAGGTAGTGTCAAATTTTTTTTCCCTTCTTCCTTCCTCTGCACAACAGCTAAGTTTTTTTTTTCAAATGGGGAAAATTTACCACAAAGTCCCAACTTAAATATATTATTATTTTTTATTTTTTAAACTACAATTTAATTACAATAATCATATTTAATTATCTCATAATTATAATTAAATCCTTAAAAATAAAATTAGGGTGTAATATGGAAGGTCGAAGCTTCTAGTTTGTTCCTTTGGTCCAAAAGCATTTATTGGCTATAGGAGAGACTATCAGACAAAATACTGAAGGGAAATAATGGAGGTTCTCTGTTTGGGAATATGTTTGTTTCTTGATTTACTTTTGGTTTGATATTCACCTTGTTGCCTTGATTGTGTCATATTTGTTTCTTGATTTGCTTTTGGTTTGATAATAGAGGGAAATAATGAAGGTGCTTAGAATACTAATATCCCCAATCCCGAGTCTAACAATCCTCCCAACAATTGTTTAACGCCACCACAAGCATCAAGGAGTGTCAAAAAAACAAACCTTGTTTGGTAATACGTTTCTATTAAGAAAGAAGGGAAAGTAAATATGTTTACATGTTTTTTATGTGCTTCAAGTTATAAGGAGGTGGGATAAATAGGTTGAAACAACATTTAGCTGCTATGATCTGGAACAAGTCCTCACTACTCCTGCCACCGAACCTGCCCTTGAGCCCAAAATAGTGCTTACGCCTATTCTTGATTTTGACAGTGTCCTTGCACCCAATCCTTCTGATGACTTGCCCACTTCCCTTTAAAAAAGTAAATGTATCTGTACTTATTTTATCTCTTCTTTTGTTTCCTATAATCACATGCCTCTTCCATCATGTTCCTTCACAGCGTCCTTAGACTCTATCATCGTTCCCATCACTCTCTATCATGCATTGGCCTATCTTGGTTGGCGTGCTACAATGGAGGAAGGAATGATGGCCCTTGATAAGACAGGTACCTAGACTCTCATTGATTTACCTCCTAGAAAGAAGGTTATTAGGTGTAAGTGGGTGTTCACGATTAAGACAAAAGCTTATGGCACCATGGAACATCGGGAAGCTCGACTGATTACTAAGGGATAAGCTCAAACATATAGTATTGACTATTTCGAAACCTTTTCCCTTGTGGCAAAACTGTCCTCTGTTCGCCTATTCATTTCTATGGCTACCACTTATGGTTGGGATCTTTATAAGTTGGATGTTAAAAATGCTTTCTTGAATGGTAAGCTTCTTGAGGAAGTTTACATAGAGTAACCACTTGGTTTTGTTAGCGTGGGAAATTATGCCACCTTCAAAAGTATTTATATGGTTTAAACTAAAGCCCTCATGCTTGGTTTGATAGGTTTAGCTTTACGATGGTAAACGGTGAACTTCATGAACGTACTACTAAATCTCTCCTTTCTCAAAAAATAGAGAAGAAAAAAGCTAAAGGTTTTGACTATAATGGTGACCTATTTAATTTGGTTGTAGAAGACTCTTGAGCGTAAAGAGCATTGAACTTGACCACTTGACTTGAACCAGTTACTAGAGGAAGAGGAAGAGGAAGTGGAGTTGAAGATGACGGACATGGTTGATAGTTCTAGTGAAGCCATTTTAGATAGGAAAGACCACTCTCAGTTTGACCTTAATAAATTTCCAGATGATGAATGCGATGAGGATAACAATACAGAAAAAGAACGAAAGCGATTCATAAGGTCAATGTTTAAACTTTTTTTCTTGATTTTTATTGAATGTACGTCTATGTTGGAATTAAGAATCAAATATATGGTTTCTGGTACATGATGATGCAGTTTCGCACTGGCTGTTTTTTTATTTTCCTTTGTTGAAGTGATCACGTAGTTCAATGAGATGATATGCATTTCACTGTTTGAATTCTTTTTCATTTCAGATTATCATTTTCATTGAAAAAATCTGAAGGGGGCGGGTTTTCATTGAGGTAAGAAACTCGGCGAATCCGCTCGTACACGTGCTTGGAAAAATATATTTATGATCGAATATTATATAACAGTGATTAATCAATTAAAATTAGCTAGCTTCCATATATATTTGATGACTAGATTGTTGCAGCCGAGTAAGTACTAGAAAGAATTGCTAGAAATGAAGGATATGAGTAGAGAGGAGTGCCTTTGCTGCTATTAGAACGTAACTTTCATTTAACTCAATCAATTGTCCAGAGATTAAAGCTTGTTAGGTTGAGCCTTTTGTTGATGATAACAATAACAGTGAATGATTAATTAAATCCCAAACTTGACGTACTCATCAGGACAAGTCATGGTGGTAAGGAAAAGATGTTGGCTTGTAAGGTCCTCCCATTTTATCGTAGAGTCTGTAGGTTCGCATTTTAAAACTTTCAAGTCTGTCCTCCTTTTTATTTTTTCTGCCCCATCATGTTTCATTTACCTTAAGGAAAAGACATGCATTAGGTTGTTACTTTAGTTTTTTTATTCATGTAACTTTGAAAGTAAAGGAAATTGCACCAGTTATGACGAAATGTAGATTAAAAAGAGTTTCTTGAAACATATTAA
This sequence comes from Acacia melanoxylon, assembly GCA_019022615.1. NCBI lineage: Eukaryota > Viridiplantae > Streptophyta > Magnoliopsida > Fabales > Fabaceae > Acacia > Acacia melanoxylon. The sequence continues at coordinate 22,954,028 of JAFJYJ010000001.1, read as the reverse complement.
AATGATGACTTCTCATTTTTAATAGATTTGAGATATATTTTTATATATTTGGGAAGTCATCAACGCTAAATTAAAGGGATTTATTGAAGATTTTAAGATAAATCAAAGTGGTGCATTATTTAGGGGATTTCATTGTAAATACCATAGTTTTCAAATTTAAATAGAAATATATAGTTTAAATAAAATAATAACAAGTTGCTTAAATGAAATAAACAAATATATATATATATGGTTTTAGTTTATTAATAGTATATTAATATTATAATATTTATTTTCTTCTATCCGTTGTGTAGACACGACATCTATGGAGAATCAATTGAAGGAGTTTGAATTGCAATTGCACATGGGACCCACACTTTGAAATAAATTGAAAACCTAAGGAACAAGAAGAATCAGAGGCGCCGCTGAATTGAGAAAGGAGACGCACCGTTTAAGCAAAGAAAAAAAATAAAAAGACCTAAATGCTACGAAGAGGCGCAGGACGCACAGGAGAAAAAAAGACGAGAGCGGCGGCAATTGGGATTGGAGTATCATTCTCGCTGAGCATTTGGGGAAAAAGGGCAGAGGCTTCTATTTGGGGATTCTCTCACTGGTGCTTTCACGATTCGGAATGGAGAGAGCTTGATCGTGATTCTCGCCGGGCGCACGACTTGGAACAAATTGTTTATCACTTGGTTTTGTTATTTAATTTTACTCTGTTCCAGCCTCTTAGCATTTGCCCTATGTCTTTGATTCTGAATATTATTGTTGCTGTGATGTTGTTTAAAGCCATGTGTGGCTAACTTTTTTTCCTTACAACTTAGAGTATTATGAACTTGTTTGAGACTTAGAAATTCTTCCCACTAATTAGTTTTGCTTAATATTAATCCAGTTTATTTAATCTTGTTTTGATTATTCATTGTTTAATGATTGGCCACCATTAATCATGTTTTGGGGATTTAGGATTAAACTTGTGGAAGAAAATCTTAAATTGACCTTGGATTAAATAATGTGGAATTAGATTTTAATCTAATTTGCGACTAGGATAGACATATACCTAGAAGCTCCGCATAATCAAATTAGAGTGAGCCCGATTTGAATTGCATCTTAATTAATTGTGTGAGACATTGCATAATTAATTGAGGTAGGTGTATAAGTGGACCGACAGACATTTATACACATTAATACTCTAGATTAGCTGATTACGTTAAGTTAAAATTAATTTAGTGGGAATAAAATCTAAGAAACAAGCAAGGGATTAGTATCTCTAAGTTGTCCTCCTTGATATTTGAATTCTCTCATTGTTTGAAAGTTTTTGTTCTTAGTAAAAATTCTGTTTTTACTTTTATTGAAAACAATTCTGATTTGCTCAACTTAAATGAAAAAAAGGAAATTTAATACCTAATCACTATTTTGACTGAGTCTCTGTGGGAACGATATCTTTCTTATCACTTTATTACTTGATACGGTCCGTATACTTGCAGAGTTTTAGACTATAAAGTTTTGTCCTATCGTAAAACAAGGCACACATCAAAGTTTGAAGGCGCAAATTAAGGCACCATAAACATTAACTTCTCTTAAGAATGCTTAATATGAAGCAAAATTGCAAATGGTAAGATTGCAGAAGACTTTAAAAAAAGTTGATCTTTCATTTCCTAATACAACCACACATCAACTTCTCTTAAGTAGGCTAACGCAGCCTCTACTATGGATGCATCACACTGCAATTGACTTAGGAGCCCTTCTTCTCTTTGTAGCACATTTTTGTACCAACGTGTAGAGTCGGGAAATCAGGCTGAGCCCGTCAGGCCAGCCCTTTTAAGCCCTGGTCCTTCAAGGGTCGGACTTGTAAATTGGAGCTTCTAAATGAAGTTGGCCCTGCAGGGCCAGCCCGTTAGGCCCTTTAATTTTTTTTTTTTTTTTTTCATTAACTTGACTTAACCATCTAATTTAATAATTTATATGTTTTCTATATTTGTTGTAGAATTATTTATCTATTTAATTACAAATACATAATAATTATACTTTAATTTTATGATTTGGTTTAATATTTGTTACAAATAAAGATTATGGATGTATTTATGATGTGAGAGAAGATATTATTGATATTTTTACCCATGAAGCAGAGCCTACTACTCAAAGTGAAGCACAATCAAATGTCTTTGAAATTGATAATAATAGAGAGAAGATGAAAATGATAAGTCATCGTACTCATGTTGCTTAGCGATAAATTTGTTATGCTTTGTGTGAATTATTTATAGACAATAGTTTATTCTTGATTATGAATTAGTGACTGCGTTTATTTATCGCACTAAGTGTGTTGTGTAGACATTAATATTGACAACATTTATTTGATAAATTAGAACTGTAATTGTTGTAATTTACTAACTATATTTCTTTAAAAAAAATAGAGGAAAAATAGTTAAAATTTAGAATAGTAACTTTCAGGCCCTGGCCTTGGTGCTCTCGAGGCCGGGCTTTGAAAAAAAAATTCCTTACCCCGAGCCCTATTAGGCCCTAGCACTTCAAGGGCCAACCCTGATTTCCAATTCTATTAATGTGGGAGTTTATACTTATTTGAACCTCCAACCTTCATAACTTTTATAATAGTTGCTTGTAAAGTTAAGATTTTATTTGTTTCAAATGATGAGAGATTGTCATAAGACTTCTGTTGGTCGATTTCCTTAATGGCAAGTGAACCAGTCGAATAAGTAATAAAGTGTAAGTAGAGTATCGTCCCACAGAGACTGCGATACCAAAGAGTGACGCTCAATTGCTATGATAGTTGCGCAAGCTCAATTGCTATGATAGTTGCGCAAATAGAAAGTAATTATAATTGGTTTGAGAGATTTGTGTAATTATGCTAATAACAGAAATAAACAGAATAAGTTTTAAGAAGATATCAGTGAGAATTTAGGCTAAACTCGGAATCATCCTTAAGCGCATCAACTCCCCCAGTTGCTCTACCCATTGCTATAACATCCATACTGCACAGCTTCCGCAATGTTACAGCACAACTACTAACTACAACGCTATTCGGTTAACCCACCACTATACTCTATTGAAGCTTCCGCGTCCGATACATATGAAACTAACTATACTCCTTCCATATTCCTATGTCAACTTTCTAGTTAAATCTGCATTACACTCAGGGTGTCATGGTTATAAGAAGTAGACCCATTCCTGAAGCCTACAATAAATAGGTCAAGTCTTGCATCGGCTGCCTAGCAAACACTATTTCTCAGAGGTTTAACCTCGACTCCTTGCCAGTAAACCGAGACCATAAATCTAGCCCTTAGATTCCTCTAATCGACTAGTAATTAATTCACTGATAAGCAAACCGAATCTATTAAATTAAGAACTTGCAACTGGGTTCATTTAACACTTAAGAATTCATCCTCGTTCAGCCATCGGAAAGTTAGTTCATGACTGACGAGGGAAACACAAAACATATAGTAACAGAATGACCCATGATCTAACTAGTAAAATAAAATAAAGAAAAGCAGAAAGCTTGACGGCATTTCGACGGCGTGGAAGAAGCCCTGTCACGTCACCACTCCACGTCTTCTTCCCTCCGTCTTATTGTAAGGAAGGATGCTGGGTTATCCTGGAATTCTCGTGCTAGTAAAGTCTCTCACTCTTCTTTCGAGTCTGCCGAATGTGTAATCTCGTTTAGGCTCTGTGCGACTCCCCCGCTAGGGTTGACTTGCTGTTCCTTTTATACTCAGGCTTTCTTGTGACACAAGTTTCTGCGAGCTGGGCTTTCCAAATCTATCGAGATCTATCGCATATTCTGTTTGTAGATTAATTCTGCTGATCCTGCGGGATTCTTCAAATCTTTCCATTTTGCTCCTCCGCATCTTCTATTTTATTAAGTCAGCAATCTACCTATTGATCTCAATCTTTATTTTTATTCCTGAAATCAGCTGGATAAAAAGGTCAGATAATATGCCGCATAGCATTGCGTCCTTTACTTTGCTATAGCTTTTGTGATGCTTTTTATTACACTTCGAGTTGCGGTCAGAATGATATAGTATAGTATCAGCTTTGCTATACATTCTTTAAAAACAATGTAACCTGCTTCCTTCTTAGCACATGTTTAGGATGTAAATGGCTTCTACCTTTCAGTTCCCTATATCATGAATATATGCTTTTTTGCTTGGATTGTTTGCAGTTAAGCTTTCATTTACCATATAATTCAGTCATGAAGTACAGGGAAAACATGGCATAATTTGTGCTCATCAACTTCTTCACAACACTACTGAGATCATCAATAGTCTTGGGTGCTTCTTTGTGTTGTAGTGCTTGAATTGCATTAAAATAACCTAGATCTATCACATTTAAATTAGGAGAGTTTGGAGGTTGAGACTTCACATGAATGTCAAATCCACTCTCACAAGAAGCCCAATAAAGCTCTTCATCATTATCATTTACATGACATGTAGCATTATCTTGTTGTAAGATAATTGTTTCCCCTACTGTATACCTTGGCCATTTGGCTTTTATTGCAGTAACACCAAGGTCCAAAGAAAATTTATGCACACTTCTTTGTTAATTGAAGAAATTGGCTTTGTTACCAAAGTACCTGCCTCTCTATTAACACTCCTTCTCTTTGTTGGCTCATAAGTCCAAGAGGGAAAACCCCAATCTTACTCGAAAAAGTTTCATTACCTTCATTGTCAAATCTAGGTCTTGCTGGAGCAACCAAGAACATAACTTAAGTAATGAAGTTCTTATTTTTGCATGTCCGATGTGGGTCCTCTTCACTTGCTCCCAAGTAATACTTCTTCTTCTTCTTTTTTATCATGTAGAACCTTTTCTCATCAATATGTATTATCTTGAGCATAGATTTAAATGTTGTAGAATTCGGTATGCCATGATTTTCAAGCATTGATAAGCAAAACCGCAATCGACCAATCATGTTTTCATTTGTTAAGTAGGGCTTCAGCGTATTAGTGTGACGTCGTATAACATTGGCCTTCATCAATCTCACAAGGGACATTTTGTTGATATTCAATGCAAAGGATAGAGATCTCAATGTGGTCCTCTACCGAAGAGGGACCTCATGTAAGCATTCCTCATCGAATTGAACTCTCTTACGTCCACAATTTTTAGTCTTCCTATGAGATGCTTCTCTTGTTTCCTTTATTTGTTGCCAAATTCGTTAAATAACTCTTCTAGAAACACAATACATTGAAGCTAGCTTCTTTGTTGTACTCGGCTTTAGAACCCCATCTCTTATTGAGTACACCAAAATATGGCCTATGCCTTTCCGTTCTTCATTAGTTAAAAATTTTCTTTTCATGCATGGTGGCGGACTTGAATTTCCATTTCCATGTTCTCCTGTCCCATTAGTAACACAAATACATGTATGACATGATAGTTTATGAAACACATGATTCTAGTTCATTTTACTTTTTTTTTTTATGATCATAAAAATTAGCACACAAACATGTTTTAGACTCGAATTAGCACTAAATGATGAATAGTTCAACTTTTTCCCCCTTAAAGTTATACACAAACTAGTAATTCCTTAACTTTAATTAAAACTTAACATACTCTCAGAAAGGTACGTCTTATACACAAACTAGTATTATCATTGAGATATTTATTATCACTTTAATAAAGCAAAGGTGCTAGCAAACGTAGGTCTGTTTTTTTTTTGGGGGCCAAAATCAAAAGTGTTTCATATTAGTATGCTTTTTACTTGTATATTGTTCATCATATTTATTGCTGCTGTAAACAAATTGACTCCCAGAAATCATGTTTAATGTTTATAACGAGTGCCTATCAAAGTGAACTGACGGTAAAAAAAAAAGATAAATGTTTAGTTATGTCTCTGTTATTGACGTAAAAGTGAACTGATGAAATTTGGACCTATGTCTCTTACAAAGATAGTGTTATACCTATTGGTGACGTGTTAAAGTAGTCTCTGATACTTTCAACTATCTCTGTGTATGTGCTTTGTTCCTCCTCAAACTCCATTGGACCTTCATTTAAGTCTGGTAGGGGAACACCATCATCGCCAATCATTTGGATTTCATTCAAGTTAGGGAGTGAAACATTGTCGCCATCATCATCATCACACATACCTTCTATGTTCAAGTCAAAAGGTAAGTGAGGATTTAAGTTCTCTGTTACTGCTTTACCAAAACAAAGCATGTTTGAATCACCCAACACCACTGCATCTTGATTTTGTGAGCTTGGGCAAATATTTGAGTTCATAATCTCATCCATTTCCTTTTCCCAAAGATAAGGAATAGAATAGAATAATTTTGTAAAAATTGTGTGAAGAGCCAACAGTATTGTATTGATATTTATAGTAGGGTTGCTAACCCTAGAGTGTACAGTAATGTGACATCTGTCTTGTATACTAAAGGAATTATATGATACAAATATATGGGCTCAGGACTTTAACAACTTGGGCCTGCTATGACTTAACCTAGGCCCATTGTGACTTGTTTCCACACACATGGCAGTACGTTTAAGTCAAAGGATACTTTTGTTTGGTCATTCATGGAGCAATGAATCTATCTTCACTCAAAATGACAATTTGAGGTTCCATTGCGTTTGATCTACCCAAGTTTAATTCTGTTTTGGGGGTTTGTTTCAAAAAAATTACTTCACCCGCCACTTTTTTTTTTTTTTTTTTTTGTAAATTTTTTACAACAAAAAATGGCGCCACTGTCAATATCAATTGAGAAAGAGAGCTTCAAAAAAAATTTAATACTCCAAAATACGAAAGTTTGCAACAACAAAAAACTGTGTAAAAATATACAGTGGCACCACTGTCAGTATCGTTTGAGAGAAATAGAGCTTCCAAAATATGGCACCACTATTGTAACATCCCATTTGAAAACGGCGGATTTTTTTTTAAAACGTTTCCAAATATTTCAAGCAGAGTAATCAGAGTAGAGCATTGGAGCGAGTAAGTAATTTACATTACATTCAAAATATGGACCATAGTGTAAATGTATCGGATTACGGTCATCCGAGAATTCTCAAAAGTTAAAGAAACTAAAGAAAACGATAGATAATGTAGACACGTCTTGGCCTACTCCAGCTGCTCGCCTCGATCGCCAAACATCGGTCCTCCAGACCCTGATGCTACAGCTGAGATCCATTCCACATATGGATCTCAGGTAACGGTTAACCTTATTGCTCAAATAAAATAGTATACGTACAACAGATATTCATTTCAATACAACATATCATCACAAAAGCAAACAGCAGATGTATGATCAATAACATGGACAAAACATAAGCACAAAGCAGTATGTAAAGTCTCTCTCGACTAGTTCTGCACATATCCAGTGCCACGCCACTAACGTGTCCTCAGCGCTAAGAATAACTCAAACGGCATTACCAATACTATAATCCGTGGGTAAAGCTATAAGTATCTCTGACGATTCTCAACAGAACCTCAGTCTATGAACGTATCTCTAACGCAAAAGTATATAAGCAGCATAGAGTTAGGGTTACAGTACGCGTCCGTACCTTAGTTGCAGATATCCGGCTAAAAACGGTACTTTTTTACGGCCGTACGTAAAACAGCGAAACAGCGGCAAACAGCGGAACGATGGAATTTTGATAGCGGTTCGACGTCAGAAGTATTCTAATCAGAATAATAACACACTTATGAATATTTGGCAGCATAACAGGCATTTTAGGTGAAAAAGACCATTTTGCCCCTACTACCCCTATTTGGCGGAATTTCGCGTAACTTCGTTATTTTGACCTTATTCCATTTCAAAATTATCCCCACTAGGTTTTTACCTCATCAGGCATCTTTCAATGCAATGAGGTTTAAAAACAAGTATAGGAATATATTCTGAAACTTCCTAGATCAAAACAACAGTTCTACTATAACTACTGAAAGAACTACGGAAACTCAAAGCTAAGGACAGAAGGACTTACTCGGAGCTAGGCGGGAATTTTTGCGAGCTTCTCTCTCTAGAACCTCTCTCTAGGTTTCGAATTTTGGTGTGAAGAATGAGAGGAGAGGTGCTTGCTATTTATAGAAGAAGGGAGGGACAAGGTGGGAATTAACACGTAAGTCTTCGGATCGGATTCCGTAGTTGGATCGCATTTTTGAGGACAAAACAATCTTGGCCATCCATGGTCAAGGCCGACATCAAGGGGCCCCAAAAATTCAAAGGATGAGTTGTCATCCAATGATGGCTCTTGCTTTATGGCCTCCGGCCGATAAAGCTACCCGATCGGTGTCCGTTTCGCGCGATTTCGCAGAAACTCAAAAATCCGGGCGTGTAACTTTGAAGATCTTTTCATCCTCTTTCATATTATCTATTTTGATCCTATTTTTGATCATATCCAGGTATTCTCCGGTGCGTCGGAAGATATTCGGACAAACGCGTCCGATTTTAAATCGCTTTCGATAGAACCAACTTCCGGACAATAATTCGTTGAATCGTAAAACGTCCAGTTGTTGCCTAACTTAATCCCGTGTTTGAAAACACGAAATTGTTTCTATAGGTTCTCACTTTGCCTATCTGGCTCTACTCTATCTAATCAACTTTTCGTCTTATTAGGAATTAGGGTTTTCGGTTGCGGAATTAACGTCTGGTAAATTCTTTCTTCGTGTAAAAATTTACTTGTTCTTAATTTGATCAGTCTGAAAAGACTTTTACCTCTGGTTTACCTGTAGAATTTATTTCTAACTTTTCCCCTACCTTGCTATAAGGCGACTCACCGCATTATATTATTATTTTATTCTAATTATCATTTTAATTATTTAAACAATTCTTTTTAATTAAAAAAATATCAATAATTTCAGCCCCTTTATTTTAAAATTCAGTTTTAATTATTTTTTCATAATTTTTTCCATTTTTTAAAAATATAATATTTTTTTACCAAAAATTCATGTTTTACCCCTCGCTTCGTTAAGGCTTAATCGTGCCTAAATTCTTCGTTTAGTGATCTTTTTAGGATTAGGTCTCTTCATACATTTATCTTTACTAATTTATCTTTATCTTTTTATCATAATTAGTAAGTATATTTTATGCTAATTACCAACCTTAATCTCTTAATTAAGGATTTTACCATAAATTTAACTTTCTATATTTCTCTTGTTTTACTTAATCAATTAGCTAGTAATTATCTAATCATTCTCTTACCAATGGTTGATAATTTTATAATTTACAGTATATTATTATCTTACAAAATTTATACTGACATTGTCATTTTATATCCTATGTAAAATATTAAAAATGTTTACACCATAAAGTTACTTTATGGTTCTGGAATGCTTTTTAAACATTTCTTCATGTTATTTCCTCTGAAATAATTTATTAAATTCTTATAATTAAAGATAATACTCCCATAATTTTCTCATAATTTTTCATGATCTTTCAGTATTTATCATAATGTTTTTAGACTACTTTTATCACCATTATTGCATTTTTAGTCATTCTATTCATCTGATTTTTCTGTAACTTTTTCAAAAATTTACTCGACAATTATAACAATTTTCTATAATAGTTTTAAACTCATGAATTTGCTTCATCAAAATATCCATTAATTTCTCTCATCTCAAGAATTCCAGATTTGCTAAAAATCCGGGTATTACAACTATCAATATCGTTTGGACTACCAGCTTGTTGCGTAGACGTTGCTTCAAAAAAAGGAATAGGGAGAGAGAAAGGAGTAGTGAGAGAATATCCAAACATATAGTAAATCTGACAAATAATATTTTTAATATTTTTAAATCTGCATCATTAAAGTAGGGGTAAAGATGAAAATATTTATCAACTGAACACTAATTTAATGACTAAATTAGCCTTCCTTGGTCTAAGAGAAATGACAGTTGGTGTCTTATAATAAAGACCAGAGGTAGTAGTCTTAATGCTCATAACTCAAAGGTTACAATTTGTGTACTCATGAGAATTAACTTTGCTATTTATTTATGTAACTCTTGATTGGGGTTGAGGGCCTATAAATAGAGCACATATACTATACTTTTGTTGTATCCAAATGAATAAAATATTGCTCCATCGTTCTCTCCAATTCTCTCTTCATATCTATTCATCAATTTCATCTCAATTTCATCTCTTATATTTTCTTGATTTCATAACATTTTTCATGACACGTTAACATCATGAAGGTATATTTTTCTCACTGTTGCTTAACGATTTTTCATACCTTTTTTTACCATATATCTAATTGATTTATTTGGGATAATCTAATCCAAGATATAGAATTAAAGAGATCATTTTACCTATTGTTTTTTACATCGAGTTCTATGGCTAAGATTGAAGATTCTTGGTACTTTATTAATCATTTTTTGGAAATCTCTTATTATGTAACATTTATATTTATTTATTTTATATTATGGTATTCTTTACATTTTATGTTGTTATATTATGTTATTTCAATTTATTGATGTTTCATTTGTTTATTTATTTATTTAAAATTTATATTTCTTTATTTGATTTACATTTTATTGTTTATTTTCTTTATTTTATATTATTTATTTCATCTTGCTTTATTCTTATTTTATTTACATTTCATTTATTCATATTAATATATTATTGTTATTTCATTATGTCAATCTTTTATTTTTATCTGTTTATTATTACATTAATATATAATAGTATTATATATGATCATATAATATGATCTATTTGATAATGGACTTATTTATTGTTTATATTTGATTATGAATTTGAATTTACTTAATTTATTTTACAGTATTTTAATTTTATCGAAAGGCTAGAAGCCATAATATTCTTAATTTCATGATCAGATGACCAGAAGTCACATCACTTTTGTAATAATTCTTATATAAAATAACGCTATTGGTTTCATTAAATGACATGATTGACCAGAAAAACTTTGTCACTTTAATGATTTAATTGTTACAAATATCAAAGCTTTGAAGGAGACATGTTCAAATATCAAACTAAAAAAAATAGCTTTTCCAAATTTTTGCTATGATCCTAAAGACCAATATTTGGAGAAATTGATGATGTGTTATTTAAAACAAAGAACATGTCTATAATTGAGAGTCTTGACTATTAAACCACAGTCGTGAAAATAATAATATTTTTAAGACCATTAAAATTATGAGCAAATGTTATACAATGACTAGAAGTCATATGGATACAAAAAAAATGGTAAAATATGACCAGAAGTCATATAGACTAATATGTATCAATTTATTGAAAGTAAAGATCAAAATGATTGTGAAGTCAAAAAGACCATGAGATATTGTGAAAAATACCAAAAGTAGCCATGATGCTTAAAGCAATAAGTTATGGAGAAAGATGATCAAATTGTAAAGCCAAAAAAAAAATTGTAAGCCCCAAAGACTATATGATTTTGATTTTGATTAGTGTTTAAATTTAAATTTATTGTGATTAATTTGTGTGAGAGAAATTATTATTTGATATTGTGATATCAATAAGTGTTCATGAGTAATATATGAAATCAAATAGACAAAAATGTAATTATTGGTCATTTTAAAATTTTAATATAATGCCAATTCATTTACAAATTTACAAATTATTGGTAATTATTGATATTTTGATTTCATGGCCTTTTAGGATTCTACCTCATAATTATTGTCATTATGCCATATAACTCCCAAATGGAATGGTTTATCATATTTATTCTTATAACCTTCAATTATATAATTAAGTTGTTTAATTCTCTTCTTTCTGTATAATTATACAATTTATTTGTAACTTTGAGTATATGGTGTATGTGAATATTATTCATACATCAATAGAGTTTACCATGTCAAACCAACCTCTATTTTCTTTTTGGGACTTGTGCTTTTTTGTCGTACTATAGATTTCCTAACAAACGCTCAATTTATATGCCTCAATATTAGGGTACTTTCTTTCATTATAAGTCCTACTTTTCATTTTAGCCATGTCTTCCATCTTTTTTCTTCTCGTGAGTACTATTATGTTGAATTACATATGTGTACAATTTTTCTTATTTCCCAAACGTTTCATTATTGAAAGGCATACAAATACTTTGTAATTTGTATTTTATTTTGGTATTGATAAATTATTGTCTTCTCTCCCAATTCATTGTATTGTCATTTCTTCTACTCCTTAGCATTCTCATATCATATGTGCTAGTTTCATACATTAATCATGATATAATATATAATATGATATATATTGGAATCAAATTGGTTTTATGTGATATTTGTGAAAACAATCATATATCATATTTGAATTGAGAGAATGAGAATTTATTTAATTTTATGTGAAAACTCATTATGAATAGTTTATGATTTGTTAGACAAAACCAATTTTGTAATGTGTGTGAACTATATATATAGTGCAAGTCAAATTTATGAATGATCAAATAGTAGAAAATATTTGAAATAAGATTATGATATATATCATAATTATTCATTATTTTATATTATAATGCATTTTTCCTTACATTTCTCTCACATTAATTTTAGCCCCTATATATCACAAATCATTGCAATAAGATCTTTATGTATTTTGATTGTGGATCTCCTCATATTTCTTTATGTAGTGAAAAGTTCTAAACATTTTATACTTTGAATATGCATCAAAAGAGGCAAATTGAAGCATATTATTATTAATGAGTAATGAAGTTATATAAAAATGTGATAATATATGTTAGTTCCTGAAGAACATATTTGTAACAAAATCGATATAGTTCTTGGAGAACTAATATAGATTTTTCTTAATTTTATGGGTAGAAGAAGAATTGATCATGAAATGTTATGACCCCATATATTTAAATAAGAGTTTCACTTTATTAAAGGGTCTAAGTGATAGCCTAATAGACTGAAATCCATGATTGTATGTGAGTTATGAAGTACTTGAGCTTTCAAATGAAAGATAGATTATTGGCTTACTATATACTAATTTGTCTTTGAAATATAGAAATAAAGAAAGTGTATTTATACTAGTTTGTCTTGAGGGGGAGATTGTTAAATACAAGTATGAGTTAATATTAAAAAGTTATACTCATATACTTCCTCACAAAACCTATTGATCTCCCAAAAAAGGATAACATATTGATGTTTTACATCAATATCTTATGGAAATTGAAAAGTTTTTTGTTGATTAACCAACATGTCAAACAAATTTATTATTTGCATGTCTTGTTTAATCATCCGAGTCATATATAAAAGATTATGTATGACATCCATTGAAGAACCAGAAGATTCTGAAGATGGAATATTACCTAGAGGGGGTGAATATGTGATTATAAAATTCTTTCGCCGATTGCTCAAGAACACTAGAAAACAGAGACTGAAAGAAAAACAAAAAGACACAAGAGATTATTCTGGTTTGGTCTAATTCTTTGACCTACGTCCAGTCCCCAGAACACCTGGGATTTCAACTAACTTTCAAAACAATTACAATTACACACTGTATTCGGATGATCCTCTCACTCCCCCTTACAAGCTGTAATTGCACATCCACACTTAAGGTTCCACACAACCTTAAGATTTTACAAAACAATAATCAAATAAGTGTTTAGAAACTCCTCACGAGTAGATAAATGATAATCACTGAAGTACAATACATCCGAAGATATTAATGAAACAAATGAAACAATTGAATACAATAAGCTCGAATTGAATGCACAACATTTCGGTAGTTGGCGAATTCAATGCTTCTAGTATTTATAGCTGCTTCAAGTAATGACCGTTGGAGAAGCTTGAAGATTTACGTTGTGACTCTTGAGTATAGTCGTTAGTCAGATGAAACTTCGTTGGTCACTTTTGTTGTTTACGATTTTGCTCTTCGCAAACATTCTTCATTCCTTTTGTTTTGCCCGTTGAGAGATAGCATTTAATGCGCGAGCGGAATATCTGTAAATGCTTTACATTGATCAGAAAAGTGGTTGCTGAGGGTATAACTGGTTTTAGCAACTGCATTTAATGCTTCTCTGACACACAAATTGCTTTATACCAATTTTTTGTTAATCCATGATTAAATCATCTGAAACTCATTAGCAAACTGATTAAAAAACAATTAGGAATAATAACGAGTAATGATATGTAGAAACAAAATCTCACACGATGATTTAGGAAGACAATAATTTTGAAAGCAGAGGATGATCATGCTCGAGCATGACAGTTAGAATGCTCGGACAACAGTGGAGAAATTATATTGACAGAATAGAAAATCATCCTATGCTCGAGCAACATTGAGCTACTGCTCGAACACTCAATTGTGCTTGCTTGGGCATGCCTCAGAAGAAGTATTTAAAATCCTTAATCATCGCTGATGCTCGAGCAGCTACGTCTTCATGCTTGGGCATCATTGTGAGCCAACGTCGCTAATGCTTGAGCATTCAAGAGGCAATGCTCGGGCATAAGCCAAACAGAGCTGATGATGAAGAAGCTTAGCGATACTGCTCGAGCATGGTTTTTCCCTTGCTCGAGCATGACAAAATCATGCTCGAGCACAAGTCATACAGAGACACTGAATAAGAAGTATTTGATACTGCTCGAGCACACTGCTTACCTCTGCTTGAGCATCATCACTTACTCTATGATTGGGCATGGCTTTTAAAATCTTTGCTTCTGCTATCAGCCCGATGATGCTCGGGCACGCTTATCTCTCTGCTCGAGCAGCCCTGGTCAATTTATTAGATAATGCTTGGGCATTTAAAACACCTTGCTCAGGCAGCCTTTCTGAAACACTTGAACAATTTATCAGATAGAGTATGCTCGGGCATGAACTAGCTCTTGCTCGAGCAACCCATACCTTAGATACAAGTTACTTAATTCAATAACTCAGAATTTGTAATCATCAAAACATACCGAGAACTAACAGATTCTTCAAGAATAGCCAACATATTATATAAATCAATAATTATCATGTGCTCTTGTTCTCAAAGAAATTTGACTATAAGAGTATCACAATTTATGATTTGGAATTGATCTCTATATTTTTGGAAATATATCAAACTCATATATGGGTCCATTCAAATAGCATGTAAATCATACAGTATTCAATGAATATGATAAATTCATCTATATAAGATGGTTACATGTGTGATTATTATTAGTTTGTAATATGAAGTTTGCAAGATTATTTGAATAAATCATTATATTGATTGCACAATTTCTAGATAATATGATCCAGAAATCATTTATTAAAGCCTCCATAAATAGCTAGATCAATACTTTTGAAAATAAATTTTTATTTCGATGTTGGGATATTTGATCATATATTGCGGCACTTATATACATCAAGCAAACAAAATTCTCCTGATAAAATTGGCTTTTAGTAAGGATCCAGAATATTCCATCTTAACAAGTTTGAATGTACATTCCTATTGATCCACCACAATGCACATAGATGGATATTTAAAGGAAATTGGGATAAATGTTAAGTAAGAATCTCCTTCTTTTTGTTTGATTTAAGAGACTTATGCTGCATGATTAGTCGATTGTCATTTGACAAAGTTTTCCTAACATGAGGGGGAGAAATTGAATGGCTAAAAAAGAGAGCAAAAGGAATGCATTGTTACTATTAAGTATAGGTCCTCAAATATAACAATATAAACCAAAAGTTCATTAGGTTTTGCATAAAATCTGTCAGATATAATTACTGACCTAAATGAGAATTACTTAATCTCATATTCTAGTTGAAAATGCTCTAATTAGCATAAATGAAAGTGAGACATGCCCGAAGCATGAGAGAATAATCAATTCTAAAACAAAAAAGAAAGAAGCAAATAATCAAGATGGTCATATTGAGGAGGCATGTACTCCAAAAGAGTCCAAGAATTAATTAATTGCAAAAGCTTCAAAAGAGGTCAAGGTACCTAAAAATAATAAAGAGATTTCAATGAATTATGCCATAGGAAAAATGGAACTTAAAATATTAAGTTGTCGACAACGGTCTCGATAATAATTTCATGTGATTAATTGAGGATCTTATGCATAAATCTATCTTGCGAGTAGACAGAATGATGGTTGGCCAAAAAGGAAATGTAAAAGAGAAAAGACACGATGAAAATGAGACTACATTGTTTCAATATGTGAAAATTACAAACCTACATTCTCAACTGAAATATGAAATATATAAATATTTAAGTGAAAATAAAGATTTTCACAAATGCTAATGAAGACTAAAATGAGGAATATTATTTTGTGATGGATACAATAATTTTGTATTTCTAACCGCATATAAAAATAAAATTATGCGTCTATTAAATGTTATTATATAAAGCCTGTTCATATGGCTCATTAAATAGTGAAGTTTATATGAGAATCCTTGAATGATTTAAAATTCCAGAAGAATATACAAGAAAATTATTTTATATCAAAAAATTTATGCGAGTTTGAAAATAATTCAAGTATATTTAATTGATTGGAAAATATATTGGAAAATGAGTAATTTTACATTTTACTTGACTTGTAGTTTTTTTCCCCCCCAAACTTGACTTGTAGTTGAGTTATCGAATGCATCAATGATTTCAAAATCACAAATTTTTGCTATGTTGAATATTCTTGCAAAGGTATATTGAATTTAATGGTCCAGAAGTACCTTATATTTTATAAGAATATTTTAGGGAAAATTACATGTAGGTCCCAAGGAACGAATTTTTTTTACAAAAAAGTCCCTTGAAATCATCAAATTACACACAAGTCCCAAGGGACTTTTTTGATATTATTTGTATGGAAATAAAATCCAGGTTTTTAAATGTTGTTGTAAATACATGTATTTCCTGTTGTAAATGGCCAGAGACTTTTTTGATATTATTTGTATGGAAATAAAATCCAGGTTTTTAAATATTGTTGTTAATACATGCATTTCCTGTTGTAAATACATGCATTTTCTATTGTAAATGACCTCTCTATATTCAAAATCCAGGTATTTAAATGTTGTTGTAAATATAGGCATTTCCTGTTGTAAATACATGCATTTTCTGTTGTAAATGGTCAGATGTTTAAATGTTGTTGTAAATATATGCATTTCATGTTGTAAATATATGTATTTCCTGTTGTTAATACAAATAATATCAAAAAAGTCTGTGGGGACTTCTGTGTAATTTTGTGATTTGAAGGGATTTTTTTGTAATTTGTTTTGTTCCTTGGGACCTGACGTAATTTTCCCAATATTTTATGTATCATGCTAATATTGTATTTATTATGATTTCATTGGTAAAAGTTAGTTCTTGCAAGTATTGAGTGGATAACGAAAATGAGATTTGGTATGATAGTCTTATGAACATATTATATGATATTATTTTATTCAGAACAAACTGAATATGTGGATGCAATATATATTTTGATTATTTTCAGAATAATTCTCCTTTATTGTTTCCACAATGAATAAGATAAAGACATAATATACTAATATTTTAGCATATCCAAAATATATGTTAGAGGAATACATTTCAGCAGAACATTTGATAACAATGTATCATTCATAGTTTGGCGGCCAAAAGAACGATATGCTCGAAAATACATTTGAAGTGATGTTCTTATTAGAGGGAGTGAATACAATATTATCATCATGTAAAGTAGAGATCATGTTGTACTCTTTTCCTTAACCAAGGTTTTGTCCCATAGGGTTTTCCTGGTAAGGTTTTTAACGAGACAACTTCGATTTGTATTTTGTACTATTTTTCCTTCATTATGCTTTTGTCCTTCTGAATTTTTTCTAGTAAGGTTTTAATGAAGCACAATATTTGTTCATGAACATCTAAGGGGAGTGTTGTAAAAATACTAGATGATGTAGATGTTCATAAACTCCCAACTCTTAGCATTTCACTTTCTACACTCCACAACCTCTCTAATGAATAGTTTTTAAGAGTTTTTATACCTATAACTCAAATGTTACAATTTGTGCACTTATGATGATTAACTTTTGCTATTTACTTTATGTAATTCTTGATTGAAGTTGAAGGCCTATAAATAAAACATTATATACTACACTTGTCATTGCATCCAAATAAATAAGATATTGCTCCATCATTCTCTCCAATTCTCTCTTCATCACTTTCATCTCAATCTTATATTTTCTTGCTTTCATGACATTTTTCATAACACATGGTAGTTTCAACACTCCTTTTATTATTTGTATCTGATATTATTTCTTAGATAAAACAAACCATTTAATATATGTAATTAATATAAATTGACAAAATGGACCGAGGTCCCAAAATAAATTCATGTACTAATTCCTAGATTTAGGAGTGAAAGAAGTGTTTTTTCTTCTTTTACATTAGTTCTTTCGGCACATATCATCCACTCGTGCCACCTAATACCATATAGGTTTTGGTCGCTGAAGCAAATTGTCAGACGGAGAATTAAGGAAACTAATCAACAAAGTATAGGGATTAAAATTTTTATAAGATCATTTTAAGTTGGATTTTAAAAAATTAGAAAAGTGAGATTAATTTTTTTTTAATTTTTACTATTTTATCTTTACATATTTTCTTTATTAAAATCTTATAACATATCTTCTTCAATTTTTTCAAATCTAGCTATGATATTTTCCTCCCAACTTCTCCAAATTCTTCGTACCAAACATTCACTTAAAAAAATTACGCCAATTTATTCCAAAATTTGTTTAAAAATAAGAGCCAAAGGCTCATTTTTCTACGTATTTAAGATGAGATAGGATATTGTCACTACCAATTTTATGTCACTACCAAGTCACTACCACTTTTTCACCGTTAGATCAGAATCTCAATATGAGAGATAAATAATAAAGGTAGATGAGATTCTTATCTAGTGGTAAAAAAGTGGTAGTGACGTGGTAGTAACATAAAATTGATAGTGACAATATCCTATCCCATTTAAGATATGGTACCGTATTAACATAACCTGGATCAAAGTAGAATCCATAAATCTATCATCAAAATATAATGACAAATCTTCCGTTCTCATTTTGTAAACCAACATTGTTCCCCCCTACACAGAGATTCATTCTCTATTAATTCAATTAAAAAATAGCTAAATCTGAAACACCCCCTTATTATTTCATTTCGTAGATACTACATTCAAATATTCAATTGAATACGTTAAACATCATGCAAAATTGGACATTAACGCTAACAACTCACAGACATCTTTGTGATGAAAAAGCTAAAAATAAAATAAAAATCAAACTAAGCACAGGTTTCCTATGGGACAAAAAAGCCAACAAATGATTCATATCTCCCACAAATATCAAATAAACTGTGGGGTTGACAATAATAATATTATTCAAAAATTCTCATACAGACCTAAACGAAGATGTCGTGACATTTCCTCAATACTTAGTATCTGGATTATCACGTAGACCTAGCTTGGAAATCACAAAACAGTAAGAATCCCAGTCAGTTCTTCTGAGGTATTTTAGTAACCTTTTCCTTTTCTGAACCATTGCTATCAATCCTTTACGAGAATGCTTATCCTAAAACGTCATCCAAGAAAATGAATCAGGATAATTCAACATATACTATAGACAGCAGGCACAAAATCAGAGATTAGAATGAACAAAATATAGAACTCTTTTGATGTCCTAATGAAAAAGGAAGAAACCATTATAGAGAAAGATATTTGTAGGCTCAAGGGTCTCAAACATTATGACATAATCAGAGTTGTCAGTTTTCATTAATTTATCATTTCTGTTCTTCTGCATCAGAATCTCTCCATCCCCATAACGGAATTAAAACGTAGGGCATTAGATTTACAAGAAATGGGCTCACCTTCTTGTGTAGAACTGATGATAGATGCTTAATCTTAGTTGTCAGTTGTGCAACTGCGAAGGAATCAAGGGAAAAGTATTAGTTTTACTAAAATGAAGGTACACCAATTCTAATATGCATGGGCTCAAAATAACACTTCGAACAACCAGGACCTATATCACCTATTCAACCAGAAAAGTAATTACAAAAAGGATATATCCTTCACCTTGAATACGAAATGATCCACAATCTGACTCAGACATTTTAAACTCATCCCTAATTCTTGAAAGCTCAATTTTCAACTTTTCTGCTGAAGACATATTATCTGGATGGAAATACTGCATTAAAAATAAAACACCCACTTTTAGGGCATCATATTATAAAAACTATTTATGATACAAGATTTTAAATTGTGGATTTATGAACTATATAAACAGAGAACAACTGAACAACAACATTCATAAATATCGAAGAGTCTAAACTCTACCGAAAAGGCACCTGATCTCGCCATAATTCTATAATAGTGCCTCATGTCAGAGACCAATAGAAATTCAGCAATTATGTTCACAACACGAGTAAGGTAACAACTTTTATTCCCTTTACCGTTTGAAACAGAGAGCGCATAGGCTGGACTTAGTAACAATTTCAGGCGCTAAAAAGGAAGTTTGCCCAACAATTAAAAAATACTTACCTTTCACAAAAATAATAATAATAATAAAACTTACCTTTTCAACAAGATGCTCTTTAGGAGGTTGCAGCATGAATCTTGGAGTCCGGCCCAGCTCACTCAAGATATCAAGTCTCTGCACTGAACAATTCATATCATTAGTTCACTTTGGAATAAAACTGTCACGTATTGCATGAACGTAGAGTTATGTATTTATTCATTGGGTCAACGATTTGACGAAATCTGATGAAGTATTCTTCATTGAATTCAGGCAATATGAACATGCTTAGAGTCCCTCTGCATCACAATAAGAACAAGAGGCAACTGACATATTATTAACAACTAGAATAAACTCTTACTTGAATGTTTCCTTTCCTTGTTCCCAGAATGCTTCATCTCATTCAGGATATTTCTGAAATCGTTAATAATGCCCAATTTAGGTGACTGCTCCTTCTCCTTCTCCTTCTCCTTCTCTTCAATATCCCTAAATTTGACCAACCTATCATTCAACTCCCTCAGAGAAAACCAGTCCCCTCCTTTTGCCTGCGGCCTTAATTTCTTCAATTTCTCTCCCAACTCCTCATGCTTATATACCTTCAGCCACTCCATCTTCATTTCTTCGGAGCTCTCCTCCCTCTCTTTCTCCCTCAACTCCTTCCCGAAAATCGAAGTCGGCAATGCACCCGTCCCCCCAATAACCGTCGACTTCCGAGAACCAATGGAGTCTGAAGGCTCCTTTCTTAAACTCTGGGCAAATGCCGATAACGACGATAATTCCCCCACCTTCCTGTCACTCCCTGAGGTCTCAATATTCTGCTTCATATTGCGCATGCTTTCACGAATCGCATCGAAAGAAGGTCTTCCTCCAATTTTCCCAGGCTTCACATCAGCATTTGGCGTCGATTCACCCGGTTTTCCAACCATATTTCTCCGATAGATCTCCTGTAACGAGATTTGATTTGATGAAGGTGAAGACGGAGGCGTCGAATCTGGGTCCGAGTAACGACGCCGAAACTCTGATAGGTTCTTACGGATTTCATCAAAAGGGGCATATTTGGATGGCATCGGAGCAGTAGAACCGCTAGCAGTGAAAGATGAATTTGAGGAATTTCTTGGCGTGAAAAGAGGGGAAGTGGATTGGCCCTGTTTGAGAACCTTCTTGACATCGCTGAAATAGGAAGAGATGGAAGAGTTAGGGTTTGTAGAAGCAGTATCACAAGTGGAGGTGATGGTAGATTCGGGTTCATCATCGTTGGAATTGGAGGTAGTGTAGAAATGAAAGAGAGAAGGGTTTTTGAAGGTATTCATTTTAGTTCTGGTTCTGAGCTGGAGAAGGAGGGCCATGGCGGACGATTGAGATTTCAAATTAGGGTTTAGGAGAAGTTCAGTCAGAGCGGCTACTTCTGTGTAGCACTGGGATTCAGATTACTACCTATCAACAGCAAATTCGCAATGAAATTGCTCCCTATCAACACTCATGCGACGACGGCGAGATACATCGGCCACCAGGAAGATGCAGCCGAAGTCAAAGCACACAGTGTCACATACACAAGAGTCACAGACGATGGAGGTCGGAGGCTGGGGGACAGTTCGACGACGGTGAGGACGCAGAGAGTGACCTGAGAAGGGAGAAAGACAAGACTGAATTGGAGTGGCGGAGTCTGTTTAGCCCACTGGGCCGGTTTAGCCGGCCCATTTTTTAGATGGATCAGACAAGCCCATTTCAGAAAATGGGTCAAATTCTTCATTTTTTTATATAAAAATTTTATGAGAAGGGTTGAACTCACCCACAGTCTAAGGGTAAGGCGCTATAGGTTTGATCCACAGTGAATATAGCACTGAGAGTACAAATTCCTTCAGCTCAACCTGCGTTACCCCACTTCACTTCGCCTAGAATGCTTCTCCCAGCGTCTTGACTAACTCTAGGATCAAATCCTCTTCCTTTAGGTGAGAGTATCCGACCCTTTTATCAGTTGAACCCAAAGGCAAGGGATTCAGATTCTTCATCTTGGCCAATCAATTTTGGTGAACAAATAAGTTAATCTATCAGTCCCAACCTGTTTCTCGGCTACATCCTCAACTCTTCTAGAATCCTGTTTTCTTTAAAATTTTAATACACCTTGAAATTTATTTATTTATATTTTATGGGAAAATTTTCAGAAAAAGACCTCCAAATTTTCAAAATCTAAATGTGGTTTGTTTCCTACGATTGATAAGAGATTGACCGCATTTAATAAAAATAAATAAATTCAAAACTCATTTTATTGGAAATTCACTAATTTGATATTTTTAAGTTTTGAATGTCCTTTTCTAAGATTTTTCCTTTTTTATGTCATATTATAATAATAGTTTTATAAAATATTAAATTTTAGCCATTCATTTTAAATTCCAAGGTGAAGATGAGATTGTGACAAGAAGAGGGGGGAAGAAGAGCGGGGGATTATAAGAGGATCTGGATCACTCTGGTAGAACAAAATGTAGGTCTTTGCCATTGGTTGGGGCAATAAAAACTTGTGTTATAATCTCTTCAACTCATTTAAAGAATATTGTTCTAGTGTAGAACACAGATGTCTAGCCTCAAGGGACTAGTAGGTTGTTTATATCGAATCAAAGGATTCCTCAAGATATCTATGAGAAAGACACCAAAAGGAATATCAGATGACTCTCCCAGATATCTATATAGAAGATACCAAAGAGAGCGACGGATCACTGTGCAACACGAGTATAACGTTTAGCCAAAAAAGGGTGGGATGTGTGCACAGTGAGGCTGAATAGTAAAATAGGGTAAATAGAGAATGTGTACCTTTTAGGTTAACCTCCTATTTATAGAGATTACCTTTAGGGTTTCGGTCCTTGGGCTTTGTGCGCCTCCAAGCCCAGGTTTCAGCCGTCGTACCTACACATTCCAAGATTATAGCTTTGATTATAGGCCAATTAGTGTTTTACCTGATTATGAAGGGATTCTGATACGACTTGTCATTGCTGGGCCGCATATCAAATGGGCCTTATACATGAGTCCATAACAAATATTATTTAAGTTTGTTCACATTTATAGCCCATGCAAATGAACAAACAAGCGTGCTCTTACAAATTCAGGTTTTTTTTATTAAAAAAATTAGTGAGTTAGGTATAAGAGACTCACAAAGTCAGTACATGCCTTATGTACGGCTATAAAAATATTTACATAGAAGTCTATAAATTCTTGTTGTACTAACTTGATTGTCCCCCAAGTCTGAGGCGGTAAAAAATGATATAGGCTTTAGTTAAGTCTTCAAACTTTCCTAATCTAATAAAAAATATACCTTGGGAGGTGGAAGTTTTTGAAAATCAATAAATATATATATATATATATATATATATATATATATATATATATATATATATATATATATATATATTAGTTTAAATTTTATATCGTGAAAGAATTTTTAAAATACTAGTAATTTTATAATTAGATAAAAGTGCATTCTAGAGATTTCGAAACACAGTTCAATAGCTTTCTAGAATGCTTTATTAGGTTCCTTTTAAAATTTTCCTGCGAACAATTTATGCTATTTCAATTTTATTTATTTTTTTTGGTATAAGAAAGTTTAGATGGGTAAATATCGGTAACCCGCTAGGATCAAGGCACGCCTCTAGATTCAAATAACATTTACTGAGAGGTATTTACAGATCGCCCACTAACAAGGCTCTCACATCGACCAGCATGTATTGAATCTTCTCCCTTTTAGGGTGAAAGTCGACGCCTTAGCCAACCGTGCAACTCCTTGTTGGCCAATTTATGCTATTTCTAGTCCTTCTCTCAATGCTTGTAGATTAGCGGTGAGAAATTTCATGTTGAATAAAATTGATTTATAATTATGATTTTAAGAATATATTTAGTTGTAGTTGATTTATAAGATTGATTTTGGATAAAAAGGTAATACAATAGTTTTCTTAAAAAATTTCCAAACGCCTCTTATACACGTCAAATTCAGGTATAAATCCAAAATTATAGTTATCTCATAAGCTACCAAACACTTTATACATATCAAAATCAATTATGAAACTAAAACCATGATTATTTTATAAGCTACTATTACTTGTTTTTCAGTTATACTTTCTTAAAAATTTATCCAAACACATTATTTTTAAATCAATTATGTTATGAATCAATTCTATAAGTATATTTTACTCAACACTAATCTAAATGTACTTGAAACTTGGTTAGTGCTTAAGAGGAACATAGTGGATAGTTTCATAATTAATTTTTATCAGAATATGTGTGTTTGATGGATAGTCTTATAATTGATTTTAACAAGGTTCAAAAAATGGAACTGGTTAAGAAAGTGGTTCAAGCCTTCAAGAGCAACCGATTGAGATCGAAGTCAACTCGGGGTTAGACCAGTCTTGACTAAAATAATAAAATTTTAAATATATATTAGTTAGTTTAGATAATAATAAAAATATAAAGATAAATGTCAAATAATAGTTAAATTTATATGATATATAAAGATCTTTAAAAATATTTTAAAAAAGAAATATTGGTTTATGTATAATAATTATTTTATGATATATCAAATCTTATTTATGATTTTTTTTAATAATAAAAAATGGCAATAGGCATGTAAGGGGTGTGGTTATCAAAATTTGAAAAAATTTACTAAAATAAAAAAAAGGATGAGCAAGCTTATGAAATAAGCTGTTGCACGCACTTTCTTCAAAGCGTCTCAGATACATTGGTAACTGATAAATATTGATTGTAATTAAATGTTGTGGCAACAAATAAGAATTTTCGAATCAATGGTTTGCATTTTCCTCTCTGCATCGTTCAACCTCATCCCTACATCTCTTTCTAACGTTCACTCCCATCCCTTTTTCTCTCTACAATATGCAAAATAGGTGATTCTGGGTAGATTTTCATAGCTTTTTCCCCTTTCTTCTATCATCTTCTACTTGTCCATCTCTCATTTATTCCGTTTTTTTTCCCTTCTTTTGCAATACTGGTTTTTTTAGTTATAATCTTTTTTATCTCTTTCTTATTGTGTGTGTGTGTGTGTGTTTTTTTTTTTTTTTTTTTTTTTTTTTTATGAGTATTCAAATCCACTAATGATGTATGTAGCATAAGCTTTAACGAGCTGGGGATAGTATCAGGTCAAAGAAACAAAAAGAGCTAGGGAAAGTAAATATGATGTGTTGTCAAATACCAATATAACATTTTTAAAAGGGTTAAGGTACAATTTTACTAACAAAGTTTTTCTCGAGGAGCGTCTGGTACAAATAAATTTTGAAAAATATTAAAAATACCAATAAACAATTTAAAAATGTGCAAATTCACCAAAATCGTTAAATTTCACCAAATGTCGTTTCGTTAAATTTCACCAAATGCCATTACCCAACCCAACGGCGTTTGGTAAAATTTAACGGTTTTGATGAATTTGCACCCTTTTATTTTATGGGTAAAATTGCACCTTAACCCTTCATAAAATAATTATTTTGAACACAAATTATCTTCTTATAATACTTAGATATGAGGTTGTCACGTTTTGTCTAAGGCCTCAAACCTGCTTTCTTATTAATTAAAAACGCAGCAAGCGTATTATTTTCCATAGGACAAGCCTATTACAATCTTACAAAGTACACAAAACAAAATAAAAATAAAAGTTATTTTCTTAAAAAAATTTAAACAACAACAACATAATACACGCACGCATGCACACACATATATACATACACATATATACATATATATATATATATATATATATATATATATATATATATATATATATATATATATATATATATATATTTTTTATTGAGGCAATCTTATTTCACTATTTGACATTAAATTTGGGCACAACTTATAACAGAGATTTATAAGTGATTCATCATATTGTAAGGGACTGGTAGATCTTACAACTTCAACTTTCCACCATTCCCTTGTTTCTGATTTGTCATTTTCGTAATCGGGAAAAAAATGTAAATGAATTTACAGCTTAGCCGAGTCTAAGACCATTTTTATCGGACTTATTAGGAGGTAGGCCCAAAAGCCTTTACATTAAAAAGAACAGAGCCAATTCAAATAACCGACAGCTTTAGTCGGTATTGTTGGCTCTAACTACTACTATTTCAGTTTAACTAGTAAAAGGGTCAGACATTCTCACATAAAGGGAGGAGAGTTCGATCCTGGAGTTGGTCCGGACAAAGTTAAGTAGGGTAACGCAGGCTGAGGTGGAGACATGGGTATTCTTATTCCTGTATTCCTTGTGGATCAAAGCTATAGTGCATTGTTATTATATTGTAGATGAGTCCAACCCCTCCCCAAAAATTCTTATATCCAAAAAAAAAAAAAATGTCTCGCTGGTCGGCCTGTTTGAACTGCATCATGTATACTCTATAAAATATTTTTATTAATGGATGCGCTTTTCCATGTTATACAACGGTCTAGTAAATTTTGTATTATACATGTGGCTAAAAAAAGCTGGCAAAAAAAACAAAAAACAAAAGGTTTGATAAATATTGCTCCACACACCCTCTCAATGTATCTTTACACTTCATGGTATAGAATGTAGCAATCTTTTAAAATAAAATTCCTCACTTTCAATTGAAGAGCCACAAATTGCGTTGGTTATGGAATAAGCTATCTATGATTTTACATTTCAATATTCTGGAGGAAATAAAGTTTTATCCAATAAAAAACGGGAGATACTCGGAATCTTTTTTTCCCCCCTTCCAAAATCTCATCTCCACCTTGATATTAAAAAACAGATGGTTCAGATTTAATGTTTTATAAAATTATTGTTATTTTATTTTATAATTTTTGTATGAATTTTGTCCATGTTGCAGTTATAAATTATGTCGATTAAATTTTAACATTTTGAATTTATACATTTATGTTTAAAATAATAAGTTTAGAAGACATTAAATATGAACCACCCATTTTTTCAATATGATAGTGGACATAAAATGCTAAGAAAAGGAGAAAGGAGAGAGAGAGAGAGAGAGAGAGAGAGAGAGAGAGAGAGAGAGAGAGAGAGAGAACCCAAAGCCAAATAATAAGATCAAGTAGAACATAACAGTTATCTAATTCTATAATGAATACCAAATTGCAAGCATTGTTACTAAATATTTTGTTTCTCTGCTTCCGAATTCTGTACCTGTTTATCTTAATGTTATCTTTTGCCGGCAAATGTCAATACCGGAAAAGCTTCCCACCTCAGTTTCTCATTAGTCATTGTGATACATCAACACACGAAGCTCAAAGGCAAAATTTGATTTAACATTATTCATACAGGACTATTTTGCAATAATGTACAAAAACCACCTAATTCGGAAGGCAAAAGAAAGGGGAAAAAGCATATATGTGAAATCACCAAGCAGACTTCAAATTTAAGCCAAATATGTGGGTCCCAGAGGCTTTCATCCATACGACCCTCATTTGAAGAAAAGGCAAAACTGCACCAGTGATAAAATAGTGTAGGGAAAGATAAGTATGGGCTCTGTGCATCACCACTTGGAACTTACCTTGGGCGACTTCATCTTCCTATCGGCTTTGGACCAAAAGAGAGAGAGAAGGAATCCAAAAGAGATCTAGCATTATGCAATCTTTCAAAGAGAATATTAGCCTCCTAACTCAAGAGGAAAGTTGTTGATTTGTCCTTCTTCTAGTGTATCCTTGCCATTTATCTTGTACGCTATCCTCATACGCATGATAAGATTTTTCTGAAAATAAGGTATACATATGCTAACTAATCAGTTGTTCTGTAAGAAGCAGTGAACATACACACATGCATAGAAAATTGAGAAGATTGTTATTATGCATTATGAGAGTTCTAATGTCATCTCCAGATAACCACACGATTATATTTATGTTTGTTTCTTTAACTGAAATTCAATGACTTCTCAGGTAAACCATCAATAGATGCAGACAGCTGGACCCATATCACTAGCAGTTTTGCAATAGCATGCCACAAGAACTTACACCAGCCTCTTCCTTTATTGGACTAACAATAACAATAGCAAGTCTTATTCCACTAGGTGCGGGTTTAGGGTTTAGGAAACAATACAACCAAAACAGAAAATTATGAAACAAAAGTACCAACCGTTTTAAGTAACAAAATATTTTTAGTCCAGATGATTAAATAGTTTACTTGCCACCTGAGTTATATACCACCAATATGTTTCATATAAGATGGGAAAGATTATAGTTTATTGTAAGGTTAAGTAGCAAATCTGCCCCAGAAGTATAGGCCCAAGAGCAATATTGCCTTGAAAGTTTTTCTTGTTTCAACGTTGCCCAGGAAGTTTCAAAACGTAGCAATGTTGCCTTATTCCGTTAAAACATTAACTTTGACTGTCAAAAAATTGATATTGACCGTTAACTTTTTAACAAAAATGGGCAACATTGCTACATTTTAAAACTTCTGGGGCAACATTGAAACAAGAAAAACTTTTTAAGGTAAAATTGCTTATCAGCAAAAACTTCTGGAACAAATTTGCTAGTTAACCCTTTATTGTATAACTGACTACATACTTCCAAATATTCTCTTCCCATTGTTCATCAGTCTTAGATTGTGCTAATATTTGTCCCCAAATATGCATAAGAATGCATCTTCATAAGTGGACATTACTTGAGAAAACACTTCAGCCTCATAAAGTCTAGGAACAGCAGCAATGAGCCAAACAAGAAAGATGAAGCATAGTTATACTTTACACAGCTTACTGACCCTGTAAGCATAACCAGATAGCATTCTGTTTTAAATACAAAAGGCACATGAAAGAAAACGGGTATCTGATGAAGCTGGAAAATTTATTAAAACATATAACAGCGAATCAAGGAAGGCCAAGAGGGTAGAAGAGCAAAATACTTCTGATTCTGATGTTTATCTGAGAGCACTGTGTTGGGCTATAGCATGTGTTACTTTTTGGGTTTTTAGAGGCCTTCTGCGTTGTTTTTTTTTTTTTTTTTGGGGGGGGGGGGGGGGGGGGGGGGGGGCGTTAGGGTTTTCGTCAGAATCCTTGTTATACTTTTTCAGTTCCTTTTGACTTT
Source organism: Acacia melanoxylon (assembly GCA_019022615.1). Taxonomy (NCBI): domain Eukaryota; kingdom Viridiplantae; phylum Streptophyta; class Magnoliopsida; order Fabales; family Fabaceae; genus Acacia; species Acacia melanoxylon. Next base: position 22,924,692 of record JAFJYJ010000001.1, on the reverse strand, counting down.
GAAAAAACCTCAGTATTTCCCCTCATTTACTGTTGTAGACTTGTAGTAAAATTTTCCTGTTCTGGTTGTTGTTATTTCAGCAAGGTACATCAGTATCCACTATAAATTATAACTAACAAAGAGAAAGTGTAACTAAGCCAGATCGACACATAATATAAAAGAAGAAAACAACAATCACAGGATGTAAAAACAGCTACAAATGATAATGGACCACACATTTCAAATACCTTTCCATGTTGGGTGTTCGTAATTCTCAATGTTTGTGAGATGGAACCATCACCACTAGCAGGTAGAGCATGGCCACTAGCCGGATCTAAGTGCAATTGAAGAAACTGAAAATTAAATACCCAAATAAGTAAGTTCCGCATGAAGAAAAATATAAAATCTTCTAGAAGTTGAGGTTCCAATGAAAAAACTTGAAAGACAGTTGACGATTATCATACATCAGAGAATACATAAAACTATTTATCACAAGTATGTCGAGTGGCAAATTGCAGTGCATTTCAATTGTTTGTATCCATCTCTTTAGGAAGGTACACCCAAAAGATTTTAATCATGTAAGGATTTTACAATCACATGCCAAACAAAGTTAATTTTCAACAATAGCTAGAATTTAAGGAACCTTCAAGTAACACAAAAATGATAAAAATCATGACATTGTTAATAGCAATTTTGGAATGAAGCTAAAGTTACACATTAAAGAATGATGGTCAACTGGCCACACAAAAAAAAAAAAAACACAGAATGATGGTCAAGAGCAGCATACACATAAATACATAATGATGAATGCCATGATGAGTGGCATACCTTAGGAACAGCTGCCTGGAAAATAAAATCTGTATATATATTAGAAGTCAAATTCGTAAAGGTAGCTTGAATAATTGTTGTTTGTGGTTTTCCTGGTTCTTTGGAGAAATTGAATGTCACCCTCAAGGAGCTGCTCTCAAATGCAGTTATAGATGGATAAACCAGTCCATTGTTTTCTTTTCAACAATAGGGACAAGAAAAATCAGTACAACAACTAAATTTAATTTATAGAAAGAAACATTCAAATGTGAAAAACTGAACAACCTGTTGGAGGACTGGAGGTCAAGCCATTCAACAAATCCATCATAGGAGCAGCTCCAGCATTAGAAGTTGCTCTTGCAGAAAGTGAGAGAGACGTGAGATCATCCAGTGGTGAAGTTGGTGTTTTGTTATTCATACTGGAGGATAAGATGTCTGTTGTAGATGAGAGGCTTAGTGCAGAAGGTGACATAGTAGGCACAGAAGGTGATCCAACAGACAAAAGATCCAAAAGAACGTCAGTACCACTTTTTGGAGATTGACCAGAACCTAAAGTGCAAAATAAAGCTCAGACAAAAACAAAAACAAAAAACATGAAGAAGAAAAGTACATAATTTTCTGTACGTCTATATTTAACACATCTTCATCTCATCCACAGGAAAAGCATGCTCCAGTATATTTCCAACTTCAACTTCAATAATTTTAACTCCATGTGACTAAGCACCATAAATTTATTTGTTTCCAACAATTATCTTTACATATTATCATGCCTCCTACTTTGAATTATCCCTTACGGCACCCCATTATCAATAATAATTGGGAAATAAAGTCAGAACCATCCCTAGTCTTTCAAGGACAGATGTGCCAAGTCTACAACTAGAGAATTTTTTCATTTAAAGAACAAATCTTTTGATATTCTGACAGAGGCAAATGAATTAACAGAATGTACTACAAAAAGTTAGTCCAGTCATATATGGAAAATAATTATGCTTTATTGTACTGCGCTAAATCACATTTTGCTAGTACTATATTCTATCTAAAGCATGATGGTAACTTTTTTAAAAATGTATTATTTCATGTACAAACATATAGTAAAGTCTTCTATTTTCCACTGCATGAGTTGACCTTGTGGTTCAAGTTGCATGCTTCCGCTGTCAATTCTCTGATGATGGATAAAACAATAAAAAACCCTTTAATGCCACTAAATTGGATTGGATGGACTGTCAGCATGTACTCATGTGACCACAAGCCCGAGAAGGTTAAAGTTTAAACAATAAGAGGTGTTTACAGATAATTGCTTCCTTGCTTTAACGAAAATACAGCTATTTATGCTTGTGATATAAGCCATAAGATAATCAATACTAATACGGGGAGAAGAAAAAAAGTACTAACCCAGCTGTTGTGATGCTGGTAGCAAATCAACACCAAGAAGGTCTTGAAGAAGATCACCACCAGATGAGCTAGGTGCAGGAACATCATCTGAGCTTAAATCAAGCAGATCCACAAGAGGAGCCACAGAAGGTTTAGCAACTCCATTTGGAATATTAACTGAAGGTCCTGTTGGAGTTGAAGCTGTGCCCAGCATAGAACCAGCTTTCCTACCAATGAAAGTTGCCTCATCTAAGACTGGCATCCTTTCTACAAGTGCAGAACTGCATGGTATCATATTAAACCCTCCTGTAAGAGCGATCTAGAAATTCAAGTTTTTCATAACATAAACTAAATAGATGGTTAAGCTTACCTAATATTTTGATGATTTGCAAGAACTTTATTAAATTCTATAGATCTTTGCTGCAATTCAAGAACCAGGTTTCCTTTATACTGAATGATTATATTCCTGATACTCCTGTATAAATTATTCAAAACAGGATCATCCTCATTGAATAATCATCCTTTTTCATCAAGAACATCAAACACACAAACATAAGTGAAATTAAGCCTGTAATGGGTGTAGATACATAGTGGAACATAAATGAAAAGATCTTTTCGATGGAGATGAAATACATATACAAAGGGACCATGTTTTATAATAACTTGAACTTGATCTGGTGGACTTCAACTAGAAAATTGTGTTCCTCAAGAGAAAAGGCAGGAAAATTAGGAACAAACTAATCCAAGGTATAGTGTAATTAACAACTTTTTACACATGACATTAACTGATATTCAGTAAACTATGACATACTCTGAACAAGATGGAAAACGTGAACTAAGTTTCAACAGGGCAATCAAAGCCATTGCTTTTGTGGTAAGATCTGATGTGTGTTGCTTTATAACCATCTCGAGAATATCCACAGCATCTGATTCAGTCACCTGCTTGCAAAGAGAGAGTTAACTTTGTAAAGGAGAAATAACAAGCCTCTGCGCGCACGCTTTTCTAGGGGAAAGGACAAAAAATGAAATTAAGTTTGCATTAAAACAAGGCATTTCAATGAGCTTTAATACAAAAGCATGTGATACTTGTTGAGAATATCAAGTTTAGAAATATTAATTAATTATTATTATGATTAGGAATATCATTTAGTATTTATTAGGATTAGATATGAATATTATATTTTAGGAATATATCTTTTAAAATATTATGATTTGATTTGATTAGATTAGTTTCTAGGTTTAGGGTTAGTCTATTACTTTGCCTATATAAAGGCCTCATTGTACTCTCTTTTATTCTTAAGGATCAATAATATTAGTATTTCTCTTGTGCTTCAATGTGATCCTTCAATCTCAACAATACTAAAAGCTCCAATAGTTAGTAGATCAATTTCTGCTAAATTGTATTACATCTATGATTTCAGGCTTTCACCAAGAACATATGCCCACTGGTTGGGAATAAGAAACACATTAATGCCCATATTTTTTCCAACTCATGAACTACTGCTTGGTTTTGAAGTGATTATCATTTTCAGGCAATATATATAGAAAATATCAAGCAGAAACATAGACTAACCACTATTGGTTCTTCTATGTCAAGCATTCCAACATTCTTAACTAAAATATCTCCATATTCTCCAATGCACCACACCGCAACTCGAACAAGACTTTCCTGATGAAAGTATTAGACAGTGCTATTGTTATTGCTAGCATTAAGAGATAATCAACAGTATATGTAGATTTGGTAGAAGTATAAATGAGCACCTGTTCGGCGGAATTTTGCAAAGTTCTGTATAATGCTCTTACTGTGTAGCCGTGAAGGTCATAAGCATTGGTTATCACAACAATTAATGCATGCCATACTTCATCTTTTACCAAGTTTCCAGCCTACTAACATCGCATTACAATCAATACTTGCACTCAATATATGACTAAATAACATAGCTCAATATGGATTGCACAATACACATGCATCAAAACAGCAGTCTCAATCAATACCAAATAAATTCAGTACTGTACTGACAATTTGCAACTAGTGCATAGAAGCAGCATGAGTCTTGTGCAAAGATAAAATCATAAAAAACATAGGCATATATATTCAGTAATTTGAGCATTCATGTTTGAATAAACAAGTCATCAAATGATAAATAAAATATTTTATGTGAATACAAAAATTTAAGGAGCTGACATGGCAATAATTTTTCCTGGGATGAAAGTGGAGACATTTTGAGAAGCAACAGAATTACCATTCATAAAAGGGATTCTGAAATAAAGATTAACCTAAAAAAGTAGCAAGAACGGGATTTTTCTTTGTTTCAAATTTCACATTCTCAATCAACAACAAAAGATTGTGCATAAATTTATACCTCAGAAAGAACCTTGAGCATCTGATCAATGTACCAGATCTTCTCTGGAGAAAACCTGAAGCGCCAACAAGTAAATCCCAGTCAACCAAATACATTATGTGCAGCTTAAATAAACTTCACAGATAATAATTCTGAACTAATAGCATAGTGAACGGAAACAAGGTGAGGCCTGTATAAACTGGCATTTTAGAGCAAAGAAAAGACTGCAGTGTCCAAAGTAAAAAATTTGAAGATTGATGCAGAGAAGATAAAACAGGAATTCCAGCACCTACTTCCCATCAGGCAAAATAGATATAAACAATAGAAAGAAAAGAATTCAAAATTATCAAAACATTTAAGAATCTCAAGGGGATGTCATTCAAAACCCATATGACTCACTTGGAAACTATAGAGCAAATTTTGGCAGTAAGGTCCGGCCTGAATTCTTGATCACTGACTTCCAGATAATCAATTAGCTCTTTTGTTAAGGGCTTCACATTACTTTCATTCACCAAAACGTAAACAAGTTCAAGAGCTCTTTTCTGAATTGAAGCATCTAAATCCTGAGACAAAAAGCGAGGTCAATAGCTTTTCAATCTGTAAAAGAAACCCTTTGGATTTTTAATTATATGTTAAACAGGGAAAGGGAACAGGGCCATCCAACTAATACCTTTACACATTCCAGAATAGTTGCACGATGCCTCTGCACTGCTTGAGCATCAGCTGTTACAGCCTTCATCAGCATGTTTAATGCCACATACCTGAAGAAAGAAGGTAGGAAAAGTTAACTTACTCAATAATGGTGGGTAGCAATTAAAAAGAATACGGTACAAAATGATCTATAGGGCCGAGAACACTCAAGCAAGAGGAGACACTAGTCAAATCGGTTCCAGAAAGCAACACGAAAAATATAAAAATCACATGGATTTAACCAATCAAGACATCATAATAGGAAGCTAAGAATAACAGGCTGGTTTAAATTCTAAATTGAAACGTCCCATATGCAAGATATACAAGTAAATCAACTAGGACTAGAGGTAGTTAACAAAAAGCGTTCCTGAAAAAGCAATTTTTTTCTGTTTTTTTAATATATGCCAACCTAAAATGCTAGCTTGATATACAAAAAGAATATATTCAAGTTCCAAGGTTGCCAAAGTTATTTATCATGCACAGGCTAGGTGATAAGAAGACAAAAGCACTCGAGTCTTGAGATTTTCACGTCATAGTTTTAGTACAAAATTAGAATCTTCTTTCAATAGAGACAAACAAATTAAACTCTGGTTAGGGAAGAAGCAGTCTTTGCATTTCCCGCATGATGTGGCCAAACCTAAATTGCTTCTTACGAACATGACTCTTACAGGAGAAACTTTTGCAACATCACAATTCTCACAATACATCCAAAGACATGTAGGCCTCCATCTTATGGACAGTAGAGGCTAAATCTTTGATACTGTAATGAGCACTAAATTATATTGTATATGCTACTTATCAAACAACCTTTTGTACTATAATGCATCTATTTCACTTGCACAAATTAGATTGTATAACAAAATACTATCACGTGTTTGTACATGGATCATAGAAACTGAATATGAAGGTAAAAAAAACTAACTGGACAAATATGTCATTAAATACAACAACAGCAAGCCTTATCCCACTAGGTGGAGTTGACTACATGGATTGCATGTCTCCATTTTACTCTCTTAACAATCCAATCTATAGATAAATTGTTAACAAAAGGTCCCACTCAATAACTTCATTGAGTATTCTATTCGGCCTTCCTTTACTTGTTTTTAGAGGACTTCATACTACTTAATCTACCCTCCTCATCAACACATCCAATGGCCTTCTTTGTATGTCCAAATCACCTCAAACTATTTTTTTATCATTTTCTCTTCAACAGATACCACCCTAACTCTTCCTTGAATTTGTTCATTACAAATCTTATTTAATGTCATTAAATGTAGAAGTAAATATTCCATTTTCAAAGTGGGGCAGTTGCAGTGGTGATAGTAGTGGCGGTGGCAATGGCGGCAATAATGACAATTGTTCTTGCAGTAGAAGCAGCTTTGATACTCGTAAAAGGAGAGAATAGAGTAGAACAGTAATGTATCATCAAAAAGCCCATTACACCCTCCAAAACCCAATTGATAGAGATATTAGACTAATTACCCAAACTATTCTTTTACCCCTAATTACCCTTACTATGCCTAATTCCTATGTATCCTAGGTAATGATGGAGGATGGGGCAATATGAAGGCATCAATGGTGATGGTAGTGGGAAGCAAGTGTATTTTAAAAAATTATTTTTCCAACCTTTTTTTTCTGAATGCATGAGTGCCCATTACACCCTCCAAAACCCAATTGATAGAGATATTAGACTAATTACCCAAACTATTCTTTTACCCCTAATTACCCTTACTATGCCTAATTCCTATGTATCCTAGGTAATGATGGAGGATGGGGCAATATGAAGGCATCAATGGTGATGGTAGTGGGAAGCAAGTGTATTTTAAAAAATTATTTTTCCAACCTTTTTTTTCTGAATGCATGAGTAACCTATCAAAAAGAGCACCCTACTCACATCAGATGTCTTCCTAGGTTTCCTATCCTATGATCAAACCCCACCACCATGCAACAAGGTGGAGGTTGATCAAAGGTACAAAAAGAATTATCAATGACATGAGCTAAATTTGCAAGCCCATCAGCACAATAAACAAAATATCTATACTTCCAATCAAAATGAAAAGTTCAGTTTTAAGTTATGAGCCTTATCGCTTCTGTTCTATATATATGTGGTATAAATGGACTGCAGTCATGTCGTTCATCACTTCATCCTTTCTTATTCAACAGATATATCTTACTCTAGTTACAGTGCTTATTTTGTGTGTTTTTCCTTTCACTTTTGTAAGTGTCAATTTGCTTAGCATACATTATAACTACCTGAATTGGTGTTTGTTGCTTTTTAATGATATGACAACTTATTGAGAAAAGGAAAAATAGCAATGTCTAAAGGCAAACCTAATATTGTTGTCACTGTTTGACAAGAATCTTCCAAGGATATTGATGGCAAGAACACGTAGGCCACCACTATCTTCAACACTCATGATTGTTTGAACACATTCATATAAAATGGCATTTCCTGCAACTTTATTTGACTCAGTCTTGGTAGCCACCTAAGAATAAGATCATCAAGTTCAAAAACTATCAAATCTCAAACGTATTACTACCATAACATGGAACCATAAATAGGAGAATCAAGAAACAGAGTCTAAAAATATAGCATTAACAAATTATTTGTATATTTACTGCATCAAAATTGAGATGGATAAATTTATTGCTCAAAAAACTTGGCTTAGACCAATAAAAGATTGAGGTTAGAAGCTTTGACCAACACAAAATCAAGCATACAAAATCACAGTAGGGAAATTTGACTAGTCCATGCCTTGGATAAAACATGATTTATAAGATTAGAAAGAGTTGTATTAAAAAAAAGATTAGAAAGAGTTAACATAAAGAAGCCATCCTTTCTCCTTGCAGCAAAACGCGTCAAAGATTTTGGTTTACTGCTTTTAGAAAAAAGGGTTCAGTTACAAGTATTTGAACACAAGAAAATTCAAGTTCTCCATAGACCAGTACCACCCAAACATGGCAAAATCCTAGTAGTATTTCCTGCTACACAAATTTCCTGGGTTGAATTTTTCTATCATTTATTAACCTATCCACGTTAGTCTGTTTTGGCATGTGAAAAGAAAATGTGATAATCAAATGTAAGCAAGTCGAAAGGATATCCCAAGCGTAGGTATAGTTGTTTTTTTTAAAAAAAGAGTCAACGACAGTATCAGGCAAAATGCCAACTTATCCCATCACTGCAGCATAAGAATACAACAAATTTAATACCATAAATGACCATGAACACACAGCTGACCTGCGCAAGTATGTCATTCATCAAGTCACTAGCATCAGCATTGCCTTCACCCAGTACTCGCAAAAGCTTAAGCAATCTAATATGGAGGAAAGGATCGGTGATGCCAGCAATGTCATATTCTGGTGCGTAAGGACTGTTAACTAGGTCCTTGAGACTTCTGACCACACTCTCTGTGCATTTCTACAATAAATGAAAACTTTTATTATAATTTAAAGATGGCACAATCAAGGATCAATTTATATAAGACCCCCCCCCCCCCCCCCCCCAAAAAAAAAAAAAAAAAAAAAAAAAAAAAAACAAGAAGAAGCAAAGGGCCCTTAAAACCAAGAAGTTATACAAAGTTCGTGCCTATAGTATTTGTTATCTAGTCCATGGCTTTTGCATGGAATAATAGTAGCCCATGAATACAGCTCATGCCTTATTTCTTTTTGTTAAAGGAAAAAGAATACTAAAGCATTTCATGATATTCACTCATACCTAAATCAAGGATTATTTTCAAACAAAAATTAGATTCCATTAAGTGAGTAAATCAATTTTTTGGTAATTCTTAAGCTGGCACAAGAGATTATACAAGTCAATAGGAAACAAAACGACCAAAAAGATGTCAAATTACCATTCTAAAGTATTCAAGGGCTTCTGCACTAACTTTACACAGTTCTGTACAGAGCTGAACCCCAGTGATCAAAACTCCATGATGCTTCTCCCTAAGTAACGCAGCAGCAGAATTAATAAAATTTTCTGCCAAGTCTGGAACCTTCTTAATGATTCTTATTGCACATAATGCTGCCTACATTCAATCATGTGTACAGCCAATTCATCAGAATCATCAATGACTGCCAAAGAAGTTAAATATGATAGGCTTCATCAGTAGCCTCAACTTCAAAATTACCATGCTATAGCTATAATTCTTAGCCGGGAGAGGGAGGACCAATAAATACTGACAACTCATTGGAGAATGACTAACTCATTTGAGATTGCACACTTTAAAGAACATCAGAAAGCAAACTTCCACAGAGAAAAGAATGAAAAGTAGCAAAAAGGGACACATACATCTAATATATTTCAAAATGATTAAGCATTTGTGTCTACTTCTTCCATTAACTTTAAGAGGATAGTAAGTAGTTACTGTCATTTAGTGGGGAATAGAGGCCACAGAAGCATTCGTGGCCACTTCCCTCATTAAATATGCATCATTAGATGATATCCTATGTATGCATCATATTTTCCAAACCTGTAAGATGTAAAAAGCCTAAGGAAGGGATATGTAATAAAAAGTCACCTTTTTCCGGATATTTGGGTCTCGAAATTGCAGCAACCTCTCAACCTCTGGTGCAAGATCACGAGCCATTTCTGCTGAACAAATGTTTCCTAAAGCACAAAGTGCAAGTCCGACAATATACTGATTTGTGTGATTAAGATCCCTGGGATTAAGTTAAGTTTTCCCCAAAATATGAGCTTTTTTCCCCCTCTCATAATGAATGTTTGAGTAAAAGATAAAAAACAATAAGTTTGTAAATTAAAAAAAAAAAACTAAAAATCGGGACATAAGGAAATAAATAAATTTCAAATTAAAATTGGATACTGTTTCAATGAATTTGTGACCAACATAAGAACCTCTTGTCTTTCATCAAGAAGCAACATAAGGGCAAGATAACCTATTCTCTTCTCTGGAAATCCAGGAGATGCAATCAACTTGAGGCATTCCATTTGACCAAAATGTGTTGGGTAGCCAAGCATGTGTATGAACATAAGCTTAGACAGATTCCGGTGCCTATAGTCTCGATCATTTTCATCAATTGAAGCACGAATGGCAGCACACTCTTTTCTCACAACAGCACGTTCTTCTGCTGCTGTTTTGCTGGCACGTATGGCCCGAATCATGTCCCTGCACATGGGAATATAAAGTATTTTGTTCAAATATTGTAGTAGTATTTTAAAAAAGGAAGAAATCGACATAAAAACTATGCAGAAATAGCCACCAATGTGTTATCTGATTCTTTGATTTTGCAACAAAATAATACATTGAATTGAAGAGTCAACACCAAAAAAAAAGAAAAGAAAAAAGACACACATGTATACTATGATTTGAAAAAAAAAAACAATGGCACACATGTAACCAAGAAACATAATATAAATTCTCAAGTCAATGAATGTGCAAGAGTAGTCAATCGCATAAAAGTATGTCAGGGAAAAGCTAGTACAGATTCTACAGAAGGTGATGACAAAAGAACCTCCACTATATGTAGCAGCAAAACTAAGCCTAAGAAAGTGCTTGTAAGTTAAAATATTGTCTCTGTATATTCAAAAAGGAAAACCCATTAAAAAGATAACAAGAACTGAATAACAACACTATGATTTCATGTATAAAATCCTATCCATCTGGTTTGCATTAATTAACAAGATGAATACACTAGTGCCATTTAGCATACACTAGCCAAATACAGCTTCATCTCATAATTATGGATTGTGCGCCCTTATAACATTGAACCTCGCTAAAGCTTTACATTTTCAGTTGTTTAAAATATCGAAACCATATTTCTGCAATATTCCGCAGTTAAGAAATTCATGTGAACACAGGATTTGGTTCCCAATAAATGGAGTTACTTTTGCTGTTTAGTTTCATTGTTTTGAAAAGCAGTAACAAAGAAAAGAAACTTCAAAGGAGTACAGGTGCAACTTAATCTGTTGTGTTGGTTAGAGTGGACATAGAGAGAAAATTCTGTTTCCCTGGTGTATTTATGTATCCATTGCCATGTTTATGGGCGCTATTATATGTATAGAAATTAGGAGATATCCAACTCTTGGGTTAACACTTAACACAACAAGAAAAATTAAGGTAAGGTTAACTTTTAAATTTAGACGTGCACCGAATACTGTAGGTTATTCTTAGCTCATCAAAAACCAGCTATGATATAAATTCTTAACAAAGAGTCAACCATCATTAATTCATCTTAACCCCCCTTTACGCCAGCCATAGATCCTATTTTGCGGCAAGCCAAAATCTTGCAAATATCACTAAAACACAGATTGATAAAAATTGAAAATGCATAGATACACCGCTAGCTTGCCCGTGTGAAGTTATCCGAGGTGATACGATGTAAACAGCAGGAACAGTCAATCTTAAAAAAAGAAATTAAAACAGGGTATTCAAGATTTAGGAACAGTCAATCGATAACTATGATCAGCACAATGCATGCTCTCGTTTAAGAATATGCGGGTTACTCTCCTTGCTAATGATCCCAAAAAAAAAACGGAAACAGCAGGATCCATTGCTCACCTCAAGCGCGTCCCTGAAGAGAAGGGATTCATAATTGGGTCTCAGAAAGCTCAATCTGATCAAATCGAAAACAGTCAAATCGAACACGCGAACAATCACGAACCACCTTGGGTGACAATCATAAATGTGTTGTTCCAAATATGGTGACCGCGGTCCAATTGCTTTCAGCGATGAATAACAGAGGGAGAATCAGAGCAGATGGCAATGGATATTTGGATCTGAAATGGAGGGAAGTGTGTGTGTATGAGTCTCTGTAAATTTCAGGGACTCTTCCTTCTCCTTCAAAGAACGAACGCTCGTGTTTTGTGTTTGCTGTCTGTGAAATCTCAATTTCATTTTTTTGATATGATGAAATCTCAATTTCTGAAATGACATAAATTCTAAAAAACAAGTGAGATCGTAAGAGACATCGACACTTTGTCACATAAAATTGTACGGGCTTTTTTAATAGCTACTTTCTCTAATCATTCTTTTCACATAATCCCTCATAATCTTCATATCTCATGCCCGTCTCATCAATATGAAATGTTACAATACTACTTTAATTTTTCTCTCATCTTTTCAATCAACGGCTTAAATAGATTTATGAGGGATAATAAGAGAAAAAAAAAAAAAAAAACCTATGAGATGATGTTTTTCCCCTTTTTACCGAATTCCTATTGGCTGTTATAGCTATTTTCCTGACCCTAGGGAAAATTGAAGGATAATGTTTTTAGTTTTCTTTTTTTTAAGCTTTACTTGAGTCAATTTGAAGTCTATGTTCTTATTGACGCCTTTCATTATTTTGATGATCCTTAATTTTTCAACTGAATTCAAGGAAGACAGCTAATAAAAAATTTAAATTTTCAAAACTATTTGCAAAGATACATTCATTTTATCCAATTCATCTCTAACATATAATTGACCTAGTCTTTTTCTTTCTTACACATTTTTTTTATTTATAAATTACTATTTTTTCACATAAATCCAACTTATACAAGGATCAAGGATGTGTCATACAATACTCTCTCCTCCATTTCTTTTTATAAGAAACATTTAAACAAATCTCACGTTCAAAATGTCAATTAAAAACAATGAATATGTTATAACTGAAACCATTTTTAACTAAAATATTCTTATTTATGAGGACATAGAGAATAAGAGAGAGAATAAGGAAATTGTTATAATAAAAAGATTGTAGAAGAGAGATAATAAGAAAATAAATATGGTAAAAGTAATAAATCTTTTGGCTGTGAAAATTTAGTATATTGACATTAAAATAGGAAATTGAATAATGGCAAAAATGAAAAAATAAGAAGTCAAAATTAATTAATTAAAAAAATAACACATCATCAGAATGTTTCTTATAAAAAAAATAAGGAATATGTGACGGTTTTTTGTATTAAAAAAAAAAAGGAATGGAAAGAGTAGTAAGCAACGATGATATCATAAATACCATTATCAAATTTGAAATAGGAGAAAATGCACATTTTTTGGGTCTAAGACAAAAGTGCAAATATACTTATATAAATTTTTATTTTAGTTTTTTAATTCTATAAAAAATTTATAAAACACATGTTAGTATTCAAATTTTAACTGTTAACCTATTAAGTTTATTTTTTCAGAAAATAACTGTGGTTAGCACACAAAAATAATTAATTGAAACTAGCGATATTAAAAATTAAAAGATTAATAAAATGATACTATCTTCGGTACTAAATATAGAATATAATTTGTAGCGCAAATTGCACTAGAAACTATGTCTTATATTTAGGACCGAAGGACTTTATAAAATTAAGGGATCAAACTAAAACTTGTATAAAATTAAAAGACTAATTATACACGCCTTATACTTTACACCTCAGGGAGTATAATGAATTTTTTTTAAGGGAAAATAACATTAATGTCCTAACTAAAAGAAATAATATTGAAAAAGTTTTATAACTTGTCAATAACAAGTGAGAAATAATCATTAGCAAGTAAATGAGCTATTATTAACAAGTTTTGGGACTTTTTTTTATATTATTTTTTTTAGTTAGGACATTAATGTTATTTTCCCTTAAAAAAATTCATTATACTCCCTGAGGTGTAAAGTATAAGGCGTGGATAACTAATTCACACAATTCTATAAATGTTAGTTAAGTGACTTAATATGTTTTAAATTGATAAAATTTATCTATTATACCCTTATTAAGAAATGTGATCTTCAAATATGCATTTATTATCTATCCTATATTTCTCGAGAAATACTTTTATACTCTAAGAGAGTCACCTCATATGTAATTTGATTAAATAAAATACAACAACTCATTTTACTTTAATCTTATAAGGCATATGAATCATTTGGAGAAATTCAAAATTTATGATTTAAAAAAAAAACATAGACTTGTTAATTTTGAAAAACAAAAAATGCAATTTCCTCACAGCATATCTAAAATCATAAAATTTGAATTTCTGCAAATAACTCATCTACCATGTAGAATTAAAATAAGATAATTTATTTCTATATTTCTCTCCTGCAAGGAGTAAAAGTATAAAACAATTATTAATTATCCTTTCGGCCTCTTATATTTTAGACTAAAATTTTCTCCTACAAGACTTCTTATATTGTAGATCAGAGGGGAGTACAAACACACACTCTCTCTCCTCCTTTACCTATATAAAAAGATTTTATTTTTTAAGAATTCCTTGATATTATTTATAAGAGATAATAATAACTGTCTAATAATTTTAATATAATTGCTTAGCATCATCATTCTTATGAACAATTACACGGTTACATCACCCACTTCTTCAAAAAGTAAGTCCTACCTTCAACTTGTTGATGTGAATTGGCTTTCTTAATTCACTCCCAAAGACCCTTCGTCCTTGGGTTTAACTGGCGAAGGAGTCGGACTTCCTCACCTAAAAGGAGGGGGTTCGATCCCTACGTTGGTTAAGGCGCTGGGGGAGGCATCCTCGGGGTCTAGGAAGCAATGCAAACGCTGGTAGAGGTGAAAGCATGTGTACTCTCTAGCCAGTATGCCCTGTGGACTGGGCTTCAAGTGCCCTGCCCTTGGACTGTGGGTGAGTCCAACACCTTTCCTAAAATTTTCTTATGGGTTAAGTAGCAATTTTGCCCCGGAAGTATACCCCCAGGAGCAATTTTGCCCTGGAAGTTTTTTTGGGTTCAATTTTGCCCTGGAAGTTTTTTTCTGGAGCAATTTTGCCCCTTCGTTAGCAACCCTAACAGTCAACCGTTAGTTGACTGCTAGGGTTGTTAATAGAGGGGCAAAATTGCTCCACACAAAAACTTCCGGGGCAAAATTGCTCCCAAAAAAAAACTTCCAGGGCAAAATTGCTCCTGACTCTATACTTCCAGGGCAAAAATGCTATTTAACCAATTTTTAAACAACTCTTTTATCTATGTATTTCAATTGATTTGAGGATTACATATATATAATATAAAATTAATTCCTCAAATTACACATAATCAAATTTGGGGGGAATGCACATTTATAATTTCACATCCTAAATTGATAAATTGGTACAAACACTAGTGCAAAAAAAAAGGTTTTAAAACCGGACAAAAGAGGCATCGTAAGATCGGACCCGCGACCGGTCTTGTTCCAGCCGGTATTAAAAGTCCACATTTAAGACCATACTCAAATCGGTCTTATAGAAACTCTTTTAGACCGGACATTTAAAACATTAGGTCTTAAAAGTCGTACTAAATAAAGCTGAAATATTTTTTGTTCGATCCTAAAACTCAACTTTTAAGACCGGACAAAAACTTGGCCGCTCTTAAAAGATCAGAATTTTAAGACCGGACAAAAATAAATCCGGTCTGAAAAATAACGGCTTCTAAGACCTGACGACTAATTATACGCGGTCTTAAAAGACTGACTTTCAAGACTGGATGGTAAATACATCCGGTCTTAAAAATTGAATTTTAAGACTGGACGTATAAATACATCAGTCTTGAAAGACCAACTTTTAAGACCGGCTTAATATCAAATATGTACACATGACTTTTAAGACCAGACATATAAATACATCTGGTCTTAACAGTTAAACATTTAAGACCGGCGTATTTATTTCCGGTCTAAATTTTCCTGAATTTTTTCCTATTTTGTTCTTCCTGATTATATATACACACAAATCTACCACCCAATCCAGCACATAAAAGTCGATATTTTAAGCTACAAGCTATGAACAATTATGAATAAATTGAATTGGGAAAAAGAATACAAATATTATTCATCATAAGTTATGTGGCTCCTTAATTAATGATTATACTATGACTACAACACCTAAATTAATTTATACAATAAGATAACTTACTTACAATGCAAATACAATAAGTTACAAATACAACATACATGCCCAATATAATATTCACCATGCCTTCATCTAATTCCCAGCCAACAACGTAACATCCTCTTTTATAACATACCCCTTTGGATCGAATCCTACCACAAAAATAAAACAAGAACAAACGTCATAGTCAGTGACATTGTTTAAGAACATAGAAGGAATATAATATAGTTAAAACCTTAAAGTTTTCAAAGAATTCTGTATATGAATATTACCTTATGAATTGACTCTTTTATAAAGTGATATCCTCTCATATCCCTTCTTGATGATCATTTCTTATGCCGGGTTCATTATCCACTTCATCTTCTTCGTTCATGTCCGGTAGACCCCTTGAAAAAAGAGTACTCTCAGGAAGACCATAATTTGAATGACTTTCCTCATCAATATCAATGACTCTTTTTCCTTGGAGAGCTACAGACCACATTTTATTTTCATGATTGGTGATATAGAACACTTGTTTTGCCTGGTCTGCCATAATAAAAGGTTCATCTCCAAAACTTCTATCATTGATATCGACTAATGTAAATCTTAGCCGATCGATCTGAACACCATTATTGACATTAACCCACTTGCATTTGAAAATGGGAAATCTAATTTTAACATAGTCCACCTCCCAAATCTCTTCAATAACCCCATAATATGGCATGACTGCCAATAAAGGCCTCTTGTCTTTCAAACTGGAAAAGTGCATAGATTCAGCCTCTAACATAACACCACTATTCTGGACAGTGCTCCTATCATCTAGGGACTTCGTATAAAATGTATAACCATTGATCACATATGAATTCCAACTTATGACATCAACCTCAGAACCACGTGCTAACTGGCGTTCCCGGAACACGAATAGAATCGTTTTCACCGTTCATTTTCGAGACAGGAAGAGAGGAATGCCTGAGAAAATGAGAGAGTAACAGAGGCTAATGGTACGTGGGCAAGGAAGAGAGGTAATGCAACAGGAAGGGTTTCGCAACGTGAACAGAGGTTCTTCAATGAGAGTAACTGATACGTGATGGGTATAACAAAGAGGGAAAATACACTATAAAAATAAAAGGGATAGATAAGAGTCCACCACAATTGAGATTAAAGGCAAAGCCACCCTCCCAACTGATAAAGAACCCACTTGCCTCACCACTAACCTAAGGTTAGATAAAGATAACAAGATTCAAGCCAAGTTTGAGAACTTGCAACACTCTATTTTCATTTCATCAAATCTGACTCTGCATTACAAAATATCCCCTCTTTATAGGGTAATTAGCATGAGAATACAAAGAGAAATATAACTTTAAGAGTTATGTTGTCTAGAAAATAGAAATAGCAATAACTAAACTCAACTTCCAAGAGTTGCTTAGGAAATAGAAATAACAATAACTAAACCCAACTTCCAAGAGAAATAACAATAACCATAGTTGACCCATTAAGGCACAATTTGACCCAAAATAACTTCTGTATCATCCTCCCCTCCCTGATTGGGATTTGTCCTCAAATCCTCATAGTCTTCATTCTCACTTAAGTATGGAGTTAAATCACCAACATTGAAAGTTGCAGAAATATTGGTTTCTCCAGGTAACTCCAACTTATATGCATTATCTCCAACCTTTTCAATCACCTTGAAAGGACCATCCCCATGAGCCATCAGTTTATTTTTTCTCTTTGAAGGAAATCTCTCTTTCCTCAAATGAAGCCAAACTAAATCTCCTGGATTGAATTGAT
Organism: Acacia melanoxylon; assembly: GCA_019022615.1. NCBI lineage: Eukaryota > Viridiplantae > Streptophyta > Magnoliopsida > Fabales > Fabaceae > Acacia > Acacia melanoxylon. The sequence continues at coordinate 22,906,943 of JAFJYJ010000001.1, read as the reverse complement.
GTGATTTGCAATGTTTGTTTGCCTTTTGTTTGTACAACCCATTAATTTTCTCACCTGTATTCCCCTTCCCATATAAATTCATATGAATTTCATTTGGTGGTAAAGGTGCAAGTGTGATTTTCTTTTGATTGTCAACAAGAGAATAAGTATTCTTATGACCATCATGAACAACATGTTTATCAAATTGCCAAGGACGTCCCAACAGAATATGACATGCATCCATAGGAATCACATCACACAAGATTCAATCATGATACACATTCCCAATTGAAAGAGGAATAAGGGCTTGTTGAGTTACCTTAACATCACTATTCCTGCTTAGCCATTGTAGTTTGTAAGGATAAGGGTGAGGAGTGGTAGGTAATTGAAGCTTCTGAATGAGTAACGTAGAAGCAACATTAGCACAACTCCCACTATCCACAATGAGATTGCATACCTTTTCTTTGATGGTGCACCTTGTGTAGAAGATTTGTTCTCTTTGGCTTTTCTCTTTAGGTGTTTCTTTAGTATGGAGGACTCTTCGTAACATAAGCAGATGCTCCCCTTGGTCTGCTCCTAAGATAATTTCTTTACTCGGGATTTCATCATGTTCAGCATCCCAAACTGGACCTTTTTCATATTCATGCTCAATTTCTTCAATTTCTTTAAGTGTCATGACCCGCCTATTAGGACAATCAGCTTGAAAATGGCCATACCCTTGGCATTTAAAACATTTATTTCCATCCAGCTTCTTTTTAAATTCTTTCGGAGCTTCCTTGACCTTCTCCTTCTCCTCCTCCTTAATATTTTTTGATGAGGAAGAGTCACCCGTAAAAGAGTAATTCTTAAAGAAAGTTGATGGCGTGCTGGTTGCCTTCTTTGATTTTGAGCGTTTCTCCACTTTGATGGCTAATTTACACACATCTTCAAAAGTCCAAAAAGGTTGTAGTTCCACCTTCTCAGCAATATCGTTATTTAACCCACCAATAAAGCGAGCAATTTTTTGTTCTTGAATTTCTTGAAGGCCACTAGTCATAAGGAGTAGCTCATACTCCCTAATATACTTTTCAACACTCGATCTTCTTGTTTGAGAGAAGCAATTTTGAGATACAGTCCCGTTTGTGATCGGGAAGAAATCTTTTATCCATCGACCTTTTCGGTTTAGCCCAAGATTTGAGCCTTCTCTTGCCTTCTCGGTTCCTCTCCATCTTCAAATTCTCAAACCAGATTGATGCATACTTCTTGAGTTTGATGCTTGCAATTTTGAAGCACTTCTCATCATCAAAGTCTTTGGCTTCAAAAATTCGCTCAATAGAACGAACCCGGTCAAATAAATATCGGGGTTCAAGCCGCCATCAAATTCGGGGTTCAATCTTCACATCTCTAAAGTCATCTTGGAATTTTCTCCTTCTTCTATCATGAGGTGTTGACTCATTTGAAGAAGCACTTGAGTCACTAGCAGAAGAATCCTGATTGGAGGGGCTATGAGTGCTTCTGGAATGTCTCTTGCGTCCATGATGATTTCCTTGGACAAGATCAGCAAGTGTTTGGCGTATTTCTTCAATCTGATTTTCAAGATTTGCAAGTTGTTGGTCACGCCTCATATTCTGATTTTGCTCACGAGTTCTGTACCTTGGACCTTCGTCTTCCATGAAAACATGTGCTCTGATACCAAGTTGATACGTGATGGGTATAACAAAGAGGGAAAATACACTATAAAAATAAAAGGGATAGATAAGAGTCCACCACAATTGAGATTAAAGGCAAAGCCACCCTCCCAACTGATAAAGAACCCACTTGCCTCACCACTAACCTAAGGTTAGATAAAGATAACAAGATTCAAGCCAAGTTTGAGAACTTGCAACACTCTATTTTCATTTCATCAAATCTGACTCTGCATTACAAAATATCTCCTATTTATAGGGTAATTAAAAGCATGAAAATACAAAGAGAAATATAACTTTAAGAGTTATGTTGTCTAGAAAATAGAAATAGCAACAACTAAACTCAACTTCCAAGAGTTGCTTAGGAAATAGAAATAACAATAACTAAACCCAACTTCCAAGTGAAATAACAATAACCATAGTTGACCCATTAAGGCACAATTTGACCCAAAATAACTTCTGTATCAGTAACAAAAGCTTTCACGCGAAGAAATGTGTATTTGGCAGTTCATTTTTAAGACCGGATTAACAAAGAGACGGTCTTAATAATTAATATTCAAGACCGGTCATATTAAAGTCCGGTCTTAAAAGTAATTAATTGTTTATCCACACTCTTTTTTCTATATTTCATACCGGCCGCATTTTATGTCCGGTCTTAAAAGAATAACTTATAAGACCGGCTTTTAAATATGTTTGGTCTTAAAACTTTATTACCTTTATATTTAAATTTTTCCTTATTATTTTGGACCGCAGAAAATATTAGTCCGGCTATGTGGGATTTCTCCATAAAGTAATTGATATTTGAATTTTTTTTTAATATTTTTAAGACCGGTTTGTTTTTTAACGAGTCTGAATAATATATTTAAGACCTATGAAAAAATGATCCGGTATAAGAAGTTCTTTATATTTACAAAACTGACACTGATCATACCTTTAAGACCGGGGCGTCGATAGTCTGGTCTAAATGAGGCGGTCTTAAAACCCTTTTTTGCACTAGTGAAAATAATCTCACAACCTACTAAACTATATTTTGAATGAATGGTAAAAGGCTTATCTGAGAAAAAATTGTTTATTCACTCACATTTATTAAACCAAGGATTATCCATGTCAAGCCAAGTTGAGCATCACCTTGGCTTGATGCCTCGTTTAGTAACATCATTAATTAATTATTTTTCAACACGGAATAACCTTGTGATGATTCTTTGAGCCATATCAAGCAACATGTTGGCAAAAAAATGAAAAACAAAGTAGGGTAAAGGTGCAACCAATACCCCCGAACTATTTTTAGAGGTGTAATTTTGATCCTAAATACTTTAAGGGTGCAATTTTGACCCTAAAGTATTATAATGGGGGCAATTCCATCCTTGTACAAACAGAGTTATAAACAACGTTCACATACTGGTCAAATAAGATTTTTATTTAAAAAATAATGACTTGTACCTGCTTAGGTTAGCAGTAGAAATTGTTTTTCCAATGTGATTTACGGTATACGAAGTAAATATATGAGAATAGTTTTATCTCGGTTTGTGCGAACGTATTTTTTGAATGTTAACTCAAACATGAACTTGTTGGTGATTTTACTTAGCAAGTGTACCAGTCAAACAAGTAATAAAATGATTAGTAAAGTATCGTATTCCAGAGATATAACACTGCAATATGCATGCAAGAGAATGAATAATAGTTGATTGATTTGGTAAAATCAAAAGACATTTTGATGTGATTTGAATGATGTAAACTACTAAATCTAATATTGGAATGTAACTAATCAATAATGAGTACGATTGGGAGTTATCAAGATAAAAAATAGACTAAGCTTTAACTTCCCCCTTCTCTGGAACTTCTACCCAGAATGCTTCAGCAACGTTCTAGCAATGTTCTTCAGTTAACCCACCTCTTCTGTATGCAAATTTTTTTCAACAATCCTGTATATTTACTCCTAACTTTAATTTCCTCATATTCCAATGCGAAATTTGAGGACAGAATACCATGTGTGAGATAAACCCATGCTTGAAGCTTACAAACTTAGCTGGAATTACACAATAATTCCCCTATCACACACAGTTAAATGGAGGTCTAATCTTAATTCCCTTCCAGTAAATTAAGACCACATCTTTTGTTTATTAATGGTCATTCAACAAAAAAGATTGACAATTTAATTAAACATCATTAAACAAACTAAATCATAATTATATTAAGCCGAACATTCTGGTTTAAAGATAAAAATCAAGGTTCCATCCAAGCTTAGCCACATAAAGATTAGTTCATGGCTTTCAAAATTATTACAACTGGATTAAACATAGTTTTGTCCATGATAGAATAAAGAAATAAACTAAGAAGAAGAAGGAAAGTCGAAGAGATCAACAACCCCTGAGAGAGTTCTGTAGTGTAGTGAACTCCTTCTTCTCTGAGAATTTCTTCTATTGTGCTTGTTACTTTCTGTCTCAGCAGCTTTCTCTCAGCTCCTAGTTGTTGCTCTTTTCTTTATGGAACAAGGTTAGTTATTAGGTTTGTCCTTGCTTTCCTTTATAAGACTAGGGTTATTGTTCAGAGTTGTCCTTATTTCCACTAGTAGGTTGGGCTTGTTCTTTTCTATCAGGCCCAGCAAAAATATTTTGTCTGCTTTCTCTTAATCCAGCTATCCTTTCTTGGTTTTTTCACATCTTTTAGCTTTTCCCTCTTGCACCTGGCCCTTTTTGCATCCATCTTAAGTGCTAAATATCCACACTCGAGTGTCCTTGGATTGCACTTCGAGTGCTCATTCTTTACTTTCTCTATCATGCCTTGTTGCTTTTGCACTTAAGTGTCAATTCTTAAGCTCAAGTGTCCCCATTCTGCACTTGGAGTGCATAATGATTTGACTCGTTTCTCAAGTTCTGAAGTTGCTACACTTCAAGTGCTTGCATCCTATACTTGAATATCATTTTCCATACTTGAGTACCTGCATTGTTATAGTTTAAAATGGACATAGATATCTCAACACTCAAGTACCTAAACGTCTCACTCGAGTGCTTAGTATTTCACTCCGAGTGTTGTTTGATTTTGAGCATCTTTGTGAGATAGTTCCTCGATAGCACTTAAGTATGCATGCTTTCACTTGACTATTATTGCAAATAATCCCTTTACTATTTAACTCTGTTTTTCAGTGAATGAACAGGGGATCTTGCAAAACAAAATACTTGGTTCTTAACTGTTGAACATGATTTTTGGCCAAGCTTATTGTATTGGTATTGTCACAAAGAATTGGAATTTCCTTTAGATGGAAAACCAGATGTTGAAGTTGTTGTTTTGGCCATAACACTTGAGCACAACAACTCATGGATTGGTGTAGTTAAATCATCTTTTTAAAAAATATAGTTGTACATGCTTTCAACTATAACTTACATATATAATTGTAGATTACATACATGATATTGTCGTTGTCAATTGCAATTACACATTTGGATTGCCTTTACAAAAATATATGTAGGGGACAAAAATAACCACCAAAATATTGGACAGTGTAATACCCGGATAATTATTTATCTGAAATATTATATTTCAATAGATAATACCTATTGAAAATAGGTGAACATGTGGTTTCAAATAATAAGTAATAATTATCTTATTTTCTAAGGTAATTACTATGGAAATTAGGAGAGATAAAGAGCTAAAATGTATTTTTAGAGCATTAAATGGCCTAAAAATATTATGATAAATCCCAAGAGGTAGTAAAATATTTATAAAAAATTAGAAAGTATGTTGTCTCTAATTTTAGGAATTTTTGGGATAATTTCCCTTGAAAAATAATGAGGCAAAATTAAGTATTATTTTGGGATCATAAGTGACCCCATGATTTTTAATATTTTACATGGGATATAAAATACCAATGTAAGTAAAATAGTTGTGAGATAATGATTTATCCTAATTAAGAAAATTATCAAAAATTAGTAAGTGGCTAATCTGATAATTAATGGGATAATTAAGGTATAAAGTAAATGAATTAAAAATAATTTAAATAATTATTTTTAATGGGAGAAATTCGAAATTATTAAATAAATAATAAATTAAAAAAATAAAATATTAATAAAATATTTTATGCTTAGAAAAATAAATAAAAAATAAAAGAAAAAAATAAATGTGAAGGCATTTTGAATAAAATAATAATATAATCGGTATAGAGCCAACAGGAGAAGTGGGAACAACTAGAACTTAAATCCTACCTCCTGATATAGGATTGAAGTCATAAACAACAGACTTTTTATAAACCAAATGAAAATCCATCTCGGATTGAGCGATCTCGAAGTCGTTTAAAACCAACAACGTAATTAGAGTACCGGGTAATTAGGAAATGGCGAGATAGTGCTAAAAGTGACTTAGAGAAAACAAGCGAGTTTTGGAAACCGGGAATAAGGTCACTTAGATCGATCATATTACGAACCAGGTGAATTTCTCGCCTACAAACTAGTGTTTTTCCTAATTTGATTCCGTAGAATCAAGCGTCGGCCTAAAATCTTCAACAGATAACGGAATACCCTTAATGGGATCATAAATTTCATTAAAGTATATATTCCTACCGAGGAAGAAAAGTACTTCAAACTACACCGACAAAGATTTCGCGATTCGGCAAAATTACGCGATTCGAGCACCGATCGAACGGAAGCGGTAAGTCAAGATTATGACATCATCAAAGATGATGTCATAAATGGCCAAGTAGGGCAGCCCAACTAGGTGTAAGGCCAAGATTGTTTTGTCCTCAAAAATGCGATCCAACGGTGCAAGATTCATTCGAAACAAATCCCTTAATTCCAACCTTGTCCCTCCATTTTCCTATAAATAGGAACCTCTCCTCTTCTCATTTCCCACATCACAACTTCGAAACCTAGAGAGAAGTTAGAGAGAAGGAAGAGCTCTTGGAAGTTCATGCCAAGCCGGAGTAAGTTTTTCGGTCCATAGTCTTTAGTTTCGGTAGTTCTTTCAGTAGCTATAATAGAAATGTTGTTTTTAGCTTTAGTCTTCCAATATATTATAGATATCATATTTTTGGGTAGATATGATATATATTTCGAAATATGTGATGGGAAAATAAGTATGGCAAAATTTTGGAAGATTAGAGTCAAAACAAATGAAGCTCTGGCGAAATTCCGCCAATTAGGGGTTCAGGGGCAAAATGGTAATTTGTACCTAAAATGCCTGTTATAGTGCTAGAAGTTGATAAATGTTATCCTTATAGGATATCTAAGATAATCGGACCGCTGTTGTACCGCCGTTGTACTGCTGTTTCACCCGCTGTCAAAAGTACCGTTTTCCGTCAACGAAGGTACGTTTGCATACTGTAACACTAACTCTGATGTTTATTGTATGCGTATATGTGATATGTGTATGGTATGCTAATGTAAGGTTATGTACGTTCGCGTACTGTAACACTAACTCTGATGGTTATTGTATGATTATATATGTTTGTTGTGTTCTGTTTGTTGTTGTAGCATACGTGGTTATGTTATATACACGGTTATGTCACATACGTGGTTATGTCACATACGAGGTTATTATTGCTGTATCATACGTGGATATGTTACATACGTGGTTATTATATATCTTACATACGTGGTTATGTATTTTTAATCATACATCTGTTATGAACTGTTGTATTGATTGCATTGTCGTCGTATATGTAGTCGTATTTAAGCATGAGGTTAACCGTTACTCGAGATCCAAATTGTAATTGGATCTCGCTCTTATCATAGCGTCGGAGTTCGGGAGAACCGAGAACCGAGGAGAAAGGCGAGCGGCCGCACAGAGACCCTACAAGACTTTCTTCGGTGTTATTCATTTTGAAAACTCTCGGTCAATGTACCGTTTCTGTAAATCAGCCAGACTTACGGCAATTTGAATAAATGTATCAGTTACTCAATTGCTCCGATGCTCTACTCTGATGAGAAAAAAAAATTATACTGCTTTTGAAAATGGGGATGTTACAGACAGACTTTCCAAAAGGATTCAAACTGTGAAAGACCATTAAAATAATCCACCAATCATCTATTTTCCTAGGACCGCCCGTATCCATGTGCCTTGAATGCGGTCGGAATCTTCTCACACGAATCGAGCAGCTGTTGGGATGAGACAATCTTAATGTGAGAAGTGGTGAGCTCATCCATGGTGAGACCAAGAACTTCCATCTAATGATGGAACATGTATGCTTCCTTCACTTCCATCTTTGCATGATTCGCTTCCCAAGACAGACGTGCTCTAAGTTGTCAAAAACATTTTTTATTGTTCGATCAAGGGACAAAATGGTTTCCCTCAATACCTCAGCCACCATGTCAAAGTTCCCCAATTTCCTCAGCTTGCAGCCACTTCCAAAGCACTTACCGCGAGCTCCATTGGCAACATTACCAAAATGTGTGACGTGGAACTCAACAAGGGTGTGAACGTTATCCAGATTTATTGGGGACTTAGGGATCTCTTCTTGTTCTTCATGGATCTCTTCTTCCATGCCTAGTAGGGATTTACAGCAATCACGGCCCGCCCTATCTTTTGACCACACCAAATACAAGTCTTGGAAATGGGGCAGACACTTGTTTATATACGATGCGGCCTTCTTGTGGACCTAACAAAGAAGTCTGTTTCAAGTAAAACCAAATAACTGTTTCAAAACCAATGTACAAGAAATGTCAAACATCACTAACCTTCATGTACTCATCCCAGACTGCCTTCTCGGCAACAACGCTTTGTTTCTTTGGATCTTATCCAAATCCACACGTATTCGTCCTATACACCATATCATAAACCACTTGCCAGGCCAATTTCATTGTCTTAATGCACGATATTATGTGAGGATTTCCCTTGATTTTGGAATCAGGAGTGCGCTCCTCCATCATTTCTTCCAAACGAATGGCGCAGACTGAAACCATTGTTCGCCATAAACTTTTGTTATGTTTTCAGCTGCACAAGGCACAAGGCACTCGACCAGTAGCTTGTCTTCATTAGCTATCCACATGTGGAACTTAGCCTTTTGTGATTCTTTCATTGTAGCACTACACAAATCGAAATTAGTTAGTCCATGTATTATCACATGTACAAATATATAAGTAACAGTTTAACCTGCTCCAAATTATATTGTTATAAACACACATTGACAATATCATTTTATTTCAGTGCAAACAAATGTTTTACAAAGACAATAACGGGGATGTTTATGAATTAATACAGGAATCATAATCATAATCAGGATCTATGTACCAAATAAGCATTATAAATGTTAGTAGCCAAGTGGTTCCTAAAATTGTTCCATGCAATAGAGGTTTCCATTGTTGAAATGGAAGAAATTTCTTGACTTGGGTTTAGGGGTTTGAATGAATCGAGTTGTTCATCTAATGGGTCAAGGAGAGTTGATCTCTAAATAAGGTCATGGAGCAAGTAACATGCCACGATATATCTATTCTGAATTTTGACCAGGCAAAATGAAGGGCTTCAAAGGATTGCATCTTAACTTCAGAATGCCAAAGCATCATTCAATGACATTACGAGCAGATGAATGTCACATTTTAAAGCATTCCACCTAGGTATAGGGTTGGTGCCCTTATCTCCACTCATTTAGGTAGTAAAGCTGGTCGCGGTAGGATGCAAGGAATCCATCACTATTAGTGTAACCAGCATCTACTAAGTAGTAATTCCCTTCACATCAAGAACTTCATCTTAGTTTAATCCAAGCCAAACTTAATAACAATTCAATGCAATAAAAATGGACATTCTTAAATGCACTGGCTGGAACTTTCAATCCATGTCTCCTCCTTATCGTGTTCCTTAGGACCCTTCCATCCTCAACTGATCCTTCCCATCTAGGCAACACAAATATAAATTGTCCATCCGACGAGCATACTCCCAGAAAATTTGTTGTTATATCCCCTTTTCTATTCCAATATCAACCCTTGTACTGGGCAAGCACCTGTACTCATATATGAGTACCATCTAGAGCCCCTAAACACCCATGTCGTTAACAACAATTATATGAAGATGCAAATAACATTTGAAATGCAAATTGATATAAGCAAAGTCCAAAGTATTTACCTTAAACCATTTCCAATGATCATTTGTGCAGTTCTCTTTAATAGGCTCTACTATCTTGAAAAGCTGATGTTGCAGCTTGAGGGTGGCATTCAAAATGAACTTGAAGTATTTGCTTATTATTTCACATGACTTTCCGAACTCAAATTGAACTACTTGGTTCTTGACATGATGGGCCAAAATATGCAAGAACATGGCAAATTACTCATCAACTAACATGTGCCTCTAGGTCTCGGCGCTCCAATTGTGTCCAGCACATGTTCATCCTAGTCTAGTTGAAGCAAGTCGTGTCACTGCTCTATACCATTGCTCTGAGGTTTGCTTTCTTAAAGTGAAAATCTAGGCTAAATGAGCTATAAGGGGTTTCCCTCATACATTCAATAAATGTCTCTGCCACAAACATTGCAACAACCACTTTCCTTACATCTAAATTGGAGCTAAACATCCAATCAACACCTCAACTAAACACTCATTCATTTCTCGGTTCATCACCTAACTCAACACAAAAACCAAGGATGCTGAAAGTAAATGACAACAGAATAACCGAAAAAATAGAGAAGGACCAACACACCTGTTGTGTGGGATGCACAGTCATCGCCGTCAAAATTCCACTCGCCCTCTCTGTTCTTCACAGCTCTTTGTCTTTTCCAGGGGTCAGATGCTTTGCATTTTTATACAAGTGGTTGTGGCATTAGGGGCAAATGGGACTTTTGCCCATTTTCAAAAGCTCTAGAGAATGGGTTCCCACCATTTTTTTTTGGAACCTATTTTTATTTAAAGATGGGAGAATGGGCACCCACGGGAAAATTTGATCCAAACACCAGCCGATGAAAATTTTAAGTTTCCATTTCTAGCACCCGATTTTCCTTGATCCATACGGGCCCTTAGTCCTTTATACTTACATAAGGTTTCATTTTAGTCTCTTAAATCTATAAAGTGTATTTTTAGTCCTTAAAACTTAACACCGTTAATGATACTAATGGAAAATGTTGACTAAGCAAAGTTAAATTGTGACTATGCAATGGTGACTAAGCAAGCTTAACAAGTCACATTATTTTAATCTTAAACTCAATTTTTTAAAAAAGTTAAGATTTTAATTAAAATATTAATAATATAATACTTAGTTTTTAAACCTTGTGTTACTTAATCATACCCTCCCTTCCCCTTCGAAAACCCTATTTTTTCCTGTTTATCCTCTTCTTCCTCACCAATCAGCTCAACGGTTCCCTTTTCTTCCCCTCCTTAATTAATCCTCTAACCACGCCACTTCCTTCCTAAGTAATCCCAAGGATCTCGTCCCTCTATATTATGACTAGGGGACTTTTTTCAATTGTTGGTATTCCCAGATTTTGGGGATTGAAGGCAACGGGGTTGGGACTGTTGAAAAATCACATTGCTTTGCACATCTCTGAAACCATGGAAATGCCATTTATCTATCTCTAAGGAATTTTCTGGAAACTTCTTTTTCCTTCATACAAGGACTCGAATTAATGGACAAGCAGAGAAAATTAACAATGGACTACAATATCAATGTTAAGGAAGCTTTGCTTGAAGTTAATATTTTATATATAGAGTGATAAGATCGTGAGGAAGCTTTGCTTGAGCGTTGAGTAGTAAAGATTCATGGAGGAAGCTTGGTGGTAGAAGACAGTTTCGATGGGAAAGGGAGAGTACAGGAAAAGGAAAAAATGTTTGAAAACTGAGTTTTTTTCCCTATTATTATTTTAATTAAAATATAATTTATTTTAGAAAAAAATTGAGTTCATATGTCTGCCAGTTAAGATTAAAATAATGTGACTTTATTAAATTTGTTCCGTCAAGATATTATACGGTTATCACTTAAATTTGCTTAGTTAGCTTTTTTTTGTTAGCAATATTAACGTTGTTTAGTTTTAAGGACTAAAAATACACTTTATAAACTTGAAAGACTAAAATGAAACCTCATATAAACATAAAAAAATGAAAAGCATATTTTAGTCTAAAAAAATTCATTCATCACCACCTTGACCATCAAAGTGAACCTATCATTTCAATACAATCTACTTATCGATCAATTTATCAAAGGAAATTTGACAACAAAGTTTAATGTATAAAATTATTTTTATTAACTAAAGTATACATGTCAAAATAGTAAACCAACTTGTAATTTTACCAACACTTATTTATCAATTTTTTTGCCAAAACACTTATTTATCAAGGGATAAAGTGCATTTTTTCCATGAAAAGTAACCACTAAAAGTATTGGGTATCCAGAAGTTTTTTATAAACCAATTTTGTCCTAAAAGTAACCAAAATGTAGCAATTTTATCTCTCCTGTTAACATTGACTGTTAAATAACCTGATGATGTTGAGTTGGCTCTGATACGTAGGATATAATGCCACATATTACTCACTCTATTATGCCACGTCACCATCATCATCCTTCCCTTCACTTCCTCACCGCTCCTCAGTCCCTACATTCTGATCTCAACTCCCAGCACCACCTCGTTTTTCAGAAACCTTCCCTTTACCCCCATCACCTACTCAACCTCCTCCTTCCTCTCTCCTATTGTTTCTTCATAAACCTTTCGGTGTGTGCGCTTCGGCCAACTCAATAAGTAACAACCATATCAATAATACATTAGATGTGTAATTTTAAAGGGTTAAGGTGAAGATTAGCCAAAGTTTTATGCTATAAGCACCTAACACAAATAAGTTTTAAAGGATGGCAAAAGTATCAATCAACAATTAAATATTGGCAAATATCACAATGACATTAAAATCAGTAATAGACCTTTTCTGTAAATGAATAGATATGATTTTCAAATTACTCTGCTATACATGGTACTAGAGCTTAGGATTTGTTTTTTTTGTTCTGGTTTGGTACTGTTCATATGTGAATAGTGATAGTGAGAGAAGCTCCCACGAGATTCCCATAGTGTCCGACGAGTGTCATTGCCTGGCCCAACGTCTTCCCTAACTGTCGATCGGCATTTTCCCGGCTTTAGGTGGTCCATTCGTCGACGCGTGTAGGCCATGCACTTCACCGTCAGCAGTGTCTTCCCAGCGTGTGTAGTGTGTATTTTGTTCTCTGTCATTGACTTCTTTTTTCTGACACAACCGTGGTGGTTTCTGTTTCATTCCAATAAGTTTAGTCATTGGGATAATTCGTTTCTTGGATCCAGCACTGTTTCAAGTGCGTTTTGGCTTTGTGACAAGCTTACATATTGTGTTTGGCGCCTGTGGTATTTCATTCTACTATGTTGCTGGTTTTCTATTTAGTGGCAATTTAGTATCTTTGGTGCGTTGCATTTGTTTTTTGGCTGTTGGGATTGTGTTTTATCGCTCAGGTTTGGTATTTTTTGGTATGGCTTCTTCTGCATTGTTTGGTCCAATACAAGATATTGGGTGTTGTCATCTTTGGTGAGGTTTTCTACTCACTATTGGGAATAGTTTTCTCTGCTGACAATTAAAGGCACATTGTTTTTTTTAGTGACTGGTGATCCTGCTCGAAGAGTTAGTTGTGGAGCTCAACTTGCTTATGGCAATGATTGATGGCTGAATCTAAGTCTATTGCTCTTGCTACAGGTAATATTGCTTATAATCTTGCTACTTCCTCTTTGAAGTGGATCATTGATTCCGGTGCTACTGATCATATGATAGGTAACCACCAATTTTTCCTTGTATGCGCCTTATGTCAATCCCTCTAGTATAACAATTGCCAACGGTTCTTATCCTCGTGTTCTTGGCTCTAGCACTGTTAAACCTATTTGAAGATGGAATATCACCTAAAAGGGGGGTGAATAGGTGAGTATAAAAAATCTTTCGTTAAAGCTCAAGAACATAAAACGGAGACAGAGAGAAGAACAATGAACACAAGAGATTATACTAGTTCGGTCCAACTCTTTGACCTACACCAGTCTGGGATTTCACTATCTTGAAACTTGATTACACACTCTGTAACTCTCGAGTAATCCTCTCACTAGGACTTGCTCCTCTTTACAAGTTGTAATCAAATAAACACATACACAATTACACATTATGTACTCGAGATGATCCTTTCACTAGGACTCGCTCCTTCTTACAAGTTGTAATTGTACACCCACACTTAAGGTTCCACAACCTTAAGATTTTAACAACTAAGATAGTCAAATAGTGTTTAACTCCTCACTGTGTAAATAAATGATAATCACTGAGAAAAATATCCAAAGATATTAAGTGAAACTAACGAAATAGTTAATTGCAATAATACAAAATTGAATGCACAGTGTTTCAATAGGTGGTGAATTCAATGCTTCTGGTATTTATAATGACCGTTAGAGAAGCTTGAAGATTAACCGTTGTGACTCTTCGAAATAGCCGTTAGACTGATGAAGCTTTGATAGTCATATTCGCCGTTTAATACTTCAGCTGTAATTATGCCGTCACAACATTCCTTCATTCCTTATGTTTTGCCCGTTGTGAAATAGCATTTAATGCGAGATTGGAATAGTAGGAATATCTTTCGAATGTTCAGAGGTATGGTTGCTGTGATTGTGTCTCAAAAAGGTAAGAGCATTTAATGCGCTCTGACACACAAATTGCTTTACAACAATTTTTTGTTAATCCATGATATAATCATCTGAAACTCATTAGCAAACTGATTAAAAGCAATTAGGAATAGTAATGAGTGATGATAAGGATTAATGAAATCACAGACAATGATTCTCAGTTTTCGAAGACGGTGATTTTCAAATATGATAAAGTTAACTTCAAGTTAAAAATAGTGTTAACTTGAAAAAAGAAGTTAACTTGATATTGGCTTGAAAGTTAACTTGATATTCGTAAGTTGAGAAAGAAAGCTTAACTTGAAATATGACTTGAAAGTTAACTTGATATTGTGAAAGTTATCTTGAAATATTTGTGAAAGTCAAAGACGCAAGTTGAAAGAAAAGGCTTAACTTGATGCATGACTTGAAAGTTAACTTGGTATTGTGAAAGTCAAAAACGATAGGAAAGAACAGAACAATATTTAACTTCAAGTTAAAATAATTGCCTAGAGTTATTGACTTGAGATAATCACTTTATTTGAAAGAAGTTAAAAAGCTCTTATTTTAGAAATAGCGCTAGCCATCGATTTTGACTTAAGGTATTAAGTTTTTAACTTCAAGTTAAAAACATAAAATGAGTTCCAGAGAGATATTACCTTGAGTTAGTCACTAAATGACTCCAAGTTAAAAACAACATTTTCTTTCAAAAAGGAATCAGAGAAAAGTTAACTTGAGGCAATAAGTATTTAACTTCAAGTTAAACGTTTTTCCTTCCAGAGTTAAAAACGCACAGGGAGAACCATATTTAACTTCAAGTTAACAAAACTTTACCTTGAGTTATTTAGTTGTTAACTTCCAGTTAAAAACGCAACTTGAGTTTAAAGGATATCTTGAGAGAAAAGTTGCCTTGAGTCATCAAGTATTTAACTTGGAGTTAAAATCGACATACTCTAAAAATAATTCAGGAAGACATTACCTTGAGTTAATCAATTTTTTAACTTCAAGTTAAGAAAAAGGATTCAGGCGCGAAACAAAATATTTAAATTTTGAGCGCGTTAACTTGAGGTAAAGCAAAATTGGCTTCAAGTTAAGATTCAAATCAAAGATTTATTAAAAGTATTGACTCAAGGTTCCTTTACAAAAACATAAAGTTACTATAAGATAGAAAAATCACAATAAATTTACCTTGAGATTAATTATAATTGTTATCATCAAAACAAGGGAACTAACACTATTATGTGTGTTTCCGAATCCAATGTCCTTAATGTCCCTGACCTTACATTTAATCTTTTGTCTCCTAGCAAGCTCACTCAACAATCAAACTATTTCATCACCTCGTTCCCTGACCATTGTTTGCTTCACGATCTCACGACGAAGCGAGTTATTGTTAGGGGCTATGAATCTGGTGGTCATTACTTCCTTGAAGATCAGGTACCATGTTTAGTTGTTTGCTCTATTGTTCGTCCCCTTTTGACGTTCATTATCGTTTAGGTCATATGTCTTTGTTTTCTTTGAATATGATGTATCCTTAATTCCATCATCTGACTTCTTTAGAGTGTGAGTCATGTTAGTTTGCTAAACATCATTGTATTCACTTGGCATCTCGAGTTAATAAACGAGTTGCATCTCCCTTTGGTTTAGCCTTTCCTGATGTTTGGGGTCCATGTCATGTCGAGTCCAAGCCTAATTTTAGGTACTTTGTTACTTTAGTTGATGATTTCTCTCGTACCACCTGGCTCTATTTAATGAAAACTCGTTCCAAGTTGTTTTCTCACTTTTACAATTTATATATTGAAATCAAAACTCAATTTGGTGTATCTTAAAAACCTTACGAAGTGACAATGCTAAAGAATATTTTTCTACCCAATTTCAAACCTATATGCTCCAGTATGTCATGCTTCACCAGTCCTCCTATCTAGATACACCGGCTCAAAATGGTGTTGCAGAACATAAGAACCGACACTTATTAAAAGTCGCTCAAGCTCTCATGTTTCAAATAAATGTTCCCAAGCTTTATTGGACTAACATCATGTCTACTACGTGCTTTCTTATTAATTATATGCCCTTTCTTGTCCTCAATGGTGCCACTCCATACACAACCTTGTTTCCTTCTAATCTCTTGTTTCCTATTGACTCTAAAATCATTGATTGTGTCTGTTTTGTTCGCGATGTTCATCCCATTATTACCAAACTTGATCCCAAGTCTCTTAAGTGTGTCTTCCTTGGGTATTCTAGGGTTCATAAGGGCTATCAGTGCTATTCTCCCCGTCTTCGGTGTTATCTTGTGTTTGACCTCGTTCTTTCCTGCCTCTACTCTACCTACATCCCCTAACAACACGAGTGATCTCTTGGTCTACACGGTTTAGTTACCACCAATGCAAGCATCTGACCCAACATCTGCTAAATCACATATCTATCATGTTTATCAGAAATGTCTCAAGGCAAGTAATGTAGTCAATCATGTTCATGACCCACCAGTGCCAGCTTTGGTGTCTGATCCAGAATTAGTTCCTTCTGCTCCTGCTTCTAAACCAGCAATAATGCCTGATATTTTTTATACTCTTAATACTTCTGCTCCTACCTCTAAACCATGCCTGATATTTCTGACACTCCAGATACTTCTTCTCCTGCCTCTGAACCAAACATGATGCCTGATATTTCTGACACTCCTAATACTTCCACGCCTACCTCTGAACTGAACACAGTGCCTGATACATCTGATACTTTTGATGACTTGCCCATTGCCTTGCACAAAGGTAAACATACTTGCACCTATCCTATTTCTTCCTTTATTTCATATAACCATTTGTCTCCTCCATCCTGTTCTTCATAGCATCCTTAGATTCTCACCATTCCCACTACTCTCCAACAAGCCTTGGCCCATTCTGGTTGGCGTATTGTGATGGAAAAAGAAATGGTGGCCCTTGATAAGACCGGTACCTGAAATCTCATTGATTCACCTCTTAGCAAGAAGGCTATTGAGTATAAGTAGGTGTTCATTGTCAAAACAAAAGCTAATGGTGCCTCCTTCAAATTGTTCATTGCTGTTTTTTTTCATTTTCAATTGTTGATTGATACTTTTGGCCCCCTCTAAAACTTATTTGTGCTAGTTGCTCCTAGTATAAAATTTTGTTGGTCAATCTACACCTTAACCGATAAATAAGACCCAAATCTCATAAATACATACTTCGACATTGTTTGGAGAAAACTCACAAATCTCTCGCTCTCTTCTTGTTGTGCTCTTTGATGGCCAAACAAAGAGGAAAATATGAGTGAAGAAGGCGTAAGAGGATGAAGGTGAGGGAGTGAAGGGAAAGATGATAATGGTGACATGGCATAATAGAGGGAGTAATATGTGGCATTATATTCTATATATCAGAGCCAACTCAAAGATCATTAGGTCATTTAACGGATCAAAGTTAACTTCGTTAACGAGTGGGGCAAAATTGCTATGTTTTAGTTACTTCCCAAATAAAATTGATCTATAAAAAAACTTCTAAATACCCAACACCTCTAAATAGTTACTTTGGGACAAAGATGCACTTTTGCCCCTTTTATTAATTTACTGAAAGAAACTTGTAAATGACATTTAATATGTAGAATGTGAATCTTTATAACTTGATGTGCATTTGTCTAAATAAAAAGTGAATTTATTATTTTATTAAGGCTTATTATTTTAATTTACTAAAGAGAACTTGTGGACAAGATTTATTTATAGAAAATGTGTCTTCATAAGAAATTGACAAGTGAAACCCACTAAAATGATAAGTTGAATTAAGGTTTTGACAAATTCAGCTATGGGTGGTGAATGTCAAAAAAAAAAATCTTTAGTGAAGTGTTGTTTAAAAATTGACCATGAAAATATATTGTCGAACAAGTCTCTTGGTGATGTGAAACAGAAAGGAAATAGGTAAAGACATAGAGAAATAGAAAGAAAGAGACAGGAATGGGAAAGAATAGGAATAATTCAAATTTATATTTTAAATCAAATCCTAAAACCTAATCTGATTTAAATTTAAAAGAAACCAAACAGGCATTCCTGCGTAGTTTCAAACATATGATCACCTTTCGGGCAAAAAAAAAACATATGATCACCTCAACAATTATTTTTTAAATGTTGATCTTCTCTGCAATGGAAGAATAACTAACAAGGTGTCACATTCTCTTTATCCTTATAATTTTGACTTAACTATTAAGTCCTTATATTTTGACTCAACACAATTCAATCTTTATATAATTTTAGTTTTGATTATTAACTCAAGTGCAACTTAATATTTTCTAATCTCAATTTTTGAAAATAAAATCCACTTAAAAACTTTTAAACTATATAAATAGAGTGTTAAAGTTCATAAATTCAATTTCAACTAAGCCAAACTTGTAGAAACTAAGTAACACTAAGTCAAAACTTTAGACTGTGTTTGGTTTGAAAGAAGGGGAGGGATAGGAGCTTCCCTCCTTAATATAGAAAATCATATATGACCATAAATTCACATCGTTTTCCACACAAATATTTCACATCATAGTAATATTTAACTTTCCACACCAAGAAGGAAAAAAGCTCCCCTCCCTTCAAACTTCAAACCAAACACAGCCTAAGACTAAGTTGCAACAAACTCAGTTTATATCGACTTGATTCTTCTTAAAAATTGAACCTACAACTAGGATGGATATACATAAAGGGCATCACTTTAGCTACCGGCAGACTGCTATTATGTATTAGGTAGATATTATACTGTAGCTATACAGCTTGTTGGAGCCTGTAAGCAACCAAAAACCCAAAAAAAAAAAAAAAAAAAAAAAAAAAAAAAAAAAAAAAAAAAAAAAAAAAGACCGAAGCCCGAATTCCCTATAGGCATCAATATGGCCTACCAATCTAAAACCCCAGTTAGCGGCCCCAGTAAGAACAGCAATTGAAGTAATCATGTACAAGAATTTCCAAATCACCCTGAACCAGGGACCAAGAGAAAATTCACCTGGCCAACAAAAGCATGTAAACCCGGTTTTGATCTGGACCGGTTCAGGAGACATGAAAGGATCTGATTTTGCAACAGCAATGTCCCAGCACCATCCTTCAGGTTAAAGAATGATAACCAAAACTTGTCTCTGATTCTCCAGGTGGAGGATCTCAACAAGAAGTAAAAACCAGCTTTAATGAATCAATAATTCTTCTGACTTTGCATTTGTCCCAACTCAAGCTGTGCTTTCAAAAGAAACCTTGAACTGGGGTGGATTCCTAGGCATTGGATTTGATGCAGCTGCAAGGCCTTTAAGCAATCTTACAACATCAGCAGGATCATCAAGATAATACTTTGCCTTGCTAGGCTTGCTACCAACAGTGCAAGCAAACACTTCTGGAGCAACTGGCAATGGAGGACAAGACACCCTCGATATGCTCTCAAACATGTCTTCGTCTGACCTGTCATCTCCAATGCACATCACGAAATCTGGCAGGTTGCCGCCATCTACCAGTGTCGAGAGAACCTGCTCCACTACTAAACCCTTGCTTATTCCCTGCAAAAAGCAAGGCAAGATTTTGAGACCTCGGTTCAAGGTTTTGAGACAAGAAGATGAAATTAAGTGTCTGTTTGTTGTAGTTTTTTAGAAGTGATTTTACAATGTTTGGGATAAGTATGTGAATCTCGACTTATGGAAAAATGCTTTAGAAGGCACTTTTTTGTGCTTCCAAAATGAGTAAAAAGGGTTGGGATTCAAACCTGTGGCTTGGCTTCCACAATATGATGTCCCCTCACGACGACAGCTGGTTCGTTAGCAAGCACGCTTTCCAGGTGATCCAACAACTCTTTACCTTGGCAGGATCCAAAATCAGGGTCTGCATCTTGATGATGCCACACCAAACCACTTTCTTTAGTTTCAATGTTAGACCCATCAGTTGCCGCTGTATATGAAGTCATGACAGGCTCCACTATATTTTTCCATTCAAGGTCAGCAGACAAGTGGCTGGTTTCCCATTCTGAGTCTCCATTCCACCTGCAGCCCGAAAAGAATACACAATACCAAAAATCAATTAGTAAAAATTTGACCTTTGGGAGAATGAAGAGAAACATTTACCAAAAAGATTTTTCTGACGCACCTTAAAAAGTAACCATGTTCAGCCGCAAGTCCCAGCCTCTTGCATGAAGCAAACCACTCACTAAGAGAATCTCTTCCTCTTCCACTAACAATGAACACAATGTTCTTGGCATCATTACACAGGGTATTCAGCACAGATATGACTTCAGAGCTGGGGGTTTTATTTATAGAAGAGTGTGGTACGATTGTACCATCATAATCAAGAAATATGACCCTTTTATGAGTTCTTTTATAAGCTGAAACAACATGGTCAATGGACAACCTCCTAAAACCAGGAGAAAGAGAAACAACTCTGAACCGTAGGCCCAAACCAATTCCCCAGCACCTTTTGGTGTAATGATCTACGCACGCCCTCTCTAGGTCCTGCATGAAGCTGCGGGCCCAATAAGCCACATCATGAGAACTGACGTACCGATAGTGTTTCCCATGCCTCAATTGCTTCTCTGAATCAGATGTCGTAATGGCCAAATACATTGCATCAGCAACTGCATCAATATCCCAGGGATTGACCCTAATTGCTCCACTTAGAGAAGGGGAACAGCCAATGAACTCAGAGACCACAAGCATGCCAGTACGAGGGGAATCACTTTTCCTGCCCAATGCTTTGTCCAATTGAGCAGTTCCTTGCCTGCAGACAACATATTTGTACGGGACTAAATTCATACCATCCCTCACAGCATTGACAATACAACACTCTGCTACAGCATAATAGGCACTCTTTTCAAAACGAGGAACAGGACGATCGATAAGAACAACTGGCTGATAATGTTTCGAGCCATACGTATCATTGATCCTTTGGGCAATCAAATTTGTTTCCTTCTTTGCTTCTTGAACATCCTTCCCTGAACCCCTTGCAGGATTTATAATTTGAACTAGGACGACCCTTCCCAGCAAGTCTGGGTTCTGCTGCAGCAGCTGCTCCAAGGCTAGAAGTTTCAAATTGAGGCCCTTGAAGATATCCATATCATCGACACCAAGAATCATCTTCCTGCCCTTAAAATCTTCCTGAATCTCTTTTATCTTAGCAGATGTAGAAGGAAGATTTAATACAGATTCAAGCCTGCCCATGTGAATGCCGACAGGCAAGATTTTAATATATACAGTGCGGCCAAAGTAATCAAGACCTATATGTCCCCGCTTAGATTCATAGTCCAAACCCAGCATTCTGCTGCAGCAAGAGAGGAAGTGGCGAGCATAATCAAATGTATGAAAACCAATTAAGTCTGAATTCAACAGTCCCCTCAGAATTTCATCTCGTACTGGCAGAGTTCTGTAAATCTCAGATGAAGGGAAAGGACTGTGAAGGAAGAATCCAAGTTTAACTCCATGAAATCGCTTCCTAAGAAATGTCGGCAAAATCATCAAGTGATAGTCATGAACCCAAACAAAATCATCATCAGGATTGATTATTTCCATGACCTTATCTGCAAATATTTTGTTTGCAGAAACATACGCTTGCCAAAGCACACGGTCAAAGCGGTCACCATGATCTGGGCACATAGGCAGCATATAATGAAAAAGGGGCCAAAGCTGCTGCTTACAAAAGCCAAGATAAAACCTCTTCTGAAGTTCATGTGGTAAAAAGGTAGGTACACAATTGAAATCCTCCAGTAGTTTCTGAGCAACTTCGTCCTGCTCACTGGCATCTATTTCAACTTTCAGAGAACCCACATAGATAACCTCAGTATCTGGAGAAAAACCATCTTTCAACTGTAATAAAATTAAATCCTCATCCAAACTGAAACACCATTTAGAAGTTTCTGCATCTCTTTTAGCCTGCAATGGCAGCATGTTTGCCACTATTATTTTCCGCTCCCGACACCCAGACGAGCTGACATCTGAATCCGCATCATTATTACCATGACCATCTGGGTCAGAAATGATTCCAGGAACTGTCATAACTCTTGGAAGAGCTCTTGGGGTGTGAGGAACATCCAATAAACCTCCACTAACCAAGTCTAAGAGATTAGCAAATGATCTTGATGCCATCAAGGGTGAAAGGGTAATTGTTTCCTTGATATTCTTCTTTCTTCTAGCAACTCAAACAGAAAAGGCACCGTTCTTATTAGGATATTACAGACAACAAACAATGGACCATGACCAAACAAAGGACAAGGGCAATATGCATATGAAAATTTGCAGATATTATCAACTTTTACTCTCACTATGTTTCATTTCAGGCATATTCAATTGCCTGGTACCACACAGGTGCCTGGACGTTACTCCTATTTCGCTAATGTCAAAATATTTCCTCCCGTTGACAGAGATCAAGCAATAGGCAAAAAAATATTTTAACAAAAAACATGAAAAAACACTAATAAATTTTATCATGAAAAATTTCATATTTATGGCACTCAATAATTCCCTCAGAACACAGATAGCAGATACTCTGCAGAAGAAAAGAGAAAATAAACTTACTTTTAAAATAACAACACCATCATATATTTGCAGGCAACTTTATGCACACCCAATATACAGGATATATTTCCCAAGGACACTGTTACGCATGCATACTCTAATACTTATCTTTTGTCACATAGATATGGAAGTTCAAAGGTGGTATAAGTTGAAAAAAATATTAAAATCTTTGAGATTTCTTTGAATGTAATGCTCATGCCGCACAAGCTAAGTTCAGAGCTAGTATGAGAAGTCAAAGCCGCTAAGATATAAAAAATCTGCCATTTTTGTCTGACAATATGTGATACTCTTAATCACGCATAGCAGTCAGAGCTAATAGTTGAAATGGGGGGAAGTAGAAATTGCAAGAAAAATCGTTTGTAGGATAAATGCTCTTTCCTCGGTGTTTTAAAGTGAAAATTTAATGCTCAAGGAATTAGGGGTAAAAGTAAGTTTGAAAATAAAAAGAGACTAATGCCATCTCCAAATGAGATTAAACCATCAACTTGAGCAAGAAAACCAAGGAAAATCAATTAACCTCAGTCAACCAAATTTCCTTGTTCAATTTTTTCAAGACATGACATCCTCCTAATCCTAGACCATAGTTATATACAAATTCAGTAAGAGTTTCCCGCAGAACTTTTCCAATCGAAACACATCACTGGTAAGTCCGGTAAACACAAATACCACAAAATCCAAAGAAGCACGGAAGAAACTATGGTTAGCAAGGGTTTTTTAAATAATAAATCAATACACTAAAATAACAAAGAAATATAGATATCAGATTTAAAGCCATTAGATCTCCTCAGACAAACAGAATAAAAGGTATCAGAAAGCACAATTTGAGTCGGAAATCATAACTTCAGCAGATTCAATCTACCATAACTTCACCAAACTTCAACGACGCTCAGAAAAAGTGAAATAAAACCGAGCAGTAAAACAAGAAAAACAGTTCCCAAAATCGAAAATCACAATCTAAAACTAATGGGCTGCCATAAAAATTTCGTAACAGAAGACAAAATCAAAAAAAATATAACAGATAAATACAACAGAAACTATAAAAATTCCGGGCGACAAACAACAAAAATTCAAGCTGGGATCAGAGACTCAACAAAGAAAAACACAAACTAGAGAAGTCAAAAGGCTCAGAGGCTCACCTTGTACTGGCGATGAAGAGGATTAGCAAAGTGAGAAACTCCTGGGTCTTGAGCTGAAGTGATGAGAGAGAAATGGGGCGACGAAAATGGAGGCTGCGTTGGATATAGAGAGAGAGAGAGGGGTAAGGAGGGGGAGAAAATCAAAGAACGAGCAAAAAAATTTCGGCAAATGAACAAAACAAGAATGTCTACAACGAGATTTTTATATCTCGGATGGGTGAATAGAAATTTAATAATTTTTTTCTAAAATAAATTTTAAATTTTTTTCTGTCTGCCGAGCAAAATTGGATAGAATCAAAGAATAGAAATGGATAGACTCGGACAGTGCTTATCTGTTTCGCTTTTATTGCAGAATGACTCTTTTTATAACCAGGTGTTTGGTTCTGCGTGCCTTTCATGTATCAACCCACAGTGAATTGACTAATTTACCCTTCTCTTTTTCTTTTTTTGTCTTGCTTCCTTAGAAAAGGAAAAATTAGAAACTAGGACATATAATATTTTATGGGGAAGGTCGTAAAATTTGTAATTATTTAGAAAAATCAATAATAAAAAATAAATTTAAAAATAATCAATTGCCCTCTCTAAATAGCTCTCACAATAGAAAG